>LR990521.1:2500-1252500 GCA_905147745.2 Phlogophora meticulosa
GCCGGGGGTCGCGGGAACGTACGATCCTTCCGCAACCCCCAGCTAGTGCCGGCCCGCCTATGCAGGCCTCCGCAGGACGAGGGGCGGAGTGAGGTGTTAGACTCCCCCCGCGACGTCTAAGAGGGGCGCGCGTGGAACACGCGCCACCACCTCGGGTCCTGGTGTTAAGGGGGCGACAGACGTCCCCAGGTCCGTCGCCCCTGGACCCATTTAGGGGGGCTGGAAGAGGGCGTTGTCCGCCCTCCGCCGACGCCCGGTGCGTCTGCTGCGGGCCGGGTTGGAGGAAGATATCTCCCTTTCCCGTTCCGCAGCCTCCTTCCGCGAGATAACCGTCTCGCAGAAGGACACCACCGCGTTCCAGGCCTCCTCGCTGCCAACCATCGATGACACGACGGCCGGCAGCGACAGGTCCCTGCCTACTTCCGCAACGAGGGCACGGCGTGGATCCTCCCAAGCGGGACACTCTGCCAGCGTATGCCACGCCGTGTCCTCCCGGCAGTCGACGCAGTGGTGACACCGGGCGTCCGGCTCCCTGTTTATGCGACACAGGTACTTCCCGAAGCAACCATGCCCCGAGAGCACCTGCGTCACCCGAAACGACAGGGAGCCGTGCCTCCTCCCGAGCCAGTGATCGAGCACCGGCCGGACCGCCTCGATGGTGACGAGGCCGGCGGTAGGGCGTGAAAGCCTTTCCCGCCATTCCGCCACCAGGACCTCACGAAGCTGGGACCGACGCAGCTCCATGTGTCGCTGCGTCAGTCGCTCGCCTCGCGCCCGCGCTTCCTCGCGCCACCGGTACAGTGACGCGAGTACTTTCGCCTCCAGGTCCCAGGGCGGGGATCCGGCCAGTGCACAAGCCGCCTCGCAGGAGATCGTGCGATATCCCCTGATGACTCTGACGGCCATCGCTCTCTGTGGCTTCCGCAGAACAGAGAGGCTACAGGCCGTCAGGTCAGCCGCCCAGATCGGGGCCCCGTACAGGGCCATCGATCGCACGATCCCTACGTAGAGCCGCCTACAGGCGGCGCTCGGGCCCCCCAGATTGGGAAGCAGCGTTGATAGCGCCCCGGCCGCGCCCAACAACTTGGGCGCCAGCCGCCGGAAGTGGGGTCCGAAATCCCACCGGCTGTCGAGCACCAATCCCAGGTACTTCATGGTGGACTCGACAGCTATTCGGACCCCCCCGACCACGATGTGTGATCCCGGCGGCGGCGCCCGTCGGGGACCATGGAATACCATGGCCTCCGACTTGTTGAGGGCCACCTCCAGGCCTAGGCGCCGTATGCGGCTCACCACCTGTGAGACCGCCGCCGTCGCCAGCAACGCTGCCTCCCTGTGCGAGCTCCCCCGGGCCGTGACCAGCGTGTCATCCGCGTAACACGTCAGGTCTACGCCCGGTTGGAGTCCGCCCCTCAGCACCCAGTCGTACCCGATGTTCCACAGGAGCGGACCTACGACCGAGCCCTGTGGAACACCGCACGACACGCGGTGCTGGTGTCCGCCATCACGTCCCATGTAGGTGACACACCTCTCCGCCAGGTAAGCCCCAACGATGCGGCGGAGGTAGAGAGGCACCCGATGATACCGCAGTGCCTCCCGAATGCAGCTCCAGGGCAGGGTGTTGAACGCGTTGGAGATGTCTAAAGAGACCGCCAACGCCACCCCGCCCCGGGACACTGCTTCCTCCGCTAGGACTCTCACTCTCGACACAGCGTGAATAGTGGAGCGCCCATGCCGAAAACCGAACTGGCTCTCGTCTAGGTCCGGCCCCTCTCTGCACAAGTGGTCGACGAGGCGGGCTGCGATTATCCGCTCGAACAGCTTGCCCACCTCGTCTAACAACACTATGGGCCGGTACGCGGACGGAGAGTCCGCGGGGCGCCCCGCCTTCCTGAGCAGGACCAGGCGGCCAGACTTCCACAAGGAGGGAAACTGGCCCCGCTCGAGGCACGCTGTGTAGAGTCCTCTCAGTTGGGGCTCTAGCTCCTTCAGAGCGAGGGCTAACACGCAGCCGTGAACCCCGTCGGGCCCCGGAGCCACGTTCTTGGCCCGGAGCCGCGTCACGGCTGCCCCCATCTCTGTCCGTGTCACCTCTGGGACGCTGATGGCGTTGTCCTCTGCAGGCTCTGCGGCTGTGGGCAAAGCCATCGGCGGCGGAGTGTGCTCCGCTCTTGCCGGGAAGAGGGCTGCGACTATAGCGTCCAACAGCTCGGGTTGGAGACTCTCGGTGAGTGGAGGCGCCGCGGCTCGGAGTTTCCCACGAACCGCACGATAAGGGCGCCCCCACGGATCCCCGTCCAGAGTCCCCAGCATCTCCTCCCTGGCTCGCGTCTTCGCCTCACCGATGGCCAGCCTCAGAGCCTGCTTAGCCGCGCTGTACACCTCATACAGCGCGGCCTCTTCGTCAGGAACCCGACGACGTCTTCTGCGGTATCGGGTGTACCGGCGCCAAACCGTCGCGCACGAGAAGCGCAGTTGCGCAATCTCGGCGGACCACCAGTACACCTGGCGCCTTGCAGACTGTGCGTGGACGCGGGGCATGGAGGCGTCGCAGATTTGCGACATCGCCCCACGGAACCACAGCGCCCCCTCGTCGACGTCGTCGGGTTCGGTCGTTGCCGACTCCCGGATCCAGGCCTGGACAATGGCGGCCTCCTCGAGAAGTTCCCTGTCGATGCGCGTACGCGCCCAGCGCGGACCGTCCGTCCGCGGAGCCGATGGACTGCGGCCGCCGGCGGTCTGGGCGGAGACATCAAAACGGATATATCGGTGATCCGATAACGTCTCCGCCTCCGCGGCGACACGCCAGTCGCGGACACGGCTAGCGACAGCAGGGCTAGCGAACGAGACGTCCACTATAGACCCGCCCCGCTGCCGCACGCATGTGTGGACCGAGCCCCGATTTAGGACGGTCAAACCAGTGGTGACCGCCCACTCCTCCAAAACCTCACCCCGAGCATCGGTCGCCGGAGATCCCCACGCCGTAGACTTGGCGTTGAGATCCCCTAGCAACAGCACAGGGCGAGGGTGGAGTCGGCCCACGACGCCACCCAACTCGACAAGGAAGTTCTCGAAGTCGGCGAGACTCTTGTTGGGCGAGAAATACGCCCCAACAGTGCCAATACCGTTCGCGAGGACGGCCACCCAGCCGTGACCTCGCGACGGGTTGACGAGAGCCCCGCCAATTATGGCCACCAAACCGTCCAGATCGCCCACCCAGTTATCCCTGGGGGGGACAAAGTACGGCTCGGCGACCACAGCCACGTGAATCGACCACTCTGCCATGCTCTGGAGCAAGAGATCCTGAGCTCTGGCACAGTGGTTGATGTTGCCCTGGAGGAAATGGTACAGCGCCATTAAGCGCAGTCCATCCCCTCCGCACCATGCCTAGGCCGGGAGTCGGCCGGAGGGCGGCCAGGCTGAGGGGGGGGTAAAGAGCCCCCGCCAGCCTTGGCACCCCCTCTCTTCTTTTTGGGCGCGGGCGCACCACAGGCCTTTTGACCCACTCTGTGCCCAGCGGGCCTCCCTGCAGCTGTACAGAGGCTGCAGTTTGGCGACGCGGAGCACTGGGCCGCCTTATGGCCGGGCTGACCGCAGCGATAACACTCCTCGCTGCGGTCTGTTTCGGCGTTGCACCGCACCCTGACATGCCCAATGTCAAGGCAGCGGTAGCACCGCAAAGCCCTCGGTCGCAGCAGCTTGGCCCTTGCTGCCACCCATCCCACCAACAGGCGCCCGCCGTTGGCGACCTTGTGTGCGGCCGCCACCGGGCATCTGACCCAGATCGAGCCGAGCCCGGAAGCGTCCACCCGGATGTCGCCCGTGCGGATGTCTTCAGGCGGACACCCACCCGCTCGGGCGACGGCCGCCACCACCTCAACCGGAGTCGTCGAGTCATCCAGGCCGTCGACGCGCAGCTCAGCGGTCTTCGTCGGCCTGGACACCCGGACGTCCTCCGGGTTGAGGACCTCCCGCAGCTTGGCGGCCAGGAGGTCCGCCTTTTTGCCACCATCGGCACCCGTAAGCTCGAAGACCCGCGCCCCCGTAATCGCCGGCCTCATCTTGAAGCCGGTCGGTGTCCCCAGGTCGGGGAACGCGATCCTCGCCCTTGCCTCCGTCAGGACCGCCCTGTATGTGAGGCCCCTTTCGACGGCTCCGGGCTGCAGCGTCACAACCACAGCCGCGGAGCGTGGGGCTTTCACCCTAGGCGGCCCCTGGGCCCTCTTGGGTGCCGATGACGCCGCTTTAGCGGGTGCCGGCGGCGCCGGTTGTGCCGTCGGCTTCCTCCTCCGGCCCCTCCTCACGACCGTCGCCCAGGTCTCATTAGGACCAGGTGGGGCCGCCAGAGGCATGGACGTTGACTAAAAACCACCCGTTGTTCCGTCTCACACCTACGCCGGGGGTCGCGGGAACGTACGATCCTTCCGCAACCCCCAGCTAGTGCCGGCCCGCCTATGCAGGCCTCCTCAGGACGAGGGGCGGAGTGAGGTGTTAGACTCCCCCCGCGACGTCTAAGAGGGGCGCGCGTGGAACACGCGCCACCACCTCGGGTCCTGGTGTTAAGGAGGCGACAGACGTCCCCAGGTCCGTCGCCCCTGGACCCATTTAGGGGGGCTGGAAGAGGGCGTTGTCCGCCCTCCGCCGACGCCCGGTGCGTCTGCTGCGGGCCGGGTTGGAGGAAGATATCTCCCTTTCCCGTTCCGCAGCCTCCTTCCGCGAGATAACCGTCTCGCAGAAGGACACCACCGCGTTCCAGGCCTCCTCGCTGCCAACCATCGATGACACGACGGCCGGCAGCGACAGGTCCCTGCCTACTTCCGCAACGAGGGCACGGCGTGGATCCTCCCAAGCGGGACACTCTGCCAGCGTATGCCACGCCGTGTCCTCCCGGCAGTCGACGCAGTGGTGACACCGGGCGTCCGGCTCCCTGTTTATGCGACACAGGTACTTCCCGAAGCAACCATGCCCCGAGAGCACCTGCGTCACCCGAAACGACAGGGAGCCGTGCCTCCTCCCGAGCCAGTGATCGAGCACCGGCCGGACCGCCTCGATGGTGACGAGGCCGGCGGTAGGGCGTGAAAGCCTTTCCCGCCATTCCGCCACCAGGACCTCACGAAGCTGGGACCGACGCAGCTCCATGTGTCGCTGCGTCAGTCGCTCGCCTCGCGCCCGCGCTTCCTCGCGCCACCGGTACAGTGACGCGAGTACTTTCGCCTCCAGGTCCCAGGGCGGGGATCCGGCCAGTGCACAAGCCGCCTCGCAGGAGATCGTGCGATATCCCCTGATGACTCTGACGGCCATCGCTCTCTGTGGCTTCCGCAGAACAGAGAGGCTACAGGCCGTCAGGTCAGCCGCCCAGATCGGGGCCCCGTACAGGGCCATCGATCGCACGATCCCTACGTAGAGCCGCCTACAGGCGGCGCTCGGGCCCCCCAGATTGGGAAGCAGCGTTGATAGCGCCCCGGCCGCGCCCAACAACTTGGGCGCCAGCCGCCGGAAGTGGGGTCCAAAATCCCACCGGCTGTCGAGCACCAATCCCAGGTACTTCATGGTGGACTCGACAGCTATTCGGACCCCCCCGACCACGATGTGTGATCCCGGCGGCGGCGCCCGTCGGGGACCATGGAATACCATGGCCTCCGACTTGCTGAGGGCCACCTCCAGGCCTAGGCGCCGTATGCGGCTCACCACCTGTGAGACCGCCGCCGTCGCCAGCAACGCTGCCTCCCTGTGCGAGCTCCCCCGGGCCGTGACCAGCGTGTCATCCGCGTAACACGTCAGGTCTACGCCCGGTTGGAGTCCGCCCCTCAGCACCCAGTCGTACCCGATGTTCCACAGGAGCGGACCTACGACCGAGCCCTGTGGAACACCGCACGACACGCGGTGCTGGTGTCCGCCATCACGTCCCATGTAGGTGACACACCTCTCCGCCAGGTAAGCCCCAACGATGCGGCGGAGGTAGAGAGGCACCCGATGATACCGCAGTGCCTCCCGAATGCAGCTCCAGGGCAGGGTGTTGAACGCGTTGGAGATGTCTAAAGAGACCGCCAACGCCACCCCGCCCCGGGACACTGCTTCCTCCGCTAGGACTCTCACTCTCGACACAGCGTGAATAGTGGAGCGCCCATGCCGAAAACCGAACTGGCTCTCGTCTAGGTCCGGCCCCTCTCTGCACAAGTGGTCGACGAGGCGGGCTGCGATTATCCGCTCGAACAGCTTGCCCACCTCGTCTAACAACACTATGGGCCGGTACGCGGACGGAGAGTCCGCGGGGCGCCCCGCCTTCCTGAGCAGGACCAGGCGGCCAGACTTCCACAAGGAGGGAAACTGGCCCCGCTCGAGGCACGCCGTGTAGAGTCCTCTCAGTTGGGGCTCTAGCTCCTTCAGAGCTAGGGCTAACACGCAGCCGTGAACCCCGTCGGGCCCCGGAGCCACGTTCTTGGCCCGGAGCCGCGTCACGGCTGCCCCCATCTCTGTCCGTGTCACCTCTGGGACGCTGATGGCGTTGTCCTCTGCAGGCTCTGCGGCTGTGGGCAAAGCCATCGGCGGCGGAGTGTGCTCCGCTCTTGCCGGGAAGAGGGCTGCGACTATAGCGTCCAACAGCTCGGGTTGGAGACTCTCGGTGAGTGGAGGCGCCGCGGCTCGGAGTTTCCCACGAACCGCACGATAAGGGCGCCCCCACGGATCCCCGTCCAGAGTCCCCAGCATCTCCTCCCTGGCTCGCGTCTTCGCCTCGCCGATGGCCAGCCTCAGAGCCTGCTTAGCCGCGCTGTACACCTCATACAGCGCGGCCTCTTCGTAAGGAACCCGACGACGTCTTCTGCGGTATCGGGTGTACCGGCGCCAAACCGTCGCGCACGAGAAGCGCAGTTGCGCAATCTCGGCGGACCACCAGTACACCTGGCGCCTTGCAGACTGTGCGTGGACGCGGGGCATGGAGGCGTCGCAGATTTGCGACATCGCCCCACGGAACCACAGCGCCCCCTCGTCGACGTCGTCGGGTTCGGTCGTTGCCGACTCCCGGATCCAGGCCTGGACAATGGCGGCCTCCTCGAGAAGTTCCCTGTCGATGCGCGTACGCGCCCAGCGCGGACCGTCCGTCCGCGGAGCCGATGGACTGCGGCCGCCGGCGGTCTGGGCGGAGACATCAAAACGGATATATCGGTGATCCGATAACGTCTCCACCTCCGCGGCGACACGCCAGTCGCGGACACGGCTAGCGACAGCAGGGCTAGCGAACGAGACGTCCACTATAGACCCGCCCCGCTGCCGCACGCATGTGTGGACCGAGCCCCGATTTAGGACGGTCAAACCAGTGGTGACCGCCCACTCCTCCAAAACCTCACCCCGAGCATCGGTCGCTGGAGATCCCCACGCCGTAGACTTGGCGTTGAGATCCCCTAGCAACAGCACAGGGCGAGGGTGGAGTCGGCCCACGACGCCACCCAACTCGACAAGGAAGTTCTCGAAGTCGGCGAGACTCTTGTTGGGCGAGAAATACGCCCCAACAGTGCCAATACCGTTCGCGAGGACGGCCACCCAGCCGTGACCTCGCGACGGGTCGACGAGAGCCCCGCCAATTATGGCCACCAAACCGTCCAGATCGCCCACCCAGTTATCCCTGGGGGGGACAAAGTACGGCTCGGCGACCACAGCCACGTGAATCGACCACTCTGCCATGCTCTGGAGCAAGAGATCCTGAGCTCTGGCACAGTGGTTGATGTTGCCCTGGAGGAAATGGTACAGCGCCATTAAGCGCAGTCCATCCCCTCCGCACCATGCCTAGGCCGGGAGTCGGCCGGAGGGCGGCCAGGCTGAGGGGGGGGTAAAGAGCCCCCGCCAGCCTTGGCACCCCCTCTCTTCTTTTTGGGCGTGGGTGCGCCACAGGCCTTTTGACCCACTTTGTGCCCAGCAGGCCTCCCTGCAGCTGTACAGAGGCTGCAGTTTGGCGTCGCGGAGCACTGGGCCGCCTTATGGCCGGGCTGACCGCAGCGATAACACTCCTCGCTGCGGTCTGTTTCGGCGTTGCACCGCACCCTGACATGCCCAATGTCAAGGCAGCGGTAGCACCGCAAAGCCCTTGGTCGCAGCAGCTTGGCCCTTGCTGCCACCCATCCCACCAACAGGCGCCCGCCGTCGGCGACCTTGTGTGCGGCCGCCACCGGGCATCTGACCCAGATCGAGCCGAGCCCGGAAGCGTCCACCCGGATGTCGCCCGTGCGGATGTCTTCAGGCGGACACCCACCCGCTCGGGCGACGGCCGCCACTACCTCAGCCGGAGTCGTCGAGTCATCCAGGCCGTCGACGCGCAGCTCAGCGGTCTTCGTGGGCCTGGACACCCGGACGTCCTCCGGGTTGAGGACCTCCCGCAGCTTGGCGGCCAGGAGGTCCGCCTTTTTGCCACCATCGGCACCCGTAAGCTCGAAGAGCCGCGCCCCCGTAATCGCCGGCCTCATCTTGAAGCCGGTCGGTGTCCCCAGGTCGGGGAACGCGATCCTCGCCCTTGCCTCCGTCAGGACCGCCCTATATGTGAGGCCCCTTTCGACGGCTCCGGGCTGCAGCGTCACAACCACAGCCGCGGAGCGTGGGGCTTTCACCCTAGGCGGCCCCTGGGCCCTCTTGGGTGCCGATGACGCCGCTTTAGCGGGTGCCGGCGGCGCCGGTTGTGCCGTGGGCTTCCTCCTCCGGCCCCTCCTCACGACCGTCGCCCAGGTCTCATCAGGACCAGGCGGGGCCGCCAGAGGCGCGGACGTTGGAGGCGCGGACGTTGGAGGCGCGGCCGTCTTAGGTTTAGGCGCTGGCTCCTTCCGCCGCTTGTCTGCAGCGAGCGGTGGGCGGAGGGTTACCGCCGGGAGAAGCCTGGCTTCGATGGACTCCATCCGGGCACCCACCATCTTCCCGCATTGCATCATGCAGATGCGCGCGATCTTTTCGATCTCCGCATCTGCAATCGCAGGGGTCGATGACGGGGCTGCCGGCGGAGTCAACGGCGTTGCATCAACCGAGGGCGCAGGAGCCACCCTCTCGTCAGCAAACCGCCGCTTGAGGTCCTCTACCTCAGCTCGGAGACGGCCGTTCTCCTCCCACAACTTCGCCGTCTCCTCCGAGCTGGTACGGTTAAGGAGGACCTCAGTGGCCTCCTTAATCGCCTCAGCCGCCTCTTTGAGAGCGCGCGTGAACGTGCCCTTCAGGTTGCCCGATTTGGTGGCAACCTTCAGGACGACATCCACGCCGTCCACAATTTGGCGACTGAGCGCCACCGCCGACACACTCCCACCGGCATCCAAGCGGGCCGAGCGGCGCTCTCGGGCCTGTCGGGCCAGCTCGCTGACCTCGTCAGCCGCGACCGTCCTGCGCTGCGCCCGCTTTTCAGCGCCAACCTCCGCCTTGTTGGGCTGCAGGGACATATCCGAGCCCCCGCTCAGTTCCGCAAAACCGGGGTCGCCTCCCACGCCCTCCTGCTCCGCTGGAGCTGGCGTGCCGGGTCGGCTTCGTGCCAGGAAGCGACCTTGAGCGTTCCGCTCCGGCAATCGAGGGGTGGCTCCGCCCGCTGCCGTGCGACCTCGCCCTCTCCGCGTTGTCGGCACTTTGGCGGCCGACAGGTTCTCGTCACTCGACGAGAGACCTATCGGCCCCGAGTCCTCGCTGCGCGGGCGTTTCCTCCAGACTTAGCCGAAGCACCCGCGCGCGTTCTGACAGGACACCTGGTCCCTTTCGGGACCCGAACCTCCTCGGCTCCTGCTGCTGTCAGAGACAGCAGACGGCGGCACCACATCGCGCAGTCGCTCCAGGTTCACCTGGAGCTCCTTTTTTCGCAGGCCGGTGGTGTCGGCCTTTGGGCTGTTGTTGCCCCCCCCAGATACGGTGGGGCAGCCCTCGTGAGAGGGGCGGGATTCCCCCCGAAGGGGACCCGCCTGGGGATTCGTTCCAGCAGCTATCTTTTTCATTTTTTTTTTATTGTTTTGGAGCGCTAGTGACCGGACTCCCTCCGGCCATTCATCCCCTCGTCGCGCTCCGGAAACTTGGGATTGGGTTTTCCACCATGTCTCCGTCCACTCAACCTTCCCTCTGCAAACAGAGGGGGGAGTAGACAGACGGGTGGCCCTCCCTAGTCGGGTTCCGTTCACAGACCATCAAAGATGATCTGTGACTGGAACCACGACCCTTCCTCGTGCGTTGAAGATTAGCCGCCAGCCCCAACTGTCCACCGAAAGGCGGTGGGCAGTTGGAACCGACGTTGCCCAGGATGCGCCACGTGGAGGCTCTTCAACACGCATCCCAACCTAACCTTTTTTTTTTTTTTTTTTTTTTTGGTGCGGGTTGGAAAATCCTCATGGATGTCCTTCGCTCTGGGGGAGCGAAGGGGTCTGTCAGACTCTTACTGACTAAAAACCACCCGTTATTCCGTCTCACACCTACGCCGGGGGTCGCGGGAACGTACGATCCTTCCGCAACCCCCAGCTAGTGCCGGCCCGCCTATGCAGGCCTCCGCAGGACGAGGGGCGGAGTGAGGTGTTAGACTCCCCCCGCGACGTCTAAGAGGGGCGCGCGTGGAACACGCGCCACCACCTCGGGTCCTGGTGTTAAGGGGGCGACAGACGTCCCCAGGTCCGTCGCCCCTGGACCCATTTAGGGGGGCTGGAAGAGGGCGTTGTCCGCCCTCCGCCGACGCCCGGTGCGTCTGCTGCGGGCCGGGTTGGAGGAAGATATCTCCCTTTCCCGTTCTGCAGCCTCCTTCCGCGAGATAACCGTCTCGCAGAAGGACACCACCGCGTTCCAGGCCTCCTCGCTGCCAACCATCGATGACACGACGGCCGGCAGCGACAGGTCCCTGCCTACTTCCGCAACGAGGGCACGGCGTGGATCCTCCCAAGCGGGACACTCTGCCAGCGTATGCCACGCCGTGTCCTCCCGGCAGTCGACGCAGTGGTGACACCGGGCGTCCGGCTCCCTGTTTATGCGACACAGGTACTTCCCGAAGCAACCATGCCCCGAGAGCACCTGCGTCACCCGAAACGACAGGGAGCCGTGCCTCCTCCCGAGCCAGTGATCGAGCACCGGCCGGACCGCCTCGATGGTGACGAGGCCGGCGGTAGGGCGTGAAAGCCTTTCCCGCCATTCCGCCACCAGGACCTCACGAAGCTATCCCAACCTAACCTAACCTAACCTAACCTAACCTTTTTTTTTTTTTTTTTTTTTTTTTTGGTGCGGGTTGGAAAATCCTCATGGATGTCCTTCGCTCTGGGGGAGCGAAGGGGTCTGTCAGACTCTTACTGACTAAAAACCACCCGTTGTTCCGTCTCACACCTACGCCGGGGGTCGCGGGAACGTACGATCCTTCCGCAACCCCCAGCTAGTGCCGGCCCGCCTATGCAGGCCTCCTCAGGACGAGGGGCGGAGTGAGGTGTTAGACTCCCCCCGCGACGTCTAAGAGGGGCGCGCGTGGAACACGCGCCACCACCTCGGGTCCTGGTGTTAAGGGGGCGACAGACGTCCCCAGGTCCGTCGCCCCTGGACCCATTTAGGGGGGCTGGAAGAGGGCGTTGTCCGCCCTCCGCCGACGCCCGGTGCGTCTGCTGCGGGCCGGGTTGGAGGAAGATATCTCCCTTTCCCGTTCCGCAGCCTCCTTCCGCGAGATAACCGTCTCGCAGAAGGACACCACCGCGTTCCAGGCCTCCTCGCTGCCAACCATCGATGACACGACGGCCGGCAGCGACAGGTCCCTGCCTACTTCCGCAACGAGGGCACGGCGTGGATCCTCCCAAGCGGGACACTCTGCCAGCGTATGCCACGCCGTGTCCTCCCGGCAGTCGACGCAGTGGTGACACCGGGCGTCCGGCTCCCTGTTTATGCGACACAGGTACTTCCCGAAGCAACCATGCCCCGAGAGCACCTGTGTCACCCGAAACGACAGGGAGCCGTGCCTCCTCCCGAGCCAGTGATCGAGCACCGGCCGGACCGCCTCGATGGTGACGAGGCCGGCGGTAGGGCGTGAAAGCCTTTCCCGCCATTCCGCCACCAGGACCTCACGAAGCTGGGACCGACGCAGCTCCATGTGTCGCTGCGTCAGTCGCTCGCCTCGCGCCCGCGCTTCCTCGCGCCACCGGAACAGTGACGCGAGTACTTTCGCCTCCAGGTCCCAGGGCGGGGATCCGGCCAGTGCACAAGCCGCCTCGCAGGAGATCGTGCGATATCCCCTGATGACTCTGACGGCCATCGCTCTCTGTGGCTTCCGCAGAACAGAGAGGCTACAGGCCGTCAGGTCAGCCGCCCAGATCGGGGCCCCGTACAGGGCCATCGATCGCACGATCCCTACGTAGAGCCGTCTACAGGCGGCGCTCGGGCCCCCCAGATTGGGAAGCAGCGTTGATAGCGCCCCGGCCGCGCCCAACAACTTGGGCGCCAGCCGCCGGAAGTGGGGTCCAAAATCCCACCGGCTGTCGAGCACCAATCCCAGGTACTTCATGGTGGACTCGACAGCTATTCGGACCCCCCCGACCACGATGTGTGATCCCGGCGGCGGCGCCCGTCGGGGACCATGGAATACCATGGCCTCCGACTTGCTGAGGGCCACCTCCAGGCCTAGGCGCCGTATGCGGCTCACCACCTGTGAGACCGCCGCCGTCGCCAGCAACGCTGCCTCCCTGTGCGAGCTCCCCCGGGCCGTGACCAGCGTGTCATCCGCGTAACACGTCAGGTCTACGCCCGGTTGGAGTCCGCCCCTCAGCACCCAGTCGTACCCGATGTTCCACAGGAGCGGACCTACGACCGAGCCCTGTGGAACACCGCACGACACGCGGTGCTGGTGTCCGCCATCACGTCCCATGTAGGTGACACACCTCTCCGCCAGGTAAGCCCCAACGATGCGGCGGAGGTAGAGAGGCACCCGATGATACCGCAGTGCCTCCCGAATGCAGCTCCAGGGCAGGGTGTTGAACGCGTTGGAGATGTCTAAAGAGACCGCCAACGCCACCCCGCCCCGGGACACTGCTTCCTCCGCTAGGACTCTCACTCTCGACACAGCGTGAATAGTGGAGCGCCCATGCCGAAAACCGAACTGGCTCTCGTCTAGGTCCGGCCCCTCTCTGCACAAGTGGTCGACGAGGCGGGCTGCGATTATCCGCTCGAACAGCTTGCCCACCTCGTCTAACAACACTATGGGCCGGTACGCGGACGGAGAGTCCGCGGGGCGCCCCGCCTTCCTGAGCAGGACCAGGCGGCCAGACTTCCACAAGGAGGGAAACTGGCCCCGCTCGAGGCACGCTGTGTAGAGTCCTCTCAGTTGGGGCTCTAGCTCCTTCAGAGCGAGGGCTAACACGCAGCCGTGAACCCCGTCGGGCCCCGGAGCCACGTTCTTGGCCCGGAGCCGCGTCACGGCTGCCCCCATCTCTGTCCGTGTCACCTCTGGGACGCTGATGGCGTTGTCCTCTGCAGGCTCTGCGGCTGTGGGCAAAGCCATCGGCGGCGGAGTGTGCTCCGCTCTTGCCGGGAAGAGGGCTGCGACTATAGCGTCCAACAGCTCGGGTTGGAGACTCTCGGTGAGTGGAGGCGCCGCGGCTCGGAGTTTCCCACGAACCGCACGATAAGGGCGCCCCCACGGATCCCCGTCCAGAGTCCCCAGCATCTCCTCCCTGGCTCGCGTCTTCGCCTCGCCGATGGCCAGCCTCAGAGCTCTGTGGCAACCTAACCTAACCTAATCTAACCACAAATTTCTACCTCAAATTGCTACCACAAATTTCTATCGCAAATTTTACCACAAATTTCTACCACGAATTTCCACCACAAATTTCTACCACAAAATTCTAACACAAATTTCTACCACAAATTACTACCAAAATTTCTACCACAAATTACTACTACAAATTTCTACCACACATTTCTACCACAAATTTCTACCACAAATTTCTACCATAAATTTCTACCACAAATTTCTACTACAAATTTCTACCACAAATTTCTACCACAAATTTCTACCATTATCCACTGAATCTAACACAAATTTCTGCCACAAATTTCTACCACAAATTTCTACCTCTATATACTGAATCTACCACAAATTTCTACCACAAATTTCTACCACTATATACTGAATCTACCACAAATTTCTACCACAAATTTCTACCACAAATTTCTACCACAAATTTCTACTACAAATTTCTACCACAAATTTCTACCAAAAATTTCTACCATTATCTACTGAATCTACCACAGAATTCTACCACATGGCATTAATCTACCACAAATTTCTACCACAAATTCCTACCATAATTTACTTAATCTAGCACAGAATTCTACCACATGGCATTAATCTACCACATGGCATTAATCTACCACAAATTTCTACCATTATCTACTGAATCTACCACAGAATTCTACCAGAAAGAAGAAAGAAAGAAAAAAACATTTATTCAGCACAGGCTCAGGCACACAAAGACACAATACTAAACATAGAAAACAAAAAAATAATAATAATAAAAAAAAACAAAAAATGAGTAACAAGAAATACATTAAAAATAAATATACGAGTAAGTAGACATATATTATTAAGTATGTGCCTTACGGCTGCGCTCAAAAGGTCCAGTTCAGCAAAAATGCCAGACAACCAAGGCCTGACGCTGGTTTTCAACTGGACCTGAGATTGTGAGATGTCACGGACGTAAAACAGTTCTATAGTATAAATAAATAAATAAATAAATAAATAAATATTGCTGGACAATCCACACAGCATCATCTAGCCCCAAGCTAAGCAGAGCTTGTGTTATGGGTACCTACTAGATGACTGATATACTTAATACAATACATTACATAGATATATATTTTTTATTATACATAGGAAATACCCAGAACACCCGGAACAAATATTTGTAGATCGTACAAACATTTGTCCCAAGGCGGGAATCGAACCCGCAACCTCTTGCGTCGCAGGCGGACCTTCGCCCACCGCGCCACATCGGTCGTCAACAGTATGATGTGAGTATGTGAAGTAAAATACATAATGATGTAATTGACATAGGTACAGAGTGATGTGGGTGACAACGTGAAGTGTATGTGTGTGATGATCCGAGAAAAATAATAATATTGTAACGGGCGCATGCGAACTGATTAGTGAGTGTCAGATCAAATAAAAACCAGTTTCCAACGCTGCGCTGCCAGCCTTATTACGCATATACTATACATAATAGGAGTTAATTAATCCGTGCACTTTACCGTCATTTCAATACGCTACAAGCAGCCGAGCACGATGGACCACACAACAGATATTTTACTTTTTTATATAACCCAACAAAACCAAATATACTTAATAAACAGGTCGCATTCAGATACGACAGTAAACATGTCAAAAATCAAGTTAATAAATTGGTCTATAAAAGGAGATGACGGAGACAGAAAATTGCCACTTGGAAAACGTTGATTCAATAACCAGTCAATTGTAGGCTTGATAAGGCTGTGTATTTCAATAATACTTATGTATAAGCGAGCCTGAAACAAACAGTTTTTTTTTTCCAGTACAGACGGACTTCTAATCTTTGATAGAAGTCCGTCTGTACGTCTATTTTATGTTAGATCGGTGGTAGATTTGACGCTCCAAAGAGAAGAGAGCAGAAGTCAGTATTCGACGACACGGTTGGCGTAGTGGCTGAGCGATCGACTGCTGCGCCGCGTGTCGTGGGTTCGATTCCCGCACGGAACAAATATTTGTATGGCCTACAGGCAATTGTACCGGGTCTGGCTGTTCGTGTATGTTTTAAATTTTTGTAAACGCACCTACGACACAGGAGAAATTCCTAGTGTGGGGCAAAGTTAAAAAAAAAAATGTCAATGCTGAATGCATGTGTTGCACAATCAACAACATTTCTTGATTGTCGCAACATACATTACTTTCGCATCTGCATGAAAATCCGCATTGATTATTGCGGATGTGGATGCAGAAGTCTAAATCTATTCGGAAGCTGCGCATTTGCGGATGCGGATGCGAATATTCGCAACATCCCTGATCCCGATTATTGGACCCTTCCCTGTGCGTGTTATTATTTAGCAATGCTAGTATGTTTTATTTGGATACATATGTCACATTACCTACCAGTTAAGCCCAGGCTGGTCGAGCGAGCCAAGGATCCAACTGCGAATTGGTACATCAAATTAGCAGGGGTTTTTTTTCCGGTGGGAAAATCATCTTATAATAATAATAATAATAACCCCACCGCCGTATCTCTACGTTGACGACGTGGTGGGGCTTGCGTGTTTCAATGAGCTCTAGGTCTGTGTCGATAGAGTTAACTTTGCCGGGATAGGTCTAGGGTGAGGAGCCAGACTAAGAGAGATACAATCTAAGCCAAGGTCGCACATGCCGAGGGCTGCGTGGCTAGGGGTATGCGCTAGTCGCTAGTGTGCCAACTCTGGATAATCGGGGACCTCCAGTTTTATCAACCCTTGCCACAGTGAACGCAGGGCTCTGCTGTGGTTGACATTAAGTCCCTAGCTAATCGTGGGAATAAAATGAATACAAGATCTAAAACAAAAAAACAACTTCAGGCAAATCAGCCTCAAATTGATGACGAAACTTCACAACTATCTTCGTCATCACCTTCATCTCTTTTTTCATCAATTCCATCATCATCACAATCATTTCGCATCACTCCGACGCCATCTTTATCATCTTTCAGTATACAGTCAGCAGATGTTGTACAGGAGACAAATTTTGTCGACGATACTGTACCCATCGCTAGAAATGCAACAAGTCGTAGGAAATGGACCATTGAAATGAATAAATTCATCCTACGCACATATCTTCATCTCACTAATATGGACACGGACAAAAATGCATACCTTCCGTCGCTTCACACCAAGTTTTTAGAAAAATACCCGGCTATGCAAGTTAGCCGGCAAAGAATAGGTGACCAGCGTAGAGCCATAGTACAAAAGAAATTATTGTCACAAGACACAATAGATCAGATTTATGAAGAAGCCCGAGCCGAACTACAAATGGTTCACACACAAATACAGCAACACTCTACACAATCTAATACACAATTCGGTCAGCGCATGAAATGGACGAACGAATATAACGAAGCAATAATCAGAATATATTATACCACCACACAATTAGAAACAAATAAAACAGCCTATAGGAAATATTTACATGAGGGATTCATAACTATATATCCAGAATTAGCACATATAACAGAACAAAGATTATCTGACCAAGTCAGAGCCATTATAAATAACCGATATATAAACATCAACAGATTAGCAGAAATTAAGAACCAGGTAGCTTTAGAACTAAGAAATAGTAACACTGACACACAAAATACTGAACACACAAATAGCGATTACTTGAACACACAATCACAGAACGACTTGGAACACCTTGACCCAAATACCCTCACAACAAATATACTCCCAAGTAATAACCCAAATACTGTCACCACAACTCATACACCAAATACAGAGGAAGTTCATTTCTTAAACGACATAGATAATGACCTATTTGGAGCTACGGAAACTAACTTTCCTGCAGCGCCAGAAATCAACCCAGAAATAGAAGCCACATTTCATCAAGCTCAACAACATTTTATTAACACACACCCTACTCACAGGCCATACATTCCCAAGCAAAAAACATCGCGAAAATTTTCTACCATAGTATCATATCTAAATACTGTCATTCTGCCTAAGCACGTAAATGTTGATACTGAATTCATCAAATTGCAGACCATAATTTACTGTGCGGCATGGACGGCAGCTACATGCAACGGCGCTAAAATATCCGAAATCTCTGCACAAAATGAACGTGGTACGTTTAGGCAGAGAAAACCAAAGTGGCAAATTAGATTAGAGAATAAAATCAAAAATTTAAGAGCGAACATTGGCAGGCTGACACATTTCATTAATGGTAGCAGAAGTCAACATTTAATAGCAGCAGTAGAACAAATAAAGATAAAATACCAACTACACGCTCAACACGAAAATTCAAATACACAAATAGAACACTTTTTGGACACTTTGAAACAAAAACTAAGCGCAGCGGCAAGCCGACTTAAAAGATACGTAACATGCACTAATCGCAAAGTACAAAACACAAAATTTACTAACAATGAAAAGACATTTTATAGGAATCTGACATCGAATAACATGGAAACCACTAATCAAAGCTTAGAGACACCTTCATCTGAAACACTAAGAGATTTCTGGGCCAACATTTGGGAAAATCCAGTATGCCATAATAATCACGCAGACTGGGTTAACGAAGCATCACCAGAAATATTAGAAATGAAATTTGATTTTATACCAGTTGAGACATTTATAGACGTTATAAAACGCGCACACAACTGGAAATCTCCAGGTACTGACAACATCCACAACTACTGGTATAAGAAATTCTCCAGCATACATCCTTTCTTACATAACCATTTAAATACATTCATCCAATCACCACATTTACTTCCAACATACATAACACACGGAGTTACTTATATGATACCTAAAGACATGAACGACACTATAAACCCAGCAAAATACCGGCCAATTACTTGCCTACAAACCTTGTACAAAATCTTAACAGCCTGCGTAAGCGAAGTGATATATGAACATTTAACTAAAAATAACATTCTTTCTGAACAACAAAAGGGATGTCGTAAGAATAGCCAAGGATGTAAAGAACAACTTACCATCGACGCAATAATAATGAACAGCGCTGTTAAAAGTAGGAAGGATATCCACACAATGTTTATTGATTATCAAAAGGCTTTCGACTCAGTCCCGCATAGCTGGCTATCACACGTCTTAAATTTATACAAAATTAACCCAAAAATTAAACAATTCTTAGAAACAACAATGCAAAATTGGAAAACTGTTCTAAAAATTAATTCATCCTCCTCGACTGTAGCAACTGAACCAATCAGTATAAAACGTGGGATTTTTCAAGGAGACGCTCTAAGCCCTCTATGGTTTTGCATGGCACTCAACCCACTCTCACACTTGCTAGACAAAACAGACGCCGGATTCATACTGTCAAACAATAACACACAATACACGTTAACACACCTGATGTACATGGATGACATAAAATTATATGCAGCTGACAAAAAATCACTATTCCAACTAGCTGACACAACACAACAATTTTCGGACGATATTTGTATGTCTTTCGGCGTAGACAAATGCAAAATTTTGTCGATTGAAAAAGGAAAAATCCTAAATAATAATTACACACTCGCATCAGGAGAATCGATTGAGCCAATGGATGAACAAAGTACATATAAATACTTAGGTTTTAAACAGTCCAGACAAATACAACAAAAGATCTCAAAACAAGAACTGCTCAAAAAGTTCTCACACCGTCTAAGCCTTGTCCTCAAAAGCAGCCTAAACTCCAGAAATACAATTAAAGCTATCAACACATTTGCAATACCTGTTCTCACATACTCTTTCGGAATAATACGATGGTCGAAGACTGACATAAAAAAAACTACAGCGAACTGTCAATACACTCCTAACAAAGCATAGAAAACACCATCCAAAATCATGCATTCAACGACTTACACTGCCACGCCAAGAAGGAGGAAGAGGATTGATAGACATAAACAATTTACACAACAAACAGATACTTACACTCAGAGCGTACTTCCATGGAAAATCAGAAAACTCATCATTACATAAACAGGTAACGGAGACAGATATAAAACTTACACCACTAAACCTACAAAACAGGAACACGCTAACAAATGAACACATTGTAAGTACAGAACAAAAAATAGCAGCATGGGCCCAAAAAGCCCTACCCGGAAGACACCGAGCCTACCTGAGCCAGCCACACGTCGATAAAATAAAGTCGAACGAATGGCTCAAACGAGGCGAATTGTTTCCTGAAACTGAAGGTTTCATGCTTGCAATCCAGGATCAAATAATAGCTACACGAAATTACAGAAAGTATATTATAAAAGACCGAAATCAGCCGACTGACACATGCAGACATTGCAACAGTGCCTCTGAGACCATACAACACATAACAGGGGCCTGTAAATCACTCGCGCAGACAGATTATAAACATCGACACGACCAAGTTGCCGCAATCATACACCAACACTTAGCACACAAATACAAACTTATAGGGGAGATGGTCCCATATTATAAATACAAACCTGAAACCATCTTAGAAAACAGAAATCAGAAAATCTATTGGGACCGAACAATAATTACAGACAAAACTATACACTATAATAGACCTGATATCACTGTTCACGACAAATCCAATAAAATAGTTTACTTAATAGATATAGCCATACCTAACTCACACAACATCCAAACTACAATATCCGAAAAACTTAGTAAATACCAAGATCTCGCCATAGAAATAAAAACCCAATGGCAAGCACAGACCGTACACATCGTCCCTATAGTACTGTCCTCTACCGGTGTAGTACCAAAGGCTCTCACACAAAGCCTTAACACTCTACACATGCCTTCCCACACACTTCACATGCTTCAAAAAGCCACCATTCTCAACACCTGTCGCATTACCCGAAAATTCCTGACTTCATCTACATTGTCATCCACCTTCTTAATTTAGATTTCCCTTACAC
Source organism: Phlogophora meticulosa (assembly GCA_905147745.2). Lineage (NCBI taxonomy): Eukaryota > Metazoa > Arthropoda > Insecta > Lepidoptera > Noctuidae > Phlogophora > Phlogophora meticulosa. Next base: position 23,083 of record LR990521.1, read on the forward strand.
ACTTGGTTCCGGCCCGTGTGCAAGGTCGTAAACTCTCTTAAAAAGAGAAGAAAAATAAAGAACTCAAAATAATAATAATAATAATAAATCTGTGGCTCGACTGTCAAAGTGACTGAAGCAAAATTTTTTTCTCCGATGTTATTTATAAATAATTTATGAAAACTAGTGTACAAAATGTCTAAAATACAGAATTCAAGAACAAAAAAAAAAACCAGGAATCAATTAATAATAGACCAAGCTAAAAATCACCATGACTTATAAAATATACCATAATACCAATACCATGTGTGTCGCCATGGTATCCTAAATCGGAGAAAACTCTGGAAGAAAAAATGCTGACAAGAAGCCGAGCCCGTGTACTCAATGCACCAAAAACATCTTCGGGTTCGTCGCTCAGCTCCGCCTCCCAGCTGCCGGGACCTGCTCCAGACGTGAGTCCAGTGACACCGGCCGCTGCAGTTGCGTCGAGCTCGAGCGACGAATACTACTCGCCACCGACGTCGCCACCACCAGTACGTCGATGTGGAAGAGGCCGACCACCGGCCAGCTTGGGACTCCGAGGCCCACCAGCCTCTGCTAGGGTCCCCGCTTCCGGTGGAAGTGTGCAGCGCATGCGATGGACACAATCCATCAACGAAAATGTCATGCGCTCATACTATGGGGCTACAGAGGGGGGAACTAACCTGACTGCGTACCGTAGTCGGATGCTCTCTCTGTTTCAGGTACTTGAACCAGCTGTCAACGTATCGGCACAACGACTATCGGATCAGGTACGAGTCATTCAACGTAACCATATGTTGGATGACACCGTGCTTGATAGACTACGACTGAACTCACGGAGTAACCGCGTTATGCCTGCTTCGCCACTGGTCGCGGTACAACTACCCAGTTTACCTATTGTATCACCGCGACCTGACTACGTTGGTGAAGAGGATGATTACGCAGCTATATCCGTGAGTTCCCAATGTAATGTACGCTTGAGGAGCGCTTTGGAGGATGCATTCCGAGAGTAGCGCTCCACACCGCCTGAGCTTAGACAACGTTTACCTCGTCTGCCCATGCACAAGAAAAACAAGGCGCTGATGTGTGCTCTAGATTCACTGCTGTCAAACAGTTTTGACAACAGCAAAGACCTCGCAGATACCCACTCAATCTTGTACTGTGCAGCTGCAGCGGCGTGTCGTGTAGCAAATGTAAAATTTCCCAACAGTAAGAAAGCTACACGACCAGCCGTACCAGCTTGGCAGTGCAGGATTGAGCGACGTATCGGTGAGGCTAGAGTACTCATCGGCAAACTTATCTGTTTCAGGGAGGGTAATACTCGCCCTAGAGTGATGCGCTTTGTGAGGCGGGCGTTCTCGGGGACTGATATTAGTTCTCGAGACTATTTAACCCACGTCACGGAGCGCATTGACTTCCTGAAACAGAAGATCTGTGCATGGGCAAACCGTATTCGTCGGTACAAGCGGCGAGTGAAGCGATACACTCAGAATCGCACATTCCGGAGCGATGAAAGGTGGGTGTATAGGACTTGGGAGCGACCGGACCAAGGTGTGACTGACACGTTCCTGCCAGATGATGAGGCCATGTGTTTATTTTGGCGCAGCATCTGGTCGGTGCCTGTCAGTCACACTGAGGGCGATTGGACTAGGGAGGTCGAGCGGACGTGTGAACCTTTACCAGAAATGGGGGCAATCAACATCAGCCCCCAGGATGTAGCTTGTGCAGTTCGTCCGTTACCTAATTGGAAATCTCCAGGACCAGACGGGCTGCACAACTTCTGGATTAAATGGCTGAAAAGCTCGCACGCTCGTTTGGCATCTCAGTTCCAGTCTGCCTTAGAGTCAGGATCGCTGCCCCAATTTCTTACAACAGGAATAACCCACCTGCTCCATAAATCAGGTAGTACTGCGGAACCCAAAAACTATAGACCAATCACTTGTCTACCGACGGTCTATAAAGTTCTTACATCCATTTTGAGATCTAAAATTAATAATCATATCGACAGCACTTCGATCATGTCTGTCTCTCAAAATGGATGTAAGAACGGGTCCCGTGGTACTAAGGAGCTGCTCCTCATAGATATGGCCATAAGCCAACAGGTTCGTCGTTCCCGAAAGGATTTGTCGACATGTTGGATAGATTATAAGAAGGCCTATGACTAATTGCCACATACATGGCTCATGAGGGTGCTGGAGTTGTATAAAATAGATGCAACTCTCCGCACCTTTTTAAAGTCGTGTATGGGGCAATGGAGGACGGTCCTTCACTATCCAGGATGTCGGCAGTTTCAGGAGAACAGCGAACCGATAAGGATCGAGCGAGGCATATTTCAGGGTGATAGTCTCAGTCCGTTGTGGTTTTGTTTAGCCCTGAACCCTCTAAGCACGTTGCTGGAGGGTTCGGGTCTGGGCTATCGGTTGAGAAGAGGTGGTCAGGTCATATCTCACCTTCTTTACATGGATGATCTGAAACTCTTTGCCCACAACAATTTGCAACTAATGAAGCTACTGAAGGTAACAGAAACCTTCAGTAGCGCCATCAGGATGGATTTTGGTGTGGACAAATGTGCAGTCATGCATGTAAAGCGAGGAGGGATTGTGGAATCCGCGGGAACCCAACTCTCGGATTCTATATACCTTAGATCCCTCTCCTCAACCGAAACCTACAAGTATTTGGGTATGTCGGAAGCGTTAGGCATCAATACTGCTGACATGAAACAATCTTTGAAGGAGCGCTTCTTTGGCCGCCTGAATAAAGTGTTAAATAGTCTTTTATCAGGCGGCAATAAGGTGCGCGCCTTCAACGGTTGGGTCATGCCAGTTTTGATGTATTCTTTCGGCATACTCAAATGGACTCAGACGGAACTTGACGCCTTGGATAGGAGGGTCCGCACATTGTTAACCGCAAATCGCATGCATCACCCACGATCGTCGGTGATGAGACTGTATATCTCGCGGAAATGCGGGGGTCGAGGCTTCTTAAATGCTAAGACCCTGCACAACCGTGAGGTATGCAGTCTCAGGGAGTACTTCCTTGAAACCGACTTGGGGATGCATAGAGATGTGGTCGCGATGGACAAGGCCCTCACCCCGCTCTCCTTGGCTAATGAGAACTGGCGCAAACCCATAGTATTAGATACTACTGACCGCATGGAAATATGGAAGAGCAAAGAGCTTCATGGACGCTTTTATCGGGTCTTACATGGACCCGATGTAGACCTATCAGCGTCCGTATCTTGGCTGCGCTTCGGTGACCTCTTTGGGGAAACCGAAGGTTTTGTCTGTGCGATTATGGATGAAGTTATCATGACGAATAACTACCGGAAATACATTGTGAAGGACGGTACGGTTGACATCTGTCGGGCATGCCACCGATCCGGAGAATCAATCCGTCACATTATTTCTGGTTGTTCTCGTCTTGCTAACGGAGACTATTTGCATAGACATAACCTTGTTGCCAAGATTATCCACCAGCAACTTGCTCTGAAGTATAACCTTGTGGAATCAGAAGTACCATACTATAAGTATGTGCCCGACCCAGTTCTTGAAAATGGCAATATCACGTTATATTGGGATCGATCTATCATCACTGACAGGACTATTGTTGCTAATAAGCCTGACATTGTGGTGATAGATCGATTAGAGCGTCGCACAATGATTGTTGATATAACGGTCCCACATGACGAGAACCTCGTGAAGGCTGAGAAAGAGAAACAAATCAAGTATCTTGATCTGGCCCGCGAGGTGGTCGACATGTGGGATGTAAATACAGCAGTCATTGTGCCGATAGTTGTGACGGCCAATGGTATAATAGCCAAGAGCCTCGACCAACACCTAAGGAGGCTCTCGTTAGGCAGCTGGATCAAGGGCTTGATACAGAAAGCGGTACTCCTGGACACGGCGCGTATCGTCAGGAGATTCCTTTCTCAAGAGCCCTGACCACCGGTAGCTTGGACCCTGTTCCCAATGCCGGTGGGCTACTATTTTTTATATTTTTAAATGTTTTTTGTTTTTTTTAATTTTGAAATATTTAAAAATGTAATTAATATGTATATAGAGAAATAAAGGAAATAATAATAATAATCGTTTATTTATAAAAAGGGCACATTTACAATAAGTTTCTTAATAATTAAAATAGAACACAATTTCTTATTTGCCTGAACTAGGTTGAACCTGTGCTTCAGGCTAGGAAGTGCATAAATACTTAATGTAATAAATTAACAATGAGTATAAAGTGAAAAACTAAATCTAATTTAGGTTAGTAACAGTAAAATTGCATGTAAGCGTTTCTATTTGCAGACAACAAGTAGCTCTTCTGTCTGTGCATAGGCGATGGTTAGTAAATATTTAAGTATAATTTTTTTACAGCTAAAATAATTCAATTTATAGATACTTAGTTTTCTATTTAATCTATTGTACAGAAATGGGCCTAAGAATGTAAAAAATCTTTCCACAAAGACATGTTTTGAAGTAAAATTTGATGCGCATACTATATCATTCCGTCTCTTGTTAGTAATGTCAGCAGTGTAGGTAAGCATGGTGTGTTGTTTTAATACTAAGTGCATAATGAAAAGTTGGCGAACAGTCAGCACGTTGCAGGATTTATAAAGCAGATCAGTGGGAAAGAAAAAGGGATGGAAGTTTGCTACCTTTAAAATTGCTCTCTGAGCTCTTTCAAGAGGAAGTAAATTGGTTTTTGCTGCGCCACCCCATGAAGTAATGCAGTATTGAATTATAGATTGACATAGGGCTAAATAAACTTGTGTTATTAGTTTTGAATCTGCAAATGTTCGCAATTTTTTAAAAACATACATTAATTTGCGTACTCTTTTAACTAAACTATCAATATGTTTTCTGAAAGACAGTGTGTCGTCCATTATTACTCCGAGGTATTTTATGTTGCTCGTTTCGAGGATAAAAGGGCAATTACACATGTTGACTGAACGGATACCACATTGATGGGCATATAACTGAGGGTTAGCAATGTTAAGTTGAGGCTTGCGCATGGAGAAGTGAATATATTTTGTCTTGTCAGCATTTAGTGTAAGTAAATTGCTTTGAAGCCAGTTAGTCACATTATTAAAACCTAATTGAGCGACTTGGAACAGTCAGAACAGTCTTATGACATCCCCCGCTCTTGGGCGGGGCGGGATATAGTGTCAGACTTTTACCGACTGAAAACCCACTCCTGTTCCTTCGTTGCCTTTCGTACCAGGGCCGAGTCTTCCTTTCAGAATCAGACCCTTGGCCCCAGTAGGCTTCGACCCTGCTGGGCCCCTACAGTTGCTGACATCTCCTTGAGGCGCGCTGAAACAATACGCGCCGCCGACAACTTGGTCTCGGTCCGGATGGTTACCGGACGGTGGGACGACGAGCCACCCATTGCTCGCCGTCCGCAAGCCCGCGCCTACGGTGGCCGGTAATCGGGATCGGAGTCCCGGCGGCGGCTGGGGCGTGAGGACCGCTGCCTCACGCGGTCGGACGCCTCCTTTGCTAGCATTACTGCTTCGCAGAAGGAGGCGACCGCCTGCCACTCCTCCTCGCTCCGGACCATGGCCTGTACCAAGGCCCGGCGCGAGAGATCGCCGCCGCCCATAGCCCCCACGAGGACACGGCGATGCTCTTCCCAAGCGGGGCACACTTCTGCTGTGTGCTCCACCGTGTCCTCCGGGCGGTCTACGCAATGGTGACACCCGGGTGTTTCTTCCGCACGAATCCGGTGCACGAACCTCCCAAACTTACCATGTCCGGTGAGGACCTGCGTGATGCGGAAGGTAAGGACGCCGTGTTGCCTTTCCAGCCACTCCTCAAAGAGGGGAAAAATGAGCAGGGGAAAAATGAGGGAATTTTTTTTGGTTGGAAAGGTGGCGCGGCTGCGAGGCGAGCGCCCGACCGCCGCGCGCCGGGAGCGTGCGGGGCCGCGGGGTGGGGTGGGGGCCGCGGGGTGGGGTGGGGGCCGCGGTTAGTAAACATCGCTGTCACAGCCACCGTGAGTAATTGACTCAGCACCTGACAAAATAAATCATGTTTGATTTGGAGACAAATATATTAGCAATGATAATGACAATGATTTAGTGTGACAGCAGTCGTGCGTGCCATCCAGTGTTCCGGCCTGCTCATGAAGAGCTTTGTTGCTGCGGTGTTGTTGGTGCTGGTCAGTACCTGGTGTAGTGCAGCAGGGCCCGCCTCCACGCCTGCTCCTGCTGACATCACGAATGCTCCCGATTAGTCCCGAGTCCCAGTCCACTTACATTTTGAATACCTTACGTATGCTGTGCCTGTTCTTTGTGATTCTATTGGTGTCACGTAATGCTTGGTCGTTTTATTCAATCATAGAAACTTTCGCAATGTTGTAGTGTGTAGGAGTTAGAGTGTAAACGCCTACAGGTAGTTTGTGTTGCAGGTCGCCGCGAGCGTCGCGGATGTCGCCACCGTCGGTGAGTACATCGCATTACGCATGCCCCGTAATCTGTATATGCATATAAATAAAATGGTCAACTGACCGATGTATAATGTAGGTCTCACAAATGTGGCCTACATTTGGGCGCCACGAATTTTATTGGTGCTGGCGTGTGTAATCGATTCCATAGACTGTGCATGTACCATAGTACTTATAAAAGTATCCACTTATGATATGCAAAACATTCTTGTTTTCTATTTGGATTTAAATATTATGTACATATATGTACTTCTAGTTTTATAATCATTTTTTTTATAGAATCAACCTTTAATATAATGTATATATAGATACATTTTAATGCAAAATACGCGCAGTCGTGGAGTTTCGGATATCGGACTGCTTATACAATATTATTTTTCAGAATTCAAGCTCGGTGAATATAAGATAAAGGTACCTCTTAATCGAGCTATAAACTTCGTCCGTGTGAAGGGCGCAGAGTCCTCTGAAGTGCAGCGACCCGCACCGCGCCTGCTCGAGTTGCTGGCGTCAGCGGCCCATGCGGCGGCGCTCCCGTCCCCGCACTCCCCGCACTCGCCGCTCTCTCCGCTCTCTCCGCTCTCCCCGCACTCCCCGCTCTCCCCGCCCGCGCCACATCCCGAGCAACATTCTGTCGGCTATCACCAAAAACAGGATCATAGCTTTAACTCAAAAAGCCCGAATAATACCCTCCGAGCACCGCGACCACCGCGACCACCGCGAGCACCGCGACCACCGCGAGCACCGCGACCACCGCGACCACCGCGACCACCGCGAGCACCGCGACCACCGCGACCACCGCGAGCACCGCGACCACCGCGACCACCGCGACGTCATTACAACGCACCGCAATCTTTGCGCATAAATAATCGTGAGTCAAACTTGCCGCACGTCAAATCTGTTGCCCATTTCTTACCAAATAATCGGAATCCAGCGACGGAAGATTCTGTAAGTGTAGAAAGAAGCGATTCGGGTACAACAGCAGTGCACACAGCCTCCAATCCCGCTAAGGAAGGGAGTGAGCAGCAAGTGTTGCCAGGGCCGCAGCTTGTGGCTGCATCCTCACAAGTGACGGCGCACGCGGAACAATATAATGAGACTCCAATATCACTAACATCAAAGGATTTAATCATTAATAAAGCTGAAGAAGCTTCTGGTACTGAAACGAGCACAAGTGATGTAATAACACCACAAGTTACCCGGCCATCTGCAGACGCGGTAACATCGGCAACAATGGCGGTGGAATCACAATCAGCTTCCGCGGCAAAGCGTCTCCCTTACCCAAGTGGCCCCGAGCCAGTGCTAGCGATGCCAGTCCACCATATCGCCACTACGGCGGCCCCGGCGGCCACGGCGGCCTCGGCGGCCACGGCGGCCTCGGCGGCCGCGCCAGCTCGCCCGCGGCCCGCCACGCGCTCGCCCGACAGCGGCCGCGCGGCAGCGCCGAGCTCAGCCGCCGCAGATGCGATGTCTGCAGTTGTTCTCGGAAACATTTGGAAAGGTTGCTTAGTTTTTATGTCTAATATCTATAGACATTTTATATATGTGGGTAAATATTGTTCTTCTAACGAAAATCCTGTTTTTATATGATGTATTGTTGCGTGATACGATACACCTGAGTAAATAATAAGTTATCATTTAAATTCCAAAAATTTAGTTAGATTTGTTTAGACCTTTTAGGAGTTTGTGCATAGTTTAAAACAAAGGAAATATTGAACGAAGCCCCAACAAAATAATAGGTCTTTACCTATGAAATTGCCGTTTTGTATGAAAAAATTTAAATGAATTTTTTTCATGTATTTTTTATTTGTATTAATCGAAGTAATCACCCATGCAATCAATGCATCTTTGCCAACGCAGTGGCAGTTTATTGATGCCCTTCTTAAAGAAATCAGCTGGACGGGAGGCAACAAATTCTTCAAAGGCATTTTGTACTGCCTCTCGGGTATTGAATTTTTTTCCCGCCAAGAAGTTATCCAAATTCTGGAAAAAGTAGTAGTCTGTAGGCGCTAGGTCTGGTGAGTAGGGCGGATGACGGAGAGCTTCCAACCCCAGTTCTTGCAACTTGGAGACCGTCTGCTGTGCAGTATGAGGTCGCGCGTTGTCGTGCAGGAGCAGCGGAGACGAGCGATTGACCAATGCTGGTTGGAGATGTGCCAGCTTCTCCATCATTGTGTTCAATTCTTCACAGTACACATCTGCAGTAATGCTCACCCCGTTTGGTAAGAAGCTGTGTTGAATCACACCGGCGCTAGACCACCAAACAGTGACCATCACTTTTCTTGGGGTAAGTTTTCGTTTAGGGCATTGTTTAGGTGCTGAACCAGGATCCAACCAACTTGCTGAGCGCTTGCGGTTATCAAACAGAATCCATTTTTCATCGCAGGTAACAATGCGGTTCAAAATTCCTTCATTTGTGTGTCTGTTGAGCAGTGCAAGGCACGTCTCGACGCGTACTTCGCGCTGGCGATCATTGAGTTCGTGGGGCACCCATTTGTCAAGCTTTTTTACCTTGCCAATTTGACGCAAATGGACCAATATTGTTTTGACGCTAACGTCGAAAGCTGCTGCTAATTCAGCCGTAGATTGTGTATCATCAGCTTCCACAATCGCCTTTAATTCGTCATTGTCGACCAAAGTCTTCGGACGACCGCGAGGTTCATTTTTCAGGTCGAAATTTCCAGAACGGAAGCGAGCAAACCAATAACAGGTAGTGCGTTGGTTTGTAGTGTTAGCTCCGTAAACGTCGTTGATGTTGCGTGCCGCTTGTGCCGCGTTGCTGCCACGACGGTACTCATATTCCATAATTACTCGAATTTTTAACGTATCCATGATGACGAAAAAGATTTAAATGCGATGAAAATGTAACACTAATCAATAAACAAATGACTACTTTTGGAAAAAAAAATCCATGTTTTTAAAATAAAATTAATTTGAAATTAGAATTCTTAGCCAAACAAAAAATATTTTGATTTGAAATGGCCAGTACTGCAGAACGGCAATTTCATAGGTAAAGACCTAATATATGAACTGCAAATTATCTCCTTTATGTACCCGTCTCGCGTCTGCGGGACGCAAAGGTGTTTGTTTCTCAGATATACAAAGTCGACGCACTAGGTGGGATAGGTGGGATAGGTGGGATAGGTGGGATAGGTGGAGTAGGTGTGTGAACATTACTTTTTGGCTTCTTTTTTCATTTTTAGGGTTCCGTAGCCAAATGCCAAAAAACTGAACCCTTATAGTATAGATTCGTCATGTCTGTCCGTCCGTCCGTATGCCATAGCCTTTTTTTTCCGAAACTTTAAGAACTATACTGTTGAAACTTGGTAAGAACATGTATTCTGTGAACCGCATTAAGATTTTCACACTAAAATAGAAAAAAAACAATAACAATTTTTTCATAAAACCCATACCTACGTGTGGGGATCAAAGTGGGAAAGTCATGTTCAATGGCCACATTGATCCAATACCGGTCGTCGTACATGGCCACCTTCTCGAAATCGTTTCCGAATACACTTACCTCGGGCAGATTCTGCAGTTAGGTAAAAACAATTTCGAGAAGGAGGCCAAGAGGAGGATCCGGCTGGGCTGGCCAGCGTTTGGGAAACTGCGCCGAGTCTTCTCGTCACCCATACCGCAATGCTTGAAAACTAAAGTTTTCAATCAGTGCGTCCTACCCGTCATGACCATTCATGACCGTTCATAATTTAGTTTTTGTTACGAGTTGATATTAATGTTGTTGTTTTAAATTAAAAAATTAAGGCGAAAAAAGGTATGCCTTTTTTCGCATACTTTTTGAGCATACTTTCCTCGTATGCATATTATTTATAACTCCCAATAAACTTTACGAATTCCACTCCCTTCTTCAACTTTCTTCTAATCAGATATTATTAAATATAAATGATGGCAATAACCATAAAATAATGACGATCAATAAAAGTCACCACTTTTTTGTTCCACTAAGTGCACGATGCGCGAACTTACCCCCACTACGCCAAAACCTTGCCAACTTACTTGCCGGTGACTATACCAACACTTCTCACTTGAATTTTCAGCACTTAAATAAAGTTGTGATAAAGGTGTGACCCTATAAATATAATCGCATAAGTAATATGTAGGTCTTCTTAACGTGAAACACAATTGTCATCATGTCAAATAACATCATTCTTAAAATCGAAGGACTAACCAATCATATTATAACTGCTTAGAAAGATCAATATTTTGCTAACCGTTGTGTAAAGGGACACGTATGACGTAATACAGGGAGGAATAACCTAATAATAGAATAAACGCGTCGCGCGTCGGTGGCGCAGCCGGTGGCCAAACGTACAAACATACATTGAATTACTAAAATAAAAAGACTTATTAAAATCATCTGCCTAGCCTTTTCCCAACTATGTTGGGGTCGGCTTCCAGTCTAATCAGATACAGCTGAATATCAGTGTTTTACATGGAGCGACTGCCTATCTGACCTCCACAACCCAGTTACTGGGCAACACAATACCCATTGAAGACTGGTTGTCAGATTTTCGGGTTTCTGAGTACCCGTAACGACTGTCAAAAATCTACAAATGACAACCGATGACAACAGATCTACAAATGGGTAGAAAGTAATCATTGATTAAAAATTAAAAGATAAATGTACAAGAAATTAAATGCTTGCTATATGTTTTTATACAATTATTATCCCACATACTTTCATTAAAAGTCTCAATCATAGTGTCTATTATAATAGTATGTAAAAATTAAAGTAAATAAAATAAAAAAGTACTTACTTAAATTTTTAAACATTTTAAAAACTATCAGTCATTGCCGTTATAGTTGGCCAGCGGAAAGTTCCCGTCGCGATATATTTATTACAGGCTTTTGTTATTATAATTGTTCCATCAGATTTCCCAATTGATATTCTGATAGGTATACCTACCTACTGTAATCCAAACAGTTTTTAACCGACTTCAAAAAAGGAGGAGGCTCTCTTCAGAACTATCGACTGGATGAACAGATTTTGATGATTCTTGTTTTTATTTGAAAGCTAGCTATTCTCGTGTGGACACTTCAATTTGATCCAGTTCTGATAATAGCATCCATGAGAAAACCATATAAGTCTTAAATTTACATTATTTTATCTTAGATAAATAATACAAAGCGACCCACTGAAGAGATAGAAATAAGAAACTTTTATATTTTAATCTGCTTTCTGCCTCTAAAATGGTTTGTAATTTGGTCCTTAATGAACCAATGGTTTATGGGATGGTGTGTTTCAGACTCTGCAATAAGAACCGGCGTGACCGCACGCCAGCCACGCGCGCCACGCGAGCCACGCCAGCCACGCGCGCCACGCGAGCCACGCCAGCCACGCCAGCCACGCGCGCCACGCGAGCCACGCCAGCCACGCGAGCCACGCCAGCCACGCGCGCCACGCGAGCCACGCCAGCCACGCGCACCACGCGAGCCACGCCAGCCACGCCAGCCACGCGAGCCACGCGAGCCACGCGCGCCACGCGAGCCAGGCCACGCGCCGCCACACTAGTGCCTTGTTAGTATTCGCCACGATCGCCGTATGTTTAGGGGCGACAGCTTGCTGGTAGGACTGCACCGGCGAGCTGCCCCAACTTGATGCTTTAGTCAATTGATATTTGTTATTAATTGAACAAGACCTGATCCCGCTCAACACTCAAGCAACAAGTGGGACAACTAAGTGACCAGGCTCAATGCGTTTGTTCCAGGCGTTCGTGTGCCGGGACTCTCTCGCTACGGACGAAAACGACATCGCGGTAAGTGTACGTCATTACTGTACAGTAGGTGTGCCACACCTATAATACTCGAGGTCATTTTGAAATATGGAAAACACCGACAAACCACAAAACTTGCTTTCATTAAAAATTTAGCGACATCTATCTCGCCACATACGAACTTAATCGACGTCTCCTACATAGCGATATCAAAGTTATCCACGCGACTGAGTATAATACACTCGTATATTAGAGCCCGACAACAACCGTCGGGCAGTTGCCCACCAGACACAACACTCGTCTGGTCGGAGGTTCCTCCCTTTTCTATGGCGGATGAGGAACTTTACATCCTGTTCCTCATACCCCTAAAAAATCAATGAACACAAGATGGAACTTTGACCGTGAATACCTCAATACCCAGAAGGTGCCCACAATCTTATAGTATCTCAATGAGGACAAGACTTGACAAGAGTCAAGTCTTGTCAAGTGTCTTCCGGCGTGGTGACTGGTGATATCAGATGTGTCTTGTAATCTTGTTATACCTGCGTGACCCGGGTATTTTGGGATGATGACCATATATAGATATCATGTACCAAAATTTGTACCTTTGATGAGAGAAATAATCGAAATATTATTATTATTATATTATTATTATTTTTAAGTATGTCTTTCAAAACTCACACGACGCCGACGATCTGTTGTTTAGGACATCATGTTATTCTATATGATTTCATTAGATTGGTTTATTTATAATCACTAATGAGCAATACCTATATAGCTGCATCAGGAAGAAAGATTGGTGCGGCTCGGCGTCACGACGACACCAGAGAGCCGCGAAGGCGCTCGCCTTCCCTGCGACCGCCACGCACCGCCACGCACCCGCCACATGCCACCACACAGTGACATCATCAATGCATCATACGCACAACATGAGACTTCACAAAACAAGTATAAAATAAAACCTCTGTCAATATTTGTCAGTGATGAGTAACCGTACATGATAGTTCTGTTTATTGTTCCAATTCCAAACAATACGTAGGGCCGCGCGCTGTTGCCAGTAGTGGCCATGCTCACTTGGCTCACTTGGCTCACTTGGCTCACTTGGCTCACTTGGCCTCCCCCCCGACACGCCGCACACGACGTAGCCTGTACGTACTGCGTATGCATTTAGCCTGTATGTAAAGGTACAAATGGTGTAGACCAGAGATAACTAAAGTGGGTTCAGCGGAACCCCTAGGGGTTCCGTGTAAAAGTCACCAGGGTTCCGCTAAATTATACATTTTTAGCTGTTAAATTTAATACAACACTTAGATATAAATATAATTTTGAAATATCTCAAAATATGTGATGAGAAGAGCCTATAACTGTTATGTTAGTAGGTTGGTAGTAAGCGAGAACTGTTATGTTAGTAGGTTGGTAGTAAGCGAGAACTCAGCCCGGATAATGGGCAGCGCGTGGACACAGCGCATACGGTCACACATAATACCGAACTATAAACCAATTATAGTTTTTTTTTTAATTTAAATAAATTTGATTCAATCACTGTCAGTGTTTAAGATTTGGAAAAAATATTTGTATTGCCTACAGGTCTGGCTGTTTATGTGTATGAGTTTAAATGTTTGCAAAAACACGCACGAGTCTCCTGTATCGTGCGTGCTTTTGCAAATTCCTATTGGGGCAACGTTTAAAAAAATTATGGTTTAAAAAAACTAAAAAAACACGCTTTTATAGAAAATCCAACAAAAAAAATAGAAAATAAAATTTAATAAATTTGGATTAAGAAAAGTGTAATTAGTTAAAAATGTATATTAATGGAAAAATGCAGTGGAGTGCATATAAATAAATGATTGCATTGTCAGCGGTCTTTGACAGGTGTGCAAAATTGGAATGAAATCTGACCGTTTAAAGTGGGTCAAAATAGAGTCCAACGGAGTCGGTTACAAACATACAAACATACATACAAGTGAAGCCAATATAAAGCGTGTAAAAACGGAAAGGAAAGAGAATCATTGGATATGGGGTTCCATAAAACAAAAGGTGTTTTCTGAGTGTTCCGTTATCTTAAAAGTTTAGGAACCCCTCTTCTAGACTACAGATATACCTACCATACGTTTAAATTTGACACAACTTTCCTCCTCGTGTATTAATAAGTAGACAGCCAGGCAAATATGCAATGGTATATTTGTAAAACTTTGCGCAGTTTGGATCTATGTAATACAAATACAACTATGTAACTGTACAATGGTCTGAAGGGAAAATCAGACCTTGTCGTTTGATGGCGTCATGACGTGCGTCATGCGAGATGTTCTACGAGCGTTGTGAGTCAGTTCGACTAGCGCGAGGCTCAGTATTTCGCGAAGCATACCTCCCTAGTACCCTAGTACCTTCCAACGCTAACATCGAAATAGATAGAAAAAATACAGAATATTAGAATAAAATCTCATTGTGTTCCTACTTATCCGTAAGTACAGTTTTACATTGATTGTATTTCCTCATCGAGGTGCACGGCAGTGCCCCCGGCAAGTCGAGCGCGAAGCAAACACTGCCGTACCATCCTTTACTGGAACCATTTCGCCGCATTTTCAGGCCTCTTGTTGAGAACCTATGGATAAGACCAGAACGCCGAAATTTTCGTCATCCAGTAAGCTATAATCACATACTTAAAATCCAAATTTCAACTCTGCAGGTCATTTAGTTCCGAAGTTAAGCGAAAGCAAAGTTTTGCATTTATGACACTCACTCATGATCATCAGAATAGAACTAGTACTTCCCATAAACTCAGACGAGCTGAAATTTGGTACAGAGTTAGGGTTTAATGGCCACATAAAGGGAAAACTTTAAAAACTAGGATAATCGAAGATCTGGAGTACCTGGTGACCCTGATTAGAAAACACAAGAGCCCAACCACACTATTAGAGATCAACATACCGCCTTTACAAAAAATATTCAACTTGGTGGGCCGCTTCATTTGATGTCAAAAATCGAAGGTCTGATGTATCTGACGTAGAACCCTCAGCTGGTCTCAGTTGTATGAGAGATATGGTAATACCTTCTTCTACTTTTGGTAAATAAAAAAATCGACGGTCATTGCAAAAATCCAGCGTAGTGGCATAGTATAAAGAGAGGAAGTAGGTTATCTCCGGCCCAAACCGCGATATAATTACCTACTGTCTTAGGGTTGTGTTAGCTAAATTTTAATTCAGTACCTATAAATTGGCAAGGGTCGGGAAGTTCTTACTTTTATTGTCTGGGTACAGGGTTTGTCATGCCTCACTAATGAATTGGCAAGGGCCTGGTTTTAAACTAATGAATTTGTGACAAAACCCGGCCCTTGCCAAAGATAACACATCTCTTATTAGTCAATAAAGTTCAACAATGGTTTTCCTATCAAATATATAAATGTATTCAAGATACAGAGCAGCATTATTTATAATAAAAATGATAAAATATTATAATTATTATTAAAATATAATTCGCCGTGACGCGCGAAACTCGTGCAGTGTTAGCCCCGACTGGCACAACTCGAAATGAGTCGAGATTTTGTTGCGTGTGGCGTGTGAAGTGTGCGTGCGGCGACGCATAGATACTGCGGCGCACACATACACACACATACGCACACATACAAGCCGCGCGCGGTGCGTTTGTATGAAGATAACTTACTTCCCGCTCTTTATACTATGGTAGTGGGACACGTCTTCTAATCTAATTTAATCGTAAATTAAAAGATTTGTCATTGTAAATAAACTACTCCTAAAAAGAAAAAAACTGTGTCAAATAAGAAAATCTAATAAAATAAATCGTCATGATGGCCCAGTGGTTTAGCCCTCGCCTCTTGTGCACGAGGTTGTGGGTTCAAACCTCGGCAAGTACCAATGTGAGTTTTTCAATTCATATGTACTTTCTAAGTTTATCTTGGACATCACTGACATCGGTGAAGGAAAACATCTTGAGGAAACCTGGACTTATATAATTAATATTAGGTCTTTACCTATGAAATTGCCGTTCTGCAGTACTGGCCATTTCAAATCAAAATATTTTTTGTTTGGCTAAGAATTCTAATTTCAAATTAATTTTATTTTAAAAACATGGATTTCTTTTTCCAAAAGTAGTCATTTGTTTATTGATTAGTGTTACATTTTCATCGCATTTAAATCTTTTTCGTCATCATGGATACGTTAAAAATTCGAGTAATTATGGAATATGAGTACCGTCGTGGCAGCAACGCGGCACAAGCGGCACGCAACATCAACGACGTTTACGGAGCTAACACTACAAACCAACGCACTACCTGTTATTGGTTTGCTCGCTTCCGTTCTGGAAATTTCGACCTGAAAAATGAACCTCGCGGTCGTCCGAAGACTTTGGTCGACAATGACGAATTAAAGGCGATTGTGGAAGCTGATGATACACAATCTACGGCTGAATTAGCAGCAGCTTTCGACGTTAGCGTCAAAACAATATTGGTCCATTTGCGTCAAATTGGCAAGGTAAAAAAGCTTGACAAATGGGTGCCCCACGAACTCAATGATCGCCAGCGCAAAGTACGCGTCGAGACGTGCCTTGCACTGCTCAACAGACACACAAATGAAGGAATTTTGAACCGCATTGTTACCTGCGATGAAAAATGGATTCTGTTTGATAACCGCAAGCGCTCAGCAAGTTGGTTGGATCCTGGTTCAGCACCTAAACAATGCCCTAAACGAAAACTTACCCCAAGAAAAGTGATGGTCACTGTTTGGTGGTCTAGCGCCGGTGTGATTCAACACAGCTTCTTACCAAACGGGGTGAGCATTACTGCAGATGTGTACTGTGAAGAATTGAACACAATGATGGAGAAGCTGGCACATCTCCAACCAGCATTGGTCAATCGCTCGTCTCCGCTGCTCCTGCACGACAACGCGCGACCTCATACTGCACAGCAGACGGTCTCCAAGTTGCAAGAACTGGGGTTGGAAGCTCTCCGTCATCCGCCCTACTCACCAGACCTTGCGCCTACAGACTACTACTTTTTCCAGAATTTGGATAACTTCTTGGCGGGAAAAAAATTCAATACCCGAGAGGCAGTACAAAATGCCTTTGAAGAATTTGTTGCCTCCCGTCCAGCTGATTTCTTTAAGAAGGGCATCAATAAACTGCCACTGCGTTGGCAAAGATGCATTGATTGCATGGGTGATTACTTCGATTAATACAAATAAAAAATACATGAAAAAAATTCATTTAAATTTTTTCATACAAAACGGCAATTTCATAGGTAAAGACCTATTATAAGTCTGAAATCGCCAACCCATCTTGAGCAAGTGTGGTGATTAATGCTCGTGCCTTATCTGTATGAGAAGAGGCCTTTGCCCTGCAGTGGGACAGTAATAGGCTGGTACTGGTACTGGAATAAAATAAATCAATATGCCCACGTTTCTACATAAATAAGTAAAATCCCACCAAAAAAAATCTGTAAAAAACTAGCCAAGTCTCGATGGCGCTGCTTGTTTATCTCTAAAAAGTAATGAAATACAGATAAATTGTTTATCTCTAAAAAGTAAAGAAATATAATAGACAAGTCGTTCCAAGTGTGAGGTTCCTTACTGCGATTTCTTTATTATTATAGTTAATGTTGTGTGAAACTTCTTTAGCTCCATCTGTACGTTTTATTTATATATATATACATATATGTTATACATATATGTATATGTTTATATATGTGCACATGTATAATGAAAATGAAATGAAAAAAATGAAAATGAAAAATGTTTTATTTGTTTTACAAGTAAACTTAACAACTAGTGATTGGAGCCTCCTTTTAAGCAAAAAAGCCTGTGTTAGGAGACTCCGCTCTTCCAAAACTTAAAATATTAAATACGAATGATAAGAGCATTAAGTGTAAGGTTTTATTTATTCCAGTAGCTTCTCCGTGTCGTCATAAGTGAGTGGTTTTATCCAATTAGTTACTATTTTTTTACAGTCAGTTAATGGTTTATTGTATATGTAGATCTCTTTGTTTACTCGATTGTAAAGCTGAGATGAGCGTTTGTCGGATTGAATACGGGCGAGCTTGGTTTTAGTTTTCGGAATTTCAACTATTATATCTTTTCTTCTTTTCAAGGTTAAGGTGGGATCAAAATTAAGAGTTTTATGTTTTCTGAGAATAGTTTTAATTATATATAGTTTGCGAACAGAGTGTAAATTACTTATTTGATAAAGACTTTGTGTATGGTACCTTAGGTTTTT
This sequence comes from Phlogophora meticulosa, assembly GCA_905147745.2. Lineage (NCBI taxonomy): Eukaryota > Metazoa > Arthropoda > Insecta > Lepidoptera > Noctuidae > Phlogophora > Phlogophora meticulosa. Next base: position 41,475 of record LR990521.1, read on the forward strand.
GAAGTACATTAATTTTATTAGAGCCCGTTGTCCCCGCTAAAGGTCTATGAATTTAGTCTTAGCCGCCCCACCCCAAATGGGGATGCAATATACTAAGACAGACTGGACTATAGCTATGTATATTTCATTGAGTAGATTTCTGGGTTTATTTGTGTTGGTGGTTATATTGTTTGGCACGATATGCCTTAAATTTTTGAAAATCCAACTCAGTTTTCTAATTCTGTTGGTAACTTGTTCAAGATGGGAGTACCAAGATAAACGTTGGTCAACAACAATACCAAGATATTTGGTTTGAGAATCTTTGACTAGTGTTGGACATAGGCAGTTAATTGAATCGTCACACTCGTGTACCTTTATAATAAAGTCGGGGTTTGGTTGTGTCCTGTGCGATATGCTAAAACATATGTAATTTGTTTTAGCTGTGTTAAGTGTAAGTAAGTTATTTGAGAGCCATTTAGCAATTTGCGTCATACCAGCTTCAGCACTTCCAGCAACATCGTCCCAAGACTTCCCAGAAAAGACTACTGCAGTATCGTCAGCGTAGGAAAAAACTCTAGCGTTATTTATTTTAAGGTTGCAGAGGTCATTAATATAAAGTAGGAATAACGTAGGGCCCAGCACACTTCCCTGAGGCACACTGAAAGTGACTTTTGCATCGTTACTAACGTATTCTCCTACCTTAACTCTTTGTTTTCGGTTCGAGAGGTAGTCGGTAACCATTTTAAGTGGAATTCCTCTTATACCTGACGCTTCTAATTTGTCTATGAGGATAGGAACAGAGACGGTGTCAAACGCTTTTTTCAGGTCCAGAAAAACCGTCAGACATTTGTTACCGCTATCCAGATTACCTGCCACTAGGGAGCTAAGAGCAGTAACTGCATCCTCGGTTGATAATCCCGGCCTGAATCCAAATTGCAAGCTGCTTAAGATGTTAAATTTGAGTATAAATTTTAAGAGCCTCCTGTTTATAAGCTTTTCAATAATTTTCGATATGGCTGGCAAGATGGATATAGGTCTGTAATTGTTGACATCATCTCTGTCCCCACCCTTGTGAACAGGAGTAATTATAGATTGCTTTAGTGGTGAAGGGAAGCTGCCCTTTGCAAAGCAAAGATTGGCCAAGTGGGTTATTATGGGAACAATATCATGCCTAATATGTTTTAAAAATCTTGTGGACACGTTGTCCCAGCCGGGTGCACTGTCAGACTTTAGGCTCATCAAAACCCCATCGACTTCTTCGGTATCCGTATCCAAAAGAACAAACGAGTTTTTCTGTGTAGACAGTGTTTCAGAATTAAAAGACTAAGTTGTGCGCTGAGGGTTGTGTGCTGAGGGTTGTGCGCTGAGGGTTGAACTTTATTTATTATAATATTTATTATTACAGTCATGAAGCAGCTCCACCGAGACTTGACTTGTTTTTTACAGAATGTTGTTGGTGGGATTATGTCTTAGTACAGAATGTTGTTGGTGGGATTATGTCTTAGTACAGAATGTTGTTGGTGGGATTATGTCTTAGTACAAACATATCACAACGTTTGTATCTCTTATTGATTCGTCTTATTTCGACGCTTTCATACAATACTTAATAGGGAAGAAGGGAATAGATCTCATATATAACTTTTCCGCGTTTATTAATATGGGGTAAGCGCATTGCATTGCAAGTAATCCTAATATTACTGAGTTTTTTCCCAGTAATGCCTATCTTATTATGTACAGCCAAAGTACATTGTTAAAATTTTCATGGAAAGACATTCCGGCAACGGACCGCCATAGCCGACGGGCATCGTCACGGCTGGGAAGTATCAGGTGGCAGTGTGGGCCGCGGGGGCCGTGCGGGCCGCGTGAGCCACGTCACTGACAGTGCTCGTTAGGGTCGTTAAGCGCGCTGCGCCGCCAGCCGAACAGGAAGTAGCCGAGCGTGAGGCCCAGCACCACCGCCAGGCACAGCCACACGTTGTACGTCATGAACACCAGCATCAGCAGGTAGCTCAGCGTCGACTGCAGCGCGTGCAGCGCCGTCTGCACCGCGTGCGAGCCCGAGCACATCAGCGCCCTGCGGGGAGAGCGGGAGTTTAGCGCGACACGACACGGGTGCGGAGGGACGGCGGAGGGACGGGGAGGGCCGGGGGAGGGGAGGGGGCACACGCGCGCTCACCTGAGCGAGCGGCCCGCGCCAGCGATGTTCTGCTGCGAGTCGGAGAGCGCGGCAGGGGGCGCCGCCGTCAGTGTCTCGCGCCAGTACTTGAACCCCTCGTACAGCACGGAGGCCACGAAGATGGCCAGCGCCGAGCCGAACAGCTGCAGCTCGTTGGTCGTGTTCCAGCCGTTGAACAGAATTTCGGTGCACACGCACGAGTGGAACTGCAAATGTTCAAGCAGTATGATCCTCCATCTTCGATACATTATGTACTTGACACGAATAGAACTCAACACATAGGTACATAATCGATTTTTAGCTTATCTAATAACTCCCCGAAGAAAGCAAGATACGATAAGATAAGATATTTTGTTTTAAACATGAGTGAAAAATATATAGAATGTGCATGGTATTAAAGTATTAGGACAGGATCTGCATGTGTTGCCGTGTAGGTATGGTTATAAAAAAAAACTGGTCGAGTCGAGTAATATAATACTTACAAATAATTACTCTGCATAAACTTGTAATTGTCAGTCATATCTAACACTTGGAAACGCTAAAATCGCAAACTAACGGCAAGATCTGATTGTTTTGATATGTTATTAGGACCACTAGGTACTAGCAGCGTATTTCCAAGGTTGCAGCTTGAAAGAAAGCAGAAAGAACTGTGCTAACTAATCTAACTAAGCAGCATTCGACAAACTGCGAAATGTTTGCACTTCTTTTAGTAGTCTCAATATAAGTCCTAAAATGTTATCTGTACATTTTTAAAGTAGACTAATATACCCACAATTTGAGACCAGAACCAGCTATGTAGGTTCAAAAACTTAGAATTCTTAGAATGATAATATTATTAAATAATACGATCCTAAGAATACTAAGTTTATAATGACTAAGTACCTAGGTTTAAGACAAGCGGAACCAGCGTAGTGCTCATTACAGATCATTCATCAGAGAATCAGTACTTTCTGCCCACCAAAATGACACACATAAGATAATAAGACAAAACACCCGTTACCACTTCAGGGCAGTTCCAAGTGTTAAGACGGAGATGGGGAGAACTTCGTACCAAACTCCTCAGGAACATTTGCTTGGGAAAGCTGAGGAGCAAACGCTTCCATGTAATACTATGGTGTGCGGGTAACTGGGGACTGGCTACTGACCACCATGGCGTGGTCGTGCCCGGCGCAGGGCTCGTCCGGGTGCGCGCCGGCCGCGTGGCGCGCCGCCAGCTCCACCACTCCCGCCATGCCGGACATCGCGCTGTGAAACACAACAGTAAAGTGGGCGCAGTCCGGGCCCGCGCCGCGCCGCGCACAGCGCCGTGCTCGTGAAACATTTCTTCACAGCACGTGGTGTGTTTTACTGTGGCCAAACGTGACATGACTACAAGGGATCGCCCTTCGTGGCCGGCCGTATTTTCATCAACATGCGCTACAACTCTTTATCTCGTAGCTAGTACGGAGATACGGGCAACAGCCCCGTATTGACAAATTAGTGCCTTAACGTTTATGGTCAAAAGAGAAAATCTAACTCATCTGAGGAGGGATGGTCTTTCAGAGTTCGCTTCGTTAGCTTTGGCATATTATGTACTGGGAGTATGGGAGTGTTTCTAAAAATTAATCACTACAACGGTAGCGAACATTTTTTTTGGTTAATTTACGGGCAAATCTTTAATGGCTCAGGGCGCCAAATCTTGAAATACTCTGAAACCGGTGCAGCGGTGGGGCAACAGCTGTAACTAAGCCTGATGTAGCGAGAGGAGTTCTGTTGGTTCTGTAAACAATGTAGTCGGTGCTACCACTGCGCTGACTTTGCCCACGTCTGCCACTGTCCGATCAGGTTACATACAGAAGACGGGGGGGGGGGGGGAGAACACACGGATTCCCAAGTGCGCCTAGTGTGGACTGGCGAGCACTGTCATGTTACAAACAACAGTTATGCAGAATTATATTTCGAGAAACACATATTTGTTATGGTCATAAATAAGTTTTCTACTGTCATACAATTTAATACAAAGCTTTTGAAATTGCAAAAAAAAATGGAAATATTCGGTCTACCCTAGTGCTATCGCCTTAAGAGACAATAAAAAACGGAAACACTTTGAAAATTAACTGAAGGATACCTACGTTTTTGAAAAGCTTGGCATCCTTTATACCCATTTAATGTTATAAAGTGGCAAGCCACAATACGATTTGAATAGAGTATTAGGTACTTACATTATATTTCAGACTTCAAAAATCTTTTTCAAATGGATTTCTGGCGTTCGCTTAAGTGAACACGTTAATGAATTCCTGATATTTTCCTCGCAGCTGTGAAACAAAGGAATTTCAATATAATATAGATTTCATTTCACACATCAACATTACCTTTCTGACCGTATCATGTTAGTTGATGTTAATCAGAACATATGTAGAAGCATAGATTTGTGTCTGAACTTCAGTAGAGCTAGCGTACCCAACGTAGTAACGTCAGTGGTGGGGCTCGGTTGCGGGTTGCGCACCTGCGTTGAGCACCAGCGCAGCTAGGACTCGGCTCGCCAGTTCGGCAGCGCACTGGCGAGCTCGGTACCTACATGTAACCTTGCCCCTGGCTGTCGTATGATTATCTCTGACAGTTTTGACCCGCAAGTCGACTGACTCCTTACTGATGTTCGCTAACACCCCGGTGAACAGACTAAGCGAAGGGATGTTCGCTAACACCCCGGTGAACAGACTCAGCGAAGGGATGTTCGCTAACACCCCGGTGAACAGACTCAGCGAAGGGATGTTCGCTAACACCCCGGTGAACAGACTCAGCGAAGGGATGTTCGCTAACACCCCGGTGAACAGACTAAGCGAAGGGATGTTCGCTAACACCCCGGTGAACAGACTCAGCGAAGGGATGTTCGCTAACACCCCGGTGAACAGACTAAGCGAAGGGATGTTCGCTAACACCCCGATGAACAGACTAAGCGAAGGGATGTTCGCTAACACCGCGGTGAACAGACTAAGCGAAGGGATGTTCGCTAACACCCCGGTGAACAGACTAAGCGAAGGGATGTTCGCTAACACCCCGGTGAACAGACTAAGCGAAGGGATGTTCGCTAACACCCCGATGAACAGACTAAGCGAAGGGATGTTCGCTAACACCGCGGTGAACAGACTAAGCGAAGGGATGTTCGCTAACACCCCGGTGAACAGACTAAGCGAAGGGATGTTCGCTAACACCCCGGTGAACAGACTCAGCGAAGGGATGTTCGCTAACACTCCGGTGAACAGACTCAGCGAAGGGATGTTCGCTAACACCCCGGTGAACAGACTCAGCGAAGGGATGTTCGCTAACACCCCGGTGAACAGACTAAGCGAAGGGATGTTCGCTAACACCCCGGTGAACAGACTAAGCGAAGGGATGTTCGCTAACACTCCGGTGAACAGACTCAGCGAAGGGATGTTCGCTAACACCCCGGTGAACAGACTAAGCGAAGGGATGTTCGCTAACACCCCGGTGAACAGACTAAGCGAAGGGATGTTCGCTAACCCTCCGGTGAACAGACTCAGCGAAGGGATGTTCGCTAACACTCCGGTGAACAGACTAAGCGAAGGGATGTTCGCTAACACTCCGGTGAACAGACTAAGCGAAGGGATGTTCGCTAACACTCCGGTGAACAGACTCAGCGAAGGGATGTTCGCTAACACCCCGGTGAACAGACTCAGCGAAGGGATGTTCGCTAACACCCCGGTGAACAGACTAAGCGAAGGGATGTTCGCTAACACCCCGGTGAACAGACTAAGCGAAGGGATGTTCGCTAACACTCCGGTGAACAGACTCAGCGAAGGGATGTTCGCTAACACCCCGGTGAACAGACTAAGCGAAGGGATGTTCGCTAACACCCCGGTGAACAGACTAAGCGAAGGGATGTTCGCTAACCCTCCGGTGAACAGACTCAGCGAAGGGATGTTCGCTAACACTCCGGTGAACAGACTAAGCGAAGGGATGTTCGCTAACACTCCGGTGAACAGACTAAGCGAAGGGATGTTCGCTAACACTCCGGTGAACAGACTCAGCGAAGGGCTGTTCGCTAACACCGCGAGACTTTTCTTATTTCATGATAATGTGAAAGGTGAAAGAATTGATCAAATCAGTTAAGGAGTTTATAAGTTTGTCATACAAACATACAAAAATCAAATGTTTATAATATTAGTTTAGATAGTAACTATAATGTTCAGTGCGGGCCTGTGGGGTTGGGTGTGGGGGTGTCGTACTGTAATGATCCCGCGCTAATGGCGCGCACGTCACTCTCACTACTACATAGCCAACCTGCCAAAGACGCGTCGTGACTTCGGCAACATTAGAACAAAACAACATAATGTAAACAAAGAACTGTCACAAATGTCTTAACATTAGATAACACTTTGTTATATTAACAGTAGGTATGAGTAGGTATGATTGCTACGTATGGCCAACTCCTTCAACTCCTTGCCACCACGTAGTAATACGGTGAGTAGATGCTGAGGCGGTGAGTAGATACTGTTATACTGTGCGTGCACGTACCGGTTCAGTTGCAGTGTGTACGTGGGACGAGTCTGTGACGAGGTGCGCGTGCGCCGACGTGTCGTGTGGAGTCGTGTCGTGCGCTGCCCGACTGTGCTGAGCGCCCCGCGCCGCCGCCTATATCGTGCACTGCTATATCTTTGTCAGTCAGGCGTGGAGGTTATCTCTTAGTCGATACTATTCGTGCATCGCCAGTCACCACGCGCCGCCGAAGAATGTCGATTAGGCGTGTAAGCCCTTTGTGTTTGTGTACGTATGTCATACGTACCTTGTACCTATCGCATGATCACATCCATCGACTTCATGGACTCCGTGTGACTGTGACGGAGAAGTGACCATTTATAACGAACTAGGTTATTTAGTAGTAAGTTTTGTTCATTGTCTACCTACTTAACAAACGACCTGACCTGCTACCGACGGGGAGGTCTACACGCTGGATTCGACGGCGTTGGACAAAAGGTTCAAAGGTTCTACAAGAGAGATCCTACAACAAGCCCGGTGAGAGCGCTGCAAGCATCTCACGCGCCCCACGCGCCCCACACGCCCACGCGCTTCTCGCTTGCACACAGCGCAGTCCCGGTCGCGTAGGCGCGTCCCGGACCGCAAGTGAGATGTGCACGTCACTACTTATACTCAGACGATGCCCTGGCAAGTGTGGAGGCGCACTGATCATTTATTTCACTTGAACACAAACTTAGTAATGTAACTGACTGAAGGCCAGATTGCCTGGCCAATAAACGTTTTTTGGCAATTGTAACATAAAAAATGTCATACATTAAAAAATATGCAGTGGAAGACTCTTGAAATGATGACGAAATTCGATTCTATAAAAAAAAGATAGGTGAGTGTTTTATTTGTTTTTACATTTATCTATACTTCATTCAAGCAAACGGTACCTACAACACCAATTATAATAATTAACATAGAAAAAAGACCAGACACAGCAACAATGAGAACAAACAATTTAGTTAATATTAACAACACACATACACCCATCATTTTACTCAGTTCATCCGCAAACACATTCAGGGTTGGCGGCAAGAAGGCGATGAGCATCCTTAGAGTCGACACGCGATGACACGAGTGATTCTGATTGCTGGGCTCAGCATTATGCGTGTCGGGTGCAGGGTAGAACAAGTTTGTGTGAATAACCTAAGTCATGCTGGCGACATGGTGCTGCTGGGCCCAACGGCTGGCTCGATAAGGCAGTTATGACGTGTATATGAGCGCTATGTCGATAGCCTTGGGCTTGTCTACAATGTTAAGAGAAGTGTTTACTTGATCTGTGAGGCCTTCGGGTAAAGTGTACGTAGCGACCCGGAGATAATGCTGAACGGATTTCCCCCCAAAAGAGTAAATAAATGTTAAAACTTGGTACACTTTGAGATGAAGTAGACACAGACCATGAGCGCAGGGCACTCATAGTCATGGGCATATATGGAACTATTTACTACTTACTAGGATTGCACCAAGGGTCAGCTTTAAGCCCTTACCTCTTCCTGTTGATAATGGACGCTCTGACATCAGACATACAGGAATGGGCACCCTGGTGCATGTTATTTGCCGACGACATTGTTCTTGTCGGTGAAGATGGACTTGAGATCCAGAGCAGACTGAAGGAATGGCAACAGAAGCTGGAGAGTGTAGGCTTGGAAATTAGCAGAACAAAATCAGTATGTATGTTCGGCGGTTTCACCAGTCCTGAAGACATAGTCTTGATAGCGTGCTTCTTCCGGTATGCTCCGACTTTCGGTTTCTCGGTTCACTCGAGCAAAGTCACGGAGAAATAGATCGTACTGTCATGCACAAAATTAGCATAGGGTGGATGAAAAGGCGGCAGGCAACGGGAACAACTTGCGACTCCCACAATTCCCTGTAACTTAAGGGGAAGATCTATAAAACAACGATATGATCTGCTGTCTTGTATGGATCAGAATGTTAGCCAGTAAAAGGCATGAATGAAAGGCAATTGCATGCAGCTGAGATGTGAATGCTGAGGGGGATGGGAGGTGTTACACGAGTGGATAGAATAAGAAATGAGTATTTTGGTGGAAGTCTGAAAGTGGCGGCTGTGACCGAGAAGCTGTGTGGAAATCGATTGTCATGGTATGGTCATGTGATGCGAAAGAATGAGGATCATGTGAGGAAAGTTTTGAGTATGAATGTGGAGGGTTACAAGACTATAGGGAGACCTAGGAAAGAATGGATGGATTGTGTCAATTGTGTGAAAGATGATATGGCCGGGAAGGAGGTGACTCCTAGGATACAGGCAAATAGAAATGTAAGGAAGAAGAAGACATGCTGCGCCGACACCAAATATATTGGGATAAGGGCAGGAGGATGATGATGTTATTTATTTTCTAACATTATTTTGAGAACACTTATGTACTAATAAACTATTGTTATTCTTATTATAAAATAAACAATGAGTAAAACATTTAATTATTATTTATTATTATTTTGAGTTCTTTATTTTCCTGCTCTTTTTTGAGAGTTAACGACCTAACACTGTTATTTTAATAAGGGATTAATTGACCGATCGCCGTTTGGCCTTAATCTAGAGTATTGCGAAGGAGACGCGAAGGGACAATTTTGATGTTCCTACTTATTAACCACCTGTTGCATGTCTATCATAAGAGGTACCTACTTACATGGATGGGATATTTCTAAATACAACTGTGCCTCGAATTGTCGGTTGGACTTCCTCATTGTTATTTAAAGTTATTAAGCTTTATCATTTAATCGTAATTATATGTATATATTTATCATTCGCACGAGGTGTTAAGAGATTACCGGTACGTTCCCGATAATAACGCACGTCGTGTCCGCTGACTCGCAAGGTCATGCCGTCTACCGAAAAGACAAAGCAAAAGGCCTAATAATTATACTTGACACTGCTGAGCACTGCGAGCAAGCATATCAAGCATGTCCAGCTGACCAGCTAGTTCGAAAGACTGACTTCCAGCCTTCGACGAGGATTCGCGTCGTGAGTCGTGAACGTCGATAGGGCGAACGGTGCGAGGTGCGAGGGCGCCCCGGCGACGTGCTAGCTGGGGCGAGCGGGGCGAGAGCGCCAGGTGCGCGCCCCAGCGACGTGAGGGCGCCTCTCTTAGTCCTGCTTCGAATCAAACATTTATCTGATACCAGCTAAAGTCAAACACGATAAAGAATTAATATTTAGAGTCGTGTGCAAAATATTTAAAGATAGGTAGTTACCTATAGATACTTACCATATCTATGCGTGTATGTCAGACATTGCTGTAGTCTGCATGCTTCTCTCATGATCTGACGAACATAATGTCTAGACTTGAGAAGTGGCTGTGACCACTGCGTGCGTTTTTTCCGGTGTTTCTTTTCGAAGTAGTCAGATAGGAAACACGAACACGGACCCAGTTTAAAAAAAAAAGATGGCTGGAACACAAATAAATGGATGAATAGAATAGAATAGAATATATCTTTATTTGCTTAGAATGCTGGTACATTCAAAATAGGATGGTTAATAACATAATTGTTGGCATGCAAATATTATACAAAGTTAGCTATAGGGAAAATAGGTTATTGGAATATATCATCTAGGAAATCGTGTTCCGAATAATAACATTTATCTACAAGTAATTCTGTAAAACATTTTTTAAATTTCATCAATGGCAAGTTTTTCATTGGATTAGGAATTTTATTAAAGATAGCAGGAGCCATACAGATCACACTTTTTTTTAATAGGCTAGTTTAAATGTGCCTGTACATAGTAAGTTCTGATATTGTGATCTTAATGCTGTATTTCGTTTCCTGGTTTCTGTTAACGTTGCAAATAAATTTCGGTTTGTTATTACAAATATTGCCAATTCGAGGATATAGAGGCATGGGAAAGTTAATAGTTTCTGAAACTTAAATATAGGCACACACAACTGTCAGTAACTTTGAGGCCAAAATAATATAGCTCTCAAACAGCGCTTTTGAGCTTTAAAAATGCTTTCTCGTTCACTACAATAACCCCAAAATATTACACCAAATCTTAAAATAGAAATTACAAGACCATGATAGGCCACTAATATTGTTGACATATTTACTTTTTTGGATAGGTTATACAACATAAACGCGGCTGAGCTTAAACGTTTACAGATATCTTCTGCTTGCGGCTTCCAAGTTAACTGGCTATCAATTAAGATTCCTAAAAATTTTGTGCTATTCACTTTATCGATACTTTGACCATTGTAGTTGATATCCATGTCACCAGTAGATATTCGTTGGTGAAAATGCATAGTTTTAGTTTTTTGTAAATTTATAACTAGTTTATTATTGTCAAGCCATTTTATTAAACTGCTAATTGAGTTGTTGATATCATTTAGGTATGAGTCTTTATTGATACATGAAACTATTGAAGTGCTATCGTCTGCAAATAAAACCATTGGATTAGATATATGACGTGGCAGGTCATTAATATATAATAGAAATAATAAAGGTCCGAGGACACTTCCTTGCGGGACTCCATATTTTATTTCTTTAAAGGACGATAAGGATTTTTGTTCTTTTCTAGATTTTAAGCACAGGCTAGATATCTCTGTACATTGTCTGCGGCCTTGAAGGTACGTTTTAATTAAAATAAGAGCATTGCCACGAATACCGTATGCGTCAAATTTGGTTAAGAGAATATCATGGTCCACGCAGTCAAAAGCTTTCAACATATCCGCATATATTGCACATACCGGTATTTTGGAATCTACTTTTGGCATTATTTCATGGAGAAAATCAAAGATGGCCATGTTTATATTTTTATTTTTTCTGAAGCCCTTTTGTTCGTCACATAGTATGTGGTATTTTGTTAGGAAGTTATCAAGAGCTTCATAGATAATTTTCTCTATGATCTTTGAGAATATGGAAATACGAGCAATGGGCCTATAGTTTGCCATTTCTTCTTTATCATTTTTTTTATATAGGTACTGGTATGACTATTACGGTTTTAAGACTTTCTGGAAATACGCCAGACTGTATGCTTACATTAATAATATGAGCAAGAGGTTCAGCTATACAATGTGCAACAGATTTGATAACTGTTGTTGAAATGCCATCGAGGCCAGAGCTCTTTTTATTTTTTAGGTTTTTGATTATACGCATTACTCTTGAGGTATAACTGATGGATTCTATTTTGTAGCAAATCAGGTGATAATATTTGTGACATGTCTCGTTTCCTGTCGAAGGTACTCTCACGACCGTATAAATTAATATAATAATAATAATAATAGATGCAACTCTACGCACCTTTCTTGAGTCATGTATGGGGCAATGGAGGACGGTCCTTCGATATCCAGGATGTCGGCAAATTCAAGGGAATGATGAACCTATATGGATTAAACGGGGAATATTCCAGGGCGATAGTTTGAGTCCCCTTTGGTTTTGCTTAGCCCTGAATCCGCTAAGCACATTGCTGGAGGATTCAGGTCTAGGCTATCGGTTGAGAAGAGGTGGTCAGGTCATATCCCACCTCCTTTACATGGATGACCTAAAACTCTTTGCCTCCAACAATTTACAACTGATGGAACTACTGAAAATAACTGAAAGTTTCAGTAGTACCATCAGGATGGAATTTGGTGTGGACAAATGTGCGGTCATGCATGTAAAGCGAGGGGAGATTGTGGAATCCGAGGGTATTCAACTTCCGGATTCCATACAGCTTAGATCCCTCTCCTCATCCGATAACTATAAGTATTTGGGTATGTCGGAAGCATTAGGCATTAATGTTACTGACATGAAGCAATCGCTGAAGGAGCGCTTCTTTGGCCGCCTGAAAAAGGTTTTAAATAGCCTTTTATCGGGCGGAAATAAGGTGCGCGCCTTCAACGGTTGGGTCATGCCGGTTTTAATGTACTCTTTCGGCATCAAATGGACTCAGACCGAACTCGACGCCCTGGATAGAAGGGTCCGTACACTGCTGACCGCAAACCGGATGCATCACCCACGATCATCGGTAATGAGGTTGTACATCCCGCGGAAATGCGGAGGTCGAGGCTTCTTAAATGCTAAGACACTCTACAACCGCGAGGTGTGCAACCTCAGGGATTATTTTTTAAAAACCGAAGTGGGTATGCATCGGGATGTGGTCGCAGTTGACAAAGGACTCACCCCGCTGTCCATGGCTAAAGAGAACTGGCGCAAACCTGTAGTGCTTACTACCGATGACCGCAAGCAGGTATGGCAAAGCAAGGAGCTTCACGGGCGCTTCTATCGGGCTCTTCATGGGCCCGATGTGGATTTCATAGCGTCCGTATCCTGGCTACGATTCGGTGACCTCTTTGGGGAAACTGAAGGTTTTGTCTGTGCGATTATGGACGAAGTTATTCTGACGAACAACTACCGGAAACATATTATGAAGGACGGGACGGTTGACATGTGTCGGGCATGCCACCGTCCGGGTGAGTCCATCAGACATATTATTTCTGGTTTTTCTCGTCTGGCTAACGGCGAATACTTGCACAGACATAACCAAGTGGCCAGGATTATCCATCAGCAACTTGCTTTGAGGTACAAGCTTGTGGAATCTGAGGTACCGTACTACAAGTATGTGCCCGACCCAGTTCTCGAAGATGACCATGTCACATTGTACTGGGATCGGTCTATCATTACTGACAGGACTATTGTTGCCAATAAGCCTGACATAGTAGTGATAGACCGATTAGCGCGCCGCGCAATGATAGTGGATGTCACCATCCCACATGACGAGAACCTCGTGAAAGCCGAGAAAGAAAAACAGATTAAATATCTTGACTTAGCACACGAGGTTGTCGACATGTGGAATGTGGACTCGGCTGTCATTGTGCCGATCGTAGTTACGGCCAATGGCCTACTGGCTAAAAGCCTTGACGACCATCTGTCGAGGCTTTCGTTACACGGTTGGATCAAAGGCCTGATACAGAAGGCAGTACTCCTCGATACGGCTCGCATTGTGAGGAGGTTCCTGTCTCTGCAACCCTAACCGCCGGTAGCTTGGACCCTGCTCCTGCCATCGGTGGACTACTATTTTTTATATTTTTAAATGTTTTTGTATTTTTTATATTTAAATATTTAAAAATGTAATTTATATGTTTATACCAAGAATAAAGAGAATAATAGTACAGACCAATTACTTGCCTACCCACAATATACAAGATTCTGACGTCGGCAATTACTAGAAAAATCAATAAACACATAGAGTATCACAACATAATAGCAGAAGAACAAAAAGGATGCAGGAAGGGTCACATGGGATGTAAGGAACAGCCAGTTATAGATTCTATAATTCACAAACATGCCGCAACTAAAAATAGAAACCTACATTGCACATATATCGACTATAAAAAAGCATTCGATAGTATTCCACACTCCTGGCTCATACAAATATTACAGATCTATAAAATAAACTCAAAAATAATAGACTTCTTACAAAATATCATGTCCCGGTGGAAGACTACACTCCAATTAAATTATCAACATAACACTATCACATCTCGACAAATATGTATAAGGAAGGGCATTTATCAGGGAGACTCTCTGAGTCCTTTATGGTTTTGCCTTGCTATGAACCCTCTGTCCCATCTATTACGTCGCTGCCAGGCCGGATATTCCCTTAAGCATACCACAGAAGAAACTGTCATCTCCCATTTAATTTACATGGATGACATAAAACTTTACGCGAGGTCTGAAAAAGAGATGAAAAAACTAATAGATACCACTACAGAATTTAGTAAAGACATCAACATGCAATTTGGTTTAGATAAGTGTAAAACAGTTCACATAATTAGAGGCAAAATAAAACCAGGCGACTATTCCATTAACAATGCAGAAGCAATCACAGCCATGGAACCAACGGACCTATACAAATATTTAGGATATAGGCAACTCAAAGGAATAGATCACACAGCAGTTAAACACACATTAAATACTGAATACAAGAGAAGAGTAATCGCATTATGTAAAACTCAACTCTCCGGAAAACATTTAATAAAGGCATTGAACACCTATGCAATCCCGGTATTAACATATTCGTTTGGAGTAATTAAATGGTCAAAAACTGACATCCAGCAAATAGAGAGAACAACACGAACCACACTCACTAAACATAACAATTTACACCCTAAATCGGCAGTAGAAAGACTGACCATCAAACGGCAACACGGAGGGAGAGGCCTTATAGATCTATCACCTTTGGCAAAAACAAATAAACGGGCTAAGAACATTCTTTCACAATAAATCACACACAAGCATCATCCATAATGCCGTAGTATTGAATGACATAAGTTACACACCACTTAATCTACACGAACAGATAACTACACTACAAACTAACAATGAAGACGCACAGAAACAAAAAATAGAGGAATGGAAAAAGAAAGTGTTGCATGGTAGGCACCCCCATGATCTAGAACAATCTCATATAGATACAATAGCATCAAATAAATGGTTGAAAATAGGAAATTTATTCCCGGAAACCGAGGGATTTATTATTGCAATACAGGACCAGATCATAAACACAAAAAACTACAGGAAGTTCATTATAAAAGATTCTACTGTAACGAACGATAAATGTCGAAAATGTCACAGTCAACCAGAGACCATCCAACACATAACAGGCGCATGCACAACACTCACACAAACAGACTACACTCACAGACATAATAAACTAGTAAATGTCATTCATCAAAACCTAGCATTCAAATATAAGCTCATACAAAATACAACTACTCCCTACTACAAGTATGCACCACAAACAGTTCTAGAAACTACCACACACAAACTCTACTACGACCGCGCCATATTAAACGACAGGACCATTCATTACAATAGACCAGATATAACTCTTCAAGATAAAGTTAATGAAGTCACTTACCTGATAGATATTGCAGGCCCTAATACACACAATTTACAAAAAACAATAGGTGCGAAAATTAGTAAATATGCTGAGCTAAAAGAAGAAGTGACCAGAATTTGGAGACAGGAAAAAGTATACGTGGTACCCATTGTTGTCTCCACTACGGGTGTTATACCTAATCATCTCCACCATAGCCTCAAACTAATAGACTTGAAAGA
Source organism: Phlogophora meticulosa (assembly GCA_905147745.2). NCBI lineage: Eukaryota > Metazoa > Arthropoda > Insecta > Lepidoptera > Noctuidae > Phlogophora > Phlogophora meticulosa. Next base: position 57,202 of record LR990521.1, read on the forward strand.
CTCAATTTATATATCACTCCAAAAAGCCGCAATCTTAAACACCTGCAGAATAGTTCGAAAGTTCATGCAAATCGAGGAAAATGAAATTTCTCCTCATAACATCCACACATCCTAAATTGTACTCACCACACGCTGCATTGACTTGGCCTGGCCCGTTAATGTAGCTTAAAACTAGCCTAGAGCTAAGAAAAACAACATGTTTTCTAATAATAATTTATTTCATAAAAAGGAGATGTAGTACATGAGGCATACATAAGAGATACACATAATATTTAAGTTTGATAATATTTGAGTTTGTTGAATATATCGAAGTTTTTTTTGAAGTTATACTTCTTTTGGCGCGATGGAGAAAAATGATGAGAGTGAATTTTTACGATGCGCGCGCACACCGACATCTAAATTTAACAGCATGAAGTTAGTTCTAGGTGGTATGAAAATTGATAACTAGTTCAAGTTCTATATTCTAGTATTTTTTTACACTACCGGTAATGTCAAACTATATGTCATGCAAACCTGACCGAAAGAAAGTCATTCCAGCCTTATGGTCTAGCCGGCAATAAAATTACATAATGCCCGCTGGTCGACCATGTTTTTTGAATTTGGAACCTGAACACAAAGTTTGCATAAATCTTTTTAGGTACCGAAGAGAACACATTTGAAAATCGAATTGCTTTTTATTATTTTACTACTCTTCGTTACGCCCGGTATTCATTATGGCGCCCGTGACATAATACACTGATCTGTCCCCTTGGTGAGTAATCTACTATTTAGTTGCATACTGTGATTCATTAAACCGTACAACAGATTTCAAAATATAAATAATTTGCACTAACTTATACTTTTACATTATATTTTTTTTTTCAATAATTGATTTAACGCGTTGAACGCCAAATGACCGACAAACAATACATTTTCTATTGTGTCTCGTTGTTTGGCAGTTAAAGTTAAGGTGTTAATGTAACCACGAGCAAGAATTGCTTGTTGTATTATTTGTTAAGAAGTATAACTTCTAACGCGTGTACATAAGTACACGAACTCTTTTTTTTTAAAGCTTCATAATCGCAGCGCGCTGTTTGCTATTGAAAATCTCTGGGTAATTCGTTGTCGTTTAATTACAATTACAGTGAGGGATATTTTTTTTTGTGAAAAATGAGATTATGAGGCGTGCACTTTTGGATTCTCCCAATTTTTTTTATTTGGTGCAGAATGGAGTTGAGTCGTCCGTCGCCTCCGTACGGATTACTATACTATGCGTAAGGATTTTCCACCTCGGCAGCAAAAAAAATGAAAAAAAGGATGGAGTTGAGTGGGAAAAAGATAAAGGGGGTATTTGGCCAGCGGCCCTGCAGTGGACAACACATATGAATGGCTGTGTATATGTCGCCATTATTATTATAGTAGGTATGTCGACAACTATTAATTTCAATGGTAAAAGTTAAAAATTATAGCTTAAAAAAAACTAAAAAAACACGCTTTTATAGAAAATCGAACTAAAAAATAGAAAATAAAATTTAATAAATTTGGATTAAGAAAAGTGTAAATTTGAAAAAAAAGTATATTAATGGAAAAAAGCGTGGGGTGCATAGTGTCAATGGTTATAAATATTTTCTATTTTTCCATGGTTACTGGCATCCACAGCTCCATGTATCGGCGTGTATTCTTCAATATTAACACTATGCACCCAACGCTTTTTTTCCATTAATATACATTTTTTTGTAATTTACACTTTTCTTGATCCAAATTTATTAAATAATATTTTTTAGTTGGATTTTCTATAGTAGGTACCAGCCTATTCCTGTCCCACTGCAGGGCAAAGGCCTCTTCTCATACAGAGAAGGCACGAGCAATGATCACCACGCTTGCTCAAGACGGGTTGGCGATTTCAGACTTATATTAATTATAAGTCCAGGTTTCCTCACGATGTTTTCCTTCACCGACGCCAGTGATGTCCAAGATAAACTTAGAAAGTACATATGAATTGAAAAACTCAGTGGTACTTGCCCAGGTTTGAACCCACAACCTCGTGCACAAGAGGCGAGGGCTAAACCACTGGGCCACATGGACATGGATTTTCTATAAAAGCGTGTTTTTTTAGTTTTTTTAAACTCTAATTTATTTTTCATTTTTTAGTGGATTTTTTTATAAAAGCGTCATTTTTAGTATTTCTTTTTTAAACTATGTTTTTTTTTCGAATTATTGCATTGCCATCGGATCCAATATCAGGTTAGGTTTGGGGTGGGGTGTTTCATAGTCAAATCAGCTAAGAATGATGAATACTAAAACCTATTAAAGGATCTTGGTCGACTTAACCTATAACCCTGTATAAGTACTTAAGTTGTTCGGTTTTTACAACATTTTAAGTTATCATCGTCTTGCCCTAATTCTGTGGATCATAAATAGATTCAGGTAATTAAAATTATGTGAACAATAATTTATAAACACAAGCCAGTCATCATCTCCTGCGGGCCCGCCCCTATCCCAAATATTTAGGGTCGGCGCAGAACCCATCGATCTCCCATACCTCTATCATCTATAACCATTGTCACCACCACAACGCGCTTTTTGCGGAATACCGCACATCGTATTCTCTTCATCATATTCTCTTATTATTACTCTCTCTTATTATCATTTCACCCGGTGTTCGTTCTGTACATGACATTCCGTTGCTTTTCATTTCAATATATAAAAAAAACAATTTTTAACTTTATTAGGTATTTATTGACATTAAATGCATTTTGGTTTCGTTTTATATAATACAATAGTATTATTCTATACAAGTTAACATCTAAATGGAAGAGTGAAGAAAATTCCTTCTCATGGTTCCAAGTGCCGCAGTCGCACTCACCTGCACGGCGCACGCGCCGGCGCCGCCAGCGCAGCAGTGGCGCCAGTGTGTGCCGGCGCCGCCAGGGCAGCAGTGGCGCCAGTGTGTGCCGGCGCCGCCAGCGCAGCAGTGGCGCCAGTGTGTGCCGGCGCCGCCAGCGCAGCAGTGGCGCCAGTGTGTGCCGGCGCCGCCAGCGCAGCAGTGGCGCCAGTGTGTGCCGGCGGCGGCCGCACATAGCAAGCGTCATGACAAGTGCCGCCATCAGTTCCATGTTACTAGCAGTTCTTATATTAACATTTATCTAAGCGTCTTACAGAAACAATGATATTATTGTAAGCTCTTACATTTGATATTATAACTACAGTTAAAGATATTGTTATTTTAGATTAATTCAAAATAATTTACATCTGACTTTATACAGTAAAGGTAGCAACAAAGCGCACACTTTGAAATGCGTTCAATGTTTTAGACGTAGGCGATGTACGGGTCGCCGCTCGCCCTCATCCTACTTGCTGCAATTTACAATACAATCCTACTAGCATAATAAAATGTAATACTGCTTCAACTGTGAAATGGTATCTGAGGTTGCATCGTGACCAATAAGTAGCAATAAGCGCGCGGATGCTCGCGCCTCACGACTCACAATATACGTAGTAGCACGAGCTAGACCAAGCTTCAACTACGCAAAATAGGTTCACAATTTGTGACTGGTGGTGGTATTGGAGTGTGTGTGAAAACTTGAAAATACGATGGACAGCCAAGCGATGGACAGCCAAGCGATGGACAGCCAAGCGATGCGGCGACAGCGGGGGCTAAGGACGGCGCACAGCCCGCGTGCCGTGTGCAGTGCAGGCCGCGCACACGGCATATCAAAAAGCCTATTTGTTTATTTACTTATTATTATTGACACACAAAAAGCTCGCGAGCTGGACACTCGCTCGGCGGAGTGCTCGCGAGCTTTTTGTGTGTCAATACTCCGCCGAGCGAGTGTCCAGCTCGCGAGCACCATGACGCGATTATGTATGTCCACACCCGTGCGCTTGTAAGCTTACGCAGCCGCGCCGTCTGTACGTCCGTCTGTCAATCACAGAGCCATATCTTTATAACCTTATTCATGGGTAGCCAGTTGAAACGTAATGTATGTTGTCACAGAATACGTAAATATAAACGTAAACTATAATGATTGCGGCACAGAACCCAAAGTACACGCGGCCGCCCCCCCCGCCTCCCCCGCCTCCCCCGCCTCCCCGCCTCCCCCGCCTCCCCGCCTCCCCCGCCTCCCCGCCTCCCCCGCCTCCCCCGCCTCCCCCGCCTCCCCGCGACAGTTTCCCTATTCCCTATATGTAGGTGCAGCGCATGCGTCAAAACTACTTGCGGTTCCACTGGGCGGCCGTCTGCTTCGAATCAAATCTATCGTTAGAGCGGAGGCACGCCGCGGACGACGGACCACGAGAGGAGGCACGCTTCAGGAACGATTGAAATCTAAATTTAAAGCGTGCTTCCTATTTTTTTAGCCCAGTATGTTCTACTGCCGTCCAAAGGAGAGGACATAATTTGGACATAATGAATATCTAAATAAGAATTATTATCACATGAAATGATGTAGAACTGTAATATAATAAATAAATATTTTATTATTATTATTTATATTATTTATTTCCCAGATAATAAAACTGGGTACTGAACAAATCCATAGCTGCAAAAATATAACACTTGTATGGAGCAACACACACGACGCGCAGGGTGGCACACTGCACAGGCGCGCACAGGCACACACACCCCGTGGCACTGCGCAGGTGGGACCCACGCAATACGCACGTGCAGACGACGCACTCCGCGATACTTGTGTGTGCGTGTGTGTGTGTGTGTGTGTGTTGCTTTTAATAACACCAAGCGACTTGGCCAATTAAATTGCATTTTCGGATTTTCAACTTTTGGCCTTAGCACTAAAAGTTGAATATCTGCGTTCAAAATGCAACATAGCAAGCGATGTAGGCAGTTGTCTAGGTGCTGCCCAGCTGAAAACTGCCACTAGGCCTGTATCTTACAACCTCACTCAAAACTCGAGTTGTACACAAATATTTTTTCAACTAAGCACACGGCTGCACACGAGTTTTAAGTACCTAATTCTTGAATACTGAGCGAGCTTCTCATTCTTCGTACTAAGATCGTCAGAGACGCATACGATATCAGGCGCGACAAATGGATGGATCAGTATTAATATAGGATATACGATGAGACCAGGGTGTAGTATACTCCAAGGGATATCTCGACAGACAGTAGAACACACTGGTGTGGCATGAAGCGTGCCGTTAGTGCGGCAGTAGCGGTCGCCGCGGACGCTTAGCCGTGTGGCGGACGGACGAGTGCGACCTCCCCGCGGTGGGTGCATTCAAACTTGAAGATGAACACGAATGCGCACGAATGTGGAAATCCCTACAAAGACGTAGACCAGTTTCTCAGACCGCACTATGACTTTCCTTTGTAAAGTAAGCTATATATACAAATTCGAACCTTATCTTAATAATTATAATGTTCATATTCGTATGAATGCTGCAGCTGGCCGCCGTGCCCGCCCCGGCAGTGGGACCGCGGGGAACTAGTGCCCGCACCACTCGGTGCCACGTCATTATTATTTCACACAAACAGACATTCAATAACAACATGACTATCGAAAGGTACTTAGGTTAGCGTTTGGTCAACGATCAAACAGCCATGATGTACGTAACATCATGTATTATGAAATTTAAAAAGTTAAAACTGGACGATCTTAGAAGAAGGAAGCTTCGATTCTTATAATTTATATTAATTTCTAACCTTAAATTTAGGGTTCGTGTCAGTATCAACCTCGACACGATACATTGTACTAAATGAATATACACTTATAGTCAGGTAGGTATTTGTTCGTCAGTTTATAAAGCAATCAATTTACAATAGTAAGCCACATTCCACAGCTCGCGTGACGTCACGCCACGCGCCGCTTCCCTACGCACACTCACGCGGCGTGGCGCACGCGGCGTGGCGCACGCGGCGTGGCGCACGCAGGGAGAGCGCGCACAGAACTGGCTCGCGGCGCGAGACAGAGACGCTCTCCGGACAGAAAGAGACGGCGCGCGGCTCTCTTCAAATACAAATTTTGTATTCACCTCCCTTTTATATAAAAGGGGAGTTAAGTTACGCCAATAATATGAACGTCGCTAAATGTACAGCAAATATAAAGGCTATACTGGTAGTAGCTATACTCCGCGTGATAGCAAGGGCACTCGTGACCAAGTGTCCATCAGCCGCGTGCCGCACACACTCCCGCGTGCCCTCTGCGCTCGCCAGCGGATGCATCGCCAACCATTACTACATTGTGGCGAGCCACAAGCACAACTTCCAAAATACTTTCAAATATTAATACAAACGATATAATAATTATTACAAACGATAAAAATATACAATGAAGCACAAGAATCGAATTCTTGCAGCCACGTGTCTATATGTATAAATTAAATATTAATTGTTTCTATGAAGAGAAAAATGTGTACTTCATAAGAAGAAGGATCAAACGTGCTCTGATGAAGTGTGTAAGTGATGAGGTTCGGCGTGGCCGGTGCGGTGAGCGCTAGTGACCGCAGGACCGGCGCGATGACCGCGGTGACCGCGGGACCGGCGCGGTGACCGCGGGACCGGCGCGGTGACCGCGGGACCGGCGCGGTGACCGCGGGACCGGCGCGGTGTCCGCGGGACCGGCGCGGTGACCGCGGGACCGGCGCGGTGACCGCGGGACCGGCGCGGTGACCGCGGGACCGGCGCGGTGACCGCGGGACCGGCGCGGTGACCGCGGGACCGGCGCGGTGTCCGCGGGACTGGCGCGCTGTCCGCAGGGCCGGCGCGGTGAGCGCTAGTGACCGCGGCTGCGCCTCGACTCGCACTCGACCGGAACAAAGTACATATCGAGCCGAGTGCACACTACGGAGCCGGGCCGCTACACGAAGTCTTCGTCACTAGCGCGGGCCCGCTCTCACACGTAGTGCAGCGGGTCGCGGGGGTCGCGGGGGTCGCGGGGGTCGCGGGGGTCGCGGGGGTCGCGGGGGTCGCGCGGGTCCCGCGGCAGCATGGGCTCGTCCGCGTCGTCGTCCAGGCCGGCCGCGGCCCAGTCCCGCGCGCGCGGCGCCAGCAGGCCGCCGGCGCGGCAGCCGAAGAAGTCGGCGCAGTTGTGCAGCGGGCCGCGCGAGAAGGGCGAGCGGCCGCCCCGCGCCACGAAGTGCCGGTAGCGGCTGCGGTTGAGCTGCTCGTTGGTGGTCATGCCCAGGCACACCACCAGGTACAGCTGGCAGCACGTCAGCACGGTCACCCAGAATAGGTGGAAGCAGGCGTTGAGCATGACCCAGGCCAGCCACGGGTTGCAGCGGCACCAGTGCCACACCACGCCCGGCGCTGCGTCGTCCTGCGCCGGGCACACGGCTGCGAAGTATTGCACGCCACCCCACAGCATCCACGCGCACATCACCAGCAGGCTGGCCAGGAACCCGATGAAGTAGCGGTGGTTCTTGGCGCCTGGGACAGAGCAGACGAGTCAGTTCGTGCGGACAGACAGCTGGGGCGGCAGCGCGCACTGGCCACTCGGCGCACACTCACCGATGCAGTTGCCCACCCAGGGACAGTGGTGGTCGAACTTGGCCACGCAGCGGTTGCACACGGAGCAGTGCTTGGAGCGCAGCGGGCGCCGCACCAGGCACGCCGAGCAGAAGCGCGCCGGCTCGAAGCCGCCGCGCGACGACTCCGACAGCTCGATGATGGTCTGCAAGCGACACGCCGTCAGAGCCGCGGCCGGCCGGTGGGGGTGCGGGGTGGGGGGGTGGGGGGGAGCTACTCACGCGCAGCTTGTCCTGGCGCGACGCGGAGATGACGCCGGGGTCGGCGCGCCAGGAGCGCAGGAACGTGAACCACAGCGCGGCCGAGCACAGCACGAACAGCAGCGAGGCGGCCGCGCCCACCACGCCGGCCACGAACACGGCCCACGTGATGTAGAACCACACCTGCGGACCACGCACCGCCATATTTAATATTTAGCAATATTTACAAGTTGTTTTTTATTCCTTCAAATTTAAAATTCCTTGTGATATTTATTTCATATATGGAAAGCATGTTGGCTATCAATATTGTTACATAAGCTGAGTAAAAAAATATGATAAGAGCACGAATCTTACTAGACTTATCTAGTAAAATCATTCTAGGAAATCGTAGGTCGCAGTGAGTTAGTTAGGGCACCCCAACCAACCAGTTCGTTAAATAGTGGAGACCTGCGACCAACGAAGTGCGAGCCGAGCGAGGGAAGCGAGCAAAATCAAAATCCAAATTCATTTATTCAAATCAGCCAGTCCACCAGTTCAAAGTCGCTCAGCGAGCTATGGAGAGAGCTATGCTCGGAGTTTCTCTGAAGGATAGGATTCGTAACGAATACATCCGACAGAGAACCAAAGTTACCGACATAGCTCAAAGAATTAGCAAGCTGAAGTGGCAGTGGGCTGGCCATATCTCGCGAAGAACCGACAACCGCTGGGGTAAACGTGTTCTTGAGTGGAGACCGCGACTCGGCAAACGTAGTGTAGGACGCCCTCTGACCAGGTGGGATGACGATCTGCGAAAGACTGCAGGCAGATGCTGGATGCGGGAAGCTGAAGACAGGGCGCTATGGCACTCATTAGGAGAGGGCTATGTTCAGCAGTGGACTAGTATAGCCTGATGATGATGATGATGATGAGAATCAGCTCTATCTGAGGTCAAAACGTTTACAAAAGACCCAAAGTCCCCCAAAACGCCCACCCTTCACCACTTCCTAGTGTTTTTGCTGGGAATAAGAAGTGGCGGAACAAACTTCCCAGCAACACGTCTGTCTGATAGTTTTGAAGAACTTGAAGCTATACAACATATGTCAAAAAAATAAAAATTATGTCAATCATCTTTATACATCATTAAATTAAATAATTTGCTACATGTTAGCTAGCACACACCAATATGCCAAAATAAATTTATAAAAACTATTATATGTATACCAAAATCGACAATTGACTCAAGCAAAGCCTGCTAAACTGAATACATAAAAAGCCTCCAAGGCAGTCCAAGGGCGTGCCCGCTGACATGTGCAATGCTGGATTATATATAGGGCACTGACTAAAGTCACTAGTGATAAACTAGTACCAATGACGTTAAGAAAGTAAACATTTAATTGATTACAATAACAAAAAATCCATGGCCAGCAAGAACCCAGGCAGCACCCGTTCACGAGTTTAACGCAAAAATCAGCCATGTTTGAGGGAAGGGGGTAACCCGACCCCCGACGCTACCGCCAGCAGTGACATCTAAGTGAGCATGACGAACTTGCTGTCGGTTGCTCAGATAAAATAAAATAAATTGCCCTGGCCGCTAGTTCACCACATAATGCAATACAACTCATTCACACAATGTAATGAGAGGATCATGTCAATTACATAAAAATAAGGATAGTAAAAGAAACAGAGAAAAATAAAGAACTATTAAACAGTAAAAGAACATAGTAACATTGTCCTGCGTTCAACAAAGCGACAAACTATTCTTGTCGTCTAAATAGACGTTGATCGAATAATGTGCTTTAGAACAAAGGTAAATCCAGCAAAGAATGAGGTAGCATGTTATAAAAGCGGATACCGAGCCCCACAAATGAGCTCTGGACCTTATGAAGCCGGTGGAAAGGAGCATATACTTTGTGCTTATTTTTTTTTTAATTGTGGATAACACTGTTTTTAGTGTACATAATATGTATATTTTGCCTAATATATATTATATTGGCAAAAATGAATTGAGAAGCCACTGAGAATACCAATCTCTTTCAAATATATTTTGAATGTCTGCAGCTTTGAACCATAACAGCATACCGCAAGACATAACGGTGTGAAAAAAAACTAAAATACTTACTTAGACTAACCGAGCTGTGTCCACGTCAGTGTATTGTCTAACTTTCCTCTAAAAGCTGAGTCTACCTGCTAGGGTTGATATATGTGGGCCCCACTGTAGTTTGGCATCTACTGTTACGGCCAGAAAGACTGCCGCGGTGCAGGTGCTTGATCACCTCATTACTAATGATTATATTCGGTGCAAGATTAGGTAAGGCGAACTTTATACATTTCGTTTTCTTGGCATTAAGAGCTAGGTTATTTGTCGTAAACCAATCCGTGACCATTGAAAGTGAACAGTTTACATCATCAAAATCTTGTCTATTCCTTTCTACTTTAAATATAAGAGAGGTATCATCTGCAAACAACACAACATCACAGATACCGTTTAAATAGAATGGTAAGTCGTTAATATAGACCAAAAATAAGAATGGACCCAGTATTTAACCTTGAGATACACCTAATAGAACTGGTAGCCCGGAAGATTTCACACCATTTACATCTACACATTGAAGTCTATTAAGTAAATATGAATCTATTACTCTAAGAGCTTCGTTTTGGACACCGTAATGAACTAGTTTACGCTTAAGCGTGTCTTGAAGTACGCAATCAAAAGCTTTTAAGAGATCACAGACAACCCCTATTGCGTTTTGCGAGTTCTCCCATGCATTAAATACGTGTTTCAACAAAGTGACACCCGCATCAGTAGTCGAACGACCTTTCGTAAAGCCATACTCACAACAATCACAGTTGTCCGACGTTAAGTAACTTAACACTAATTTATTTACGGCATCACAGTCACTAAATATATTATCAAGACAAGTCGAAGAAGATGCCGTGATCCTAGTTGGTTCAAGAAAGCGCGGAGCTGCCGGCGAGCGCGACTGCGATATAGGTCGCAGTATAGTTACTGCTTAAATTGTTTCTGTTAATCTAGTGATTAAGACCAAAATAATTAGATTAGTCTACTAAGATAGTTGTTATTACTAGATCGACCGCTTCGATATAACTATATCACGGCTATAACCATCTAACTACGACAAATATAAAACAGTAATTACCTATATAGTACTTGCCAATTCTTCTCCATATTAACCAGAGCAAAAGTGTGACAACCAGGTCTACCAAGTACCCAGGGGGTATCGACGTATCGTGATACTCAGTGAACGTGCTGTGGTGGCGGATAGGCAGTTGCACCGTGTTAATGTACATGCTAGCTAACACTACCCCTTATATTGTTTGTCCATACAACTGATATGAACTTTGAAATTCCTCAAACTGTGTTGGTATCGCTTTATAGAATTTTGTATCTATCGCTGGAACATTGAACGACTAGATTTTGAAACATAATAAGCAATATAAAAGAAAGCTATATGGTGTAGCATACTTTTTTGTACAATTAATTAAGACGGCCCAAGAATGACACAGTTGGGTTAATAATATGCATCACGTAACTATGATGTAAATAAAAATAAAATATAATAATAAAAATAGCCTATAGTATAGCACTCAGGAATAAAGTAGCTTTGAAACAGTTAAAAAAAATGACTTGGATCATTTGTTTCCGAGATTATCTCCTACATACATTTTTGACGACACGGTTGGCGCAGTGGTTGAGCCATCGGCTGCTGCGCAACATGTTGTGGGTTCGATCCCCGCACGGAACAAATATTTGTATGACCTACAGGTAGTTGTTCCGGGTCTGGCTGTTTGTGTATGTGAGTTTAAATGTTTGTAAACGCACCCACGATACAGGAGAAATTCCTAGTGGGGCAAAGTTTAAAAAAAAAAAAAAAAAATAACATAGGTACAAATACTATCACTTACAAACAAATTTTTCTAATAATATTGTATTTTTTAAATATAATATTATTAGTAAAATTTGTTTGTAATTTATATATTTTATATAATATTTATAACGACTGATCGACACTTTGGGTGACCAGAGGACGATGATATTATTAGTATAGTATATATGAGGAAACTTCAGGCGCGTTTTGCTGGGCGTTTACTCTTAAATTCATCTCGTGTGGCTGCACCAATCTCAGGTAGCAAGATGATGGAACAGTTACCTTGGTGGCGAGGTACACACTGAGCGGAAAGATGTTCTTGAGATCGTCGTCAAACAGGAGGTTGCTGAGGAAGTGCAGCGCGCCGTAGAAGCACACGAGGATAAAGGCCTTGATCAGGTACTGCGCGTCCATCTCCAACACCAGGCCAGTCAAGTAGAACGCCACAAACGGCATCACCACCACACACCACCATCTGAATTTCTGTCAACGAAAACAGACTTTTTTGAGCTTCTTATGACTAAGTGAGTAAATAAATTTCCTAAGAGATTTTAAGGTGATTGCGTAGTTACACTTCCCCAAACATGCTTTATAGTGATAAAATTATCTTAGATCTACCCTGAGTTAGCACAGATACGATCCCAGCTGCTTACTTACAGCTGAGCGCGCCATGCTCGAATTTTCATTAGTTTCTTAGCAAATTGCAGTTCTTTTATGTCGTATATTTAAGATGTTTGATGATTGCAGTTGTAGGAACGATGTCTTTACTAAATAATATCTATCAAAATCATATCAATCGTTAAACATTGCCATATTGTGAGATGGGTCGGCAGATTTATTTTTCGAGCTGGAGCGAGAGAACGATGGCCAGGAAACATGAGTTCGATTCGTGAGAATCGAAGACTTATTTTGTATTGAGTAAACTGCTGTCGTAACAGATATACGGATATTTTTGAACCATTGTAATGACGTCATTCCAAAGGGTCTGACGTGTACACATATTTAATTAATTGTATGAAAAACCTATTAGCGATGAGGTTTAGCTGCAGACCGCGGAGTAATGTCTCGCGCGATTGAACCTCGCAGGCGGCAGTGGAATCTTTTTATATTTGTCATAATTTCGAACATCACTATTCCGAATGGAAACTTAGTTATACAACTCAGGGAGTTTGAAGGATACATAGAGCCGCAAACAGAAGTTGGAGACAGACGTAATGTGATGTCATGATTGTATGTAAAACGTTATTGGGCGGTCAGTGTGACCAGCGTCACCCCCGTATGCACATGTTTCCGCAAAACAGCATTGTGCGTATAGCTCCCCCGGTCACTGTCTTGACTATACACTCACCGGCGCGGTCGCTACCATGCAGGCCCATCCTGCTTTCATCCGAGAACAGGACTCAGCTCCATTGCCCCATATCCAAATCTAAGCAATCGCGAGCAAATTGAAGCCGGGCTTGGCGGTGGGCTGGAGACAAATTGTGTCCCGTGGCTGACTGGTGACTTTTTGGGATGAAGTTCGCTTCTTTGAGTTTACGCCTCTTACGTCCACTCGCTGACAGCCCTTCCTCCAACTTCTCTGAGCTTCTGCTGGACGTCCACGCTGGTCAGGTATTTATTTCGGAGAGAGAGGTGACAATAAATCGGTCATCTCTCACCGAAGTGCATAGCTGTCGTCTAGATCCTGGTCTCCGGACTAAGTTTCCTTTGAGCTTCAGTGTTCCCAGCGACGTGAAACGTTGGACTGATGACCAACTACCATAAACACCCACTTTTTGTAGGGTTTCAACACAACCAAACAATATGGTGTTTTGTTTAAAAAATCGATGTCTTTTGTTTTTACGTTCCACGACGTAAGGTGGATAATCTTTGATTATGATGTTGAAAGCTTACAAAATTACCTTTCATATGATATACCACAATACATAGTTCATTGCATAGAAACTGTGAAAATTGTTTTTAGCAACGCGTGATTAAATTGATTCCAGTTTTGCTCGCAAGTGTAGTATGTAAACATGTTGTACATTATTTTATTGTCATCAAACGTTTTCGCAGAGGAGGCCAAATAATTATTTTTCATTTTTTTTATATCTTGGGTACATAACTACAATTTTTGTAAGTAGAGATTTTTTGTTTTCAAAATAAAATACAGTCTATTTAGTAACATGGACATTTTTTTTATTTCTTTCACCATTAGAGGCTACACATTATCCGCGAAGTGCAGGCTACAGGTGAAAGAAATTTTATAATAGGCTCAATAGTTTTTGAGTTTATCCATTACAAACAAGCAAACAAATCTTTTCCTTTTATAATATTAGGTCTTTACCTATGAAATTGCCGTTCTGCAGTACTGGCCATTTCAAATCAAAATATTTTTTGTTTGGCTAAGAATTCTAATTTCAAATTAATTTTATTTTAAAACATGGATTTTTTTTCCAAAAGTAGTCATTTGTTTATTGATTAGTGTTACATTTTCATCGCATTTAAATCTTTTTCGTCATCATGGATACGTTAAAAATTCGAGCAATTATGGAATATGAGTACCGTCGTGGCAGCAACGCGGCACAAGCGGCACTCAACATCAACGACGTTTACGGAGCTAACCCTATTCTTGCTGTACATTAATGACATTATTAATATAACCAACCACCAATGTATATTATTTGCTGATGACATTACGATTATTATAGCTACAGAAAAAGGTAATAATTGTATAAATATTCATGAGACTGAAATTAATAACACTATAGATAAATTAATACAATGGCTTGACATAAATAACCTAAAAATAAATCTTAATAAATCCGTATATATAAATTTCAATAAATGTAATAATCCTAAATATAATATTAAACTAAACATAACACAAATTAAAGAAGTAGCACAAACAAAGTTTCTAGGCGTAATTATTGACGAGAACCTAAACTGGAAAGAGCATGTAGATAATGTGTCAAAACGAATAAATAAATTTGTATATGCTCTTAAACAACTCAAAAATGTAACGAGCCTTAAAACAGCTATCATGACCTATCACGCATATGTAGAATCCCTACTACGTTACGGGCTTATAATATGGGGAAATAGCACAGATATAAACCGAGCATTTGTTGCGCAAAAAAAGTGCATTCGGGCATTGTACGGGATACCTCCTCAGGAATCCTGTCAACCGATATTTAAAAAACTAGGGTTGTTACCGTTGCCGTGCCTTTATATTTATGAAATATGCATGTTCGTTAATAAACATAAGGCTTTGTTTAAATCAGCCAATGATGTTATTTCTCGGAGCCGGCGTGATCCACAGAGACTCGTTCTACATGACCTGCCCAAGCTTGCTAAATATAATAAAAGCTGCGTATATAATTGTGTTCATATATATAATAAGATACCGAGTAACATAAAAAACTTAAATTCTAGATTATTTAAAATCAAATTGTTCAATTGGTTGATTACGAATAATTTCTATAGTTTAAAAGAATTTCTGGAAAAGAAATTTGCATTTTAGTGTTAAGTGAAAGATTTGCATGCCAAGTATAATTCTGGCAAAACATGTAAGCACTTTATTATTCAAATTGTAACATCATGTATACCATGTTTTATGCAAATAAAGATATTATTATTATTATTATTATTATTACTACAAACCAACGCACTACCTGTTATTGGTTTGCTCGCTTCCGTTCTGGAAATTTCGACCTGAAAAATGAACCTCGCGGTCGTCCGAAGACTTTGGTCGACAATGACGAATTAAAGGCGATTGTGGAAGCTGATGATACACAATCTACGGCTGAATTAGCAGCAGCTTTCGACGTTAGCGTCAAAACAATATTGGTCCATTTGCGTCAAATTGGCAAGGTAAAAAAGCTTGACAAATGGGTGCCCCACGAACTCAATGATCGCCAGCGCGAAGTACGCGTCGAGACGTGCCTTGCACTGCTCAACAGACACACAAATGAAGGAATTTTGAACCGCATTGTTACCTGCGATGAAAAATGGATTCTGTTTGATAACCGCAAGCGCTCAGCAAGTTGGTTGGATCCTGGTTCAGCACCTAAACAATGCCCTAAACGAAAACTTACCCCAAGAAAAGTGATGGTCACTGTTTGGTGGTCTAGCGCCGGTGTGATTCAACACAGCTTCTTACCAAACGGGGTGAGCATTACTGCAGATGTGTACTGTGAAGAATTGAACACAATGATGGAGAAGCTGGCACATCTCCAACCAGCATTGGTCAATCGCTCGTCTCCGCTGCTCCTGCACGACAACGCGCGACCTCATACTGCACAGCAGATGGTCTCCAAGTTGCAAGAACTGGGGTTGGAAGCTCTCCGTCATCCGCCCTACTCACCAGACCTTGCGCCTACAGACTACTACTTTTTCCAGAATTTGGATAACTTCTTGGTGGGAAAAAAATTCAATACCCGAGAGGCAGTACAAAATGCCTTTGAAGAATTTGTTGCCTCCCGTCCAGCTGATTTCTTTAAGAAGGGCATCAATAAACTGCCACTGCGTTGGCAAAGATGCATTGATTGCATGGGTGATTACTTCGATTAATACAAATAAAAAATACATGAAAAAAATTCATTTAAATTTTTTCATACAAAACGGCAATTTCATAGGTAAAGACCTATTATAACAATTTAACTACAATAATTAAAAGATATTCTCGAAAATGAATTTCATTCACTTGTTATTATATCAAAACTGCTGATGAATTTGATCAACATCCAGTGCTGCAATTTGCAAACAACTTAAGTAAAGTAAGTAATATGAATATTCTGGGCTATCTTGCCCAATCCCCCTTAATATGTTTTCTTTACCATCACATTATTAAAACTAACCTCAACTGGTTAGTTTTGATAACTTGATGGTAAAAATTATCTTTGTATGAAGGTCTATTGAAACTCAACATTTTAAAATGCAAAAGATATAAGCTCTGCGAACTGAACATCATCTGTACGTAATATCTACATATATGTAGTATGGGCACAACACATGGATCTGTCTTGCATATGTTGGAATCGGCTTCGAGTCTGTTACAGCTGAAAACAGCTATTTTACATTGAGTGTCTGTAAATCAATAGAGCCTTTGATAAGACTGGTGTGCAAACTTCCAGGCTTCTAACTACTTGTAATGAAGAATTTGGAATCAGCCAGGACCAGCTTAACTTGCTATCCAAGGCAAGGATCTATGCATATAATAGTTGTTCACCCATCTACAGACCAACCTCGGAACACGTAGCTTAACCTTTGATCTGACTCATACAGCTGGTATTATTCAGCCACAGCCCCAGACAAGGAATTACATTCCTTAAAAGCAATGTTAGATTACTAGTTGAGATTAAATAGATACAATATCTTACCTTATCATATGTTAATCTCCTAAATAGGTTCCGTTTATTTGCAGCGATTGAGTGTTCCTTTATTTTATCTGCTACCTTGGAGCCCACCCACAGTGAGTCAGCATTGGCCTGCAGCATGGCTAGTGGAGTCACTCCCCGCAGGTTGGGCACGTCTAAGCTAGCATCACCCTGTTTGTTTCATTTAGTGTTATAGTATTGTGAACCAAAACATACAACATATTTTTATAATTTCAAGTTTTGATTGTTTATATTATAAACTAATAAGGTTGTAATAGAGCTTCACCTCTACCTCTGCATGTTTCATGTGAACAGATTATTCCAGGTTATGCTCAGAAGCTCTTGACAATCATCCGTCAACTACAAGAACTCCACCACAATCCAAGATGATAACTTCCAGTCCTTCTCCTCAAATGTAAGAATATAAGAGCGTTGGGATGAAACTTACATATAGGATCAAGGTGGAGATAGCCGTGGTGTTCCGGGCGAGAATAGCCCAATGCAGCGCCGTGTTGCCGTGCGAGCGGTCCGCGGGCCGCGGCGACGCACCCAGCGTCAGCAGCAGGCGCGCCGGGTCCACGGCCGACACCTTCCAGCACGCCCACATGAGCGGCGTCATGCCGGCCGCGTCCGCCGCGTCCGGCGCCACGCCGCGCGCCACCAGGTACGCCACCACCGCCGTGTGGCCGAACTGCGCCGCCAGGTGCAGGCAGGCGCAGCCCTCCGCGTCGCGCAGGGACGCGTCGGCGCCCGCGCGCACCAGCAGCACCGTGGCCTCCAGGTGGCCCTGGCGCGTGGCCCAGTGGAGCGGCGTGGACTGCAGCTCACCTCCCACCGCGTCCACCGCCGCGCCCTTCGTCAGCAGGTACTGGATGATCTCGCGCCGGTTGTTGATGGCCGCCCAGTGCAGCAGCGTCACAGTCTCGAGGTCCGGCTGGTTCACGTCCCAACCGGCCTCCACAAGCTCTTTGACACGGGCGAAGGCACCGTACTGTGTCGCCTTGACTATGTCAAAGCCGCTATAGTCCCTCTCCAGGGGTGCCGGCGGGGGCTCGCGCGGCGGCGGGCCGTCGCCGTCGGGCTGCGATTTGCCGCATTGCCCGCTGGCGGCGGCGCCGCATGTACTGTCGTACATAATCCTAACACGAGCTAGGGGATATGGGCATTCTAAGTACGACTGAACGAGAATACACTAGTCCGGTGAACTTTGGTGCACTATCACAATTTGGCTACGCACAATTTAACACTATTCAAATGACTCGTTATAATCAAAAATATTATAACTTACAACCAAACCAAACACAGACAGTTATTGACATTTCTGAATTCTGATTTCTTACGATTGAAGAGTTGCCAATTAATCATATAAAAATTCCTATTTTTCATGTACGAACTAAGTACTATAAAAATTTTCGTTTCTCGCAGATTTCGAGAGTTTCATGCGTTTTTTCACTTTCACTCATTACGAGTTAGTAAACTTTAAAAACGTTACAGTGAAATTCTTAGGCCTGAAACTGCGAGTTCTCCGTCACTTGGACCCGCGAAGGTGTTTGTAGCGGGGAGTCCTAACATGATCTAAGTTAATAATAATGTCTGGAGACATGCGCAAAGCAGTGTGTTATAAAGTAACAAAACATGACATTACATTTAGCACCGCGATATGTTTCATTACACCATGACTCCAAACATGACGCGTAATTAAATGCTCGCGTAATAAAATGTATACCTACGTCATTACATGAGATGAGATAGAGCATTATGTTACGATACGATATTGTGATGTGACAATCCTAGAACGCAATTCGCCCTCAAGGCGCCGCATCACATGCATCATGTACATAAAATCGTTTTTCCTTCATAATTGGTTTACTTTACTTATTATTTAACCTTTTACAGTTATTTTACTTAGTATTTAACCCCAAACTCCAGGACAATTTAATCGAAAGGGAAATATAAATAATTTAATTTTTCAGACTTAGGACTGATAATATACATGTCATGGATTGCAATATTGATTATTGACCAGAACTATGAATACTGGCGTTTTTAAAAATCTTTTGTTTTAACATTACTATAAGATTTCTCACATAATTATGTCAATAAAGAAGTTTCATTTCAATAATGATTACTTGTTGCCGTGTATAATTGTTTGTAAAAATCAATTAACAGTAATAAATATCATTTATCATTTGTATAAACAAAACAAGGATGGGTCCGAGGTAAAAATATATTAAGTCTATTTAGTCTGTCAGTAAAATTTCCAAAAAATATTGGACACGTATTTTTTGCTTACCAATAAAAAAGTGTCATTGACACATCAAAGTTCAGTAAAAGGGGCTTGTGACGTCATTGTGACGTTAGAAGTACACTTTTGCTGTGAAGTCACTGTCACGTTAAAAGTACACTTTTGGCGTGACGTCACGCCGATATTTACGTGACAAAAGAAAAAAATACGTGTCCAGTATTTTTGAGTAATCCAACTTTCGGACCAATCAGAATTTTTAAGGTCACTACCCTACTATCCAGTCTAAGCGACGGGGACCGTCACGTTCTGTAAATGGAAAAAATACAAGGGGTATTACTTATTTTTCAATCAATCTCAATCTAAAAAATAAAAAAAGTAAAATTATAAGAAAGTGTCGAAAAAATTCATCCGCATCGCTGTCGACCGGTAAAGTTACACTTTACTTTTGTTGTAGAAAAGGCGGCATTGACACGTTGAATGGCTTAACCCCCCTCCCGAACCCAAACCTTAGTAACCCTCTGGCCTTAATAGCAAACCAGCCCTTGGGTCACGGGAGGCGTCGTCAACCAAACGTTTCGAGAGCTGTAACTCCGACCTAGAAAAATTAGAGTAGATAGAGTCGAATTATTCTCATGTTCTTTGAGTGAGTTCGAAAGAATAACAATATAATGTGTTTTGGTATTTGTAAACCTTCATGGCTGTAGGTATATTATTTTTTCTTTTAATTGTATAGATTATTCCCTGCACCATCGAATTGGGAAACTGTATGGGTACCTGTACTGATGCAGCAAATAAACAAATGAACGGAGGCACCACTATTTATCTGTGGTTACCACTAGTAGATTATGCTGGCAACACCAGTAGATAGTTTGAAGAAAGGACCATGGACCACCATATATTTCGGATATTCGCGCCTTGAGGCAGTCGTGAGAGAAATGTACGAACCGTCGATCTCAAAATTCTCTCGGGCCTATAATTATCATTGAAATAATGATAACTCCCCGCTATCTCTCAATATAATGTATTATGGATGTGTAAGAACAATAACTTTCGTAACCTGAGATTCATTCAATAAATCTAGGCGCAATTTAGCGCGCAAATTGACCTCGACGATAGAAGAACATTAGTAATGCATAGGATGCGAATTGGATTTGATCCAGACGGGTGAAGCACTACGAGCTCACATTCATCCCTTAAAGCAGTTGTTATCCACAGCGAACACCGATAACTATCTAATTGATATTTTCGTACTATTATCGGTGCATCAAGGACGTAATAATATAGTGTCTGCCGTCAGCCAGTGGCAGTGCATTGTTGTGCGAAATGACACCGCATTTGAACTATTTCGTTTCCCGCGATCAACGGCATTGTTTTAACACGATTTCGTGCGGAAACAACTGAAAATTTAGAAAGCGCGCTAACTTTCACTCATGTCAATCCGCTGCCATCATCGTCTGTCAGTGTCTATAAACGTCAAACGACTGCGTTCCAGAAAATAACAATTTTTGTGACATCGAAGCAGTAAAGGTGCGTTCCATTAACAAAAGTGTGACAACATAGACCTGTAACTTTTATTTGCTTTTTTTATCATGGACCTTCTTTAATCTCACTCGGAATGCTACGGTGTTACTAAGATCAATCAGTGCCTAAATTAACTTCAAAACCTTAACTAGAACGTACCATTATAAACACTTGGTTTTGATTGTCGTTAGTTGGGTCTAATTGTTAAATTCTACGGCCTCTTAAACAAACCAATTTTAATATTAACATATTCAGTTTTCTTTGTGTCTCTCGGAACAAAAACTGATAGTGATTTATCAGTTTTTGTTCCGACGCTAATAATAAATACGGCGCATAAATGTAAATGCAGGTAGATACAAAGAAAACTGAATATGTTAATATTAACATATTCAGATATATTTGAATATTTGTGTTTTGTGTGGAAAAATGTAAAAAATATGACCAAGTCCATGGTTTTCTAATTTAGAGTTAAACTAAATCTATCAATTTATTGGTGTTTCACTGTGGTACCTGTTGAGTTATAGAAAAAAGTATTTAATAAAATGCCGCCTTACACTAAAATATTCTTCAATTGTTTATGGTTTAATCATGACAAACTCGAAAATAGATACATATACCTAATATATATTGGTTTTTCACAGAATCAAAAAACTCGACAACGAAAAATGTTAAAAATGTGATCGCCATCGTTGTTTAGTACGATTGATGAAATTATCGGTTTATGTTCAGTTCCTGGTATTTTGCGGACGGATTTAGAGCGGGTTTATCAGTTTTCGACCAGGTTACATTAATCATAGAGCAATATAGGTATGTACGGCATCATAAAAATACATGTCAAAATGTGATTTATCTGCTTTTATTCAATTGTTTACTGTGTACCCTAAGGAATGTATTTTCTGAAGCCAGATTAAAATAATGTTTTACTAATATTCGTATTAATATTGGAAAAAAGAGCTGTATTTTGTACTTGTAGCAGTCGAATATGAGCATACTCCACTAAACATAAATGTTCATATTCCTTTGAAACTCTTGCTTATATTCTTTTATACTTTATGAGTATATATATATGTGTATATATTATATATATTGATGAAAACGTTGCCCCACACTAGGAATTTCTCCTGTATCGTGGTTTTTCTGTCTACGTATTTTTCAAATGTTATTTTTCACCAGCTCTTACATTGTAATGTATCAGCTGTCCCGGTGTATGTCAGTAATCGAATCTTGCAAGTTAAATTTGACTCACTTCCGGAGTTGAAATTTTACAAAGTTATTCAGTTCCAATGAAATTTATTTTTTATGGTAATCGTGACCTGATTCCACAGCCAAGATAGGCTATAAGAAAATACTCGAACGGTCAGCAGCACAGACACGAGTGCCTACGTGCCTTTACCTAATTATCATAGCCTAACCTACAATTTTTTTTATAAATGAGATTCCATTACTTCAAAACTGTAAAAACCATGAGAAAATGATTATTTCTTCTATCTATCTAATGAGAGCTTCAATTAAAAAAATAATTTATTTACTTTAATTAAAATATGAGTGGCTAAAAAGTAATCATGTCATGATTTTAAACAGTTAAGTAAAAAAAACAACACACAAAACGTACAAGTTAGGAATATTATCTGGGGGTACAGGGACATATTCTAAAATCATGAATGGCATCAGGTTGTGCGTCGATGTCCCTTCCACCGTGCATAAACCAACTTTCAATTATTTACTTTACTTATTAAGAATATGAATTATCTTCTTCGTCCGAGTTATCCGTGTCGCTATCGTCTTACTGTAGATTTACTATACTCCACTTATTTTAAAGCCACGAGGGAAATTGCGTATGCAGGAATATTAGGTCAATTGGAGTTCTGAATGAGGGCATATGGAGTCGTGGGAGCGCTTGCAGGAATATTAGGTCAATTGGAGTTCTGAATGAGGGCATATGGAGTCGTGGGAGCGCTTGCAGGAATATTAGGTCAATTGGAGTTCTGAATGAGGGCATATGGAGTCGTGGGAGCGCTTGCAGGAATATTAGGTCAATTGGAGTTCTGAATGAGGGCATATGGATTCGTGGGAGCGCTTGCAGGAATATTAGGTCAATTGGAGTTCTGAATGAGGGCATATGGATTCGTGGGAGCGCTTGCAGGAATATTAGGTCAATTGGAGTTCTGAATGAGGGCATATGGATTCGTGGGAGCGCTTCGGGGCAGCACTGGTCAAATAAACAATTAAACGAATGATTCTCAATAAAGCTTTCAATTTATTAGTTAAACAAATATCACTTTTATTTACAACCAAAGCGATCACAAATTATAAGTAAAAACTAATCGTAATCACCTAAAACTACTTAACAGATCGAAATATTTACAATAGAATTAACAATTCTTCAACTCGCGGAACGGTCGCGTCGGAGGGCGCGCGGCGCGGACTCGGCGCGTCCGGAGCGGGGCGCGGCCGGACACAGCGCGGGGCGCGGCCGGACACAGCGCGGGGCGCGGGCGGACAGGGCGGCTTCCCGCGCGCTCACGCCGCAGCCGGCGCGGGGCGCGGGCGGACAGGGCAGCTCCCCGCGCGCGCACGCCGCGGCCAGCGCGGGGCGCGGGGCGCGGGCTGACACAGGGCAGCTCCCCGCGCGCTCACGCCGTGGCGAGCGGCTGCGTGACCACGGGCGAGCGGCGGCGCGGCGACGCGTCCTCGCCCTCGCCCGCGCCCCCCGCCGCGCCCGCGCCCCCTCCCGCCGGCTCCGTCAGCCGCAGCGCCACCTCCAGATCGCGCAGCACCTGCCGTGTGGAGGATGATTGTGAACAAGCTTTATACGCTGCTGTCTTTGCGGCAAACGCGACCTTTAAAGTATGTTCAAGATCGAGAGCAGCGATACTAAAATTAATAGATTTTATTATGAACTTAATGACAACTAGACAAGACATAGATACAAGATAGGGCACGATCTTTATTACTGGGGGTCCGAGTATAAAGAAGAAAATCATCACAACTAGAATACTTGGTCTTCAAAATTGCGTGCTAGAGATGTTTCACTGAGACGTACGCTCGCTCAAGCTTACACAAAATTATCTTCATTAAAACTTGACAGCGAATAAAATGCTCAATCGTTTTGCTGTTCTGTCTGCGCTGACAAGGTCAACGCACACGTATCAACACCTCGACACCAGATCGGGTCGGGTCGACAACAGATTGAGTCGACGTGCGAGGCAGAACATCGTGTCGAGAGTATCACCTCGGTCTCCTTGTGGTCGAGCAGCGCGAACCGGCGGTCAAGCGCGGTGAGGTGCGCGAAGGTGAGGTGCAGGTGCGCGTGCAGGCGCAGCAGCGCCAGCTGGCGGAAGTGCGCGGCGTACATGTGCGCCACCACGTGGAACAGCAGCCGCACCACGCGCCGCACCACGCCCTCGAACTGCGCCGGGAACTCGTTCGCTGCAACGACACACCACACACTTACTTCGATGTGTCAAGTTCTCACATTATTTACACTTCTTCTAAGTAAGAACACAGACAATACCGGATATGACAATATATCAACAAAAGTTTTAAACCACGTATCGAGAAGTTATCAGTTTCGACGACCGATGTGGCGCGGCGGGCGAAGGTCCGCCTGCGACGCAAGAGGTTGCGGGTTCGATTCCCGCCTTGGGACAAATGTTTGTACGATCTACAAATATTTGTTCCGGGTGTTCTGGGTATTTGCTATATATAATAAAAATATCTATCTATGTAATGTATTGTATTAAGTATATCAGTCATCTAGTACCCATAACACAAGCTCTGCTTAGCTTGGGGCTAGATGATGCTGTGTGGATTGTCCAGCAATATTTATTTATTTATTTATATTATTTATCAGTCGTACTAAGTCATATAATAAATTTTAGTATCGCAAATGCGAGTCTTCACAGAAAAGTTAAAATTAACTTGAATTAAACCTTTAAAAAAATATGACGTAAGTTGCTACCATCTAATAGCGCTTGTACCAGTCATATCGAAGATATTTATTTATTTAATAAACATGGAAGACTTACAGCTAAAAAACAAAATAGAAAGGTGCACATATTTGAGAAAGTGATCCTTGATCGTATTTATAGTTACTTTGAGAAAAACAATTTACTTTGAAAAGACCAGATTGGTTTTCGTAAAAATAAATCAATTAATATAGCAGTATATAAATTTCTCCATAATATGTTGAGGACAGAGGTAAACAAACGTGTGCACTGTTTATGGACCTCACAAAGGCTTTCGATTCTGTGGACCACGAAATACTCTTCAATTACACGCTTGTGGTTTATGGGTGTGTTTAAATTACCGAATTGCTTGTGGGTAAATTACATAATAATACGTATATTATGTATGGTTCCACGCATACATAAACATTTGCCTAATTCATTTCTGGAGATAAGTGGTATAAATATATTTTAAAACAAAATTAAAAACACTTTTGCTAAAAAAAAAAAAACATATTACTCTGTTACTTAATATTTACAGGATAAACTTATGTATATAATGTTACTTCATACGATATTTTAAATAATTTCTTAAAATATTATATTCTTAAATTCTACTTTCGTAAATACCTTCATATTTGTAAATTTGCATGCCTTATGTTCAAAATCAAAATATCAAAATCATAATTCATTTATTCAAATTAGGCTGAGAATCAGCACTTTTTGAACGTCAAAACGTTTGGTAGGTAGGATATGGCTTTTGTACCCATATTCGCAAATGATTAAATTGAAATCCGGATCGGCAAAAAATTATGTTCATATTTATGGTCTTTTCTGAATGAAAGACATCTTAAAATTATTGATGAATCTCAGGAAAGTGGCACCATTATTAGATATACAAGTTTAGGATTAGCCCAGGGAGACCCTATTTCACCAATTTTATTTAATATTGTAACATATGAACTATTTGCAAAAATTAAATATGTGCATATGTCAGTACGCTGATGATTTTGTCTTGTATAGTACAGATAAAAATCTTTCAGATAGTATAATTAAATTCCAAGAAGCATTAGATAATTTTTCGTCTTGCCTAGGTGAATTGGGATTGTGTGTGTCAAATACAAAATCAAAAGTCTGTATCTTTAGCAGGGGATTTAGGAGACAAAATGTAAAGTTAAAAATAAACAATCATGCCTTAGAATTAGTGGATGGTTATAAATATTTGGGGTTATGGCTAGACAGATCGCTACGTTGGGGACGACATATTAATGAAGTAGTCAGAAAGTCACAAAAATACTTAAATATTCTCAAAGTCTTGGCAGGTACTTCTTGGGGTATACACCCGAAACATTTACGAAGAATTTATATAGGAATAGTGAGAAGCCGTGTAGACTACAGTTGTTTTATTTATGATAACAGTGCAAATTCACATTTAGTTAAATTGCAGAAAATACAAAACCAAGCTCTGAGAATTATAGGTGGTTTTATAAAGTCTACCTACGCCGATTCACGCCATGGAGAGTGAGCTATGTATTCCGCCATTGCACATAAGAAGAAAATTCCTAGCCTACACATATGGTTTAAAATCTCTTTCTTGTACGAATAATGTAACAATTAAATTATTAAAAGAATTAAATACGTTTATTACCAACAGCTATTGGACACACAAAAAGACTCCACTACTTGGGAGTGTTATAAACAAAATTAAAGATGTTCAGGTTGACTCGTCCTGTCCAATGGAGATGTATACCTCAAGGACATGGGTTACTTACATTAATGCGAGTAATATAATTTCGGTTAGTTTGGAGAGCATGCATCGAGCTAAAGGCTCTTATGAATTAAATCTGTTGAAACATGATGTTATGAAAGGACTAATAGAGAAATATGCTGATTGGGTAGTAATTTATACAGTTGGATCTATGAGCAAGAATGGTAGAGGAGCTTCATTTTATGTTCGGTCACAAGAAAATGCTAGTGTATGTTTTAAAATTATTGGAAATGTGTGTGTTATGACGTTGGAGCTCATTGCGATCTCAGAAGCACTATCATATATGAAATCAATCAACTACACTAAAGCAGTCATATGTTCAGACAGTAAGAGTGCGTTATATCATATAGCTCGATGTGCCTCTGGACGCAGAGGTACACCGATAGCATATCAGATACTCTCTAAATTAGAAGAACTATCAGAGAAAGGAGTGGATCTGAGGTTGCAGTGGGTTCCTTCGCACATTGGTATACGTGGTAACGAAGAGACTGATAGATTGGCATAATTGAAGTACAGAAGGACAAGAAATTTATGTGAGACCATATTATTCAGAAATATTAACAAAATATAATAGAGAGTGTTATGATATGTGGAAGGAATATTTTAATCAGAGATCATTGGAAAAAGGCATATGGTACAAAACTATCCAATCTCAGCCTCCTCGTATACCTCGGTTCACATATAGCCAGTTAAGTAGAAAATTTATTACTTTAGCGCACAGACTTAGAACTGGACAAATCAAATAATAATAATAATATAATCAAATAAATATGCCTTTTTAATGGGAAAGATTTCATCACCTAAATGTGATACCTGTGGGGTAATAGATGACGTACATCATTTATTGATGGAATGTGTTCAATTTCATACTGAGCGACAGGAGTTATTCGACACATTAGGTCTGGACAAATTACAGGTTGGTATTATGAATAACATACTCTCAAACCCTAATAGTGAAGGAGCTTGTCTTTTGTTCAGACTTTACTTACTTTAATTTAATTAGTGATTGATGTGATGTTTATAATTAGATAAATCGGACTGACATATACATGAAGTATAAAAGTCCAAAAAAAAAAGAATTAAAAAAAATGATTAAATGATAATGATTCTCTCGTTTAAGGTATTACCTACTTGTTAAACCAACATCTCTTGCCTCCAACTATTCTACAAAATGAGCTTGTAATCTTTATTTAAACCATATCCGAAACTACGATACATTGGATATTGGCAGTTTGTTGCTCTTACCATATTTAGTAGGAAAGACAGTCTCGTCGTTGACAGTCTTCTGCGTGAAGGTCATGACGTAGTCGACATACTGAGGCGCCGCGACGCGGGACTTCTTGCCGCGCTCGTCGTACCAGGCGTAGGTGCGGCCGCCGGGGCCTGTCATGTCGGGGCAGCTGGCGGCAGAACAGAACTCCGACACCGTGCCGTACAGCAGGTTCACATGGTCGAACAACGCCAGCGCTGCAAACATCAACAACCATATTTTACCTTGGCCAGTTAAGTGTCTTTTAACGACGGTCCGACGTTAACAGTATTTTGAACCTCTATAAGATCAATTCTTTCCGTTTGTCACAACGGTTTTCTTGATATCTAAGCAACGTAGGACTTTTCATTTTAGCACAGTGTTAGGTCTTGATGATGACTTATGAGTAGGGATCGGATAATCAGATGCACATTTAACTAAAGTTCAAAATTCGCGAAATGTATGGATATGCCTCCTAGAAATAATTGAATAATCTTGAGATTTCTGGGATCGCATCAAATCAAATATTAGTTTCTTAAATCAGTCCATGATTTTTGACCGCGGGATAAATGTTATTTATTTCTGTAAATGGGTTTTTACAAACACTTTTACACGTCAACAAGTAAAATATATTTTTAAACTAGGTTCTCATTTAAAGTCCAGGTAGTCCATTATCTTGGTCAGATCATGTGAGGACCATGTAAGTTAGTGTTCGAGACACTTTTACACGTAATATACACTGCCGGCCAAAAGTTTAAGACGGCACTTACACAACTAATTATCTATCAATTGTAATAAAATCCCATAAGATAAATAAAATAAATGCACATCTGCATATTCTATTGTTAATATCGAATATTTAAAGAAGTCATTATTTTGTTTACTTTCGAGTTATTGTAGAATAAACATTAATTGTTTTCAAACACCGAC
Organism: Phlogophora meticulosa; assembly: GCA_905147745.2. Classification (NCBI taxonomy): domain Eukaryota; kingdom Metazoa; phylum Arthropoda; class Insecta; order Lepidoptera; family Noctuidae; genus Phlogophora; species Phlogophora meticulosa. The sequence continues at coordinate 85,750 of LR990521.1, forward strand.
AAACGCTGCGCTAGAGCCAGGTGGTAGAGTCGTAATCATATTTGTATGATAGTGATTGGACTGAAGATTTTTTTTAAAAGGTTTTTTATTTCTCCAAGTTTGAACTACACTCATGGACATAATTAGAGGAACGGAACAAAATAAACTCCAAAAGTCCACCATATGACTCTCTTCCGACAATGTTAGACTGAGCGTATCTTTCTCCGGGTCGTTTCCAAACTTTCACCTTTCTATCATCTTATCGGCTTACGACAAAACCTAGACTCGTCAGTGAACAATATTTTCCCGCAGTCAGCATCATTACAATTTTGGTATGACCGAGCAAAGTGAGCCCGAGCTACTCGATGATCTGTGGTAAGTAAGGGTCCTCTAGCTGGCAAGTATGGCTTTATTCCAGCTTTTTTAAGTCTTCTTCTTACGGTTTTAGTGCTAATTGTCACCTGTCGAACGTCCTGGAGCGTAGATCTGACTTCAGAAGAAGTCAAAGTGCGATTTCTCAGAACAGTGCTCGCCATAAATCGATCGACTCTCGCTGATGTGACTCTCTTGCGACATTGCCCTGCACGTCTCGTGTATTCTCCATTCTGCCGGAAACTCGCAATGTTTGAGCCACTTCTTTATAACTACGACCATTTTCAATTAAAGTATTAGCTTTGGAAACCTGAGCTACGCTAAGATCCGGCATTGTGCCTTCAGGTACTCATTGATGTGTAAGGACCACCATTGCGACAGGTTTTTGTAAAAAAAACATTGAAAAAAGACAGATTTTATGAAATCAATAGACTAGTGAAAATAACAAATAAACGAAAAAAACAAATGAAAGCCAGAAACAAAAGACTTGAAGTAATTCTTTTTTCAAACTAAATATTAATGTATATGTGGCCAGTTTGTATTAACAACTTTTTGTACATATATTAGTATTTTTCTTTGATTGATGAAGCGTTCCTCTAATTAAGTCGCGCGCAGTGAACACGTGAACGCTTTGTTTCATCTACAACCGGCACTATCAGTCAGGTAAAAAAGACAACGTAAAAAATCGAAAGTGCACTTTCGAATTTGGACACAGTATTAATGAGCTCCTATAATTATGTTTTTTATTTGTTTACAAAACTACTATATAATAACAAAAAAATACAGCGGCCGGTTGATCGAGCAACACCGGTCGGGCGTCGCGATCTGCGAATTTGGATTAAAAAAGAAGAAAAAACAACCCAACCCCTGACTGGGTGAAAAGGTTCCTTCGATTAACTCAAAAATGAGTAAAAACAACCTTAAAGTGACAAACGGAAACGCAAGAGATTTTTTGTCAGAAACCTATGGAAGTGCAAAGTTTCAAAGTGATTAGTAAAGATTGTGGTGATTTGATTCCAACTCTACGGGGTGGAAGGGATGTCGAAGTTCGAGGGGAAAAGTATGAATTGAACGCGGACGAAGTCGCGGGAGAAATGATAGCTAGTAAAATATGTTTAGGATCGCAGCGCCTTCGACACTAGGTGCGAACACTGCGAACTAACTAAAGACGTGTACAACGCGTATAATTATCGGCAAGTAACTTGGCAAGAGTCGTTAGATGCGCACAAGTCGTTTTTTAGGTCTCTTTGGTAGTCAAGCGGGACGCGGGGTATGAGGTACGTCAATCCGAGCGCGCGATTGGTGCAACAGTCGACAGTTGCCTCCCGAACTCCCGATTACACTTGCGTGCACGAAAATTGTACCCTTTGTTTTTGTTGTGTTTATGTTAAAGAGTTATTGTTATTGTGCATACTTTCCTCGTATGCATATTATTTATAACTCCTAATAAACTTTACGAATTCCACTCCCTTCTTCAACTTTCTTCTAATCAGATATTATTAAATATAAATGATGGCAATAACATTAAAATAATGACGATCAATAAAAGTCACCACTTTTTTGTTCCACTAAGTGCACGATGCGCGAACTTACCCCCACTACGCCAAAACCTTGCCAACTTACGTGCCGGTGACTATACGTCTCTCTAGTCTAGTCAAAAAAAAAATGGATGGGTATTTTTCATTAAATAAATCGATATTTTTTTGGCGATATACAATATTTCGTTACAACATCCACTACGCTTGTGTTTGATTTTAGAATATGTTTAAAAATATATCAACACTTTTTCACATTTCCGACACCCCTCGTCCGTTCGCCGTCGCCCACCCGCGCCGCGTCGCCTGCGCGGTGACGTCACCAGCGCACGCGACACAAATAATATCTTTTATAGATTGCGAATAAAACACAAGGAAATGACAGCATTTGTCCTTGCATTTGGCCTCGAACATTTTGTTAACATTGGTTTATATAAGTACAAAAACATTTCAGAGCTCTTGGTTTGCTTTGATAGAGTCGCGCCTCCGCACCTCGTAGCAATAGGAGTGCTAGGAACAGGAACACATTAGGACACCTGCATGTCATTCAAGATGGCTGTCTAGATTTGGACTTTCGCCAATACGTCTTGTTTTACGAGGACGGCTGCGCCACTATTTTTAAAACAGGATTTATTTTATATATTTGCTAGTGTTCTCTGATTTGATTCCAACGTAGTAAGTAAACGAAACTCTTCACCAACACAGTGCGCTACGAGTCTTCCTTCCATACTTATATCAATACATACATAAAGTCACGCCTTTTTCGAAGTACATCACCAACAAGGTCAGCTTATATATATTACATCGGCCCTATGTATAAATACCTTTTGTTAGTCGTCTTTCATCAATCCTCTCAACGTGACCAAACTATCTAAGCATACTCTTTTCATTTTTTGTCACTAAATGTACTTTCATACCACAACGACGTTTTATAACATTCCTCAACCTATCATTCATTTTTACACTACGCGTACTTCGTAAGGATCGCATTTCTACCGCATCAATCCTTCTTTCATCTCTTCTACCCAACATTCACTTCCATACATTAGTGACACACCATTGTAAACGGCCAGGCGAGCCTTTTTGAACATGGACTAGTTGGTAACAACGTCATGTATAGCGTTACCTATTCACTTTATTCACTCTTCTTTCCTCATAAGCATCAATCTTTCCATCTTGTAAACAGATTCCCCAATTATACAAATTCATTCACTTGTTTACATTTATGTTCATCCCTTTCGAGTTACATGCTCCATTCATCATATGATATTTGACGGATGTAACTATAAATAAAATACCAAAACCGGTCAAGTGCGAGTCAGACTGGCGCACCAAGGGTTCCGTACAAAGGTTAGGCACTCATTTCTTTTCATTCGTGTACATCATGGAGCACAGAATCGCCGCGCCGCCGCGCGCCGCTAGCCGCGTCAACAGACGGACTACGATTGCATCACTGCTGCACTTCTGACACGAACTTCCATCAAAGCCAAAAATGTATATACGTCGTTTGTGTCGCAATACTCGTAGTGCGTGTAAACGGTGAAATGCTTGAATAGTGTGTCAAGCGTTGACACTGCCGCCTTTGTGTCTAAACACACTATGCCGAAGTTACGCGACCGAAGTTCGGCGACTAATTTTACGTTCCGACGTATTCGGCTGATATGACACACCATAAGTGCCGAACTTACGCGGCATAAATTCCGCAACTTTGTGTGTGTATTCAGTGTCTCGAGTGCTGACAGAAGCGAAATGAAGCTACGGGCGGACATGCGGTGTGCAGGCGGCTCCCCGCCCCCGGATCTTCGTCGGCAATCGAACCGAACTTCGGTCGCGTATAATGTGTGCTCACAGAATAAGTTGCCGCTGAACTTACGCCCGACCGAAGTTACACTGTACGCTATGACGCGACGTAATTTCGGCGTAGTGTGTCGTCAGTAATTCAAATAGCATTGTAGGCGTAATTGTGCTGAACTTCGGTCGCGTAACTTCGGCATAGTGTGTTTAAACACTTTAGCAGCGGCCGCCGAAGCGTCTCCGTGCTCTGTGGGATACAATACATGCAATCACGCATGCAGAGTGCCTAGTTTTTTACAACACCATTGTTACCACGGTTTACAGAATACACCTTCCTTGCCAATTTCATCGATGCCAATAGTCTTCTAGTAAGATGTTCAGTGTGTCATTTGTTTTCGTTTTTTTTTCAGGTTTCAATCGTTTCAATTATATGTAGTATTTTTTCAGGTTTATAATTCGTATGTGCTAGGAGACAGACGGGTTAGTATGAGGATGTCATCGCATTGACGGTAGATTAGACCGCGGCCCTGATCCGTGCTCCAGAAGTCCGGACGTACTAAACATGGGCTTAGTCTTTTGATAATATGAGCAGTTAAAAATTATTTGATTTCTTTCAGTAACTGGGTTGTGGTGGTCAGATAGGCAGTCGCTCCACGTTTAATACATACTGCTTTGTATCATATATAATTATACCTACCAATATAGTTGAGGAAAGCCTGGGCAGCTGATGAAAACGAACAGTTTAAACCAGGTAGAGCTCCAGAATCACACAGCACATACACTAGTTACTGATAGGGATCCGAACAGATCATCATTGAGTCCGCCTCTGTACATTTGTGTGCTTAAAGTATTAAATAAATAAATAAACAGATCCCTCTTGTATATTCATGTGGTACAGGCATTATACAAGTAGGTATAACTTAATGCCTCGACAGTGTAGTGGTTTGCTTTACGGATGCGGATTGTGAGGGTTCGAAGTTCCAGGTCGTGCTATTAGAGATGTTATTTTCAGCAAACGCCTGGACTCGTCAAGGCGGAGGGAATGACACTCACCGTGCGAGGCTAGCCACTCGTTGTAGTCAAGGCCGAGAGGCAGGTCGACAAGCTGACGCATGTCGAGCTCGGGCAGCTTGCGCTCCAGCAGCGCCTCCTGCAGGTACAGCTTGGGGTCGCCCGACGGTTCGCCCTCTCGCTCCTTGCGCCGCGCCTTCCTGGAACACAACAATCACAATGTCATCACACTTCATATTATTACAAGAGGTTTCCTCCCTGCCAGCCACAGCGATCGTTTTGTTCAAATATTAGATCGCAAACACTAACGTCAAGCTGTCGGTGACATTATAAATTATATTTTGAAAGTTTAACGCAGTAAATGTAAAAAAAAAATAAGTGTATCGACGGCGGTAATTCAATTTTAAATTCAAAGGCCTAACTTGCATGTTCCTAGTAGGTAAATCCTCTGAACATTTTATTCATATCATCTTTCACACAATCTATCCATCTTTTCTTTGGTCTCCCTCTTCTCTTGTAAACCTGAGCATTCATACTAAAAACTTTCCTCACAACATGGTCCTCATTCCTCCGCATCACATAAAAAGCAAAAAAAATACATCATCATAGCCTTTTCCCAACTATGTCGGGGTCGGCTACCAGTGTAACCTAATACTAATACGTAGCGGGCAGCGGCAGCCCGCGTCATTCAATTTCCTTGAGGTTTTTGCGATTGCCCAAAATATTATATTGTTACTGGATCTTTACTTCCAGAGAGTGTCATAAATGAACAAACAATTTTACCCTTTTATACATTTTTTAATACATTTTTCAATCTTTAGAATATTGCATAGTTCAGATATGTTGGGAAAGGATTGGGAAGTACGAATTTGGAAAAGTGCGGGTTGTGTCGGACCCTAGAAAGCGTTGTGCAGCGACCCGCCTGCAGTGTTCGGGGCTTCACACAAAATGTGCGAAAGTGTCGAAAGAGGATTCTACAATGCGACGGGGCCCGGCAACATTTGCGGCAGCCTTATAACTGGCTTATAGACTAATGGTATTAGGAACAGTTAAAAAGTGTTTCATGCAACACACTACCACACCCGTGTGGAGCGCTACTGTGGTGGCCCGGAGCCGCTACACAGCCGAGGTCACACGACAAGAGCGCGCCCACGTCGTGTGACTATGTCACACTCGCACTCCGGTCACGTTGTGCATTGTTCATGAGGATAAATCAATTACTTTATTTACATAAAATATAAAGGTTATCTTGACTTATATATGCCTGGGTTATTATAATACATGTATTATAATTATGTCTATTGTCATTTTATTATTTCCACAGCATGCATTCTCTTATTAAAACTGTCATTCGGTCCAAAGTCGTACTTAAGCTTCGTAGGTAAGCTTAAAAATCCGGCAAAGAGAGAGTCCGCACCGACGATTCCGTACAGAGGTATGGATGAATATTTTTCTGAACAAGATTAGAAAAATTTACTAGCTTTTTCAACCGGCTTCGCTGCCTACCCACCCACAGCTTTTCGTAATCGGATGAGTGCGTCCAGAGTTTAGTTCCTACAAACCACTAATGTTACTTCCTAATAATATAAGTTTAGATAATGTGTCAGTAGAGCCCTTCCAATATCCCCGAAACCCAAACTAGTAACCTCCTAATCCACATTTTCGGATCCTGCTGTAATGTAAGTATCTAACAAAATAATCTTTTAATATAGATGAGCAACTATCCCCAATTTTAATTCAATAGAATTAGCAGCTGTGACAGACAAACACACAGGCAAAGCTCTGCAGGAGTTGCTTGAAAAGTAATCTTGTTTGAAACTTGTAAGTTGTTTACTACACTTGGGTTTCAATAGTATTTATATCAGTTTGGTACAGAAGCCTCAAACGATATTTTAAATAATAAAATGGTTACACAATTTAACTGTTTTTGATATATTGTTCTGTTATCGTCTGCATGTGTTTTCTTGGGTAATCGGTTGCGTCGCAGTGTCGAACCACCCGCTGATAACATTATCAGTAAGTACTTGAACATACCACAACTAGCACATTGAAAATCCTGGTCTGCTACTAATGGCGCTGTGTAAAAGCGATCCACTTGTATGAGCCGACATTTAAATCATAAACATTCCCACATACAGCCATTTGATTTTCATTTCAACGGAGACAGAAATGGGCCACGAGTCACGACGCTGAGTAGTAGGACGAGGTGCATCAGCAGTGTTAACGAAGATGTCGAGGAAAGGCAAAACGATCACGATACTAACTTGCCGAGTACAGTGTCGGCGAGCACGGAGAGCCAGAGCATCAGCAGCTCGAGGCAGGAGTCCATCAGTGGGCAAGCCCGGGGTTACGTAACGCGGCCCGTAGTACTGGCTGGTTCAATGTCGGAGCCCGCAGCCGCCTAGCCGCGGCCATCGCTTGTGACCGCAATACTTAATGCGTCGATTCGTATGCGCTCCGTGCACACTGATTCATTATAACATCATTAACCTGATGCGAAAGTGCTATTTGACAACGAGTAATCCGTTAGTTCCCGACCATTTATTTGTGCGACTTGATACACGTCTGTTAAAGACTACAGATTGAAGGGTCATTTCCAAATAAGTATATTAAAACAATTAACTATTTCTCAGCACAATTTTCAGTTAAAATATCCATCATCACATAGACGCCATACATATATCACTAAACACAGAGGGACGCGGGACGAGCACACAGAACGCGCTGACTATCTGACAAGGGCGACAAGTGAGAATTGGCTCACCTGAACGGCACGGCCGAGTACAGGTAGGACGGCAGCGAGAACAACACTCCGAGCACTACTGCGTGGCACATCACGGCGATGACTGATCGAGTGAGCGCTGCCTGGGCGCTCCCACACTCCGCCCGACGATACTTGCTACGAGCGCGCTGCGCCTACGCATGCCCCCCGCGACACACCCACACCCCGCCAGAAAGAGACAAAATGACATTGAAAAAGTCTCTGTCACTCATAAACAATAAGTCTATCGCGCGACGTACGCACTGCGTTGGGCCATGGATTGAGGTGACCGGAAAACCCAATAGTCATACAACTTCACGCGGCAAAATCGCAAGGACACGTTCTGCCGGGCTCCGAGTCTCCCAAACTAAGGAGTAAGCGATTAGCCTCCGTTGAATGCACATAACAAAAACAACCACAAATGCGTAGTTTAAATTTTTAACAAAACGAGTTAATAACAATCTTTTAAAAATTATTGAAATTAATTGGAACTTGGGATGGATATGGAAAAGCAGGAAGATAAAAGCCTTGAACACACAACTTGTACAGCGATTATTATTATTATAGTTAAGGAGATAACTAAGCTCAATGGGAAGAGCAAATATGTTTGACGAAATTCGTTCCGGATTACGAGTATCAGTCCCCAAAAAATGAAATAAAGGAACCGAGGAGGGAGCTTGGCAAAGCCTGCCCAGTAGTTTTATAACACTTGTGCATCGTTACTTATAATATATGAATGCTATAAAATAACCATAGTAGCTCCATTGCCCACCTTGTACGTTGGCTAAATGGATATTTCATTGAGCAAGGTTTCCCCACAGCGAAACGAATGAATGTTTGATGTTACATACATCTTTAGAAGGAAAGTAAGAATAAAACATTTATTTAGCATGCACAATGACAATACTAAACAGTACAATAAATATAATAACAGAAATGACTAATGAAAATTAATAATGATGTGCCGTACAGCTGCGCTAAATGCGTCCAGTTCAGCAAAATGACAATTAGTGTCTGACGCTGGTTTTCAACTGGACCTGAGGTTGTGAGGTGTCACGGACGTAAATCAGTTGAATGCATAAGACTAACATTTCATGAAAATCGTTGGGGCCCTTTCCGAGATTCAGATTATTATATATAATAGGTCTTTACCTATGAAATTGCCGTTTTGTATGAAAAAATTTAAATGATTTTTTTTCATGTATTTTTTATTTGTATTAATCGAAGTAATCACCCATGCAATCAATGCATCTTTGCCAACGCAGTGGCAGTTTATTGATGCCCTTCTTAAAAAAATCAGCTGGACGGGAGGCAACAAATTCTTCAAAGGCATTTTGTACTGCCTCTCGGGTATTGAATTTTTTTACCGCCAAGAAGTTATCCAAATTCTGGAAAAAGTAGTAGTCTGTAGGCGCAAGGTCTGGTGAGTAGGGCGGATGACGGAGAGCTTCCAATCCCAGTTCTTGCAACTTGGAGACCGTCTGCTGTGCAGTATGAGGTCGCGCGTTGTCGTGCAGGAGCAGCGGAGACGAGCGATTGACCAATGCTGGTTGGAGATGTGCCAGCTTCTCCATCATTGTGTTCAATTCTTCACAGTACACATCTGCAGTAATGCTCACCCCGTTTGGTAAGAAGCTGTGTTGAATCACACCGGCGCTAGACCACCAAACAGTGACCATCACTTTTCTTGGGGTAAGTTTTCGTTTAAGGCATTGTTTAGGTGCTGAACCAGGATCCAACCAACTTGCTGAGCGCTTGCGGTTATCAAACAGAATCCATTTTTCATCGCAGGTAACAATGCGGTTCAAAATTCCTTCATTTGTGTGTCTGTTGAGCAGTGCAAGGCACGTCTCGACGCGTACTTCGCGCTGGCGATCATTGAGTTCGTGGGGCACCCATTTGTCAAACTTTTTTACCTTGCCAATTTGACGCAAATGGACCAATATTGTTTTGACGCTAACGTCGAAAGCTGCTGCTAATTCAGCCGTAGATTGTGTATCATCAGCTTCCACAATCGCCTTTAATTCGTCATTGTCGACCAAAGTCTTCGGACGACCGCGAGGTTCATTTTTCAGGTCGAAATTTCCAGAACGGAAGCGAGCAAACCAATAACAGGTAGTGCGTTGGTTTGTAGTGTTAGCTCCGTAAACGTCGTTGATGTTGCGTGCCGCTTGTGCCGCGTTGCTGCCACGACGGTACTCATATTCCATAATTACTCGAATTTTTAACGTATCCATGATGACGAAAAAGATTTAAATGCGATGAAAATGTAACACTAATCAATAAACAAATGACTACTTTTGGAAAAAAAAATCCATGTTTTTAAAATAAAATTAATTTGAAATTAGAATTCTTAGCCAAACAAAAAATATTTTGATTTGAAATGGCCAGTACTGCAGAGCGGCAATTTCATAGGTAAAGACCTAATATATTGTACATATACAAGAATTGTTCGATTAAAGGTATTAGATTTGACTTGGAGTGTAAACCATTGTCCGTGACTAATGCGTGTCCGATCAGGTGAAAACCTGTTTAAGACGGTTCCAGAAGTAATCGCATAACTAAAGAAAGACAATAAACAAGTCTGTAGTTTAGTTAGATACACCCTACGTTCATGTTCTGAGTTCTTGACCTACTTTCGATAACATTAAAACATAGAATTAAAAGCAATGATTGGAATAACAAACAAGTTTTAAATAACAATTGAGGATGAGCGACCCATAGAGAATTGGCACAGATACATAGGAAAGAGTAAAAGTGTCGCCGTGCGAGCGTTAACCCGGCGCAAGCGCGGGCGCCGCGCCAGCGCAGCGGTGGCCGCGCGGCGCGGGCCTACACCAACATACATATGTTTCAGTTTGGGCACGGTCTACGCAGCGTCCGACTGATAGGCTGTTGCACAGCATGTCGCGGATTCAATCCCCGCACGGGACAAATATTTGTATGACCTACAGGTATACACGATACAAGAAAATTCCTAGTGTGGGTAACGATTAAATATGTTTTTTACCAAGAAAAAGTTGGAGAAACTTCATAAATGGTGTGTGCCCTAATTTGTAATAGTTATAATATTAATTTCACTTCATATAACACCGTATTGATTCCGGCCACTCTCGGGTCCGATTCCCGCCTTGGGACAAATGTTTGTACGATCTACAACGACTTGTTCCGGGTGTTCTGGGTATTTTTTATGTATAATAAAAAATATCTATCCATGTAATGTATTGTATTAAGTATATCAGTCATCTAGTACCCAGAACACAAGCTCTGCTTAGCTTGGGGCTACATGATGCTGTGTGAATTTTCCGGCATTATTTATTTATTTATTATTTTCCACTTCTCTCTATATAGAGTATAGAGGTGCTATGAAACAGTCTTAATGAAACGGGCCCAGCTTATCACACCATCTCCATCTAGACTCACCGCAATGTTGTTTGCCAATGATGTTCAGGGATGTCATCTTGTCGTAGATTGGGCCCATTGGCTTTCCGACACTCGATAGCAGAGTCCAGCCTTATTCTCTTTAGTGGCAGTTTTCCGAATAACATTAGGACATAGTTCTTTTTTATGGCACGGATTGTTGTACTGTTAACCCAGTCTACAAGTTTCGTACCTCGAACACCCGAAGTATAACTTTCTGGTAAGCTGGGAGCCAAGAGCCTCTACTTATTTAAATACCATGTTTGAGAACCATAAGTGTAGAGAGGACTATGACGCATTATACAATTAAACTGCAAAAAATACTACTTACGAGACAATTGCCGCTGCTACACTCGCAACTAACACACGCTTTCCACACGGAACTCAATCTGTCATGAAGGCCGCACGCCGCAAACTGCCATAGTTTATGTGTGAAAATTAAATAGCGTCGCAAATTCAAAAACAAGTCATTTGCAGCGAAGATGTGCACCGCCATCCAACAGAATAGCTTGTGAGCGAATCCAAGTAGAGTAACTATGTTGTTGGTATCGATCTGTGCGAACGCTAATATCTGCAGCGTGACGCCGCCGCGCCGCGCCGCCGGTGTGCGTCAAGGTCTGCGTCTGTTTATACACCTCCTGGCTCACGTCGCCGCGTTGCGCCTCGAGGCCATTCGAGGCTACTCTGTACACACCATTCATGAAAAGGCAAAAGGCCGACGGCGAGTTCGGAACATCAGTCTGAAAGCGCTTATCACAAGTACTGGCCAGATATTACACACTAAAAGCAGATGGCCTAGCCTTATCCCAACTATGTTAGTGCCGGCTTACAGTCGAACCGGATGCATATTATTTTACATGGAGCAACTGCCTGTATTAACTCCACAACCCGGTTACTGCATAACACGATACTTCGTAAGATTGGTGTCGGACTTTCTGCCTTCCCGCTGCCGCCTTACCAACTGTCGAAGATCAACAAATGGCGGCCAGCTCCAACCGGCTCACGTGCTTTCCTATCCACCATCACCAGTGCGAATATTCACTTCATCATCTATCGATGGAGGCCAGTAAATAATAATAAAACAATCATAATGGATACAAAATATTAATATGTTAGTGGAGCGAGGTACTTGAGTGAGGTAAAGAGATAGTAACAGTTCAAAGTATAGCAGATGACGTCATTGCGTGGTAGTGGGGAGTCGCCGGGAGTGGAGAGGGTGGACACTTGTTGTTCCAGTGCCACCAACGTGAGAACGCGGGGGCGGGGTGACGACACCTCTTGTGACCGAAAATAACGTTTGCGATCCGAACAAGATGATGTACCAAAATATAAAATCGTAATACAGACTCGTCAATAATAAGTACACGTTAAACGACAAGGGTGGGTCCCGTCGTATAGGATAGCTAAAGGGCGCATTACAGTCGCTTTGGACCGCAGCGCATCGCATTTCAACACATAAAACGAGTTGAAGGCAAACAGCGAGTCAGACCCGCTTACTGAGCGTTACCGCATACCGTAGGTACCCTAGAAGAATAAAAAGACTTCCGTTTTCAAACTTACATTTTTAATTTGCATCTACGAAGTCTCCATAAGCCTCAGCAAGTTTGTTAGCAAAGTTCCCAATGCACAATATTTTCACAGTATAATTCCGTGTGCGATAGATGGCGATTTGACGTCATATTCTGAATCGCGGCGTTAAGATTTTCCGCGTAAGAATAACCGTCGCCCGTGTCCAGGTAAGGTAAGGTGCAGCCTTAAGTCGTCAGTCTGGCTGCCCCTCTGGCCGTGTGTCTAGCGTCTTAATGTTTCCCCGTCCGGAATGTCTGCACGATGTTTCACGTTAAACTTGCACTGAAGGCATTATATCAATAACATTTGGAAGAAAGCTGTATTCTTTGTACCACTTAACAATAATGTGGCGAAATTACGAAAATAATAAGTAATGAGTCACACTTCGCCCTCCCCAAACATGACAAAGTGGTTAAAAAAGCAGTACTCTTACGAGTTGTTCTCTTAGGGTCGGGACATTTTTGCATCCCATGATACATCAAAATGTGATGTTCACGTTAATAGTTGGAAATATTAAGGTATAATAATTGGGTCTACCCTTTATAGCAGAACTTTTTATGTCATAATATTAATTAGCATAACAGTGCATAGCATAAACTTCATTTCGCAGAAAATCGTTCGGCATACACTCATTTATAATACATTAAAAACGCATAATTTTGTAAGTCAGAATCATCTTTAGGCATAAATTTCATATCCATAATAATTAAACAGTAGAACCATCATATTGCAGAAAGTTCACTGTCAGAATCGTCTTTTGGCATAATTTTGTAAGTCAGAATCATCTTTAGGCATAAATTTCATATCCATAATAATTAAAAAGTAGAACCATCATATAAGCTTGTTTGTTCCGTGCGGGGATCGAACCCACAACACGCGGCGCAGCAGCCGATGGCTCAACCACTGCGCCAACCGTGTCGTCAAATAATATTAAAATATGTTTTGCTTGCATGCTTGCTTGCAAGCAAGCATGCAGCATGCAAGCAAGCATGCAGCATGCAAGCAAGCATGCAGCATGCAGGCAAGCATGCAACATGCAAGCAAGCAAGCAAGCAAGCAGCATGCAGCAGGCAGGGTTTCTGTGACGGCTCCGGCGCTGCGGCCCTCCGGCGGCCCCACGCGTGCTAATCGTCGCAGACGGCTTTCGCTCACCACCGCAGCTTCGGCTTGTTGGCCGGCACCGCCGGCCAGCCTCAGCCGCGGCGGCTCGCTCGCAGCCGCCTGCTCCTCAGCCCGCGGGCCGCCTCGCCCCTACGCGCCTACGCGATTTTAAATAACACTCTAGGGGTAGGACAAACAAGACTACGTGAAGTCGGTTTTGCAGCAATTCGGTTCTGTCACTTCACTAACTTTTGTAGTACAACATATTGACTTTTCAAGACAATATTTTAATTTTAATTTAAGGTTAAGAATATGATTACATTTTATAGAAATGACAATAATTATGCCTAATTAAATTATTCCAAATGAAATTCTGCCATCTTCTTAATATGCCAAGTGAAATTATTCCAAATAATCGTCGCTCTAAATAAACGTTATGTGAAACGAAATTATGCGAAATTAAGCTTTGCCAAAAGTAATAATGCCAAATAAAATTCTGCCATCTTAAAAGTATGCCTTTGTAAATTCGGACGTATAAACATTCGGCCAAACAATAATTATATTAAATGATTTTTATGCCATATATATATTCATTTAAAGAAGATTATGCCAAGTGTGTTATGCCAAATAAATTTCGGAGCATCAAAATTCTGCCAGATAGAGGGAACCCATAATAATTATATTCGGTTACAATCGCAAAAGTTATACCTTAGTTTTTAATAGTTTATTCGCGAAATGCTACAAAATATATGCTAACTTTTTCCGTCGGTAAAGTTATCCCGGCTACGAAACCCACTGCCGTGTGTTTTATATATGTATGTGTAATAACACGCATGTGGCCGGATTTTCCTTAAGTTGTAATTAGGTGGATGTTTGCTACGGCTTCTTCTTAGGAAAAAAATGCTTTGACCGGTTCGTTACTTCGTTCATTCTTTAAAAACTCGATAAAAATTGTGTTACGGTTTGGGTTCGGTATTGATTTATTGGAATTATTCGAGCTTGGCTTTCAAGAGGGCATCGAGGACCGCGAAGAGAAGCGCGGTCATCGTCGGACCGAATGCCACGCGATCTCACAGGGAGAATGAAGATTAGTATCAGCCAGAGATAACTATGTACGGGCGCATTTGAAACATGAATTAGTCGTAGAGCGAAAATATATTAAGATAAAGCAGAAACAGCAGAACAGCGTCACCCAGGGGCTGACTGGGCGCACGATTACTGGCGCTTCCCACTAAGAAAAATCACTCGGCCAGGTCGACAGGTCTTCCCGTAGCAATGGAAGAGATATGAGTCGCTTAGAAAAGAAGTACCTTCTCTAAGCGACACATAGTTGTTTTCCGACAAAGCGATCTAGTAGCGAGCACAGATAGTAAATAAATAGCATAGCGACTCGGTGCGGCCCGCCCAAATGTGCGTCAGCTTAGTACCTATCCTAAAGGCCATTTATCGCTTTTAAACGGGCCATAATTTTCCTGCACTGTGTCACTGCATTAGATTGCCGTGAATGATAAGTATGGCACACATTTTGTAAGTACTATTGCTGCAATACTTTTCATGTATTGCCGCTATCGAAACATTAAAGCAAATATGGCCGACCCATACTCTTTCTCTTACACTTTGTCACACACATAACGAGCGAGCGACGCGATTTGTTGCTGTATTTGCGATGCGTAGCATATGTTATACATGTCGTCAAAGGACATCGAGGAGAGGTCATGGCTCCATCCTCTGACATTTTTGTGTATCTCAGGCAATTTGGTCATAGATGTCACAGATGTCATAGATGTCACAAGATGGTCATATCATATTTCAATTCTTTCTTTTTTCTTTTCTTTTTTTTTTAAACGTTGCCCCACAGTAGGAATTTCTCCTGTGTCGTGGGTGCATTGACAAACATTTACAAATCACATACAGGAACAGCCAGACCCGGAACAAATACCTGTAGGCCATACAAATATTTGTTCCGTGCGGGAATTGAACCCACGACACGCGGCGCAGCAGTCGAACGCTCAGCCACTCCGCCAACCGTGCCGTCAGTATTAAAGCAAGCGAGGATTTACTCTCAGTAAATTGTGAATAGTATAACATTTAATCAACAACAAAACGCATCAAAATTCAATTGTTAATAATAATTGGCTCGTTCAGCTACAAAATGTGTTTTGTCAGCAAACAAATTGAACTAAGCTGTTAATTATTTTTGACCACTAGTAACAACTAGTGGTCAAAAATATATAATATTAATATGATATTGGGCAGCTTTCAAATTGATTTCATAGGAAATTAAATATGTATATCTTATATATTTCTGCAGCAACACAAGTAACAGAGTAGTAAATCATTAAACGGATTTCATCAAAATATTAATTTGGCAAACTATAAAAGTAATATACTGTTACATGAAAGCGGTCGAAATAGTACTGTAACAATCTTACTAAACATCATCATCGTCTGCCTGCCTTTTCCAAACTATGTTGGGGTCGGCTTCTAATCTAGCCGGATGCAACTGAATACCAGTATTTTACATCGAGCTACGTTTACTGGTCAACAAGATACCTCTTGGTAAGACTGGTTGTGAGACTCGGGCTTATGACTACCCGTAATAACTGTCAAAGATCGACAAATGACAGCCGAGGCCAACGGCTTAATGTGCTTTCCGAGACACGGAGGAGTCTCGATATGTTACGAACGGTCACCCATCCACAGACTGACGTCGGCCAGCGTACCTTAAACTTCGATCAACCTGGTTAATAATAATAAAATGTATGTTTATCTTTACTTGAATTATTTTGCTCTTTATGTTGTTATGGCGACCAATTTCCAATATATATATTTCGCAAGAATGTAGCCTAGTAAGATTGTTATTTTTATAGGTCATACTCGTATCATAGTTCAATGCCTAGTTCAAATATTATTATATGGAGGCGTATAGTTATTATATCCTTAGGGATAAAAGTTTCACGGCTTTAACCATCTTAATGCGACCTAATTAATCCTGCTGACTAAATAATAATTACGTATGAGGGAAAACTATTTCTTCAACATAACATTTTTACGTTTTTAATTAAATTTTGACGACCGTTGTGGCGCGGCGGGCGAAGGTCCGCCTGCGATGCAAGAGGTTGCGGGTTCGATTCCCGCCTTGGGACCAATGTTTGTACGATCTAAAAATATTTGTTCCGGGTGTTCTGGGTATTTCCTATGTATAATAAAAATATCTATGTATGTAATGTATTGTATTAAGTATATCAGTCATCTAGTACCCATAACACAAGCTCTGCTTAGCTTGGGGCTAGATGATGCTGTGTGGATTGTCCAGCAATATTTATTAATTTATTTTATTTATAAACATTATCAAGCTAAACAAATATCTACTTCTTTACTAATATTATTAAGAGGTAAAAAAAAATAATCTCTGGAACTTAATAACCGATTATATTTTTTTTTTCATTGTTAGAAAGCTGTATTATTCTTGAGGCTATAAATTATATTTATATGATGCATATTAGCTGAACTCTCACAATGTCAGTCTAGCAAATCGGAAAGAAATACCTCTTAAAACCGAATTATTTGCATGCGCTGCCTTAACAGTAGTTTAAAATGGCAAACAATGTATAGCAATGATCTTAATTAATAATTCTACAAAAAAAAACCGCGACAACATGTAGCTATCCTTTATATTTTATCTTTTACATTACTTATTTATGTTTTAAAAAGTATTTTTTCGACACTTACTTTTGGATAATTATTTAAACAAAAAAAAACAATCCTTATCAAAATAAGTGTCACAAGGACATCATGGAGATAAGATTTGCCTTTTATAGGATGTCAATTGGTCACAGTTTCGGAGATAATATAAAATTAAAAAATCTTTCCGTTAACGTCCGCACTGCATGTAGTATACCCTATGCGCGAGTGGTATACTCGCGCATAGGGCATGCAGTGCGCACATTATAGCTATTTACCCATAGACGGCGTTGTTCTAATACATAATTTTTTGAATCGCGGTGTTAAGATCTTGCGCGTATTGATGACGCTGTCGATTTATCATTTCCCTTGTGTTACGGTGATGAATAGTTTTGGATATCGTTGCGGCTCTAATATATTGATTTGGTTGTACGGTTAAGAGTTATCCGACTATCAAAAATGTCTTTTAATTTCAATAGCGAGGAGTTCACGCGTCAATGCGTGGTTCCAGCTGCACGGGGAGGTTGGAGGCTCAGCCATGCTTGGCGAGGTCAGTCCGTGGATGGCTGACTTAATGAACAGTCTTACCAAGGGGAATCGTGTTGTCCAGTAACTGAGTTGTGGAAGTCCGATAGGCAATCGCCCCTAAAAAATTGTGTTCTCTTCTTCTTCGTTAATACGTAATTCTGTCTGTTGTATGTGTCATTGTTTTTAAATATGTAATCTCGGGCATACTGAAGTTGCAATAAAAATAGACTTGTTCTGAAGAAATTTATAATAGAAAAATAAAACAAAATACCAAATATTCTCTTTGGTCTGTTGTGTCTTTCTACATAGGTAAACATATAAAATGGTCGGATGACGTTCTTTTAAATTCATCCGGTCACAACACAATATAATATAGAAGAAAGATGGGATTGTTTGGTTGATAAGGATAAACTCAAATACTACATTAAGAAACGATTAAAAAATTCTTCATCTATAGAAAGCTACGTTATCAGTGAGCAACAAAGATGATATTTTTTTTTTAACTATATTTTAAAGGGGATGGGAAGAATGTTAAAGTTCGAGGGGAAAACCGCGGCCGAGGTGCTGTTTTATATTTGTTAGTCACCAACTGCAGCAGGTTGCTCGGAAAGTGCTGGTTTTCAATTTTTGTTGTTTTTTTATGAATCAGTAAAAACCTATTACAAATAAACATAACTTTGCGGTCGATTTTCCAAACAAATACCAATATAATATTGATGAATCAGATTTTTCTTTGAAACTTTTGGTCCGTGTCCTTAACGTGCGAAGTCCGACACGCACTTGGCCGGTTTATTTTGATTACAGTAAGCATCAAATTTATGTATAATCCGATCTGAATATAAATAAAAATGAATGTCTAAATGTGTTGCTAAGCGCAAAACTCGAGAACGACTGGATCGATTCGGCTAATTCTTTTTTGTTTTGTTTGTCATTTATTAATAAGCATCTTATGATTGAAAAAACGAATTAATTTGAGCGGAACATTCGGAATTTAAGAAAACTTAAGGACTATTTTAACTTCGCTCGTTTGACAATTCGCGCGCCGCGGGTAATACCGCGGGGCGCAGCTAGTACCTGTAAATGGCAACCCCAACGTCAAAAGAAAGTCAATAAACAACCCCGGATTGTTTATTCATATTTGTATTATTATCACATTCAGTACCTACAACTGCTCAGCAATCTCAACAATACATTTATTGGGCGGAATTTAAATAATCAACATGTACAACAGTATAATCTACACTAATATTATAAAGAGGAAAGATTTGTACCTATTTTTGTATGTTTGTAATGAATAGGCTCAAAAAGTACTGGGCCGATTTAAAAAATTCTTTCACCAATAGAATGCTACATTCTTCCAATTTGACATAGGCTACATTTCATTTTGAAAAAAATTAGGGATCCTTGGTAAAATTTGAACAATGTAACCGAAGGTGTAGAAAAATGAGTCTTAAAATGTCTTTCGTCGAATGCGCTGCCGAAACTATTAGTGATAGAACAAAATAATGTACAACAATATTGAAGAACATCATAATGTCTACAAAAAACTCCGCGGTAGCATATGTCCAACTATTGTAGTTATGTCACTACAACAACTTTTTTAATTTTAAACATTAATGAAAATGCTAACCAAATTCAAACCATGCTATTTATGTGTTTATATTAATCCTTATCCAAATAAATTATTTTATGGCCAAGACCATTTAACTACCTATTATACCTATATAGTTTTTAAATTATTTAAATTGGACTTTCCATTCAAAAGATATTACGAATTAAAAAATTCAAACAGTAAACAAAACCGCCATAGCGCCGTGGCCGTTGTAAAATAATTTTGTAAGGAAAATACTAAATAATGAAGTTTCTATCGACACGAACAAAAATTTCTTTGAAATACCTATATGTATAGGTAGATACATTTTTAGTTGAAAGTTGTCAACCTTTAATTTAGACTGTATATATTTTATCGACTCTGCTTTTATTCCAATTACTTAAAAAAACCATAGTAAAAATGTATATACTATCCTATGTAAATATTACTTATTTAAGTGCCCGCCACTTAAACCATCAAAGAAATTGAACATAAATAGACTTACATTCAAATATAACTGTGGGATTTTTTTTAATATATAATTAATAAATAATATTTTTTTAGTAATAAAAATATTTGTGAAAAAAAGTGTTTTATATCCACATTTACAAAAATAATTAATTGTCTACCCCGTGCGAAGCCGGGACGGGCTGCTAGTTACTTATAATTTAAAACCACAAAAAATACGTTGACATCTGTCAACAGCACTATAAAACCAAACTGAAAAAAGACCGACTACGAGATTATATAAATGTTGACGAGATTAGCAGCACGTCGAGCACGGCCACCACCTCCGGCCTCGTCGCGTGACGGTTATTTCTCCCCGCCCACGTCGCCACCTGCACATCGTAAAAAGTTTACTTAGTGCTTCACCGCGAACTGACCGCGTTAGAGAAGAGCATCATACCAGATTGGCCGTGCAGGATTGAGCGACGTCTCGGTGAGGCTAGAGTACTCATCGGCTAGCTTGTTTCAGGAAGGGTAATACTAGCCCTAGAGTGATGAGCTTTGTGAGGCGGCGTTCTTCGGGACTGATATTTGTTCTCGAGACTATTTAACCCGCGTCAAAGAGCGTATCGACTTGTTGAAGCAGAAGATCTGTGCATGGGCAAACCGTATTTATCGGTTCGGTACAAGCGGCGAGTTAAGCGATACACTCAGAATCGCACGTTCCAGAGCGATGAAAAGTGGGTGTTTTGGGCTTGTGGGAGCGATGGGACCAAGGTGTAACACAAGTCTGATGTTCGTTTTGGCGCAGCATCTGGATAGTAGCTGTCAGTCACATGGGAGCAATCAACATCAGCCTGCATTGGATCAAAGGTTTGACCCAAAAAGCTGTACTCTTGGACACGGCGTGCATAGTTAGGAGGTTCCTCTCTCAAGAGCTCTTGCCACCGGTAGTTTGGACCCTATTCCCCGGCATTGGGAATAGGGTCCAAACTACCGGTGGCAAGAGCCTACTATTTTTTATATTTTCAAATGTTTTATTCTTGTATTGACATATTTAGAAATTATATTGTACGAGTAATAAGTAAGCCATGTAAGAAATAAAGGAAATAATAATTAATACACCTCTTAAACAGTTTCTACTATCAAAGTGACCAATTCGTTTCGTTCGGGAGAACGCTGCTTTGGGATAAACAGCGGGAGTGGGAGCGGTAGCGGTAGCGTATCGGCTGGTTCAAACGAAATCAAAAGCGCCAACCCGTTTGGTCACTAGTTTACTAGTTTCATTGCTCTCTCGTCGCCGACAACACTTGTTCAACCTCCCAACCGCCGGAAAACCCTGATTATTAAAATCGTAATAAATTGAACAGTTACAAAACTAGAGTAAACCAGTTTAGTGAGCGTGCGTGTAAAAAACGTGTAGTCACCGTACTTGAGACGATGTTTCTAGTTAGCTAATGAGCTAATTTTCATACATAGCAAGTCTCACTGTCGCAGTTTAATGATTACTACAGTTCATTGTTATTTATTGTACACCAACAATCAACATATTAAAATAGTGTAGTAATATTATAAGCAAGCGCGCATACGAGCCGGCGTTCAGCGGTTGTGCGCTTGCACAACGCTGACCCACTTCCCACACCTGCGAGCTACACCGCGCGCGCTCACCGCCACCGCCGCCACCGCCGCCGTCCGGCGCCGCACGGAGTGTTGCTGCTGTTGCTAGTGTTGCTACTTGGTGTTATAAGCTAGTCGCAGTATTCGTTTTCAGTGTCTATATCTACTCTGCCAATGAGTTCACCAACTCCAGTGTAACCAAATCCATGAGACTGCATATACCTACGATCCTAAAATACGACCACAAATTACCAATCAAATAGCGGCCTCATTTTGTTTTTGTTTTACATCATCCATACAGACTATGTCGCTCAGGGTCTCCAGAAGAATCTAGTGACACCACATTTGTTAAAATCAGCAGCGCAGTCATACACTCGCATATATACCTATAGACCTACACTCGAAAACATTACCTTCCTTCTGGGGCAGAAGGGTAAATATGAGCGAGAGTAGCAACGATGTTAATTCGACGTAGGTTCATCACCACAACAGCCGCCAAGACGCTCAACTGACATATTAGAGCCTTGTGCTAAACACAATTATTTAAAATATCATTCTGACACTGTCATTTTTAAACGATTGGTAGAAACCGAACCACGAGTGATATGAGTGAAAATACCGGCAAAGAGCGAGAACTTGCGAAGGTCGTTTGTTCACTCGGAGTACCAATCCGCTTTCAAGACTAAAACCTTTAACGTTTCGGGTACCTCCGTTGGATTCAACCGATATGCTATTCCTGGTATTTATAAAAGTAGAGCGAGATTATACGAGTTATATGGTTTAAAAAGATACAGGTTTGATACTCCCTTTCTAGAGTATTTAAAAAAATATTCGAAATTATTTAAAAAGATTTGCATGACGGCTAAATCAAAATTTTTAAGCGAAACAATTAAAAAATCTACTAACAAAGTAAAAGCTACTTGGAAAATGATTAACAATGAAACGGGTAAATCGGTAAAACAAGTAAATCAACTTGAGATTATTGTCGACAGTAAATTAGTTAGTAAAGCGGCTGACGTAGCTCAGGCCTTCAATGAGTTTTTTGCCAACATACCTATAAC
Source organism: Phlogophora meticulosa (assembly GCA_905147745.2). Lineage (NCBI taxonomy): Eukaryota > Metazoa > Arthropoda > Insecta > Lepidoptera > Noctuidae > Phlogophora > Phlogophora meticulosa. The sequence continues at coordinate 108,220 of LR990521.1, forward strand.
CACGACTTGCTCCTATTTAAACGGTATCTGTGATGTTGTGTTGTTTGCAGATGATACCTCTCTTATATTTAAGTGGAAAGGAATAGCCAAGATTTTGATGATGTTAACTGTGCACTTTCAATGGTCACGGATTGGTTTACGACAAATAACCTAGTTCTTAATGCCAAGATATCAAAATGTATAAAGTTCGCCTTACCTAATGTTAGAAATCTTGGACCGAATATAATCATTAGTAATGAAGTGCTCGATATGGTAGACTCTGCAGTCTTTTGGGGCATAACAGTAGATGCCAAACTACAGTGGGGCCCTCATATATCAACCCTAGCAGGAAGACTCAGCTCTGCCGCCTACGCTGTCAGATAAGTGAGACAATACACTAACGTGGACACAGCTCGGTTAGTCTATTTTAGTTATTTTCACAGCGTTATGCCTTACGGTATGCTGTTATGGGGCAAAATATATTTGTGCTACAAAAACGAACTGTTCGTGCAATATACCAACTAGGGTCCAGAGTCTCCTTAAGAGATCTATTTAAAGAGATTGGTATTCTCACAGTGGCTTCTCAATATTCATTTTTGCCAACATAATATACATTAGGCAAAATATACATATGTACACTAATAAAAGTGATATCCACAAATAAGCACAAACTATAAGCTCCTTTCCAACGGCTTCGTAAGGTCCAGAGCTACCGACCTATCAGCCTGACATCGTTTCTCCAAAAAACCTTTTAGAGACTATGCGATATGGAGCAAAGAGACGGCGCTCTTAAAAACATACCACTACATGGTAACCAACATGCATACTGCTCAGGTAAGTCGACGGAGTCAGCTCTTCACCTGGTGATTAGCCGGATCGAAGAAGCAATTCACCAAAAAGCTACCTGCCTAGGCACATTAATTATAGACATCGAAGGCGCCTTCGATAAAACAAACTTCTCCAGTATTAGTAACACCCTCTCCAAACATAGCGTGGATCAGGTATTAACAGATTGGATTACTAACAAGTTAAGCAAACGAGTGGTTCGACTGGAAGAGGACCAGAACATGGCCTTGATAGCCAGGGGTTGCCCCCAAGGAGGCGTTTTATCTCCCCTCCTCTGGAACCTGGTAATAAATGACCTCATCAAAATTCTAAATGACAATCACTACTACACTATAGGTTATGCGGACGGCCTCGCAATCCTTGTGTCAGGGAAGGTGACAGGGAATTTGACCTCTCGATGAACCCCACTAAAACCGAAGTTCACCAAGAAAAGAACATTAGGCCACTTTAGCCTACCAAAACTATTCAACACAGAACTCCAACTAGCGAACGAGGTCAAGTATCTCGGGGTCATTTTCGATAGTAAGCTAAACTGGAGCAATCATCTAGACAACAAACTACACAGGGCCTGTATTACCTTTTGGCAGTGCAGGAAAATGATAGGCAAGAAGTGGGGCCTGTCCCCCAAAATTATACTTTGGCTATACAACACTGTTATCCGACCAATGATCGCATACAGTACCGTGGTCTGGTGGCCCCGCACCAAACTAACCACAGCCTCAAGCAAACTTCAACGCATGCAGAGGCTAGCTTGCATGGCAATCACGGGCTGTATGAGGACTACTCCTACCGCAGCTCTTGAAGCAATGCTAGAACTCCCGCCCCTCCACCTATTTATACAACAGGAAGCGACGATGGCGGCGGTACGCCTAAAAACACTAAATCTCTGGAGTAAAAGAGAAACACAACACTCCGCGTTACTTGAGAGATTCTACAAGTTCCCCTTGACTAAAGCCATAAATGACTGGATTCCTAAACAATTTATCTTCGATAAAAGATACAAAATCCAACTCCATGAGGATCACCGGTACGAGGGACAACGTCCAGCAGAGTTGTGTATTTTCACAGACGGATCCAAGACAGGTGCCGGCTCTGGCGCTGGCATCTTTTCGGAGGACCTCAATATACATATAGCCACACCTCTAGGGGCCCACAATACGGTGTTCCAAGCAGAGTGTATGGGTATATCCCTATAACGTTCAAAAAGTGCTGATTCTCAGCCTAATTTGAATAAATGCATTTTGTTTTTGATTTTGTAATTAAAATTATATATAATTTCACTTGCTACGTAAGTTTAATAACAAGCGTTGTTATACTATTCAAATTTCAAGTGGATAGCGTCGGTGGTCCCTCAAATAATCAGCTGTGTCATACACCGGCAGACGAAGTCGCACCATAAGGGTTTCTTTTTTATCGTTTCGTTACGGAACCCATATAACCTAACCCATCACGATAGTTCTTAGGGTGTCATACGTCCGAATGAAATAACGAAACCCCTATGGAACACTCGTGTGTTGGTCTTCTCTATCCTGACTAACCTTTTAGAAAAAAGTTCTTTACTAATAGATAACAGGAAAACCTGTGAGACGGATAATGTCTTAAAATAAATCTTTCAATTTTGTAAGCATAAACTTACATTAGCAGTTACGAGTACAATGTATTGAAGCACATGCTTTCTAACTACAATGTCAAGTTTGTTCTTGGGATACATTAAAGGTAACTCTTGTTGTACTTACTTACTAACTTGTGTAACTTACCACTCATTCCCATGGGAGAAATTATTATTTTTATGTTTTTAAGAGTATAGGTAATCTCGAGATTAAGGTACCTGTTGTAGTAAGTTAAAGGTCCTGTTGATAATGGACGGTCTGACGTCGGAAATACAGGAAGCATACAAGCACACAAGCACCCTGGTGCATGCTATTTGCCGACGATATTGTTCTTGTCGGTGAAGATGGACCTGAGATCCAGAGCAGACTGGAGAAATGGCTACAGAGGCTGGAGTGTAGGCTTGAAAATCAGCAGAACCAAAACAGAAAATTTGTTCTGCTATTTAGGCGGTCTCTCCAGTTCTAAAGCCATAGCGCTTGACAGCGTGCTTCTCCCGGTCTGTTTCAACTTTCGGTATCTCGGTTCACTCGTGCAAAGTGACGGAGAAATAGATCAGACTGTTACGCACCGAATTAACATAGGGTGGATGAAATGGCGGCAGGCAACGGGCACAACTTGTGACCCCCATATGAAACAATGATTAGACCTGCTGTCTTGTATGGATCAGAATGTTGGGCCGCAAAAGGGATGAATGAAAGGCAGTTACATGCAGCTGAAATGAGAATGCTGAGGGGGTTACGCAAAGGGATAGAATTGCCCCCGGAACTACTCAATGATAAGATTTTTATGGGTCGCGATTTGATTAAATACTTCAATATGCTTGCTAAGCAACTTATGCTCGTCACAACGCATATAGTGAAGTGGAGCTGATGTTGAAGAACCAAGAGAATTCCTCAACAATTCAGGTCCCTTCATTGATTAAATAATAATATTTTGTAAAAGGTGAGCAGTTGATATTAGAATATTGTATTTTAGATTAATTATTACATACCGACCGTCCCACTAAAAGCAAGGAATAAAAAACTTTTATGCAAATTAAAATAACCGACCTATTAAACTCTGAGAGGTATGAAATAACTAAGTTCGGAGGTCGATGAAAAAGTATTCCTTATATTTTCTTTAAACGTGCCGAAATTTGATACCTACTGATAATTAAGTGGGTGTGCGAGTCCGACTCGCTGTTTACCGGCTCTTTGCAGAGCACACCTCTCACGTCAGCTCACTCGCCCCCCCCCCCCCCCCCCCCCCCCTGCAGCAGTCGAGGACTGCGCGGCTCTTACGTCACATCGCCGATAGCGGTGTACCGCGCTTCTCGCTGCATGCACTAACATGAGACAACTAATGCAAGTAATGCAACCGACCGTATGGAGCTCGATATCTGGTGGACTGCCTGCCTGACTACCTTATCCGTGGCTTGCATCGTTAGTGGTGTGCTCTACAAACAAAACCTTGGCAGTTCGTTAGAGCTCGCTTCGTTAAGTAAAACACTCGATTATTTGGTCGTAACTTACAAAACCGTTGCACACGACTACCGCTCTTGAGAAACGTGCGTTGCAGGATCGGATCAGCAACTTACCTGTAAAGATATGAAAAAAGACAGTTGAGTAAGGAACTAAATAAAATAATAGGCGTTTGTTTGTAATGCCGTAATGACATTGTATTGTAGCTTCGTGCTTACTACCTATGTAGTCTGGCAAATTTAAACAATTAAGGAAGGTTGTGTTGTCGCCGTCCATATGAAACACGTGACGCACGACCATCTGATCACCCGATGTGCTATGTGCTCCGCGCGTCGCCCGCGCCCGCCCCGCGCCCGCAGCGAAGGTCGAGCTGCTTATCTCGAGCGCGCACGTCACATGCGTGATGCTCACACTTACGCACGCATAGGTATCGCATTGGTAAAACTATTTCGGCACTTAACAGTAAAATAATATGGCGAAACCAAATAATATATAATTATGTAGTATGGTGGAATAATATGGACCTGATTTTGTATTTTTAAATAAGTTATGATCAACGAGCACAATTCGAAAAATGAACGAATATGAATTATAAATATGTGGTTATATAATCCTATATTTACTTTAACAATGGAAAAAGATTTTTCCTACAGTGTACGGAAACCCCATATGTGAGTGAATCCAACTCGCTCTTTATCGGTATTTTTTTAACAAGTACGTACGGCTAATAAGTTACTATTCGATAGTGTCAGTCATTGGAAAGAAAGACGTCCCTAGTTATATGGTAGAAATATTAGTGTCCGACCGAAAATGGAGTTTCATTCGAGAGCGAAGCTCCGACTTAAGTCTTATTTTCGGCTGATGACGAAAACGTAAATGAGTTAGACTTTAATATATATATATATTTCCGTCATACACTGAAATCGTGTTTTTTTACACCTAGGGAGCAAAATAACAAATACGTTACTATACAGCCTTGGCCAAAAGTATTGAGCACCTTACAAATTTCGCTCGTTCAAGGTAAGTATGGGAGAAAACCAAATCTACTGTTGAAGTATTCTTTTGTCGTTCATCTACAAAGATTTAAAAACCCACGCCGCAGCTAGCAATAAAACACCTGGGTGCAATAAAATGTGTCTTTTACAATTTTTGTATTTATTTATCAGTTCGCTACCATCGCTCGTTGTGAACACATCCAGTGATATAGTGCGCCTTTGGTATTTTATTTCAAAGTTTTAAGTGTTATCGTTGCAATATGCCAAAACGAAACGAACATTCTTTAGAAAAACGTGTGCAGATACAGCTTCTGCAGGAGCAAGGGAAATCACAAGTAGAGATTTCCAAAACTGTGAAATGTTCGCGCCGATCCGTGCAATATGCTATTAAGCGATTCTCCGCTACCGGATCTGAGAACCGGGCGAAAACGCATCACCACAGACCGTCAGGATCGTCAGTTACTGAGAGAGTCGTTAAGAAATAGGAAAAAAACATCTTCAGAGCTCCCTGCTGAGTTGTCAGAACAAATTAAGAAATCGATTTCTGCTCGAACTACTCGTAGAAGACTTCAGGAAGCTGGTCTGAAAGGCTGTAAAGCTAGGAAGAAGCCCAACAAAAAAGCTCGGTATGAATGGGCCTTAAAACACTGAACTTTCACCGCTGAAGAGTGGTCAAATGTTGTGTGGTCAGACGAATCAAAATTTGAGGTGAGTAAGTCAATTTAATGCCCTAATAAAATTATAGAAAATGGTTTAAAAACCAAACGCATAGATGAAGTTATTTTTTTCCCAGAACTCTATATTTTTCTCTTTATTGCAGATTTTTGGTACACCTGGTGTGACCTTTGTGCGTCGCCAGGTGGGCGAAGAATTTAAGCCAGAGCGTGTGATCCCAACCGTTAAACACGGCGGCGCGCGGCGGCGGCGGCAGTATAATGATCTGGGGTTGCATGACCGATTCTGGAGTTGGCGAATTGTTCGTGTGTGAGGGCCGCATGGACTCTACTAAGTATATAAATGTACTAGGAACTGCGTTGCTGCCTTCATTCACGAAACTTTTCGGCGACACGAACATGGATGGTGTTAAATTCCAGCAGGATAACGCGCCACGCCACAAATCTACCCGCACTTTGACATGGTTTCGGGAATATAACACAGAGCTTCTTGACTGGCCTGCCCAGTCGACATTTATGGGGTTTATTAAAGTGTAGAGTTAGCGCTACACAATTAACAACAGATAAGATTTGAAACGCTACCTGCGCCTAGAATGGAACGCGATTACCGCTGCAGACTGTAAAAATCTCGCTAGCTCTTTACCAAAAATAATTTCTGCCGTAATTAAGGCAAAGGGTGGACCCACAAAATATTAATTTTCAATTAATCAATAGTAAAATAAACCTATATATAACGTTTTGTTTTATTTATATTTGATACTCCTCATAAAACTGAAAGATTTCATGGGTGCTCAATACTTTTGGCCAAGGCTGTATATATGGGCTTTATTATAAGAAATACTCGTAGAACACGATTATTTCACGTAGAGTATTTCTTGTATTGATTATAAAGTATTATTTATAATACTTTATAAATAATACTTTTATAATATAATATCATTATTGATTTATTATTTTCTATAAACAACATCGAGCTTTACAAAGTAGGTCGAAAGACGCGCGACAAGCTTCGGCTGGTTTATGGCCGAAAAAGAAGCTTCGGTCGGTCACCTAACCTAGGTATACCTAGGTACGTGTCTGTTATGTTATTTACAAAGTGTCCACTCAGGTAGCTTTGAATGATGAAGGAGTCGGCAGGCCACCAAGCTAAAGCGAGTCTTTCGTTTCAAGGCTATGGAAATAACGGACAACAAACTCCATGCTGTATTTGTCAAGCAGGAACTAGCTGTCATCCATGTCATCCATGGTTCTTGCAAGCGCAACAATTCAAAGAACAATGCCAGATTTCGGCCTACACAACTTTTATTACAAAATTCACGCGAACACAAAGTTTTTACCTCCAACAATTTAAATATAAAATACCAACTTAAAAACCAATACTTAGTGCTTTTCGAGAACTGCTCCAAAAGAAAATCTTATAAATAAGTAATTATTTTAATCATCAAGTTCTTGATTTCCAGATTTAAATAAAAATGTTGCCAGTCTGGCCACTGTAATCGATAATTCTAAATAATTTTAGTCCTGCCACTGTAATCGATAATTCTAAATATATTTTTTATTATTTAGATAACTCTAAATAATAAAAAGAAACACTCTTTACTTTTTTTTTACTTAAATAATACGTTCATCGTGTTTATTATAAACACAGTTAGTAGTTTTCAAAGAATATTATAAAAACGAAATTCAAGAAATCGATTTTCCTGATCTGTGATCGATAACTTAATCGCTTTGTAATAGCAACCCTGATAAGAGTTCTCGGTTTTCTGCAGTTCTGTCAAAATCGCGCGCGCATCTTGTATTAATTGTTATCGGTGTTGTTTTGCTGTCGGTGTACATTTTGTTTCCTTCTCGTATTCATCTGCGTTTGCGTTATAGACTTGTGTTATATCTGCGGTACCACACATTTTGTTACAATGTCCCATCAACTACGTTGTATTAATTGTGGTTTAAATGTGTTCCGAATGCAACGGCATTTAGTTGAATCTGACGATGTCCGTTCATTGTTACGGCAATGGACTTCACTTTCTGAGGTAATAAAGTACGATTCGTATTAATAGAATGTAAACCGTTTTAATTGAGTTAAATGTTAATTTGTAACACAACTGTATTTTGTTTGTTTTAGATTCCAAACGACAGTGTTGTTTGTCATTACTGCTGGTTATTAGTTGAACAAACAAATAATCCAACAAGTAGCAATGCGCCAACTGAATCAATTGCGCATCGAAATCTTTGTATTGGTTGTGGTCATACATTGCATCGTGTAAGGTCTCACGCCTTAAATAACAGTTCAGAAAGAGAAGATGCTATCAGACGCGTGATAGAGCAACAGATTTCACCACTACAGGTAAGCAATATCCTTCAATGATTTTATGTATTGCTGGTTGATGTTTTTTTTCTGATTGCAATAAGATATTTTTGTTTTTGTTACAGTTGAGATCAACAGATAAGATCTGTCACCCATGTTGGCAAAGAAGTTACCATTCTGTTCAACGGAATTTAAACACCCCATCATCATCAAGTATTTATGAACCATCAACAGCCTCTGATGTAGCAACACCATTGCATGTGGAGAGTGAATCAAATCAGTCAATTGTAGAAGAATTTCAACCATCTCCACAGTCAGCAACACCAGCAACACCAGGGCCTTCATCGACATTGCCAGTCCCACAGGTGCCTATGAATGTCATTGAGTTACTGGAATTTGGCCGGGCATCAGACACTCAGGCTCATTGCTTTTTTCCTAGTTGCCGTCAACTTGAGAGATTGAGTGTTCCAATATCAATAAGATTATTTTCTGAGTATAATTATTATGTGCCAGAAAACTGTCGAATTTGCTCCCACCATTTGAGGAGCAATGACTGGCCTGAATTGATGGAATCTGAAAATGTTATCCACACATTTACGGCACAACATATTTATGATTTTACAGAATTATTAAAACATCAGACCTCTATTGACTTTGAAGATGTCCAAAATATGGATGACTACCTGGTGCATTATTGGTTTGGTATGAGTAAGGAAGACTTCAGAAATATATTACTAGAAACTCCACGGCTAGCGAATATGCACAGAAGTTCAACTGCCCTTGCTGCATTTTTAATGAAATTAAGAAATGGTGACTCTGGAGATCGTATAAGTTCTTTATTTCAAGTTCCTAGAAGTACATTAGAGGGTTTAATGGAAAGAGCAAGAGAACTTTTACATCAAGATTTTGTTCCAAGGCATTTAGGTATCGGTCACATTACAAGAGAAGAGATAGCACAAATAAATCTTTTAATACCAAATGGCCTTTTTGGTGGCACTGAAAGGGAGGGTGAGAGGAGACCAATAATAATAGTTGATGGAACCTACATATATTGTAATAAAAGTGCCAACTATGCCTATCAAAAGAAAACTTACTCATTACATAAATATAGGAATTTGGTAAAACCATTCTTGTTTGTATGTTGTGACGGTTACATAATCGAGATTCTGGGTCCCTATCCAGCCGTAACGTCGGATGCTGACATTGTAAATAATTAGTTTGGAAACCCAGAGAGTACATTGCGTCAATATTTTCAAGAGGGAGATGTGTTTATTTTAGATAGAGGTTTCAGAGATGCAGTCCCATTGTTGCAAAACTGTAACTACTCTGTGCATATGCCATCAACATTACAGGATGATGAAAATCAGTTGTCAACTTTAGAAGCAAACAAAACTAGGGCTATTACTATTTGCAGATGGGTGGTTGAAGTTATAAATGGGATTTTTAAACAGCGGTTTAAAATATTCCGACATGAGTTCAACAACAGAGCTTCACCACATCTCATGATTGACTTTTCCATAGCTGCTGCCATAATCAATAGATTTCGACCACCCCTCACAGACAGGTTTGATGCTGCCCAGATATTAGAAATTATCTAACAAAAAATGTTCCAAACTAATACATTAAGTGATTTTATCATACAAAATAATTATAATAGAAGAAGGGCACAGTTCTCAAATATAAATGTTGATAACAGCAATGTCACTGAGTTTCCTCAGCTTGAGTATCACGATTTGGTTTTATTAGCTTGTGGTACTTACCAACTCCGTCAGGCTCGATCATATTACGGTGAGCATATCCGCTTTAATGGCCAGTATCAGATTGAAGTATACAGGGAGGCATCAATTAACAATTTAAGAGAACAATTGTCTCTCTCTCAAAGCTCTTGGCTCTTAAGAGCCAAAATTCAAAGTCGCCATATAAGTAGGAAAGCATATTTTGTGTATGTTTTAATTGATAACAGTTTAAATGGGAGAGAGGCAATTAGTCAACATTATTGCAATTGTAAGGTAGGTAAACGAACTGTGGGATGCTGTTCCCACACTATGACCGTTTTATGGTACTTAGGTTGGGCTCGGCACCAAAACAATATTGAGCCCCCTGCACCATTTCTTGATGAATTGTTAATTGAATTTAATAACGAAATTGATGATGATAATGAATGATTATGTTAAAAAAAAATATATATTCAATTACTGTATATTTGTTGTTTCATTTACTCTCTGTAAAAATACATAACCTTCAATTTAAAATGTCTGAATAACTTATTTTGTAGAAGTTCTATGTAAAAGTGGAAATCACATAAATGTTTTTGACACTAAACAACACAAAGAAACGTAAGAATTTTTACTGTCCATGACAAATAAATATTGAGCCAAAGTTACTATGGACATCTGGCATTGTTCTTTCCTATACGTATACTATTCCTTGTACCACCCTGACACCTTGGCACCCTGTTAGGTGTCTACAATAGGTGGGAGGTTCAGGGGAGACATCTTAACCGTCTCCTCAGGGATGTACCCTAACAGGCGTTGCACAGAGGGGGTCCCGGAGTGGTCTCTTAAGAGATAACGGGGCCCCTTCCATGTGCTGATGGTGATCACCGGGGTAGTTTTAGTGAGGTAAGAATCCCACACTCCCTGGTCTTTCCCCCAAAAGTCCTTTAGAAGGTTTCCCCCCGTTAACAAAAAAGAAGGTGTCTACAATAGGTGGGGTATTTACAGTAGCCAGCCCAATACCACCAAATACTGTCTAGAAGCGTCTCGCCAAAGTACATTTTGTTTAAGCCAGTATCGGCTACTAGACCATATCCACGTTCGTAGGCGCAACTCGCGGTGAGGCCAAGACAAAAGATGAGATCTTTTGAAACGCGCTATAACGATAATTGGGATTAATAATCAAGAAATTTCAGTCAGCTAGTGTATGAAAGTGAAAAGAAGAAGCATTTAGGAACTTCACAGTAAGCTCATGGTTAAGCATTTTTTTTTCCTATGACCTGTAGTTCAGAACTTTAATAATATAGGCTAAGAGAAATTCACCCTGTAAATGTATTACAACTAATGCGAACCTAAGTGAAGTGTAGGTAGGGTTGCCATCCATCCGGGTTTCCCCGGGAAGCGAAGAGAACGCCCGGGAAGTGTCCGGGCGAAGTTTCATTTATCGTCCGTGTTTTGAAGATTACATTTTAAAGTATTGTTTCTTGTTTTGTTTCAATATAATAAAATTGTTAGACTGCTAATAGTTTCTTCAAACTTCAAGAAGAATCTGCTTTATTTCTTAAAAATACCTCATATTGTTTTTTTTTTAAATTAACTCTTTTGACATATCCGGGTTTTAAGCTCTAAAATCCGGGATTTACCGCTTCTTGTCCTGGTTGGCGGATTTTAGAGATGGCAACCCTAAGTGTAGGTTACATACAAACACAGGTCAAGGGCGTCCTCTGAAAACAAGGTGCATGCCACACCGAGCAGACCGCTCGCCGGTCTATCGTCACCACTGTCTGCGGCGTAATTAATAAATATACACCTCCGCGCCCTTGAGTTGCGCAGTAGTAGATATTAGTAAAAATCTTGAGCGCCGGACGTAGCAGCTCGCGCATAGGCGCTCTAGATCCCTGCCGTTACCTTTAACGAAGTATTTGTCAACACAACGTAAGTGTTACTCTGTAAGTGCCTATCGTGACGCAGGAAAACAATAACGCCAACTGATTTGGTTTTACGATTCACGTCTCCTGTGTACAAACGTGGCGCCATAAATTTAACAAAATTGACCTTAATCTTATTTTTTCATAATCAATAGCGTTGTACAAGAGTTGATGAAACAATGTTACACCATAACAAAAGGAACAAGAGCAAGTGAAATGAGCACAGGAAGCTGCGCAGTGTATGTAGAGCGAGAACACGCGCACTGCGTGTCTGTGTTACATGCTGGCATTGCGAAACGACACACACCTACACACACACACACACACGCGCGCAGGCGCACGCCGCGCGCAGGCGCACGCCGCGCGCGCGTCACTTCGAGCGTTAAGCCGAAAGTCATGTATCAATTCTCCCGTGGCTATATTGAAGGACAAAGTTTCAAAAAAGAAATACGTATAGTTACGTTAGCAAGTGTTAACATTTATAGCTTCACTTATGCCCGGAGTTAAGTTAGCTGACTGTTACTTGTTTTGTATTGTTATTGACGTACGATTTGTTGATTTGTTTGATACTTCACCATCGGCGGAAGTGCCAGGAGAACTTCTCAACAACTAACGATTCTGGATCGGGGATAGCAACATTTTATATAAAAGGTGATCAGCAGTGATCAGAGTTAAAGTAATTTTATCTTAGATAAATATTACAAACCGACCACTTAAACAGCGAGAAATAAAACCTTTTTTTTGCTTTAATAATAATAATTTTTTATTTACCAAAAAAGAACACAAATTTAACATTTTTGGGATCATGGCTATTTGGGCCAGAGCATAAGGACCCTGACTTCTAAACTAGGAAAAAACCTGTATCTTAGAAGTCAGTGCACCTTCGAAATTGTACTAACGAATGAGCCAATACAATTACGATTACCTGGACAGGACCATGGTAACAAAAAAAAGCAAAAATAAAAAAGTTACAGATCAAAGTAAGCTAATCCAGGGCAAAAATTATTGATAGCGGAAACATAATAAAAAGAGAGAAAAAATAATAATAATAAAACAAAAATAATAAAATAAGAAGGTAATAATGGTTCTGTGTGGTGGGTGTGTGTGAGGGTGTGTGTGTGATAGATGGTGAGGGAAAGTGTAGGGCCCAGAATACTACCTTGTGGAACACCGTACGTGATAGGACGCTCGTCGCTTTCGTTTTGTTCGACTCTAACGGCTTGTGTTCGTCCTCTCAAGTAGTCTCGAAACATTTCCAACGCTAGACCCCGGATTCCAATGCTCTCCATTTTTTCCAGTAATTCAGGTGCAGAGACGGTGTCGGAGGCCTTAGATAAATCAATAAAGATGCCTAGACATTTTTGTTTGTTATCAAGAGTCCTCACAGCGTGTTCAGTCAATGCTAAAACGGCATCCTCGGTGCTCATTCCTCTACGAAAACCAAATTGGTTAGGAGGTAAAATATTATTGATGTTGAGGAAGGAGAGAAGACTCTTGTTTAAAACTCGTTCAAGGATCTTTGACATAGCGGAAAGAACCGAGATAGGTCTGTAATTGTTGACATCGTCTCTGCGTCCGGATTTATGAATAGGGTGGACCACTGCTCGTTTAAAGACCGCTGGAAATACACCTGATGAAATGGCCAGATTGCATACATGCGTAATGATGGGGACCAGCACTGTCCTGGTGGCCCTAATTACGTTTAAAGGGATGCCGTCCCAGCCTGTAGCGGAATCAAGCTTCAGGGCTAAAATTATGCCCTCGACGTCCATTTCTGTGGTTTCTAGGAGAACCATAGAATTACTTGATATTGAGGACATAACAGTAGGTGAAGGGGGTGTAGGCTTTATTTTAGATGCAAGATTTTTACCGATACCAGCAAAGTAGTCATTAACTATGTTAAGTGAGAGGCGTGGAGAATCGGAAAGATGTAACAGTTCGACCGGAGGAGTGATATTAAAACTAATATCAGCCCACCTTTTTAATTACGTCCCAGGTTCCCTTTATATTATTTTTAGGTTTAGAAAATTCTTCTTTTGTTTGAGTTTCCTTAATAATGAGTTGCAGTGATTGCGGTAGCGGTTATATGTGATTTTCAATATTTCGTTATTACTGCATTTTTTTAGTTTGGCGTGCATGCGGTCGCGGTTTCGTATACACCTTAATATACCCGGCGTGATCCAGGGCTTAAGAGTTCTTTGTTTTCTGGGTATTTTATATTCATATGTGTTGGCCTTAATTATGGTAGAGAGATTACCTACTAACTCTTCGGAGGCACTGTCAGCATCTGTCATATTTAGAATGGGGGACCAGTCAAAGCCTTTTATGGTTTCTATAGCTGCATCACGATTTAATTTGTACTTGGTAAGAGGGAGGTTACGATCCTTGTTATTAGCTTGCAAAAATAGTAATAATGGTTCATGGTCTGTGATGGACGATTCAATGACAATTGCTGTGGCAGAAAAGTTAGTTTTTAGAAGAATATGGTCAAGACAGTTTGAAACACGCGTGGGATAGAGGTGTGCCGGAAGTAGACCATGTGCAGCGGCACAGGTGAGATACTCGTCTGAGTTGGTGTCATTGTTGCCGTTCTTGATGTCAATATTGATATCGCCGATCGCCTTTAAAATTCAACTGACTCCAAAACAATAATATAAGGTGTAAAATCAAAGTCAGTCATCGTTAGTCATCAGTCATCAGACTTCCCAAACGAAAGTTACTCGTATGTGACACCTTCTAGTGCTTTTTTGGTCGGTTTAGTCCAGGGTCGATAATTTTAAACCAAATAAAATGATAGAACAATGAAACCCATTGGATAAGGAAATGATTAATAACTTACGGGCGATCTGAGGTCGGAAAGTGCAAGGGTGAGTTTTCAAAAACGGTTACGGTAAACGGGGTCCAAAACAGTTTATCTCGATTTCCGGCAAAACTACAAGTCCTATGGAAAAAAGTTAAATGGCGAAGTTGTAGGTAGGTAATAAAAATATCTACAACTTTTGTATTTACACTTTTTCACATAAACTGAAGATTTCGATTTTTTTTTCACTTTTTACCATTTTTAGAGCCGTCAGCTCTGGTCTAGTTGAATTTTAATCTAAAAAAGTTTTGTCCCATTTGAATGTCCTCGATTTTATCAAAAGCTACTTATCTGATTTTCATACTTCCCTCACTAACATGATCTAAATACTTTCAGGACGGTTAGACTTTGGTGTGTAGTACTAGGTAATTATTGTAACGTACGAAGTAGTAGGCATTAATTCAATGTACATATCTCCGGCATTTGACGACCTATGTGGCGCAGCGGGCTAAGTTCCGCCTGAGACGCAGGAGGTTGCGGGTACGATTCCCGCCTTGGGACAAATGTTTGTATTATCTACAAAAACTGTTCCGGGTGCTCAGATATTTTTTATTATATATAAAAAATATCTATCTACGAGTATGTAATGTATTGCATGAAGTATATGAGTCATCTAGTAACCATAACACAAGCTCTGTTTAGCTTGGGGCTAGATGATGCTGTGTGGGT
Organism: Phlogophora meticulosa; assembly: GCA_905147745.2. NCBI lineage: Eukaryota > Metazoa > Arthropoda > Insecta > Lepidoptera > Noctuidae > Phlogophora > Phlogophora meticulosa. The sequence goes on from LR990521.1 coordinate 123,262, forward strand.
TGTCCAGCTTTATTAATATGTATTTATACATTTGGTAGCGGATTTTGCTGATTTTTCTTTTCGTTCGTCTTGGGCTTATATAATAGGGAAGGTGAAAACAAATATAGTTTTTTGGCCGTCCGATAGATTATTCAAAAACATTGGACACGTAAATTTCTTTTAATACGTAATCAAAGGATTATGTCAATATATTGGGTTAAAATATTGCGTGACGTCACACTTAAGTAGATTTTATGTGACATACTTACATGTGACTTAGCGAACCCCCACTCCCCATCTTTAATTCGTTTTATCTAAATCATTTTTTTATAATATAATAAAGCAAAAAATACGTGTCCAATAATTGCAGTCAGCATGAGTGACGACTAGGGCTTGCAATCCGGATATCCAGATATTCATATTATCCGGATATCCGCCCGTTTTCAAATCCGGATTTTACTTCCATCAACATCCGGATTTTTCGGATGTTACGGATAGCTGTATTTCTCTATTAAATATTAAATAAAAATATGTCATCTATAAAGTACCTACATAACTGTTATTACTTTATCAATTATTTTAATATAGTAAATCGCTCTTGCAATTATTTATTCACTTCAAAAATCACAATAAGTCAATTTAGTGACAGCGATCATGACAACATTGACCACTTGTTAACATTAACTCATTTCCATACTACACGCATTTTCAACATTGTATTGTATAGTAACGCACGCACGGTTTCTTCTCACTTATAATCTACTTTTATCGATAACACCGACCAGTGTTGAAGCAGAGTGTTCTCTGCTACAGATTATTTATGCAATCATTTAAGAACTTCCATGATAGAAGATTCATTGGATAGCTTAAGCTTTTTAAGATCCTATTTAACAGAATTTGGATAAAAAACCTAAAAATTACGTATTTATTTATTTATCTATTTATTATATGTATTATTTTATTATCATCAAATAGCCCTTGCTATTTGATTATTTTGTTAATTTTTGTTCTATTATATTTTATTTACACTATTGTTAAATAATAATTGAGCTGAATTGTCACGAAACGTGATATTTTTATTTAATTATTATGTTTTAAATAAGTTGATTTAATTGGGATTTTGTGATTTGTGATATTATGTAAGATCTCATTTTTAATTTGAATACTTTGTAGTATGAGAAAAATACACACATTTATTTTTGTGTGGTGTCCGGTATTTTATTGTATAATTTTAGAAAGTGAACTAGTTTTTTATGTGATTTTTACTTGCAATATTGTTATAGTTTATTATTTATTTGTCATCTTGAGAGACTCATTAAAACATGTTACAAAAGCTTATTAGTTTTATTTATAATAAAAACGAAAATATATCCGTATTACCCGCATTATCCGGATAGTAAAATATTAATATTCGTACTATCCGGATAGTAAAAATGAACGGATATTGCAAGCCCTAGTGACGACCCCGTGCCCCTCCGTCCGCTTCAACGTATTATTGATATATGTAGTATATTTATTTGACATGGCAAGAAGTGGCCGGTCAAATAACATCAACCTATGTATATATGCATGGGGACTATATTTCTTGTCGCCAAAATTTATATTTGTCATCAAGTTGTATCATCTAATAAATAGATCTATCGCAACGAAATATTTTCGTTCTCAGATAAACAAAAAGGTGTGAATTATCAAATTAATGTTAATATACTCGTATGTGTAAAATAAGAGATCAATTACCAATAAAATTGTAGTGCACTAGATGAATATAAACTTCGTTCTTATAATAATAGTTTTATTACGTAAATAATAGCTTTGTGCTCAGAATGGTAATCTGCCACCAAATAAATCGATTACACAAGGGAACAAAATGACACTTTTTTTGTTGTTGCATGGAATGTTATGACTGTTGTTTACCAATTGGAGGCTGATTTCAAATCGACCCGCAATTCTTCTCTAACAGTTTTAGTTTTTGAGATACAGCTATTGACCATATTTTAGTACTAGTTACATCTAACTTTCATACAACCGAGCAGTTTATTTAAAAATTATATATTTTTTACCATGTCCATGTCGCAAAATATCTGTTAAAATGATCCTAACTATTTCTGTAATAAATGTGGTGAATATACATTTAAAGAATGTAGACTAAGCGTGTCGGAGTTCGTAAAACAAAGTACACCCTACTTTGATTACCTACTTTAGATCTTTGCAAACCCGCGACAGGTACTGGGTGCCTTAAATGGTATGCAAAACTTTAAGATTATTGGCAAATAAGAAAAAACCCAAGTATTAAATCACACACAAGGGTGATAACGAAGCTGCTTTTCTAGTTCATTGGGATGTTAGTTTTAACTGAGTCTGACCATCCCATTGGTGGTCTGATACCCTCAATGTTTCCGTCTCAAAACGCTCTCTAGAGTCGGTGTCTCTTCGAAGCACATTAGTAGCGAAAGAAAGTGAGGAAGTATGCCATAACTATGCGTCCTTAAACAATAGGCGACGACATACGCTGTTTGAGGTTCAGCTCCTCGAGTGTAGACGTTAGTCCCGGGCTCGGTTGACGACGTTCCCAACGTGAGAGTGATGCTCCAGCTACATATTATTTTCTCTCCGTCGCATGTATCCTCTTCTCGGTCTCACGCAATGTCTAACTGTGTGCAGCACAGAAATACACTGGAACTGTAAGTATAAAAAGTAGCCGGATCTTGGTTGCTATATTTCTTCTTCATCTTCTCCTTAGCAGGCGTAGAACCCAAAGTGGGACATCAGTACATCACAAAACAAACAAGCGCCTCGTCGCGTGGGACGTGTGAGTTGTTACGTGTGTCGTTGGAACTGTAAGTGAGCCTGCTGGTCGGCGGCGCAGCTCAGCCCCGCGGCCCCGCGGCGAGCACCGCTGCGCATGAGGTATGCGCTCTCGCTGCGATACGACGCGAGTGCGGCGACCGTTCCACCCGCATGAGCGACATGCAAGAATCCGAATCGACCATTAATAAATGGTCTCCACTAATTGGTGATATTTTGAACAGGTTGGTAAAAAATCCAAAAATCATCAACGTATCATTATTAGTCCATTGTGTAAACTAGTACATCAGTATAATCAGATCTTACTGAATGAGGTTTCTTAAGGTTTTAGCAGTGAACAGCAGCTGCTGCAGTGACCATTTCATGAATGCGTTGTCTTGCTATTACACCATGTAAAACTGTAAATCAAAGGACTACATATTACCTACGTAATCAGTGTAATGACGTTACATAGGACAGCCAGAAAACGTGTGTGGCTGAGTCCATTCGTTAAGTTTTAAAACGGTTTTTGAATGTGAATATAACTGTAAAAATCGCTTGCATAGAACATTATCGAAATAAAAAATTATCGTACAAAAGATCTGAATTGCAGACTGATGGCAGATGGATCGTGCTTGACCGAGTGCCTGACCCTATGAGCAACACTGTCGATCTTACAAGCTGGTTGCAGCTTATAAGGTCGACAGCGAAAAGTATGAAGCTGAAGAATGACATTATGCCATGAGCAGCGTTGTTTGGTAGCGTGTGGCGCGTATCGGGGCCGCGGCGGCGGTCCCGTTAAAACTGTAACGACGCCACCCGCGCGCGGCACCGCTCTCTGCGCCTGCGCCGCTGCGCACCGACCCACCAAACACTATGTAACTTGTGAAACACAGTAACAGTATAAACAAGCAACAAAGGCACTTCACATGGCAGGTGTTTCGTATGTGAAGTTACAAGGTTAACTTAATTAACCTAGCGCCGAACAAGTAACGCGCGTAGACAAGACTAGACGTATGAAGGTGGATGAAGCAAAAGTAGTTTACAAGGATAGCGTAAACGTGGCGTTCTGTAGTTTCTTCTAATTAGAAAACAACAGCTAGTACCAGACGAGGACTAAGGCTTGCGTATGGGATGACGACTCACTAGAATACATCACATCCATATTCTATTCTATTCTAGAATAGTGGGATGAGCTCGGCGACCGAGTGCTGGCCAGTGTTGCGTTCGAGCTATATTCGCTAATAACGCGGCGCGACCATATATCCATGTCTTGAGGGACTTGCTCACGGTAAGTTTTTAAGCTCCTTAAAAAAAGGAGGTTTAGTTTTTGATCGTATGATGTATGAACATAAATTCTTAAGAAATCCCTCATCCCAGAGATTGAGAGACGAATACTCTGACGTCGAACATAGGAAGAGGAACCCTTGTGCATGCTGTTTGGAGAAATTGTTCTCGTCGTGGGGATATGCCCACGGATGCCCTCCGTCTGGGGAAAACGGAGGGTGATGACAAAGTATTTGACCAATTTAGATATTTTTATTAAAATTACTAATTTAATTGATTGGGTTTTTATAGGATTACTTTATTATTTTTATGTATTGTACATTGTACGGAAGTTTAGGTTAAGTTAGGTTAGTTATCACTTTAGGTATAGTGACTGCTAAATCAAACGACGCACACTAGTAGGTAGATACTGTTTATTGTGTTCACTATAACTGTCGCGTAACGAGTGGCACTACTCGCTGACGCGCATAACATTATATACTTATCATGACCCTACAGAAGTTGTGTCGAATGTTTAAATGATCATAATTTCAGTTATATTTCTTTTTATATCTCGTAAATGGCCTACGAATTAAGATTCGTATACGTTCAGATAAAACCAAAATTGAAATGAACTCTGCGATTTCGGCCATAGAGCTAAATAGCGCGTTTGTCCCGGGCTACTCCGACTATCACTATCCCCGTCCCCCGTGCACAGCGATGGCGAAGTGGATCGGACTGCACAGAATGAAATGACAGGTCTCGGGAACAATGTGCGACTACCGCATTCCCGTTCAACTTAAGGAGAAGAGCTATAAAACAACTGCTAGAGCTGCTATCTTGCAAGGATCAGCAGACTAATTCACACAACTTAATTTTCAGATGGAGTGAACTCGCAGTTTAGTTTCGATCAAAACTCCCTCTCTCTGTGAGATATGCTCGCGTACAGTTCGCGTCACGCGAGCGTAATGGGAACGCAATCTACCTCAGATGAAAGATCACAAGAATACGGTTCAGCACTCAAACTGGACCGTTACTGCTACTCTACTGCACCACATCCGCAACTCGATATAAATTGCAACGTGTGATAACGTGAGCAAGCTACTGGATGTTGGGCCACAAAAGGGATGAACGAGAGGCACTTACATGCAGTTGAGATGTTAATGCTAATACTCGTTTAAACTAACACCTAAATGAGTACCTAAACAAAAGCGCGCTGTAGAAATTTCAACCGTCGCCGCTGTTATTCACTACAAAAAAAATCAAACGGTTCTATTGATCAAGAATTGTTAGCGTTAATATTTTGGGTACTGCTCTAGAGTTAGGGTATTTCTCTTTCCGCTTCACCTGCAGGTACAAGCTACAGGTAGCTAGCTATTGTTTACAGTATGTGATGATTATATTTGGAAATTAGCTCAGAAAAATGAGCTGCTAGGTAATATGACACTGATAAACGAGAAGGGAATCTATTTAAGATATAATAACGGTACGAGTATGTATGGTTTCTTACGGTGGTATTACAGGAATAAAGCAACAATTTCTACAAAATAATTGGTATTGCTTTTGGCATTGCGAGAATATAATGAAGATTAAAGTTGCCCTGTACTGTACAGCATGCAAGAAAATCATTTTTTTCTTGGCCAGCGATTCGGATGCGTCGCGTGACGCTATTACTTTGACGACCGATGCGGCGTGGCGGACGATGGTCCGAATGCGATGCAGGAGATTGCGGGTTCGATTCCCGCCCTGGGACAAATGTTTGTACGATCTACAAAGATTTGTTCTGGGTGTTCTGGGTATTTGCTATGTATAATAAAAAATATCTATCTATGTAATGTATTGTATTAAGTATATCAGTCATCTAGTACCCATAACACAAGCTCTGCTTCGCTTGGGGCTAGATGATGCTGTGTGGATTGTCCAGTATTATTTATTATTTTATAGATTATAAAGAAGTCTAGTCCCCACATAGTGGTTACTCTTAATGTTAGCGTGGTTGCGTGGTAGTGGGTGGTGCAGGTCGCGAGTGGCAACCAGTGATCGATAGCGGCCGCGATACTGCCGAGTGCCGCATTGAGACCGGCTCGCCTCGGCTTCGCCAGCCGAACCACACGTGCCCTACTTCTGCCGATATTACTTCATACTTGACACATAGGTACTTTTACTGCAACGGTTGAGTATTGAACGTAAATAGAAAGCACACAAGTCACTATCATTTCTGTCAAAACGTCTTCAATCATCGTCATTAAGCGTGTCCTGTGGTCTGTAACTCAGTAGCGCTAAATGGTGGTAAAAGCCTCGGGCTGTATCCATTACTGCCATTGGTGTAGAAAAACTTCGATAGCCAACCTGGATTTATAAATACTACAAGCCGTTTGCCCGATAGGTTTTCCCATCTGCTATAATAACGAACCTCCATAAAATCTCTTGATCAATATTATTGTAAATAAATGGATAAAATGGCAGAGGGTGCTTTGAATACCCAATTATGGATTTCCGATAACAGTCGCTAGCACGTTAATGTCGTAGGAACCAGGGGCAACATATTCTGAGATGCTCGAGGAGTGGAGAGGTATTCAACAGCTATCAGAAAAATCCCGGAAGTAAGTTCAGATCTCTCCCAGCGCTGGAATATTTCATTCCTCTGAACACATTTGCGCTTGCGAATCTCCACTCAAGAGAGCCGATACAGGCAAGATAAAGGACGGAGCTCGGTGGTCTACTCCGACCGGACCAGAGATGACGAACACCCTGCTACCTAGGCAGTAGGTTGGAACCGTGGGGTCGCCACTGCCCAACAGCTCACTGCAAGCTGCCCTGCAGGTTTATATTGTATCTGTTAGTCTGCTCCTCACTAGTACCTAAATTCTTTGTAACTATTTTTGGTACATTTTACTCTCGGTAGGTGAACTGTCTTCACTGTATATAATTATTTGATTAATGTAAACAAAAAATTGTAAAAACGATTTTTAAAGTGTGGAGTTTTTCTTACCTATTCATTTCATTCCATACGAAACTACTTTTAGGAAGAGGCAACTAGTTCTTATTTATTATTTACGTGTAAATTTGACGTCAAAAAGTGCCTTTTTAATAAGTCTAATTGAAATAAATTATTTGACTTTGAATTTAGTAACCACTAAATACAAAGTCAAATAATTTTACAAGTCCAGATACCCAGACTATGAAACAGAAAAAAAGAGATGATTAGTACAAGAGAATGCTCAAGCCCCCCCAGGTTTTCAGGCTGTGGGTTATTATTGCTGCTGACATAACGAGTAATAACAACTAATCGAAGGTGAACTGCAGATTTCGTACCGCCTACTTTACTGTTGTGTTTTAAACATAAAAAGCTATGTAAATGATAATATATAAAAGGTCGCAGACTTTTTTGTAGAACTACATAGATCAGAGAGAACCAACCTACCTATTTGTTAAGTAATAATTCTTTGATAGCGTCCGCTAGGGACAGAACGTATAATCACCGGCAAATAAGATGGCAAAAGTCGTTAGATGCGCACAAGTCGTTTTTAGGTCTCTTTGGTGGTCAAGCGGGACGCGGGGTATGAGGTAGCGTCGATCCGAGCGCGCGATTGGTGCATCAGTCGACCCTTGCCTCCCGCACCGCGCCTTCGTCCCGTTCGCTCCCGATTACATTTCAGTGCACGAAAATTGAACCCTTTTTTTTGTTGTGTTTAACTTAAGTGTTGTTATTGTTTTTAAATTTAGGATAGAGTTCCTGAAAAGGCATAGCATACGAGGAAAGTATGCTCAAACCAGAGTTATACAAATTAATAAAATTGTAAAAAGAACAATTTAAAACATACAGCATTGACCAAACACTTGCAGAACACAACCATAGTGTTCTGCGATTGCGACTTTCAATATGATGCCAAGGGTAGTTTTATTAACGGACTAGCTGTCCCAGCGAACTTCGTCCCGCCTCAAAAGTTGGGTTACACTGCCATCTGTTAGAAATATATGGAACTTATTAGAGGAAAACGTTTAATTTGCAATTAAAAAAATATTAAGGTCAAAAATCGAAATAAAAACTATCCTATCTCTCAAGTTGGATCGAACTGCACATGGTGTGCGAATTTTATTATAATCGGTTAAGTGGTTTAGGAGTCCATTGAGGACAAACATTGTGACACGAGATTTATATATATTAGGTCTTTACCTATGAAATTGCCGTTCTGCAGTACTGGCCATTTCAAATCAAAATATTTTTTGTTTGGCTAAGAATTCTAATTTCAAATTAATTTTATTTTAAAAACATGGTTTTTTTTTTCCAAAAGTAGTCATTTGTTTATTGATTAGTGTTACATTTTCATCGCATTTAAATCTTTTTCGTCATCATGGATACGTTAAAAATTCGAGTAATTATGGAATATGAGTACCGTCGTGGCAGCAACGCGGCACAAGCGGCACGCAACATCAACGACGTTTACGGAGCTAACACTACAAACCAACGCACTACCTGTTATTGGTTTGCTCGCTTCCGTTCTGGAAATTTCGACCTGAAAAATGAACCTCGCGGTCGTCCGAAGACTTTGGTCGACAATGACGAATTAAAGGCGATTGTGGAAGCTGATGATACACAATCTACGGCTGAATTAGCAGCAGCTTTCGACGTCAGCGTCAAAACAATATTGGTCCATTTGCGTCAAATTGGCAAGGTAAAAAAGCTTGACAAATGGGTGCCCCACGAACTCAATGATCACCAGCGCGAAGTACGCGTCGAGACGTGCCTTGCACTGCTCAACAGACACACAAATGAAGGAATTTTGAACCGCATTGTTACCTGCGATGAAAAATGGATTCTGTTTGATAACCGCAAGCGCTCAGCAAGTTGGTTGGATCTTGGTTCAGCACCTAAACAATGCCCTAAACGAAAACTTACCCCAAGAAAAGTGATGGTCACTGTTTGGTGGTCTAGCGCCGGTGTGATTCAACACAGCTTCTTGCCAAACGGGGTGAGCATTACTGCAGATGTGTACTGTGAAGAATTGAACACAATGATGGAGAAGCTGGCACATCTCCAACCAGCATTGGTCAATCGCTCGTCTCCGCTGCTCCTGCACGACAACGCGCGATCTCATACTGCACAGCAGACGGTCTCCAAGTTGCAAGAACTGGGGTTGGAAGCTCTCCGTCATCCGCCCTACTCACCAGACCTTGCGCCTACAGACTACTACTTTTTCCAGAATTTGGATAACTTCTTGGCGGGAAAAAAATTCAATACCCGAGAGGCAGTACAAAATGCCTTTGAAGAATTTGTTGCCTCCCGTCCAGCTGATTTCTTTAAGAAGGGCATCAATAAACTGCCACTGCGTTGGCAAAGATGCATTGATTGCATGGGTGATTACTTCGATTAATACAAATAAAAAATACATGAAAAAAATTCATTTAAATTTTTTCATACAAAACGGCAATTTCATAGGTAAAGACCTATTATTAAGAAGATAGTGACGACGACTAGTTAATATTTTTTTTTAATATCTTTTTTGAATTTTAAATGCACGTTTTTTATAACTCCTAATAAACTTGAATTCCTCTCCCTTCTTTAACTTTGTTCTATACAGACATGATTAAATATAAATGATGGCAATAACAATAGAATAATGACGATCAATAAAAGTTACCACTTTTTTGTGCCACTAAGTTTACGATGCGCGAACTACGCCAAAATCTTGCCATCTTACGTGCTGATGATTTCCTAACGTACGCTCATTAGTTAGCTGTCTATATTACATGTATCTAAATGAATACCGTTTGCAACTCTTGTGAGGAATCAACATTTCTTAACCGTAATATTTCAATAATAAGTGTCGTAAATCATAATTGGTATTTTCCATACTTTTCCATTTTAGAGTTTCGTACCAAAATGGTAAAACGGAAGGAACCATTATGGTGCGACTTTTTCAGTCTGTCTGTCTATCTGCCTATCACACACAACAGCACTATTTATGCAATAAATATATAGGTATTCATATTTTTACTGAAATTTGTTTGTTACATATTGTATGATGTTGTACTTTGAGGCTTATATCATCGTTTCGTATTGTGTCTGTAATGTTGCTAAAGTTAATAAATAAAATAATAAATCTAGTTTGTACATTTAACAATTGACATGAAACGCATTACACTATGATATACATTTTTTTTACAAAAATGCGCTGCCTTTCCTTTTCGCGGCAATGTAATCGAGCCTAATGCTATCGACCAGTTTGGAATAGTAATCCACAATGGTTGTCTAGTCTAGTGTTAAGTAGGACTTACAAAAGGCGGTACATTTGTCCCGGACATGACATCAAAATGTAAGACCGGCTCGACATTTGATATTGTACTACTTCAAATTGTATGTCGCGGCAGTCGCGAAGTCGCGTCACTCACTCTCCGTCTCCGTAAAACTACAACACGAGGACAGAGAGGGACCGAGACAGGAGACGCATGCTTCAAATTACAATAGTACGTCATTTTACAATGAACATCAAATGTCACATTTGTACTCGTAGCTTCATCCGCCGCTCGTATCGCCGAGCATCAGTACGCCGAGCCTCACTTGAAGTAGGACATTGTACTGGCTCAGTGCAAAAAATAATCTACTTTAACAAATTATTTTTCATGTGGTGTCCAAGCCAACACTAGTCTAGTCCATAACAAGTGGAATCGACCCCGTGCACAGGAGGTGCACGGGGTCGATTCCACTTGTTATGGTGTGTTGTTATGGTATTCCACTTGTTATGTTATGGTATGGTGTGATTGTCTCAGTGCGCAATATGAGTGTCAGCCCAGCAAGTGAATTCCCTCAACTTATTCAATTACATTCGAAGCCACTGCTCAGAATCAGCCAATGCTTGATGGGCGCCAGCATTTCGTTCTGCCAGTCTCCAAGATTACGCGTGTCGTGCTTGTGCAGGCGCTTCCCGCAAGTGGGAAGGTTTTGGCAGCGGAACGGGTTTCTAACCTGTTCTTGCCCCCACAACCATTCTAACTCTCATTCCATTCCGCGTCCGTAGCTAGACGACATGATGTTCCCAATACAAGTATTCAAATTAGTTTAAATATTGTGTATTCACAATTTATGCAAGAAAATAGAAGATAAACTTGGATTCAAGGTCAGGGTAGCGTTCTCAGTCATTTGGTAGTAAACAAGATCAAGCTTCCCATAGTTCAATATAATAAATACTTAAACAAAATAAGTACCGATCCCTGTGACTTACAGGACATCACAGCACGACTCACGGCCCCCAGAGGCCTCTCCGTGATTTGTCGTGTGGATTTGTGTAAGCATATTTTTGGTAAGAAGAATAGGTAATACGATGTTCTAATCATAATTAATCATTACTATATCAATAACTGTAAAATATGTTATTCTATTTTTTAAATTGGATAAGTAAGTAAACACCTATTTGAATTATTCTGAACCAAATCCGAGCAACTCAACTGGCCTTGTACAGACAGCTGTACTGCACGAGCTCAGCATGCTACTCTTCCATGTCTTGTAATAATAAATATAAATCCGGTGGATTGCCCATCTGTACTTGTAAGACCTCATCATAGACATATCCAAAGTTGAATGAAAAATACAGTGGACCGCACGTCGCCAGTAACACTTTGACCTTGAGCTAGCCTACCGTGGTACGGAGTTATAATATATTAAGAAGAAAGCTTATACTTTTGTTTCCACTGACGTGCGGCTTACTGTACCTAGACAGTTGTTGGTCAATGGGTCATCTAAAGTTTTTATCAAACTATAGCTTTCGGTTTTGCGTCCGTATGTCCCTAGCATTAGCAAGAATATATGACATACCTAGCCTTCCTTCGTAAGAACTTAGAACCAAATAGTAGTGACTCACGCGACAAGTCCTCCTAGGAAGGCGACGGGTCCGCCGCCGATGAGCCTGATCTTACGGTGGCACGAGTCGAACAGCGAGAGCCTTGCGTGCGGCGGCGGCGGCAGGCCCACCATGCCGCCCGTGTTCGCGGAGCGCAGCATCAATCACTAGCACATGGGCACTCGCAGCGTGCGGGGCCCTGGGCACAACACTAGCCGGGCGCGAGTGCGCGACCAACAACAGCTGAGAGCGCTTCCGCTCCGCCGAGCATCGCTGCACATGTGGACAGGCAGGCGGCGCGCGCGGGACTGCCGTCTGCCGCCATTCCGCCCGTCTCTCCGCCGCGCTGCCACACATACCCCTCTCCGTCCGACCCCACTCCTAATCTGTCTGACATGACTTTGAAACACTTGAGTTATATTGATTCTTGTTTCTCTGGCTTTATAAGGGAAATAAGTATGTATTGAAATGAGTCATTTTAGCTAACGAATGCGTTTAGAAAACAGCGTATACAATAAGTTTTCAAAACGAGTACAACAAAGTCATAAGGAAGTGTGTGCGCAGTGGGTCACGTCGCGATCAGCTGACGATGCGGAGAGTGCCGAGAGTGGCGTGAGGCATTGAAGGGATGCGGAGTAGCGAGAGGAGGGGGTGGAGGTGGGCCCAAAACATTGTCGGCGACTCACTTGTACCTACTGGACCAAACGCAGTTTTGCAAACAATGTAAACAATGACCTCAATAGTCACGGCTACGGGCGGTAACGGGCGGCACGGCGGCGGCGGCAGCGTGATTATGTTGATATTTTTGTTGAAGCATTTGCTAAACGTTAATAGTAGGTAATAATGTTTTCAAAGAGCTGCTGTGGCCGCTGCAAGGTGACTGGAGTACGTTTCCCACTAGGAACGAACGTCCAGCCCTTCCAGCCTCTTTTTACACAATTAATTCATTGACAATCGTATAAGTCCAATAAGGATCCATATAGGTAAACTTATTGCTTTCCCGAGTGGAAACACTCGTCCAAGACTTATATTCTGCTTCGTTAATCAAGCATTTGAAGGTATGAATCTCCGGCCTGAAAATTGTATGATCTGGGTTACGGAGCGCGAAGACTTGTTAACAAAAGGTTTACGGGCAAAACGAATATGGCCGTTACAGGGAGAAATATAACAGATTTCAAATCAATCGCATCTTTGTAAAAAGGTATATAAAAACTAGCAACAGGAGGAGGCAACAAATAATTGATATGCACCTGCCTAATGGCAACGCAATGTCCAGATTCTGGAATAGATTATGGTCGATGCCTACCAGTTATTGTGGGGGTGATTGGATTGGTATTGTTGAGCGCGCATGCGTATCGATAGAAGCAATGCCTTCAATCAAAATACGTAAGTGACATCTTTTGTGCACTCAAATTGGCCACAAACTTGAAAAGTACGAGACCAGACGGACTGCGTCAGCCAGGCACTGAAGATGCTATTGAGTCGTCAAGTCTGATAAGCATAAATCGCGTTATCTTCCAAGGCGACAGTCTGAGCCCTTTGTGATTCTGACTTCCATTGCATTCTTTAAGTAAACTTCTAAATAATTCAAAGCTGGTCTCAAGTCTTCACAGAGGGGCTGGGCCTATGTCCCATCTGCTGTTCTTGTATGACTCAAGTAGTATGCACCAAAAAAGACAACACTACAAGTTGTGTCTTTTATGCTTGACTTGCTCAAGATCACAGAAACCTTAAGCAATTCCTCCAAAATAGAATTTGGTGTAGACAAGTGTGCGGTCGCTAATGTACAGTTAGGAAGTGTGGTTATCTCGTAAAGTTAACGTAAGAAAGTGTGAAGTGAACCCTGTTCTAAACGCAGTTCTTGGAGGGTTGATACATATTTTTTTGTATTCGTTACAATAAAATGGGAAGAATAAAACATGATCAAAACAAAGGAAAGATAAGGTTTAAGAAAGCAAAAACACTAAACGGCCACGATTAAGCAAAACGCAAGATCAGGTGAAACACTCACTCAGCGACAGTTGCGACTTGACAACGCTTGCAATGCAGGCAACAATTAAGAGCAACATCACAAAACAATTTGGACTAAAAAGTGAAATATAAATTAATAATAAAAAAATCATTCTTATCATTATGGTTGTGGTTCCATTTTAAAGGTTAAGTATTAACTTTAAATTGATATGAAATTCATTTAAATCACACCAGTATTTAAGGAGTTATCCCGGATTGAGTGAAGGAGTTTCGAAAACATACGGAAAATGGAAAAATTATAAATGAAGAAAACAACAAAAAATAATTAACAAAATTATTTTTTGGCCTTAAAATTAAGTTTCAATATTTTGAGTGCCCTCCCCTAGCCCTAATAACTTCTCGAAGACGGTTCTTCATTGACCTAATCAGCTTCTGGATCGATTCTTGCGGGATACCTTCCCACTCCTCTATCAAGACCGATTTCTGCTCATACACACTTGAAGGAGCAGGATTTCTGGAACGAACCCTCTTCTTCAGTTCATCCCACACGTGCTCAATGGGATTTAAGTCCGGGCTGAGCGCTGGCCAGTTCAATGTGGCGATACCGACTTCTTCGAGGTATTCATTCGTGACACGGGAAGTGTGTTGAAGGCGTGCTTGTCGGTGACCTGCCGTCAGTTTCGGTCCTGTGGCAGGCCTTTTTGGAGTCAAATTAGCTTGCTTAAGTCTTCGACGAACTATCCATTCGCTGGTAGCTACCCCACGAACATTTCGGAGCTCCTGTTGGACGTCGACACCAGTCAAATTGTCGATTTCGGAGAGAGGTTGACACGATAAAGCGGTCATCCCTCTACGATGTGCACCGGCGCCGTCCAGATCTTGGTCTCGAGATAAAGCCACCAGTCTCCCAAAATCGTTTATAAACTTTCGAAACACAGGAGTGGCTTATGTGGAGCTGACGTGCGACAGCCCACTAGCTGAGCCCTTTTTGCAATAGGGCGACGATTTGTGCTGCTTCTATAGGTGAAGTATCCATTGCCGTCCAAGTTTAAGGGTCAAAAGTAAGGGAGATGTGTACCTGTCAACGTGTGAAAGTCGACTGGTAAAGAAAAAATTTTTTTTTTTGGAATAGGCATGTCGCAGTTTACCCTTTAGGGATATCTACTGCTCAACCGAACTTTCCTGTGGGGGGCTTAATTAAAATTAAGGCCTCCAGCCAGGCATAAAAACTTAAAAACTAAGCGACCAATCGCTAAGGGCACCCCCTGCGGGGTACGTCGCGACGGGCCTCGGCGGCGAGGACGGAATGACGGCGGTTTGTGTTTAATAAAGAAAATCCGATAACACGTGCTTTTATAGGGGGTCAAGAGGACGCAACTCGCGGCGTATCAAACAATTGAAACATGTCTTTTTCGTAACTTCTTCACGTAATGCGGGATAGCCCCTTAAATACTGGTTTGATTTAAATTAATTTGGTATGAAGTTAACAGTTTAACCTTTAAAATGATCCCATTGTCATTATTCTTAACTAGCTATTAAATACTCAAGATCGAGCGGAATCAATTCCCAGTAAGTGATTCCATACTTTTAAAAACTTCCCAGCAAAAACACTAGGAACTGGTGAAGGGTGGGCGTTTTGCGGGCGATTGACTTTGCCGCTATCAAAACTGCTTTTCCGTGGAAAATCAGTGTTGTTTGCTGGTGTATTCGCCCAACGGCTTGCCCATGTGCAACCCTTTATCCCCCCTTTCATAACCCCTTTATCAATGGAAGTCAAGAGCCACTTAAGGAGTTAAAAATTAGTACAGAAAAACGGGGTGAATCGAAACAAAACTTTAAATGAGATTTAATCGTTGATTCAACATTATTAATTACTTACAAGGTGTTGAAATTAATTATTTCAATTCCTTAAAAAACAAGAGCACTGGTAGTAACAAACAATGTGAAACTAACGGGAAAATGCCCTTCAAAGTTTTGTTTCACCCCTGCGTTTCTATTCACCCCGTTTTACGATAGTGCAGAAGTTGGCCGTTTCAAAAAGTGATATTTGTGGAATCATTCAGTCTTAGGATCTCAGGTTTATAAAGGTATTGGGTTTATCTTAGTTTAACCTAGACCCGAGTTTAACCTACATACCACGGAAACCATACGGAACCATATTTCAAGCAAAAAAAAAGGGTACGAGTGTGACTCGCGCACCGAGGTTTCCGAACAACTACAAACGTTAGGTAATTGTTCAGCTAGGTGGTCTAACCAAAATAATAACCATTGCATTATATTTTTTCTATGTGATAAAACCACAAAGGGAGACGACCAACGGCCATACCCACATTGGTCCTGACTGCAATCTTTTAAAAGCATATGGAAATATTAATATGTAACTTCGGTAATGTATTGGCGGAAGTTGTACTTAAAGGCAAATGTTTGTAAAAAACGTTCGAGTTTTTAAATAAAATATATTTACTGTACAAATATACAGTACCAATATATAATATTGCTTTGGGTATATTTCTTTAGAAAGCAGTTTTACAATGCAGACTTGACACAATAATCAATTTAAACATTTAAAAAATACAGCGGTTATTGTTAGAAGCGGGAACGTGATCCATGTTCAAGCCGTGATCGTCAGGGGAAGAAAAATCATAGGAAGCCAAAGTGTAATAGTTAGCCATAATAACAAATCCGCAAGAAAACTACAATGATGCAAAGGCAAAAAAAAACATACAAACAAAGCAAGATGAGTTAGTTGTCTTTGTTGTTTTATGGCAACAGAAATGACATGACTTTTGTATCAAAATAAAAATAGAATTCGATGTATTTGAAGCACAGTTTAATACAAAAAGTAATAAGTCTTTAAGTCATGCAGGCTTTTGTAAATATACACATAAAAAATGTCTAGATATCAAGTATGTTTTAGTGTCTCCGCAATTGACTTTTTGGATCGCTATTGATACTTTTTAGTGAATTTCACTATTTGAATAAATCATTTTCAATAAACATAGAAAAACTATCGTTAAAAGTGGGTAATAGCGCTTTTACAAAACTATTACAATTTCTGCATCGGAACTGAAAAAAATTGCACCGATATGGAGCAACGACATCATATTGACACGAGAAGAGATGTCAGGGTCTCTGATCACCTTACGTGTTTTAAGCTTATTAAGCTGTTTACGCGCTCTGCGGAAGCTTTAACGTTGTTGTATCAAGTAGTCACTCCACCAATCACATCTACGAATTTTGGTCATAGATCCTCGACCAATCGATATCAGCACAGTAAATGAAAGTGTCTGACATAATTTCAGCACTTTCTTCAGCTGACAGCCAGAACTAAAAAAAAATCAATTCGCGCCTTTACATTTGTATCGAAAATTACCAATAATATGTGACGGACCTTGAGTAAACAAAGTCTGTTAGGACAAGCCACCTATCCAAACGTAAGTCTGCACTAGAAAGTGTGTCATCAATACAAGATTCACCCATTTGGATGCGAAAGGTAGGTGGTGCATCAGGGGTGTTATGAATTGATAAGTTCATTTCAGCAATGAAATCCTCGACAGCGCTGAATCGCGATCGAATCCGTGGACCGACCACAGGGACGACGATAACTTTGCAGCCCGCGAGCGACCGCAAGACGTGACGCAGATTATGGGGGGCGACGAACGTCGTCCCTGGACTCGTTTAGAGGGGCTGGAAGAGGGCGTAGTCCCCCCTCCGCCAACGCCCAGTGCGTCTGCTGCAGGCCGGGTTAGAGGAAGAATCTCCCTTTCCCGTTCCGCAGCCTCCTTCTGCGAGATAACCGTCTGGCAGAAGTACACCACCGCGTTCCAGGCCTCCTCGCTGCCAACCATCGATGACACGACGGCTTCGGGTTGGCTTCCATGATACTATTGAGCGCAGATAGAATGCGAGGAACAGGGGATGATGCCCGAGCCACGGTGCGGCTCGCCGGCACAGCCAGCAGACGGTGCTTCCGTCCGCGGAGATAGTTACACGGAGCGTAAAGTCGAACCAGCTCACTGAGGAGATCAGGAGCATCTGTTGTCCCCCTACATATTTTAAGCATAATGTTCAGCTGGTCATATGCTCTTCTAGTTTCCAACATATTATATCCTAGACAGCCTGCGACACAGGTACTTCCCGAAGCAACCATGCCCTTAGAGCACCGTATTCTTAACATGACCGAACTGCTGACAATGTAAACAACGAATTATCTCAACGTCATCAATTAAACGGCAAGTGGCCCAAACAATAAATAACTTATCCTTGGTAGACCGTACTAAATGTTTACGTACCGCTGAATCAATTTTTATGCCTATCCATTTCCGACCATTATCTAAAGAACGCCTACGAATTATTTTGGTATTTTAATAAAATCATCTTCTTTTATTGGCAGCTCTTTTTCAACGTTTTGACGCGTTCAAAAAAGCGCATTGAAGATGGGACGACCTTGACTAGAATACGAGGCCTGCGGCCTTTTGGTTTATCTAGTCGTAAGCCAGCGGACTTGAAAGCATCAACAGACTCTCAAGTTTTTGATTTGATTTTCGTCAGCGACACATAGTACGACGCCAGACAGTTTTTTAACGCCTACTATTTGAAAACCGTCGTCACTTGGCTTAATTGCGTTCAAAAGGGCTTGTTTAGTTGCGGATGACGTCGCGTAATCAGCTGTCAACTCAGCGGTTGGAAATGCCACGACGCACGGCATCGGGGCGCGTGTCTCCATCGGTGGAGCCACTTTTGGCAATCGAAGTATTAACGAATCTGCATATGATACTTTATTATTGACAATATTGACACGGGACTTTTTCTTATCCATTTCGCGTTCCATATGGGCTAGTTTCGTTTCGTTGCGCTGATGACTTAATGGCTAACTGGGAACAGATGCACGTTACTCGCTGAGTCATGTCCATAATCGCTGACGCTGACGTCTGAATCGGTACAACTAGCATTATTTTCGTTTTTAATTGGCGAAGACTTTTCAATGGATTCGGAAATTTAACGGCACGGTTGGCGCAGTGGCTCAGCGACCGACTCTTGCGCCGCGTGTCGTGGGTTCGATTCCCTTCGATTTCTTTCCCGCACGGAACAATTATTTGTATGGCCTACAGGTAGTTGTTCCGGGTCTGGCTGTTTGCGTATGTGAGTTTGAATGTTTGTAAACGCACGCACCCACGATACAGGAGAAATTCCTAGTGTTGGGCAACGTAAAAAAAAAAGGAAGTTTGAAGTCGCTCGACCTATATTCGGGTGAAGTTTATGTACGGCGACATTTCAGTAACCAATCGTTTCGTATTAGCGGCGGTCGACGGCGACCTGGGGGCTAAATATTTCTCCGCCGCGATCAGGCGCGGGACATCGTTGCTAGATATCATTGCAAATAAATTAAAACAACTATAAAGTAGAAATAGACGAATGAAAATTATTTAGATATACCCCCACACTTAAGAAAATAAATGTACTCACCGATAGCTGATCAAATTAACTAATTACCAGTAAAAAAGGAACTAAACACTTGGCACAATACCACCACAGCCAGAAAACAAATAACAAGCCAGAATACAATCACAGACCACAGTAATCGTAATTAGTCAAGAGCAACCCCTTGACAGTCCGTGCAGGCGGAGGGAAGTGGAGATGAGTCGAGAAGAGATGATGCAAGCTGTCGGAATGTTGCAAGCTGGTTCCAGGCACCGTACTGTGGCTGTAGCTCTTGGCACTACACAGAGCGTCATAAGCCGCCTCTGCACAAGCTATCATATCACAGGCAGCGTGGCCGAGCAACATGGAGGATGATCTCGCGTCACCACTCGCAAGCTGGACCGGTACACGACGGAACTTACAATATAAATTTCAAACATCCAATATTTTTGCCTTTGTTGCCATTTATTTGACGACATTAACTTTAAGGTATATTTCCCACAATTTGCAAACATTGGATTCTTCATTTTTACAAAATATGGGGATACATTGTTAGCTATATTTAGGAATTAAAGTAAGAAGCCAGACTGGAAGAATAGATTAGGTAAATATTAATTGATATTTTTTATAGCTGCTTGAGTTGTTTTCAACTTCAAGATACGTTTCAGCAGTGTTGTAGGCGCGGGGCGGCGCTGGGTGGCGCGGGGTGGCGCCGGGTGGCGAAGCGCGGCGCGTTGTGGCGCGGGGAGGCGTCAGTGCGGAAGCCCAAATGTCAAGGGCGCGCCGCACACCCGCAGCTGGCACCGGCGCAAGTGACATCACTTACATCTCGGTGTCAGATCGCAAGCCGCACGCCGCGCCACGCAGCACGCGCTCGTGGCGGACCGCAAGCAGGTGAACCGTGCGATATCATTTGTGCAGTTGGAGCTAAACATTCACGATAATTTACACTAAAAATGATCGTGAGTGTCGTACCATGACGTAAACCTTTGACGTACCTACCCCAAACCACGTATGCGTCATTCTTTATTCCATCATTTGCGCAGTAAGGTTGCCAACTATACTGATAACAATATCTTTACTAAAAATAATAATACCATTAATATGGTGTAGGCTTCTGCTACAAAATGAAATAAAAAAATCATCCACCCAGTCATCACGGAGAAATCAGTGTACATATTATGTATTTCTCTAAAGGAGATGTTCCAAGATACGGTGCATGGCCAAGACAAAAAAACATTTAAAACAGTTGTCAACCATCCAATTTATTTTGTACTTGGCAAATAAGCAGACAGCAACAAAACGCAAATAACGAAAATTTTACAATATCTATCAATGAGCAATTGAAAGAAAAGTTTCAAGAGTTATTGCAAAATAGAGCTACCGTTTCTACTATTCTACTAGGAATGAAGATCTATAAACGTTCTTGAGCGTAGAAATGGCATAACTTGATCGTGGAGGTCTTAAACCAGTTCATAAGTCACGGGCGTAAAAATAATATACGAACGAGTATTTTCAGCTAACAGGGTTTTTAGTAACCATTTACGTTTATCTTACGTTAGACGCTCTCAGTTTTCTTCAATCCTTCTTTATAAATAAAAAATAAATATACGATTTTATTCGTAAATACTGTGTTGATTTATGATTTGATTAAAAGAAAACTAATTAAAATACTTGTTGTTGTATTCATTTATGATCAGAATCAATTAGATATATCACAAAGAGATGCAGTCTACACAGATTACTGAAAAGCTTTTGGCAAGGTGGACCATGATATTCTGCGAAACAATTAGCATTTAATGGGATAAATGGAAATTTGTTACGTTTACCGGTCGCAAT
Source organism: Phlogophora meticulosa (assembly GCA_905147745.2). NCBI lineage: Eukaryota > Metazoa > Arthropoda > Insecta > Lepidoptera > Noctuidae > Phlogophora > Phlogophora meticulosa. The sequence continues at coordinate 144,360 of LR990521.1, forward strand.
GGGTCGTGGTTAATGGTCAGGGTGCCTCTGTTGGAAGTACTTATGGAGTTTCACTGGGCTTAATTTTGGGTCCACTGTATTTTTCGTCTACATAAATGATATTAAGAAGTGTTTTATAAATGCCTTTATGATGTATGCTAATGATTTGAAGGCCTTAAAAGCGATTAACACTAGGGACGATTGCATGTCATATCAGTATGATCTAGATAGACTGACTAACTATATAGTACTGTTAATAAATTGCATCTCTGTATTCCTAAGTGTAACTGTGTACACTTTACTAAAAACAAATCAATAATATACTTTAACTACAAACTTGTTAAATAATAACATGTTAGTAATATCTTCATAGTTAGGGATTTGGGTGTACTCTTTGATTGCAAGCTGTTCTTGAATGAACATGTCGAAGACATAGTCAACAATGAGTTCTGAATGTTTGGATTTGTGAAGAGATCTTCAACTGAATTAAAGCGAACCTCAACCTATGTCTTCTTGCACCAAACACTCGTTCGGTCTTAGTTGGAATCGTGGAATGCACAGTCCCTATCTTTGTACCAAAAGTATATTGCTGGGATAGAGAAGGTTAAGCGCAAGTTCTTCCGTGATACGTATTAAGGGTATCATAGGACTAAATCAAGAACAAAATTCAGTACCTCTTTCAGTTTATATGTACGTTCCAACATAAACTTGATCACAAGATGTCGTTGTATGTTTGCAGTTTGTGCAAAGTTAACAAATAGTACGAGCGACTACACCACACAAAAAAGTCGTTAAGTTTATTGAGCCTTCTTGAGACCTTAGTTTCTATTAAGACTTGGAGGTTAAAATACTTCAAATTAGAAACATGTTGTTAAAGACTTACAAGCCTTTGAATAAAACAGTCTTCTAAGAAGGTTACAAGTGACCAGAGCCGAGGCTCTTGTAAACATCTAGGTTTGGAGGCTACAGGGCTTTTTAGCCTTCTAGGTAGAAACGAAACGAGCCTTAAAAAACGGCAAAAGGCTCTAGTCATTAATATTAAAGTATAACATTTTTTAACAAAAATATGAATTAACTTACAAACTTTCTAATTGTTAGTTGATCCTATTTCTCCAAACGGTTTTTAAATTACTACATTTATAAAATATGAGTAATGCGTATTGCGTGACGTACGCGACATTTTACTCATAACAATATACGTATAGCGTAACATAACTTACGCGGCTTCACCACGTAAATTAAACCATGAAACAGACGAATTTTTCAAATGTTTATGAACTTTATAATTTTAACAATGAATTATGAATTTCCTACGAAATCTTTCGGATTGTGATACTTATGTGTTAAGCAGTTGGGGTTCAGATGTGAGATGAGTCATCAGTATCAGACTTTTCCCTCCAGTGAATGTCCATATATGTTTCATGACGCGACCACAACACCCACAAAATAACATAGAAATGAACGATCTTCCACTCATTTAATTTAATTTTGAGATCATTCGAAGCTCGAATGAACTATGCCGAATGCCGAAGTCAAACATGCTTCCTTTAAACGTTGCCCCACACTAATTTCTCCTGTATCGTGGGTGCGTGCGTTTACAAACATTCAAACTCACATACACAAACCAGACCCGAAACAACTACCGTAAGCCGTACAAATATTTGTGAAGGGCGGGAATCGAACCCACAACACGCGGCGCAGCAGTCAATCATTTAGCCAGTACACATTAGCCATTTTTTGGTGTCAAAAAATCAACGAACAAAGAGTGAAGCGTGTAATATCACATACAGATAGAATTTTGAATGTCTTCTTTTTCTACATATACATTTCTATTTGTCGTAATCTTAGAAGTCATCTCCTTCCTAGCGATATCATCTTTCACACAATCCATCCACCGTTTCCTAGGTCTCCACCAAATCTTATAACTCTCCCCATTGGTACTCGAAACTTTCCTCACAACATGATCCTCATTCCTTCGCATCACATGTCCATACCATAACAATCGATTTCCACACAAGTTCTCGGTCACAGGCGCCACTTTCAGACTTCCTCTTATATATATTTTCATTTCTTATTCTATCCATTCGCGAAACACCAAACATCTCCCTTCGCATTCTCTTCTCAGCTGCATGCAACTGCCTTTCATTCATCCCTTTTGTGGATGGATCAGAATGTTGGATCCATACGGGACAACTGGTCATATTTAATTTTTATATCTATCATTGTTAATTTTTATCCGCAAGTTTTGAATTTATATGATTATTTATTTAAATTTATTTTTAAAATTCTCGGCAAAATGAGTGAAATTATTGAGTTTCTCGAAAATGATCAATACCTACATATAATAAAACTAGCGGACCGAAAACACGTCGTCCAGCCCGTACAGCGCCACCTATCGGGTCCAATTGTGAATCTAAACCATCCAAGGCGTCACCCAAACGCATGCAAAGTGCAGAGGTGTATAAATAGTAGAGTTGTGTGGTGTATTCGCAATTAATCACTATACCTACGCAATGAATGCGCCCGCGTGTAAAATAGGATCGCAGGCGGACAGCACAGGACTTACCAGAGGCAGTCCAGCATGATAGAGACATGCACGTGGCGCCCGCGGGGCTGCACTCACCTGCAACAATAAACAAACACCCGTCATTGAAAGGACTGCTCAAGGTACAGTGTTCACTGCTCCCAGCAGCCTGCTGGGCTCGCTTTCAATACAACATTTACGAATATATGTTCGTTGATAGTGCATTACGTAACCCTCGCGTGTCAGCCATCTGGCCGAACGGCTCACACAACGTTAGGGATATTTAGTAGAAATACTGAAATAAACCTCCGACTGCAAAAATAGTATCTTTAAATATCTGTGCGGACGTGCACTCGCCAAGAAAAACGCGCAAATCCAGGGACTGTACTCGTAAATCTTTAAATTGGATGAACTATAAGCAGAATAGGCTATAAAGATAAACAACACATTCGTAGCCAACAAAGAAGCGTTATTTATAAATACCAATATTTAAGACCTTTTTTATAAATCAAAAATACGAGTCGACAGCTTAAGTATGGAGGATATGTCAAACCACCATATTAATTCTTTAGAATCAAAATTATCTGACGATTGAAAAACCGGCCCTAAGAGAAATAAAGTTGTAGGCTATGGGCTGTGTTGAAAATTTGAAATAAAGTACCTAATTAGTATCACCTTTCCCATTTTCGCAAGGAGCACCTTTTAGTGTTCAATTGTAAATGATTGAGAAGAGCGCGACTTATGGTATTTACAAGGTAGATGTGAGTGTAAACCCCGAGAGGGGACACCCTAGAAGGTCATATACACTGACCTTATTAGTGAGTCCTTCATACAGGTCAGGTACGTAGTGCTCGTCATCGGAGCGTGTATGAATGTGGACGAAGCAAAACCAGTGTATCAAGACCGTAGCATCGCAGCAGCCGGTGTTTTTTAGTGCTTGCCTACCCAGTTGGGAACTAAGTGTGAGTTATGTACTTGTGAACTGTGACATGTTTAAGTGTTCCTTACTAAAATCGATAGAAAGTCTGAACCCTTTATTTTACATTCAGAATCTGCTTCCGCTACAGAATCTTTGGCAGCCTATTCGATGATTGACGTAACACAGGTATTACTTTCCTTGCTATCCTGACTTGAAACACTAGCACCCTAGTATCCGGGGTGATACTGAATGTGTCCCGGCATGTGAATGTTAACTGTATTGTGGTTTAACAGTTCTGACATTTAGGAGGTCGTTTCTATCATCGTCAGAAAGAAACAGGTTCTGGAAGTTATCGGTGTACGCGGCATCGTGCATCGACACGATCTGACCAGGGATTTAAAAATAACCCCGAAGTAGTATGAGGTACAGGTACGGAAATCAGCGAACGGAAGGGAGCCCCTCAAAGTTACTGACAACATACGCAGTTACTGGCCGGCCCCTCGTGACGCTATCAGGTGATGCTAGTCGTGAACACAGCATCATAATTACGTTAATGTAGCTGCAATTAGCTGGAAGCGTGAGCCACCTAGCGAGCGCCGGCTAAATACAGTCACCTTGACGAGGTGTCGTCAAAGCGCGCCGCGCTACTGCTCCAAGTACTCACATCTAATCTGGACTGTATGACAACAGATGACGCAAGCCGAGCCATACCGGTTTAACTGCAATTTCGCATTTAATTATATATAACCTAATCAAACGTTATTTATGTGCAGCGCCCCGAGAAAGGAAACTTTGCTACGAAGGTTTGTATTGTTTATTGGTGTGAAGTAAGTACCGACACTTCCATTTGATGTTTACTATATTTTGAATGTTCTAATCAAATCAAATCAAATCAAATCAAATCATTTATTATCAGGTAACAAAAGACCCATAGATAAATACCTTAACCTAAGTATACATATTTATAACCATACTAAAACTACTGCACACGAAGAGCCGGTGCAGTGTCGTGTTACGCTGCGAGGTGTCGCGTAGCTGGCCGCGAAAACGCCGATACAGCACACCTTTCGGCCAAAACTCTTCCTTGAGGAAGGTCATCAAATGGTGAGTCGGAACGCGCACCATGAATGACTTGAAATTGGTGCTATGGCGCGCCTCCAACTCAAGGTCCAGTTGGTCTTCACCCGTAAGTACTCTACGATGTCCTCCGTCTTCGTAGAATGATGCAAACGGGAAACGTACAACTGTGTCGTCGGTACTGCAGGACGTAGCAGCGTGTTCGGTCCAGCCAGCGCCGTCCCACACTGGTTGCGATAAGCAGGCTTCCTCTTCTTCCTCTCCACCTTAATGAAGCCGTCCTCATCGTATGTGTTCTTCGGTGGATCCTGCCGTCCGTGGACCAACACAGCGCCGTTAGCCACGCTCGCTGCTGAGCGGCTCTGCTTTCCCCCTTTTGGCTTTTCTGCCTGTCGTTTCATTTGCGACACAGCAGGTTACTGTACGTCTACCCCAACCTGTCAAATTGCTGCGATAGTTTTGCAACCATACTACAAAAGAATAAGGTTCATGTTCTATTGGGAAAATGACATATACAATGGTGGATTATATCCGTACGGTTTTATTCTTAGTTTTCTCTTTAGTCACTAAGCATAAACTTGTGGTGATCTAGGAACTTCGAAGGTCAGTAAACTGTTAATTGTAAATAATAACAAAACCATGACCAGCACGAGCACATCGCAAAGATCAGCCATTACCCCGCTCACCATATTTGAGGGAAGGGGGGTAATCCGACCCCGACGTTATCGCTAGGCTTGACATCTAAGAGAACATGACGACAACATGATACTACACTTGCTGCTACAACTATTCTTGTCATCTAAATAGTCGTTGATTGAATAATATGAATAAGGTTTGATTTCATTTACCTTTAAAAAGGTTTGATATAACTTTAGATTTAAACGCATTTAAAGGCAAATCCAGCAAAGAAGTTAACATAGTTATTAGTTAGTTAGAAGGTATCATGTTATAAAAGCGAATACAAAACTCTATAAATGAGCTCTCTTATAAAGTTAGTGGAATAGAAAATATAGTTTGTGCTTATTTCCGGTGTTAAAATTATGGATTTCACTGTTTTTGGTGAACATAATTATGCATATTTTGCCTAATGTATAAAATGTTAGCAAAATTGAATTGAGATGACAGTGTGAGAATACCAATCTCTTTAAATAGATCCCTTAAGGAGACTCTGGACCTCAGTTTTTATATTGCACGAATAGCTCGTTTTTGTAAAACAAAATGTTTTTGAATGTCTTTTCCCCATAATAGCATACATTAGGACATAGAGTCAAAATATCTAAAATAGACTAACCGAGCTGTATCAACGTCAGTGTATTGTCTAAGTTTCCTGAAGGTGAAGGCGGCAGAGCTGAGACTTTCCTGCTAGAGTTAATATGTCTGGGCCATCTGTAGTTTGGCATCCACAGTTATGCCCAAAAATACTGCTGAGCTACTACAGTATCAAGCACCTCATTACTTATATATGGACCTACCTATATATTACCTTAAATATTGGGACCAAGGTTTCTAACATTAGGTAATTCGAACTTTACACATTTCGATTTCATGGCATTGAGAACTAAGTTATTGGTCGTAAACCATTCTATGACCATTGAAAGAAAAATCTACTTTAAAGATAAGAGAGGTATAATTTGCAAACAGTACAACATCACAGATGCCATTTAAATAGAATGGTAAGTCGTTTATGTAAATCACAAATAAAAGAGAACCCAGGTTTGAGCCTTGAGGTGCACCTAACTGAACTGGTAACCCGGAAGATTTTGAACCATTAACATCAATAAATCGTAATTGGAATCAATTATGTAAATATGAGCTTCATTTTAGACACCGCTTAGTAGCTAGTACACACACTTTTGCGTAAACTATGGCACGAAACAGCATTTATGCCTTGTGTGCTGCAGCCGGACTATTGCGTGCTTCAGCGAACGATCCTTTGACCATTGAGTGCTGTCGAATACGAACACGAGCGGTCGCGGAGGCATGCCATCGCGCTCAGTAGCACGCCGTGGCCGTGGTGTCGGCATTGCGGTCATTTCCTCGGTCGCATGGCCGCGGTAGCTAATGCCACCGTGCACACTGTATCTTTCTCGCTCTGGGAAATGATGATCCTGATCGAAAGAAAAGGATAAAGCATGAAAAAAGGCAACTCTGTGCTGGCAGATGTGGGCCAACCCTTAACGGAGTTGTATAGCTGCCCACGCTGTGGCTTCGGGAAGGCGTGCGCCGTCCCGACAAGTTATCATAATATAGGCAATCGTTAAACCCGCATCGAGTCTACCCATATTGTCCACTGCGAGTTGCAGTGAATCCCCAGCCTCCTTTCTCGGAATCCTTTGTCGGTTTCATCTGGTGGCACATCTACAGCGGATCTTCGGCACTTCAAGCTAAACCAGACCAGTATTGAGAGTAGTGAAAATAGTGGCGGGTATTCTTTCCTCAAATTTCTTATTTTAAACTTTCATGTAAACCTTAAACGACACAGACGCTCCCTTTCGGCTTTTAGGAAATATTGCCTGAGACTGTAAATATGATGGGGATATGTAAGTCTCATCGTGTGCTTACGAATAATAACATGTTATATGGTAAAGGTAACATCCGATTCATTTTGACTCCTCAAGTGCTACCAAAATATTGGCAATAGACCCAAAAAAGCAAAATAGCAGTTTAGACACAAATCATCATCATCATCCTCTTGCTTTTATCCCAATTTATTTGGAGTCGGCGCAGCATGTCTTCCTCTTCCATACATTTCTATTTGCCGTCATCTTCGCCATTACCACATTTCATCCACCCTGTGTTTATTCTGTGCTTGACAGTCCGATCTATTACTCCGTCACTTTGCACTAGTGAACCGAGATACCGAAAGTCGGAGCCAATCGGAAGGAGCACGTAATCCGCTATGGCTTCAGAGCTGGAGAGACCGCCGAAATCGCAGAACATATATTCAGTTTTGGTTCTGCTGATTTTTAAGTCTACACTCTCCAGCCGCTGTTGCCATTTCTTAAGTCTGCTGGATCTCAGGTCCATCTTCACAAAAAAAGAACAGTGTCGTCGGCAAATAGCATGCACCAGGGTGCCTCCTTCTTGTATTTCCGACGACGTCAGGGCGTCCATTATCAACAGGAAGAAGTAAGGGTTTAAGGCCGACCGTTGGTGCAATCTTACAGCCACACTGAACTTGTCAGTGTTACCAGCAGACGACCGGACATGAGTGCTAGATCAACTGTACATCACACTAATGAACTGTACATACTACCCATGCACACCTTTCTTCTTCAAGGCCCACCACAACACCTCCCGAGGATCACACGATTTTCTAGATCAATGACCACCATATGCAAGTTTTTATGTGCACGTCTATACTTCTCGCACAACTGGCGGAGTGCAAAGGTGGCGTCCATTGTTCCTCTACCTGGCATAAATACTTACTGATTTTGGGAAATGTCACTCTCTTCTCGCAATCTTTTCTTTATCACCTTCTCCCATACTTTCATACTATGTGACAGGAGCTTTATCCCTCGATATTTGTTGCAGTCCTGTACATCCCCTTTATTTATGAAGATGGGCACTAGTGAACTATTGCACCAATCTTGTGGGATCACTTCCTCATGCGACAACTTGTTAAAGAATAAAGTCAGCCACGTACATCCGTCTTCTTTTAGTTCCTTCCATACTTCTACTGGTATATCATCTGGGCCCATGGCCTTTCCATTTTTCATACTTTTTACTGTTTGCCTGACTTAATCCATGCTACCTTCTATTACCAAACCCATATTTACCTGTGCCTCTTGAACCATACCATTCTATTCATTCTCCTCGTTCATTAGCTTATCAAAATAAACCTTCCATCGCTCTTTTATTTCATTATCATTGCACAGAACCTTACCTGCATCATCTTTCATACATTTGAAATGAGTAATATCTCGTGTTCTTTTTTCCCTTGCATTCGTGATCCGATAGAGATCTTTCGGGCCTCTAGGGCTATCCAGTGAGTCAAACAACTTCTCATGTGCCTTAGCCATAGCAAATGCTACCGCCTTTCTTGCTTTTCATTTCCATTCCTTGTATTTTGTATTATTTTCTTCTTTCAAACTATCGTTCCCATTTTTTCAACCTGCCATTCTTTAAAAGCAACTTTTTGCTCTTTTAATAACTTTTGCACCTCTTCATTCCACCACCAAGTATCCTTATCTATCATACTTTTCCCTTTCGATTCTCCAAAAATGTTTTTTGCTACTTTTCTTATACAATCTGCCATCTCATTCCAACATTCGTTCACAGATTTCCCATCCATATCTTTCATTCCAATCATTGTGTCCACCACTTGGTTTTTGAACAATCTGCCGCACTCCTCTTTTTCCAGCATACGCCATTTAGTTTTTGGTGGGGGTCGTTCTGTGTTATTTCTGGTGGGGACACATACTTTAGCCTCCACCACCACCAACCTGTGTTGCGAGACTAATGCTTCACCTGGCAGCATTTTACAGTTTTTGACATTAAACTATTCCTCTTTACTAGGAAGTAGTCGAAATGAGTCGCGTGGTGGCCACTGTTATATGTAATCAGATGTTCGTCTTTCTTTTTAAACCACGTGTTTATTATTGCCAGGACGAATGCAGTAGCAGCTTGCGTCATTTTTACGGTTTCCATACCCCCAACCACAATGCACTGCCTCATACCCATCCTTCAGTTTTCCGTATGTAGGGGGTGACTTTAACGTGCCCGTTAAAGTCACCCCCTACATACACTTCTTCACTGTTTTGCATAGCTCTCATCACACAGTCAAAGTCCTCCCAAAATTTATCTTTTATACTATCCTCATATCCAGACCGGAGTGCATACACGCACACTAATTTTAGTACTACACCTTCCAGAATCACTTTGACTATTATCACTCGATCACTTACTGTATTTACATCTGCTACACATTCTTTCAGCTGCTGGCCAAAACTATACCTACACCATTTCGCTTGCCATCGCTTCCACAGTAGAAAAACTTATATCCTTCTCCTATCTCGCAGATTAGACACAAATGCCACTCTCATTTTTACCATAAATAATTTTCCAAAACTATTCTTTTTAGCATAGCAATTTAATGATTTGATTGGAATTATAACTAGCGCTGGCCGTCTAGCCGACTGGCCAAGCCGATCATTGTTTTCGCTATGTTCGGGTGGAATCGGTACCTAATGTTCGTCAAGTTTCGCTTTCCTTGCCACACCGCGCACACGGACATTAGGAACAGGTTTTTGTTTAATTTGGATTTTGTTATAGTATAAAATAATACTTATAAAAATGTATATTTTTAATTCTCAGCTTTATTATAATTATTTAATATAAGTATATACGTGCATGCGGGTGCAAACCTGAATGTGTTTTACAATAATACGGGAAAAGTCAGTGAATTACATAGCTAAGACAGTTTATATTACAGTAAAAGTACGTGGTTGAATTAATCACACCATTTTAAGCAAAGAAATAGTAATATTTGTAATAAGCCGACTCGCCGCCTACAAATATGGCTGGCCCCGACATCTCTAATTATAACCCCTATTAATTGTGAATTCGTCTCTGAGATAACATTTTTTCACAAGCTTGCTCCACTTCTTTTTGAGTAACACGTATGATTAAAAAAATGATATGATACCCTAAATCACATTCTATGTATGTGTTTATCTCCCTTGATGTGTGTGGCGGGGTAGCGGCCGATCCAGCAGTCACCACCACCGCGCGCTTCAATAAAGTCGGGGTTCGCAGGCGTGACGTCCCGACGCCGCGACATGCGCGTCACTGTGCCGTGGGGAATCGACGTGTGAGATGTGTGGGGGCTGGCAGTGAGTCCATCCAGCACGGGAGCTCTGTTGCCGCGCGCGGATAAGGTCCGCAGTGCCAAGGCACGTATTGTTACAATAAGGCCCCCAGCCAGGGCTAACTACAAGTCGGCCTTACCAACTTGGATCCTCTATTTATACTATTCAAGTTCGGGGAAAAGAAGATTGAACAGACATGTTATTCACAAACTAAAATATTCGACAGACCGGTTGCATTTCAATGTCAACAGGTATTTAGGCATAACATTAGAGAAGTGTGACCTACTTCTGAACGAGTAGAATAATATAAATATTTCCGTGCAGGACTTGTGGTGGATGACTTTCTATTCGCGATAAGCTAAGTTGCATGATACTACATTTATCATAATTAGCCTATTGCTAATCAAGTGAATTCTGATTTATGCTCAACAAGTCAACTCTTCTGCTAAAAGAGCTGTCATCAGTTGATATAGACAACTTTGATAACTTTGATTATAAATTATGAATACAGTATGCACTATTGGTTATTATATTCCTAAAGTAAGCACCTACTTACTTATCTAAGTCTTATGTTCATTAAGACTAAACCAGTGCCTTATTTTTAATCTAAAAACTTAAATGTCTGCAAATCAAATCCCTTATTAGCAGTAAACCCTAAACATGTCCTCGAATTATACTAATTATTGTATATTTCAGACTACTACTACTTAGCAGTTGCCCGCGACTTCACACGCACAAATGAATGAAACGAAACAAGCAAAGCCAGACTTCCAAAACTTAAGTTATTTCACACCTTTTAGTGTTTTTAAAGTCACTCGGTTATTTATATGAGCGACGATCTGCTGCGCATCCGCCACTTACAGACCCGAAGCGGCAATTCCTAATTCAACCTTGCAGCAAAACATAGCAGATGATGTGGATCCACAGAAATCTTAATAATAAGGCAATAGAAGTCGCAAAGACGCGTGACCTTGTCGCTGCGCTTATGTGTTGGAGTACACAAGTGCACGCGGAGCGTTTGTTGCGGTTTCTTGTGTTATTTGACACGCGGAGAAGTAAACATGGTGTTTTGCAGCATATCCAACTGCGGAAACTCGTCCAAAACTTGTAAACTTATGAAATAAAGGAATAACATTTCATATGTAAGGACTTAATTTTTGAAATATTGTCGATTTTAGTAAATATAGACAAATCAAATATTTTCACCACCACTACTACGATTATCACAGAAAACGATGTTTTTTGTCAAATCAATAACCATTAATACTTAATCTTGTTCATGTTTACTATTACAACTGATAAAAGCAGCAATGAAATTATAGGCATGCGCAATAAACAATAATCGCCGTTTGCTAATTCTAGGTACAAGCCGCATGAGTTGGCCGCAATTTAGTGACGTGCCACTACTATTCTGTATCGATAATTAATTACGTTCCGCCTAATACTGTTTTACCAAATTGGAATGTATTATGATTTTTTTGTTAAATATTTAAATATGAGATTTATTTTCAGTTTTCACTGTTTGTTTTGTTTCTATCTAAATAGTTAACAAACCGATTTTTTTAACAATTACCTGTTAATCAGTACTTTTAAACTACTTTCCCATTCAGAAAATTAATAGGAGGACGGCTTATTATTGTTAAGTACGTGGGTAAGTTTGGATCAGACCATAACAATATTTCTATGGGTATTAATATAAAAAAATAACGGTGAACATACATAAAAAAAACATACATTCAGCCGAACATAGAACCTCCTCCTTTTCGAAGTTGGTTAAAAAGGGCGTCGAGGAATGAAACACTTTCAATCAAATTAGTTGCTAGACTCCTTGGCGATTAATGCTCAACGGAAAATTATAATTTTCGATAATTTATCGATATGAGCTCGTAATAGTTTGCACTGCACTATTCTTAGGAGAGAGTGAGCGCGCAGTATCATTTTCTGCTTTTAGCACACGTTTCTTATTGGCTGCAGGAGTCGCGCCCCCTGAGATTATGCGTTGTTTATTAATATTTCGTAATGTCGTCGCAAAAAAATTAGTTTTGTAGTAACAATGCAAAGTGCATGTGTAGGCGATATCGTGTATGTATTGTTTGTTTATGTGGTGGTAGCTGTGACTGTGATGTCTTAGAGCTAGGTACAAACTAGTATGTTATAGGTACATTTATTTGGTAATTGGTATAATTTAATTGGCTATGTTACTCGTACACCCGCCTTTCTAACTGTCACCTTACATGGTGCTCACATGCTTACAAATATTGCCGCCACACATTATTACGCATGAGATGTAATAATAAATAAAAACAATGCAACAACGTGTGAGTTACAATACTTAGTCTAGAATTCATTTTATTATAATAAAAAAATAAAATAACAAGACTGTATAAATAATTGGCAACCAGTTCGATTTTGTGTAGTCTCTAGATTGTCCTATGGACCAGTTAATATTCTGATTACAATTTATAGAAAGGTTATAATCTCGCGAGACTTATTTTAAAGCAAGTGTGTTTGCAATAATCCAGTTCGATCCCCGCACGGAACAAATACATATTTGTATGATCTACAGGTAATTGTTCCGGGTCTGGCTGTTTATGTATGTGAGTTTAAATGTTTGTAAACGCACCCAAGATACAAGAGAAATTCCTAGTGTGGGTTGCCCCACACTAGGAGTTTCTCTTGCATCCCTTAAAAAAAATAAAAAATGCTCTAACTAAATGATGGGTCTGCTTATAAACAAAGAAATGGTGAAAGCGCACCTAAATCCACCGTGAACTTTAGAAGATTAAGCGGTCACAGAGAACTTGTTTAGCATTTATTCACTACCCGTGAAACGGTTGCGCGTGCGCAAACAAGTAATGATTGTTCTCGGCACGCTGGCGTCATCACGTTGCCAACATGCTACACACTACGGTGGCACGGCTGTGTGGGGCAGACAGGAGTGAGTGCGAGCCACTCAGCACTGGGCGACACAGCCACGTAATTACGTAACGTCTGCAAATATCAGGAGGCCTCACGAGTCACGCCAAGCATTTAGTAGCTGCCCCTGCCGAACGGATCTTGCTGTGCATTTATATCTTCTTCTTCTATAATGTGCTTGTCGTGTGGCAGTATTTAATTCTTCTTAACTTTACGTGTATAATACATTAATACTAGCTGTCTGGCGAACTTCATACCGCCCCAAAAGCTAATTTACACTGCCATCTGTTAGAAATGTACGGAACTTATAATAGGAAAACATTTAATTTGCAATAAAAAAATATATTAAAGTCAATAGTCGAAATAAAAACTATCCTACCTTTTAAGTTTGACCAAAAACACACACTGTGCAAAATTTTATTGAAATCAGTTCAGTAGTTTAGGAGTCGCTGTAATCGTCCCTTTGTGCCTATTGGCCTAGCGCTGTTCTATCTCCTGCTTGATATGGAGGGATGTGGAAATTATGTATTATTCTAACTCCTCCGCTGTTCTTTACTGATTAATTTCGTTGCGGGATCCAAGACAGGTGAATCGTTTTTCCGGGACTTGTCAGGCTTCATAGTCTCGACGCTTTTCTGGTGGTCGTCACTGTTGATTATGGTTTTCAGGAGTTGCAGTGGTTTGGGAATAGTGTGGCGGGCTTGTCCCAATAAAGTAATACACTAATACATTTATGTATTTAATTGACGAATTCCCGGTACTATACAAATATAAATATACAAATATTTGTGTTCATATTCAAATAAATATGTATGTATCAGTTTTTGTAACCCTTCACTAAGGTAATTGCAACTACCACTGTCTGAGAAAATACATTCTGTACTTCATGTTTAATACTTCAAGCACAAGAATATACAAAATATTAAATGATTCGCTTTATATTTGTAATGAATACAAAAAAATCTGAACTCCTACGAGCAGTATGAGCATTGAAAGAACCAGGAAAGTCGGACTCGCACACCTCAGCAGCAGCCATAGTTTATCTTGGCAGAAATCATTTTTCATTTTCAAGGCTATATATACTATACCGATATCCATTTTTGTTAAAGCATTACTCAAAAAACATTTGAGTTTTTTTTTACTCTATTCTACGGAGCTGTCCACGGGCCGCTCGCTGAAAGCGTAGATACTTGCGAGTATTACTTGGCCACGAGTCCAGGACGCAGTCTTGATTCGTGATACTTTTTGCAAACTTTTCTGATACGAACTATGGCACGTGCCTTATTTAGTAGAACAAGCATGGGCAACGTGTGTGAGGGGAGTGGTGCTTGAGGGCACTGAGCAGATGATGGGTTAGACTGTTACAGTATCGGTGTTGGCGGTAGCTACATGTGTGGGGCACTTACGTACAGTGGTGAGCGAGCGAGCATGCGACTCACCTGCAACAGAAACATTATCATTTTAGCATCTTATTTCTTTACTCTCTTGTTGTCAAGTCGCAAGCCAGGCTGGCGAGTGTGGGGTCCTTCTGGGTAATATCCCCAGATCGGGGCAAGGGTCATTTATTGAGATTATATTTCCCATTAGATTTTCGTACGCATTCCGGTGATATAATTTGTGCTAAGACAGGACAGTGACTTGTTGGACTTAAAGAGTTTTACCACGGTTATATAGACATGATGTAAAGTAGACCGCACGTCGATGTTAACGGTTCGACCTTAAGCTTGCCTAGTACGTTATGGAGTTCTGATAGACTTTGTGTCAGCTTGTACTGTATTTTTTAAAACTGTCGTGCGGCCAACTGTAGCTAATGTTATTTCAAAAGTATATTTTATGCTACAAATCTTATAAAGACGTATTAATAATAGTCATTTTATACCTACGCTACGTTTAAAATGTAAACTAAGTAAGTATATTAGGTACTAGTTCAAAAAAAAACATAATAATCAAATCAAATCTATCATCAGCAGTGATCGGAATTAGGTGACCTAAAATACCTAAAGTTGACTGAAAAATATTTTCGGGGTATTCGTTCCAGGCGAAAAAGGTACTTAAGTGTCCCTACATTACCTTTTTTTTGCCATTGTATTCATTTTCTTTTTTACCGATTTCAAAAACAAGGAGAACCTTCTCCAAAAACTAGTAGACAGGTTTCAATTGTTATTAATTCAGGTAAAAAACTGAGACCGCCTCATGTTTTATCCCGATCTATATGCATTAAGATACATGAAAATGAATAGTTTTCTTACTATAAGTATGTACCAATAATCATCAGTTAATGTTGAAAGGTTCTCTACCTATAAATGGATTTTATGAACAAAAATAAATCGTGTAAAGATAACTAATATGTAAAAACTCTTATTTAGCAAAAAAGACGATAAATCTTGCGATGACAAAGGAAACTCCGTTGCTGATGGAAACTAGCGTATAGCTATATTCTGACTGAGTCCTAGGCTGCCTGTCCATTGAAGCGGAGGGAAGCTGACGAGGGAGGTGCGGAGCGGAGAAACGGAGAAATTTTAACCAACTAGCTGACCTGACAGACGTCGTACTAGCTGACCCGGCAAACGATGTTTTGCCATATAAAATGTTTGGGGGAGCACCACCCTTAAAATTTAGGGGGATAAAAAATAGATGTTGGCCGATTCTCAGACCTACCCGATGTTCACACAAAATTTCATACAAATTGGTCCAGCCGTTTCGGAGGAGTTCGGTGACTAACATTGTGACACGAGAATTTTATATATTAGACTAGCTGACCCAGCAAACGTTGTTTTGCCATATTATGTTTGGGGTGGACCACCCTTATCATTTAGGGGTATGAAAAATAGATGTTGGCCGATTCTCAGACCTACCCGATATGCACACAAAATTTAATACAAATCGGTAAAGCCGTTTCGGAGGAGTATGGGAACGAACATTGTGACACGAGAATTTTATATATTAGACTAGCTGACCCAGCAAACGTTGTTTTGCCATATTATGTTTGGGGTGGACCACCCTTATCATTTAGGGGTATGAAAAATAGATGTTGGCCGATTCTCAGACCTACCCGATATGCACACAAAATTTAATACAAATCGGTAAAGCCGTTTCGGAGGAGTATGGGAACGAACATTGTGACACGAGAATTTTATATATAAGATTAGATTAGATTATAAAGTAGTAAAAGTTGTATGTAAGTTTGTAAGTTTTTTAAGTTTGTATGCAGGGGATAATCTCCGGAACTAATGATCCAATTAAAAAAAAAAACACTGTGAGAGAGGTACATTATTCAGGAGTAATGTAGCTTTCCAACAGTGTTTTTTTTTGGAATTCTGTGCCATAGGCTACAAATTATATTTACATTATGCGTATTAGCCAAGATGTCGCAATGCTAGTCTAGCAAGTCGGAAATAAATACCTCTAAAAACAGAATTACTTGCATGCGCTGCCTTAACAGTTGTTTAAAATGTAAAACACTGTATGGCAATCTTGTTGTGGGTAGTATAATAGTGTTCTGGGTATTTGCTATGTATAATAAAAAATATCTATCTATGTAATGTAGTGTATAAAGTATATCAGTCATCTAGTACCCATAACACAAGCTCTGCTTAGCTTGGGGCTAGACGATGCTTTGTGGATTTTCCAGCATTTTTTTAATTTTTTATTTATTTATATTTTATGTTTTACATAGCTTTTTATGTTTTAAAAAAGTGTTCTTTCGACATACAGTAGACTCCGTTTATTATGACATCGAAAGGAATTGACAAACACGTCATAATAAGCGGACGTCATACAAAACGTTTTGTGAAATGAAAAACCTTTTTTATGTAAATATGTATGTACTTGAGTATTTTAATACAGAAACATAGTAAATACATATGTATACATACATATTAAATCAAAATCAAAATTGTACATAATCAGCACATTATAACACATACAAGTGTATTTTTTACTGTAAGTAATCTGTAATTTTTGACTGCTTTTGTTTTTTCATTTTATTGTTAAAACAGTCTCTAATACTATTGTGTATAGAAGACATAGCTATGGTCAAATTATCATTTTCAATATTGCTGTGAACAAATCGTGATAATAATTCTGCAGCTTTTAATCGACGAACATTACCGGAGGTGTAAAGAATCATGTCAGTCATTATAACCGGTCATAATTTATTAAAAATGGGTCATAATAAGCGACATGTCACTGTAAGGGAAGCCATTATATCCGACTTTTTTATAAAGAATTTTATATGAAAACCAAACTTCGTAACTGTAATTACGTCATAATAACCGGTTGGTCAATATAGGCGGAGTCATAATAAACGGATTCTACTGTACTTCTTTAACAACAAAGTATCAACCCTTATCTAAATAAATTATTTTATTTTTACAAGGACATCATAAAGATAAGATTTACCTATTACAGTATGTCAATAGGTCATACGGTTTCGAAGACACTTTAAAATTTCTAAACCGCATGATTACTTTTGTTCGCGCCTAGAACGTGGGTTGCGAACGTGTTAGCTTAGCCTTACCTATAGTTGGCGTCATGCATCATCCTCCTGCCCTTATCCAAATTAATTTGGGGTTGGCGCAGCATGTTTTCTTCTTCCATACATATCTACTTGCCGTCATCTCAATAGTCACCTATTTTCTAGCCATATAATCTTTCACGCAATCCATCCATCTTTTCTTTGGTCTCCCTCTACTCTTGTAACCCTCCACATTCATCCTCAAAACTTTCCTCACAACGTGGTCCTCATTCTTTCGCATTACATACCCATGCCATGACAACCGATTTCCACACAACTTCTCGGTTACAGGCACCACTTTCAGACTTCCTCTTATATACTCATTTCTTATCCTATCCATTCGCGTAACACCACACATCCCCCTCAGCATTCTCATCTCAGCTGCATGTAACTAGCCTTTCATTCATCACTCTTGCGGCCCAACATTCTGATCCATACAAGACAGCAGGTCTTACCATTATTTTGTAAATCTTCTCCTTAATTTTAAGGTCACAAGTTGTTACCGTTACCTGCCGCCATTTCACTCACCCTATTTGAATTCGGTGCTTGACAGCCCGATCAATTTCTCTGTCACTTTGCACGAGTGAACCGAGATACCGAAAGTCGGAACAGACCGGAAGAAGCACGCTGTTAAGCGCTATTACTCCAGGACTGGAGAGACCGCCGAAATCGCAGAACATATATTCAGTTTTGGTTCTGCTGATTTTCAAGACTACATTCTCTGTTGCCATTTCTCCAGTCTGCTCTGGATCTCAGGTCCATCTTCACCGACAAAAACAATGTCGCCGGCAAATAGCATGCACCAGGGTGCCTCTTCCTGTATGTCCGACGTCAGAGCGTTCATTATCAACAGGAAGAGTTAAGGGCTTAATGCCGTCCTAAAGGCTTAATCCTTGGTGCAGTCCTACCGCCACACTGAACTTGTCGGTGTTGCCTTTTGCAGATCAATGAACACCATATGCAAGTTCTTGTGTGCACGTCTATATTTCTCACACAACTGGCACAGTGCAAAGGTGGCGTCCATTGTTGTATGTTCATAATTTTCTAAATCGCGGTGTTAAGAATTTTCGCGGATTGAAGACGCTCTCGATATATCATTCCCCGTTTGTCAAGGTGATGAAAGGTTCTGAATATAATTGCGGTTCTATAATATTAATTTGGTTTTTAAGCTATTGCATAGCTTTTATTGCGATAAAAGCTATGCAATAGCTTAAAAACACAGGCTTTGAGCGCGGCGACCGAATCAAGAAATTCCGTAACGAAAATAAACCTAACACCCCTCGAGCACAGCGGTACGGCGTTGAAAGCCGTGCATCGTCTAACGTCGTTTCAGGTCGGCAGACTCCGGCACGGTGTTTGTGTGCGTGCGACTTGACGTATGCGTGTAGACTGTACGAAGCTCGCACGGATCGAGACGAGCTGCTCCGAAATCGGACGAATACTTACGTATTCGCAGCTGTTTGTGAGAAACTATATAGGTATCTATCATTTATGTACAACAGTGAATAGCTGTACGCGTAAAATTTGTATATAAAGTGTTTTAAATATGAATAAACAAAGTGCATTTAATAATGAAGAAAGTGATGAAAAAATAGTGAAAGAAAATGAGTGAGTACTCTATATACATACATTTTATTATTACTGCTATAAAAATAACCTACATTTTTGATATTGAAATGAGATATCTTAAAAGTAGCCCTCTTTCATACACACAAACACACACACATTAGTTTAAATTCTCAATTTAGATTCTCAATATGTATGTACATATTATACATACATAATAGAAACCATTAAACCAAGCTACTGTACTATTTAGTACCTTTGTTTTTTGTGTATGGGTAATACACATTAATGCCACGCAGAGAAAGTACATATGATATTATATCCATATAAATGTTGAACGCGCGAAATTGGATGATCAAACTCTTGATATCGTTCTTTTTGTTCAATTTTTTTGAATGAGTAATTCTTTTGGTGTTTAATTACACTATTCATACCGAATTATTTATACCTAGCTATTTTCGTTTTATAGAGAAGAAGAACTTAAAGAGCTAAAAGGAAAATGAAATTGTGAACGTCAAAGGGCATATTAACAGCGCGCGTCAGAAAGATTTGAAGATAAATGAAAAAAAAAATGCTATGCAATAGCTTTACCTTGGCAGTCCCCGAGTGCCACAGATTTTATTTAAGGTTAAGAGTTAATTGAGGTTGATTTCTGTTTACGTTGAGTTCCCATAATTGTACAGAATGAATAAATTATATGAAAACCTATAATATTCCTGAGTGTAGGCTATACTATATTATATTTATATGATGCATATTAGCCGAGCTATTACAAAGTTTCCCTAGCCAGTTGGAAACAAATACCTCCAGAAACAGAATTATTTGCATGCGCTGCCTTAACAGTTGTTTTAAATTGAAAACACTGTAAGTACTCCTGGTTCGTCTTAAAAAATTCTACAAAAAAAGTCCGCGACACCATATGCTTCGTATAGTATAGGTATCCTTTATATTGCTTTTCATGTTTGGAAAAGTATTTTTACGACATACTGACGTTTGGATGATAAAAAACTTATACAGTTCCGAAGATGATATAAAATGACTACAACGCAAAATAACTTTTAGTCATATCTACTGTTAGCGAAAAGAGCATGCGGTGCAGACGATTTAACTATTTACAAAGGCTATATTTTATTTTCCAAAACTACGCTTGTGAAGGGGGTGGGGGGATGTTAAAGTTCGAAGGGAAAATAATGAAATCCACGCGGACAGCGGCAACGTGCGGGTAAAGTTCTAGTTAACAAAAAATACCCACGAACCAACATTTGATTGATTTTTGCCAAGGATTTTCGAATGAAGTCGGTTGAATTTTGTTGAGAATAAGTTTTTATTTTTCGGTCTTTTAGTGGGTCAGTTAATAATTTATTTAATATACAAAAGCATATTGTGAACTTCTCATCACCTTTTACAAAAATTCATTGGCTGAATAATCAAGCATCCCTTATTTTAGAAAATCTTAGGGGTGGTTTTCCATTTTCAGATTTAAATGGGACCAACTTAAAACAACCCTATCCAATAAAAGAATCATCATAATCAATTCATAATAATAGAAGGAAAGATCGCGTAGTAACCATACAAAAATAAATAAATAAATATACAGTCGAATTGAGAACGTCCTTCTTTTATATAAAAGAAAGACGTTCTCAATTCGACTGTTATTTTTTTATTTATTTTTGACGACCGATGTGGCGCGGCGGACGATGGTCCGCCTGCGACGCTGGAGGTTGCGGGTTCGATTCCCGCCCTGGGACAAATGTTTGTACGATCTACAAAGATTTGTTCTGGGTATTTGCTATGTATAATAAAAAATATCTATCTATGTAATGTATTGTATTAAGTATATCAGTCATCTAGTACCCATAACACAAGCTCTGCTTAGCTTGGGGCTAGATGATGCTGTGTGGATTGTCCAGCATTATTTGTTTTTTATTTATTTATTTTTAACCGACTATATAGTCGGTTAAAAATAAAAAAATACAATATTTTTAACAAAGTAATAATAACATTTATAATTAAGTCACCGCAGGAAAGTTCGGTTGAGCAGGAAATAATTCCAAACATAAGCGAGATGACCATTCCATAAATATAAATAGTGTAGAAGTGTAATGTGAGTGTGTGTGTGTTTGTTAGTGTGTGTGTCACAGACAGATGACTTCTATGCAACTATGCATAAAAAAGTTGCGTCGGTGCTGCGACGAGTTACGGGAGCCCAAATAGCCTACTGCCCAGGGGTAGACGGTGTGTCTAGCTTCTTCTTTTTACATATTACTAACATAAGTTACTTGTAAGCAAAATTCTTGTTACTAACAACCACAATACCTTTGCCTAAGTACGGACTTTTTGTCTGAAATAAATGATTTTTATTTTATTTTTATTACTATATTTAACATGATAATTTAATGAGTTCGGTCAGCAGGTTTTTCCCTTCCGGTCCTAACGACGTAGACGGAAAACCACAACATACCTAATTTATAGTTAGGTACTGTGAGAGCAATGATCGAAAACCTCAGTATCAACGTTCTTACGTCACATAAAATAAAGCGGACAAAAATAATTTAAAAACCCGACGCCGTAAAAAGGGTAGGTAAGTTTAAAGGAAGGTTAGGGTTTTTTATTAGGACAAGCCCGCCACATTATTCCCACTCCTGAGAACCAGAATCAACAGTGGCGACCGCCAGAACAGCGTCAATGGAATGAAGCCCGATGAGTCCCGGAGCAACGATTCACCTGTCTTGGATGTCGCAACGAAACTAATCAGAAAAAAACAGCGGACAAGTTAGAGAAATACATAAATTCTAGAGACGTTCCCAGCATGCTCAATCTCGCGGCTGTGAAGGCCTGCCTGTCGCCTTACCGGAAGACATCCTGAAGTACTTCAAGCGAGAGCTACGAGTAGTTGATTGAAAGGCAATCAGTGGATCAGCCGCGGTGGACCTGTGGCCTGGCATGCTCTTTCGCCGGTCCTCACCCGTGGACTTTTATTTGTGGGGAGACATTAAAAAGTTAGTGTTGGAGGAAGGAGAATTAAAAAGTTAGTGTAGGAGGAAGTAACAAGTGCTCAAAAATTACGTCCAAAAGTAAAAACGAATGTTTTAGTGTAGCGTAAGCTAAAAGAAAATTTCAAATCAACCAATTACACACACAAATAAAAACAAAATCATTCAGTAAGTACTAAAAGCTTGGACTGAATTTACCTACAAAAACAGCTGTGCGACTCAGGTTGAACCCAAATCCTACCTACCGACATGTTTATATTATTCAGATCTAAGATTCCTTAAAACGCAATAAAGCAAAACTAACATTTTATTTATCAGCTGATACTACTACTAGCGTGGTTACAGTAGGTTACTGAACTTTCCTTTGGGCCACTAGTTCTAGCTTCATTAGTAAGATTTCCGCACTCGAATGTTGGTAACAATGAGTTAATTATCATGACAATAATGAATGTGATTTTTGAATTCGATCTAGCTAGGTGAAGCTAAAAAATGGCTATCGAACGTTGTAGATACCTAGAGCAAGGTCATAGGCAGAGAGCGGCCGGCCGCGCGGGTAATTATGATTTTACTTGTTGAAATTAATTTCTTTTACATTCTGAAATACTGTCAAATCTAAACAATTTAAAATAGCAGCTGTATAAATGATTGACCAGGTACCATCATTTAAATTGATAGTTTAGTCTTTTGTGGCAACCTCCTGAATTATGCAGAGGATGCAAAACTACACGTCGTATTCGTCGTACTCTTCATTCTTTTGTTCATAATTTCACTACGCTATTGTTTATCCGTACATAGAATATAGCTTTCTTCCAAACAGACGCAAGAAGGACAAACCGAAATAATGAGGGTTTTGGTTTTGCTATTTGGTATATCCGTTCGTCACAAATTGAACAGAACATGGCTGCAGGTGGATCACTGCGTTGCCCAATTCTTCACAGGACTTGGCAACTTCAAAAGTAAATTATTTTCTTTTAAGCGTATTCCATCATATGTAAACCAGGATCGATATTTATTGAACCCAAAAAAAAATTGGGATGAAACCCATTGGAAAAGGAAGAGAATATAACAAGAATAAAAGGAAAATTAATTTACGGGCGATCTGAGGTCGGGAAGTCGAAAGGGGTGAGTTCTTTAAGGTTAAAAAACGGTTTATGGAAAAAAGTTTAATATTAAGTTGTAGGTAATAAAAAGATCTACAACTTTTGCACTAACACTTTTTTACATAACCCCAAAATTAATGTGAAAATTCAAATAACCTTGATTTTTTTTTAAATCTTTTACATGACATTTTTATTTTTCACAATATTTGGTGAAAACTTACCTATTATGTCCCAAACACAATACTATAGTTTATAACACTATAGTATTGTATATGTTTATATGGGCCTTGACGCCTGAAATAAATGGATAAATAAATAAAATAAATACTTTTTTTTTCACCTCATTTTGACTTAATATCGAAAAAAACCCTAATTTTCAATAGAACATTCTCAACTCAAAATATAACGTAATATGCTATGCATATAAAAATCGGTGGGTTCTTTGTTCGTGGAAATCTCGAATTTCTGCTGGTATAAGAAAAAATACATTACTATGGTAAATTTTCTCACAAAATGCAAAAAAACGAACTCTATGAAATACCTTTTGGTGGGCAATTTTTTTCCGTACGTCACTCAGGCATACATATAAGTTATCTTAAAATAGCAATAAATAGTCATCTACGCATATAATATAAAGAAGATTCCACAACTTTCTCGAAATATTGTATACTAGCACTCCGCCCGCGTGGATTTCGTTCTTTTCCCTCGGTACTCTAACATCACCTCTACCCCTAAAGCTCTAAAGCGTAGTTTGAAAATAAAATATAGCCTATGTTACTCGGTGTTGAATTAGCTCGTAGGTTTTTAAAGTAGAATCCATAGCATACAAACAATAAAATCTTTTCTCTTAATTATAATGCAACCGAAATAATTTAATAAAACGACATCCAACAATTTCAATATTCAGTTTGATTTTTTATATTTTAAATTACTTTAAAACAACTCGATTATTATTGCAACATGAGTATACTTGAGATTATTTATAAACAACAATACATACAACAGACAGAATTACAAATATACGAAAAAGAGGAGAATAAAGTTTTAATAACTAATTGAATGGAATGATTCATCTGCCTAGCCTTTTCCCAAACCTTTTCCAGTCTAACTGAATGCAGCTGAATACCAGTATTTTACATGGAGCGATTGCTTATCTGACCTCCACAATCCAGTTACTGGGCAACACGATAGCCCTTTGTAAGACTTGTTGTCAGACTTTCGGGCTTCTGACTACCTGTAACTACTACAAAGATCTACAAATGACAGCCGGGACCAACGGCTTGAAAGTGTTTTCCGAGGCACGGAGGAGTCTCGATTATGGCTTGCAATATCCGTTCATTGTTACCATCCGGATAGTACAAATATTAATATTTGACTATCCGGATAATCCGGATATTTTTACGTTCTTATTATAAATAAAAATCATAAGCTTTTGTAACCCGTTTTAATCAGTCTCTCAAGCAAAATGACAAATAAATAATAAACTATAATAATACGTCAAGTAACAATCACATAAAAAAACTAGCTCACTTTCTAAAATTATTCAATAAAATACCGATACCGCACAAAAAAAATTGTATCTATTTTTCTCATACTAGAAACTATTCTAATTAAAAATGAGATCTTACATTTATCACAAATCACAAAATCCCAATCACATAAACTTATTCAAAACATAATAATTAAATAAAAATAACATGTTCCCTGACAAATCAACTCGATTAATTAACAACAATAGTATAAATCAATTATTAACAAAATGTCTCAAAGTAATCAAATAGCCCTTTATTATAAAATATTACTATAAATGATAGCTAGGGGAATTGGGAGACACAAGAAATGAATACAACGTGGTAAGCGCCCTTTGCTCTCGGCGCTGAGCCGCTGATGTATGGGTAACCACTTTAGAAACGACCGATGTGCGGACACATGATCATATTTGCGCAGATTGAAAACAAATCGAATGCAGTTATTAAGAAGTCGGTCAAGTTTGTTGAGGAGATCTGCATTCAGGTACTTGATACTTTTTTAAAGATAAAATAAAACACCAAAAACTTGGTTATTTGAATTTTTCACATAAATTTTAAGGTTATGTGAAAAATTGTAAGTAAGTGCAAAAGTTTAGATTTGTTGTTACCTATAACTTCGCCATTTTACTTTTTTCCATAGGACTTGTAGTTTTACCGGAAATCGAGATAAACCGTTATTTACTCTTAAAACCTCACCCCTTTCCACTTCCCAACCTCAGATCGCCCGTAAATTATTTTTCCTTTCATTATTGTTATAGTCTTTTCCTTTTCCAATGGGTTTCATACTTTTATTTTTTTTTCACTTTTTACCATTTTCAAAGTGAGATAGCGTGCAGGTAGCATCCGGAGATTTTGACTCTACGGACCTTGTAAAAACTATAATTTGAGGTGTCTGTTTGTAGTGTAAATATCATATTTTTTACTAAATTATGCAAATATATACTATTGTATTGTAGTTATACAGTTTTTAATTTTTGTCGAGAAAAAAATCATAGTCCATACAAATCTAGACAGTTTTTCACTAAATGCATTTTGAATTTGACGGTACTTAGTCTGGCAGATAGCTTTTGTTATTAGGAGTAACTTACTTTTTATTTAGAAAAATAATGAGGGTTCCGCGTAAAAAAATGAAAACTCATGTTTTGTTTAATTCCACGCGGACAAAGTCGCAGGCACAGCTAGTCTGTATATATGTATTTACAAAAATGAATCCTTATTTCCCTTACTCACGGCATCACGCGTCTACGGCTGGACCAAGTTCGCTAATTCTTTTTTGTTGTGTTTGTTATTGTAAGGAAAAGTTTCCTATGAAAGAAATAACGAAGAAAAGTGCGCGAACCATACGAAATTTTCAAAAAACTTAAGGACTATTTTAACTTCGCGCGTTTGACGAATATGAACTTTAAGTGGGGGTAAGACCGCGGGGTGCAGCTAGTTTATTTTAAAATATGATTGACAAGTGGGCATTGATTCCCATGGCCAATGGCGCAGTGGCTGAACGATCGACTGCTGCGCCGCATGTCGTGGGTTCGATTCCCACACGGAACAAATATTTGTATGGCCTATAGGTTATTGTTCCGGGTCTGGCTGTTTGTGTATGTGACTTTAAATGTTTGTAAACGCACCCACGACACAAAAGAAATTTCTAGTGTGGGACAACGTTTAGAAACAAAAAATGCTGCAATTCTCTCATTCTACCGAGAGAAGGATGCAGAGACGTGTTGAGGCTAACTGGCTACGATAAGCCTACTGTGAGGACAGTAGGCTAGATACGCGTCTAAGATACTACGCAGTGCGAGGGCACTGCGTAGTATCTTAGACGCGTATCATCACTATACGCTTGCTGTACGCCTACTTGCTGCTTACATACAAACCCAGTCGTCGTAGCGTCACACAGGCCTTTGAGTAGCGTTGTTTTGATATCGTGACAAGTGTGTTGTGTCGGCGCGCAAGTGGCTCAATTAGCGGCGCGGCAGAGTCAAGTGGTGGCAATCAGTGCGCACTGCTTCACAATCTGTACTCGTGCGCACGACACTGTTATCACTATAACTACACGTTGCCAACGTGGGCAGTGGTCTCTATGACAACTGCTGACACAGGCAGCGTGATTTTGACAACGTGAGCAGTAATATATATAAAAACAATGAGATAGTAGCAGTCCTTGGGGAAATTCTTATGCTGCAGACTTCCATTGACTGCGGTGTGTCTGTAGCGGATAAGTGGAAACGCAAAATAATGAAGACAATGCAGATTAACTGAATGTTATTAACATAGTAATAAGTGGCGTGTGACGTCACGCAGGTGTAGTGAGTGATAACACGCGATAAGCGCGCCTCTCGGCCGCGATGCCGCTGCGCCGAAGCAAGTAGGCCGATGTAATCACCACCGCTACGTCAACACGCGGAAACAACAAACGGCCACAAACCGGTATAGTTAGTCATTTGTACATTAATCACTTACATAAGAAACAAATATGGCGCCACTAAGCATCGATTCATGTTGATTGTAGCAAGACTACAAGCTTGCACTAAGCACCTACTTGCTTACATACTTTTGAAAGCTAATTTGAATTAATCATTAGATTAAGTACCAAGATTAAAAGACAATCATCCCTTCCTATTATTGGTTTTTTAATATAGTGGTATTTTAGTGTAGAGCACACTTTTATTTTGTACCTTATAGGCCAAAAGACGGGGACACACCTGCAGAAGCACGAAACTGTGTCGTCGATGTCGAGCGGTAGCACCGGCGGCACCGGGCTCGGCGCGGGCGACGGCGGCACGCTGCGGTACTTGACGTGCAGCACGCGCCTGGCTGCGCGCGCGCCGCTGCGCCGTAAGATGCCCACCGGCCAGCGCGCGCTCGACCGCCCGGCGCTCTCCTCGCAGCCGCCAGAGCTCATCCTGCGCACCCACGCCTGCACCACCATGCACCCCACCGCGCGGCACTCGCACACCCACTGACACTGTCACACCGCACCAAACCGCGGGGAGCAACACTACCCGCGCAGAAGCGGAACCGTGCTGCGAGGGAGTCTGTAGCGAAAAAAACAGCGCTCACGTTTGCGCACCGCGATCGACTGACGGCGGCGGCGGGAGGACGCGCCGGCGCCGCGCGGTGACATCACGCCTTATCAGCACACCTGTGAGCGCGGGGACACCGCCGCACCGCCGCACCGTCGCGCACCCGCCACTCCGCCGCCGAAATGAGACACCAAACAACAATCGTGTTTACACTGCACAATGCACTGCTCACTGTAAACATGATGTTGCGAACGTTGAAGCTTATTATAACGAAATAGTGTTACAACAAGCCTTTGCCATCTCTCATTTAAAATTTACAAATCTGGTTCACAATCGACAAGGCGATAAATAAAAAATGGCCAAGTGCGAATCGGGCTCGCGTACGAATGGTTCCGTACCATTATCTATAAAAAACGGCATAGGGCTGTCACCAGGCTGTAGCTCACGGTTCATGAGATACAGCCTGGTGACAGACGACTCTTCGGGTACGGAATCCTAAAAAAACGAAAAAATGAAAGCACAACCGATAAATGACGATATTCTGAGTGATTCGCGTCTTACCGACTGACGCTCGCGAGCGACACACTGTACACTATATCCAAGTTCTCAACTCTTAGGCACCTACGGTTAGTTCTGTTCATAGTCGGGCCGAACTTTGACAACACGGTTGGCGCAGTGGTTGAGCCATCGGCTGCTGAGCCGCATGTCGTGGGTTCGAACCCCGCACGGAACAAATATTTGTATGACCTACAGGTAATTGTTCCGGGTCTGGCTGTTTGTGTATGTGAGTTTCAATGTTTGTAAACGCACCCACGATTCAGGAGAAATTCCTAGTGTGGGGAAACGTTAAAAAAAAAAAAAAAAAAAGTTGGGATTTCAGAATAAGTTATTTAATTTGTTGCACTCGCGACATTGATATCTCCTGCACAGACTAAGTTATACACATGACAGTGTATGGACATGCAACAAAGATAC
This sequence comes from Phlogophora meticulosa, assembly GCA_905147745.2. Lineage (NCBI taxonomy): Eukaryota > Metazoa > Arthropoda > Insecta > Lepidoptera > Noctuidae > Phlogophora > Phlogophora meticulosa. Next base: position 173,287 of record LR990521.1, read on the forward strand.
AAAAGAAGCGCTTTAGATACCAGTACTTACTGTGCTTAGTAACATAGTTAAAATTATCATACATTTAGAGAATCGACATTGCCCTAGTGTACCATACAAATAATTGCCCTTAACACCGGACAGTGTACATGTTGGTTTATCTCGACTATTTTATAATTTTCTTATAATTATTGTTATACTTTGTTGTAGGCGATAGACGACGAAGTAAAACATAGAAGAAAGAAAAAGTAAAAGAAAAAGAAAGACAAGACAATGGGCCAAGAAAAACTAAAATCTGCAATAGATCAGATTATGAAAGTTGTAAAAAGAGAATCCAGTGCTGCAGCTGTCTTGTGCTTGTGTGAAGCTGACACACACGCACGCACACACACACACCAACGCGCGCACGCACACACACGCACGCACGCGCACACGCACACGCACACACACACACTTACACACAGGCACAGGCTTCGTCACCTACACCGACAAAGCCGGACAGTTAAAAAGTGTTGTATACAGTAGTATACAATACTTACTTATGGGTTCCAAGTTGTGCCACGTGATGTGATTTAGAAACTATATGCCAAAGTTTTACTACATTTTTATAATAATTAAACTGGCAACACCTAGGTTGACATAACATGTATAAATTCAGTCTTAAATTGTATAATAATATAAAGGCAATTGCCCATTGTTGGCCCAAGAAAGCACACGAAAAAAAATTGTGTAAAAAAAAGTCAAAAATAAATATCAGTTTTCAACTTATATGCATGCTATCATAAAAATTGGCTGTTTTTGGGAAATAAATAAGTTTTGAAATCATTCAAATAAAGGACCATCTAAACTCTGACAGGTAAGAGTTGCCATATTAAAACTAGAAGCCAATTAAATCGATGATCGATAAGACTTTTAGTTAAGTGACAGGAATAGGTTTAAAAACAGACTTTGTTTCTGACATACATATATGCAGCCTTGGCCAAAATTATTGAGCACCTTATAAATTTCGCTCGTTCCCGGTAAGTATGGGAGAAAACCAAATCTACTGTTGAAGTATTATTTTGTCATTCATCTACAAAAATTTAAAAACAATGACCTACGCCGCAGCTAGCAATAAAACACCTGGGTGCAATAAAACACCTGGGTGCAATAAAATGTGTCTTTTACAATTTTTGTATTTATTTATCAGTTCGCTACCATCGCTCGTTGTGAACACATCCAGTGATATAGTGCGCCTTTGGTATTTTATTTCAAAGTTTTAAGTGTTATCGTTGCAATATGCCAAAACGAAACGAACATTCTTTAGAAAAACGTGTGCAGATACAGCTTCTGCAGGAGCAAGGGAAATCACAAGTAGAGATTTCCAAAACTGTGAAATGTTCGCGCCGATCCGTGCAATATGCTATTAAGCGATTCTCTGCTACCGGATCACATCAAAATAGACCGAGAATCGAGCGAAAACGCATCACCACAGACCGTCAGGATCGTCAGTTACTGAGAGAGTCGTTAAGAAATAGGAAAAAAACATCTTCAGAGCTCCCTGCTGAGTTGTCAGAACAAATTAAGAAATCGATTTCTGCTCGAACTACTCGTAGAAGACTTCAGGAAGCTGGTCTGAAAGGCTGTAAAGCTAGGAAGAAGCCCAACAAAAAAGCTCGGTATGAATGGGCCTTAAAACACTGAACTTTCACCGCTGAAGAGTGGTCAAATGTTGTGTGGTCAGACGAATCAAACTTTGAGGTGAGTAAGTCAATTTAATGCCCTAATAAAATTATAGAAAATGGTTTAAAAACCAAACGCATAGATGAAGTTATTTTTTTTCCGGAACTCTATATTTTTCTCTTTATTGCAGATTTTTGGTACACCTGGTGTGACCTTTGTGCGTCGCCGGGTGGGCGAAGAATTTAAGCCAGAGCGTGTGATCCCAACCGTAATACACGGCGGCGGCAATATAATGGTCTGGGGTTGCATGACCGATTCTGGAGTTGGCGAATTGTTCGTGTGTGAGGGCCGCATGGACTCTACTAAGTATATAAATGTACAGGAACTGCGTTGCTGCCTTCATTCACGAAACTTTTCGGCGACACGAACATGGATGGTGTTAAATTCCAGCAGGATAACGCGCCATGCCACAAATCTGCCTGCACTTTGACATGGTTTCGGGAAAATAACACAGAGCTTCTTGACTGGCTTGCCCAGTCGCCAGATCTGAACCCCATAGAACATTTATGGGGTTTATTAAAGCGTAGAGTTAGGCGCCACACAATTAACAACAGAGAAGATTTGCGCTACCTGTGCCTAGAATGGAACGCGATTACTGCTGAAGACTGTAAAAATCTCGCTAGCTCTTTACCAAAAAAGAATTTCTGCCGTAATTAAGGCAAAGGGTGGACCCACAAATATTAATTTTCAATGAATAAATAGTGATATAAACCCATTTATAACTTTTTGTTTTATTTCTATTTGATACTATATATATATATATATGTCATGGGTGCTCAATACTTTTGGCCAAGGCTATATTACGAGAACCAATGCAAAATAGTTCGTCTAGTATGGAAAGTAGTGCAAAGCGTAAAATATACATATATTTAATCCAGCATTGCACATGTCAGCGGGCACTCCCTTGGACTGCCTTGGAGGCTTTTTATGCATTCAGTTTAGCAGGCTTTGCTTGAGTTAATTGTCGATTTTGGTATATAGTATTTATTTATTTATATTGGTGTGTGCTAGCTAACATGTAGCAAATTATTGAATTTAATGATGTATAAAGATGACTGACATAATTATAATTTTTTGACATATGATGTATAGCTTCAAGTTCTTCAAACTATCAGACAGACGTGTTGCTGGGGAGTTTGTTCCACCACTTTTTCTTTCCAGCAAAAACACTAGGAAGTGGAAGGGTGGGCGTTTTGGGGGAGTTTCTTTTGTAAACGTTTTGACGTTCAAAAAGTGCTGATTTTCAGCCCAATTTGAATAAATGAATTTTGATTTTTTGAACCGATTTAAACACAACTTCTCGGTCACAGGCGCCGCTTTCAGACTTCCTCTTACATACTCATTTCTTATTCTATCCATTCGCATAACACCAAATATCCCCCCCTCAGCATTCTCGTAACTGCCTTTCATTCATCCCTTTTGCAGCCCAACATTCTGATCCAGACAGTAGGTCTTAACATTGTTTTGTAAATCTTCCCCTTAAGTTTAAGGGGAATATGAGGGTCACAAGTTGTTCCCGTTTCCTACTGCCATTTCATCCACCCTAATTCGGTGCATGACATCCCGAACTATTTCTCCGTCACTTTGCACGAGTGAACCGAGATACCGAAAGTCGCGCGAACTGAAAACTTTATTATTATGTGAAACGAAATTCTATAAAACAACGTACAACCAGAAAATCCACAGTCGATCAGGATTTCTACAAAAGTGTGTAATAGCGCTTTTACAGAACCTTTACAATTTCTGCATTGGAACTGAAAAAATTACATCGATATCGAGCGACGGCATTATATTGACACCGGTTGGGTGATTCGTTTCGACTAATGCACGTCAACACACACTCTAGTCGATGCTCGGATCAACGTTCTGCGCTGGCTTGCTCAATCGCCAGACCTCAACCCATTGAGCATTCATGGGATGTGCAATGGGATCCAAAGAAGAGCTCTGCCGAGTATGGACGCCGTGTATGCCCTTCAATAACTTTTTGACTTGTTAGAAAGAACGTGGGCGATTCCTCAAACTGATTTTGATGAACTAATTTTGAGTGTCAATGGTGGAAATAGAGATTATTATTATTTTATCTGTACAGTGAAAAATTAGTTGCGCTCACAAGTTCAAATTAAAAATATTATATTTTTATTCGTCAGAGCGGACCTAACCTTCAAGGTGCAATAGTGAAGGAAAATATCGATAATGAACCTTACATGATTTTTTTATTATTTTGTTTTGTCCTTACCAAACTATAATATTTACTGCACACTACTAGTGTTATGATTTTCAATTGTGATTATGAATCAGACTATACGTGATGATTACAAATACTAGGTTAGAAAATAATCTGGCTTTTTTGATTATTATTACTTAAGTACTGGTATTGTGATTTAATCATTTTTGTTGTCTTATTGCTGATTGATAACTTTGTAGTCGATTGTTTATAGGAGTATGTTTTCTGATCATTTCATTGAAAAGTACCAGTGTTGCAACCCTGGTACTTTTCAAAACAACTGTCAATATTATTCACCAAAAAATGCACACTTAGTTCCAGTTTACTTACTTACTGGAGTTGCGGATATCGGCCGTGCATGCCGTCAAATAATACAATAGAGTTCCAGTTATTTCTGTTTGCCCGGTATTCCTATTTAATAAATAAATAAATAATTTTAAACTGGCTATAGATATCATGTATGAATCTCCACCCCTCTCTATATTTCATCATGGTTGCGCGCTTTGAGGAATAACCCTTTGTAATTGAAAATATTAACTAAGGTTAATCTCCCACAATTTGCAAAAATGCAATTTTTTCAACATGTAGGGATAAGTAGTAAACTTAAACATAGGAATTAAAGTAAAAACCTAGTCTGGAAGATTAGACTTGGTAATATTAATTGGATAATTTTTTATAGTTAAAAATCCACTTGATCGTTAGACACTTGATGTGTGTGCATATTATGTATTAATATGGAAACCAGTAGCAATCTACAGGTTTCAATTGTTTTTTTTTTATGTTACCCCACACTAGGAATTTCTCCTGTGTCGTGGCCTCGTGGGTGCATATACAAACATTAAAAGTCACAAACACGATCAGCCAGACCCGGAACAACTACCTGTAGGCCATACAAATATTTGTTCCGTGCGGGAATCGAACCCACGACACCAGGCGCAGCAGTCGATCGCTCAGCCACTGCGCCAACCGTGTCGTCAGTTAATCGCTCTATTAATTAACAATAAAAATTTTACGATAGCACTTAACTTATGTTAGGAAGTACTAAATAATAAAAAATTATTAACCACTTTCTCAAATGGGTACTATAAAAGTTAACATTTTGTAGCATTCCTCCAAATGAACTCGATAGCAAATTCAATAGCGTATTAAATAGTTGTGAGTTTTTGTGCTGGTCGGTAAGTAGGAAGACCTCGATGACATGGAGCGCCTGACAAATACCATGTTTATTATCTTATATATATATTATATAATTCTGCTGTAAGTGTGTATGTCACTGAACTCTTCCTAAACGGCTGGACTGATTCCTTTAAAAGTAACTTTTATTTAAATGTGTTTTGTTAGGTATCATAAAACAAAGGATTTTGCTAAGTAGTCTTGTATGAATTACAATATTGGGCCATGAAAGGGATGAATGAAAGGCAGCTGAGATGAGGATGTGTGTGGTGATACGCATATGGATAGAATAGAAATCAGTATATTTAAGAGGAAGTGGGGCCTATGACTGAGAAGTTGTGTGGAAATAGGTTGTAGGAATCATGTTATGAGGAAAGTTTTGAGTATACATTTGTTGGGTTATAGGAGTAAAAGAAGACCAAAGAAACAATCGATGGATTGTATGAAAGATGGATATGAAAGGTGACTTGCAAGATGACGACAAATAGAGATGTATGGAAGACAAACACATGCTGTGCCAACCCCAAAAAAATTGGAATGAGGACAGAGGAATGATGATGATGGTAATGCTATATTTTATGTGGATGAGTGACCATCCTATACATACAGAGATCCCTCCGTACCTCAGAAAACATGTTAAACCATTGATCCCAGATATCCTTAGTATCTTTGCCAATACATAGCGAGAACCTGAAAGTATTGACATACTTTCAGGTTCTCGCTATGTCAGTCTTGCTAAAAGATAGTGTTTCGCCCAGTAACTAAATTGAGGATTGGCAGTAGCTGCACATAAAATATAGCCATTATATGTCATTTCTGCCCACTTTTATGAATAGTAAGTAGGAGACACGTAAAAGTAATCTCAAAAAATAAGTGCACTGTTCTTATATGTGCCACAGTGCATAAATATTTAGGTGTTGCACCATATGCCAAAATAGATATGACACCATTTAGAAGCTAGTGCTTGTATCATTATAAACATGAGATACAATGATTACTGTGTATCATCAATCCTTCTCGAGACTTGTGGAGAGTGTATTTTGGTTTGGATTCCTAATTTTATAACGCCAATACACTTTTAGTCAGAGTTTAATGTTAAAGTTTAATGTGTAATATGTTGTGATGGTCCATTGATTTAGGCCTTGCCTCTTGTGCTCAAGGTCATTGAGTCAAACCTGCACAAGTATAAATGAGACATTTTCAATGCAAGTGTACTGTCTAAGTTTACATTGGACATTACTGACATAGGTGAAAGAAAACTTTGCGAGGAAACCTGGACTTATAATAAATTATAAGTCATAAATTGCTAACTCAAGCAATTTGAGCAAATACTTCAGCAAGCATGGTGATTAATGCTTGTGCCTACTCTGCATAAAAAGAAGCCTTTGCCCTGCTGTGGGCCAGTGACAAGCTGGTTTACAAACACTAAAAGTGTATACTACATTACTTTTTTCGTCAGTTTCCCCATTTGAGAATTATTGACCTCTCGCCACTGGTGCACACCTTTAAATATTGTACACCTTTAACTAGGGTTAAAGGTGTTAAAGGTGTGCAATCTGTTAGACCATGCTCCATTGAGGGTTCTCTAGTAGGCTAGAGAACCCTCAATGGAGCATGGTCTAACAGACACATGACTGGTTTCATTCCATTCGCAAATTTTAATATACATCAAATTACTAAATCCTGAATGAAAATGGGGCTTGGAAACTATTACTATTCATGATAGTAATTATTAAATGTGGTTATCCACTACCCTGTGCGTACACCTCTGCATCTCTGTTATGTTATAAATAAACTCAGGTGCTTGCTATATACAATGATGTTGACATTTGTTCAAACCATGTCCGATTTCAATCTTACATCAAACTTGACTACCTAAGCCTCAGATCAGACAAAGTTAAACCATTTACTTCAGTCAATCCATTCGCAGACACAGCTGACTTATTAAAGGCATGAAGGAGGTATCCAATGGAAGACTTTGTGAAAGGAGCGGGCAATGAACAACAAGTTTCGTATGAACAATGGCGTGCGGCCACTCACCCCATGAACCAGTCGACGGTGTCGCGCAGGTACTCCGGTAATCGCTCCAGCTTGACGGATTCTCTCCGGCTTGCTTCTCAACCAAAAATAACAGCACTTTAGAGCAATTGTCTCGATAAGTTCGCGCCTTAGCCGCACAGAAACACTAGCTGTCTCATCACACTGCGCGATGATAACCGACAAATTACAACTAACTGTACTCCTTGAACGAGTTGAAATCTGATGTGATGTAGAGCGTGTCGTCGTCGCAAAACCCTATCATTGAAAATTTTCACTAAACGATCAAAGCAGCTGAGCCATAATCGCCATGTTGCGCAACTTAAACAATGTAGGTATTTTTAGAAAATACTGTTCGCCACCCCATGTACTTCCAATGTTAAGTTTTGCACAACAATGTTAACATTAACAGTTTGTAAACTTAATTCTTATTTTATATTGCACGAAGTGAAACACTTGTATGTAAAATGAAATTATACACAAAAAACAGAGACAAGAAATAACACTACTTTTAACTTTTTGCGAATTTGTTATAGCAACACTTTATTTGCTGTCATCTTATTTTCAGGATTTTCCCAGATATTTTTTTTTTCAAAAACACGGTACAACAATAAGCAACTCGCAGTCACTGAATTTTTTTGTCAGGCCTTCCTCAGCCCCGTTAAGCAGCGAACTTCACCCAGCTTTAAGTGCTGGAACAAAACCGGCGCACAACGGACAGTTGTTAGCTTGAAATTGACGCGATTTCACTGAGTAAGATCTGAATCGCTCTAGCTAGTGGTCCACAATGGTTTACCACCTAATTAACGCAAATCAAATGAGGTTATAGTGATGGTCATTTCACCTAAGTTTCCACGGGAAGATTTTACAGAATCGACCGACTGATAAGTGTGTAATATCTTTAACCACATTACAAATGTCCGGCATCGCGCGCATCTTAATGCGCTCGGGTATTATGTGTGATTTTATTTGGATTTATATCTTATTGACAACAGTTTCACATATACCAGTTTGATCGTCTAAAATCTCTCTCTCTCTCTTTTACTATTCTCTGTCAATGGGCTAAAGTGGATTCAAGATACCTACTACAACTTGTACAAGACTTAGCATGTCTGCGTAACGCGGATGGAACGGTCACTGAGAACTTATAATATATAGTTAGAATTGGACCTATCTTCTACACCGCAACTCAGAGAGTACATTTGCTTCCCTTGATCCACTTAAGAGAGCAAACAACCGTCCACACGAAGCAACGAAATACGATCTAGAGGAATGTGAACGCTTTTCTTGAGATCGAATTTTGTTGCTTTGTAGTTCGTGTCTCAATATGAAACTTTATAAAAAGTATTAGAAAATTCTAGACACAATTACCGAGGGCCACTTAAGCCGTTATTCATAACACCTCAGTCACGAAATAATATTTTTCCAAAGGAGTGGCGCTAGCGAACCGTTGTAACACCCATTAATAATTTATTTGTATCTTTACACCAAATATAAATGAATAAATTAGTACATTTATCTTTAATTTGAAAATAATTGTACTTTGTCGTCGTTTAATGTAGTAAAACTATAATCTAATTTACCTAACTGAAAATATTGTTTTCATAATAAATTATGAGCTGTGTTTGCAGTTTTCGAGGAGTGCATTGTTTAAAGAATAACATTTTATTTATACATATATTTTTATCTAATAATATAATTAAACCTTAAAAATTATATGTATGTATATATATAATCTGAATGTCTGAAACAGCACCAACGATTTTCATGAAATGTAGTTTCGGGAGCGATAAATCGATCTAGCTAGGTTTCATTTTTAGGAAACGTCGTTTTATCCGAGCGAAGCTCGGTCATCCAGGTATAAGTACCTAGATGACCGAGCTTCACTCGATACCCTTCATAATAAGATTATGGAGGGTATTACTCCACAGTATGTCATTGCACATCCAAAGTTAAACGTGGTATCGTTTTGTTTCATTATTTATTTTGTCTGTGAGGAAACGACTACTAAAATGAAAAACCAATAACTAGTTATAAGCCAATTAAGATTCGTTTTTCTTACACATTCTAGTGTAGTGTAAAATGTCAAAACAAACTCGGCACAGACAAAGCTCAATTATCGAAGAGGATAATAAACTTTATTTGTATGTAATTGATTAATGATGTGATTTTTACATACAACTCCATCTTTCAAAGGACTTTTAATTTTTTACGCGCTGGTTTTACGTTTCAGTGCAGAACGGTGTTTGTGTTCGCGTGAACTACTCATTTGTCGACTAGTATCTTACTGTTCATAGCTCGAAGACATGGTTTTTAGTCATACCCACCGGTGAGTTCGACCCTGCGATTAGTTCAATTTTAATACAATTATGAAATCTCTTTTTTTTACACTTATTTGTGCACCTTGCTTCTGATGTTCCAATAGTAACTATGTAGATCTAGGTTTGTGAAATAAACTAAATTGAAACAGCAGCGCGCCACGACATGTGCATCGGTTTCAAAGTGGCCAACCACTGCCAATTTATGAAACGCAATTCACGCAATGGAAGCAGCGACATATTGCCCCAAACATATCAACTACAAACAACCCTCGTTAACTAACCCACTCTATTACCTATAATATTCATTATTAAGTGATCTGTGAGAACTATAGTCTGTGGTGAGCACAGAGTGTATATGAATACTCTAGCTAGGGATTCATAGGGAGTCTGTGAGTGTTTATTGTCAAGTATGTCAAAACAGAGTAAGTAGAGCTCTTGTCATTGTTAAGAATTCAATAGCTACATAACCTCTATCAAGGCTAATTTATTTTTGACATCTTTGATCTTTAATATTTTTCTAAAATCATGTTCCGTCTACCTTATGGGGAAAGAGTCGACCCCATGGAAGAGAAGCGCCAAGCGCGTGAGAACACCATTAGCAGCGTGATTACATTTGCCTTACTATGTGCTGCTATCAGAGTGGGTAAGTTAATTCGAAAGTATTAGATCACTATATAGTGTGGTATAGTACTCAGTCCATATTAATTTTGATTACGACATTAGTATGAAATTTACTAGTACAAATGCTATATACTAGGTACTACTTACGAATCGAATCCTTTTAGAATGTTTGCCTTCCTTACCCATCCATTCTTCATTATGCCATATAAAGTATACAAGAAAACTCTGATGAAAACTTATTGTCTTTAACTTTACCTCCAGTTACATTCACTGTTGATTTGGTGAAAGCCAATAAGTGCCTGCGCTCCTAGCTCCAATGGTTATTCTTTAACACCATTCATTTCATTTCAAGGTTGGTCTTCAACTAAAATAGTCTTGAGTGCATTTACAAGAAAACAATGTTTGTTAAGTATGTGTACCTATGTCAACATATTTCTGTTTCCAGCTCCCATCATTCTGGAACATAGCGGTCTTCAATGATAAGCTCTACATAGCACCTGTTGCAACTAGGCAGTTATCCAAACATGCTGGGTGATAGTCAGCAATCATGCTGCATGAGCCATCAGTTCTATTAGAAAGTAATTAATTCATTTAAAATAAATCCTTATGTAATAAATTGTGTTTTTATACACATAATGCAAAGCATTGGACTAAATAGCTGGTGAAATTTCTGTAGAGTGGAAAGAACTAAGTATGCAATTTTTGCAATATATGTATTGTGCTTACCCATCTCTCTGGTGGCAGTATTTGGGCTATTCCTCCAATGTCATGATTATTGCTAATTTGTGAACAGAAGAGGCCTTGACATAGAATAGAATTGAATACTCTTTATTTTTCATCATAAAAATGTATAAATAATAACTAAGAGCTGCACATGTTACAATGGGCGGCCGTATTGCTTAAAGCAATCTTTTACATACAACCTTTGGATGGACATAGGTTGAGACTGTTTCAAGGCCTTTTCTGCATAGCATACATGCTGTGGCTTGATCCACACACCAAGGGCAAACATACCCCTTAATGGAATGCTGAACTGGTAAACCCAGAAAAACTATGTAAAGAATTTAAAAGAAGCAAAAATGTTGAATGCGGAGAGTGCGAGTTATATAAAGTTACCTTGTGCACCTTCCAAACACAGAATGGTGTGCATTCTATAAATCTACAGAATTAAACAAACCTGCCCATGTAAGGCAGCTCCCAACATGATTGATGATGATGTAAGGTTCTTCTAAAAATGCACTTCCGGGACTGTAACTTCTTTGCAGACAGTACTTGGGTATGAGTCAGAACGGATCCCAAGTGATCAAGACTGCTGGAGAGCCAGCAACAAACTAACAAAAGACTGGATAGAATCGGCTATTCTAACATTCTTCTTTCTAAATCTAATCTTTCCTTTTTTCCTGATATGTATAATTCAATATAAATCTTAATCTTCTTAATAAATATAAATCTCCTGTCACGATGTATGTCCGCGATGGATTCCTAAACTACATAACCGATTTTAAATTGAATTGGCACACCGTGAGCAGTCTGGTCCAACTTGAGATATAGGATAGCTTAGATCTTTAATTATAGTCGCAATTTTATTTTATTGCAAATTAAATGTTTTCCCATAATAAGTTCCATAAATTTCTAACAGATGGCAGTGTAACTTAACTTTTGAGGCGGTACGAAGTTCGCCGTGACAGCTAGTATAATAGGTACCTATATAAATTACGTGTCACGTTGTTTGTCCGCTATGGACTCTCTAAACTACTGAACCGATTTAAATAAAATTTTGCTCAGTGTGCGTTTTGGTCAAACTTAAAAGATAGGACAGTTGTTATTTCGATTATTGACCTCAATAATTTTTTTATTGCTAATAAATGTTTTCCTATAATAAGTTCCATATATTTCTAACAGATGGCAGTGTAACTTAACTTTTGAGGCGGTACGAAGTTCGCGGGGTCAGCTAGGTGTATGTTAGTTTGTTTGTAGGGGGTAATCGCCAAAACAAATGATCCAATTCCAAAAAAAAACACTTAGTAAGCTACATTATTCCTGAGTGCTATAGGCTATTAATTATGTTTATGTGATGCATATAAGCCGAGCTATCGCAATGTTAGCATGGCAGTAATGGGACCGGAACCCATTGTACCACTCCCCTTTGGATACATACGCATTCTGGTAAGGAAACGCACTAGGGATCCGCACAACAAAACATGGTCGGACCAAACTGACTGCAGGATGTCCAGGGAGGTACTCCCTACAATTGACGGCCGCTTCACAAAGCAGGCTCTCCTACTGACTAAGTAGCAGCTGCGCACAGTCACAGCCGCCGTCACAGGTCAAAGTCCGCGACACCATATAGCTATCTTTTATATTTTATCATTTACATAACTTTTTATGTTTAAGAACAAAGTATTTTTTCGTCAAACTTACTTTTGAATGAATATTTAAACAACAAAGTATCAATCCTTATCAAAATCAATTATTTTATTATTTCAACGACATCATAAAGATAAGATTTGCCTGTAATTTACAGTGTGTCAATTCGTCATACAGCTTCGGAGATAATTTAAAATGACCAAACCCAGTGAAACCTGGTTGGTTGGGATCTCAAGGGCCTGTGGATTTTGTACCATTTAAAGAGGTTTTCATTTATCCAGTTTTCCAATTTTGGACAGGTTTAAAATTTAGTTGTCTCATTTAAGCCCCCACCCCCGCTTATAGAGTTCGAAATGTAACGTTATTCTGTTTATAAAGGTGAAAATGTTCACTGAACTTTTATTCCCATGTTTGTAGGTCATAATTTGAGCCTAGTATTGACAAACAAAGCTCGTGCGAAAGAAATTCAAATATTTGTAAACAATGTGTCGAAACCTGTCCCAACCTGATAAATTGTCACACTTTCAAAGGGAATTGTACTCCAGAATCCCAATTATAGAGTTTACCTCTATAATTGGGATTGAGATTTTGATTTCTAGGATTTCTTCGATGTTTACATCGAAGAAATCCTAGAAATCAAAATCTCATTCACCAGGTTCGAAAAGTCCCATTAACAGAGGTAATTCGATGAAAAACTGCCGGGACCCCATTGTAGTTCTCAATAATAGAGGTTTCTCACTTAACCAGGTTTCACTGTAAGAAATTTCTTTTCTTCAAACCGCTCGCGCATAGAACATGTGTTGCGAACGTGTTAGCTTAGCCTTACCTATAGTTGCAAACACATAAATTTCTGAATCGCGGTGTTAAGAATTTTCGCGGATTGATGACGCTCCTGATATATCATTCCCCTTTTGTGAAGGTGATGAAAGTACTGAATATCGTTGCGGTAATATTATATTTTGGAAGTATGAGGAACAGGGTGTAAAGTTCCTCATCCACCGTTGAAAAGGGAGGATCCTCCGACCAGACGGGTGTCGTGTCTGGTGGGCAACTGCCCGACGATTGTTGTCGGGCTCGTTTTTATATACTCAGTCGCGTGGATAACTTTAATATCGCGATGTAGGAAACGTCGATTTTTAGTTCGTATGTGGCGAGATAGATGTCGCTACATCACTCCCCTCCGAGACCGGAGGTCGATAGCTTGTGAGTCATTTTTTTGTGATGCTTGTCGTGCAGTGGAGTGTTCCAGTGAGTCGGAACCGGATGCCGCATAGTTCGCGGTGAGTCGGAACTGTCTGCGGTGATACTGCGTATAGGCTCCAGTGAGTCGTGGTGCAGTGCTGCGTATTGGCTGGCTGCTAGGGTCGACCAGGAGAGGAAGTGCGTCTCTGCTTGCTGAGTAGGTTGTGGTTGATGACCAGGCATGCGCGTTCGCTGCATGCTAGTGGTCAGGATACCCGCTGAAGTCGTGGTTACTGGCTGGTTGTATGACTCTGCTTGTAAGCTTGAGGAAGTGATGATGACGTCACGCTGAGGTAGCTCTGCTCGAAGGCTGCGCTGAGGTTCATGTTCGGGGTCACCAATTTGGAAGTATGAGGAACAGGGTGTAAAGTTCCTCATCCACCGTTCAAAAGGGAGGATCCTCCGACCAGACGGGTGTCGTGTCTGGTGGGCAACTGCCCGACGATTGTTTTTTTTTTTTTTTTTAGGTAGGGCCACTCGCAGTTCAGCACTAGAAGGCTGTTTACTGCTTAACCGGTCGATCCTGTGGTGACCTTACAAGAAGGCCCCCAGCCAGGGCTAACTACAAGTTACATTTAAACGACCGCTCGCTAAGGGCGCCCCCTGTGGGGCTCGAACCTCGGCTTAGGGCGTCGTTGAATACTTAAGAAAAACAAAGGCTGGGTCTCGTTATTATTATGTCGGGGGGATTTTTATACTACTGACTCAGCTACGCGGGCTGGCCTTGTAGAGTCTAAAGATTGAATTTACATTGAACTAATTAGGGCGTCGCGCGTCGCGGGCCTCGTCGGCGAGGCCGGAATGTGGGTCGGTTTGTAAGCCCGACGATTGTTGTCGGGCTCGTTTATATATACTCAGTCGCGTGGATAACTTTAATATCACGATGTAGGAAACGTCGATTTTTAGTTCGTATGTGGCGAGATAGATGTCGCTACAATATCAACTTGTTTTTTGACGGTTAAGAGTTAGACTTTTAATATGAAAATTGAAGAGCTCGTGCATCAGTGCGTGGTTACAGGCGCACGGGTCAATTAAACGTTCAGCTACCCTATTCGAGGTTAGTCTGTGGATAGGTGACTGTTCGTTATACATCGAGACTCCTCCGTGCCTCGGGAAGCATTTTAAGCCGTTAGTCCCGATTGTCATTTAGATTAGATCATATCATTTTTGTAAATCTTTGAAGTAGTTACGGGTAGTCAGAAACCCGAAAGTCTGACTACCAGTCTTACAAAGGTGTATCGTGTTGCCAAGTAACTGGGTTGTAGAGATCAGATAAGCAATCGCTCAGTAGCGGCGTTAGGGTAGGGCGCGGTTGGGCGCCGGACATAAACCTTAATTTCCTCTCGCTCATTGAGCGAGGCCTACTTACTCGTAAATTCCCAAAATTTAGCGTAAAAATCTTCATTTTGGCAACACTAGAATGGAACGCAGTGTTCAAATCGAAGCACTGTACTGCATGCATTTAATTTTACCGGGAATCTCGACCATCGAGAAAAACATTATCTATCTCTTTTTTACACGCTTTATACAAGTGAAGCTAACTTGTATGTATATTTGTAACCGACCCCTTTGGACGCTATTTCGACCCACTTTAAACGGTCAGATTTCATTCAAATTGTGCACACCTGTCAAAGACCGATGACAATGCAATAATTCGAATAAAAAATATAGTTTAAAAAACTAAAAAAACACGCTTTTATAGAAAATTCAACTAAAAAATGAAAAATTAATAATAGTTTAATAAACCTAAATAAACGCGCCTTTATAGAAAATCCAACTTCAACTAAAACATGAAAAAAAAATAGTTTAAAAAAAACTAATAATACACGCTTTTATTTGGATTTTCTGTCAAACTAAAAAATAGAAAATCAAATCTAATAAATTTGGATTAAGAAAAGTGTAAATAAGAAACAAATGTATATTAATGGAAAAAATCCATGATGCTTTCATTACTTTAGCTATTGAAACTCAGACAACTGATGTTCAAGTCCACTACTCTAGACGAACAGCTAAAAGTGTTTGGTCGTTTGGTATGACTTACTTTTTCAAATTAATATCGTTAGTAAAGCTCTGCAATCAACAGACACAGATCTTGGTAAATGCACAGAACTGTTGAAAAAATGCTGCACTTTCTTGGAAGAACATAGAAATACAGGCTTCAAAAGCGCCATTTTAAAAGCGAAGGAATTTGCTGGAGAACTGGAAATTGAACCTGTGTCTAGAGCCACGACAAGAATTCGATATGTTAAGCGTCAAGCTGGTGAAACTGCCCGCGATAAACCTATATCTCCACCGGAAAAAAAATATTGAGATTTAATTTTTCAACTGTCTTTTGTACACTACATTGATTTCAGTCAATGAAAGATTTGAACAGTTAAATTAGTACTCGGAATATTGGTCTTTTTTGTACAATATAAAACAGATTCCGGAAAAACCTGACCTCGTCAAACTCTGTGGTGATCTCCAATTGAAATTAACTGTAGACTCTAAATCAGATATAGATGGGTTTATGTTGTGTGATGAACTCATAGGACTGAAATCTTTTTTGCCTGATCAAAATTAGGCTACCCCTAAAACAAAAACATTGTTTTAAATTTGATCAAAGATCGCAACTTACAAGAACTGTATCCAAATGTATGGATTGCAATGCGCATATTATATATATATATATATATATTATATATATATAGGTATAGTTAATACCTGTAACGGTTGCTAGTGGGGAGAGGAGTTTTTATAAGCTTAAGCTGATTAAAACCTATCTGCGATCGACAATATCGCAATCCCGATTGATAATCGGGATTGCGATTTTGTCGATCGCACTTGGCGACTTTGTCAATCGAGAATAAAATTGCTGAAAACCTCGATTTTGATAAAATAATAGAGTTCGCCGTCAGAAAGGCTAGAAAAGTCAAATTTTATTAGTTTTTTTTTAATAAATGGTAATTTCATTGTAACTTATTCCTTTTTTCATATGGGTTTAAATTGTAGTTAGGGGGCGCCGTATAAATCTCGCCCAGGGCACAAACCGGCACTGCAATCGCTCCATGTAAAAAACTGGTATTCTGCTGCATCCGGTTAGACTGCAAAAGGATTATAAGGCTGGTTTCACTGCTGTCCGTACGGGCTGTCAGTACGGGTGCCCGAAGCGGAAGCAAATGTTGGGCGCTAGAACATCGTTTCACAGCGACGCGGATTGATGCGCACGCGACCCGCTCCGGGTAGAGCCCGTATGACGCCACCCGCGTCCCGCGCCCGGACCCGCGCGCATACTGCGGCCGCGATCTCGTCGCAGCTCATTCATCGTTTCTGATCGTTTCACAGCGACTCAGAACACCCGTGCTCCTTCGTCTCTTACAAATTAAATATCCACCAATAATAATTTTTAAAACGTATTCATTCATTTTTACACGCTTTATATTAGTTTCACCTGTATGTATGTATGTATATTTGTAACCGACCCCTTTGGACGCTATTTTGACCCACTTTAAACGGTCAGATTTCTTTCAAATTTTGCACACCTGTCAAAGACCGCTGACAATGCAATAATTCGAAAAAAAATTACATACTTAGTTAAAAAAAAACTAAAAATCACGCTTTTATAAAAAAAATCAACTAAAAATTGAAAAATAAATTATAGTTTAAAAAAACTAAAAAAACACGCTTTTATAGAAAATCCAACGAAAAAATAGAAAATAAAATTTAATAAATTTGGATTAAGAAAAGTGTAAATTAGAAAAAAAATTATATTAATGGAAAAAAGCGTGGGGTGCATAGTGTCAATAGTTATAAACATTTTCTTATTTTCCATGGTTACTGTCATTCACAGCGGGCTCCATGTATCGGCGTGTATTCTTCAATATTAACACTATGCACCCCACACTTTTTTCCATTAATATACATTTTTTTCTAATTTACACTTTTCTTAATCCAAATTTATTAAATTTTATTTTCTATTTTTTCGTTGGATTTTCTATAAAAGCGTGTTTTTTTAGTTTTTTTAAACTATAATTTATTTTTCTATTTTTAGTTGTTTTTTTTTATAAAAGCGTGATTTTTAGTTTTTTTTTAACTATGTAATTTTTTTTCGAATTATTGCATTGTCAGCGGTCTTTGACAGGTGTGCAAAATTTGAAAGAAATCTGACCGTTTAAAGTGGGTCAAAATAGCGTCCAAAGGAGTCGGTTACAAACATACTGTTTACTGTTGTACTGTTTCATAGCCGTCTTCCTTGGGGAAAAAATCCGAAAAAGAAACTTGAGAGGTGTTAAGGGACACTCGGATGGAACGAAGTTCCTTTCGATTAATTACTGAAGGAATTGTAATAAAATTTTATTTCTTTTAAGTTTTTTTAAAATTAATATAAAAATAAAGATTTTTTTTTATTCTTTATTATGTACAAAAAACCTGTATACACTCAACATAAATAGTCGTCGCGACACCACACTGTTCAATGCGAAATAGAAAGACGAAACGAAAATAACTGGCTTGCTTTCTATGAGAGAGAGAGACAGACAGAGAAACACGCGCACGCCGCACGGCGTTAAAGTGTCTTAACACACTATGCCGAAGTTACGCGACCGAAGTTCGGCGGCTGATTTTACGTTCCGACGTATTCGGCTGATATGACACACCATAAGTGCCGAACTTACGCGGCATAAATTCCGCAACTTTGTGTGTGTATTCAGTGTCTCGAGTGCTGAAGCGCTGACAGAAGCGAAATGAACATTACGGGCGGACACACGGGGCGCGGGCGGCTCCCCGCCCCCGGATCTTCGTCGCCAATCGAACCGAACTTCGGTCGCGTATAATGTGTGCTCACAGAATAAGTTGCCGCTGAACTTACGCCCGACCGAAGTTAGGCTGTCGATACGACGCGACGTAATTTCGGCATAGTGTGTCGTCAGTAATTCAAATAGCATTGCAGGCGTAATTGCGCTGAACTTCGGTCGCGTTAATTCGGCATAGTGTTTTTAGACACAAAAGGGGGGGCTAAATGTAAAAAATTAAGAAGAAAAGTTGTAACGACACTTTTTGCTATAGTTGTAGACTATAGCAAAAAGTGTCCCCCCCTTTCGCAACGCGCGATAAGTAACTTCGTTCCAAAACTCAGAGCATTAAGACAGTGTCTTTTAAAGTCCATACTGCAAACATGTAATGGTTAAATCATATGAAAACCGTACAGATTAGTGTCTGTATAGTCGGTACTATATACTGTCGGTATAGTCTAAGTCTTAAAGAAATTAAATAAATAAATAATGCTGGACAATCGACACCGCATCATCTAGCCCCAAGCTAAGCAGAGCTTGTGTTATGGGTACTAGATGACTGATATACTTAATAGTAAATACCCAGAACACCCGGAACAAATATTTGTAGATCGTACAAACATTTGTCCCAAGGCGGGAATCGAACCCGCAACCTCTTGCGTCGCAGGCGGACCTTCGCCCGCCGCGCCACATCGGTCGTCAAATTCAGTCAAATTGAAAGCAATAGGTATGGGTATTTTTTCCTTACAAATAACACTGTATTATTAAAAGTTAGGTTATTATAATTTTTGTTCGATGATCGATTTACGTAAAAATAATGTATAAAATGTAAGTACTTACTTGCGAAATGTAATTTGATCAAATTTTATTTCCCTTCCTGAAGTGCTGTGAAAGCCCTTCATGCTACAAACAGTCATTTTCCTTTTTTTTGTTTTACTCGCGAGCTGTGTTCGACGGAACGTGACCTTGAGTACTGACGGCTCGCCGAGAAAAGTTAGCCACAATGGCTTTTTGTACTCGAACTAGGTTTCTACGCGTTATTATTGTAAGGCTAAAAAGTTAAAATTATTGGATGTCATTCTATTAAATTCTTCCGGTTGCAATATAATAAAGAGGAAAGATTTTAGTGTTTGTATTGCTATGGATAAACTCAAAAACAACTTTATGAACCTACAAGCTACATTATCAGCGAGTAGGTAACATGGGCTATATTTTATTTTCAAAACTACGCTTTAACGGGGGTGGAGGCGATGTCAAAGTTGGAATGAAAAAGTACGACATCCACGCGCACGAAGCCGCGTTACATACATAATATAATATATAACCTACTGTAAAGTGTAATAACTGCAAATATAGGGTTACATTTTTTTAAATATTTATTAGAAAAAGTTTGTTCTTCTTGACGCTAGTTTTCGTTGTTACGGATTTTTGAGGCATTCTAATCGAGAACCATGAGACCCCATAGGTTCTCGATTGGGTTTAGGTCAGGGCTCTTTGCAGGCCATGGCAAGATGATCACGTCATCCTGTGAAGCTAACCACTCCTGCGCCACTCTGTAGGTGTGTACGCGGCAGTTATCTTGGCACAAGTAAATAATGACGCACGGTGGGGATCATCCCGACACGTAATAATATAAAAAAATAAGCACACATATATTTTTTTTTAAATTTTTTTTTTATATAAGAATTGTTATTTTATTTTCTATTCAATTTAATAGCTTTATTTATACTAATACAAATAAAAGATCTCAATAGAATTATAAGTAACTACTAACAATATATTTTAATAAGTAGGTACATAAGTTTAAATTTTTTTATAAGAATTGTGTTATTTTTAATTTTTATTTTATTTTTAGTTTAATACCATGTTGCTGTGCCCTAACAGGCTCCATAATTGTACCTTAGCTGTAAGCTTTTTGTAACATCTTTTATGCACATTATGGTACGCAAAATAAATGAATATGAATAATATTTCGACGCACTGATCTCCAGTCATGCGCCCGCTAACCTCCACTAGTTATTCTATAAATATACAAAGATGTAACATTAACTGTTCAGTTAGTTATACTTTAAAAAACAATATTCGAACATAACATCACGCGTTAATTCCTTCCCGGACGGGTTACGCACTCCGCCGAGGTGTACCTATGATACACAATAAGGGGTAGTAAGGGGCGCGCCTATTGCCACCAACTGGGCTGCTACAGAGAAGTTCCAAATAGAAAAACCGAATATCGCTTTACTCGACCCGGGAATCGAAGCACAGTCGGGATAACACGACTCGTAATGACACGTCACAGCACTTACGACTAAATGAAAACTTTCGTGAAGTTCACCGTCGCGGCGTCGATCATTAACCACCGACGCAAAAGCGACGGGGTGTTATAAGTTTGACGTGTCTGTGTGTCTGCCTGTGGCATCGTAGCTCCCGATCGGATGAACTGATTTTGATTATATATTTTTTTGTTTGAAAGGTGAATTAGTCGGGAGTTTTCTTAGCTATGTTTGATGAAAGTAATCCGTATTTTACTCTTTGAATCTGGGTATTTTCGCAAGATAACGTGTCATAATTCCATGTTTCGATAGATTAAATGAGGAGCTCGTGGCTTAATAAAAACCGCCGCACGTGTTGAACGAAAATTAAGCTATGTTTGCCGAGGACAGTCTGTGGATGGGTGACCGTTCGTAACATATGGAGACTCCTACGTGCCTCGGAAAGTACTTAAAGCCGTTGGTCCTGGTTGTCATTTGTAGATCTTTGTAGTAGTTACGTGTAGTCAGAAGCCCGAAAGTCTGACAACCAGTCTTACTAAGGGGTATCGGGTTGCCCAGTAACTGGGTTGTGGAGGTTAACTAGGCAGTCGTTCCATGTAAAATACTGGTATTCAGCTGCATCCGGTTAGACTAGAATCCGACCCCAACATAGTTGGGAATAAGGCTAGGCAGATGATGATGATAGGTTGACGATTGAATCGTGCCTACTACTAAGTATATGATATGTGGGATGGTAGCGTACATCGGAGGGAAATTACGTGTGGGGTTCCGCAGGGGTCGGTTTTAGGCCCTCTCTTGTGGGATCTCGCATACGATGTCGTTCTGCGAGTCGATCTCCCCATAGGTGTAAATGTCGTCTGCTATGCAGATGACACCCTGGTGTTGGCCGGTGGAGACACCTTCGACGAGACCATCCAGCTTTCTGAATTCGGAGTGGCAAAAGTAGCATCGATCCGCGACCTGGGTTTGGAGATAGCTCCTCATAAAACTGAGGCGCTCTGGTTCCACAAGCTGCCGAGGAGCAGAGAGCCACCCAGGTCGTCAGTGAAGGGTGGAGATGCGCAAGTCCAGAAAGCCGATACATGAAGTATCTTGGCCTAACGCTGGACGGTCGGCGGGGCTTCGACGAGCACTTCAAGCGCCTGGTCCCTCGTGTTGACAAGGCAGTGGGTGCTTTGCACAGGATGCTGCCCAATCTCGGGGGACCACGGGAAGAAGTTCGCCGCCTCTACGCTGGCGTTGTGCGATCGATGGTCCTTTATGGGGCACCTGTTTGGTCAAAACGACTGTCAGGTGTCCGCCGCTGCAGGACTAAAATCAACAGCCTGCAGCGGAAGATCGCCATTCGCATCGCACGTGGATACCGAACGGTCTCCTTTGAGGCGTCAACTCTCCTGGCGCGCTTTCCGCCAATAGACATCCTGGCAGATATGGACTCATGGGTATATAACCGAATGCGTGCCATCCGCCAAGGTGGCGAAAGCTTGCCAGAAATCGCTGTCGTGAGGCTGAGGCGAGGCCAACACTCGAGCGCGTGTCGCCGTTCCTGCCGACACGCGCTCGAGTGTTAGCACGAGCGGCTACAGCAGCCGCAGTTTTCGCACGCAAGCGCGTTGTCGAAGCCGTTCTGCCGTACTTCGAAGCCTGGCTGAAAAGAGGGGAGCGCATCTCTTACAGGCTCACGCAGGTGCTGACCGGACACGGTTGCTTTGGTGAGTACCTGAATAGGATTGGGCGCCAGGCCACGGCAAGTTGCCACCATTGCGGAGGTGACCTAGATTCTGCACAGCACACGCTAGAGGAATGCCCTGCGTGGGCCTCCGAGCGGCAGTTCTTGGTCACCAGGATCGGGCGAGACCTGTCTCTGGCAGCAGTAGTGAGGGCTATGCTGGCGGAGAGAAAACTGGAGGGAAGTTGCCTCCTTCTGTGAAACCGTGATGGTCCAGAAGGAGGCCGCCGAGCGGGATCGTGAGCGGGCCGATCCCACTCGGAGAAGAAGGCGTCGAGGAGGCAACCGCCTTAACGCCTAACATACCGAAACCCCACCTGCATCATTTAACGCAGATGGGATTCTCGGGTCACGGGTGCTCAGAGTGGGGACTCTGATCGCCCAACGAATGACCTTAGGGAAGACGGCGGCATAGTGATCACGTGTCACCGTGGATGGGATGTGCCCTAACAGGCGTTGCACAGAGGGGGTCCCGGAGTGGTCTCTTATAGAGGTAACGGGGCCCCTTCCATGTGCTGATGGTGGAATCCCACACTCCCTGGTCTTTTCCCCAAAAGTCCAGTCGCCTTTTGAAAGTTTCGAAGAAGTGAAGTTATGTAATACGGGATACTGGGCTTACTTTTTAGGTATTCTTTAAATCTTTAAATAATAACGGGGTTTTTTTTCTATAAATTTTTCTAAAAATGTGTTAGGTACTTCTTTCAACAAAACCATTCCAACTTTCGATATAAAATATAATTACATTTTTAATGCATTTGCACGACAATAATGATATAGGTTGGAGTGAAGAAATGTTACTAGTGTCCTGACCAGGTTTTGGAATAGGTACAATACATGTCGCGCCAATGATGGGGAACAAAACTGTGATTGAAAAAGTTTTTCAATAAAGTAAGTAACACAGACATACCTACATCAGATAAATTCTTAATCATAGAATAAGATATGTCGTCGCATCCAGATGTATCCTTGGATTTGATACATTTATCTAGCTCGTGAATAGAGATTTCACGTTCAGTTTCAGTTCCTATGGTGAACAGTACGGGTCGATGGGGACACATAATCATGTGTTAAAGAATTTATGAGATTTGTGGCACTTTGAGGGTCCACAAAATGTCTAGGAGAACATTAACCATTCAAAAATCTCATTTTGCGCCACATTTCACAAGACGATGTAGTGTGATCAACAGAGGAACAAAAATGTTGAAAGTTCATTCCCCCTAGCCTGTCGGATTAACTTTAGGGACGTATTTAATTGATCCTTCCATTAAGAATATTCAGGTTTTGGGTTGTGGCATTACACAAATTAAATGATTATTTATTTATTTATTTCACAACACATGTTTCCTTTGCCATTACAGAGTAAATCTAATGCGACAAAGTAACTTAAAATATACTTAACTTACATGCTACTAACCTTACATGCTATACAGTACGTGGCCCTTGTGAACTCACCCAGTGTACAGGTGAATATATCTATGGCATTCGCCACCGTGTTGAGAGTGCGTAGCGCACGAGTCAGCGGTGCGCGCCCCAGCAGGTTAGTGCGCGCACTCGGCACCACCAGCAGCTGCGGCTTGCGCCGCGCCGCCGCGCCACGTACCTATCCGGTAAATTAAACCCTATTTCTGATAGTATATCGGAGTTTTGTATACTACCTCTTAAAACTTTGAAAAGATACGTTGCCAGTGTCACTTCACGCCTAATTTCCAATTTGTAGTAGCCCACCATACCAAGACAGAATAAGGTAGGATACAGTAACGGGTATCCCGGGTATCTCCCATACAGCTTTAAATAAATAAATCTGACGAATTTGTTCTGTATCCGTTCGAGCATATTTTTGTATTTTGTTTCACTCGGGCTCCAGACGACCGCATTGTATTAAATTTGGATAAGGCTAACCTACGATGAGCCACAGCTTGTGACAGTTCGGCGATCCAGTATGGTTTCGGGGTGAAATTTGAGGTAGGGTTTTGATTAAATTTACATCGGAATGAATTTATTAGCACCGTCATTCAGAATTCGGTAGACACACAATTTGAAATTTATCTTCCAGATATTTTTATATGAAGTCCTGTCTGATTTCTTAAAATTTCTTTTAATAACTGTGGGAAATAGTGCCGTACACAATGTTGAAAGTTTAATAATTAAATGGTCGATGCCTAGATTTTACTTAAACTTTTAACTAGCGAAATATCTGGGGAAGATAGTTGTAGGTTGTTATCAACTAAGCGAACTCGTGTATCGTTCATAGAAACAAAGTTATTGTCCAGTAGTGAGTCGTGAATAAGATTGCCTCTGCGGTGAGTTTTATAGGACCAACTGGCGTGATGGGCATTAAAGTCACCAAAAATTAACGTTTTGGAAGACCATAATGAAAACAGACCATTCCAGTTCGGCTGAGAGGTTACGATTCTCGATGGACTATAAACAGAAACAATATTCTCTAACGGGCCACAATTGAATACTTGAACGCACACTACATCAATACCGTTATTATTGACGAGAACGCGTCGCAGCTGCGACTTAACAATTAATTTGTGTACTATTATCGCTACACCACCGTATGAGTCATCTCGGTCCGCGCGATAAACATAATTTCTCTTATTCTTCTCTCTTTCTTGTGAACCCGACAAGACTTGCTGAGCGGTATCTGGTACCCTTGCAGTTTACACTTGAAATTCATTTTGCGCACATGGCCTAATCTCCAACATTAGAAAAATTGTGAAAATAGGTGTGTGTCCTTACACACACCTATTTCGTGTATGTGACATAACCAATAAAGTATTGCCTTCAATACTTTATTGGTTATGTCACATACACGCACTGATTGATACGAACGCGTAAATGATCACCCTCAAAGCAAAGTCGAAGGGTTTCACTGGGGCACCAACCACCTTCCTGTTGCGACGGTCTTGACGGATAAAAGCTTTGCAGGCGACGGACATGA
Source organism: Phlogophora meticulosa (assembly GCA_905147745.2). NCBI lineage: Eukaryota > Metazoa > Arthropoda > Insecta > Lepidoptera > Noctuidae > Phlogophora > Phlogophora meticulosa. Next base: position 198,691 of record LR990521.1, read on the forward strand.
AATATTTTTAAGGATCTCGTCATCCGTGAGATCGAGGTCTACATCCTTTGCTAACCATAGCAGATAGCTCCGTAGTCATCCGGAACCTCCATCCTTTCTCGCACTTAAGTAAGTTCTAAGCAGCCGATTCACGCGTATTTTAAAAGGGGTTAAATATTGAACTGGACTAATCTTTGTAATTTCATTTTCTCTGAAAATACGTGCCATTGCAAATTGTTTAGGTAGGCGTTCTTTGTGCGAAACGTATACCTCATACTTTTACTCTTTTAAAGTATGTCTACTGCCAAGGCAGATCTTTTTTACTGGTCTTAACTTCTTTGCAACCCTCTTCGTCTTCAGTGCTATCCTCTCTTTCCCTCTCCTCTTTATTTTGACCTTCATCATCAATAGCATCCATGTCCAAAGAATCACGCAATAAGCTCTGTATATCATTATTGAATACGAGTATCACAACGCGGTGAAGCGCTTACGTCATCGTTCATGGCGCGATCGTGCGATGGTCCGGCGCACACCTCTGCCATCTATTGCATTGCGTAAACAACTCTTCGTGCAATAGGGATTGTAATGAGACGCGCGCGACACAACCAGACCTGGGTGGTCTAGGTTGTTATGGTGAGTGTTGGCAATGGCGCGAGTGGCAGCGGCCGTGCTCTGCTCGATATGTCGCGTGTCACCAACGTTCCGGCTCTCCGTGCTACAAAACCTGCAACATGCAAAGCAGCGCCCTCTGTGCCACCGCTGACGACGAAGTACTGGGCCAATACATTCAACCATACCTTCGACGCGAAGAAGAGTAGCCTAATCTCCAATTTACAAAAATGAAACTCGCAACTGTTTTTGTAATAAATTACACTGAAGTTTATTTTTCATCCTGAATACATATTGACGTTACTTATTTAATGTTGCATTTTGCATCATCAGTTCACAACTTTATTACAACTCACTCAACATACATCTTATGCCTTAGGGCAGTTTCTTTTTGTTTTTATTATTTATCTAGTTACAAAATTCTAAAATTTGATAATACAATGAAATTTAAGCATTCTTACAGTTACCACTAAGTCCATTTAGCATTGAAAATAAATGATCATCATGATATTAATAATAAAAATTGATTTAAGTTTTTCATATATATATTTTTTACAATTTCAACTAAAACACGCTCACTGCAGGGAGGGGCAGATCGGGGTGCAATCATACGTCCAAACGAACACTATACATTGTATACATTTGTAAAAAGTATCAAAATCGAGTAAAAGGCCTACAAAAAATTATCTCGAGATACTAATATTCGTTTACGTAGTAACCTAAAAATTGTTCTATTTAACACTGGAGCCGCCGACGACGGCAGTGGCGCGCGGCGCGTCTAGCGTTAAAGGGTAACAAACGTAGGTATTTCAACTATTTGGCTTAATTATATTTATATAATGAGATGAGCGCGAAATAAAAGCGGTGCGGCTCATGAACCGGCGACGGCAGGCCTAGTGGGCCTAGTCCTCCGCCTCCTCGTCCTCCGACTCCTGCTGCTGCAGCCACGTCAGCCACGTGTTCACCTGCGGGCGCGACACCAAGCATTACTTGCGGCGATACACAACACAAGCTGGCGGAATGTACACTGTGCGACACACTGGCATACTGCAAAAGACTAGAAGTACTCTAAGGGAGTGCTAGTTTAAAATGAATTAACCTAAAATATAAATAAATACGGGCAAAGAGTGAGTCCGTCTTGCGCACCGACGGTTCCGTAACTTAGTAGGAAAAATCTTATTCCATTCTTAAAGTTAAAGGAGAATTGTTTTTGTTCGATCGGAGGTGGAGGCACTACCATACAACTTTTTAATTAGATTTTTTTATTATAAATAATGCTGGACAATCCACCCAGCATCATCTAGCCCCAAGCTAAGCAGAGCTTGTGTTATGAGTAATTATTAATTGTTCATATTTTAATGCTGTTTGTCTGCCTTGCTCTAATAAATACTATTCTTATTACAAAAATGTGGTGCACTATAATGTGTGTTTAATTACGTATCTTAAAAATGTAATGAGGGCTATCGCGTATTAATTCACCGCTAGAGGCGCAAGTCTAGCTTAGTCTCTGTGATGTGAAATGTCACTGTTTGTGGGTGAACAACGTGGGTTTATTTGTAACGAGAATACTATTGTGAATATAGTGCAATACCTGACATTAAATATAGCGAATATGAGTCACGGCTCATGACAAGTGTTCCTTTCAGGCACTTTTTTTATCCTTCCGAAACTCATATGCTCTTTTGTCCGAACAAAACGGGACTGCGCAACACTGCGGCATGCTCGATATTTTTACGGTACGGTGTGTAGCTTTTAAATATAATTTAAATGTTAACTTTGTTTTCACGTCCTTTGTGACACACTTTGAGAGCTATACATCAGGACCTTACTCGATAGTGACGCCAACGGGTGAGCACACAAACGGTAGCCCCCATAGCATGAAACAAATTAAAATACTGCATGAATATTGATTGCTTATACCTATGTTTAACAAATAAATGATTCTGATTCTTATTAAAACAAAGCCACGGGCACGCGAGTGCGTTTATGCTCTAGCGTTCAAAAGGTTTATTATTACTATTTACTGGATATAGTATACCTTTAAGTTGGTTCCTTTGAAACTTGAATAACTAATCCACCCCCAAGTGTAGAAAATAGAGGATGATCGACTATCAACTACTGAACTTTCGCAAAAACGTTCAACCGACTTAAGTGATAAAACACTAAAAAGTGTAGAATAACAGTAATTTCGGAAGTTAGTGGCCAACCAAAGCCACGCCGGCCATTCTTATTTTAAGTGAAAACTTACAAGGCCAATGCAAGTAGCATGTCTCAAAGCTCCGTCGACAAACTTAACTATGTAAACAATATGTTGCAACAATTTTTAAAAGAATTAATGATTAAATGTTACTTTGAAATACGACCAATGATTTACCAAATACGGATTGGTGGACAAACTAGACCTTTGAATTTATTTTAGATGGCTAAAGCACGGAACCCCCAGACTTTATCTATTAGGCTCCGTATTATGTTATAGGTCATATATTTATAAATATCGCACTGCTAGATTAAGACTGAGACAACTCAAAATACGAGATTGTTAAGTTACAACTCCAAAATACTAATTTATCAATAGAAAGTACTGATTCCTAGCCTCATTTAATATGCAGTGACATTCTACAACATGTTAATGACCTACTATAAAATTACGTTTTAAATTGTCTTACAAAATCTAGAAAAATGGGTATTTGTCATCTGAGTACTGAAAAAAACAGTTTTTGGAGTTGTGTCAGTTTTGATCTAGGTGTGCGATATATATATATGAATATACAGTATATACAATAGACGCAATACCTCTTAAAGGGTCATTGTACTCATCACTATGAACAACTTTTCTATGGGACAACTAAAATCGCAAGAAAAATATCGACTCCGTACCGCATACATTTGTGTGAGCATAACTCGTCAATATGTACTGTTCAGTTGATTTTATTTCGCGATTTCGGGATTGGTCCCGTAGTAAAAAATGTTGATGCTGCTGAGTACAATGATCCCTTAGTCGGTATTGCGTTTGTCTTGTTACATATTGTACACAGGATGTTAGTACCGTACCTGGAACAGCGCCTCGCCCTTGCCGGGGTAGGCGTCCGTGACGTCCTCGCGCCAGCGCAGGAAGGCGTCTTCCTCGCACACCTCCAGGTTGTACAGGTACATGAACCAGCGCAGCAGCATGCCTGCAACACCATGCCATGTATTCTCCGCGCGACAAGCTTACTCTTTTACCCACTAAAACTCGACTGGTTTTTTAGAAAGCCATTTGTAACTTTTCATATTTTTAATTAAAAATCGCTAAATACATTCAAATGACTGTACCGCGTAAATCAGTCCCTGTGGATGACGTGGCTCACGTTATGTCATAAGGTAAAACATATTCCACCATTATTAGAGTTCTTTGCGTTTACGTGTGCTTTATAGTTAAAAAGTGAATAAAACAAGAATGGGATGACATCGGCAAGTGGCTCACCCTTGGGGTACCGGTGGTGGTGCGCGTGCACCTGCACGGCGTACACGGCGGCCAGCTGCAGCTCGGGCTGGCCCTCCAGCAGCGCGGTGAGCAGCGGCGCGTAGGCCTCCAGCAGCTGCTTCTCGTGCTCCAGCGCCGCCTTGTCCGGCGCCTGCGCCGCCGCGCCGGCCGCGGCCGACACGTGCTCGGCCACGAGCGCCACCAGCGTGGACACGAAGGCGCCGTTCTGCCGCACGGCCGGCTCCACGTTGGCCTGCAACACCGCACGTTTCTGTTCCCTAACTCACATTTCCTATGTAATGTGTGTGACACCACTATATTGCACTACATTTATTTCACTGGGTTTCCCTGAACACTTTTACTTATTGCTCATCATACTGCAAACATACACACATCAACAGGATCTAGGGATATTTGATATTTCATCAAATATCTATAAATCTATGAAGAATTTTCTGATTTAGTAAATGTACAGACTCCGGCACGTAACTTGGCAAGAGTCGTTAGATGCCCACAAGTCGTTGTTGAGGTCTCTTTGTTGGTCAAGCGAGACGCGGGGTGTGAGGGAGCGTCCTTCCGAGCGCGCGATTGGTGCATCGCTCGACTGTTGCCTCCCGAACTGCGTTTCGCTCCCTATTACACTTGCGTGCACGACAAGTGTATACTGTTTTTGTAACAATGGTATATATTTTATGGTAAAAATAAGAAATGTTTCGTTTTTTTTAAATTTTTTTTTTTTTTTTTTAATCACCGTAGGTAATTTGATTCAGTCATTCTTCAATTTTATTTTTCTTTTCTTCGTCATTTTTTCATAATTATTTTTTCTTCATTTCTTATAAAACTATGAATTTTAATTAAAATTTTAAAAACTTATAAATTGTCTATTCATAATCAATGTTCCTCTTATATTAATCTCTCTTATATTAATGAATTACACATCGGCATTGATTGTTCATGCTTAAAATAAAACTGTCCATGTCTTGTTGCTTTATGAAGTGTTCGTAAAGTTGTTGTTCCGTCGTGAAATTTGGCGGGAAATATCTCAAAGCAAAGAATATCGTGGTGTTTGAAAGCGGCTCACACCAGCCGCGCCATATGGGAAGGAGCATTCATATCGTTCATGAGTATAAATTCTACTACCTCCTCGTGGTATTTTAGTGCAGTCACGTTGCCTTGGCCACCTTGCCACATCCCCAGTACTACGATAATGTGACCACTACCTTAATATCACGTGCAGGCTGGTGTATATTTGACGACCTATGTGGCGCGGCGGGCGAACGTCCGCCTGCGACGCAGGAGGTTGCGGGTTCGATTCCCGCCTTGGGACAAATGTTTGTACGATCTACAAATATTTGTTCCGGGTGTTCTGGGTATTTGCTATGTATAATAAAAATATCTATCTATGTAATGTATTGTATTAAGTATATCAGTCATCTAGTACCCATAACACAAGCTCTGCTTAACTTGGGGCTAGATGATGCTGTGTGGATTGTCCAGCATTATTTATTTATTTGTATATTGCTTCAGCAACGACGCTTTGAATAGCACCATTTTCTAACATGCCCACGGCTTGTAACATTTCATCTCAACTCAAATGACGACTTGATTAAATTATCACTACATAGTTTAAAACAAAGTCGCTTTCTCTGTCCCTATATCCCTGTGTGTATGCTTAAATCTGTAAAATTACGAAACGGATTTTGATGAGGGTATTTTTTAATAGATACGAGTGATTGAAGAGGAAGGTTTATATGTATAATACATATATTTTATACCCGTGCGAAGCCGGAGCGGGCCGCTAGTAATAATATATAATAAATTAGAAAAGAAAAACAGTCTAATAATTATGTAAAATAATAATATAAGTATCTTAATTTTCATTAACATAACGAATTATTAACAAGTTTGCCGCCGTATTTTAAGTTTATTTTGTTTTTTTTTCATTTTTAAATTTTGATAATATAATCAAGAGGTTTCAATCTGTGTATAAATTTAAAAGATTTTAAACTATAAATTCGTAAATAATTTAGTATTAAGGTATCCCTAGATTCTGTTGATGTGTGTATAATTATGTAATCAATCAGAATTGATTTTATCGAAACAGTTACTTTTGTCTGTAAAAACCTATTTATAGAAATAAATTATTATCTATAATTTATCATGAGTTCTCACGATACCTCAGCACGTCTATCTGAATTGGTTTTCCTGCAGTTGTATGGGTAAATCTTATAAAAATATTTTTCGTAATTTCCCACACCATCGTATAGTGACGAGCATATGTCATCTGTACAGTGGCAATAGTCTCCGTGTACAATGGACGAGCGGGGTCGGACGGGCAGAGGAAAGAATAGAATGAATGAACGACCTTAATCCAGCGGTAGAGCGCGTGCGGAGCGGGCTCGGCCGCCAGCTGGCGCGCCAGCTGCGCCTGCACCCGCAGCTGCGGCACCAGCGCCGCCAGCCCGCGCGCCTCCAGCGCCTCCAGCGCGCCGGCCGCGCCCGCCTGCGCGTGCGGCGCGTGCGGCCCGGCCGGCGCGGCGTGCGCGCACACGTTGAGCTTGCCCTCCTCGCACAGCGCCGCCAGCCGCTCCACGCCCAGCGCCTCGGCCAGCGCCTGCAGCACCTCCAGCAGCAGCGGGTGGTGCGCGCCCGCGTCGCACCACGCGCCCACGTCGGCCAGCGCCACCAGCTTGTGCTCCACGGCGGCCGCCAGCAGGCGCGGCAGGCGCGCGTGCGGGTGCGCGGCCAGCAGCAGCGCGCGCAGGGCGTCGCCGGCCGGCGCGCGCTTGATGGCGCGCACCACGCGCACGCACGCGCGCAGCGCCGCCGCGTCGCCGCGCGGCCCGCCCAGCGCGTGCTCCAGCACGCCGGCCACGCAGCGCCGCAGCACCTTGTCGGGCGGCTGCAGCTCGCGCAGGCGGCGCAGCGCGGGCAGCGCGCCCAGCTCGGCCTCGTCCGTGGCCGCCGCCGCCTCGGCCGCCTCCACGGCCAGGCGGCACGCCTCCTCCTTGTTGGGGCCCTGCACACACGGCGGCGCACACGTCAGCGCCGCTCGGCCGGGGCGCCCGCGGCCGAGGGACAGATCTCTCACCTTATCCTTCTTCGGCTTGTCCTTCTTGTCGGCGGCGGCTTTGATAGTGATGGCGGGCTCCTTCAGCAGCGGCGGCGCGCTGGAGAACGCGGGCGTCAGCACGTCTGCGGGCAGGGGGCGGGGGTGAGCGGGCGGTGCGAGCGGGCAGGGGCGGGGGGGGGGGGGGGGGGGGGGGCGGTACTCACTCTGCTGCACGGGCGCCAGCGGCAGCTGCGGCTGCGGCTTGGACAGCTTGTTGGCGGTGAACATGAGCGAGTTGGCGGCGGGCCGCATCTGCACGTCCTGCAGCGCACCCGCAGTGTACACGCGCGCCTTGTTAGAGCGCGACGACCCATCCTGACACAGACCTTACATTATTACACAGCATTCACATGGATCGCACACACATGGCTTATGAGGATTACTATTTTACATACGATATCAATTGAGTTAAATCACTTGTGGTATCACCAATCTGAGTGTTTTAGGGCGGCCATATATACTTTGAACACATAATTATTAATTACGTACTACGTCTAAATCTCTAAAAGACTCCACGATATATCATAGCTACATACTGCTCACAAAGTGGGCATTCACGGGCGTTGCACTGTACGATATTGTATCTAGTCTTGTCGTCATCATCAGATTTTCCCAATTGTTAGTACTTGTTCACGTTGACTCGCGGGCGCGGTCACGAAATATCAAACATATGGCGTAATATCTAAGTGTTCACGTACGAAACGCACGTGCGGTGTAAGTAGCGGGCAAGCTAGCGACTGGCGCGCGCGCGCCGCTCGCGTCAGTATCAAACGCGTGAGATGTTTGTGTGTGTTCACGTCGAACTAGCGGCGGAGCGCGCGATTCACTCGCGACGTCAGGTAAGTTCAACCAGTATGAACTTGTCGCTAGAAACGTTAGCGCGTCTTCATCATGTCTTTCAATACAGAAGAGTTTATTAGTGCTGTTCAGATCGTTATCCATGGTTGCAATCTCTGACAACACGTCACACCGGCGCAACCGCCTGGCGGCCAATGTGAACACGATCCCGCCACGTGTTCGCGAGCGCACCCGCCACCGCGGCCGCGCGTCCAACGTGAACAAGTACTTGGAGTCGGCTTTCAGTCTAACCGGGGGCGTTTTACTTATAGCAACGAGCTGGACTTATGTAATACGATACCACGCGGTACAACTGCTCGCCAAACTTTTGGGCTCTTGCCGACTGTCAAAGATCCACAAGACATCCGCGACCAACGGCAGTACTTTCCGAGGAACGGAGCAAACAAACAACGTAAAACTGCACGTAACTGGATGTTACACTGGTGCGATATTTACAATTGGCATTGTGAAATGTTCCGAAGCCGGAAAGTCGGAACCTTCAAAATAACTTCAGCTTTTAACATTTTCAACTACTATGTTAGTCATTCCATATGTTATCGAACAAGTCCATTTTAGGACTACTTTCATTTTTTTTTATAATCTTGATGAGGTATAGTTTAGCAATGCCTGACATCTCGCAAATATTCATATATTCCGAGACCTGTGTGACACGATGCTATAAACGTCGGTGGTGGTATATACATGTAGTACTGCGTAAACAATACTTGCAGGTAAGTACTTAAATAAAAATTGCCAATTTTATTTCAATTTATTCATCAACCTAGTAGTAAAAGTACATACATCTGGCATTAAATATACATAATAGTGCTTTTCGCTCAAACAAAGCAATGTGTTATCTAAGAAGCTCTCTAGCAGATATACAGGAGGCAAGTTAGTGTTAGCCTCACTAAACGGAAGGAAACATCAGATCTTAGACCAGAGACACTAGTTATCGTTTTCTAGTGATGTGTAAGTTCAAAGGAACATTAATCATTAAAAAAAACCAAGAGGTGACCCAATCTGATGAGGATTAAAACTAGAAAGCCGATTACAGATAAAACGAGAAAACAAAAGTACTTATAGTACACACTATTATCCTGTTTTCCTTGCTTTCGGACCATTTCGGGAATACTCGTATGATGGACATTTAAATTGCCCATTTCAGCTTCGAACATGATGTCATTGATCAGCTTCTCTGCTAATAATCGTTGTTTCTTTTCCAACCCTCTCATTTTGAGCGCAAACATTAGTACAAACGGGTCGTCGCACTGCTCGTCGTGCGTGGAGGGACGCTTAGAACGCTCTGGCACACAAGTCAATACATTTCGTTGGAAGCCCGCCTCCTGCTCCGGATTGGATTTCATCCGCCACGAATATTGAATTGGGGCCATGTTTTGGCATTCGTTTTGGGCAGGCTGTTGCATTGACGAAGGGCTCGACTTGCCTATGCACATTTGTTGTTTCGCGGAGAACTCTGCATCATTTTGTGAAGATATTATCTGAAATAATACGAGCACCACTTTATAACTTTCATTTAAATAAATAAATAAATGTTTATTTCATCTGTGGGAAACTATGAGCTACTGAGCACGTCCACCACCTCGCCGCCATACCACGGTCTGCATGGTTCTGGCTCATCGTGAACTGGTGTATCTCGGAGTTTAACATGTTTTTTATTGTATTTCATTAGCAACTTACCTCAGAGCAATGACTGTGTTGTCCGTTGTAAGTAGACGCATATTCCCGCGGCCCTTCCTCATCAGTTACAAAGTTAAGTAAATTCAAGTTCTCCGATTAGTCTAATCTACTTCATCAACACTGCACAAGTATCCACATTATTTATGAATATTTTGTTTGCATAGTTGACGGTCTTAAGTCACTACTGCTTTTATTTTGTTCTGTTTCTACTCACTTTTCTAGCACCTAATTTTTAATTAGCCACGTCTTGTTTGTACGATAACAGCAATCGGTACGAATGGTAACTTCCATGGAAATCATGGTCCCAAACGATTTATGTGTAACTCACGTACTCCACACTGCCAACACTAGACATCATAACAACTGTATGAGCCGGTCGCATTTTGCTGCGATCTGTCGTAGGTCAGATAAAAAAATTACTTAATTTTCGTAACGATCGTCCGATAAAGTTAAAATACTCGTCGGTTTCACTACACGACTCGATCGTAACGATATTTAAAGCAGATCCGCCCGTTCGCAATTGGAGTACCGAATGAACGATCTCCAAATAGCAAGAGATGCCCGTACCGGGCGCAGGAATGAGAGCGTTGTGTTACCTTGGAGCCGTTGCCCTGCTGGTTGGTCTGCGAGTGCTTGTTGTAGTGCATGTTGTTGCCCTGGCGCGGGTAGTAGCCGGGCGCGGAGCGCTGGCGGAAGCCGTCGCGCGAGCCGCCGAAGCCGTTGCCGAACAGCTTGTCGGGCGGCGGCACCAGCGCCGCGGCCGGCTGCAGGCTCAGGCCCGCCAGCACGTCGTCCAGCGGCCGCGAGCGCAGGCCGCCGCGGAACAGCGAGTCGCGCTCGCGGTCGCGCTCGCGCTCGCGGTCGCGGCGCGGCACGTGCTCGTCGTCGTGGCGCAGCTGGTGCATGGGCACGGGCCCCTCGGCCGACACGGCGGCGCGCGGCACCCAGGCGCCGCGCCGCAGCTCCACCGTGTCGCGCAGCATGAAGCGGATGCGCGGCGCCAGCTCGCGCGACGCCGACAGCGTCTCGATGCGCGCGAAGTACTGGTCCATGAGGCCGCGCCCGCGCTCCGAGTCCAGCACGCGGCCGCACGTGCGCACCAGCTGCGCCAGGCACTCCAGGTCCTCGTGGTGCTCGGCGGCCGCGCGCCGCGCCAGCAGGTTTTGGATGCATCGGTGCAGGATAGACTCGGCCAGGATTTCCAGTTTGCCGAGTTCTCCGATAAACTTGATATTGCCGAGCATCTTGCATTTTGCAAGATGTCTCTTTTCCTCCTCTTCAGGCAGCAAAGCCTTGTCCTCGAACGCGGCGAACGCCTAGCGGAAACAAACAGAATTAAAAAATACCATTGTATGTAGTTGCAGAGAGTGCAGTCACACACATGAGAGACAGCTCGGACAGCGGTACCTGGGCACGGTTCTCGAACTCGGTGCGGCATTTGTTCAGGAGCAGCAGCTTGAATGTGCAAGGCTGACCGGGGGGCTCGAAGTTAGGTGCCTCTTCACTCAGCCTTTTGCACAGCTGTGCATACATCGACGAGTACTTAGGCTCATCAAGTGCCTTCTCGAAAATGAGAAGGATCACTCCCTTAAGCACCTTGTCGGAGTCGAGCTCCAAGCCAAGCAGGTCATCGCTCAGCTTCTGGAACTTCTCCGGCGTGAGCTTGTTAAGGATACCTCGAACCTGCGGACAGAAGGCGGCGGGTGAGGGCGGGCTGGTGCGGGCTTGGGCGCGGGGGCGCGGGGGCGGGGGGGCGCGCACCTTGCGGAAGATGACGTCGTGCTTGGCATCGCCGTCGGGCACCTCGTGGTGGCGCAGGGTGGAGGGCGGGACCCAGCGGCGCCTGTGCGGGGGGACGGCGGTCCGCCCCGAGGCGCGCGGCGCGGGCCCCGGTTGCCGCGCGCTGTCCGTCTTGCCGCCGGTGCTGTCTCCCGCGCACTGCCGCACTGCTCCGCGCGCTCCTGTGCCCGCTGTGCACGCTCCGCACGCTGCAGCGCTGTGCGCTATTGCTACGCCTCTGCGACCGGCCCTGCAGACGACACATACTCTGGTTAGGCTTTCATCAATTTTCGTTAAAGGGCCTCGCACGAATTGCGGCTCTAAGTTTTCAATTTTTTTCACTATTTGTGAAAAAGGGAAAAAGTTTAATAAAGTTGAAAGCAACCGCTATTGATTTCAAACATTAATAATCCGGGATTCGAAACCAAGACCCTATGTGCAGTACTAGTCGTTCGGTCGTAGTAGCGACCGACGGGTCAGATATCCTTTAAATAAAAACTAAATTGGATTATAAGAAAATACAATCACGTCATTAGGTAAAACAAATGCTGAAAATAAACAGGTAAAACATGCCTAGGGCATTTATTCCGCGCCTCGGTACATTCGTGTAGAAGTATTAAATAAATAAATAAAGGAACAATTACTTGAAGTACTGAGAGCGCAAAAGTGATCAGATCAGATCATAAAATATTATCGGGTGCTGTGAGTGACTCAAATCCGTTTGCGCTACAATACTGTACTTCCATAGTCACACAGACCTAGCATTTCAATTATTTTTAGCTCCTTCGCAATTGAATGGCAAGTTGACTTGATTGAAAGGGACTGCTTATGTGCACGGAGGTTAAAGCCAAATAAAACTTGGAAAACTTAATTTCTAAGTTAGTTTACAACGATGGCCCATTAGCTTTTTGTGTGTTAATGTTTTCATTATCGGTCTGATATAGTTGTTTAATTCCTAATGGAAAGTTTAAATATCCAAACCGTTATTGCCTGAAATTAAACAGACGCCTTATATTGTTTAATTGTTTCAATGTATGTCTAGCTTTCAACTATATAGTTTCAAGACTCGGGTTACTAAACCTGTTGGTATCTGACTTTTCTAAACAGAAAACTAGGTAAGTATGGCAATGTTCAACAAAATCAGACGCTTGAAAGTAATAAACAAAAATAATTCGCATAATATTATATATGCAAACGAAAGAGAAACCAACCACAAACCACACACAAGGTGGAAGACACACGGACACGGACACTCAAACTGATAACCGTGAGTTCAGTACATGATTCTGAATACCGCACACGTTGAAATATTTCGATGGCTTTTTCCTAAAAAAAATATATAAAACGTCCCTTCCATCATCATGTATAATAAAAATAAAGAAAAGTGGAAATATGCATAACATCCGCGCAAGCCGGCCATCGCTCAGCATAATGCTGCAACTTATGTTCGGGACACGAGTCACAGCGCTGGTTTTAAGCGATACCCGCCGTTGACTGGATGACGTTCACCGACAGCAGTGATAGTGCAGCTTACAAACTACTTCAATTTAAATAAGTTGATAAAAACTAATAAAGGGCATTTGAACAAAATATAATAGGTATTCAAAACAACATTTCGTAGCGCCGCAACCGACGTACGCGCAAAAGCAGCAGTACACCCGCACAACACTAAGAAAGTTGTATTGCTCTGCATGCACAGCGCTCACAGACGTGCAGAGAGAGGGGGAAACATCTGGAGATCTTCAAAGTAGAAGCTAAAGGACATTTTTCCTAAAATGTTTCTATGGCACTGCACAAACAAACAAAAGATCAACCCAAAAACATCCTCATCTTTTCGGCTATCCCGTTGCTTAGCTGAAGAGATGTGGCTCGTTGCCATGGTTACTAAAAACAATATTCTGAGATGCTTGTTAAGTGTTACTAACTGCTGGTAGAATCAATTTATGTTCATAAGGGTTCCGTACCAAAATGGCTTAAAACACCGGACAAGTGCGCGTCAAACCACGCCTGACACGCCAGAGAAGCCTTGCGTCCGCAGTCGGTATGAATATTTACACATGCACAACGTTGATTTTAGCGACCCCAAAACCTACATCTTTTTTGACACACTTTCGTGAGCTGATTATTTATTTTCAACACTCAGTAACATTACATTGATTGATCTATTTCCAACTACACACAGCAAACAAACCGCCGTAACCGTATAGTTGCCTTAGCTACTCCTCTTAAGACTTATTTTAGTCAAAGATACTTTATTTTCCTCGGACCCTATCTTTACAATAAATTAAACCAAATTCTTTCTCTACACTCAATGAACAAACATAATTGTAAAATCGCTTTACATGCCTGGCTACAAAACCAAACATATACTGCCACGGAAGCTCTCTTTCACGTATTAGTCTAATCAGACTAATACGCAACACGCACACACAACACACACACACACAAAACTTACATTCATATAAACGACTCAACATACTTTAAATTTTTAACAGTTTTACTTTTATTTTATTTATTCTTTTTACTCTAGTACTTTCTTTAATTAATTTTAATTTAATTTAATTTAAATATATATATTTTTTTGAAACTTTTGTAATTTGCTGTGATACCAGATAAACTTGCTATCAAATATGTAACTTTAAGCAGGTGGGGACCTGGTGACCTGTATTACAGGTGTTACTACCTACCACAGGCACCAGCGATCCACAACCAAAAATAGTTGTATACTGCTTGTGTGTAAATATTGTTTGTATTTCTTGGCTTGTGGTGAGAAATAAACACTTTTTATTATTATTATTGATCAATGGTAAGTGGAATGAGGGACTGCCCAGCCCTGCTTATTGTTGACATAATCCACTACAGCTACACCATTGTCTAGCTGTACATCAAATACACCTTCTTTAGCCGACTGCCAAGCAAGTTTATGTTTTTCGTGCGTATTTGTGTTTGTAATATTCTTTATTACCTCGTATCATCGAAAGGGCCAGATTTCTACAATTAAGGTATCATTGGATTTGTCTTCGCAAAATGAAAATATGTATTGTTCCAAACCAATAGAGTACGGGATCAAAATGACGGGATTAAACGGTGATCACAAAAATATTTTCTAATTACTTAAACAGGATGGAAGGGACTTCTACGCACCGGTCCGCACCACGTGTTCCCGCGAAAACGTGACGTGTGGACGTGAATCTGGACTCACCAGCGCTAATAAAAATTGTCGGCTTTTCCAAATAATTACGTTTTTTTTTCGATGTGTGCTTTACTTTAAACTGTAACACTTGTCCGACAAAATAAAACTTGAATGATAACTAATATAGCTGCCAGCAACTGCAACGTAAAGTTATCATCTGGTCGGAGAGATGGTCACACAAACATGCCCAAGTTATGCGGTTGTCATTTGGCTACGGACCATGGTGCGACTCCGTCTGTCTGTCTGTCTTTATGTCACAGTCAGACGAAACGTAGTAAGGGTGTAAGTTGATCGTGGTACTTCCGAACTTTACACAAGTGTGTGTGTGGTAGGTAGATCTCGAATGTAGGACGAGTATTGAAGTTACTATTGTTCATGTAAAATATGCGTTTAAAAACACGTGAAAGAGATTGCGTGGTAGTTCGGCTCGCTGCGCTGCCGCTGGGCAGGTGAGGCGGCGGCGGTCGTCGGCCGCGCCCGCGCCGGCCGTAGACCCCGCGCCGCGCCGCCTGCCGTGCACCCCCGCCTAACGTCCTCGCGCTGACACGCGCACCTCTAGCCGTGTCCTGACCGACCGGCCCGACCGGTCACGTAACTCGTAATTTCGGAATAAACATTTTCGTATGAATCCTCGAATAGAGCGGGTCTGCAGAGGAATCATGATGGGATATATCTACTGAGCGGCGCACGGCGAGGTTCGGGCGACGACGTGGCGATGGCGGTCGATAGCGTCGCGGCGCGAGGTCAACGCCCGCCGGAACCTTGGCGCTGCCGCTGCAAGGTCGCGCCACCGACCGCCAGCTGTCGCCCACCGTCGACGAGACGCGCCTCCTCGATCTCCTCATTTTAGAAATGTATATTAATTTTATGTTTAAATACTCAATTAATAAAGGGAAGCCCCAAATACCTACGGTATCTTAAATGAGAAGAACAATACATTTCATAGCGACTCACGAGATATCAGCACTAGGTGACTAGGTACATTTTAAGATTCACAATGCGTTAAACGAAACATAAAACAGTGGCACATTAGTGATAGTTCTAAAGTTTATTCACCTCAATCATTCGTACATTCGCTCTGCTATGGAATACAGCTAAATGATGCGTTCAGCCAGTATTATGTATTTAGTACATTACATGTAGCACCCTCGGGAAACATGATTGTGAACTGTGGCTGGACGACATGCGTGATGCGGGAGGCGCGGGCATCCCCTGGCTGGGCCCGGCGCCCGGCCAGGTCGTTGACCCACACTGCAGCCCGCACCCCCCCGCCCCTGCGCCCTATCTCTCACCTCTACCGTCCCTGTTCGCCCTTATCTCTCGATATAAGTGAGTTTTATAAATCGATTCTCCTAAACGGTACAGAATTTGACTATGTATATCAAACATAGGATGTTGCAATATAAATATCCGAAACCCATGAGATGTTGATATCTATGTTTACCTTCATACGTTCTTTTTTCCTGGTATTAATAGACAAATCAGTTATCCATTAAATGTATCTGTTCAATTACACGAATTTTATTGTTCTAGTAAAAGTATACTTATGTTACAAAGAGGTAAAATTGTTTTGTTCATTGTTTTAAAAAGTAATCTCTGGAAGCAGGGTACTGATCCGATTGCGAAATGTACAATCGCAAAGTTTTTACATAGAATTATATAACACTAATAATATATTTTCCAGGCATTGTGTTGATGTGTTTCAGTATGTATAACATTTCATTACTTTGGTGAGCGCAAAACGAAAAAGCACCCACAAGGCTCATTTTTAACTCGACTTGATTTATAAATTATGCTGGTATTTATTTGACTTAGCGGATGCCACGCGTGCCGCTGTCCCGCGGCGTGCTGCTGGTATACCTATGCTGCGTTGCGGCATGGACTCTTCACCCCACATATGCAGTGACTTTAATAATATTTGTAAGGAATTTGATTTTGATCCATTCACAATTAGTGTGAATTCGACCTTAAGCCTCAAATTTTTCAAGCAGTGATAGGTTTTATTATTTGTTTTTAATTACATCATTTTTTCTATTACTTTACACGTATAGTTTATTTCTAGCTTCTTACTCTTTTTATAGCGATGTGCTTTTTGCTTTTTGTTTTTGTGCTCACACTGTCAATTAATATTACACATCTATACGTGAGGATATGTAATTGGCTCTCACGTGACTATTGTTTCCTTTTTTGTTTGTTTTTATTAGCTGTAAGTCCTCCATGTACTTAAATAAATAAATAAATATGAACATGAAATATGAAGTGGGGTACCCTTCATAACACATTGGCTGCCACACCATTAAATACAATAGAAAGCTATTGTTAACACGAGTTAACTCGCAGTCTGGCACTTACGAGTTAATACATCAAATACCTCGTGTGCGTGAGCTTTACTTTAAACGTATTACGTGAAATAGTGGGTGATGTAAGGTGGAAGGGTCATCGAAACACAACCCGATGCCACGTTTTCAGTACATAACTCTGGACCCGGCGGGGTCCACAATAAGAAAATGTTGGTCGGCTTTTTACTATTTTTTATTATAGCCTGCAACCCCTTGCAGTGATGTCACAAATTAAATAACATTTAGCAGAGTTCCAAATTAAAATTCTTCATGTTGCATTCTGCTGACAGTGCCATTTAAATTTGTGAAAACACTTTCCACAATAACAGTGTGATGATGATGACATAGTATTTTATAAACGTATAGAGATATATTATTGTATATTTTGTACACTTTATGCAAAGACATTTCGACATGTCAAGCATACCGTCCCTGAGCGAATAGTGCCACCACTTCATCAGAATGTCTGTGTGAAGCTCCAAATGGCATAATGTTGTAATTTTATCAAATAAGATAATTTCCCGGATATTCAATTTCAACAGTTATATTGATTAACAATTGCCGCACGTAGAATTGAATCAACATACAACGTAAAACGCCGCTGCAGGTTGCAAACAACGTAATATAATTATGTTGAATTCCGCGCATCACGTCAAAGAAATCGCCTTCCTTCAACAGTAAGTCAGTAACTTAGTTTTGGACTACGTTGTCAGTTAGCTATGAATTGTAAAATGTATTAGTGTTCCATTACAGTTACGTTCTTATTCCATTACTGGCTCCATGGTTATATAATGCCCAAATAAAAACCTTGTTTAATAAGACCGTATACTTTAACCGTTTTCATTCTAACCTATACCAATGATAACCGAAATATCAAATCTTCGAGTATCTATGAGAGACCATGATAGCTTGTAGATAGTGACGTTTGGAAAATCCAGCTTCTATTCTAGAGGAGGAGATTTCTTAAGAAATCTGTAAATTGGGTACATAGGGATTGTATTTCCTTTTCTTGAAGACATGTTTTGGCTCCTTTAGTCGAAAATAAGAGGATACAATTTACGAGCTAACTAGCACTTCACTCACGAATGTGTGTTCTTCTGCGTGGGTTTCGTACTTTCGCCCCCGAACTATAAAACTGCAACTGAACAGTACTTTTATAAAACTAATCATTACGTAGGTATATATTTTTATTTACCCAGAAATCTAAGAAGGAATACAAGCTTGCATATCTTATACAAACTGTATTCTCCTCTTTTACCCCGATAGGAGATTAGAAAGAGTGGGTGCGTTTAATGATTTTACTACCTAGTATAAGGTTGATGAAACGTCACATTCAATCCCTACAACACGTCGTCCATATTTTTCTATACGATTGGGACTACGCGTATTGGTGTTTCCATTTGAGCGGTGGGGGTCGAATCGGGATGTTCTACGACTTTGTCCGAGACAACAGTCCACATTATCGTCTCAAAACAAAGTGGTGATTGAGCGCACGCTAGCCATGTCGTGGAACTCCACATGCAAAACAAGTCTCGCGACAATATCTGTGGCCTTTGATGTCTCGGTAAAAACGAATAGCCGACTTTTGTGTTTGTTCCGAGTCTTTTGACTGAATTTTGTTTGGAGACATGTCCCGATACTTCATGCGACCTTGTCTCGATACAATGCCTTGTACGTAGGAGGCTTAAAGCTGTCACCATTTCAACGGCGTCACTGCAAGAACGTAAATTGTTCTAGCTCCAATTCGTGCACATAATATTAGCCAGTTAGTATGATATAGTTGTAAAAGCGCAATAGAGGGTGCGAGCCTGAGAGGGGAGCGCACGGGAGGCGCGACCCAGTTTAGCTTCGGCCGCGGCTCGATGGAGCGCCGCCGACCCCAGCGGCGCGGTGGTGAGCTCGCCCGGCGCCCGTGTGCCACTCCGCTACCATTGACCCAGATTCACGGAGCGGCCCCGCGCCCGCGCACAGCACAAAAAACTACCACGAGAAGGCCCTGGCCTGACCCGGTGCCGCCTACCTGACCTACTAAACCTTCCTGTCTACCTAATAACGACAAGTAGCCTTATTGGAAACTCGATTGATTGGTGCAACTAATTTTTTTTATAATAAAATACAAAATTTACTTGCGTCTCAACATTTCATAGTTGTTTGACCACGACTTCGACTCTCAAATCATTTCATTAGTTGTGGTTATTTCAGACAATCCAGTCACAATAGCTCACGTGTGTTATTTATTAAATACGAGACGTTTTCCTCGTGGGTTTTGTAGGTTCGTTGCTTTTGGAAAAAATATTTCAGAGATGTCATTGAGAGAGAGACTGACATCATTTAATTGTTATCGTGGCCAAGTTGCGGCAATTTAACAACCGTCTTAGTATATTATTATAACGTCAAAGGTTTCAGATTCTTTTTGTAGCCTAGAAAATAATCGATACGCTCCATGTCTCACGAATATTACCGTTTTGTTATTATTTGTATAGTGTGAACATTTTTATTGTGTTTTATATTATGCCGAAGAACTTATTTTTTATTCGTCCACCCTACAAACTTATGAAGGAGCAGACATGATAAAAATCGGCGATCATGTTATATGTAGCTAATGAAAAAAAATACTACCGGCTACATAGGGCCACAGTGGTCTCCCACGTCTCAGGTTTTCTGAGGCTTACCAGTTCATTAAATGGACTGGCTTTTTATTTATTTTGATAAATAAATAAAAAGCTAAAAGTTTTTTAGTTGGACATAATTGTCCAACTAAAAAACAATTGGACCTGGATAAGACCCAATCAATAGAACCGTTATCACAGTAGTGATTTTAAAGCGCCCAGGTACACGCAGATACGTACCTAATTCTCCATTAAGTCTGCTAACGTCACTGACAAGCGCGTGCGCGCGTCTGGCGCTGTGTATTTTCTCATTTATATTATTACCTATGTCCTATATAATACAAATATTTAAATAGATAATTATAAATAGAAATTAATTGTAAACTGTCTTTACAGGGTTAGGATAAATAGTAGTATTGTTCTTATCTTGTACGAAACACTCGTGCCAAAATTGGAAAACAGTAGTTAGGGATCCGACCTACCCGTCCGTCGCCACACACTCGGGGTTTTTTATAAAACTAAAGCAGCGAGCAAGGTTTAAGGTTCCCTATTAAAACATGTTATTATCACAAACAAATTATAACTTAAAGGCAAAAAGTAATGGACATTGTATGCGGTCCTGTGGACTTGTGGAGTTATTGTAACGACCCTCGCAGGGCGTGACGTCACCCACGCTAGTGCCGTCTCTATCAAGCAAATACTTACTGATTTGTTTAGGAGAAATTTCATTAGTTTTCTGCAGTTATCTACATTTTATCAATTAGCCAAATGAGTACCAGTTGGTACAGCTTGTGGAAGTTATAGATCGTAGCTGTACCCAACAATAAAAAAATCGTATCAATATCCTTTTTTTTTCGGAATGTATGTCGCCTAAAACATAAACATTTGGGGCTCCTATTTGTGAGTAAATGATGAGAAGGAAGTAAAACTCTAAACTCAAACCAGCCATTCTAGTTTGTAGAGCATCATGTTCCATATGATGCATTATGTTGGTGCATGTTTGAGAACCCGATTTGACTTTTTCTAAATCTGTGATCCATGTTACAGAGCAAAATAAAAAGTGTGAGACCCTAAGTCTTTGCACACCCTTTGCACTCAAGTTCAGGTATAAGATTCAGTAGAGGTTCAGGAATACAATTTCTCAAGTCATGCAATAATGACCATGACCCATGAGCAGAAAGTTATGAACTTAAAACTTCATTAAGGGATGAATTAAAAACAAAATTGTTTAAAGCTGACCTTCTGGACCCGACAGTTCCGGCAGTGCGTTGTCTGTCAGCAAATGAATTTAACATTTTAATAACAGATATGAATTGAGTAAGTAATAAGGTAGATAGCACAGTTTAAAATAATAATTATGACACAGTACACCCAAACAAAAGAAAATTCGCTTGGAAAATTTCATCATCATTCTATGTCTTTGTATGCCATCTCCACAGATACCTACCATGCTTGTTATAACAAAATTTTTCATTGGGTAGTGTTGTCAATTGTCTGGTCATAGGTAAATATAATTAAAAACTAATCATGTGCGAGTCATATTGGTACGATGTGGAATCCATAACATTGTGCAAGAAAAGTTTTTCAAATATATTCAGCAAGGTAGATTTTAGTTGTCCGCTATATTTTTTTTAACCAATATTAAAGCAAGAAAAAGAAATGAATCCAAATAGTTAATACAGAAGATGCAGGAGACCTAAACACTTGCCTTGTGTGAGAACAGTTGCTACTTGGTTTGTATGTTGGAGGACACAAAAGAGACCAATCATGTGTTTACACTGGTTATTTTCAGATCACAGGTGGGAACTTCAAAAGATAGAAGACACAGATTTCTAGTTGACTGCTATACTGTAGGTATACAAAAATAAAGCTAAAACTTTCAAGGTCATATGTATGCATCATAATAATAATAGGTTGAATTTAACCGGACTACTATAAATAGCAATGATACAAAACAAATATAATTGTATGAAATTAAAAAAAAACCTAATTATTACTATTTAGTTATGATAGGTAGAAGGTAATCCACGAAAGAATTATGTTCCTGTAATGTATTACTTTAATTTACTACAAAACGAACATGTACTGAATGTGACCAATTTATAGGCAGTCCTTATCAAACAAAAGATTCATGAAAACAATAAGTGTGCTATCTGATGCTAACTTTATTATTGCAAAGTATTGCACACAATAACGATTTCTAGGGATGACATCGCAGAATAAATAGATTCTACCGTTAGCGGATTATGTATGCGAGGACCCGCGAGGAGCAAGCACGTACGCAGGTAACATGGGGACGCGATCGGTCGCAGCCCGCGGGCGGCCGTGGCCCGCTAACGCAGCCCACCGATACCATAACTTAGCGGCTAGGTTAGAATGCACTTTACCTCGTCAACCAATTACCGCTTGCATTTTGACATTACTCCTGACCTCGCGTGAGGTCACGATAGAACGTGCGAGATGTATCTCACTCTACAGCTACCATAATGTGGAAGTTAAATAAAATGGCTCACAAAGGTGACGCATCGACACGATCCAATCGAATGAATTTAGTTAAACTCGAGTTATTTCCTGCTCGATCAATAAGACTTTCACATGTACACGACTTTGTTCGATTATATATGCACTAAATACACCATAATAAAGAAAATTCACAAACTTACGAGGCGATGAAAGTCAATTTCGTAGAAAGCACACGTACCGCAACACGACAAGCGTGTTCTTTTGCACACATATAACTGAATAACTCACACGTACAAATTGACAGTTACTTGCCATTTGCTAATGCCATGTCCGACTGTTTTAATTAACAACTGAGGTTTTTTTAACCGAATAGTAGAAATTATTTGGCAATACTTTTCTTGGATAAAATATTAAAACATTTCAAAAATATTACGGCTATATAATTGTTGCCATATAATATGAATTACTTAGTGACAAATATTTAATGTTTAAAAGTATTCAATGGATATAACGGATCTGACGAAAATACCAACATTACATTAAGTTATGGTTGCGTTCGAACAAGATGCGTTCTATTTTAGTGGCTAATAAAAAAAACGGAATATCTCCTTCTGTTTTTAGTTCTGAGTAAAACAGGAGAATGTAACTTATGAGCTCCCGTGACCACCCGGTAAATATTAAAGGAAAGGCAAAATCTATGGATAAAAGTGGAAGTGGAAAGTGAAAATAAATATATTAATGTCGATAAGTTATTTCTGTCTGCCGGGCGCTGGCTAGTTAGCTTGTGGGAGTCGGTGCCGTACCGGTGCCGACAAGTGGCAAAGCACCCTTGGGCAACAATCAGCAATGGCCATTTTAACAGATTTCATAAGGTTCATCTACATATTTTAAAACTTAACCACTCAGTTTTTAAGTAATCATAAAAGTTGTCCTTGCTCTTTCACAGTAATTTGCAAAGCAAAAATTGGGGGCAAAAAGCAGTGGGGAGGTGGGAGCACTATTACGTGCATATTTCACCACCAGTCATAAACACTATGCGGTGGAAATTAAAGTTTATTTTGCTAAGAGTGAATGAAGCCCTATCATAATCTTATGAAAGAACAATTGACTTAGAAATAACAAAAAAAATATGTTTGTTATTGAATATTTCTTTATTTGGAGTTCCGAAATGGAGTACTAATCCATAAAATTATAAAGTTTTAAATGTTTTCCCTTATTAAATAATATTATGAATCTCAGTTTTCAATGATTAAGAGTATCATTTGTAGATCTTTTATAAATGGAGGCTGCTTGTTTTGTGTTGTGGAGCATACATACAGACGATAGAGCTGGTAGCTTAGTAGCTAGTTAAACAAAACGCATATTGCCTTTTCTCATTAGTTTTTTTAGGTTATATACTTTTCAGGATGTAGCTGACGTTGCTGTTTCTATAATACACTGATATTTATGAGTGTTATAATGATTGTAACTGTTCTACTCTATGAGTACAACAGTACCGATTAACATGAAAATGCAACAGCAAAACGTTTCGAATCCGTAAATGTCAGCTTGACGTTATGATGTCAAAATCCGACAAATCGGAAAATCTTTGACTGCGGTCACTGATACGTCATTAACCTTAGGGTTGCCAAGATTTTGACCATAACATATTTTTCAATTTCAGATTAAAAAAACAACTAATTTTGGAGTATTTTGTATACTCTAAAAATTATAATAATCGCACACTGTCAGCCTTAGCATGTCACTCAGAGCAATCTTCAACTGATCAATTATTTAAGGAAAAAAAATGCAGTAAAGTTACACACAGTTTTTAACAATGGTCCGAAACTAAGCAAGCCTGGTTTGGGGCCAATGTATATATTGGTACCCAAGATACATCTTGGGTACCAATATGGAGGGATGTCCCATTTACAATTTTATAAGCCAATTCATGGGTTCTGTTTAGACATTACATAAAGCAACAAAAGTACCAACACATTTAGGTATTAAACGCTTTCATTGATTCAACTTAAAAACGCGAGTGTAATGTTTATAATTTAAATAGTTCGACTAAATACAAGATAAATAAACAAATAAAATAAATATTTAATACATTTTGGATCCACGCATTTATAGGATAAAAACCGGCCAAGTGCGTATGCAAATACATATTGGATCGCGGACGTGTTACGGTTCCGAAGCCGGAATGAAAATTTACGAGCCATATTGATATTTTTCGATTGCGAAAACAAGTTTAGAGTAATAGGGCTAACAGCACTGTTTGCAAGCACAGACCGCCACATTCCAGCCTCGCGAGACTAGACGCTACGTTAATTTATTACCTATAACGCTTTTCCTCTACATTGTCTTACTACATCCTATTGTGTAAAAAGTCATCTTCCGTCAATGTTGCGGAAATTAAACTACACTGATAAACTCACGACAGGTTTATCAGTGTAGTTTAATTTTTGATTTATCTTGACAAAATTATAACCTTGTGTGGTGCCGAGGGTCTGATGATGATGCACGAAACTCCACGGTCTCCACGAGTCCATAGGTCCGCAAGTAACATATATACAATTAAGTTTTCATACTGTAATGAAAGTATTATTATAATTTATTAAAGTTTAGGGGTGTCTGGCAGGGGGTAGCAACTGTCATAAGTGTCCGGCAATGGATGACGAGATTTCCTTAGTTATCCCTAAAAAAAAATAAAACAATTGAGCTTTATACTTTAACGAATTTAAGGTACCTACTATTTTGTACACCTTTACTACCTGTTACCTGCCCAAGCAACCACTACCCAAACTCTATACTACCTGGACGTTCTTACCTGTATAGCGGACATGCACAGAAGAACTTTCAGCTTTTATAAAATAACGAAGTTCTGGCCGTCGCGCGTCGTGGGCTCTTGCTCTATTATTTTACATTTATGAAAAAACAATCTACAACATAAAGGTTTACAAATGACATAACACATCACGCGTGTGTAATGTTAGCCTTGCCAAATCGCTCAGAGAACATGAGAATAAGTCTACCCTGTCTGCAACGTTTAGTGAATGCATTGTTCGCGTGAGGGGGCCTTTCGCTACCCATCGGGCACACGCAACCCGATCCACCGTAGCACAACCGGGATAATAATTTTACCCCGAAACACCCCAATCTTAAAAGATACCAGCGCAGGATCCCAACTTGTTGTATCCCACCAAATGCCTAAAACAAATAAGAATGAAAGAGGATTTCCTGGGTCTGATGATGGGAGTCGGTAGATGGCGTTAGGAACTCGATAGCAAAACAACTTAGGTACATACATTTTTATTGTATCATCGTATCTAAAGCTTACGTGTTAAAAAAAATGTAAATTGTAATTATTTATATTTTGGTTAATTTAATTATCTCTTAAGAATTGACAAATAAATGGACCGCCACTGTACCTACTACTAATACTTAAGTGCCTGAAGTTTGTGGTTATTGGGTGATTATTTATTCTGCTGTTTACTGTAGTCACTAATTTATAGTAAGTTGTAGTTGTCTTGTAGTGGCGCCAACTGGTGTCTATTGTACAACTATGTATCCAAATTATGCCGATATCATAGTAATATTTTTATTACATTATACATTATATGTATACAGTGTGAGTCTTTATAATGTGCACATATCGAAATGAGGGAATCCATGCTTAATTTTATCGATGGAAAAAAATAATAATTATGGTTTTTTTTTAATTCTATATCTATTGTGACCCCAATGTAAACAAAATAGTGTAACTTTTAAACTAAATTATATATCGCGATGAAACAAACTCCATAATGATTGAAAGCAATTAAGCGTACTCATTAAATGAAAATAGTGAAAAAACTACCCTCAATTGAAAATAAACACGTTTTTTGAGCAAAAAAACTTTATTGTCATAGCTTTTTACAATAATCGTAAAACTTCTCAATAAGACGCCCCCATTACCTACCTTTTTATTACTTAATGTTATTCTTTATCGTATTAGCCACGTTATGGTAAAAAATTCATGTTTTTAACTCAATCCCAACATTTCTTATCAATTGAAGAAAGGCCCAGTGCACGGCAACGCACTATTGTTTAGCAGGTAGGTAGCCTTTTTTAGTGATTTTTTTTTGTGAATGTGCGCGGGTTGGGGTGCGGGGGCGTTGTTTATACTGGGGTCACAGTGGCGGACAATTTAAAAAAAAATCCATAATCATTATTTAGATCTTTTTTAATATTTTTTCCGTCGATAAAATTAAACATAGATTCCCCCATTTCGATATGTCAATATTATAAAGAATGACACTGTATAAGCACTTGGATTGTGCGTTGCTGGGGGCGAAACATACGAGTCAAGGAAATTAAAACAGTATCAGAAAAAATAGACTTTATTGATATTGTTTCTATTTATTGCGACTGTAAACATTTTCAGATAATATAAATAATATGCATTTTGAATGCATTTCACTCGAATGTATGACATTTACTAGTTGAACTGTTCGCTCCGGGAATGTTATTAACTTAGTTTAAGTATATACGATCTCCAAGTTTTCAAAGTATCACATCGTAACGGACTCCCGTCATGCAAACGATAGGTGAATGTGATCCTCGTGCTATCGCTACGTGAGCGAGGCAGCCACGGAAGTCCACACACTTCACTTTATTAAACATCATTATATAATTATTGAGAACAAGAAAAAATACGGTACATATGTTTAGTTAATAAGATATGAAATGCTAAAAAGCAGTGTACCAACCAACAATATTGTGGCTATTTCTATAAGTAGTAAAATAATATCCGATTTCAAAAACAAACACTAAAAGTGCATGATGACGTTACTTTCGTAAATCAGTGGAGAGTTATTTTGCATTTGAGTGAGAGTTTATTTTGTGTTTTCTGTTATATAACGTTTCTTATTTAAGGTTTATTATTTTATTTTTTTAATCGTGGTGTCCACAAAGCCTTTACTAAGTATTTATTGTGCATTACAAGTTGTGGTATAATAACATCATCAACATAGACGAAACAGGTGATTTACACGGTATTTTCGATATTGATTCAAAAACTTCTCTTCACATCTTGACCAAATTTATATAGGTATAGACTTATGATACCCCTTTTTCTCTTAAAAAATGAAGAAATATCGCAGAACATACATACAAAAAAGATTCAACGAACGAATTGAGAACCTCCAACAATGTTACTTAATCGAGTATTTGTTACCGTGTACACTGTACTACTGTTGGCCTTGCTGCTTATAATAACACGTTTTGATAATTGTCTCCCATATCAGAGGACAATAATTGTGAGTGGGATTTTACTTTGGTTTTACAATTCATTTAACAATGTACAGTCAATATATAATATTAAAGGAACAGCTACTATTTTAACAATTACAACTATTATACAGGATGGCGATTTAAGCACGTACAGGATTTAAGGAGGTGAATCAGCCACGATACCGAATACCCGAATAAATACATCGATTTAATTTTTTGATGCCGAGTCTAACCAGAAGAGAGTCCCGGAAGTTAACCTCATGCGCCGATCACATGGTACTACAATATGATACGATACTTTGAAACAGGTGAAACGCATCCCAAGCCCAAGGACATGCGCCCGCTCTCCTTCGGATCACTCGCTCACGCCAATAGAAAAGCGCGCGCGGGGCTCACGCGCTTCCCTATTGGTGGTATCCTGCACATTTAAACAAATCCTATATCTAATTATGTATAATTGTCTATGCGTTACATTCATATTATTAGTTAGTTTACGTAACGTTTAACCTATTTCCGCATACGCTCTTCCCTTATGGTGCATGGCCCGCTAGATCGCCAGATTTAACTTCCTTACACTTTTTTTCTGGGGCGAAGTCTAACGCCTCGTTCTCGTTCCCAGTGATCGTTACAGTGAGATTGATATCATTGAGGAACTCGGACAATATAGTCCTATATTCTCCGAGTTACAGACGGATACAAACAATGAAGTGGTGCTATATCGGTAAACTGGTAATCTCCGACGTGTCTTGCGAGTTGCACAGTGGTTCATATTTTAAATATTTATTAAAGAATACACCTAAGTAGTTTGTATATAGTCGATTGTTTATTATTGTAAATACAGTCGATTCCAATTGTTGAAATCGCTGATCTTTTTGTAGGTATTAATTCCGGTGTGTAGGTAGCCTCCGCTCCCATGGTGTACGCAGGGCTGCGTTTACAAGCTGCCGTTGTTTTGGATAAACACTATTTGCATAACAGCGTTAATTTCTATATGCACAAGTCTAAAAACCTTATCATAATTTTGTACGCGGTCAGTGCTTATGCCCATCTGAGTCCTGCAGGTGATTAAATCGCCATCTTGTAAGTATGTCCATTTATTATTTTTTTGTGACCTTTTAGTAACAATGATTTTTTCTTGTGTGGGTTCTGGATATTGCTGAGGAGTTTTGCAAAAAATAGATTCTTAATACAGAAAACGCGTTAATTAGTAACGGTTTTAATTGGACTCAGTAAAAACTGGTTTTAAACAATTTACGGCTTTGACTGTTATTTATGTAAAATTAAGTACAATTTTGAGATTCAAGAGATAATTCATACTTACTTGATAATGAATTGTGTAAATATAAAACTATTAACGATATCAAGATACACTAATAAATAAGTAGTATGCACGTGCAGCACGTGCAGCACGGGGCCCGCAGTGGAGGCCGGACCCGCTCGTTGCGTTCACTTTGTCTGACAAGTGTTGTCTCTGTTTCGCTTCGTTATAATAGGTCTTTACCTATGAAATTGCCGTTTTGTATGAAAAAATTTAAATGAATTTTTTTCATGTATTTTTTATTTGTATTAATCGAAGTAATCACCCATGCAATCAATGCATCTTTGCCAACGCAGTGGCAGTTTATTGATGCCCTTCTTAAAGAAATCAGCTGGACGGGAGGCAACAAATTCTTCAAAGGCATTTTGTACTGCCTCTCGGGTATTGAATTTTTTTCCCGCCTAGAAGTTATCCAAATTCTGGAAAAAGTAGTAGTCTGTAGGCGCAAGGTCTGGTGAGTAGGGCGGATGACGGAGAGCTTCCAACCCCAGTTCTTGCAACTTGGAGACCGTCTGCTGTGCAGTATGAGGTCGCGCGTTGTCGTGCAGGAGCAGCGGAGACGAGCGATTGACCAATGCTGGTTGGAGATGTGCCAGCTTCTCCATCATTGTGTTCAATTCTTCACAGTACACATCTGCAGTAATGCTCACCCCGTTTGGTAAGAAGCTGTGTTGAATCACACCGGCGCTAGACCACCAAACAGTGACCATCACTTTTCTTGGGGTAAGTTTTCGTTTAGGGCATGGTTTAGGTGCTGAACCAGGATCCAACCAACTTGCTGAGCGCTTGCGGTTATCAAACAGAATCCATTTTTCATCGCAGGTAACAATGCGGTTCAAAATTCCTTCATTTGTGTGTCTGTTGAGCAGTGCAAGGCACGTCTCGACGCGTACTTCGCGCTGGCGATCATTGAGTTCGTGGGGCACCCATTTGTCAAGCTTTTTTACCTTGCCAATTTGACGCAAATGGACCAATATTGTTTTGACGCTAACGTCGAAAGCTGCTGCTAATTCAGCCGTAGATTGTGTATCATCAGCTTCCACAATCGCCTTTAATTCGTCATTGTCGACCAAAGTCTTCGGACGACCGCGAGGTTCATTTTTCAGGTCGAAATTTCCAGAACGGAAGCGAGCAAAACAATAACAGGTAGTGCGTTGGTTTGTAGTGTTAGCTCCGTAAACGTCGTTGATGTTGCGTGCCGCTTGTGCCGCGTTGCTGCCACGACGGTACTCATATTCCATAATT
Organism: Phlogophora meticulosa; assembly: GCA_905147745.2. Taxonomy (NCBI): domain Eukaryota; kingdom Metazoa; phylum Arthropoda; class Insecta; order Lepidoptera; family Noctuidae; genus Phlogophora; species Phlogophora meticulosa. The sequence continues at coordinate 228,591 of LR990521.1, forward strand.
ACTCGAATTTTTAACGTATCCATGATGACGAAAAAGATTTAAATGCGATGAAAATGTAACACTAATCAATAAACAAATGACTACTTTTGGAAAAAAAAATCCATGTTTTTAAAATAAAATTAATTTGAAATTAGAATTCTTAGCCAAACAAAAAATATTTTGATTTGAAATGGCCAGTACTGCAGAACGGCAATTTCATAGGTAAAGACCTAATATAACCAACGTAAAAAAAATAACAAATTATTCATTTAAACTTAGCCTAATATACAATTAACGATTGGTCCATTTTTATTAATGTACATTTTTATAAAAATATTTTAGTACAAAACTTAACACTACTGTATACAGGCGATCTCATCGGGAAAAGAAAACAAATTAAGTACAAAAGGCGGTGGGCACGTCGCTGGGCACGTAGCTCGCCGGCCAACACATGCCCGCCGGCCGTCACTTGCCCGCTGGCCGTAACATGCTCGCCAGCCAACATTTGCCCGCCGGCCAACACATGCTCGCCGGCCGTCACTTGCCCGCTGGCCGTAACATGCTCGCCAGCCAACATTTGCCCGCCGGCCAACACATGCCCGCCGGCCGTCACTTGCCCGCTGGCCGTAACATTCTCGCCGGCCAACATTTGCCCGCCAGCCAACATTTGCCCGCCGGCCAACATTTGCCCGCCAGCCAACACATGCCCGCCGGCCGACACTTGCCCGCTGGCCGTAACATGCTCGCCGGCCAACATTTGCCCGCCGGCCAACACGTGCCTGCTGGGCGTCACACGCCCGCCGGGCGTCACATGCCCGACTCCGCGATGCCCTCGTCGTCTGCAACAGAAAGGTGCGTGAGTCGCGGCGCAGTGGCGCAGTGGGCGCGGTGGCACACAAGCGACACGAGGTTAGTTCACACTAGGCATGCGCATGCGCACACTCACAGACACGCGCGCGCCGCTCCACTGCCGCTACCTGCCCCGCCTGCCCCACCTGCCCCTACCCTCCGCCTAGCGTCACGCTCACATGTTAACCTCCACTACCCATGGATCACTACTCGCAGACTCCATACGATTAAAACAAACAAAATAATAGTCTGAACAACATGTAAAAATATACCGATAACAATAATTATATGGCTCAGACAAAAGTGGAGACAGTACAAAACTGTATTAAAATTTGATTTAAGAAGTAGACAGGCGCGTACCTTCGAAGGCGGCGTTGAGGTGGTGGTTGTGGTTGTTGTGCGGCGGCGCGGCCAGGTCCTGCCCCTCTAGCACGGCCACCAGGCACTGGTGGATGCAGATATACTGCTGCTCCGTCTGCACCATCCACACGCGCTCGCGCCGCATGGCGTGCACCATGCCGAAGATGTCGATGAACTCCGCGTGGTTCGTCAGCTGCGACACACAACCCTCGTCTACATAGTGGACACTCGACGGCCTGCCGCACCGGCCGATACTGTCAGCAGATGCGACAGGTGTGTCGGTGGATGATAATAATGCAAATGTACCTATTGTTCACAAGCGAGAAACGGTAAACCGTACTGTATAAGCGAAAGTAAGCGAGTCACCTGCTGCAGCGCGGTGTCCAGCGTGATGAAGGTGCCGGAGCGGCCCACGCCGGCGCTGCAGTGCACCACGACGGGGCGCGAGTCGGGCGGGCAGCGCTCGCGGAAGGCGCGCACGAAGCGGGCCAGCGCCGTGGGCGGGTCGGGCACGCCGAAGTCGGGCCACGTGGTGAAGTGGAAGTGCTTCAGCACGCGCTGCTCGGCGCCGCGGCTCAGCATGAGCTCCGTCACGGTCCAGTCGGGGTAGCGCGACTCGTTGAGCGCCGTGACGGCGATGTCGCCGTAGTACACGGGCCGCGTGTCGTAGGGCCAGTAGCGGTCGCACTTCTCGCGGCCCTTCTCCACGCAGCGCGTCAGCATGACGATGGCGCGGCTGCCGGACTCCCAGCACATGCGCCAGAAGTCGTCGCGCGTGCAGTGCAGCGGGCCCTGCGTCACGATGAACTCGCGCGGCGAGCTGTGCCCGGGCACGTAGTTCGCGTTGATATAGTCGGAGCCCTCCTCGTCGTCCACGGGCTGCAGCTTGTAGCGCGAGTGGTCGTAGGGCAGGATGTTGGTGAAGCGGTTCTTGGGCCGGTTGACGGGCAGGTCCGCGGCCGAGCACGGCTGCTCGCGGCCCACGTGCTTCAGCTCCTCGAACTCTTCGCTGAACCTGCGCACGCACCACTCAAGGCATTACACTCACATTTGTAACGGTGGTGTCCGAGCTGCTAGGGCGTAGGAGGGACGTTAGACCGTACTTAAGACCTGTGCATATGTAGGTATATGGCGACGCGCAGTGCGGTCGTCACCGTTAAACAAAATTGACACCTTGTGTTTTTCTATTCAGTGGAGTGCGTCAAAGCGAATGCGAAAATAGTTATTTTTTTTTTATCATTGATAAATTACGATTTTGAAGCTAATAGCAAAAGCTTATAAATGGATAATACAAATAGCAGGAGAATGTTGCTAATTTTTTACACGATACAGAAGTAGTCTGGTTATTAGTCAGACGTATCCAATCTAACACGTGACCACCCTCACATAGTCAGTGGGATACATAAATTTAAATATTATGTAATGTAGTTACAATCTGTCGTGTATCTGTTTGGCCGTCGTTGAGTGCGGGTGCTTGTCGACCTTGTCGTTTTCTGTCTGATGTTCGGATAACGCTAAGCTTTGATTAAAGTTTTGGATGTGCTTCAATAATGAACGTTAGTATTCAGAGTATTCAGGAGTGTCGCTCAGCACACGATCCAGCATCAGTGTCAGTAGCGGCGTACCTGAAGTCGGAGTCGGCGGACATGAGGCGGTAGTGGTCGATGAAGTCGGCCACGCGCACCGGGCGCTCGGAGCGCAGCGCGGGCGCGGCGGCGGCGGCGGGCGCGGCGCGGGCGCGGCGCCGGCGCAGCGCCAGCAGCCCGCCCGCGCCCCCTAGCGCCGCCGCCAGCCCCACGCACGCGCCCACTATCCACGCCGTGTTGTCCACGTCTGCGGGCGGCGGACCAATATTACATCTTTATAAAACTATGTCAATGAAACTCTATCGAACAGATTTAAACCTCGTCTTTCGCTAGAGAGCGACGTTACCGCTCACTAGTTCTTGTTTTATATTTTATTTTCCTACCCGGATTAAGTAATAACTTAAAGCTCCCAAAACAAATATAGCTATATTGTTCTAGAAGCTTTTTGATTTTGCAATGGTGACGTATTATCATAGCAAAACAATAGTTATACATAAAATACACGGTGAAATGCCAAACCTGGACTCGGAAGGGAACTTTCACAATATCTAATGATCATCAAATTTAAATCAATTTTTCGTTTTAGATACTGATAACCTCATATTGATGACAACGTCACCGTTTCCCATGTGACACTGTCAGTAACCATGGTACTCCCCTCAGTCAGATGACAGGTCTGGATCATATTTTACTATATCATAATAGATATCATTGCCAGTTTTTATTCCCTACTTGATTTTATTGTTTATGAACAATACATAAGTTGTATACGAATTAATACACGCATAAACCGCTCGTTCGTAAAACGCAAGTCCGTATGTTCCAAAACACAATGTTCCATTTGTGTCGACACAATGTTCCATTTGTGTCGACACAATGTGTACCAAATTTGATGATTTTAGAGCGAGCGGTGTAGGCGGTTGGCGTTATGGGTCAGGGAGTTAATTTATTCATTACATTGAAGTTGACAGGTTGACCGTTTCGAATGGTGTCGCAACTAAATACAGCTATACTTTTTACACGCCTAATACAAACATACAAGCTTCACTTGTATGTATGTTTGTAACCGACTCCTTTGGACGCTATTTTGACCCACTTTAAACGGTCAGATTTCATTCAAATTTTGCACACCTGTCAAAGACCGATGACAATGCAATAATTCGAAAAAAAATAGTTTAAAAAACTAAAAAACACGCTTTTATAAAAAAATCAACTAAGAAATGAAAAATAAATAATACTTAGTTTAAAAAATTATAGTTTAAAAAAAATAAAAAAACATGCTTTTATAGAAAATCCAACTAAAAAATAGAAAATAAAATTTAATAAATTTGATATTGAAGAATACACGCCGATACATGGAGCCCGCTGTGAATGACAGTAACCATGGAAAAATAGAAAATGTTTATAACTATTGACACTATGCACGCCACGCTTTTTTTCCATTAAAATACATTTGTTTCTTATTTACACTTTTCTTAATCCAAATTTATTAAATTTTATTTTCTATTTTTTAGTTGGATTTTCTATAAAAGGGTGTTTTTTTTAAACTATGATTTTTCGCATTTGTTTCGGTACGGTTACCAGGCAGTATCAGGCAAGCGCATTTCGAAAAATATATTTACTGTAGTAATCAAAAGTAAAAAATATAACTCTTACATAGTTTTGAAATAAACTACATGTTTCTTTTGAGTGAAAAATTATAGCACCAGTATATAATTAACTTCCAATCTAGGGCCCGCCGTGACTTTCCAGCCAGTATTAATATTATAATGTCAGGAATTGTTAATGGTACGGTGGGGTCGGCCAAGGAGTATAATTGACAGCTTAGGGATCAATATTTATACAAATCCACTCGTTGCATTTATTAGATGGTAGCATACAATGTTAGTGTGCAAGCCACGTACTTTCGTCAATCATTGCCTCTCGGGCCTTTACTTGTGAAATGCTTCAAGGAGTAGTATCATGAAGCCTTGTGGCCGTCAGCTGGCGCTGGTTCCGCGGGCGGGTAAACTAAACTTTGACAAGACACGTTCTCATCAAAAAGAAAATAGTTTATTCACTTTCTTTATACCGGTGACGCATCACAGTCAATTTACCTTTAGTGATTTGCACTAGTTCTAATGACAGGACAACGAATCCAGAAATGTTATTGCAAATTAGGAACAGATAAAACGTTTCATGAAAACCAGATCAGTCAGCCATCAATCTGATGACAATTTAGTACTAAGTTTGCGTGAGCGGTTTATGTGTCTGTCCGCGTGAACCAACTCGCTCGCAGTGCGCCGCGGCCTGCTCACCTCACGCCGTGAATGCAAGTTCTGATGATATGGATGAACTTGGCGGGGGCAGCACAACACGTCAGCTCTCTGGTGACCGCGAGGCAACTGAGTGCTATCAGCGAGGAGGATATCGCACGATATCGTTATCATAGTGTATCACTGACTCAATGTATTAGGTATGTATAAGTACGCTGTAATCGACCTGTACACACTCGAGTCGGTGAATCAGTTGAGTGATTGTCAAGGTTTGAGATAGCCACAATACCGTGATGAGTTTGTTTAGCACAAGCGCCCAGTGCCTGCCGCCAAGCAAGTAGCAGTGGCAGTAGCAGTAGGGATACGCACCGGTGTAGACCACGGTGTAGGCGGTGTCGGTGAACTTGTCGGGCGCGGTGAAGGCGCGCAGCTTGACGAAGTACTTGGTGCCGGGCTTCAGCGGCCCGTTGCAGTAGGCGCGGCCGCCCGCGTCGCAGCGCTCCGAGCCGATGGTGAACTCCTCCACGGGCGACGAGTGGAAGGGGTAGTAGGGCTCCGTGACCTGGTAGGGCGGCCACGCGTCCAGCGCGTGCACGTCGCGCCACGACGGCAGGCGCGCCGGCGTGTCGTTGCGCGGCTGCTGGCCCAGCACCAGCGTGTAGGCCGTGACGTTGCCGTTGGCGGCCGAGAAGTAGTCGGCGCGGAAGCGCACGGCCACGGTGGAGGAGGTGCGGCGCAGCTCGTGCGGCAGCGCGTGCGGCGCGGGGCGCGGCGGCGCGCCGATGGCCAGCGCCTGCAGCACGCGCGCCGCCGCGCCCGCGCCCGCGCCCGTCTCGGCGCGCACGCTGAACCAGTAGCTGGCGCCCGGCACCAGCCCCGCCACCGCGCCGCCGCGCGCTGCCGATAGTGTACACCATTACTCAGGTTTCAACAGCTGTTTCACATCACATTAGGAGCGGGGACTAGCTAATACATACATAAACACGATGTGACATTAGCATTTACTGAATGTATAGGTTGATATGAAGCCATGTAGTGGTGTGCATGAGACAATTTTTTATTTAAAACTTCCCAAGAAATTCACAACTATCATGATACATTATTGTGTTAAACTTTTTTTTGGTGTTTGTGACGTGAACACGTTATCAATGATAAACTGAAAACTATTAAAAGATATTTAAAAATATATTACCAATATATGAATATATGAATAACAAATATTGTATCATAATTTTATGACGATCAATTCAATTCATCCCAGCATACATACATACTTATAAAATTAAATACATATTTTGATGATTAAGCATAAATTTTATAAATGAATTAAGCTTTAGTATGGATATCCAGTAACAAGTTGTTCATAAGCCTCTAAACGCCTGCAAAAACAATGTCAGCAATTATTCTGAGAAGTAAAGACGTAAATAATTGGTGGAGATATAATGAGTTTTATTATTAACTTTAGGAGCTTCTTAAACTTGTGTAAAAATATATGTTGAAGTAGCAAATACTTACATTAACAACGAAGTTAATACAAAGTTAAAACTATTAGAATAAGGAAGTGATCTCTTTTTTCCTTTGATATATTTCTTAATGCAAATGTAGCAAATCGAGCAATTCTTCATATCTCGGCATATAATTTCGGTAACGGCTCCAACGCTTTTCATGAAATTTAGTATGCGGGGGGTTTCGGGGGCGATAATCTATCTGGTTTGGTTTCATTTTTAGAATACGTCTTTTGTCCGACTAAAGCTCGGTCATCCCGGTGTATTTCACTATGGATAGCGAATAGTAGCAAATAGGTACTGAACAGTGCAATTTTTGCCTTATTCATTTTCGTTGTATTGGACGCTAATAATACTTTTCAATGGTCTAATTGAAATAAATATTTGAATTTGACGCTATGCAGTGTGCGATTGTGAATATACATGCTGACAGAGGAACTGTTCGCTGTGAGCGTCAGGTTACCTTCAGGCGGGAACTCGAGAGTGGTGATGCGCTCGGGGTCGCTCTGCGGCGCATACTCCAGCAGGAAGCGGCGCAGCACGCCGTTGGCGTCGGCCGGCTCCAGCTCCCAGCTGAAGCGCAGCGCGGACGGCTCGGCGGACACGGCGCGGAAGTGCGCCGGCGCCGGCGGCGGAGCCTCGCGCGTGGCCACGGCCGCCGAGTGCGCGCGCGACGCCGTGCGCAGCGAGCCGGCGCGGCCCGCCCACACCACCAGCGTGAAGGTGTAGGCCGCGTGCGGCCGCAGCGCGCCCACCTGCGCAGCCAGCGGGTGAGTGGCGGCCCCCGGGCCCCCACCCACCTCCCCCCCCCCGCCCACACCACCAGCGTGAAGGTGTAGGCCGCGTGCGGCCGCAGCGCGCCCACCTGCGCAGCCAGCGGGTGAGTGGCGGCCCCCGGGCCCCCCCCCCCCCCCCCCCCCCCCGCCCACACCCCCAGCGTGAAGGTGTAGGCCGCGTGCGGCCGCAGCGCGCCCACCTGCGCAGCCAGCGGGTGAGTGGCGGCCCCCGGGCCCCCACCCACCACCCCCCCCCCCGCCCACACCACCAGCGTGAAGGTGTAGGCCGCGTGCGGCCGCAGCGCGCCCACCTGCGCAGCCAGCGGGTGAGTGGCGGCCCCCGGGCCCCCACCCACCTCCCCCCCCCCGCCCACACCACCAGCGTGAAGGTGTAGGCCGCGTGCGGCCGCAGCGCGCCCACCTGCGCAGCCAGCGGGTGAGTGGCGGCCCCCGGGCCCCCACCCACCTCCCCCCCCCCGCCCACACCACCAGCGTGAAGGTGTAGGCCGCGTGCGGCCGCAGCGCGCCCACCTGCGCAGCCAGCGGGTGAGTGGCGGCCCCCGGGCCCCCACCCACCTCCCACCCCCCGCCCACACCACCAGCGTGAAGGTGTAGGCCGCGTGCGGCCGCAGCGCGCCCACCTGCGCAGCCAGCGGGTGAGTGGCGGCCCCCGGGCCCCCACCCACCTCCCCCCCCCCGCCCACACCACCAGCGTGAAGGTGTAGGCCGCGTGCGGCCGCAGCGCGCCCACCTGCGCAGCCAGCGGGTGAGTGGCGGCCCCCGGGCCCCCACCCACCTCCCCCCCCCCGCCCACACCACCAGCGTGAAGGTGTAGGCCGCGTGCGGCCGCAGCGCGCCCACCTGCGCAGCCAGCGGGTGAGTGGCGGCCCCCGGGCCCCCACCCACCTCCCCCCCCCCCGCCCACACCACCAGCGTGAAGGTGTAGGCCGCGTGCGGCCGCAGCGCGCCCACCTGCGCAGCCAGCGGGTGAGTGGCGGCCCCCGGGCCCCCACCCACCTCCCCCCCCCCGCCCACACCACCAGCGTGAAGGTGTAGGCCGCGTGCGGCCGCAGCGCGCCCACCTGCGCAGCCAGCGGGTGAGTGGCGGCCCCCGGGCCCCCACCCACCTCCCCCCCCCCGCCCACACCACCAGCGTGAAGGTGTAGGCCGCGTGCGGCCGCAGCGCGCCCACCTGCGCAGCCAGCGGGTGAGTGGCGGCCCCCGGGCCCCCACCCACCTCCCCCCCCCGCCCACACCACCAGCGTGAAGGTGTAGGCCGCGTGCGGCCGCAGCGCGCCCACCTGCGCAGCCAGCGGGTGAGTGGCGGCCCCCGGGCCCCCACCCACCTCCCCCCCCCCGCCCACACCACCAGCGTGAAGGTGTAGGCCGCGTGCGGCCGCAGCGCGCCCACCTGCGCAGCCAGCGGGTGAGTGGCGGCCCCCGGGCCCCCCCCCCCCCCCCCCCCCCCGCCCACACCACCAGCGTGAAGGTGTAGGCCGCGTGCGGCCGCAGCGCGCCCACCTGCGCAGCACCCCCCTCACCAGGGCCCGCACTTACCGTCATGCCCAGCTCGTCCGTGGTGTGCGTCTGCAGCTGGTCGGCGCCGGACAGGTACTGCACCTGGAAGTCCGTGTAGTCCCCCGCCGGCTTGTCCCACGCGAGCGTGATCTCGCGCGCGCCGATCTCTGTCGCGTTCAGCTGCGTTATCGGCCGCGGAACTGCGGACGTGAGTTATTCGGCTTGTATTATTTTGACGACACGGTTGGCGCGGTGGTTGAGCCATCGGCTGCTGCGCCGCGTGTTGTGGGTTCGATCCCCACTCGGAACAAATATTTGTATGACCTACAGGTAGTTGTTCCGAGTCTGGCTGTTTGTGTATGTGAGTTTAAATGTTTGTAAACGCACCCACGATACAGGAGAAATTCCTAGTGTGGGGCAACGTTTTAAAAAAAAAAAAAAAAATTGACACGACACTTTGTAACAAGTGCTACCACGTGACGTCACACAGATCGCGGCCTCTCCAGACTGAACTACATTTTGGAAAGGGTAATTCAATTCAGTACAGATGTTGACAAAGTCTCGTGTGTCGTCCCTTGACCTTTGTAGAGGATTTGTTTAACTCGACATAATTAGTGAACAATAATCAAATCCAAGAAAATCTTTTAATCTAAAAAAATAATAAAAATAAATAAATATTGCTGGACAATCCGCACAGCATCATCTAGCCCCAAGCTAAGCAGAGCTTGTGTTATGGGTACTAGATGACTGATATACTTAACACAATACATTACATAGATAGATATATTTATTATTATACATAGCAAATACCCACAACACCCGAAACAAATATTTGTAGATCGTACAAACATTTGTCCCAGGGCGGGAATCGAACCCGCAACCTCCTGCGTTGCAGGCGGACCATCGCCCTTGGCCCTTGAAAAGGATCTTTCTCTTGTGTATGGCAAAATTAAATATATTTTAATCGAGATCGAGATCTTGTGTATGTGCCCGTATTCACGCTGGGCGCTAACAACACTCGCATGAAACGGGATTTCATTTAAATTAGATTCCTATTATTAATGTCGATGCGAGCCAGCTTGTCCCTTTGCTGTCCTCTCCCAGGTGCATGTAATCGTTTAGTTTTGAGTGAATGCCCTGAAGTTGCTGGAGGGAATACTTCCCGTCCACGACAAGGACAGCTGTGGCGGTGGAATGAAATGTATCAGTCATGACGTGACGATTGTGCCATCTCTATGTATCATATACTTCAACACACGTGCAAGTTGGCGAAGAATAATATGCAAACAAATATGAAGTTCCGTATCCACAAGCAATGCTGTTTCTTTGTGAACGGTGGAATGAAAAGAAATAGTAGGTAATATTTACAGAGCCTGGCCTGGCGCTGCACGGGGTGCGAGGTGACGTTGCGCGACACGGTCCACATGGTGACGTTGTAGAGCCGGCCCGGCACCAGCGCCGTGAACTGCACGGCCTGGCCCGGCGCGCCGGCCGGCCGCGCCAGCGCGCGCGGCGCCGAGCCCGCGCCCTCCAGCCGGAAGCGGTACGAGTCGAAGTGCGACGCCGACTCCGGCGTGCGCGTGTAGATCACTTTCTGCACAGAGCACACCCTTCACAACTAGCACAGCTGACACAACTAGCACAACTACGCGACCCACTCCACCACCACTAAACCAGATTCTATATCAGATTGATTGTTTCGAGAACTGGTTCGGGTATCGGAAGTGCCGTCGTGTTCCAAGGAGCAAGTTGCTGATGGATAAATTAAGCTACATTATGCAATTATTATTAGATACAATTCTCCATATAAAGTACTAAGTATGCTTATTATAAAATATAGTTTTGCAGCCATAAATGTAGGCGGAAGTCATTCCTACATTCCTACAATGGTACTGCACGCACAGAGAAGGAACCAATCATTGAAATGTGTTCAGCAAAGTGGCTCTTTCTCCTAAATTTTGCGACTGCTGTATTTATTTTTGCAATTTATCAACATATGGTATCGGTACTCACCAAAGTGGTAGACAGGGTATCATTATCGTCTCCGGTCCCGGGCTCGTTGACAATCGTCATCTCAGATTGTATGAGAGGGCCTGAAACGGGCGCAGAGCATGAGCGGTGTGTAGACACAGTAGGAGGGGTGGGTGCGGGGCGGTACGTACGCGTGCGGGTCTCCATGGTGAACAGGTCGCTGGACAGGTTGTAGGAGTGCGCGGCCACGCTGAGCATGTACCCGCGGCCCGGCTCCAGGCCGGCCAGCGCGGCGCGCACGGTGCGGCCGGCGCCGGGTGCGGACAGGTTGCGTGCGCCGGCCGCTCCGCCGGGCTCGGCCGCCAGCGGCCACCAGCGCAGCGAGTACCACTCCACGCGGCCCTCGGGGCGCGGCCACTCCAGCGTCAGGTTGCGGGTGTCCACCAGCTGCTCCACGTTGCTCACCGGGTTGGGGCCTGCCACACAAATCGGCTCGCTGACTCTCATCGCGCTCATTTGTTATGAAAGATGAATCCTCATCGTACTAAGGAACGACACGATTCAATGTCGTATACAAAGATAACACAAATTTCCTATATTTTGTGTGTTGTACAAGGACGTAATGGGTCTAAGACTAAATGAAGGCCTAGCTTAATATTTTTGCTCTGCTACAGTTCTCAGTTTCAGTAACCAACTCTCGGTGCTGAGCCGAGCGTTGAGAATCCAACTGCGAGCTTTTACTAAGATACCGGTACTCGTGCGCTTCCTGTATTGCGCAGGGATCAGAGTGCGGTTTACTCACGGACGGTGTGCTCCTCGTGCAGCGGCTGGTCGCTCTCCACGGTCTCGCCGTCCGCGTCCTCGCTGAGCGTGTCCAGCTGGATGATGTACTGCTCTCCGTGCGTCATGTTACTGATCTGCGAGGAGGAGCGGGGACCGGAAAGGGGGGTGGGTGGTAACATAACAAAGCTTGTAATTCTGATTTGCTCGGTGTTTTTTAAGTATCTGACGATTGATTTGAAATCGTTTCTTAAAATATAAAAATACGGATTTGAAACTTGTTTTAAAGAATAAACCAAAATGAGCAAACAAATAGTTGAACCGAAAGCGAGTAAGTGGCGGCGGCGTACCTCCGCCTCCGTGGCGCCGGGCGCGAGCGGCGCGCGCTGCAGCCAGCGCGGGTCGTGGCGCGTGCGGTGGCGCAGCACGAAGCCGCCCAGCGCCGAGCGCGCGCGCTCCGGCGGCGCCCACTCCACCACCACGCTGTTGGACGTGGCGCGGGACACGCGCAGCGAGCGCGGCGCCAGCGGGCCTGCGGGCCGCCCAGGCGTTACGTCATATTACACATCCACTTTTTCTCTCATTTTCACCATCGACCGAACGCTTAGCCACCACTAGAGCCACCAAGCCTCTGGATTCATCGGTTCGGAAGAGATACCAAGTACTATTAAAAATGCAAGAAGCTTACCTTGTGAAGTTTGATATGATTATCATTAGATCATCAAAATTCAGTAGGTAAGTTCGGTATTAGGTTAAGTACGGCCCGCGATACTCACGGACGGGCTTGAGCAGCGTGTGGCGCTCGCTGTGCAGGCCGTTGCTGACGGCGGCCAGCTGGATCTCGTACACGGCACCCGGGAACAGGCCCTCCAGCTCCGCGTGCGTGTCCGTCGTCGTGCGCTGCAACGTTATGCTAGTACTTAGTAGTTACTACTGCACAAGGTGGAGGGGACATCGACGTACAAACTTACAAACTGATACCTTGAATTCATTACATGATTCTGGACCACCTAGCGTTGAAAATTTCGTTGGATTTCCTGATGCTTAAGTTTGGCGCGGACGTATGGTCGCGGCCAGCACCGGCCGGCCGTGTCAGGCAGTAACGTACCGTGTGGAACTCGCCGGCCGCGCGGCGCCGGTAGCGCAGCTCGTAGCGGTCCTGGCGACTGTTGACGTCGGAGCGCCACTCCAGCGCCAGGCTGGCAGGCCCGGCACGCGCCAGGCGCAGCACGGGCGCCAGCGGCCGCGTGGCCAGCGTGGCCAGCACCGTGTCGGACGCCACGCCGCGGGCCACGGCGGCCACGGCCACGCTGTAGTTGCGGCCCGGCAGCAGCGCGCGCAGGCGCACGCGCGCCGAGCCCGTGCTCAGCGTGTTGCTGTCGTCGCGCGCCGGCCCGGCCTCGTGGTACGACACCTGCAGCACGAAGGAACACCGTCATGAGTAAGGAAAAGGCGTTGTGCTCTCGCCATGCTTTCTCTATCTTTCAAAGTGTGTGGAGTTGGGACACTGAGAAAAATTTGTGTGTTGTTTTTTGGTATCGGACTCCTACAAATAGTAATTTGGACGATTTCATGGACAGGCTTGAAAATCGTCTCCAGTTTTTTTTCAACCAACTACGTATAAATTGTGGTAGCTTCAACATCGACATTTTCAAAGACGACTCGAGACATGCTTCTTGCATTCTTTCTTGTCGTTAGTAACCTGTTACAATTTTCAATATCTGATAGACTCTCCTTTCACCACTCCTTCGCCTTTCGGAGAAATAAATCTGAATCATGCATTGACAACTTTTTGACTCACTTGCCTGACAGTAATACAGAATATACATCTGTTGATCACAATGGGTTATCAGACGGACACGCTGGTCTTTTCTGTACACTACGTTTCGCTACGCTACGAAAAAGTTGCGTATAAGAAGCAGAGAAATTATGTTCAGTCTTTCCAAAAGAAAATATACACTTTAATCAGTCAATTCATTTATATTCACTCTTCAATCTTTAAAAAGTGTAAAGTAAAATTTAATGTGAAAAGAAATAAAAGTTATCGAAAATTGTCGAAAAAAATATAAAAGAAAGGCTTTTGAGACACCTAAAGTTGCACAATGTCTTAGATAAGCAACAATTTTGATACCAAACATCATTAGGAACTATTCGATGCTGTTGAGGCATTAGTTGACGAGGTTATAAATAACTTAAATTACAAGTATAAAGAAATATTTTTCTTGACCTCAGTTCTGCCTTCGATACAATAGACCATGACGTCCATGACAATCTCTTGGCCAAATTGAAATACTATGGTATACAGTAAAATGAATGAAAGCTTTTCAAGTATTATTTGAATATCAGACGTCAGTATACAGAGATAAAAATCGATGATGGTCCAATCTAGTTAGTCGCCGTGGCGTCCCACAAGGCTCAGTTCTAGGCTCAATATTCTTTGTAATATTCTCAAATGACATGTTTGAGTATGTTCAAAGCAAGCTGCCGTTAGAATTTAACAGCATAACCAGTCCAAATTTATTTAAAAACCAATTAAGAACATTATTATGTATTGAGTTAGGACTATTACAGTTTTGAACAGTTCATCAGTTGACAAATGGAAATCATGTATTTATGCAATATTTGATATTATTGAGCTTTATTATTATTTTTATTGTGTTGATCATTTACATTCTATTATAAGTAAATAAGTGACTACTAAAATTTTCATTTTTATTTTTGACATTATATTTCTTTTGTTAAATGAGTTTTAGAGTAGGTAAGGTATGTGAAATAAGTGCATGGCGAAGGTATACCTTGTATTCGTCCTGCGTGCTGCCCTCCGCAGGCTCCCACCACACGTCCACGCCACTGTCACCGGCTGCGTGCTCCCAGTGCAGGTCGCGCACTGGCAGCGGCTCTGTAACACACACACACACACACTGACACTAGCAGCCGGCCGCGTGCTCCCAGTGCAGGTCGCGCACAGGCCGCGTGGGACCACTTACTGAGCGTGAGGTCGGCGGTGGCAGGCCAGGACGTGACCTTGCCGGACATGGTCTTGACGGTGACGGTGTAGGCCGCGCCCGGCTCCAGGCCCTCGAAGGAGCAGGCCGGCGTGTCGTTGCGCGCGCGCACCACAGGCGTCAGGCGCCGCGCGCCGCCGCCCGTGCCGCTCACCGACACCTGGTACTTCTCGAACTCGCTGCCAACACGAACGTGTAAAACTTCATCCAAACTTATGTATGAGTGCACGAACAAAAATGACAAAAAATATTACTGATTGAGTAAACTCTTTTGAAAACAATTTGCTGTGTCTATCAGACTGCAGTACGTTCGGTTGCGAGTGTTGCGACTTGCGTGTGTACTGATATGTGCATTCTGACTCAAGTGGCAGGTTCCACAGCATAACTTTTGTCAATGTCTAAATGTTAGTATCCTTTCATTTATGTGCATTTACAGTTAATTTTAAATTAGTAGCTCGTGGCTAAATAAAAACAGCCGCACAGGTTGATCGAAGGTTACGCTACGCTTGCAGAGGTTAGTCTGTGGATGGGTGACCGTTCGTAACATATCGAGACTCCTTCGTGCCTCGGAAACCACGTTAAGCCGTTGGTCCCGGTTGTCATCTTTGACAGTCGTTACGGATAGTCAGAAAACTGTAAGTCTGAAACCAGTCTTACCAAGGGGTATCGTGTTGCCCAGTAACTGGGTTGTGGAGGTCAGATAAGTAGTCGCTCCATGTAAAACACTGGTATTCAGCTGCATCCGGTTAGACTGGAAGCCGACCCCAACATAGTTGGGAAAAGGCTAGGCAGATGATGAGTTAATTTTAAATTATTCCCTCATATTTATTTTTATGTTAGGGAAAATCCTTAGCTCGTTAATTAGTTTTATGAATTATAAATTAGTTATTTTGAAATATGTTTGTTTTAGTTTTAATTTATACTAGTATTTTGAACTGAAATATAGTGGTATTCGAATTGTTTCCAATTCAATGTATATTTGTTTGTAATTTCATTCGTTTTGACTTTTTAATTTTTTATTTTAGTGCGACATAATTATAATAAAATAATTTATTAAGAAAAACTGAAACTAAGATAAAGATAGATATTAAGAACATGTGCAAATATTGTTATAATTATTTTCATAACTGTGAATGATAAGGCTGCCATATTTTATTTTGTGTTTTGTAATTACTTTACATTACATGTAAAGTATGTATGTACATATATTTTTACCCATTTTTGCAAATAAATAAATGATTTCTGATTTGTAAAGAATAGTGATTGTGGGAAAATTAGTATATTTTGTGCATGGGCATGCTGTGAAAACCTGTAAGGAATTGTTACACTTACCTTATATTAAGAACATTATGTATCAGTAAAAACAATTGCTGGTTGTCCATTAAGGATAAATTAATAAATGATCGGTACCTCTTCTCGAGCGGTGGCAGCCACGTGACTTTGAAGGAAGTTTCCTTGAGGTCTGCCAGCGGCGCGGTGACGTTGCGCGGGCGTAGCGGCACGGTGCGGTACTGCGCCGTGGTGGGCGCGGAGATCTCCGGTTCGGACACGGTCTGCACGGAGATGTTGTAGGCGCGGCCCGGCACCAGCCCCTTGAAGGCGGCCTGCGCCGGCCCGGGCGGCTCGCCCTCCTTCTCCACGTACAGCTCGGAGTCGCGCGCATCCGGCGGCACGATGGACACCTGCGCACATGGCACGCGCCGCTCAAGCAAGCTTGTCCAACTCGGATTGCTAGGAGACACACTGCGGAGGAGGAGCACGACGTGGCATCCGTGGCGTGGCACAAGGGGGTCTTACAAAAGGTTAAGTAACTGTGCCTAATCAGCAGCCAATGAGCTCCACAGATATATTCGTATGCAGAGTAACAAAATGAGCGTGTCATTTGTGTACTAATTAATCTACTGTGAGTAGGGTTACTATTTCGAAATTCGAAATGTCCTCACAAAAAGCCGGACATTTGCAAAGAAGTCCAAACTTATATTTTCTAAATGAATTCCCTTCGAGTCTTAAAGTCCGGACAAATGGGGGCAGAAATCCGGACATGATGGTGCTGGTACGCTGGTGGCGTGAGCGCCTCCTACCTTGTAGTGAGTGTAGGCGCCGGGCGGGTAGGGTGGCTGCCACAGCACCAGCAGCGTAGTCTCGTTGCGGAACCACACGATGAACTTGCCGGGCGTGTTGGGTTCTGCGGGCGACACGTCACGACACGTCACGACACAGACACAACACGCAGCTACCGGCAACAAGTAGCTAACTAACAAATTCGGTGGCTTTCCGAGCGAAATAGAACTCTTTTTGCACAGTATGCCATTGAACTGTTCTGCAATATAGGTTTCGCGATAAAATATCGATTTATCTGTCTTTTTCGTTAGATATATCAATATTTTTTGGTGACAGGTATATATGTATCGATATGTCGATATCAAAATTACAAATATAGAAAAATATTTGATAAATCGATATTTTTTGGAATATATACAAGCGATATCACTACATTTAAAAAATATGGATACTTTTTCACTCTTCCCATATTCGTAGTGCAGTATTGAATATATAACAGACAGTGCACACGTGTGTGTCTTTTCGTTCGGAATTCCCTAAGTACTATACGGTACAAGATAACAGAGGAACAAACATTATAATGAGAACTATAAAACACCACTCATGCATGATGAATCATCTAAAGTGAATATTGTTGATGAGCAACAATGCAACCAATCAAACGCTGCAGGTTGTGCAATGATAATCAAATGTCATTTACATGATAATTATGTTTTTATTGTTGACTCATGCATTTAAATTATATTGCGTATATCTATTTCATCTTATTTTTGCAATTTGGCGAATAGGTACGACGTTCTTCGCCATATTGCGAAGATAAGAAAAACTGCAATTAATAAAAAGGAATGCAAATGTTACGCACCTTAATTCTAACTGGCACTTTATTATTTTACCGATATTGTGTTGCCAATACTTTGACTCCTTGACCGTATATTTAGCAACAAGAGTCATTTATACAGTTTAGTAGGAACTAATATACTATGTCAGTTTAGATGATGATTGGTGTTGATTAACGGTCGTCTTTGTTGGTGATCGCCTTTCGTTGCTCTGTTCACACGACATCATCGTCTGTTCTAAAACAATTCAATGAATGCATGCAGCGTGCACTCAAACACAGCAGGCGGCTCGCGCGTGCGCGGTGCGCTGCCTGGGTGCTCTATGAAGCAAATAATATTTGATACTGTTGGGCAATTGTTTCGAAAAGAGTGTAACCGACAAGCGTACACGGGAACAAAGGGTACAGGATGGTGAACATTGCGAACACAAGGAACATTGAGAGTAGTTCAAGGTTGATCCTGAAAACTGGTTAGAATCGAATCCGTTTGAGCTCACGTTTACACAACAGTGCGGTACCACGCGCGCGTGCCGCTACCAGACCGGTTAGAGCAACATCCACATTACATTTGTGTGTACTATATAACGTGTGACTGTTCATGAGGAAAATAACTAATTTACACTTTGGTTGAACCATAACAACACAACGTTTATCAGCACAAACTAACGAAGCATTCATTATGATCGTTAACTTTAATTTATATTATCTCGGTATTCATAACAATTAACTATTTCTGTTATTGAAAGGGACAATAATTTTGAAACGACATGAATACCTATTATTATGAAAATCGTAAAGCGTGAAAATATGTTGGTGGCACACGAATGGGTCGCGGATGTTAAATGTTCACAATACAATGTTGTACGGTGACACTGCCAGTGCTTAGAATAACATTGTCAGTGTACAGAAACATATCGACCTTGGTACAAATACACTTGCCACCCGCGTCAATACTGTAGGCCACGCAGACACTGGGCCACTCGGGGGAGCAATACTTGGACCGCGGTCTTGTACCGTCATGGTGAAGGCATAAGAAAAATCATGCACAATAGAAGCGGCCCTCATGCTACGCCCAAATTCTTTTCTTGCCATATCGCCGGCGGCGACCGAAAAACCACGAGTTGTTCATTTTATATTATCAGAATTGTATTTGTGATCTGTTGTCGGCTGCGCTCCACATCTGTTGCGCAGGACGACATCGTCGGCGGTGACGTCAATGCACAAGTTCGTCTCATAGCCCTTGTGTATTCAAACACATAGGTTTACAATCACAACTGACATTATTTCTCGGATGCTGTCTCCGTTATTCTCAAAAATTAAGCTTTGTAGAAGGAAAAAACACAATTTATGTTTTTGTCGTGATCATCAAATTGACTGATCATTGTGGGATTTCAAGAAATAGCTATGACTCAATTTGTTGTCTCGACTGGTTACGACAGAATATTACAAAAATCTTGTGAATACACACTGCATTCAACAGCAAATTTAATCTGAAGAACAAGTTTATATCAGTTTTTAGTAAACTTTGCTAAAAACCGCAATTTTTGCTTTACTTTGATAATGGATACCATCATCATGGATGAATCTGTCGACGAGTGATTGTGCGGTGGCGTTAGTAGAGAGAGGCGTAACATGAGGGTGTGACGTGACAAGAAACAACATGCCATCTGCTCACCAGTGTCCTGTGAATCCTGCGCAGGGGGAAAAATAAAACCAGATTATATTAACACGAGATTACCACGTCATGAGCTCTGAAACCCTCACGCTCACAGTAGAGGTGGCGCGGGGATTCAGAGATCCAAGTGTATCAATTCTACAAATATTAGTTCTCAGATGAAATTCAAAGTTAGCATTAACGTAGGGACCGCTGCATTTGTTGGTTTAGCATAACGTTAAGGGATGTTCCTGTACGTACCGTGTCATGAATACCTACATTATAGGTATACTATATGATAGTGGTGATAAAGGCCCGGCCTCACTACGGTTCGCTGCGCCGTGGTCAAGGTCAGGCTAAAGTGTAAGATGCCTTCAAACACAATTTACAAAGAAAGAGAATATCAGATAAACGTTATTGTACCTATAAAGTGCATATACACATTAATAAATCATGAATTAAAATCTAAATAAATGTGCGTTTAACTTTGATTCATTCCAACATAACAATTCGATCAGTGTTCACACGAACTTCCTAAACCTACAGTTCCATTTAAACAAACCTCTGCAGTGTTCCCGTCCATGTTCTAGTTGTGTGTGTGAGTGTCATGCTGTGTGTGTGTGTGGGTGTCGCTTTAAGTTCCTTCTAATATAATGAATCACGGGATGATAAAATGCGCTCGACTTAGTGCGAGCATTACGAGTTTGGTTGACGGATAAAATTACCGAATGGTAAAAGTACTTATTTGAAAGGATCACGAGTTCGAGGCAAGGAGCACATGATGGCGCCGGGCGCGCGACGTCATCATTGCTGACACGCTGAGGGTCGCGTGCTCCGAGCGGCGCGCGGTCTGAGCCTACTCACTGAGAACTAGGTTCCTGTTAGTGATAGATCTGTTACAGGTACCTAACTGAATTTTGTTAATTTTAAACAGAAACATGTCAGGTGAGTCCAGGAAGTTTGCGAACCAGGGGGCAATCGAGCTGCAGAGCATGCTAGCCTGCTCGAGGCCTGACAAGACACGCGTATTGATAGGGCATCATAAGCAGATGAAAATTAGCATAAATAGGTAAGTACGTCGCGCGAGCTGAAAACTTTGTGATGGTATGCAAATGTTTTTTGGTGTTAATAGACCACATAATTTTTTGCAAAAAAAATACATCCAGGATATACCTATCAATGACTAATGTGATTCGCATGTTCCTCGCTATTGTTGTGCAGTGTGCAGGTCGTGTGACAAAGTAGCGCTTCCCCGAACAGCGCCGAAAAAGGAACAATAGAAGAATAAAACAATACCCACGGTAACTGTCGTCACTCGACACGGGCGCCCCCGCTCCCCCGCGCCCCCGCGCCCCCGGCGGCGAGTGGCGCACCACGCGCTAAGCCCCGTATTCTTTAGAAACCAAGGTGCTCCAATTATTTCGGCAACATGTTTTCGTGTTGGGGGAAGCCAGGTTATCTCTCGACTTTAGTTTGACATGAACACCGGCTCGAGTCGCGCGCAGTATGCTGCCCGCGTGAACCCCCTGCGAGCAGCGTGCGCGCACTGTGCGGCCTCGCTCGCACCTCTCGCTGCACCGCGCAGGCGCACCGGTAGCGGCGCGCGGCGGTCGCGCGTGCGCTGACACCGTCCTGTCTTGGTTGACTGCAACGCTGTGAGCTCCCTGAGCATAACTATGACATCCATTTAAGACGAGATATGAGAGCTGTAGACTTTTCTAAACTCTTTGTCAAATTAGGGAAACAGTAAGTACCTATTACTCCGAGTCAAAAGGAAAAGTTAGTACCTATGTGTTCCATCTGGCCACAGTAGGGACAAACATAGCAGAACTAATAGCTAGGGTCTATCCCAATATTGCGAGCATATAGACGAAGTGCATGAGCTGGCTGTTAGGACGAGCCATATCTACTGACTTTTTTATTTTCTTAGTTACAAGCGAGTATTATTGTTAATACAAACGAAATCCCCCATTCAGGCCTTTATTTCGCGTGTGCTATATGTGTGTATAAGCTACGAGAACCTCACCAAGACATGCTGCTGCTGCAAGCACGTTTCTATGATAATAGCTATGTAGCGAATGCACTTCGCACCAAACAATATTTTACCAAATCACTGTACACTGGAGTTCGAGTCCCGCACACTGCTCCCAGGTAAATCAGTGAAATTTTTTGTTTGTCACTTTTATGTTACGTTATCCAAAAGGAACAAAAAAAACTACACACATTATGTAATTCTGAACAGCAAAATGGAAGACACGATTGGCGCAGTTGCTAAACGAACGGCTGCTGCGCCGCGTATTATAGGTTCGATTTCCGCACGGATCAAATATTGGCTTTTTGTGTATGTAACTTACATACAGAAACACAAAATACAAGTGTGTCCTATTACATGGGACTTAAACATAACTAGCGAAATGTGGGTGGTACTCGTCTGCCCAACCTTTTGGGGAATACAGGCGTGATGTTACGTTATGCATAAGTAATAATGTAGCCAACAGCGCTGCTCGCACGTTGCCACGAATGTAGCCAACAGCGCTGCTCGCACGTTGCCACGAATGTAGCCAACAGCGCTGCTCGCACGTTGCCACGAATGTAGCCAACAGCGCTGCTCGCACGTTGCCACGAATGTAGCCAACAGCGCTGCTCGCACGTTGCCACGAATGTAGCCAACAGCGCTGCTCGCACGTTGCCACGAATGTAGCCAACAGCGCTGCTCGCACGTTGCCACGAATGTAGCCAACAGCGCTGCTCGCACGTTGCCACGAATGTAGCCAACAGCGCTGCTCGCACGTTGCCACGAATGTAGCCAACAGCGCTGCTCGCACGTTGCCACGAATGTAGCCAACAGCGCTGCTCGCACGTTGCCACGAATGTAGCCAACAGCGCTGCTCGCACGTTGCCACGAATGTAGCCAACAGCGCTGCTCGCACGTTGCCACGAATGCTGCGACTTCCCGTCGCTAGGAGGTGCGCTGCACATGCATGGCAGATACACTTTTATAAAAACTTTAATCAATATAAATAAGTATAATGGAGACATATCTGACAGCGATGGCCAGGAAATAGAAACTGGAACATAGACAAATCGACCTTGTCATTTTGGCGAGTGTAATTCAAAGTTAAGGTGATGAACAATTAATTTTCCTGTGTTTGGGTGCTTGTGGATGTTAATGTTATCAAAACCAATCCAGCCAACAGTTATATGTAAGTACCTAAGGTGCTTTTGTGTGATCCAAAATAGCCGTTTGTTAAGAGGACGCATACGCAGAGGACGTGTCACACACAATAAACAGAGTTTTTACTCTAACATTTTCATAGTCAGTGAAAGCAGCATTTCAATATGACCGCGTCACCTGAAGTGTTCGTCACATAAGCTATGATTTATAAAGATACAGTCGGGGCGGCTGCAAGCATACTGTAAAGTTTAAAACATGTCGCGACGCATCGGTTCCACTCTGCGCCAATTCGAGTTGAGCCCAAGTAGTCGTTCCACTGAATTCATCAAGTTAGATCGCTACGCCTGCGCGGGCCTGCACCTTTCTATGAAAAGCGTGCTAGCTTACATATCTGTTATGATTACAGTTCTGCTTGATGACCGCAGCGCTGCGCCGCGGCACGCCCCGCAGCACTGGTGGCCGGTGACTGGTAGTGGTGCGCGGACACCCGGACGCCACCCGTAAGCAGACGACCAATTTCTTTCCGCCGACCAGTTAACATTCCACTTCAGTAACCCCACAATATTAGACGAGGAGTAACAGTTACAACAAGTATAACCTTTTGGAGGGAACCATACATTGATCGAAGAGTGAAGGTTGTGTAACTTTATTTCGCGTTTATAATTAAGATGTTAATACTCTGTGTTCCGGCGTTATCACCACCTCTCATTTTGATAACGCACTGTAACATATGTATACCTATTGGATAGAACTTGTCTCAAGCTTTCTAAACGAGGGAAAATATGTACATAAAGGAGTAAAGAGAATATAAAGGAATATGACATAATTATGATATTTGATATGTAAAAAGTTTATGTCTAAAGTAATCTATACACGTGTACAAATAAATAAGACTGAAGTATCTGTTTGTAATGTTACAATAATAGCTTCTTACTAAATGCATATATGAACGTAAAAACGGTAGACCAAAAACGACTGTTTCTCCGAAATCACTGAGCCGATTTCTACGGGTCTTTCACTGGACAGATGGCTAATGTCATAAGGAGTAAGTACTCGTATATAGATACTTACTCCTTATAACATTAGCCATCACACTTACTATATTTTTAGAAAAATAATAAGGGGTTCACACAAAAAAATAAAACCCATGCTTTGTCAAGTTCCACGCGGACTAAGCCGCGGGCACAGCGAGCTACAATAAAGAGGAAAGATTTGATTGTTTGTTTGTCTGTTTGTAATGGATAAACTTAAGAAACTACGTAGGCAATTAAAAATCTTTCACCTTTAAAAGCTACACTTTAAATGGTAACGGTGGAGAGGATGTTAAAGTTTGATTGGAAAAGTACATATACCCCGGGGCGAACCCCCGGCGCTCGCAGTAAATATGTAATGTCATATTCCTCCGTACATAATGCTCATATTCGTATACGCGAAAATATGCAAGCGTATTCAAGGATAATGTTCATATCGTATCGGTCTGATCTATCGTAATTTTTCACTGATTCACTGATTTAGCTCAAAATTGGAAAAATTAAGGTCAATATTGAGTGATATCAAAATGTTAAAAATGCCGCCCTTACGGTGCGTTTTGTCTGTCCGTTTGTCCTTCTGTGTTTCTGTAACAGCTGTTTATATCAGGAACTACTGATAATGCTGAAACAGTTCTGAATAATGCTTGCTAACTAAGTATAATATAGTAAAAGTAAAAGAATTGTAAGTATCTTTTTATTTTGGCGACATCAGGGGCCGGGCCCATATGTTCGAAGAGTGTAATCAGTCCCTGTGTCTAGCGTCTGTAGAGTATCAGGAGGCTGTCGGCTACGGACCCCTATAGTGTACGTGGTCCAACTTGCACTTGCCGGTTTTTTTTCGTCACGGCACATTTCAATCGACGCTCACAATCTAATACCAAATGCCTCCTCCATCCAATGGGTATTACGCCATTTCATGTGACACGATGTTATTTTTACGTTTTGCAAGCTTGAACTAATTGATGTCATTGATTTCGCGTTTTAACTGCATTTATCTGACCACTCCCTATTTTATTTTCCTGGTATAGCGGTTGCGGTCAGCACTGACCTCAGCGAATATAAATACACTTCCGCTTTAGTGGTAAATACTAGCTACTACTACTAAACACCAGCTGCAAAGAGGAGCGAGCTGCTGGGAAGCGAGTCGGACGGCGCGCGCCCTGGGTCCGACCAGCTGCAACCAGCTGCAACCAGCTGCAACCAGCTCTAACCCACCACACCTAACTATAGACGAAAGGTACTTCTTTATGTTTTATTTTCATTGTAAATGGTTTTGACTACAATGTCGTTAGGGTCGCGATATACGCACTTGGGTAGGGTATGAGGTGCGCGGAGGGGGGCACACTGGCAAATGTCATGGCAGCATTACTCAATGGTCTAGTTTACAATTCGCAATCAGCGCAGGCCGACGGATTCTACTGTTGGAGTATTTATATCTGTATGATTCATCTAGCGAGCTATCTCACATGGAACGCATAATCCGTAGAAATCCTATTTTTACTATATACTTCAAAACAACTGATCAACTATGCCGCTCTAATCTGCTCTACATTTGTAGAGACTGATGATGAGATCCAAATGCGATAGGTTTTGCAAGAAAACGTTCTTAGAGGTAATGTTTAAATATGTCCATAAGCACATGTATGTTAGGTAACATCCCCTAATATTATGACCTAATGAAGGAACAGTGAACGTAGAGGGGAAGCTCAGGCTCACCGCTCCCCGGCGCGGCGGCCTGCTGCCGCTCGGGTCCGTCCGCGGCGCTGCGGGCTGCAGGCTGTAGGGCTGTACTCACTGGTGGTGAAGTTGCGCGAGGCGTAGGCGGCGCTCTCCTTGTCGTGCAGCAGCGTGAAGGCGTGCAGCTGGTACGTGGCTCCGGGCGACAGCTCGCGCAGCACGTGCGACCAGTTGCCGGTGCCGTCCACCGAGATGTTGCGCGCGCCGCCCTCCGAGCGCTCCGTCAGCGGGATCACCTGGCATAGGTTGCATAATTAACTACATACGTAGTAGTTAATAAATTGGAGGTGGGTAGTAGACTTGTGCATTTCTTTAGTTCTTCAACGATAGTAAACTTTTCCTCACAAAACTATCTGTGTTGATAACCGCTTACTACTATGTAGGTGCGTATTGTAGTAAAATAAGATGACAAGCGTGAGCCCGCCGCGCAGCCTCCAGGAACTCGCGACATGGCCGTCATTGCGTCGCGGACTTTTTGTCACATTGTTCGTAAACAATGAGTGAGATTGGCGGAACCGATCAATGTGTTACATTACGACTTTATCAAATAACATGAATGACACAGCAGATGTACTACAAAACAAAGAAGCGTCTTGCTGAGTCAACACCTAGACCCTAGTTATCCTATTTCCATAAAATATACTAATTTAATTTGTTACACAATTTACATCGGGTGTTCAGGATTAGGAACAGAGGCCAGCCCATCAAGCTACTCCAATGTGTCAAATTTTACCAATTGAACATGAATCTTATTCCTTTGCTGATAAAGTTGAAAATCTATCAAATAAATTTTTAAAATTTCATTGGTAGGACACACAGTTCGACTATATTTTTTTATGTAAGATCTGTATTACCTACCTGTGTTCACAAATAAAGATTGATTGATTGATTGATTGAATTTGTCACACTGGGGTAGCTTCATGTGCTGGTCTCTGTACTACAAATTACAAACTACCAATTATTGCTAAAGGCCGCGGTATGGAAACGCTCGTCCAGCTATTTTGATCTTGAAATTCCTTTGTTCGTAGGTTTGGCCGTGCTCATCCGTAATATCACGTACCGTGAGAAGCCACCCTTGAGACGTTTTCAGCATACATAGATATAGAGAGGCTGGGCCACGTAGCTACTAAGATAAAACTGAAAAGTACCTTAAATCTGAATCCAGTATAGTCGCCGTTCGCCGGCGGCGACCACGATATGGAGGCTTGCTTGTTGCGGCCCAGCGTCACCGTCAGGTTCGTGGGAGGCTCCGGCGCTGTGTGCACCAACCGTGTCATGTTACTGTGCGTTTACACAACTAACTAACACAGCAAGTGACTTAGTACGACATCACTTGCGAGGTTGCGAATCATTATTGCGTACATCAATAGCGTTACTCAGTACTCACATTAGATGAAATTGAGTCTTGTTTTAGCAAAAAATATATTCTTATGATGGACCGTCGTACCGTCAAGTAAGTTTGAATCGTGACAACGAATTAATAAGCTAAAGCATGCAATATAATAATAACACTAGCAATAAAATTGATGAAACCCAGCCACTAGCACATGTAACAACTAAGTGAACACTACCAGTGATGATGGTTTGATTCCACGTCAGGAGGTCGGCGAATGTGGCGTTGGAGTAGTAGAGCATGAAGTGGTACTTGGTGCCGGGCAGCCCCACGAAGTTGATGGTGTTGGCGCGCGCCGGCACGGTGAAGTTGGGCGCCGGCGTGCCGTGCGGCGGCCGGTAGTCCAGCCGGTAGTGGCCGCCGTCCGCCGCCTCCGGCTCGCCGCCGCCCGAGCCCGGGATCTCGATCACTAGGTCGGCGCATTGCCCGCCCCGCCATGTACTCTACAATGTTTAAGAACAGTCAAGAACATTTATTGTTTATCAAATTTACACACTACATTGTATATCAATTTGCCCTGTTATAGCTATTTTATACGAACTCCAAAAAATGACGACAGTGATTGAAACATTTATATATTATTTTTTTAAAGGAATTTTTCCTGTGTCGTGGGTGCGTTCACAAACATTTAAACTCATATACACAAACTCGCCAGACCCGGAACAAATACCTGTATTCCACACAAATATTTGTTCTGTGTGGGACTTGAACCCGTGACACGCATCACAGCAATCAATTGCTCAGCCAACTGTGACATCAAATAGATTTGTGACGTCACCACATCAGTAGCAAGCTACTGATGTTAGAAAAAAATAAAGAATACAAAAGAAGAAAGAATAGAAGATTTTGATGATGTAAACTGTTCACTTTCAATGGTCACGGATTGGTTTAATGTTAGAAATCTTAGACCGAATATAATCATAAGTAAAGACATGCTTGATACGGTAGACTCTGCAGTCTTTCTGGGCATAACAGTAGATGCCAAACTACAGTGGGGCCCACATACTTATATTTCAACCCTAGCATCCCTGCTAGGGTTGACTCAGCTCTGTCGCCTATGCTGTCAGGAAAGTGAGAAATATACCAACTAGGGTCCAGAGTCTCCTTAAGAGATCTATTTAAAGAGTTTGGTATTCTCACAGTAAAATAAAATAAATAAATAAATATTGCTGGACAATCCACACAGCATCATCCAGCCCCAAGCTAAGCAGAGCTTGTGTTATGGGTACTAGATGACTGATATACTTAATACAATACATTACATAGATAGATATTTTTATTATATACTAGCTGTGCCCGCGACTTCGTTCGCGCGCATTTTTTTTTTAAATAAATGAATTTTTGTAAAATAAAAGTAGCCTATGTTACTCCTTATTACATCAGCTACCTGCCAATAAAAGTCCCGTCAAAATCGGTCAAGCCATTTCAGAGATTAGCGATTACAAACAGACAGACAGACAGACAGACAAAAATTTTAAAAAATGTTATTTTGGTGTATGTACCGTATATATATTCATATGCAAGTAAGAAAAAACGGTTATTTCAATATTACAGACAGACACTCCAATTTTATTTATATGTATAGATGTATAGATGTATAGATAGCAAATACAGTAAGTACAAACATTTGTCCCAAGGCGGGAATCGAACCCGCAACCTCTTGCGTCGCAGGCGGACCTTCGCCCGCCGCGCCACATCGGTCGTCCTCAGTGGCTTCTCAATTAAGTTTTGCCAACATTTTATACATCAGGCAAAATATACAAAAACAGTGATATCCACAATTTTAATATGAGAAATAAGCACAAACTATATGCTCCGTTCTATCGGCTTCATAAGGTCCAGAGCTCATTTGTGGGGTTCGGCATCCACTTATTTAACATGCTACCACATTCTTTGCTGGATTTACCTTTTAACGTGTTTAAAAGTAAAGTTAAATCAAACCTTTGCTCTAAAGCATATTATTTGATCAACAACTATTTAGAGGACAAGAATAGTTGTTCATTTGGTTGAACACAGGACTAGTTCTTTATTTTTGTGTCCAATGTTCTTTTACTGTCCTTATTTTATGTTATTGACATGATCCTCTCATTACATTGTGTGAATGAGTTGTATTGTATTATGTGGTAAACTAGTGACCAGGGCAATTTATTTTATTTTATCTCAGCAACCAAGCTATGGCAGGTTGTGGGCAGCCAGGCAATGGCTGATCTTTGCGTAATACTCGTGAACGGGTGCTGCCTGTGGTGACTGGTCATCTTGCTGACCATGGTTTTTGTTATTGTTATAACAATTAAATGATTACTGTGTTAACTTCGATGGTCCTAGTTTGTCACTAGTATATGATTGGTGACGTTAGTCACTGCCCTATAGATATAATTCAGCATTGCACATGTCAGCGGGCACACCCTTGGACTGCCTTGGAGGCTTTTCATTTATTTAGTTTAGCAGGCTTTTCTTTTTTTATTTATTTTGGCATATTGGTGTGTGCTAGCTAACATGAGGCAAATTATTTAATTTAATGATTTAGAAAGATTATTGATATAAGTAATTTTTTTTTTTTACATACTATGTTGTAAATATTCAAGTTCTTCATAACTATCAGACAGACATAATATAAAACATTGTTATATAAAGTAACTGGCTTTTGTCAGGAGCTTCTCCTGTGCAAATATAGCAAATTATCCCGAGGGAACATAATACTGCACTGAAAAGTATCCCGTGGTTTATACCCATATGCCAAATTGCACACAAATCCGTTCAGCCGTTATGGTGTGATACATTTTTCTGTTTGTTCCTCAATCATGGGATAATACAAATTCACAAACATACCGACCTCCTGCTATCACGTGTATGTATTGTATTGTTAGACGGGCCGATTTCCGCAACTCCACGACGTAGTGCGTATTTTGCGTAAAGGGTGGGACAATACCTTATTCGATCCAGAGTAACCGTATGATATTCATAGGATAGTTGGCCAGACATAATTATTTTAATTAATATGTTTTTAATAACTGATGGGTTCAATGGAGCCACAAATATTTTCCTCAAACATGTTGAGGAGGAAAACAATAAAAAATATAAAAACTGATCAAGTGAGGACAAAATCTCTACAAAATAATTAATAATTATTATTGTTGTATTTTCCTTATATCTTATTGGGAAAACCCACCATAATGATGGCCAATCTATTTGTTTATTTATGTATGGCTACACTTTCCATGCACTTATTTACACAACAAACCTTAGATAGATAGATTTTTTATTTGCACTGATTCTGATCATTGTACAATCTACCTTAATTTAGGCATACACATATATGGCTACGGCTTATAACATTTACTTTCAACTGAGATTGAAAATCAATATTAATATTAGTACAACGCTGACTAACCATGAGAACAAATGCAGCTTACAACAAATGTCAATTAAATTAGTTTTCGCTTTTTGTTAAGATCTAAGGAATATTATGATTCTTTCAAGAAACTGCAAAATATACGCAATATGGAATTATGGATAGAATTAAGGTACGTAAACCAAAATTACACATTCAAAAATATGTTCCTAAGACACTATTTTTTCATAGAATATTTAGGTTTTGAGAAAATATACAGGTTTGTATCTAACTATCTGAAGATGTTAACTTATGCAGCACAAAAAATCAATGACTTGTTGATGTGAATGTCACAAACAACAACATACCCAGTGGCTGAGTACTGCGGTTGCAGGGTTCGGGTAAAGAGCCCTGGTACAAGCGACGTGTGACAAGTCCCGCGAACTTACCGCGCAAACAGCGAGCAGCAGTGCCAGGGCCGCGGCGGCGCGCGCGCACGCAGCCGTCGCTTGCACAATCGACCTCTTCCACATCATTGAAGGCGACGACTGTCCGATTTCACGACACTTTCTCTTCGACACAACACTGTTTTCCTTATGGATATAATGCATGGTTCACTTAATGGGCTGTCCTCGGTATTCATATCTCCATATTAAACTGCAGTATCTACTGTGCAACACGTATAAATTCCTATTTTATCACATTACATATTTTGTCTTACGACCTTTCTTGGCAGTTGTCAAATAGTGAGTTGCATAGTGATGTACGACTCCGAATGGTTTCACGAATAACAATCGACTTCATAATCAATAGACCGATTTGAATGATTTACGAAAATAAGTAACTTACTTGATAATATTCTATTTACATGATGCTCACACGTATGCCGCCAGAGCAGCAAATGATTAAGTATATTTATTTAGCTCAAAACGTTTAAGTATAACTTTATTAGTAAACATAAGGTAAGATGAGATAATTTATATGCGCTAAACATGGTATACAGAGATGAGATATTGGCATATTGAAATTTTACGTCAATTGGCATATTAAACTAAAATTGAAAAAAAGGTACTTAGGAGGTATTCGTAGTTCATCGTCGATATGAGTTCATACATGTTTTGTATTGAGGTTAACGAGTATTGAGGCCTCGTAGATATACAATGCGGGGAGGGTTAATATCTTGAGGTTTATAAAATGAGGCTTACATGAATCAGTTTGGTGTATCACACTTATAGATCTAATACACTTGTTTGTGCCTTGAATGCCGTTTTTTTATCAGTTGAATATCCCCAGAATAGTATCCCATATGAGAGAGTAGATCCCACATAAGCATGATATGCACTAAGTAGTGAGGTTTGGTTAGACATTTTTTGAGCAAATAGAGAGCGTAGGAGAATTGATTTAATTTGCTACATAAACTAATTTCATGTGTTTTCCATGACATATTAGAATCTATATGGATACTATTGGATACCTAGAAATGTTGTACTGTAATAATGTATATTTTGCTAATACTTTTTTGTATGTTTCATACAAAAATGTAGACTAACGACTAACGACTGACGAGAATCAAAAATATTGTAGTCAAAATGACATTAGTGAATAGTAATGATTAGTCATCATTCCATTATGAGCATTAATTACATTATTAATTTGTAAGTAGAATGAGTAGCTTCATTACTTGCTTCTCTTGATGATGATTCAAATGGCCAGACGCAGTCGCACATCTCCAGAATAGCACAGTTGAATAGTAATTGATTATAAATCGAGTGTTTTTATGAAAAATCGATTAAACATCCGATTTTAAGTTATAATCACAATTACTAAATTAAAAATGTGACAGCCTGACAGCAAACCACAGTGTTGCCTACACACATTTTTGAGCGGCCATTCTTCATTGAGTCCGGAAGAATAAGCCTCATGCCGTGTTTTAATACGGAGAGCCAAAGGACAAGCCGAAGCAGTTAAATGGCGTAAAAAAGTAGGTATGTTTCAGTCAGCTGTTGAAAAAACAAATGGTTCTGTTAAGTAAGCGATTACGTAAAATTAACGTTAATTTTGTGTATTAATTGCAATAACAGAAAAGAGAACATAACAAGACGATTGATTAAACTGTTATTCTGTTGTTGTGTTGAACACATCAAAAATCGAAATTGAGCACATAAATACGTATACTTGCAAGAATAGCTAAAAGCCGTAGACTTTGCTAGGCCAACGGTGACAGCCGTAGTCCGCTGCTGACTTTGCAATTCTCTGGACTAGAAGCCGCAGACGACGCCAACTGAAGTAGCATTGGCACTAGCAGTGCAAATCCTATTTGAATTCATTTTTATCATCAAGTTGGATCGATTCAAGCTTTGGAAGTATGCGGAACAGGGTGTAAAGTTCCTCATCCACCATAGAAAAGGGAGGATCCTCCGACCAGACGGGTGTCGTGTCTGGTGGGCGGTTTTTTTTTTTTTAGGTAGGGCCACTCGCAGTTCAGCACTATAAGGCTGTTTACTGCTTAACCGGTCGATCCTGTGGTGACCTTACAAGAAGGCCCCCAGCCAGGGCTAACTACAAGTTACATTTAAACGACCGCTCGCTAAGGGCGCCCCCTGTGGGGCTCGAACCTCGGCTTAGGGTGTCGTTGAATTCTTAACAAAAACAAAGGCTGGGTCTCGTTATTATTATATCTGGGGGTTTTTTATACTACTGACTCAGCTACGCGGGCTGGCTTTGTAGAGTCTAAAGATTGAATTTACATTTAACTAATTAGGGCGTCGCGCGTCGCGGGCCTCGTCGGCGAGGCCGGGATGTGGGTCGGTTTGTGCGTGTGTATTTTCTAAGAGTGCTAGTTTCCCTACTGCTATCCTGGATGACGGTTATGTCGTCGTCTGGCTCGACTAGGGTATGCCTTGGGCGGCGAATCTTACCAATTTTGGTAGGGAAGTATTGGGAGGCCGAGACGACAAGTGGGTTTGGGTGTCGCTCGGCTGTTTCGAAAAAGCGCCCAGTGAGACGCTTCATGAATTGTTGTGAGTCTTCATGAGTGGTTGAGCCATCGGCTGCTGCGCCGCATGTTGTGGGTTCGATCCCTGCACGGAACAAATATTTGTATAACCTACAGGTAGTTGTTCCGGGTCTGGCTGTTTGTGTATGTGAGTTTAAATGTTTGTAAACGCACCCACGATACAGGAGAAATTCCTAGTGTGGGGCAACGTTTTTTAAAAAAAAAATAAAAAAAATAGGCCTGATGCACGTGGTGTAGAGTCGCATCTTGCTCCGAAGTGACAATTTGCTGCGTACATTAATCATGGGATGTAACCTCCCTAGAGCGAATGCGGCACGCGAGCGCACCGTCATTATGTACGTCCGGAAGGTAAGGCGTCGGTCAAGGATGACCCTCCGGTACTTAGCTTACCCGACGATATTTTTTTTTGGAATGGGCATCTCGCAGTTTATCCATCAGGGATATTTACTGCTCAACCTAACTTTCCTGTGGGGGGCTTAATTAAAATTAAGGCCTCCAGCCAGGCATACAGACTTATAAGCTAAGCGACTATCGCTAAGGGCACCCCCTGCGGGGTACGAACCTCGGCTTAGGACGTCGCTGAAGAGGACAGCAAGGGACAGGCTGGATCTGATTGTTCCATTATTTAGGGACATTTTAAACATTAATCGGCTCAGCTTCGCGGGCTGGCTCTAGCAAAGGGTCGGGAGGGGGGCATCGACGGGGTCGTCGCGACGGGCCTCGGCGGCGAGGACGGAATGTTTACCCGACGATTGTTGTCGGGCTTGTTTATATATACTCAGTCGCGTGGATAACTCTAATATCGCGATGTAGGAAACGTCGATTTAGTTCGTATGTAGCGAGATAGATGTCGCTACAAAGCTTTATACTTCTAAAGGCAGATCCGTAAACGCTAACATAGGCTTTTCCAAAATTCCTAACTGCAGCTCCGTTCTGTGATTAAAGTTAATATACGGCAAATTATAAAATTATGGATAAATAACGTACAACAAAACAGCAACGCTGAACCATTAATATACCTAGTTTTCAAAATTACGTTTAACATATGTCAATTAGAATGTCATGTTAAAACATGTCAATTTACGGCAAATATAATTGTGCCATTTGTCGAAGCACGTATTTTTTGCCATAGCAACTCCACAAGTGATATGCCAGTAGATCCAGTACTACGTAGTTTATGGTGGATCCTTTGTGTTGGTAGTTGATTATTAAGGCTAATGCGTGGAGGCAGCCCGCAAAATTCATTTTTTTTTTGCAATTTGCAGCTCAATATCAGGTTATACCCTGATTATTCTACAAGTTTTTTACGACTGTGACAAACATACAGTTCTTGAAATATAATAATTAAAGTCACCATTAGAACTCTCTTAATTAAATGTCACGATTTTGTAAAATAGTCATTCAATCGCAAAATTTAAACTGAAAGATTCGTGTGATTATTTCAGTTATTAATACTTTGTGAAATACACATTTGTTGGTCGCGGTCGTGAATGACATATTTAAAAATGAATCCCTATTTCCTTTGCTCACGCACGCCATAACTTGAGACCGACTTTAACGGTTTCATTCATAAATTAAAAATATTGTTTATTAAACTTTCATAACTTTGCTGATGGTTCTTGCGGAAAGGAAAATTAAGACATTGCAAAGAAAAACAATCAGAAAACTTTACGACTATTTTAACTTCACATGTTTGCTGAATGTGAATTCTAACCACGGGGCGCAGCTAATAGTTCTTAATAATAATAATGATCACTATTCCCCATGATGAGAACCTAGTGAAAGCTGAAAAAGACAAGATAATGAAGTATCTCGATCTTGCTCACGAGGTTACCAGCATGTGGAATATGAACTCAACAATTATAGTGCCGATAGTCATATCAGTCAATGGTTTGATAGTGAAAAGTTTCGACCAACATCTGGAGAAACTTTCGCTTAACAGTTGGGTCAAGAGCCGGCAAGGCGGTCGTCATGGACACGGCACGCCTTGTGAGGAGGTTCCTCTCTCTGGATCCCTAACCACCGTTAGCTTGGGTTTTACCACCTCGCTGCGGACGGAGCACTGTTTTAATACATATTTTATCAATAATTGTTATTTTTTACTTTATTTTTGTTAAAATATGTAAAAAAATATGTACATTAAAAGAATACTGTGTGTTGTTTCTTCAGGTATATTTTTGTATCGGAATTGATCCATGTTTCCTTCTTCAATCTATCGGTATAGACAGGTCCAACACCATGACCAGGGAAGCCCCCCCAAATTTTCACATTTCCACCACCATGCTTTAATATCACTTCTGTAGGTATACTTGGGGTCGAATGCTATATTGGGAGTGTGTCTAACATATCATTTCCTATCAGAATATACTCTGTAAATTTTTACCTAGTCAGAAAAAAGAACATTTTTCTACTGTCTTACCGTCCAGCTTTCATACCTCCAGTGGCGGACTAAGTCCGCCAGAGGCCCGGTGCGGCAAAACTGAATGAGGACCCCCAGCTTTAAAAAAAATGTAATTTTACAAGCTTTTTAAATAGTTCTTTTTTAATTATATGACCACCACTGTATGTAACACTGTCATCGAGTGAACTAATTGAACGCTTCCAACATTTTAGTTGGTTAGTTGATTTTTGTTTTTATAACTTACAGGCGACAGCTGACACACGAGTGACTTGTCAGCTGTCACAATAGACAATTGGAGTGAACATTTTGACATAGTGCATTAGTGCCGCGCGCCGCCGTAAAAATGTAACGAACGTCGAACGGAACGGACTCAAACGAGTGAACAACCAACCAAACAACTAACAAGAAGAACGTTATACTAGCTAGTACCTACTTCATACGCTGTGAATAATGGCGGTCTATTGAAAGCTGCCAAAACTTAAGTTAAAGTATACTTATCAGTAAAATATCATCATTACACCGTGGAAAAATGGTTGGAAATGATACAAGCGTTTGGTCGCAGAATGAAACAATCAGAATTCTCGTCGCTTCGGATATCCATTTAGGTTATTTAGAAGAGCATCCAGTCCGAGGCGAGGATAGTTTCATTGCTTTTGAAGAAACTTTGTCACTAGCCGTTCAATATGACGTAGATCTGGTGCTGCTCGGTGGAGACTTGTTCCACCATGCGAAGCCATCCCTCAATTGTATTTTCAAATGCACGGAGATTGTTCGCAAGTACTGTTTTGGTGATAAGCCGGTAAGCATTGAGTTATTGTCGGACCAAACAGTCAACTTTTCACGAAGTGTTAATTATGAAGATCCAAATTTGAATGTGTCATATCCAATTCTATCTATCCATGGTAATCACGACGACCCTGTTGGAAGAGAAGGCATAAGCACCCTGGATTTACTATCCACAGGTGGGCTGGTGAACTACTTTGGTAAATGGACAGATTATACACATGTGCATATTTCACCAGTACTTTTGCAAAAAGGTGATACTAAGCTGGCATTATATGGCCTCAGCCATCTTAAAGATCAACGCTTGTCAAATCTATTCCAAGAAAAGAAAGTTGAAATGCTGCGGGATGAGGAACATGACTGGTTCAATATACTTGTCTTGCATCAAAACAGAGCTGAAGACAGAGGAGTTGGTAACTTCATTAGAGAAGATGTATTACCAAAATTTTTAGATTTAGTAGTGTGGGGTCATGAGCATGACTGCGAGCTCTTTGATATGAAAGGTAGTAGTGAAAAAGATCACTTTAATGTTATCCAACCCGGCAGCACAGTAGCTACCTCGCTGGCTGCGGGGGAGGCTAGACCCAAACACTGTGCGCTGCTGCAAATACATAAGAGTGATTTCATTCTAAATGCATTGCCCTTAAAAACTGTAAGGCCATTTGTTTTCAAAACTGTTGTGTTATCGGAACACAATCTGGGTGAGGAGGATGTCAATGAAAGTGAGAAGGTGCAGGAATTCCTTAAACAAAAGGTTAATGAGGCAATAGCAGAAGCAGAGACTCTTTTATCTGGTGACCCCAGACAGCCAACACTACCATTGATAAGACTTAGTGTATTTTATGAACGGGAGGACCAGGTCTTTAATCGAGCCCGATTTGGACAGTATTTCACCGGCCAAGTTGCAAATGCAAGTGATATCCTTTTATTGAAGCGGGAGCGCAAAATACGTGAGAAGCGACAAGCACAAGGAGATGAGATCGATGTGGGGGACTATGTGGCTGACGCCACTGATGTGGAGACATTACTGCGTGCCTACTACGAGGCCCTACCGCCAGAGCGCCGCCTCGCCGCGCTGCCTGTACAACTCATGACGGAGGCAGTGCGTGATTTTACTATCAAGCAAAACGAGGAGATCTTGAGGCACGCCTTAGAAGCACATAGGAGGCGTTGTATCACAGCTTTGCTCGAGTCGAACACGGACACCGAAGTCGAAGCGATCGCCGACCGTCTGAGAGTGCTACGCGACGACATCGATTCCGCCGATGTCGCACAGCTTGCAGCGCTCAACGCCGTGCCTGTGCCTGCGCAAATTGTTGTGGATGGATCGAGTGACGAAGAGTTGGTTAAGTCGGAAATAGATGCGAGCGGCCGTGGGAGAGGCCGCGGCTCGCGCGGCGGGCGCGGCGCGCGAGCCCGGGGCCCGCGCGCGCGAGGCCGCGGCCGCGCGGAGCCCGAGCCGGCCGCGCCGCCGCCCGCCGCCACGCCCGAGCGGCGCACCCCGCGGCGGACGGCCGCACAGAAAACTGCTACATGGATTCAAAACTATGCCTCGAAGGCCCGCCGCCGTGACTCATCTGAGATTGATGATTCCGACTGAACGAACTTGGACAATAGTAACACTAAGTAACATTTGAAGCTGTAGTTTCTCTATTTTTGTATTCTAACTTTTTTAATATTTTCAACATTGTAATGTGATAAATAGTTGGATATAAGGTTTATTCGGGGTGTTTATTCTTTCTTCTTGTCCCTGGTGTCATCGGGCGACCGTGCAAGGCCACCCTCCTGCGAGCGGGAAGTAGATGTAACTTCTGATGTAATTTGTACACTTTCAAAAAACTAATTGATTTGAATTTATTGCTGTAGATCAAAAATGATTCTAAGATTACCAATAAATGAATGGATATTCGATTTTCTACTTTTTTCATGCTTACTTATGTGCATACTAAACTTGAATTTGTAATCTGGATGTGATTACCCAAGTAAGTACATTCTATAGCCACTTACACAGCTATCTAAGTACCTACAGCCACGAGCAGAAATAAATGTTACGTTCATTCAAGATCCAAGAGATTATCCTAAAGCATTGATAATGGTGTTTGGAATATAGTATTATCAATCATTATTTTATGAGAGATTCGCGAAATTTTATGTTGGGTAAGGTATTTACTACACTGTCTACAGTCCTTCGCTGTATGTGGTTCAAGATGCACTTAGGTGGATACTTTTTCATTAAATTAGGGCATATTGAAAACTTAACGTATGGGATTTACCAAATATATAAATATATGCAGAATAATACACATTTGTCAATTGTGTCTTCTACCTTCGTATTTTAATGTTATAACAACTTAGATAATTAATTTTAGTCGGTAATTATAAGGATATGGCATCGTCAGTGTGGGCGGGTAGTGAAATCTGTGCGTCCGGCGCAGGGTCCGTGAGCAACGCGCGGTGCATGTACTCCAGCGCGGCTTGTGCGGCCTGACCGGGCTCCGAGCCCGCGAACACCAGTTCGGGCGCGCAGCCCGACAGCGTCAGCACGTGCAGCGGCGGCAGCAGCGACGGCTCAATGCGCAGGCGCAGCGCCTCGGCCGCGCGGGTCAGCGCAGTCGTGGGCGACTGCGCGCGGCCCAGCTCCAGCGCCTGCAGGACCGCCGCGTGCGTCTCCTCGTCTGCGGGGAGCGGTCGGTCAGCGGGGCGGGACGGCGCCCGTACAGTCCCCGTCCCGTCACGGCATGGTCAGCGGGACGGGAGGACGCCCAAGCGGTAGCGTGGCGGGACGGGGACTGCATGGTTAGCGGGGGGGAGGGCGCCCGTACAGTCCCCGTCCCGTCACGGCATGGTCAGCGGGACGGGAGGACGCCCAAGCGGTAGCGTGGCGGGACGGGGACTG
This sequence comes from Phlogophora meticulosa, assembly GCA_905147745.2. Taxonomy (NCBI): domain Eukaryota; kingdom Metazoa; phylum Arthropoda; class Insecta; order Lepidoptera; family Noctuidae; genus Phlogophora; species Phlogophora meticulosa. Next base: position 267,488 of record LR990521.1, read on the forward strand.
CATGGTTAGCGGGGGGGAGGGCGCCCGTACAGTCCCCGTCCCGTCACGGCATGGTCAGCGGGACGGGAGGACGCCCAAGCGGTAGCGTGGCGGGACGGGGACTGCATGGTTAGCGGGGGGGAGGGCGCCCGTACAGTCCCCGTCCCGTCACGGCATGGTCAGCGGGACGGGAGGACGCCCAAGCGGTAGCGTGGCGGGACGGGGACTGCATGGTTAGCGGGGGGGAGGGCGCCCGTACAGTCCCCGTCCCGTCACGGCATGGTCAGCGGGACGGGAGGACGCCCAAGCGGTGGCGGGACGGGGACTGCATGGTAAGCGCCCACTCACCGAAGCGAGAGGTGAGGCCCGCACACTCACCTAGGCGCGAGGCGAGGCCGACATGGTACTCGGAGACCTTCTGGCCGAGGTCGGGGCGGCGCGGCACTTCGTCGCCGGTGTCGGTGTAGCGCTCCATCGCCTTCTCGTGCGCGCGGACCAGGGCGTCCTCCTGCGCGGGCACCACTCGTTAGAACTTCAACAAACAAATCTTATTTCGACACTGAAACAGGGTAAGTTTCACTGTGTTGGAGTTGACTTCCAGTGTAAGTGGACGCAGTTAAATACCAGTTTGTCATACTGGAGTAGCGACTACCCATCTAACCTTTACAACCCAGTAACTTATCCAGTAAATGGGTAAGTAAAATAAACCTATATTTTAAAGATAAAACAGTTATTTGTTTTTTATACCTACACTACATAAGATATTATGTTTCCTGGTGAAATAAAATGTTATCAAATCAATAAATGTATTGGCGCACCCACATATTCGGCCGATTATACAGGGTGGAATGCTACGTCGGCTTTTTCTTAATATTGAAGTTATTTTTTATATTATTATTTCTACCTAACCCACTGAGATGTTTAATCAAAAAGTAAATAATTTACGATTTTCATTATAACTAACATATAATAGAGCTCAGGACTCATGGTTTTAGTTAGTGCGTCGAAGTCCCTTCCTCGCTGTGGATATATACGAATAAAATAGGAAAAACCGATGAAAAATTTCGTATCCCAGGGCTTCCCGAAAAATCCCCATGTATGTATGTGTAACGCGTATACAGGTGGCGATGTAATCACCTGCAGAACTCAAATGGGAATGAGTTTTTAAACTTTTACATATAATAATGTACGCCGTTATGCAATTAGTATTAATCCAACAACGGTAGCTTTTAAATGCAGCCTTGTACAATCATCCGTCCGGGGCGGGGCAACAAACAGCACAGGAGTTTCGGGCGGAATTAAACCAACAAAAAGATTGGCGAATTCATACATTGGAAATCAACTGTATTTACATTAATAAACAATCTACTATGTACAACCTACTTACGTATATGAATGTTCAAATTATGAACTCATACATATACAGCATGAAAGGTACTCCAAAGATAAATTAAAGTCTACAATAAGAACAGTTAGTTCGAGTGTAATTGTGGTCACCTCATTGAAGTCCCGGGTGACGCGCGCGAGGTTCTCACGCAGGTAGGAGTACAGCTCCTCGGCCGCCAGCTGGCGCGCCGTCTTCTTGGTGGTGGAGGTGGCCACGCGCTCGTGCTGGCCGATGCGTGCGCGCACCGTAAAATGGCGCAGGTGCGGCGGGCCCGTGTCGCCCACCAGCTCATACTCCACTGTGGCCAGGCGGTACTCCTCGCACAGCTCCTTCAGCAGCGCCACGTAGCTGCGAGCGTCCGACGGCGCACACGGCCCGGGCTAGTGTGAGCACTCAGTGTGATAAGACAACATTTCGTTTGATAAAAACATATGTGACAAATATAATATTAAGTATACATGTAAGGGTAAATAAGATTGAACTTTTCATAACATATTCTGTCAGTAAAATTTACAAAACAACAATAAATGGCAATATTTTCCTATAGGGAAATTACAAGCAGTACTAATAGCAGCAGCCCAGTACGTGCAGTACGTGCAGGACGTGAGGCGCACGTACCGGCGGCTCGGCGTGCATGCTGGCGGGCGCGGCGAAGGGCGGCGGCACGGGCTGGCCGCGGCGCGACAGCTGCTGCAGCATGAGGCGCGCCACCTCCTGCTTGGCTTCCTTCTTGGAGCGAGCCGTGGCCGTCACCACCAAGCCGCAAGCCACGCAGCGGTAGTCGAACATCGCTTGGTGCTGTGGACCTGACTGCAAACTGCATCATCAATTGGTGTTCAAACTAGTTTCCACTTTGAACTATATTTGTAACTGAATATAATTTAGCTGTGTATGTAGAGAAATCTTTATGAGGGGGTTATAAGGCGAGAGCCGAACCTATAAGTTATAATCACCGGCAAATAAGATGGCAAAAGTCGTTAGATGCGCACAAGTCGTTTTTTAGGTCTCTTTGGTGGTCAAGCGGGACGCGGGGTATGAGGTAGCGTCGATCCGAGCGCGCGATTGGTGCATCAGTCGACCCTTGCCTCCCGCACCGCGCCTTCGTCCCGTTCGCTCCCGATTACATTTCAGTGCACGAAAATTGAACCCTTTGTTTTTGTTGTGTTAAACTTAAGTGTTGTTATTGTTTTTAAATTTAGGATAGAGTTCCTGAAAAAGCATAGCATACGAGGAAAGTATGCTCAAACCAGAGTTATACAAATTAATAAAATTGGAAAAAGAACAATTTAAAACATACAGCATTGACCAAACACTTGCATAACCATAGTGTTCTGCGATTGCGACTTTCAATATGATGCCAAGGGTAGTTTTATTAACGGATAGTGACGACGACTAGTAATTTTTTTTTTTTTTAATATAAACTTTTTTGAATTTTAAATGCACGTTATTTATAACTCCTAATAAACTTGAATTCCTCTCCCTTCTTTAACTTTTTTCTATACAGACATGATTAAATATAAATGATGGCAATAACAATAGAATAATGACGATCAATAAAAGTTACCACTTTTTTGTGCCACTAAGTGTACGATGCGCGAACTTACCCCCACTACGCCAAAATCTTGCCATCTTATTTGCCGGTGACTATACTGAAAGCAAATGAAGATCATAAAATAAATGAGTGTGCTACCTGAGCTATACATTCATATTCAGGAGTTAGGCCCATCTTCACCATCATCTCCTGCAGTACAGTCACAGCCGTCTTCATTGTGCTTGTTCAATATTTCTGAAACAGTGCAGGTTATCTTCTTAATGATCATTTCTTGTAGCACTAGTGGCGATAAGCTACACGGTTTCTTTTTAAGTTAAATGTGTATAATCTGTTCTACCTGTAACCTGTAACCTAGCAAGATGTGCCAAAGTTGGTGAATTAAATATCTGTCACACAATTACATTTGACCTAATTTCTATGTAACTAGGCAAACAAGACGTGTGTGTTTATCAATAATTTGTAAACAATCTACAGATTGTTTATTAATTACATTAATGATATGCTGTTATGATGTTAAGTGATCTCATGGTGTTGAAGAATGACAGTTGATTAAATTAATGGTAAAATAATAAAAAAAAACAACATGAATATATTTTATGAGTGCCTTAAAAATATGAGCTGCTTACATAAGCCTGCTTAGTTTTACGAAAACAGTTCTAACTAGGTGCTTGTTATTTGGAAAAGGTTTGTGTATCTTATCTTAAATCCAAACGAGTGAAGAGTGATACACTTCTTAATGTTAGGCACAGCGTCAATCTGTTAAGTGATAGTTTGAGTCATGTAAAGAGGAGTTACAACAAATGGGACAAACATAATACTACAGTAAACTACTACCCACATAACATCTCTGAAGAACATCACCAATAACGTCAGTGCACGTCCTGGGGCAACCCCTACCGGCGTTTTTATTCACATCTGATAAATAACTGCACAGGGTGGAAACGGACGAATGCTGCAGGCAGCAGCTGGGTTCCAGGCCAGGCAGCGCACGGCCGTGGAGCATGAACTTGCTTAGTGATTCAGAAGTATTTTTGCAGAAAACTATATTCTAAGTATTAGATATAATAAAATTAATCTGTTTATCGAATACTTTTTGGTTGCAACGCCGCCTATGTAACAGAAGTATTAAAGTCCCCTTAAATTGATATGGAAACTCATAAAATAATACTTTTACCTTTGATTATCGTCGTATTTTCACCATCAATAGAATTTATTGAAAGCTTGTGTGTGACACTAGTGAGTGATGACAGTCGATCGATGGAGACAAAAACAAATTCTGGGGCTTGAGTCTAGGGATGTAAAATAATCGATTATTAAAACTCAATTTTTATTTTATTCAAACAGATTTTTTTTGAACAATTATTATTATTTAAAAACTATGATTATTTATCAATCGACTATCGATTTTATTTCTAGTGGTATTTAAAATAACAAGAGGTTTCTGTTGTTCCACGTTTGTCTGTGTGTATGTCCCAGTATTTGCTGGTTCTTGTGTCGTCGGCTCCCTCAGAAAGAGCTTTTTCTATGGCTTGAAAAGCCCTCAGAAAAGCCAGGACTTGCATATTACGGATAAAGTTACCGAAGCTGTTTTTTCTTCATCCTTTGTCTAGCAAAATGTAGTAATTTTATATAATTACCAAATAGCTTCAGTATTGGAGCCAAAGAAATAATAAACTGTAAATAAAATTGATTTTATCTATCTCTTAATGTACAAATAATTAAATTAAGAGTTGCATAGGTGTTAAAAACATTTTACTAACATCGATAATTATTTTATTGAAATTCAATTTTGATATCACTCACTTTTATAGGAACAAGCTTTAGTTTCAATAATGGTTCAGGCGCTGCTGTCGCGCTCTAGTAGCGATGTCGTCCTTGAAGGCTTGATGTCAAAAACGTCAGTGCCAGTTTTTTTATTGGAATGGGCATCTCGCAGTTTCACTTTCAGGATTATTAACTGTTTAACCAAACTTTCCTGTGGGGACTTAATAAAAATTAAAGCCTCCAGCCAGGGCTCAGTGCTAGCCACAGAAGCGTAATAATATAATAACATACTCTCTGCCAGCTCGGCTCGATTTATACTTCCCCGTTAGGTTGAGATTACTTGAGATCACTATTGTATTATCCAATTCCATGGCTCGTGGTACTCCGTGTCGTGTTCGCTTTCTGTCTTTCTTTTTTTTATTTCTTTTTACTCAGCTCTCCAAGTACTTTGACACCAAATCAGTGCTGTGATTCAAAAAGTAACACTAACAGTCGTTATCATTCATGGGCATGCAAAATAGTTGCATACCCATAAACGATACCAGCTAACTAAGAACCGATTAATGACTAAACGTGTTTGTGCAATACATTCTGATCGTTTTAAGCTGAACCTAGAAGCTTTGTTCATTATAAAGGTCTTTGCGTGCCATTGATCTATGGCAAACAAGCAGTGTTGCCAGGAGATATCTGAAAAATAAACAGTATAAACTATATATTAAGCAGAAGAATGGAGGAAAAAGATCTGAATATATGCCCCTAAGCACTTTAACACAATTTGTGATTTAAATGGCCAACTTTGGAGTTTTTGTTCTGAGAAACATTTCTGTTTCTCTGAACAAAAACACCAGAGTTGGACTTCCGACTAGAGTTGACAGTGAGACAGTGGTGTAGAATAGTTATTAGTATAATTTAAGGTGGCCGCAATGTTCACAATTTGCTCTACACAATTTAATCTATTTTTATAAATAAAAAAATCCAAAATAGGTCTTCCATAAAATGCGCGACAGTACTTTTTCGAGAACGTGAAGTGAACCATATATGGTTATATTTTAAATTAATTTATATAGAAATGAACTGTAAATTTCTCCTTATTATCTTTATCTTTTAGAAAAAAACGTTGCCCCACACTAGGAATTTCTCCTGTGTCGTGGGTGCGTTTACAAACATTTAAAGTCACATACACAAACAGCCAGACCCGGAACAACTATCTGTAGGCCATATAAATATTTGTTGCGTGCGGGAATCGAACCCACGACACGCGCCGCAGCAGTCGATCGCTCAGCCACTGCACCAACCGTGCCGTCAATTACAGCCTTGGCCAAAAGTATTGAGCACCCATGACATCTGTCAGTTTTATGAGGAGTATTAAATAGAAATAAAACAAAACGTTTTTTGAAAATTAATATTTTCTGGGTCCACCCTTTGCCTTAATTACGGCAGAAATTCTTTTTGGTAAATCTAACGAGATTTTTACAGTCTTCAGCAGTAATCGCGTTCCATTCTAGGCGCAGTTATTAATTGTGTGGCACCTAACTCTACGCTTTAATAAACCCCATAAATGTTCTATGGGATTCAGATCTGGCGACTGGGCAGAGTCAAGAAGCTCTGTGTTATTTTCCCGAAACCATGTCAAAATGCGGGCAGATTTGTGGCATGGCGCGTTATCCTGCTGGAATTTAACACCATCCATGTTCGTGTTGCCGGAAAGTTTCGTGAATAAAGGCAGCAACGCAGTTCCTCGTACATTTATATAAATCAATCAAATCAAATCAAAATTCATTTATTCAAATTAGGCTGAGAATCAGCACTTTTTGAACGTCAAAGACGTTTACATAAGACAGTCCCCCAAAACGCCCACCCTTCACCACTTCCTAGTGTTTTTGCTGGGAAGAAGAAGTGGAGGAACAAACTCCCCAGCAACACGTCTGTCTGATAGGTTTGAAGAACCTGAAGCTATACAACACATTATGTCAAAAATAATAATTATGTCAATCATCTTTATACGTCATTCAATTAAATAATTTGCTACATGTTAGCTAGCACACACCAATATGCCAAAATAAATAAATAAAAAGTTATATATACCAAAATCGACAATTAACTCAAGCAAAGCCTGCTAAACTGAATACATAAAAAGCCTCCAAGGCAGTCCAAGGGCGTGCCCGCTGACATGTGCAATGCTGAATTATATCAATACAACTCATTCACACAATGTAATGAGAGGATCATGTCAATAACATAAAAATATGGATAGTAGAAGAAACATACACAAAAATAAAGAACTATTAAACAGTAAAAGAACATAGCAACATTGTCCTGCGTTCAACAAAGCGACCAACTATTCTTGTCTTCTAAATAGTCGTTGATCGAATAATATGCTTTAGAACAAAGGTTTGATTTAACTTTAGCTTTAAACGCGTTAAAAGGTAAATCCAGGAAAGAATGAGGTACCTAGCATGTTATAAAAGCGGATACCGAGCCCCACAAATGAGCTCTGGACCTTATGAAGCCGGTGGAAAGGAGCGTACAGTTTGTGCTTATTTCTGGTATTAAAATTGTGGATGTCACTGTTTTTAGTGTACATATGTATATTTTGCCTAATGTATATTATGTTGGCAAAAATAAATTGAGAAGCCACTGTGAGAATACCAATCTCTTTAAATAGATCTCTTAAGGAGACTCTGGGCCCTAATTGGTATATTGCACGAACAGCTCGTTTTTGTAGCACAAATATATTTTGAATATCTGCAGCTTTGCCCCATAACAGCATACCGTAAGACATTACGCTGTGAAAATAACTAAAATAGACTAACCGAGCTGTGTCCACGTCAGTGTATTGTCTCACTTTCCTGACAGCGTAGGCGGCAGAGCTGAGTCTCCCTGCTAAGGTTGATATATGAGGGCCCCACTGCAGTTTGGCATCCACTGTTATGCCCAAAAAGACTGCAGAGTCCACCGTATCAAGCACCACACCACCAATGCTTATATTCGGTCCAAAATTTCTAACATTAGGTAAGGCGAACTTTATACATTTCGTTTTCTTGGCATTAAGAACTAGGTTATTTGTCGTAAACCAATCCGTGACCATTGAAAGTGCAAAGTTAACATTATCAAAATCTTGTCTATTCCGTTCTACTTTAAATATGAGAGAGGTATCATCTGCAAACAACACAACATCACAGATACCGTTTAAATAGAATGGCAAGTCGTTAATATAGACCAAAAATAAGAATGGACCCAGTATTGAACCTTGAGGTACACCTAATAGAACTGGTAGCCCGGAAGATTTCACACCATTTACATCTACACATTGAAGTCTATTAAGTAAATATGAATCTATTACGTTAAGAGCTTCGTTTTGGACACCGTAATGAACTAGTTTACGCTTAAGTGTGTCATGAAGTACGCAATCAAAAGCTTTTGAGAGATCACAGAAAACCCCTATTGCATTTTGCGAGTTCTCCCATGCATTAAATACGTGTTTCAACAAAGCGACACCCGCATCAGTAGTTGAACGACCTTTCGTAAAGCCATACTGTTCGGTATGGAGGAGGCTATTTAAATTGAAGTGTCTTAGCAACTGCTTGAGTATTAATTTTTCAAATATTTTGCTGAACATTGGCAATTTCAGGCCTATTTCTATCTTACCTGCCGTAAGATAGAAATAGGCCTGAAATTGCCAATGTCATTTCTGTTACCTGATTTAAACAGTGGAATGACTTTACTATTTTTCATGAGGTCAGGGAAAGTACCTAAATCAATGCATCTATTGAAAGTAATGGCAAGATAGGGGGCTACGATGTCTATTATATTATTCAAAAGTTTAATGGAGATGCCCCAGTAATCACCAGTGTTTTTAGACTTAAGAGAGTTAAATACATTTACTATATCACGTGGTGTTACATGTTCGAAACTAAATAAGCGGCTACATTTAGGTACGCTAGTGAGCAAAAGATTCTCAGCTTTAGACGGGGATGAATTTAAGGAGCGAGTCGTGGTTATAGGTATATTGGCAAAAAACTCATTGAAGGCCTGAGCTACGTCAGCCGCGTTACTAACTAATTTATTGTCGACAATAATCTCAAGTTGATTTACTTGTTTTACTGATTTACCCGTTTCATTGTTAATCATTTTCCAAGTAGCTTTTACTTTGTTAGTAGATTTTTTAATTGTTTCGCTTAAAAATTTAGATTTAGCCGTCATGCAAATCTTTTTAAATAATTTCGAATAATTTTTGACATACTCTAGAAAGGGAGTATCAAACCTGTATCTTTTTAAACCATATAACTCGTATAGTCTCGCTCTACTTTTATAAATACCAGGAGTAGCCCATTGGTTGAATCCAACGGAGGTACCCGAAACGTTAAAGGTTTTAGTCTTGAAAGCGGATTGGTACTCCGAGTGAACAACTTCAAAAAGGGCTTCATATATTCCATTTGGATTCTCGTTTTCTACTAATGCAGGTGTAATTTTTAGAGCTACATTATCTTTAAACTTGTTGCAACGACTAGTTGTATACGGCCTACATTCCATTTTATGTGGTTTTTTACGTAATGGCATAGGAAAGCCAGCTAACAATCCACAGTGGTCCGACGTTAAGTTATACTTAGTGGAGTCCATGCGGCCCTCACACACGAACAATTCGCCAACTCCAGAATCGTCCATGCAACCCTAGACCATTATACTGACGCCGCCGTGTTTTACGGTTGGGGTCACACACTCTGGCTTAAATTCTTCGCCCACCCGGCGACGCACAAAGGTCACATCAGGTGTACTAAAAATCTACAATAAAGAGAAAAATTTAGGTTTCCGGAAAAAAAAATAACTTCATCTATGTGTTTGGTTTTTAAACCATTTTATATAATTTTATTAGGACATTAAATTGACTTATTCACCTCAAAGTTTGATTCGTCTGACCACACAACATTTGACCACTCTTCAGCGGTGAAAGTTCGGTGTTTTAAGGCCCATTTATACCGAGCTTTTTTGTTGTTGTGGGAGAGCCATGGCTTCTTCCTAGCTTTACAGCCTTTCAGACCAGCTTCCTGAAGTCTTCTACGAGTAGTTCGAGCAGAAATTGATTTCTTAATTAGTTCTGACAACTCAGCAACGAGCTCTGAAGATGTTTTTTTCCTATTTCTTATCGACTCTCTCAGTAACTGACGATCCTGACGGTCTGTGGTGATCCGGTAGCAGAGAATCGCTTAATAGCATATTGCACGGGTCGGCGCGAAAATTTCGCAGTTTTGGAAATCTCTACTTGTGATTTCCCTTGCTCATGCAGAAGCTGTATCTGCACACGTTTTTCTAAAGAAAGTTCGTTTCGTTTTGGCATATTGCAACGAAAACACTTAAAGCTTTGAAATAAAATACCAAAGGCGCACTAAATTACTGGATGTGATCTAGTGCTGAGCGATGGTAGCGAACTGATAAATAAATTCAAAAATTGTAAAAGACACATTTTATTGTACCCAGCTGTTTTTTTGCTAGCTGCGGCGTGGGTCGTTATTATTTTTTTTTAGGTGAACGACAAAAGAATACTTCAACAGTAGATTTGGTTTTCTCCCATACTTACCGTGAACGATCGAAATTTGTAAGGTGCTCAATACTTTTGGCCAAAGCTGTATATTTATATTATTGCGTAAAAAATATACTAGATTAAACGTTATTTCACAAGATATTCAAATTTGGAAAAAAAAAGACTGATTCTTACTCCGTTTGCGGCGTAGCCTAGTGCGAGTGACACTAGACGAATCGTTCCTCATCATGACTGGCGAACGTAAACGCGATTTACTTAATTATGATGGAAAATTTTAGCTACACTTTAATTATCTACAACTTAAATATCTTAAATACTGAATCAGTAATGACTTTTGTAAATTAAGTACACATACGAGTATGTACCACAAAATGTTATCATCTGCAAATAAAATAAAATTTAAAGGAATATGATACAAAGTGTTATGCGTGTTTTGTATGTTGTGGTATTTTTAATATTTGTTTAAACTAACATCCTTAACTAGCTGTCAAATGATTGGTGAATAAACCAGTCCTTTCTTAGATGTAGGGATGGACAAGTCAAAAACATTTTTCGATATTTATAGTTTCCGATGTCCAGCATTATTTATTATTATTATTACATATTGGTAAAACATTCAAAATTCGTAAAAAGTATCTAATAATTAAAAAAAAAAACAAAAATTGTTAATTGTCTGTCAACTTCAGGATCACAACTGTCTTACACTGATGGTTTAATAGGATTAGTATTTTCATACACGCAGTCAATAGTCTTACTGTTATATTGCATTTCATAAAGATTGTCATCATCCTCCTCTGTAATAATAGTTATAAACATTTTCTATTTTTCCATGGTTACTGTCATTCACAGCGGGCTCCATGTATCGGCGTGTATTCTTCAATATTAACACTATGCACCCCACGCTTTTTTCCATTAATATTCATTTTTTTCTATATTACACTTTTCTTAATACAAATTTATAAAATTTTATTTTCAATTTTTTATTTGGATTAAAAGCGTGTTTTTTTTTGTATTTTTAAACTATAATTTATTTTTAAGTTTTTAAGTAGTTGAATTTTTTATAAAAGCGTGTTTTTAGTTTTTTAAACTACTTTTTTTTCGAATTATTGCATTGTCATCGGTCTTTGACAGGTGTGTACAATTTGAATGAAATCTGACCGTTTAAAGTGGGTCAAAATAGCGTCCAAAGGAGTCGGTTACAAACATACATACATACAAACATACAAGTGAAGCTAATATACAGCGTGTAAAAGTAGGTCTCATTCACTAATAGGTACGTCACCTTGTGCATCCTTCACCTTATTTATTTCCAATTTGTTTCTTTGTCTCATTCTGGTTAAAATCAAAAAAAGATTGAACGAATACCTACCTAATTTAAATAATAAAATGTTTTACAAGGAGGTATTTTTTTTAAATATATTGTAATGATTCTTGACCCGAATCAATAATAAACTGGGTAGGTTCCGGGTTGCGATTAATTGCAGATAGATTCATTTTCCAACAAGATAATGATCCAAAGCATAGCTCAAAATTATGCAGAGGATATTTAGAAGGGAAAGAGGCACAAGGGGTATTAAAAAACATGGTTCGGCCTTCTCAGAGCCCCGATCTCAATCCCATTGAACTTTTGTGGGAAGAGCTTGATAGAAATCTCCGTAAAGGTGGCCCATCCTCGCCAGAAGAAATTAGGAATGCTTTATGCGAAAGTTTCAGCAATAGAGTTGTAAAAAAAGTTATTTAACAAACGTTACAATGGTGAAGAAAAAAGCTGCACGGTAGTAAGTTTAATTTGTGCCAAACAAACTGGTAGCATATAAATTACAATATGAGGTAGGAAAGGCTGCGTGTTATTATTACTGCTGGTTGTGTAGCGCTTCGGAACCCGGCCCGGCGACGCCCGCGCACTGGCGTGCAGCATGAGCACCAGGCGCACGGCGGCGTGCCGCAAGCGCAGCAGGCGCACCGCGGCTCACCGCACGGCGCGGCCGGCTTGGGGCGCAACAGTTCTATGAGTTCAAACAGGGTCAGCATAAGCATGTAGAGGAAGGCGAGCCATGCGGAGTTCGTAAGAAAATCGTGCGTGAATTGAGGGTCAGGTATGGTAATGACGGTGGGCGTGCGCGCCATGCAGTCAGCACGAGAGGCGGGAGGCACGCGATCCAGAGGAGGAACACGTGCGCAGGTAGCGCCGGCCCCAGTACAGGAGCGAGTGCACTAGCAGGATGCAGGAGTACAGGATCAGTACGCGTAACACGGCGCCCGCGGCGATGGACCCTGCGTCCACGCGCGCATCTCGCGAGCGCGCCATGCCCGGCGGCCGCCTCAGCCTCGCTTGTCCCCGCACACGATTATTGCTGGCACTTCATTGTCCCGAGATAGGGGTTGTATGGTAGGCTGTTTTATATATGTTAGTTGTATTGTTGCATCTCTTGTATTTGCTTCGGACGACGGCTTCGGTAAGACACCTACTGTCATTCACACAGAGTACAGTAAAGAGATTCCACTAAAAATACGTATCATCTATGGTAAAGATCTCAGATTGGTTCAGGATCAAAATCAAAATAAAGTCATATGTTCAAATTGGACTGTGAATCAGCATTTTTAAGAAGTCAAAATTTACATAAGACAGTCCCCCAATACGCCCGCCCTATAACACTTCCGACGGTTTTTGCTGGGAAGAAGAAAATGGAAATTGACAAATTAACTACTACACAACTTAATATTTGTATGGCCTACGGGTAGTTTTTCCGGGGCTGGCTATTTTTATGTGAGTTTAAACGTTTGTAAACGCACCCACGACACAGGAGAAATTCCTAGTGTGGAGCAACGAATTTTTAAAAGATATGCAAAAGATAAACTCAAACAAAAGCCTGTGAAACTGAATGAGTAAAAGCCTCCAGGTATGTACATAGAGCGTGCCCGCTTACATGTGCGACGCTGGATTATATCCATAGGGCTGTGACCATAGAGCAACGAGGAACACCGGCCGCATGCTTCCGCGCTGCTCTATGGCTGTGACTCAAAGTCACTAATAATAAACTAGGACCACGGAGGTTAAGTAAAAAAACAGTTAATTCTTATAACAATAACAAAATCATGGCTAGCAAGACAACCAATCACCACAAGCAGCACCCCTTCACGAGTATAACGCAAAGAAATGATAGTTGATCAGAATGTCCAGACAGGTGGTGGCGGTGGCGGTGTCAGTAATTGTCAAACTACTAGTTACTACAACACTTTGTAAGTGTACCTACGGTGCACGTATGTAAAGAGGGGTGATGAGTCATGTCAAATAAAACGACTGTTTCGGTGAGCGCTATTACACGACTGACTAAATGGATAATCATTTATTTCGTATTATTAATACTATTTGCTTACGCACAACTTCCTCAATAAGTTCATATTTATTTTTATTATATAAGGCTGGTTAAATTGGAAGGGTTCTAAACTAGATGTTTCATGTTGAAGAAAATTAGCTTTTTGATTGGTGTAAGATCTCAGGCTTGCTATGGTCATTTATATCATTTTCACGCATCTGGTCTACTTGAAATTTGGTTACATACTATCTTGTTGACACTGCAATTATGTGCTAACCTTGACCTGTTGCTGCAGCCAGCAAAGTCTACGGAAAAATCAACTGCTAAACAGCTTCCAGCAGACATATCGCTCATCAGTGGGTTCTAGTAGTAGCAGGAAGGTCGGTTGCATTGCTATATGAGCAGTTGGTAGACAGACGGTGAACAAGACTTGATGAGGTAGCAGGAAGGTGGTCGGTTGCATTGCTAGATGAGCAGTTGGTAGACAGACGGTGAACAGGACGTGATGAGGTAGCAGGAAGGTGGTCGGTTGCATTGCTAGATGAGCAGTTGTTAGACAGACGGTGTACAGGACTTGATGAGGTAGCATGGAGGTGGTCGGTTGCATTGCTAGATGAGCAGTTGGTAGACAGACGGTGATCAGGACTTGATGAGGTAGCAGGAAGGTGGTCGGTTGCTTTGCTAGATGAGCAGTTGGTAGACAGACGGTGAACAGGACGTAATGAGGTAGCAGGAAGGTGGTCGGTTGCATTGCTAGATGAGCAGTTGGTAGACAGACGGTGAGCAGGACGTGATGAGGTAGCAGGAAGGTGGTCGGTTGCATTGCTAGATGAGCAGTTGGTAGACAGACGGTGATCAGGACTTGATGAGGTAGCAGGAAGGTGGTCGGTTGCATTGCTAGATGAGCAGTTGTTAGACAGACGGTGTACAGGACTTGATGAGGTAGCATGGAGGTGGTCGGTTGCATTGCTAGATGAGCAGTTGGTAGACAGACGGTGAACAGGACGTAATGAGGTAGCAGGAAGGTGGTCGGTTGCATTGCTAGATGAGCAGTTGGTAGACAGACGGTGATCAGGACTTGATGAGGTAGCAGGAAGGTGGTCGGTTGCATTGCTAGATGAGCAGTAGTTAGACAGACGGTGTACAGGACTTGATGAGGTAGCATGGAGGTGGTCGGTTGCATTGCTAGATGAGCAGTTGGTAGACAGACGGTGAACAGGACGTGATGAGGTAGCAGGAAGGTGGTCGGTTGCATTGCTAGATGAGCAGTTGGTAGACAGACGGTGATCAGGACTTGATGAGGTAGCAGGAAGGTGGTCGGTTACATTGCTAGATGAGCAGTTGTTAGACAGACGGTGAACAGGACGTAATGAGGTAGCAGGAAGGTGGTCGGTTGCATTGCTAGATGAGCAGTTGTTAGACAGACGGTGTACAGGACTTGATGAGGTAGCATGGAGGTGGTCGGTTGCATTGCTAGATGAGCAGTTGGTAGACAG
The DNA here is from genome assembly GCA_905147745.2 of Phlogophora meticulosa. Classification (NCBI taxonomy): domain Eukaryota; kingdom Metazoa; phylum Arthropoda; class Insecta; order Lepidoptera; family Noctuidae; genus Phlogophora; species Phlogophora meticulosa. Next base: position 282,522 of record LR990521.1, read on the forward strand.
ACGGTGAACAGGACGTGATGAGGTAGCAGGAAGGTGGTCGGTTGCATTGCTAGATGAGCAGTTGTTAGACAGACGGTGTACAGGACTTGATGAGGTAGCATGGAGGTGGTCGGTTGCATTGCTAGATGAGCAGTTGGTAGACAGACGGTGATCAGGACTTGATGAGGTAGCAGGAAGGTGGTCGGTTGCTTTGCTAGATGAGCAGTTGGTAGACAGACGGTGAACAGGACGTAATGAGGTAGCAGGAAGGTGGTCGGTTGCATTGCTAGATGAGCAGTTGGTAGACAGACGGTGATCAGGACTTGATGAGGTAGCAGGAAGGTGGTCGGTTGCTTTGCTAGATGAGCAGTTGGTAGACAGACGGTGAACAGGACGTAATGAGGTAGCAGGAAGGTGGTCGGTTGCATTGCTAGATGAGCAGTTGGTAGACAGACGGTGAGCAGGACGTGATGAGGTAGCAGGAAGGTGGTCGGTTGCATTGCTAGATGAGCAGTTGTTAGACAGACGGTGTACAGGACTTGATGAGGTAGCATGGAGGTGGTCGGTTGCATTGCTAGATGAGCAGTTGGTAGACAGACGGTGATCAGGACTTGATGAGGTAGCAGGAAGGTGGTCGGCTGCATTGCTAGATGAGCAGTTGTTAGACAGACGGTGTACAGGACTTGATGAGGTAGCATGGAGGTGGTCGGTTGCATTGCTAGATGAGCAGTTGGTAGACAGACGGTGAACAGGACGTAATGAGGTAGCAGGAAGGTGGTCGGTTGCATTGCTAGATGAGCAGTTGGTAGACAGACGGTGAACAGGACGTATTGAGGTAGCAGGAAGGTGGTCGGTTGCATTGCTAGATGAGCAGTTGTTAGACAGACGGTGATCAGGACTTGATGAGGTAGCAGGAAGGTGGTCGGTTGCTTTGCTAGATGAGCAGTTGGTAGACAGACGGTGAACAGGACGTAATGAGGTAGCAGGAAGGTGGTCGGTTGCATTGCTAGATGAGCAGTTGGTAGACAGACGGTGAGCAGGACGTGATGAGGTAGCAGGAAGGTGGTCGGTTGCATTGCTAGATGAGCAGTTGTTAGACAGACGGTGTACAGGACTTGATGAGGTAGCATGGAGGTGGTCGGTTGCATTGCTAGATGAGCAGTTGGTAGACAGACGGTGATCAGGACTTGATGAGGTAGCAGGAAGGTGGTCGGTTGCATTGCTAGATGAGCAGTTGTTAGACAGACGGTGTACAGGACTTGATGAGGTAGCATGGAGGTGGTCGGTTGCATTGCTAGATGAGCAGTTGGTAGACAGACGGTGATCAGGACTTGATGAGGTAGCAGGAAGGTGGTCGGTTGCATTGCTAGATGAGCAGTTGGTAGACAGACGGTGAACAGGACGTATTGAGGTAGCAGGAAGGTGGTCGGTTGCATTGCTAGATGAGCAGTTGTTAGACAGACGGTGAACAGGACGTGATGAGGTAGCAGGAAGGTGGTCGGTTGCATTGCTAGATGAGCAGTTGGTAGACAGACGGTGATCAGGACTTGATGAGGTAGCAGGAAGGTGGTCGGTTGCATTGCTAGATGAGCAGTTGGTAGACAGACGGTGAACAGGACGTATTGAGGTAGCAGGAAGGTGGTCGGTTGCATTGCTAGATGAGCAGTTGTTAGACAGACGGTGAACAGGACTTGATGAGGTAGCAGGAAGGTGGTCGGTTGCTTTGCTAGATGAGCAGTTGGTAGACAGACGGTGAACAGGACGTGATGAGGTAGCAGGAAGGTGGTCGGTTGCATTGCTAGATGAGCAGTTGGTAGACAGACGGTGATCAGGACTTGATGAGGTAGCAGGAAGGTGGTCGGTTGCATTGCTAGATGAGCAGTTGGTAGACAGACGGTGAACAGGACGTGATGAGGTAGCAGGAAGGTGGTCGGTTGCATTGCTAGATGAGCAGTTGGTAGACAGACGGTGATCAGGACTTGATGAGGTAGCAGGAAGGTGGTCGGTTGCATTGCTAGATGAGCAGTTGTTAGACAGACGGTGTACAGGACTTGATGAGGTAGCATGGAGGTGGTCGGTTGCATTGCTAGATGAGCAGTTGGTAGACAGACGGTGATCAGGACTTGATGAGGTAGCAGGAAGGTGGTCGGTTGCTTTGCTAGATGAGCAGTTGGTAGACAGACGGTGAACAGGACGTAATGAGGTAGCAGGAAGGTGGTCGGTTGCATTGCTAGATGAGCAGTTGGTAGACAGACGGTGAACAAGACTTGATGAGGTAGCAGGAAGGTGGTCGGTCAAACGGTGTCAGGTGGTTGTGTCATACACATACATAATTACACATGAAAAAGAACACAGGGTATCTAAAAATTTATCCGCATCACTGTCAACGGAAAAAGTGCCCAGAAGGCTGGCAGCATTCCACGTTGAATGGCAAGCCTGGGCCAGCCTTCTGGTCACGTGCAGACACGACAAAACGCTTCGCGACGTATCGAAAAATTAAATGGGTACACGAACACCATGGCCCTAGTGTTTCAACACCAAATGGCTACCATTTAACTCCCAGTTGAGTTGTAATATTTTAGCCGTTTGAGGTTTTCTGCACCTGCAGAAGCCGCAATGGTACAGTCCGCCGTACTAGGAAGATGGTATGGCGCAGAGGTAGTAGAAGTAGTTGTTACCTACTTGTTAACTGTTTAAGATGGTGTGGAAAGTATCGCGGGCTATATTTTACTAACATGATTCTCTCGTCTCTCCATGATCTCTAAGGAGTGGCTCAGTACCTGCAGCATCAGAAAAAAGACATTGCATTTGGCCAGTGGCAGCGTCTACTACTTATAAATAAGATTTGGATGAATCGCATACAGTGCCCCTTGGCGGCGGGTGAGTTCCCCAGATGATGACAGCTTCTACTCAGCAACTCTTCCATTCAGAGAAGTTCGTATTTGACAATGTAGCCTAGAATACCGTATTTTGCGTTCCAGTACATTATAGGGATATATCCTACGTCTGTCAATAACGAGCTATTGTTCACGTGATCATCTATCTCGTAGTAAATATTTTCCTTAAAACATTTCTAATCCATGTCCGGAGTAGGAACTGTGACTCCATGTTATCGCATTACTCTCTAATGGACAAAAGTCTTCAAGTTCCGGCCGCCTGATGCGCGGATGGAACGGCAAACGTAAGAGCAGTATCTACCTAATTCTACAAATAGTGATCCATGGTAGTATAATACACAACAGATTACTGTAAGAGCGTAACCTAATAAAAGTAATTTGAAGTCGACCTAAATCGATCAGTCTCGGTGGAGTTGAATAGAACTGAGTAGTGAGCTGGGGCCGCAAACGTAAAACGCGAAAAAAGACCAGTCGCTAAACCGATAAACTCTTGTTATTTATTCATTTTTCAATTTATTTATTTAGGGATTATGGTTAATGCTCCAGTTAATTAACACTTAAGCGATCTTCGAACTTCAAAAAATGGTATCATTAAGTTGCTTCTAAGATATAAGTACGATCCAAAGCTATATTTTGGTAATATAAACGAACTTTAAAACTATTCTTAAATATAATCATATTTAAGAATAGTTTTAAAGTTCGTTTTACGACATAACTTGTATACTTTCTTAGATATTTAACAATAAATCTAATATTAGGTCTTTACCTATGAAATTGCCGTTCTGCAGTACTGGCCATTTCAAATCAAAATATTTTTTGTTTGGCTAAGAATTCTAATTTCAAATTAATTTTATTTTAAAAACATGGATTTTTGTTTCCAAAAGTAGTCATTTGTTTATTGATTAGTGTTACATTTTCATCGCATTTAAATCTTTTTCGTCATCATGGATACGTTAAAAATTCGAGTAATTATGGAATATGAGTACCGTCGTGGCAGCAACGCGGCACAAGCGGCACGCAACATCAACGACGTTTACGGAGCTAACACTACAAACCAACGCACTACCTGTTATTGGTTTGCTCGCTTCCGTTCTGGAAATTTCGACCTGAAAAATGAACCTCGCGGTCGTCCGAAGACTTTGGTCGACAATGACGAATTAAAGGCGATTGTGGAAGCTGATGATACACAATCTACGGCTGAATTAGCAGCAGCTTTCGACGTTAGCGTCAAAACAATATTGGTCCATTTGCGTCAAATTGGCAAGGTAAAAAAGCTTGACAAATGGGTGCCCCACGAACTCAATGATCGCCAGCGCGAAGTACGCGTCGAGACGTGCTTTGCACTGCTCAACAGACACACAAATGAAGGAATTTTGAACCGCATTGTTACCTGCGATGAAAAATGGATTCTGTTTGATAACCGCAAGCGCTCAGCAAGTTGGTTGGATCCTGGTTCAGCACCTAAACAATGCCCTAAACGAAAACTTACCCCAAGAAAAGTGATGGTCACTGTTTGGTGGTCTAGCGCCGGTGTGATTCAACACAGCTTCTTACCAAACGGGGTGAGCATTACTGCAGATGTGTACTATGAAGAATTGAACACAATGATGGAGAAGCTGGCACATCTCCAACCAGCATTGGTCAATCGCTCGTCTCCGCTGCTCCTGCACGACAACGCGCGACCTCATACTGCACAGCAGACGGTCTCCAAGTTGCAAGAACTGGGGTTGGAAGCTCTCCGTCATCCGCCCTACTCAACAGACCTTGCGCCTACAGACTACTACTTTTTCCAGAATTTGGATAACTTCTTGGCGGGAAAAAAATTCAATACCCGAGAGGCAGTACAAAATGCCTTTGAAGAATTTGTTGCCTCCCGTCCAGCTGATTTCTTTAAGAAGGGCATCAATAAACTGCCACTGCGTTGGCAAAGATGCATTGATTGCATGGGTGATTACTTCGATTAATACAAATAAAAAATACATGAAAAAAAATCATTTAAATTTTTTCATACAAAATGGCAATTTCATAGGTAAAGACCTATTATTACCCTAAAACCCCAGTGAATGAACGAAATTTTCTAGTAAATTAATGAACTAAAACCAGCGAATGAACACATTTTTTGTTTAAATAATAATTTAAAAAAATCCTTATTGTAATAAAAATTACATATTCTCAATTAACTGAATAAACGAACATCAATCCCCTGCTCTCCTGCCTCTAAATCTGTTACAAACTTTAAGAAATATTTTTTTGTTAAAAAAGTAAAAGCTATCAAACTCTTATTTAATCATCGTAAACCTTTATTGACTCTCTAGAATAATCAGAACAATAATAGTGTTATTAAAATCAGTCAAATCAGTGACAACAGGAACAATCAAATCAATATCTTAACTATTATCTACCACATATGCAATCAAACTTTATCTGCAATCTCCATTAATATTACGGAATTACGTTCGACCGCCCACCCCGCGGCGTACGCAACAGTGCGACGTAAATGTTATGTAGTATGTACAATCTTGGAAATACTGATTCTTTTGCCAAAAATGGCCAGCCCTCAGGTGATGTGAAGAGTAGAACTGTAGAATGAGCAAATATATTTTGAACTCCCCATTTTGGATCCTGTAGCAATGAAAATGGCCAAGTATGCAAGCAATATTATATCTATTCCAAGTATCAAGGCGATGCCATTAGTAGTTCTTTAAAATTGAAATAAACAGCTATAACAGACGGTCAGAAAGACAGATGAAGTCGCACCATGAGGGTATTTTTTTACCATTCCACCGCGCCTTTAAACTATCGCTACTATACGCCAATCGATAGATACATAGTAGAAATAGTTGACAAAAATAGGTCATCTGTAATAAGCAACAGCATGTTGTGGGATTTGCCTACGGTATCCCAGTGCTGGACGTGTGCAGTACCTACACAGAGTACACTATTCAGGAGTGACGCAGCGTCTATACGTGGAGTGTCGAGCGCGGGGGACAAGGCGCACCTGGCGCGCACCGGCGCGGGAGCGCGGGGGCGCGGGGGCGCGGGGGCGCGTCCTCTTCGCGAATCAAAGCGTGAACTTTACAATGCACAACAACGCCGACTCGCTCTATTGATATTGTGCGGCGCTGTGAATGCTGCGAGCGCCGGCGTCACCCGCCCGTGCCCGCCCGTGCCCGCCCGTGCCCGCCCGTGCCCGCCCGTGCTCGCCCGTGCTCGCCAGCTTTTTGGAAGAACCGTCGTAATAAATCATCCGGAATATTAGTAATTTGGCGTTGTTTATTATTATGACGTCACGTGTAGTATCTGAATACGCAGCAGCATCGTGTCGGACGCATCACAGTTAATAAAGCAAATCATCCATAAAACCGAATTGTGTTAGTGGAACCTAATTTTAGGGAGGTTACGAGTACATACGCGACCCTGAACATCTGTTATAGCCAAGTAACTACGGTATATATTTATTTCTACATTATTATCCAAATCTATTGGCTTTAAAGGATACAGAAGTCATGGAAATGATCAACAATTACTATAACACTAAACCTGGAATGTAACAGCTGTTCCCGAGGAGGCGAGGACGGAGGAACCCGAAAGAGGAACCCGAAACGGAACTTCATTATCAGTCTGGCGGTCTGTCAAGGCCTTTTTTCTCAGGAACATGTACCTAATGAAATTAATATCAAATACGTAAGACGTAGGAACTTAGGAGTAGGACTACGGTCCCTTGGAGTTCTGAAAGTCAAGCTTCTAAGTCAACGCAATTAAACATAATATGATTAAAAATAAACTAAATTAAATTAACTAAATTAAACTTTGCCGAACATATAAATTGTCTGACTAGCAGAATACGGAAATTTATCTTTGTGGTTAAAAATCTTCGGTCAATCCTTAACTCCAAGCAACTACAATCTGTTTATTGTGCTTTGTGCCAATCCCTCCTGACATACTGCATTACTTCATGGGGTGGAACTTTTAAAACTAACCTCTTAGCACTTGAGAGGGCTCAAAGGGCAGTCCTTAAAGTTGCACTATTCCTTCCTTTCCGTCATCCCACTGTAGAAGTTTATAGGTCTGCTAAAGTCCTCTCAATTCGGCAGCTTTTTATTCTCCAGGTTGCTTTGAAACAACGATCTCTTATTTCTTTTATAAATACCGATCAAAATTCTGACATGAGAAGAAGAAGAAGAAATATATGCCAACCTATATCTGTAAAATCCAAATTTGCCCGAAACTTCTTTTTTTTTCTTGGCCCTTTTCTATACAACAAACTCAATGTTTTACTCTCTGTTCATAACCTAAACAAAATAGCTTTTAAAAGGAAAATAACTGAATGGCTTATTACATTAGATTATACACTAATTGAAGATCTTTTCAAAACTATTTCATGACACAAAATTCCCTTTGCAACGCATATACAAGCATCCCAATCCACACACACACACTCACTCCACATCACACACACTCACCCCACACGCTTTCACATACATTCACATACATCCTCCTTTGCATGTATTCTTAATAAATTACCTCATTTCACGATTTATATAAACCAAGCTAAATGAGCAGTATTTCAATATTATAATGTGGGAGATTTTTATGTAAATATGATATATGTGAACCAGATGGTCTCCAGTGCAACAAAAATAATGTACAACTTTGATAAGGGGGCCTGGTGACCTGACATACAGGTTTTGTAAAAAACTTAGTTTAGGCACCAGTCTTCCACAAATTAATTAAGAAATTGTGTCTGAAGACTATGTATTACTATCTCTGTAATTTGTGGTAAGAAAATAAATAAATTATTATTATTATATGGTAAACGACCATATAAACGGCAATATTTTTGCAACATGTACTCGCAAATAGATCAAAACCAATATATAGGTACTTCCCGTTGACCTAGATTCATAAATTATGAAAAGAAGTAAGGTCTCACAACACAAGTAAAGGGAAACGTCTGAAAATCATTAATCGGTAGTTATAAATAACACTTACAAAAATATTTTCAAAATATATGTTAGTTTTTCGATTATTACTTGGGAAAATTGAACGAGACGTAAATCGATGTACGGTAGAACATTTTTTCGAATAGGAAGTTAGTTTGTCCTTCAACTTTACTTATATTTTCGTCAGAGTAATGTTCGGTGCTTTCATGGTTTATGAAATTCAGCAGGTAATGTTGATTACGTAGGTGAAAGTAGCTGTACAATTACCTAACATTTGTACAGAATCCTCAAAAACGTTGTTCATGAGTTCCCTTTAAAGTAAATCCCTCGTTTACCCTGACACCCTTCAGGGTGAAAGGAACATGGACGCACCAACTGATACCATGCGTTCAATATATAGGTAGTTCTCGATTCTTTCTAATTCCTACGTTTTTTTCTATTGTTATTCTTTTTACTTCAAGTGTAAAATGTATGGATTCAGATGCGGTTTGCACCAACATTTATGAAACTAATTCTAGGAGTTTAATGTTTAATGTGGTAAAGCAAGGTTTTATATGGAGGGGCATAAATCATACTGCTCTCTTGTGGAAATAGGTGCTGGAAGACTTGACCGTTTGACTGATTTGTTGCCTAACATACTTATATACTATAATAGCGCGGAGCCGCCACCTCTTCTTAGGTTGGTACCAAAGTGTTCTATCTATACTCCGTGGTTGGGACATAGTGGCTGACGGGGACCAAAACTGTGTCAAAATATAACAGGCCGCCTAATCAAAATATTAAGTTGTATTGATCGACCCCCAATTATACAAACATATTCTGCAACATTTTCTGGCAAAACGGTGTAAGCATACGTCTATGTGGGATGATAAGCGCACGCCTACCTTGAGGTGTTTTCGCATTCTGCAGCGATTATGACTTCTAATACATTGTATATTGTATGTTTCAGTACAATTTCAGTACCTATCTATCTACCTATAAATCTAGCTATCTAGCTGAGTGCCTACCGTGCATGCTCCGGCACCGCGGGGTTGCGCGCGCTTCACGATCGGCTTGTCACGTGTTTGGCTCATTTTAAACCACCAAAGACATGTTCAAGTGATGGCACATTAGAGAGAGGGGTGGAAGGCATCAAGTGGCCTACCACCAGGAAAAGGTTCCCTGCGCGGCGGTGCCGGGGTTGAGGGCCGCTGCCGGCGCGGCGGCGGGTGAACGACCGGCACACGCAAGCTTTTTCACGTGATACGATTAACGTCGCGAAGTAGGTCAGCAGAGCAGTGCACCGCGCGCCCCGCGCCAGCACGCTCCGCTCCACGTGCACCGCCTGGCGCCCGCCACCACACGCCACCACGCGCCACCACTCCGCCACCACTCCACCACCACTCCGCCACCACACCGCCATGCGCCACCACGATAACATCTGCTTCCATAGGTACTACTTGTCCGGACATTAACACGACAGTCCGCCCGTTTGGTGGTGCATTTCTTATTTTAATAACATACCAAATTTATTTCAAGTCCAAGAAATTCATGTCCTTACACAGACTTTTTTGTTGATATTGATCCAGAGGGCGCAGGGGGTTTCTTTGAGTGAATAGGGGGTGTTACAAATGAAGCACAAATACTGGGGAGGTGGTTGTAACTAGGTGATTTGGTAATACTAACATTAGGTCAACAATAGTTTGCCTCTAAACGAAGTCGATTGTTCTTTCCAGTGGATGAATGTTTCCTGCAGGACGTGGCCTGCCAAGCCGCTCATGCCAGCTAGTGGCGGCTGCCACATGTGTGCATGCGCACACAGGGGGCACTCTTCATAATATTCTATTCGCCACTTGTGTCACGCGCTGGTGAACTGGGGGTGGCGGGCTTATAATAATATATATTATAACCTTACTCTATACCCTTTGTGTACATGCACGTTCGTATGCATTTCGTGTATACACTCAATATTCCCGGCAATAGTAGATATTTACGAACACAGGTGACACGTGACGTCGCTGGCTTCAAGCTAAACCCTGCTACGTAGACAGGAACGAATACCCTCAGAAAATATAAGCACAATAGAATTGACAGAATGTAGACGAACGAAGGACAAGTTATCTCATTTAGCGTCGCTGTGGGAGGTGATCACGCTCATTAGATTAGCTCGCAACCATGTTACGATACGCGTCACCCGCCACCACTCCCGCCCTGCCGACTGCGCACCACACGCACACACACATACACAAGCACACACACACTGAGCACACTACACACGGCAAGTGTCCAAGACTCAAGCGAACGTAACGATGGAAAATTATTTGATTGTGGTAGCGGGGGCGCGGGGGGCGCGGGGGGCGCGGGGGGCGCGGCAGCCTGACGTCCACAATTTATTAAATTGACACGTCATGTTTATTCAGTCACTTCGTCAGACGTGTCTACATGAAGCTGTCATAGTTATCAGAACCATTCGGAGTGGACAGCTGTGAGGGTGCGAAGTACGATATCCTGCATCGTACTGCTATGGAGCGGAGGGCGCTGTGACACGGATGGAGCCATTGCAAGTGAACGCTTTTGTTAGTTTCCTTAACACTAAGCGACATTTACATATTTATATTCTATACAAATAAATAAAATTGAAGTGACTGTTTGTAATGTCAAAATAACAGATTTTTTATTGCATTCCCTTTAAACAAAACAATTATAAAAATGTCTGTCTACCTGTCTGCATGTTCCTGCTAATTTCCGAAACGTTGACGGGTCTTCCACTGACAGCTAATGTTATAAGGAGTGAATAAGACTACTTTTATTTTAGAAAAAGAAATATAGTGCTGCGCAAAAAATTAAATCCCATAAAATGAGATAAAAGTCACGTGGACGAAGTCACATGTGACAGCTAGAGTGTAAATAAAAGCACCCTGTCTGTGTACTGCGTAACTGTGCAAAAGTGTTAACAGCATTACATGTAGGTGTCGCCTAATGTTAGTGAAACCGGGCATTAGTCGCATTCGTCTATCTACCTATTAGATCCTTAACTAGGTGCAGACGTAGTTGGGTAACGATTAAGGCTTTGCACGCTACGATGCAAGGGTTCAGAATGATCCCCATTTGAGTCCTGTAGAACTAACCGGGCTTTGGTTAAGCCTTTCTGAAAGGTTTTACAACCCGTTCCCGGTGCCCCATCCGAAGATTCGGCTCGGGTTCAGGAGTTTGGGAGTGCCGCACGATAATATCAAAGTTCTGTCTATAAGGAGTGACACGTGTGGTGTACAGCTAATGCGACACCTACTTGTGTGCAATTTGACTAACAAGTGAGAACTAAAATTCGTCGTTTGAAACAAATTGTTCTTATGTAAGTAGTTTATGTCATGTGCATAACAATTATAACAAGTGGTCACCCAGTAGTCGAAATTCGATCGTCTTAGCTTTCTGCACTAATTCAGAAAATAAACCTAAATCCAAATGGCCCACTCCCACTGTGCGCGCGCGGCCTGACGGGGAGGAAGTTGTCTCTTCAAGTGAGTATTAATATAAAGATATCAGTGTGACTATGTAAGTCACAGCACGTCACGTGGTAGGTAGGTAACTAATAAAAATAATAATGTTATGTGTATTATTTCGGTAGTTTAGTGTTATAGTCAGGCGCGTCCTATTGGAATGCAAAGTTGGCACATGTCAGACACGCGCGCTCCGTGCCGACAGGGAACGCGTTTGTGTCAGTCGCGCTCGCCAAGCGGCGGAAGCTGCTGAGGCGGTGACCCGGAGGCTTTGGTTTTATCTCCCATCTCCTGCGGATAACAGAATGTTACTCGAACACTACAGTATCGTGCGAATGGGATTACGGGACTATGTCATTGGGATTGGGAAGTAAGTGGGTTTCGAAACTACTGAAAACTTTGCTCATTTTAATATTACTTATGATAGCATACTTTCTAAATTACTTTCCTGGCAACATGGTTCTTTATGTTTAATTAGTTCAAATAAAAACACTTGCATTGATTGCCAACGTCATGAAATCCAAGTTAGTTTAAGTGGAACATTGAAGTGGTTTTTTTTTCATTTAACATAACATTACATCTGTATTCCCATTATTTCATCTATAGTAACACTCACATTGCTCTCGGGGCCACTAGACCAACGAGGCAGTTTTTTTATTTGTTTCAATATAGTGATAATACGAGTATAATCGCTACAAAGGGTTTCTAATGGGAATTGGGATGCTAGTAGGGGCAAGGAGGATGTAAGTTTCCACAAGCCCTCCTTTTCACCAAGGTACTTAAGGTAGGGCCATTGATTTTTAGACCATTTATACCGACTTCGAACTTGATCCAATAACGCTGTGGAACCCTCCGCTCAAATTTTTATTGGGTATTTATGGAAAAGCCATCTATCTAGGTATACTTAATGAAATACTCGATTTATACCGAATTTCGAGTAAATAGAAGTAGATTGTGTGTGACTACACTAACTTTAACCTTTTATCTTCTTTAAGGGTTCGATTTGGTAATCGTTTTAAAATTAAACCACTCGCCAAACTTTCTGTCTTTATGCCGTCTGGCCTGCGGAAACCTTAGACATGTTCTCTTATCCACTTTATATAGACCAAGAGTATAATATAGTTATCTGTGCTCTAAAAGCTCACGATAGGCAAATACAAACTGCCAGTGGAGGCCATCCATATGTCTGGGTCACCGGGCACCGGTCACCACCGAGCCGGCTACCAATAAAGAGCTAACATGTGCGTGGGGCAAACCGGCCCCAGGGAGTATCGCCTTGCTCACTTTGAAGTACTAAAAAAATCGATACTAGCCAATAACATTATATTTGTAGATTAAAAGGTGAACCAGTAGGTACTATGTGAAACAATATGTATATCATGATCTGTCGGGTGCCGGGGACTAGCGCCGAAGGGTCCCGTGCTCCCCATGCATGGCACATTAGTGTCACCACGATGACCACGATTATGGACTCACTCCGGCGCACGATCTTGATTTTCTCTAGTCTCATGCTTCTTAAATTGTAATAATGATAAATGGTTTTAACAAACTTCTAACGAACAATATTTTATTTAAACTGGATGAGGTGGATAGTAAAGCCTTAGTTAGCGACCGCAGGTATCCGGATGTATAGGCGGGCTGCGGGAGGTGGCGCACATCCCGCGCGGCTTCTCAAGCGAGCACGTGCCCGTTTCCTCATAGCTTGCTTTTCCGCAAGTTCGTTACGTAACAATCCATGCGATCATTGTGCCATCTGAAGTTGTGTTCTGGGAGTCACACTATTATTTATCAATGTGACTGCGTTATTTAAATGCTGTTTTATTACCAAGTAAGATAACTGCTCTCCAAATAAAACTAACCATTCTACAATTTTTTGGTGCCATCTAAAAATGTATAGAGAGTATTTAAAATGAAGCCCACTGTAAATACCATCAGATCAGACTCCAGAATTGATCTGATTTTTTAAATTGGTGACTGACTAGTAAAATCAAAGTAAAATTGACACTTGATACTTAAAAGTATGGTAACATGGCAACCGTAACGATGGCAATAATATTAAGTGCAACTACAGCTTATTACAGCTATAGGCGGGCAATACCGGGTGGCGCTATTCACATCACCTTGGGGACTCTGCCCCTACAGTCCCTACAGCCGCGTGGGGTCTCTTCTGCCCGACAGTCCCTACAGCCACGTGGGGCCTCTGCCCCTACAGTCCCTACAGCCGCGTGGGGACTCTGCCCCTACAGTCCCTACAGCCGCGTGGGGTCTCTTCTGCCCGACAGTCCCTACAGCCGCGTGGGGACTCTGCCCCTACAGTACCTACAGCCGCGTGGGGACTCTGCCCCTACAGTCCTTACAGCCGCGTGGGGACTCTGCCCCTACAGTCCCTACAGCCGCGTGGGGACTCTGCCCCTAGAGACCCTACAGCCGCGTGGGGACTCTGCCCCTACAGTCCCTACAGCCGCGTGGGGACTCTGCCCCTACAGTCCCTACAGCCGCGTGGGGACTCTGCCCCTACAGTCCCTACAGCCGCGTGGGGACTCTGCCCCTACATTCCCTACAGCCGCGTGGGGACTCTGCCCCTAGAGACCCTACAGCCGCGTGGGGCCTCTGCCCCTACAGTCCCTACAGCCACGTGGGGACTCTGCCCCTAGAGACCCTACGGCCGCGTGGGGACTCTGCCCCTAGAGACCCTACAGCCGCGTGGGGACTCTGCCCCTAGAGACCCTACAGCCGCATGGGGACTCTGCCCCTAGAGACCCTACAGCCGCGTGGGGACTCTGCCCCTACAGTCCCTACAGCCGCATGGGGACTCTGCCCCTAGAGACCCTACAGCCGCGTGGGGACTCTGCCCCTACAGTCCCTACAGCCGCGTGGGGACTCTGCCCCTACAGTCCTTACAGCCGCGTGGGGACTCTGCCCCTACAATCCCTACAGCCACGTGGGGACTCTGCCCCTACAGTCCCTACAGCCGCGTGGGGACTCTGCCCCTAGAGACCCTACAGCCGCGTGGGGCCTCTGCCCCTACAGTCCCTACAGCCGCGTGGGGACTCTGCCCCTACAGTCCCTACAGCCGCGTGGGGTCTCTGCCCCTAGAGACCCTACAGCTGCGTGGGGACTCTTGCCCTACAGTCCCTACAGTTACGTAGGAATGTCAAAACGTAGCACTCGAGACCCACATTGTTCTATCAAATAAATAAATTATTGCTACAAAAAATATTCACCAAATACGGATGTTGAGCAGAACGAAGCTTTGCATATTTACATACGTGAGCCGCTGCCACCCAGGGGGCCCGGGGGGGGGGGGACCCATCACCCAGCTGGCCCGCAACCATATCGTAGTGTTACATGAGGTATCTGTCTGTGACCTTATATATTACTCTATTATATTAGAATTAAGTAAAATCATACTACGTGCGTCTACGTAAGTAAGTACATGTCTGAGTCCTTACTATGAGTATGTTTCATACAAACTGCGACACGATCCAAAACACTTAAGGGTTAAATGTTTGCGTGCCCGACAGGGTACATATTGTATCCCTAACTTGTTTTTTTTATCATCTTTGTAACATATGGAATCCAATTAAAAATTGAGTATTGAGTATTGTGTTAATAAAAATGCCACCTAGTCCTTCCTCGTACCAACCGGCTTAAATGTGTGAAAACGTAACGCAAAGCAAGCTTTCACATTGTGTGTGTGTGTGTGTTGCTTTTAAATTCTATAGATGTACAATAGTGATAGTTTCGACTGAGCACGTTACAATCAATTGACATAATTTTCAAACAGAGCTTTGAATTTGGATGAGATTACAACACAGTTCATCACACTTCAAGTGTTGCAAGTATGCTGCTGACACTGGTGAGCGTCCACGTTCACAGCGGTCTGCTAGAAGTGCCCTCTCTTGTGACTACCGACTAAGCGTATATCGATATGTCGATGTGTGCGTCCACTGAAAGAATGGGTCGGTTCCAGCAGTCCCCCTTTATGTAGTACCTACTTAAACAATGGTGCCTCTTCCCACCGTGTTGTGTATTATTACTAGTGTGTAAAATGACCTATGTTAGTATAAGTAGGCTAGCCTTACCGCCGCTCTAACTCAATTTATGGCAACGATTGGAGGTTGACCTCAATTCCGCGACGTCCGCTCGCTTCCTAAAAGGAAGCCGCCTCTCGCCTGCAGCCGGGCGCCAGCGCCGCCTATCAGCGTATCACTCGCGCACCGAGCCCCGCTCATGAAGGAGCTCATGAGTTCAGAATGTAAAGAATAATGAGAAAACCGTCTTGTCCATCTAACCCACTGACACTTTAAATTATAAAGTTTGTTCATATTCTAATCTTTTATTCAAAATCTTGTTGGAATACATAGATATCATTAGTTTTTACAGTTTAAATCAACAACAATATCAGAGGCAAACATATACATTAGGAAAAGCCTTCGACAATGTACAACGGTGCGGGGTCGATAACCTTGTGCTGAACTCTCGGTATCAGTTTGTGCGTCGCTGCTCCTTCCATCCTGTGTTATATCTGCGACTTTCCACACTGCGAAACTGATCTAATTCGAATCGCGATGATATCAATAATATCTTGATGTAGAATAAAGATTGTAGTATCAAGAAAGATTGTGATCGACACGTTTTAGAGAAGAATTCACAACACGCTCGACACGCCGCTAGGTAGGTACCTGCACTACTTGCTTCGCAAGCTCCGCTGAAAGAACTTTCAAGTTACGGTTGATAATAAATATATTTAATGTAAATTAGGACGTAAAGCACTGATTTAATCATTGGCTTTTGAACATAGCTGTTATGTTATTGGCCACAAGTCCACACATCAATGGACGCGGCAAAATGTCGATGAAGTCTGTCATGGTCAGAGATAATCGAGGACTGCAAGATGTTTCAAGTGCGAAAAGAAATAATAAAATTATAACTTATTGTTATTTGATCGCATCCAGAGTCGGCAGCGGAGTCGCCGGCACATGTCCGAGCGTGTGGTAGAGTGAGGGCGGAGGGCGGCGGCGGCGGGCGTCGATACGGCGGCGGCGCGGGGCGGCGCGGCAGTGCCAGGCGCGCGCGGCAGCCGACAGCCGCCCGCACGCACCGCGCCGCACCGGCCGCGCCACGTGCCGCCGCGCCGCTGCAGCGCCCGCGGCCCGCCCGCGCGCTGCCGAGCCGCAGTAGGGGAGCGGCTGTGTCGGGGCACAGGCGCGCGCCCCGCCACGTCGCGTGTTTACACTCCGGTGACAGGCCCGCGGGCTCTCACCTGACACTGACAGGGTTACCGGCTTCCGAGGCACTCCCACTAATAGGTACCCACGTTACATTATTTACTCATTACTGTTACGGTTGTGGTCGCAACAGCTGGAACAATACCACCGATATACGTGGAATTTACTGAAACTTGTAAATTAATTTCCAGCAGAGCGCTGACTAACAAACCGGTACATAAAATCATAATTTAATATGTTCCGCGTTCCAAATTAGATTTGCTTAAACAATCGTGACGAATAACCAAAATTCATGGAGTATTATAGACACGCGAGTAAAACTAAAAGGTTTATTAATTGTAGCAAAAACATGAGCTTTGGGAAAGTTTATAAATTGTCTTCAAATAAGTAGCTGACTGTATCCGCTTTGTAGACGGAAAAAGAGAAGTGCAACTCACGCCGGGTCGTGCATATAAACATGAAGTTAGTGCTCACAAACACTGAAATGTATTAACATCACGGAAATAAATATGGAAAATAGACGAGCCGCCCAAAAAAATGCAGATTGAAAACACACCTGATTTATATCCTCATCGATACCGGAATAACATATTATAAGTGTGTGCGTGTGTGTGTGTTTGCACTGCTCCTGCTTGACTCACATACTTCATAATTTGTAAAGCTCGGACTGGTAGCCTCGTGTCTATCTTTACTCACCTATTGGGAACATCACGTATTTACTACTTGCTTCATGGCGTATAGAAGTTTCAGTTTACCTGAACCCATAATTTAGTGGTTAATTAAGCTCTATCAATCTATCTTGCCTGACAGTTGCATTATTCCAATCATTACACCGGCGAATCGTGCTGTAGCCAAACCCAGCTTGTCTAATGGCTGGCTATAATGATATGTATAACATATGCATACTCACAATCATTTCAGATTGTCGATTTCGATCGACAATACAATGCGCGATCAAATAGAAACTTGTTCAATTTTAATGATAACTGATCATTATTTCTGTAAATTGGTTTCAAGTAACACGTAAATTAAACATAATAAAAAAAAAAGATAATCCAACTAAAAAATATAAAATAAAATTTTAAACATTTGGATTAAGAATAGTGTAAATAAGAAACAAATGTATATTAATGGAAAAAAGCGTGGGGTGCATAGTGTTAATATTGAGTCACTCCGATACATGAAGCCCACTGTGAATGACAGTAACCATGGAAAAATAGAAAAGGTTTATAACTATTGACTATTGATCGAATTATTGCATTGTCGTCGGTCTTTGACAGGTGTGCAAAATTTGAATGAAATCTGACCGTTTAAAGTGGGTCAAAATAGCGTCTATAGGAGTCGGTTACAAACAAACAAACATGCAAACATACAAGTGAAGCTAATATAAAGCGTGTAAAAAGAGAACTAGATGTGTTCAGTCTTTCATACCTGACTCTTTTCAGAAGAAACACCGAAATATACTAAGAGCTTTTTAAGCCATTTTCTTAGTCAGATCACGTGAGGACCATGCGGATTAGTATCTGAGATGGTTTTTTGGGGCAAGGACTACACAGATGTATGAGTGGACCTGTCCAGCTGGTGCACGATTTTTTCTTTGATCGTTTAGCTTGACTCAGATCTTAAGGAGTTCAACGACTCGACTAACAATACTAAAGAAAGAACGTTTGGCCAGGCGTTTAAGTAGATATTCAAACTGCAAGAGAAACATTAACATTAACAGCAATAAGAGTAGTAACAAGACAAGAGTGATCAGTAACCCACACAGTCCTCAAGCTCACAATGGTAAGCGTACAATCAGCAAACCGACGATCATGAGTTTCATAAATTGAACGCCACCTGCACGCCACTAGTAAGTGCCGGTGGATCCGCGCCTCCCGTGCCACTGCCTACCCTACTGAGCATTAGCTTCACCCCCTGACACACAACATGGGGGTAAGTGTGTCACGCGGTGTGTGGCTCTGCAATCGGCCACAGTTGCCCTCGGTGGCGGCGGCGGCGCCCGCGGGACCATAACATAACGTTATACGACTATCACTCGTCACGCCGCCTCCACTGATTTTATTACTGTAATCCCCCTTCACTCCGGCACCGGCAGGCCCGTCGCATGTTCCACTGCGGGGACCATGTCGGCCGGAACATTTATCTGACACTGGAGAAGCCGGCCACTGATTGGCTGCGTAACACGCACCACCGGTCATTGCTAAGGTGCACCAGGTGTCACAACGAATAGACTGTGACCAACTCTATCTATATAGTAATAAACATGGAATATTTACTGGCTCCAGGTGTGGAATCACAAAGTTCCGTATTTTAAAGTTAAATGAGTGAATATATGTAATATAAATTGTGTTTAGAGTGCACAGCTGCACAGTCACGCAAACAAGACAAAGGTACCGCCCATGGCCACAAGCTAAACTGAGACGGTATCCATCTTTCTCTCACTCTCACTAACAAACCCGACTTGCCCTTAACGCTTTGTGCGGCCCTTCCTGTTACAAGTTTTAAAATTCTAGTTGGATTAAAACTTTCTCAAAAGCGTAGTTGACATACCGGGACGTACTGAACAAATACACGCCAAACTTCATAGACATGAACAAATTGCACAGTCCCCACGTAATTATTATCTATCACCGTCCTTCTCCTCCTTCTCGAGTTATTTGTCAGCATGAGATGGCAGTTCTTTGTAGTTTGCTGTGGTAGTTTGTGAACAAGCGAATTGTGAATGAGTGGCCATAGCAGTCGCGCACTGTTCCACGCATCCAGCACCTCAATACACTTGCGA
Organism: Phlogophora meticulosa; assembly: GCA_905147745.2. NCBI lineage: Eukaryota > Metazoa > Arthropoda > Insecta > Lepidoptera > Noctuidae > Phlogophora > Phlogophora meticulosa. The sequence continues at coordinate 301,833 of LR990521.1, forward strand.
TCACAATCCGTCGGACATGGGAGGAAATATTTCACTAATTACCGCCTTACGATCACAAATTTTAATATACGTTTACAACAATTAAGTATACGTTTGAAGAATTCGTCTGCTCAACAATTCAATTTATGAATTATCAAAATGAACAGCATTGCCACTGTAGGTGCGTTCCGTAATGAGGCTGCAGATCTACATCACAACCGTTTGTCTCATGTGTTACCCTGCGCGCCGCTGGTTTCACATACGTCCTAAGAAAAGTGGCATAGTTTGCTGATGCCTGTTCAGCAAGACGAGATAATTACCGTTCTTAAGAACCGCAACAAATGTCCCTACAGAAGCAATTAGGTGCTTGTAGCAGCGCCGCCCGCTGCGCTCTTGCGCCGCCCGCTGCCCACCGCCCGCCGGCACTGCTGCTACACAAATTAATGAGCAGTGCTCAGCGATCGTCCACCGTACTTCATGGAAGTGTAATCTGCCACGCGGGTATTATTTCCCCTTTTACGGTGAACAAGACTTTGAGTAGTACTCTCAATCAATGGATGTGCGGCAGGTGGGTTGCAAACAGCTGTATCATGTTATGGAAAAATAAATTGCCTTTTAGTAAAGCTATTCCTTTGTCGTCCGCCTTCAACGACACCCGTGGGAGTCCGTAGGCTGGCAGCTCGCCCCCCGCCGCGCAGCGTCAGCCACCACGCACTCAATAGATACCGCTTCATTGTCAGTCGCCGAGCGAGGCAGAACAGCGGAAAATTGAACAATCTCCGTATGTATACATAATGTATATACACATACGTACTCCTCTAATATACACGTACTCTTTGCAGTAGTAAAAATAACTTTTATGGACGATGTCGCTTTGTTGTTTCAGTGTTGTGTATGCACGTTGTACACGTACAGGTTACCGGCACTAATACGTTTATCTTTTGTGAAGCTTTTACGGAACGTAGCGCGCCGGTCGCCGGGCGCCGGGCGCCGGGCGCCGGTCGCCGGGCGCCGGGTGAGTTCAAAGAAAACAACTGGTTAAGATCGAGTCGGACTCACAAAGTTAGGGTTCCAATATCAATTGCATTGAGCACTCAGGAGTGTATGAAACGGTCGAATAAATGCATATAGGAAGAATGAGATTAAATAAAAACCTAGATTATCAAGTTACATTTATATTAAGTTACATACTAGTTACACCTTTTCATTAGTAATCAATCTCTTGAGAAGAAAAAATGTGTATGACATATATCAATCAATATTACTAATTTTAATTAAAATTAGTATTTTGTTTTTGTTTTTTATTTAAAATAAGTATCTTAATTTACAAGCAAAACAGCATAATATCTTCTTATCTTCTCAATCGACTAACCGGCTAGTCGGCCAAAGTCATAGTCGGCACATCTCTAGGTACGTGTAATGGATCCGTTTTTCTTTTAAGATACGGAACCCTAAAAAACCAGTATTTGAATGTCCCGCGCCGCGCCGCGCCGCACCGCGCCGCACCGCGCCGCACCGCGCCGCACCGCGCGCCGGTACGGTAGTTACGAGTTACGACATTCTTTTCAGTTAGTTTACTATTCAGTTCAGAGTTGACTAACTGAGTAAAAGTTACTCAGCTGGCTGTCGACTCGGATATTGAACGTTTCGTTTCAACGTCAACATGGCAAAGAGTGGACGCGGCTTTGATCGGTTTCCTTACATTTAAATAAGATCTTGAATCATTAAGTTTAGTGGTAGTCCTTAACACAACGGGGGCAGTAACTTGGAGCTCATTAAAATTTAGTTAGCAATTACGGAACAGCTGGGCCGCATCTAAGCGGTGCCTCTCCCCCGGGGTCGGGTTCCGTACAACGTTTAATATCCCATCATGTGGGTAATGCCGAGGTGGAAGGAAACTCGTTTTATTTAAATTGCACTGTCGGATTTGTGTACTGAGCTGATTCGTATTTGTTGAAACAATAAAGCAAAGGAGTATAATAGTTATACGTACTGCGCAGGCGCGCGGTGGTACGTCACATAATTCAAACATTAAATTAGTTTTTCACTACATTATACCAGATATGAAGCTGGTGAGACGAGACTACGTCGTGGGTTCCCCAGCGTGGCGGGGGGGGGGGGGGGGGTCACGTAACATTATATAACATCACATCTGTAGTCCTCGAAAGGGGTCTGGAAGAGTTGTACCTACAATACACCGGCATTTCGCCAGTTATGTATAAGTCCCATGTAAAAGGGGGCAAGATTTTTGCCAACAACCTGGCACTAATCCATACTCCGGACTGCTACTGAATAATTCCAGATGGAAAACCCAATAACACTTTGTGCTATCCGGGAATCGAACCCAAGGACCTCATGCTCATTATTAGTGCTAATATAAAAATGAGCCTCGTGGCAGCTAACGAGAGGTTGGAGGACACTTCCTCTGTGCTAAATGTTACGGATGCCTGTCGAAGTGTTTCTCAAATGGAAGCTAAAGTAATTTTAAGAATTCGTTCTTGTGTTTATTACTTTATCCATTAATTCCCCATCTAAATGGTAATACTATAATATAATATAATTATTACGATGTTATGAGTTAGAAATTAGTGCGCCAGTAATCACATTGTGTAACCAGCTCTTACGCAAACTGCTTACTTCTGGAACGCTGTTTTAATGTTTATCTATGTTTTGGTCCGCAGCACAGAATAGTGCAGCAAGCGGAATGAATCTTAAATATTTATCTTGGAAATGATACCCATTATCAGAAATTAGACAAAAGCAGAATATGAATTATTTATTGAAGTTTTTGCTATAAATCCGGTTGTACTTCGTGGCGGTTCTTTTGTGTATACAGGGGGAAATTAACGCCACGTGCGTGGTATGTCGCCAGCGCACTGTTATATTGATAAATTATAGGAAAATATACTGTATTCTATGTGTCATAGTGCGTAACAAAAGATGGCGGACGTGGGCAAGTCGTTCCCTTGCCGTCAGCTGCCGTCAGCTGCCGTCAGTGGCCGTCACTTACATCTGGCGCGGGTTGATAAGGGCGCGACACAATGGCAATTCTTTTTCTTCGTTCTTCAAACAATTACACTATTAAATTGTCATCTATAGCCATTTATAATAATCTCTGTTTTATTTGCGTCGATGGAATCCCCGGTGTGGTGCTGACATTGTGTTTACAACATGTTAGAGGGCACTGAGTTTTAACAACGGAAACAAAATCTTTCAATATAAAATGTGGTCAGAGTAGAACTAACTTGTAACCAATAGAATACCTGTAAAGAAATAACGATTTTATCTTCGAAGCTTGTGTGATTCATGTGGATCAATAATTTAAAAATATTTCGTAGAAGGTGCTACGGTAAGCCATCACCGCACATGTGGAGAACTACGCAAAGACTTTCGTATAGCCTACAATACAGTAGTTTACTTTCACATAAGACGGACGCGTAGCGGCCCTCTACGTAGAGGCTACGACAGACCTCTACAAAAAGCCTAAGCTGTCCTCTACGCAAGGCTTTACGGAAGCGTAGCGGGCTCTACACAAGGCCTTTGCAGGTCTTCGTAGACCTTTAGGCAAATCCTACGGCATCGTAAACAACCTCTACTCAAAGCCTACGAAGGCGTAGCGGACCTCTACAAGTGCCTACGATGGCGTAGCGGGCCTCTACGTGTGCCTATGAAGGCGTAGCGGAATTGTACGCAAGGTCTACGAATACGTAGCGTATGTTTATTTACGAAGAAATTCCGCAACTCAAGCACGCACCACGAGTCCAGTGGGTGCGCAGTTCTTGTTTCTGCGCCCGTATAACCAGCCCGCCCCGTAGAACCGCTCGCACGCGCCCCCTGCGCCCCCTGCTCCCCTGTCGCACGGGATGTAGCAAGCGACCCCAGTTGAGCACGATAAGGTTTCTCTCATTATTGCCACGAAAGACGTCACGATTCTTGAGACACTCAGTTAATTTATTTAGTAGAAAACCCACCGCCTTTCCTTTTGCTTAATAAATTAAAATGAATGTTCTTATGAATACACGTCCCGAAAAATTGGCTCTTATTGCATTGCATTTAGGTTTACATTTCAGTGCATTTAACACACGTTTTACGTTTGACATGCTCATATTTTGCATGTACAAATTATATAATTAATAAATATAGTATTTATTGAAATGATTTATTTTCGTCAACAACTTCATATTTAGTGATCCATAAATAAAATAATGTAATTAGTTTTCATATTTTTTTAAAATATAAAGCATTTTCACAGTTCCGAGTAAGTGCCTCCCCACCCAAGTGCTATAACACGGCGCACTCAAACACATAGCTGCGACTCAACTTTGCCAAATATTTGATACCAAATATTTTTTTCATAAAATTATAAACATATATTTCATCATCATCCTCTTGCCCTTATCCCAATTTCATTTGGGGTCGGCGCAGCATGTCTTCTTCACATACACATATATATATATTGTTTTCTAAAAAACAAAGTTCGTTCGGAACCACAGTCAACATTTTTCATTGTATTGTGGTCTTCGCTCCATTTCGCTCGCACCTTATTTTGCAAACCTGCCGTGTGTGCAATGACAAACTTTGCGCACTTGTATTGAATGTTTTGCATTGGAGACAACACTTGAAGAGAACAGTGAATAATAATGTGGTGGCAGGAGTGCGCCGGTGGCGGGGCCCGGTCAGCTATGAAGTGCAAGTATCTCCATGTTTTATCGATGGTCGTAACAAATCCATTCCGTGATCCCAAACCGTCCCTTTAGTGGAACTCAATATCGTTAGCTAAGTGCTACACATCGACTGGCCAGAACAGTGTTCCCTACTCCGTGCACGTTCACTGACAGATGTTGTCTCCATACATTTGTGTATCACTTATATTGACAGTATAGTATCATATATCCTACCTGGGACCCAAGAAAGGAAATAAATAGAAAAAAGACATATGTAAGTAGAATTCAATAATTAATTCCCTTTCAGAATTCGACAGCAAAATAGAATCTATTATTATATATTTTATCAACAAAGTTTAGTTGAAGTTACAAAAAAATCATGTAATACTTTGTCAAGTCAATGTTTATGAATAAAGTGCACGTGGGCGTGAGTGATATGGTATACCTTTGTTCTTGCTGTGTTGTCTTAAATCAAGACAAGTGCAAAGGCATGTATGACTTCAGTACTGAATACAAAACCTTGCATCGCGTGCTGCCACAAACTGCCAATCACATCGGTTGGTGTGCCATCAATGTTCAGAACGGTATGCTTTAACATGAGTCACAGCGGCAGACGATGAGCGGGTTGCAGCGATTGAGTCATATAGTCATCTATATGACTTGAAAAGTATGTCAAGCTACGCTGACGTCATCAAGTTTCAGATGGTTGACACTCCTCCATACGTAGGCTCTGGCTGGCAGAGCTAACTATATCCGAGGCAATCGTACCTGCCCAGACACGTGGCTTGCGAGATGGGGATGAGGGATGCGAGACAAGTCGTTAAGTTCACTAGGTGCGTGTACGTGGCTAAGCACTGGTCAAATTCACCTGAGTCAAAGCTCGGCCGGAGAGGTCGGAGCCATCACATAAGTTGCACATGTAAGCGACTTAAGTCGTAACGTCGCTAACGGAATAACTTGTAAAGAGCCGGCAACTTCTTTTCGCCGACGCGTTAAGAACGACTTGGCGATCGTTAATGCCGTGATAACACCATCTCTGCCGACTTAACTTGTTTGTTTGTCGAACTTGCCCAACGTCACTGGGATATTTATTGATGCCACCAACTTGACCACTTCTAATTGAGACTAGCGATTGGGCGCGATCATTGGTTTTTATTTTCTGTTTCTGAACGCCATAATTAACTAAAAGAAGAGGGAGGGAAGAGAGGGCTTTTAATTATGTTGTGAATCAAAAAATCAATCAAGTCATACTAAAAAAGTTTTTGCATTTTATTATTCGACTAACAGGAATTTACTTACATAACGTGCGTATTTTTCTTTTGCAAGTTAAATCGTTTCTTGGCTTTCCTTGTCCATGCTTTTTTTTAAAGAATAATGTATTGGAAAGGAAAATATCTCGCGAAAACTGTTCATAAACAATCGTACTCCATCAAAACTCGAGTCGATTCCTTCGAACTTGAGAATTCTGTAAATATTTTAAACATTTGAGAAGTTCTGTTGCAGGTGGAAACATTATTTTCTAATTTACATATTCATCTACTTAGGTTATTTATTTGACTCCAATTTATATACGATAGGATAGAAATATGTAAAATTATGTGCTAAAGTCTGATATTATTTTCTCTGTTAATCAGATATTTGTATCAAAGGATATTATTGAATTTTCGACAGCTTTACCATTAAAAAGCTGTCAAACGTTAATTTTATTCTACTAGAGTAAAATATATCTGACTTTGTAAAAATCAGCCCCAAGTAAATACAAATACAAACAGGAAGTTTTATTGTGTTTAGAAGGTACTCATCGAAAAGTTTAATCCTTCCTGATTAGTTGCTGGTTGTTGTGGATTAAGTAATTAGACGGTACTTCTAGATCGCTTAGCTCCAGAAGGGAACATGTTAATCGTAGCATCAGTAGCATTGACAAGTTGCTCATATTAACATTTGCCCTTTTCGTTGAGTTATATCCACGTTTACCGAACGCGACTTGGGCCAGCTGGCCAGCGGCCCCTGATTGTGACTCAAACACAAAGATAAACCTTATATTTATTTAGACACACATCTCAATGAGATTTGTTTTAATCCTGAAGGACATTGTGGTTTTAAACATTAGAGTGGCGAAATTCTTCGTTAAACGCCGATAAACTGTGATAAGTAGACCCCTGTCACGTGGACGGTAAGACAGTTATCAGCGGCTGCTCGGTTGACCATATACGAACAATTTATCTTTTTATTTAATTTATATACGAACTTTAACTTAATATTCATCAACCGTCAGCGGAACCCAACCAATTAATTTACGAGGTGAAACTTCGTTCATAAAAAGTAATTGCTTAAAAGTACTTATGGTTCGTCATTCTTACGAAAGTAGACAAGCTCCCAGTAGCACTCCGGGGTAGTAATTAGTTTCACGTTCATTCAAATCACGCGATCTGTGTAAATTACGATCCATTGTTGTTTAGTCTGTGAATCTCAGCTACTAATACAGCGCGCTGCTTCCCGCGGGCGTCGTGTACGGTGACAGCCTCACAGGAGTGAGGGCGGGGTGCCGGCGCTGGCGGGGAGGGGGGGGGAGGACCTTCCACCTGTTCACGGAGATATCGCTCCGTAACGTTCAAGCGATCCCTGAAGGGGTACATAGGATAACGTACAGTTACAGTTGTCTAGTGAAGCTGGGTGGAAAATAAAAACATAAGAGCACTTTTACAAGCTGAAAATTGAATAGAAAACCATTCGCTTGGCAGGTCACCCCCCAAGCACTACATCAAGCGGTAAGCCGTCCTACGTACAAGTCGACAGACGGGAAAGGGTTATGAAATGAATACCGCGTTCGTTATAAGATGGATGGCCTGTTACCAAGCTAAATAAGATTACTGCTATGTGCGAGTTTACCTAAATAGTAGTAGTAATAATACTCAGACGTCGGGCTACCATTGCTGCCTGGGGGGCACCGTAGAACATTGCCCCCCCCCCAGGTGATAGTGGACTATTGAGTAGCCATGACGCGCGACCTTTTGTTACATTATTCAGATTTAGGAACCAACGATACCTTTAGTCACACTCTTGGGTTTTATTATGATGTCAGATCTAATTCGATTCAGAGAGCAATGAGTCCGTATGTTTCCAATACAATAACAGGCCTGATGAAGTGCTACTTAATTTATTTATACTTGTATTGGTGCTCGGGATCAGCCGGCGTCAGCTCACTGAGACGAGTATTTTTTATATCACGAGTGTGATCAATGTTTTGTATGTAAACATATTCATATTTTGAAGAAAGAAATCAATTTTTCGATAGGTGTCAGATTGTCAGAGCGATTCATCAAACTAAAGTCTTTTATTTGATCTTTTTAGTGCTGTATTTCGATGCCAAAGTAAAAATAATCTAATTTCTTTATAAAATGACGACATCTAAATTCGCCAGAGACAGTAAACCGCCTATATTTTACTCGGAAACTAATCAATTTTATTTTTGCCCGCCCTTGGCGTCAACATTAATATTTTGTACTTGCAAGGATTTAATTTGTAAGCGCGTTGCTTCGAGATACATTGCGTAATAATGGCGTCCCCTCCCGCTCTTTGGACTGGGAAGCCATCACTTGGCTGTGATAGCTTTACGTTCTACAAACGAGTTTATAGAGTGTGGAACGTAACGTTAAATTGGATGAAAATTGCGAAACGAGTATTTACGTGATTATCACCGGCTCGCCGCCTAGCAAAGCTAACTAATAGCTAAGTTAGGGACTGACAAATCCTTAAATTGCAGGTAAGTGGAAAACTTGTGTAGGTACAGCTGCAATATATCTGTAGCCGGGTCCCGCGCCTGTCGCCGGAGTTTTCTCTCGAACTTTGCGAGAGTACGCTCGAGTGTGTGATCGGCTCTCCGTGGAGCCGGGGCTTATATTATAATCTTGAATGTTTCTGAAGTAAACTACAAGGAGACAAGCTTTTAGGCTAAATTAAAGTTTGACTTGCAGTTAGGTTAAGTACCTACCTCGATACCTACCATACCTGTGTTCCACCATCTGCATTCTTAAGCATCGGCGTAGTTCTGTGTTGCGTTGGGCTTCGTAAATTATACATACTAACAGAGTTTGATAATACTTACTGTTCCCTGCGACGTACGCTAGTAGGTACTTAGTCAGTTATCTTCCTATTTCGTTAGACTCTATCGTTGTGGATAGCCTATAATGCTAAACCACCAGCTACAGTGTCATTTTATAAGAGACGGTGTGTAGCCTGTCATAGGTGTTGGGTAGATGGTGAGCTGCTGGTACGTTGGTGCCGGGGAAGATTCAATAAAATATAGCAAGTAATAAAATGTACGTAAGTGTAATGTAAATGTAATGTACGTATGTATTGGACCAGTGTCGCAGACGGAAGGGGCTTGTGTGCCACTATTTACCTTAGGATTTACATTTGATGTTGGTGCTGCAAATAAGAATTAAAATCGCGGTCAAGGAGAGCCGACAGGCTTGATTGCGGCGCGTGAGGACGTGCGGACGTCAAGTGCGTGCTCCGCGCCGCTCGGCGGGGCGCGGGCGCGGTGCGGGCGCGGTGACAGCGCGGCGTGCGTGAGACGTGCTCACGGGAGACGCTGGATTTACAGCTGAAATATGTTATCAGTAGGGCTGCCGCCGTGGGGCCGCCTTCCGAGGGCAGAATTTTCCTGGATTGGTTTGGGACGGTTTGCGTGACGAGCACAGACACCGAGACCGTCAACGCTGAATATTAAGTTAGTTAGGGCGGCTTTGGAAATTCAGTAAAAGCAGAATTGAGTATCAGCGTGATTTCTAAGCAGGTAGCAGGTACGGAATTTCAATATTATAAGAGATCAGCTTATAGTGGTTTGGCTAACAATGATGTGCAGCTAACTTAACGTATCAAATCATTAGTACAGAAACTATTGAAGATCGAAAACCGCTTGCGAAGCATTGTTTGTCATCAGAACATAGCACGTTGGATTGCTGGCGTTAGTAATACGTTCGTTACGATAGGCCGACATAAAGAGCGTAGTTACTAGATCGAACACATTTTGAGTAATAGCTTTATTGGGACACGGACTGCCGTTATAAGACGATAAAAATGGCGCCCGGCTTAAGTAGGCCCCGATATAATGTAAGTATTGTAACATGATGAGGAGAGACCCGAGTTGAGTAAAGTAATTGAGGGATTTGGGACTCTTTGTTCTGTTTGAATGAGTGCAGCCATGCCATACACACACGCGTCAGAGATGGCGACGACAGTTGGAACCAAACGGCCCGTATGATACGAATTTGCAGGAATTAAGGCAAGTCGGGAGGAATGGAAATGAAAGAATTGTTAGACTTTACATCGGCTATGTTTGTCGCTGTAAGTGATTATTTATACGTCAACGTGATTCTAGAAGTTTGTAGACTTAACTTGTCATTGGCGGAGTTCTCCACCATACTAGACGCTGTCCTACATACTATACATTGAAATGTCCCGCACGCAATTGTTAGGTACGATGTACTGTTCACATTCATAATTTATGATTATGTTTTATGTTTATGTAAAAAATATGTTTAAACAAACGTCAATGAAGCCAGATACCCGGGAGGACTGTACGATGACGGTGTGTTCAGTCAGAAACACGGAGTGCAAAATGAACGCGTCACTTTACGACACGGCAACGTATACACATCTGTACACAACAATATTTTACGATGTAATAACAATAAATAAGGAGCTTTGAACTCATGCCCGAGCAGTTTGCAGATCAGAGAAGAGAGCGGTCAGCGAGCAGCGTGAGCAGAGCGGGCAGCAGTGAGCGCGCGGCGCACAAGCGGCGGCACGCGGCACGCTGGAGGCGCTGCGCCGCCACTCGCGGCAGATCGCCGCGCGCCGCGACCGCCGCGTGCAGGTGAGCGCCCCCTGGCGGCCGGCGCTCGCGCTCGCTCCCATGCGCTCACACTCCACTTTGTTTCAGTTCACGGAGCGGACGAAGGATGGCGCGCGCGGCGGCGACGGCGCCGGTGAGTACGCACGGCGCGACGCCCTGCGAGTGCGCGCTCGCAGTCCGCCGCCCGCCCTCGCTAAATATATCCCCGTCCGCATTGCAACGCGGTGACTCGTCGCGCAGGCCGCTCACGCCAGCGGGTAGCGCGGGCGAGGCACGCGGCGGCTGCGCGGCTGCGCGGCCGCCGCTGACGGTAGTGTGTGTGCGCAGAGAGCGGCGGCTCGGAGATGTCGGGCGGCAGCGGCGGTGGCGGCGGTGGCGGCGGCGGCGGCGGCGGCGGCGTGGACGCGCGGCGCCCCTCCACCTGCCGCGTGGAGCTGGGCGCGCTGCTGGCGCCGGAGCCGCGCCCGCTAGACAACAAGGTCAAGGTACGCCGGTCGCACGCCCGCGTCCTGCCCCGGCAGGAGCTGTCCTCGCGCCTGTTCCTCACCCTACTCTAGCGGCTAGGTATAGTTGGTGTGCTTCTCTTGCAGAAGAGGCAGGGCTCCTCGCGGTACGCATACAAGGTGTGCAGGTGCACCTGAGTTACGTATGGCATGATGTATTATTAGCTCTAGCGGTTGCAGTACTGCATATCTACGTAGCAAACGTATTGCTTCAGTATTTTTTCGTTTCCAGGTCAGCATGGAAGTTATATCAGTAATCGCTACACTGTATTGCTACATGTATCAATGTTTTTCGTCTGATAGGCAGATGTGTTTTTTTATTTTTGGCCCCAACAGTAGCCATGTCCGTCCATGGATATGTAAATTATGTATCTGCTTTGTTTGTTTATCTTTCCATTTAGCTATGAAGTCAATGGAGAGAGAAATCGGATGATTGCTGGTGATGCAGTAGCGTCTGTCGGTGCCCACTTAGCCTAGTATTGTAAACATTTAAGTAGATATTAGGAGAGTAGATGTAGTAAGTGTGCTTCAGCGAGTTGCGTGTTGTGTCGGCGCGTGCTGGTGTACGGGGTCTACCTGCGTAGGTACGACGTCAAGGACATCATTACTTACAAAGTATACTGTAGGCACTGTAGGCACTCCAGCTGAATAGATACAAGTTCGTATAAAGACCTATCCTAAATGGGTGGTATGATACTCATCCATACCTATTCTAAATGGGTAATATTCACTGGGCCTCATTAATTTTTGAAACCTTAAATACTTAATGGCCGCCTTGTAAGAAGGATCTGCTTGAAATATGCTGCGTAGGCATCTTTTAGATCGTTTTTACCTCTTTCGTATCTAATCTGCCAATAAATGTTAAACTGCTAATAAGTTGCCTGATGGTCCAAGGTTATGGGTCGCCTGTAAAGTGGTCGGTAGCTACTGTGACCGGTATTACCTACCTTTATATTAAAACTAAGATGGTGGCGATTGCACATTTCTTGTCCTGGGAGTATAGGTGGGCAATTTATGGCTAATTTATGTATGCATTGGGGTCATTTTCACGGTTACCGCCATGAAAGCCTAAAATTTCCAAAGTATCGTTGGCTTCTTCTTGGATTTTGTTTTTTTTTTCATTCTCTATCAGCGGGCTCAAAAAAGACGACGAAAAACTACATTTCAAAATAAAAAGATTTTTTGAACCAATAGCTTATTGCTGAGTACGGATCAATACAGATCTAAAAAAGCATGATGCGCCGTTCATATTCCAGTAGATCTGATTAAGCTTTGACTACTTATAACCGATCGCTTCTGTTAGTGTAAAGGTTCGCTCACTTATAGACGTTTCTACTTTTCTTTTCGGAATCACAAGTGGATCATGCAGTTCATCAAGAGATTAAAATAAAGCTTAGTATTTAAGTTTTATGAAGCTCACAAATATTCACTCTGTATTTTTATCTAAGGTAGAAGAATGTACTAATAACATGTACATTTGTTAAAAGTACTAACATATATGTTGTGGAGTGTGGAGCCTGTACTATAATATATCCTGTGTTGCAAGCATAGAAATGTTGCAAGCCTCCAGGCCTCCAACGCAATCCTTAAATTTTAATTTTCGACAAAAAAATATAATAGAAGCTCAGGCTGGTGAGTAGATAGAACAAACAAATTACAGCAAAACATTTAACATTGAACAAATTACTTTTTCAGTCAGATTGTATGTAGGTATGAATGTGTTAGTGATTAGGTACATTTGGTTGTGTGTAATTAGTATCTATATAAAAATGTGCTAAACATAGATCCTACTATCCTAGGTAATCATTTTTACTTATAAATTTTACGCATTTCTCATTAAGTAATAGCATGTTTATTTTTAGGAAACCAAAATGAGAATGATTTACTTGGGATTCGTTTAAAAACCTACACGCCATACTAGTTGTACTCATCAAAGTAAACTTAATCTAACTTAGGTGGTAGAGCCGGTGCACAGACAGGTATTTGGCCCTAAAAGTCGGACAATTTTTTTTTTTGCGTTTTATAGTATTATTAAAGTATTTCGTTCTATTTTGAGGCATAATAGAGTAAAAAAAAGCATACATTATTCTTAACAAATTTTATTTCTAATTTTCATCATCTTCAGAGTCATTTTCAATACCAATATTGCAAATATCTTTTTCCTCCAAAAGATTCATGGTATCTGCTGAAAGAGGACTCTTTCTTTTATGTTTAGCGTTCCTCATTCCCGTCAGCAAGGGGTCTGATGTCAAGAGCAACCTATTTAAAACGTCTGTGTTGCAGGCTACTCTCGAAAATTTTCGGGCGTAGTTTAGTCGAAACGCTCGGATGTGCTTATTGCGGGCTTCTGCAGCTTCTTCAGACAGTTGCCCGATTGGCAGAATCGCCTCCTTTATCACGGCTGCCCCATGACTCAACACCTTATGTAATGTCGGCGACATTGGATGAAACTTGTACAAAGAAACGTACAATTCAGCAGTTTCTTTACAGTAAATTTCGAATTTTTGGATGTTAATTTTTATCCCGCAGCACATGGTGTCTAGGATGACTTTTAATCGGTAGATTAAATTCTGGTCAATCCCAGTTATTTCTGCAGCTTTCTCGTATTCATCGAAAAATCGCCTACTGGTATTCCCATCATTAGTGTTTCCAAAGTTAGCCTTTGGAATATCTACTAGTAATCCTAGTTGTTCACGAAACTTGGTTTGGATTTCTTTTTTTCGTGTCTCCACTAGTTTCTTCCCGTCGGCAGTCAGGCGAGCCCTCCACTTCATGACTGGTAATTTATAAGCTACATGCAGTATGCTCTCGAAAAATCTTATTCGAGCGTGCAGCAAAGATAGACCAAATCGCATGTTTTCCGTATTGCAGGGCCTTTCTTTTGTAAGGTCGTTGAAATCGGAGGATGTGGCGCCACATATGTAACATCTCATGGTTGACTTGGTATAGGTTGCTGCGTTACATACCTTGCCGTCCACCATGGTAAAAACTATTTTATGTTTGACGGATATGTCGTCGATCTTGGTCTTGCTCAGTTCTTTTATTCGATTTTCTACGTACTCGATTTCCTCATTAGTCACATCAGTGTTTTCTTTCACAAATCGTATGCGTATTGGTCTGCAATATCGTGGTGATGACGGAGTTGGGTTTTGCCAAATAATTTTTCTTTCCGTTCCATAGACTAGTTGGAGTGGAACGACAGAACTTTGAAAAATGTTGGCGTCGGAATCAGTCTCATTTGCAAATTTCATTTTATATTGAATCTGCTGAGATCCGTCACAGCCCCATTTGCTGATGAGCAGAAAGGACTGCTTTTCAGATTCAGTCAGTTGCTCCAAGACCTCCTCACCAAGATGCAATAATAATCGCTTGATGGTGTGATCCATTAAGCTTTGTACCCTTACTTCGGCACAGGTCTCAGTTATGCTGTGGATTTCGGGGTAACATTCTTTCTTCAACTTCTTTAGAATCGAATAGCATGGGTAAAAGCCTGGATTCGTGTCTCGAACCACTTCGTATTGGGCCTGGGTAAGCCCAGCTTCAACAAACATAAACAGGGAACGAAGGTGTGCCAATTTCGTTGAAACTTCTTTTTCTTGTTCAGCTGCTTGTTCTTTTATCGCTGCTGCATATTTTTTTGCTTTCCGGGGGCTTCTGGTAAGGACCTTTACGATTTTTGATGCTTCAACTTCGCCAGTTTCTCGAAATTTCATTTGTGTTTACTGTTGCGTATGCCAGCACATCTAAGTCAGATGTTCGAAGATTTTCAGTTTTTCGCCTTTTATTCCTTTCACATAACTCTGAAAACTTAACTTAACTGGCCTTAATCCTATAACAAAAGATAAACCTTTAGTCACTGATAAAATTCTATGAAATATAATAATGTTCGAAACAAAAGAATTGTTAACCTAAATAGGTACCTGCTTTTGGTAGCGATATGGTGCCCTTGAGCCATTCTTTGTTCGCTTCTAGGAATCTGGCTTTGGTGTTGCGGGCAGCTGACCATTTCTGCTTGAATTGGTGACGTATAATTGACAACTTGTGCTTTGCATCGGCAATGTTTGGGTCATCTTCAGAGTATTGACGGAGAAGTTCCAACTCCATAAATTCCAACTTTTCATTGAAAGTTGAAGCATTGGAGCGTTCCATGATAGTTAGTAAATCGTTTCTAGTTAATACCCGCGTCCCAGAAGAGCCTGGAAACAAAATAAACTAATTTTCATAAAAAAAACAACACGTGGTTTTTTGAGTCCATTGAAAAAAAAATTGTCAAAAATGGAGGGGTGCGTTAGGGTGGCTGTTTTACGTATTTTAGAATACTATAGAGTCTATTCTAAAACAAACCATATACATTTTTACTTAGAAATGCTCAGAAATAATTTAAAACGCTTAAAGATATTTTGAAATGCGTATTTTATAGGACTTTTTAAGAATTAGTTACTAATGGAGCTAAAGGTATAAAAACTCCCTCTTTTCCTAACAAAACTAAATAAAATAAGAAGTACACACCTGGTTGTGTAAGATCCATAGTAGAAATTCAAAAGAAATTGACTTTTTCACCATAAATTGAATATTTTAAAACAATGAAATTTGAGCGCATCGAATAATTACACGACCACGGCAAGCGAAGGGTAATTTCCGACTGAGCTCATGGAGCGGGGGAAAGTCTCTAGCGCGTCGGATTCACGCTATTGGTAGGAGGAGATACCATTGTATTTCGAGGAATAATAAAAAACGGCGTCTAACTAAAACAAAAAAAATGGATTTCGCACGACTTTTAGGGCCAAATACCTGTCTGTGCGGTGCAAGTTTAGCTTTCAAGTTACAACTTCGGTAATTGAAAAATTCTTTAAGAGTTTGTTCCTATTTTGCTACCCTTGAGACCTACATACAACAGATTTATTTACGAAACGTTCAACATTTACGAATATAAAGATTTTCCCATAGGTATACACAAAAAGGTATTTACGCAGAGTTTCAGTATTCACTGTGTTATTGGTGAATATTAGAACACTTCATTAATATGTAGGTGTACTGGGAGGACGCCTGGCACGTGACTGTAAGGGCTGGTTACCAGCTCAATGGTTGAAGCGACGGGCAGAAGGTTCCTATAAGGCAGCCTTTAACTCTTTGAGAAACTACTAAGTAACTGCTCTCACAGATTTTAGAACAATCGCACCACGTAGGTACGTGGTGCCACACAAAAACAAATACAACCGACTCCATAAAATCACAAAAACTTTTTTATTTTCGCGTTTAAGTGGTCGGTCCAAGTCGGGTGGTACTTACCTAAGATACCGATAACAACTGCATCTCACCTTTTGCAAAAAATGCTTTTCCCGATGCAGGGACTTTGATTGTTGAGGACTTCTCCTGGTGTTTCACCATCAGCTCCACTTCACCAGATGCATTTGTCGAGCACACGTTGCTTAGCTACCATATTAATGTAATCGAATCGCGACCCGTGAAATACTCATTAGAGTAGTTACGTCGGCCATCAGTTCCACTTCACCGAATGGTGCTTTCCGAGAGCAAATGTACGAGTTACTAAAAACAATACCGAAACGCTAAAAGTGTGCCTATAATATTCTTTTCTTTGCATCTTCAAAAAAAAAAAGTCTCGTGCATGCGTTTACAAACATTAAAGGTCACATACACAAACAGCCAGACCTGGACAAAGATACCTGAAGGCCATTCAGATATTTGTTCCGTGGGGGATTCGAACCCATGTCGTGCGGCGCAGCAGCCGATCGCTTAACCACTGCGTAAACCGTGCCGAAAACCGTGTCGAATTTGAAGAGTTCCCTCGTTTCCTCCTGGATCCCACCATTAGAGCTTAATATAGTGGCAATGGGACCACCTTGAGGGACCACCACCCTTTCAAACAAAAAAATATTCAACATCAGTTCACAATTGACGGAGAAATCGGTGGAAATAAAAAAATGTAAAATAAAAACAAACATTATATATACAGCAGAACTTAGAGCCTCCACCTTTTTTGAAGTCGGTTCAAAATAAAACAGGAGAATGTACTTTGTAACCGACTTCAAAATAAAACAGGAGAATGTACTTTGTAACCGACTTCAAAATAAAACAGGAGAATGTACTTTGTAACCGACTTCAAAATAAAACAGGAGAATGTACTTTGTAACCGACTTCAAAATAAAACAGGAGAATGTACTTTGTAACCGACTTCAAAATAAAACAGGAGAATGTACTTTGTAACCGACTTCAAAATAAAACAGGAGAATGTACTTTGTAACCGACTTCAAAAAAGGAGAAGGTTCTTAATTCGAACGTATGTTTTTTGATTTTAATGATACTTTTTTTGTTCGGTAGGTTATACTTCAAACCTAAGTAGCACACAAGCTGCTTAAATTACTTCTGTACAATCTGAATTTTCTATAATATTCTGTTCAAGGGTTAACTATAATACTACAGTGGTTCAGTAGCGTATTGAATCGTTCCTTAACAGGCATGTGGTACAATAGCCGTACAACAGCAAAGATAATCCCAATGAAGATACAAAGGTTTGTTATACAGTTATTGTACAAGTATTTGATATAAAGCAGACTTATAAATACCTTTTAAAACACCACTAAATCTTATAGAAGGCTTTAACAGTAAAAAGTGGTCAAATGGAGTTAGGCTTCCTTTAACACCTTAACTGCCAAACAACGAGACACAATGTAAATGTATTGTTTGTCGGTCATTTGGCATTCAACGTGTTAAACCACTAAATAAAATTACCCACAACGGACTATCAATAGTCCGTTGTGCAACCTTCTTACTCTTAAATTTATATATTAATTATAAATTTCTTTTCCCTTTTCTTTTAAGAAATTGCACCTGCCACTGTTTGTCTCTGCATCACCCAAAGGTTGACTGGTATGCCTATAGCATTAAGTCCACCTATGTACATTTGTGTGCTTAAAGTATTAAATAAATAAATAATTATCGATGTTCACCTATAAAAGTACAACAGAGCGTCAATACCAAAATCATAGAACCGAAAGGTCTACAATGGTGGATACTAGCGGTTTAAATCGATAGAATGGTTCTAGTAAACTTTGTTGTAACTTAAATTATTTTGACATTACTTACAGCCACTTCAGTTTTATTAATTTGTATATTATAGATAGAGCACCATATTCTCTAGCATAAATAATAAAAGAGTGATGTTGCCGAGTAGGTAATGTAGAACTCAGCTTCTGCTCCGTTTGAAGGTGAAATATGAAAGTCTTTTGCCATGCAAATGAGGTTGTTTAGAATGTTACCAGTGTTCCGGTCGCCCTCCCCCCCCTGCCCCCCTCCCCCTGCCCCGGCCCCCACCGCAGTATATACCTACTGTAGTAAAATTAATTCTAATTCTCGAAGTATTGAGCATATTTATTACTATTTCTCTCTTTCTGAAAAGAGAAAAATGACACGAATATCGCATAAATATAAACATATACGTATATATAGATCAAAGCGAATTCTAGCTCTGTTCTATGTCTCCGGGTGTGGGTGCAGGATGTGTCTGTGAACATCGAGAGGTTTGCAGCGAGGTGCCCTCGGCGTAGGGTCCTCCAGGCTCGGTGCAGCTGGTAGTTTCGTCACCACGTTCAGTATTACAGGTAGCATATTCCATTAATTTTCGTGAATTCAATCTGTGGGCGCTCCGCACTTCACAAGTTGTTTGTTCGTACCTAATTTGAAATCTTATCGCGTCCGAAAGTTTAGCAATAAGGTCTCGCTGCCACATTGAGAGCGGTACCTCGAGTGTACACGTACAGTCGTACACACATAACATACGATATTACACGATGTACGTATTGATTGATATTGTCTTTTGAGCTGCTTACTATGTGTAGTCGCGCAGTTGATTCGCAAGTGGCGTACGAGCGCATCACCTATCAATGAAACAATAAAACCATTTTATTGAAGTAAGTATCTCGCAGCGAAGCTCTCGTCCGCGGAATTAGCGCTCAACGTGTAAACATTTACACGAGAACTAGTCATCCACTGGACACGTCTGCTCGGCGGGCCGTCTCTGTTGCCGCTTTATAGCTTTACAATAGCGAGGTACGAACGACGGGCCGGCGCGGCGGTCCCGGCGACAGCGTCCGGTCCGGTAATGCAAGGTCGGTTGTAAAACGTCGCCGACTTTTACGAACGATAAAGCCGTTCGGGAGTGAAGATAGCGGAGGTTAGCAAGAGGCGTGCGGCGAGGTGCGCCGCTCCCGCCGCCACCCCTCGACCCATTTGCATAATGAGTGGCGCGCTCACGTGCTGCGCCCTCGCCCAGCCCGCGCCCAGCCTGCACACACCACGTGCGCCATTGACAGCGCTATCGCGTACTTATTCCGGGACTTCGTGACGTGCCCTCATTAAGATATACGATGTTACTCTCGACTGAGAACATTCCATTAAGATTGAACTCGTACACATAACAGCGCAAGCTGCCGCCTACACTTCACACGAGCAGTGCTAGAGGGATACTAGACAATGCTCCACCGCGTCTGTGAGAGCAGTACCAGTACTGCCAAACGAGCTGATGCCTCGGTCAACGTCAATTGTAGAATGTATAGCCTACACGTTGAGTGTACCTAACACGTATAAGAACATCCCTTACGAGCGATGCCACTCATGTCATTAGCTTTATCTATTAGAAGAATTCCCAGGGCGGGATCGATGAAATTATTTATTTCGCTTTGGATATTACGATCACGATACGCGTACACAAGGCGCGGTATATATATTATATACGTACTATAGAACGTAAACAATTTATGGCCCCTTAGTTCGCTTCGGTCACTGTCTACAAAAGCTCGTAACTTCATTTCCTTAACGAGGTAAAGCTATTATTGGCTGGCGTGGGCATCTACCTCTCTCACGCCCACTGCTGCATCGGCTAGGTCTCGGCGACGTGAACCATGCACTTGTTGTTTGCTACAGTAAAGCAATGATTAGCTGCTAACGATTCACGAACCATCAGAGCCTAATTAAAATTTAGGTATTTCTTTGTGTGGTGGTTTATAATATTCGCTGTCCGTATATCCGTATCCGTAGCGCCACAGTATACATGGTATGACGGAGGAGGAGAACGTGGTGCGTCCGCACCAGGAGATGGCCGTGCTGTCGCTGGAGGAGAAGAAGTTCCTGCTGGGCGTGGAGCGCGGCGACGTGGCAGGCACGCGGCGCGTACTGCAGCGCGCGCGCGACACTGGCCACATCAATGTGGACTGCGTGGACCCATTGGGCCGCAGCGCGCTGCTCATGGCCATCGACAACGAAAATCTGGAGATGGTGGAACTGCTGCTGGAATTCGGCGTAGAGACGCGTGATGCGCTGCTGCACGCCATATCCGAAGAGTTTGTGGAGGCCGTGGAAGCGCTGCTCGACCATGAGGAGCGCACCAAGAAGCCCGGCGAGCCCAACGTAAGCAGCTTCGCTTTAGATGTCATGTTTGTATTTCGCAAGCATTCGATTGCTTATTTAAGTGACCGCGATACGTTACAGAGTTGGGAGGCGCTGCCGCCGGAGACGGCGACGTTCACGGCGGACATCACGCCGCTGATCCTGGCGGCGCACCGCGACAGCTACGAGATTATCAAGCTGCTGCTGGACCGCGGCGCCAACCTGCCGGTGCCGCACGACGTGCGTTGCGGCTGCGACGAGTGCGTGCGCTCGCGCCGGGAGGACTCGCTGCGCCACTCCCGCTCGCGCATCAACGCGTACCGAGCACTCGCCTCGCCATCACTTATCGCGCTTTCCTCTAAAGACCCCATCTTGACGGCTTTCGAGTTGTCTTGGGAGCTGCGGCGGCTGTCCGCGCTCGAACATGAGTTTAAGACTGAGTACCAGGAGCTGCGCGCGCAGTGCCAGGAGTTCGCGACGGCCCTGCTGGACCACACGCGCACCTCACACGAGTTGCAAGTGCTGCTCAATCACGAGACGGGCTCACCGCAGGTGCCGCTGCCGGAGCCAGGCGCGCCGGAGAGAATGCGTCTGTCCAGACTTAAGCTTGCTATTAAGCTTAGGCAAAAGAAGGTAAAGTAAACTTAATTTCCGCTGCCATACTAACATGCAAGTGGTTCGTTGATACTAATGACTTGCTGCAACGCATCATGCGTTCCAGTTTGTGGCGCACCCGAACGTGCAGCAGCTGCTGGCTTCCATCTGGTACGAGAGCGTGCCGGGCTTCCGGCGCAAGAACATGTTGCTGCAGGCGGCGGAGATGGTGCGCATCGGCGCCATGTTCCCGCTGTACTCCCTGGCCTACCTCGTGGCGCCGCACTCCTCCGCCGGTCGCACGCTCAGGAAGCCGTTCATCAAGTTCCTGTGTCACTCGGCGAGCTACTTCATGTTCCTATGTAAGTGACGGGTATTAGTAATGACGTCTTTTGAAGGAGTTTTGCGTTCCTACACTCTTCGCCACTGATACTGACTAATTGGAACGGTATGCTTGCAGTTCTGCTGATACTGGCATCGCAGCGCATTGAGACGGCGGCCGGGGGGCTGCTGTGGGGCGCGGCGCCGCACGGGGAGCCGCTGTCGCGCCGCGGCGCTCCGCCCTCCCTGGTCGAATGGCTGATCCTAGCCTGGGTCAGCGGTCTGTATTGTTACACATTACTTTAACAATTTAAGTTTAGTAAGTGGTTCAAAATAAAATTGAAATCCTACTTACGAACGTTAAAAGGTGTGAATGATAAATGAATGAATTCCTGAAAAATGACTTTTACAAAGGCAACATACACGTCAGAAATTGATTAATTTTTAAACTACTTCGGGTTTCCCCTACATGAATACTCTAAGAAGAAACACCCAAACTTAGACCAACATTGGAGGTTCCGGGCTGTTTTACAGTCCAGACGTTACCTTGTTCAGACTGTGTATCATGCGTGTATCTTTATTTTACCACCTAAATAAATGATTTGATTTGATTTGATGCACATACGTGTCTGAGATGAGTTTTTGAGGAAAGAACCACATAGACATGAATGGACATGTCCAGTCAGTGAAGGCATTTTCCAGTAATCATAAAACTCAATTTATAACTTAAGAAGCTCATCGACTCTACGAACAAAAACAAAGAAAGAACATTTGGGTAGTCCACATAAAGTAGGCACAACTTCCTCAAACTGCCAAGCAAAAATTTAAAATAGAAAGAACAAATAAAAAACCTCGTGGTCCTCGTGGTAGCTTCATTCACAGTATTTAAAATAATAATAATATAATGCTCTAAAAAGTAAATATTCATTTTAATAATAACATCATACTTAAAAATACAAATAGCTACAATATAGTGCTGCTGTATAAGTATCGCGATCGTAATAAGTGCGTGTAAGCAGGTGAAGTTCACCGAGTATACCTGTATAACTTGCAGGTCTAATCTGGAGCGAGGTGAAGCAACTATGGGATATGGGGCTGCGGGAGTATGTGCATGATATGTGGAACGTGATAGACTTCGTCACCAACTCGCTGTACGTCGCCACTGTCGCGCTGCGGATCGTCTCACATTTTCAGGTAAAATACTCAGAGTGACTTAGGTGAATTGTGAGCAGTGCTTCTCATATAGGAGAACACTGTGTTGGGGTTGAGCATATCAAGCACTCTATAGGTATACGGCGCGTAGGTAGAACAGAAGATTATTATACACAATGATAGTAGATTAAATAAAAATACAACGCCTCGCAGCAAAGGAAAATATCCCCATAGGAAATTCGGTTAACCAGAATATCTAGTAGATATCCCTGAAGGATAAATTGCGAAATGAACATTCCAAAACAATGAAAAAAATAAATGAAAATAGTACGCCCGTAGCTGCCCGCGCCGCATGGGCTGCAGCAGCCCGCGCCGCAGTATGGCCCGGTTAATCAGCCGACAACCTCCTGGGTTAAGTACCAGCAAGATTAAGTGTTTCTGTGTCTGTCGAAAGCCTGTCCACCCAGTGTGCGGATGTTGATGCCAGTTGCTACATCCTTGTTTGACTCAGGTGCGTCGCGAAATGGCGGCAGGTCTTCAATGGAACCAGCCGCGAGAGCAATGGGACGCGTGGGACCCGATGCTGCTGTCTGAGGGGCTGTTCTCAGCCGCCAACATCTTCAGTAGCCTCAAGCTGGTGTACATCTTCAGCGTCAACCCGCACTTGGGCCCGCTGCAAGTCTCGCTGAGTAGGATGGTGCTCGACATTCTCAAGTTCTTCGTCTTAGATATACTAGTCATCTTTGCATTTTCATGTGGTGAGTGTACTTGGTTGTACAATTGTTGAAGTGACCGATCTGTTCAAACTGAGAGTAACCCGGGGCTGTGCCGCGACAGGTCTGAACCAGCTGCTGTGGTACTACGCCGACATGGAGAAGAAGCGCTGCACGATCGGCACCCACCCCCCCAACGGCACCTTCCCCGACCCTGACGCCTGCATCGTGTGGCGGCGGTTTGCCAAGTGAGCATCCCTTCACCCATACATTTTGTTTATTTCTTGGAATTTAATAAAGTCTGTAACTGCAAACATATCATTGAGCGTTGACTTATGGTAGAGTCCCTGATCAAAAAATTGTAATTATGAAATCCAGAGATTATACAAGGTTATTTAGCTAAGCACTATTTATTTTAATAATCAAAGCTCGGCAATGGCAGAATTATTTCAGCTGTAGTCGTTGGTAGTTAATCTTTCGTATTCTGAAAGTGAATAAAGTTGTTACGATGTAATCAAATAAACAGCGCATCGTTTTCTCGTCCCTTCAGTTATGGCTTATAAAATAAACGCCGCTTGGCTGCCAGCCATGTACTTATTGCTCTCATGATCTCTTACATGATAGTTCCAGATTATGTCCGAGACCACGGCATTGGCTCAGAAAAAGGCCATTTGCATAAATTATGTACTTTCCTGATCTTTCTACTACATTTTTGATTATATGAATGTTGTTTGTGGCTGCTGTAAACAACATATGGTAATAGGGGAGGGCATTACAGCCGTTAAGAAGACTCGTATTTATTATTGACTACTTGTTGCCTGCCTCGCAGTTTGTTCGAGACGATGCAGACGCTGTTCTGGGCAGCCTTCGGGTTGGTGGACCTGGACTCGTTCGAGCTTGACGGCATCAAGATCTTCACGCGTTTCTGGGGAATGCTGATGTTCGGCACGTACGCCGTCATCAACGTCATCGTCCTGCTCAACCTGCTCATCGCTATGATGAACCACTCGTACCAGCTGATCTCCGTAAGTTATGCGTACCTGCACAGCTGGTCGGGAGGCTTCGGGCCCAAGAGGGAAGTCCCCTGTTAGAGTTAATAATCCATTGCGATTCTTAAAGTTTGATCTTTATTTTCTTTACAGACTTGACTTTACTCTAGGTTAAAAGGGCTGTGTGGGTGTGATTTGACCGCATCCCGCATCCACAAAAACACACTTTCGCATTAGTTTGTTCGAAAGGGGAGTGCCCCTTTCGAACAAACTAATGCGAAATTGTGTTTTGTTTCACGCAGAAAGAGCATCGACATTGTGTTTGCCGTAGATATAGTTTAAATGGAACTAGATGTCTGGAAACATAAAACAGTTTACCATAAATTAATGTTCGGGTGTACGTGATGTTTGCAGGAGCGCGCAGACGTAGAGTGGAAGTTCGCTCGCAGTAAGCTGTGGATCAGCTACTTCGAGGAGGGCGGCACGGCGCCGCCACCCTTCAACGTACTGCCGTCGCCCAAGAGCGCGCTGTACGCGTGGCGCTGGCTGCAGCGCCGGCTGTGCAGTCAGACGCGTGCCAAGCGGGAGCACATGCGCACCATCAGAGTAAGTTACCTGCAACGTGCTGCCATCGACAAGAGCGCGCTGTACGCGTGGCGCTTTTTCATTGCCAAGACTCTGTACAAACGGGAGGTATACTGTTTAATCTTAGGGAGCACTTTCTCCATTCCAATGTGAGTATGCATCAGGATTAGTCCCTTGTCTACACAAGGGTTTCCGAAAGGTTCTTAATGTTCTTGTCACCGATACCCAAGCGGCATATCGTCTTTGGTTGTTTTCGTCTTGATAACGGCGATACTTGCGTAGACACAACGTCGTAGCCAGGATCATCCACTA
Source organism: Phlogophora meticulosa (assembly GCA_905147745.2). NCBI lineage: Eukaryota > Metazoa > Arthropoda > Insecta > Lepidoptera > Noctuidae > Phlogophora > Phlogophora meticulosa. The sequence goes on from LR990521.1 coordinate 326,907, forward strand.
ACAACTTGCCCTTAAATATTCCCTTGTGGATATCAGGGTACCTTACCAATTCTTGACGACGATGTTCAGATCCAGTCTACTGAGACAATCCGATTATCACTGATAGGTTACATCCTGCTAATCGACTCGTCGATTAATTGTGCAGCAATTAATTGTTCGAGTTGCCGTTCCCCATGGTGAGAACCTGGCGAAACTGAAAAAGAAAATAATAAAACAGTACGAGTATATCGATTTTGCTTATGAGGCTACTAGCCTATGGAATATGGACTTAACAATATTGTGCTGTAAATGGTTCCATAGCGAAGAGTTTCGACCAACACCTAAAACTATCGCTTATCAGCTGGGTCTAGAGACAGATGCAAAATACGGTCGTCTTGGGCACGCACGCATTGAAACCATACTCCTCACTCTAGATCTCTCATCATCGTTACCTCGGGTTTAACCACCTCGCTTGACGACGCTTGACCTTGGAAGCGCTTCGCTAACGCTTTATTGCATAAGGCGATTTTCACACTGCCACGCATCACGCTGCATGTTGCGTATCAACTGATCTGAATGAACGCACGTGGATGCATTATCTGTGTGTTGATGTGTGAGTGTTTTATATAGAAACGGAGATACCTACAAGCAACGTTACAACACGCATTCACGCGCTACGCTGCGTGGTGCGTGGCAGTGTGCTAATCGCCTAAAAGTAGTCGACAATGTGATTGTAAAGACTATGCACATTGTCATAGTGTAGGTAGTTATAGAGTTTAAAGAGAACACCAGAGGAATATATCTCAATTAAAACCTTTAGTATCAATCCCTGCAGTCGTATGTCTACATGGTACAATGGGAAGTTGCTGAGTGGGACACACTAGCCACCCCTCTCGCTCTGCTGCTCTCTGCTCACTGAGTTTAATTAGCTCTATTAATTTTATTTTTTTCATTGTTCGCAGAGAAAAGCCAAACAAGCAAATGAACGGGATTTCCGTTATCAGGTTTGCCGTTTATTCGTACTTAATTCTATTGTTTCTTGAAATGTTTCACTTGTCTTTATAGGTATAATAAGTCTGACACAATTACTGCTTTCTTTTTATGTTTCTATGAAGTAGTTCTAGTAATTTATGCCTGCCTTCAGGCCATAATGCGCAACCTGGTGCGCCGGTACGTGACGGTGCAGCAGCGACGCGCAGAGTGCGGCGGCGTCACGGAGGACGACGTCAACGAGATCAAGCAGGACGTCAGCGCCTTCCGCTGCGAGCTGGTGGAGATCCTGCGCAACTCCGGCATGAACACCTCAACCGTCAACGCTGGAGCGCCCGGTAAAACTTACAAAATAACATAAAATTAGAGAATTCTCGTTTCTTTCTTATATACGTATGTATAGGTGACGGTGACGGATAGGAACAACTGAAAGATTTAATACTTACACCTAACACCAACAATCAAAAACACAATTAACTGTAAGCCGCAAAGCCGTTACAAGTCTTAACGAGAAGAATTTGGAATGTGAGCAAACGAGAGCACACAGCTAAATCAAATCAACATTGAACGAGAAAAAAATTGCCCCTTTCTTGTTTTACAAGAGAGAAAACGACGAAAACAGCCTAAATTAAGTAAAGTTTTCGAAAACCTGAATGAGCGGCAATATCAATCTTAGGCAGAGGCGGCTCGTGACAAAATAGTATGGGTGTTCACTTGAAAAGTCAAAGTCAAAGTTCCTTATTTATTTGCAGTAAATGTGGTACAAAAGGTAAAAACAGTTAAAATACATAGCATTAGCAATACAATTTAATTTATTTTAAACAAAATTACTTATATAGGAAATGCATACGTCTGTCTTTTTGGTATGCAAAAATATCTATAACTTTTTTGTGAAAATCAGATATCTGATTAATCAGCCGTTTTTCTATTGATATCATGCACAACGCATTTAAACGGTCCTGTGTCATGCTATTACGCGTAAAAGTTTTCACTTTATTTAAGGTGGAAAAACAGCGCTCACTTTCGACCGAGGTCATCGGTATTGTACAAATTAATTTTAATAAATTAATACTTTCAGCAAAAACTGACTCTAGGTTGAACTCTATAAAGTGTTGCAGTAAAGCTACTGCGCCATCCGCGTTATGGAAATCTTCCCTGCTGTAAATAACCATTAGCTCGTTTTTGAGTTTTGAGCTTTCCAAAAAATCGTATGTTTTAACCACTTTTTTGAATTCTTCTTCCGGAAAGTTTTGGTTTTAATTCTCAAAATTGCCAGTAAAAAATAGTTTTGACGCCAATAGATGATCAGTATACACAAATCTGTCCTTTATTTGCATTCTTACTACGTCACATATTTCTTTACGCATTGCCGAATGACTGACATTATTCGGCCGGCGTTTTTTCGCGGGCGAAGGCGGCGGCACTGCGTTACGCAACTCGCTTACTGTTTTTTCAAATTTGCCGACTTCGTTAGTAATTTTTATCGAGTCAATAGATCGGGTCTGTAAAAATTTAAACAGCATTTCACAATGAGGCATCAGTGTTGCGAAGAAATTAAGCCAATACAGGAAGTCGTCATTATTTAAATATGACAGGAGTGATTGAGCTTGGTTGAATGTGTTCGAATCACTGTTTGGCGAATCCTTGATAGCTTGCATGCACTCTTTCAGGGGCTCGATGTTATCGTTAATAACTATCACGGTCCGTGTATTATAATTCCATCTAGTCTGTGGAGCGGCTGGTATCCTGCGGTTGACGATTTCTTTTAGGAATTCCGATCTTTTCGGCGAACGCGTAAAAAACGACGGAAACGCGTGCAGGTTGCAAAAAAAACTTCTTACAGCATTATTAATTGATGCCCCTCTTTCTAATATAAGATTGAGTTGGTGTGCATAACAGTGCACATAATATGCATATGGATATATATACTATATATCTTTTACAATTTTCTGCACACCATTTGAATTTCCACTCATAACTGAAGCTCCGTCGTAACATTGTCCAATTAATTTATTTTTATCGATATTTAACAAATCCAGCTCATTCAGTATCTCCGCCGCTAATATGTCTGCCGTGTGCCCTTTAGGTTGCAAAAATTTTATAAATCTCTCATATATTTTACCATCATGAACATACCTCACAATAAACACTAACTGTTGAATTGTAGAACAATCTGTAGTCTCATCTGCCTGAATGGCAACAAAGTTGGCTTTTTTAATTTGTTGTTGTATTTCACCTATGCAAACCTCGTAGATCGCGTCTAAAATGTCGTTTTGAATTGATTTTGAAGTACCTTTAAAAATGGAGCTGCTGGTTAAATGCTGCTTCATGGCCAAATCAATCTCGGCAACAAGATCTACCAAACCTCTATATATTCCGGGATTCAGGGATTCCGAAGACTCATCGTGCCCCCTTAAAGCAATTTGAAATCCACCACAAAATACTACACAATCTATTAATCTTCGTAAAATATGCCTGTTTTCGTCGACACGGTCATTGAACTCACGTATGGACTTTCGGTACGCGGAATCTAGTGCTTTACGAATGTCTTGTCGTCCGATAGACGCTAATTGCAGTTCATTCAACAAATGATACCGAGATTGTGAATGTTTTTTCATCTTCATTGAAAGATGAGCTAAGTCTTCAACCCCCGTTTCGGTCCAAGCAGTCTCACCTCCGCCGGCCGTGCCCGCTTCAAACAAAAGACACGGAAAACAAAATAGTTTGTTACTCACATCACAACCACATAACCACGGTGTTTTCACATATTGTTCGGATTTAAACACACGCGTATATGTTTTCGATTTTGTTGTACATTTTTGCGTAAGGTTAAGTTCAGGCCGTGGCGGTCCCTTTGCCTTCAATTCAAGCCGAATTTGTAACGACTTTTCACAGTTTTTAATGAACTCCACATTATAATTGTCCATTTTAACACTTACTAGTAATAACTGATAAGTATAGTCTATTGCAACACGTTTTAAGCGATTATTAGTAAAAAAAAATCCCGAATTACATTCGCGCGCACGCATCTAAGTTGACTAGTGTTTGTTTATATCAGAGTGGCAACGTCGCGCGCAATCGCTGTCGTGCCACAGGTCGTGCGGGCGGGCGCGCACATTTGATAAAATAACCGGCAACGTCGCGTGAGCGGCGCTCCAAAGTTGGCTATTTTTTCATAGAAAATCTTTTGTTTCACGCGCAGGACTAAGGCCAAATTTCTCTTTCACTCCTGTTGGATTTCGTATTAGGCAATGTACTGAATCTTGTTTCATTGGAGCGCAATCGTGAGCGCTCCGCTTCGCGCGTTACCTATGACATGATGGTGTATGGGATGACGGGTATTTACAGTAGTTCTTTACGATAGATTTTAAATAGTAATATTATTAATGAAATTATGGAGTATAATTTTATTATAATTATTTATGGGAGGGAGTTCACTGCACCAGCGCTCCTTAGGGCGAGCCGCCTCTGATCTTAGGTATACCTAACGGTTTTCAGTGTAAGAGTTGCTAAATTCTAAAATTTAGGAACTCTTTTTCACCTTGCACGCGAATCTCATTATTAATATTCGGTGTCATCTGCAGGAGGCGGGGGCGGCAAGAAGAACCGTCAGAAGGAACGCCGTCTGATGAAAGGGTTCAACATTGCGCCAGGCGGCTCGCTGGCGCCGGTGGACGAGTTCTTTGCGTCGCTCCACCACGAGCACGGCGGCTCGCACGGCGCCGCGCACCACGCCTCGCTGTCGGCGCTGCTGGGCGGCCGCCTGCGCACCTCGCAGTCCAGCCTGTCGGACGGCGCGGGCGCGGCCGGCGGGCTGGCGGCGCGCCGCAAGCCCAGCTCGCACAAGCGGCGCTGGGGCACCATCATCGAGGCAGCCCGCGCCGCGCGCGTCTCACGCCTTATTGGCCGCTCAAGGTCAGAAGATTCCGTCTGCGATCATGCGCGACAGTCGCCCAGGTAATAAGTTGCTTTTGCTCTCACCGACATTTCCCATCCTTCAAATGAAAGGAACCCTGCTGCATAACTTAATGGCGACCTATACGTACATAGTCTTGAGCTTGCATTTCATTTCGATTGTCATGATGTCAGCAACTCACAAGCTCAATCCGGCCGGTTTTTATTTAGCGCCAGCGAGCGGTCGGACTCCGGGAGCGATTCGCAGCGGAGTCCGGAGCGGACTACCCGCAGCGGTCCGCTGCACCCGTTAACAGCGCTGGCAGCGCTGAAGCGAAAGCGGAAGAAGTTCTCAGACTCTCGGCGCGCCGGAGCCGAGGCGCGCGCCGCCGCCGGGACGGAGGCGCTGCAGCGCGCCAGCTCGGTGCCGGCGCGGCCCACGTCGCTGGCCGGCTCGCAGCCGCGCGCGCCCCCGCCGCCGCCGGCCTCCGTGTCGCCGTCCACCACGGCGGAGAGCGTGGCGGGGCGCGGCGGCAGTCGCGAGCCGCTGCTGGCCAGCCTGGACGACGACGCGCACAAGGTGGGCCGCAGCGCGCACCACGCGCTGGCCGAGCCCGCTCGGTCTCGCGCCGAGGCGGACGGTGCTGAGACGCGTGTGGACGATTCCCAGGAGGCGTGCGGGCGCTGCGGGTACGAGGCGGGCGCGGCAGGCGCGGGCGACGCGGCTGAGGCGGGGGGCGCGGACGAGGGCGCGCCGTGCGGGCGCTGCGCGGCGCTGGCGCGGCTGGCGGGCGTAACGCCGCTGCACGGCCACGCGCCGCACCACTCGGCCGGCTGGCTGTAGTGCCGGCCGCCGCCAGCCCCTGCCGGCTGCGAACGCGGCGGGGCGCGCTATCACCACGCGGTGCTGAACGGCCGCAGCACGATCCTCGCTAGTTGCACTATGCTGTAGTTACATTTCGTGTTAGTTACATAAATGAGTGACGCAAGTTAATTCATTGATCATTGTGAACTAGATACATCGTTCGCCTGCACTCGACACTAAGCACTATGTAGTAATACTACTTACAGTGAGTCAACGTCCATAACATGATGTCACACCTGTAGTTCACGAAGGGTTGGGCAAAGGTGTACCTACACTCTACAGTACACCCACATTTCACTAGTTCTGTACGCAAGTACCATAGACCGGTCACAAATCCTGCTACAGTGAAATTCTAGATGGACGAAACCGTATAACACTTTGCCCGACCCGAAATCGAACCCAGGATATCATGCTCACCAGTAGCGCTTACGCCCATTACACCAACGAGGCAGTCCATAATTCTGAATACATTAAGCAGATCTCATGCCTCGTACAGTCAGCAACAAAAGTTGGTTAATAGTCACTGATACTTTTGAATCATAACAAAAATCGGAGTAGTAGGTAGTAGGTAGGTAGGTAGGTAGGTACCTAGATTAAAACGAACCCTGCACTCAAATAAGGAATGCTAAATAATTGCCAAATAATGTGTCTATAAATAATAGGTAAACACATTGTCATCTACTTTCGTTGCTGACCGTCCCTATAGTTCACGATTTAATGAAATTCAAAAATCATAAATTGCAAATTTACTGAAATTGCTTGAAAGTTTCCCAAACATTGAGCTAACACACAATTTAATTCTGTAAAAACCGAAGCACATAAAATTACAAATGGATAAATATTGCTGCTCAGCGCAGCGTGGGTATTTGTGTAGTGACATAGTATGTACTCGCGCGCCGATCCGGGGTACGCGTTGACTGACTGTAACCACAGTAAAGGAGCTTCAAAACGAGCCATATTTTATTGCGATAAGGGGCTGCAGTAGGTATATTCAAGTATAGACCGACCACAACAGTAACATATCTATTGCTAAGCCTGACCAACAAGCATTCTCACTCATCGCGGTACACACGGACTACAGGCTACACTCAGGCCAACAATAGCTACTGTTACTGCATGAAACGAAATTAATCACACAAAGTCAGAAGTGTTGCCAGATGAAAACAGTGCAGTTATATAATAAGGAATATAGGTACAATGCAAATAATGATATGATTTGAGTAAAACAATTTGATAAACCTACTTGCTTAATTGTCACACTAAGTTTTCATTGTAAATATTATAATCGCATTTTCTGCTGAAATAAAGCACAAAATAAATTATTTTACTTAGTTTAGGCTAAAAAGTTAAACGTATCGTGTTAAATGACGTCACATCATAGCCGCGACAGAACAGAGTTACAGACGTTCGAACTCTACTAGACAATTATTGTAAGAGTAAAATATGCTCGTCTTAAAGCGCCTTTATAAATAGACAGACTGCTGAAACTGTTCATTTAGTACATGATAACATTACACATACTAGTTACCAACACAACATTATTATCAATATTTAGTGGATAAATCTTCCTATAATATTATAACGAAGACATATTTTATCAAACACCAACTAGTTAAGTAGCTACAAACATATTTTAAAGTACCTACAAATAAGTATTTATTGTATTATATTTGTAAGAAATTATTTTATATACGTTTTAAGATAAAATTACCTAAATTACTGACAGCGGGTTGACTTACACAAATCTGATGTTGTTTACGAGTATATTGTCTCTAAGCTGGCGACTATAGTGACTGTCGTGTCAGCCAAACGAACTAGCGCAGGATAACGTAAGGTGTATCTATTCATTCCCTATTCAAGCCTACTACTTTACGTACTTACCTACACTATCAAAATGTACAGAACAGCTGATTTTTTCATAATTATGGGTTGGTCCCAAAGTGAAAGCTGTTCTTATTCATGAGTAGGTACAATGACCCCTTATAATATTTGGTAAATGAATAGATCACTATATATATAGTTATATAATGGGTACACAACTAGCGATATAATGGAAAGATCGCATGTTTCACAGACGACGAACCGAACTCCCCGAACAAGTAAGTCAACCCCCTGTGTGTAAGTTGTTTAGTATAAGGTATACTAATAGCCAATAAGTTACTAAATATAATCATGATGTGTTCCAGAATGTTTTCCAATTAAGTTACTCGGTCGGCGCACAGTGAAATAGTGGTACTATTATTACTAAGTAAGGACGAACAATATAAAACAGGGATTTTAAATGAAACAAGTTATACCTACTTACCTAAATATCCGATTCCGGTATGAAATACCCCTGACATTTTATAAGACACGTTAGGTTAAGTAGAAAGTAGGCGAATAGTTGCTAATAAACTGGTGTCGCAATACTGGTTCACCCACACGAGAACATCCTGTATCCACACCATCCACACTATCCACACAGATCTTGACCAGCTCCATAGGGCTTTTGTAAAGTTTCACTTTATTCATTTGAGTCCTACACAAAACGAGGATATGGTAATTAATCATTATTGTCTACAAAAAATCATCAAGAATATGAACAGTGAATGCGATGTCGCGAATGTTTGTCTGCCAGTGAGTTGCGCAGAAACACGAGCTTGTCATCACAGAAATCGCATATCATTTTTCAGAAGGTAGGTACTATAACACTTTATATATAGGTACCTAATTCAGGTTACGGATGTGAACCAAGTTTATTGCCTACAAGTAATAGCATACATACCCAACCATTTAAATAGCTTACCAATATAATCATATTCATTACACATAAGTAAAATAGGAGAATATATACAATTTTACAATATTTACGTACTTATCCATCACACGGGCCCTTTTTTAACGAGGTTTTTTTACTGCACTGAATTTTCAAGAGTCAAACATCCAACGGTGCGCGCTTTTAACGCCCTAGGGAAGTTAGCATCTCAACGCTTAGCTCTACGCCGAGAGTTACAAATCGATTGCACAATTTTGTGACGCGTTAGAGGTTTAGAAAAGCGCCCGTGTGAACGGAGGTTTACAGCTGATCTGTAGTCTGTATTCCTGAAAGTGGGTAACAGTTAGATAATCATGTTTATAAATATTATGATTGTTTACGGTTTTACTCTTGTGTTTATTGTAGGTTTGCCCGACTACTTTCGAACTCGTGCGGACGGCAACAGTCCACCGGTCGCGCCCTGATGAATTCCGATAGCTCGGATTGATGCGCTGACAAAGGCTTCATGACAAAATAACTTGACGTGGCTAAATCGCTTTATGTACTGTATTTATTTGTTTTATTTTTATTTATTTGTACACTAACTTAAGTGTAGTGACTCGCTCGCCGGTCTGGCCTCCATCGCGGCCGCTCGCGTCCCCGGGGCCCGCGCTCCGTGGGGCCCGCGCTCCCCGGCGCCCTCGCTCCCCGGCGGCGCGCCGCGTGCTCGCCACATATCGTCCTCGTGTACGCCTGCTACGTGTATCATTGTTTATCTTATAGTTCATTGAGTGCTGGCCAGTTGGCCACGCCACCTGTGGCCACCGGCGGCTGGCCAGCACTACCAGAGGCCTTCACGCGTTAAGTTGTTCGCCGCGGTCCGGCCACACGGCCGCGCCGGCACATAATCGATTATATTTTGTAAAGAATTGTTATTTATTTATACATTATATTTGTATATAACGGTGCGAAGTTTAATAAAATAAGCACTATTCTTTGAGTTGTTTTATTTGTATTCACAGTAGGTACCTACTTCGCAGCAGACTTGATCGTCGGCCTCGTAGGTCGCAAGCGGGACTGCTGGGTGTGAAGTCCTGGGTTTGATCCTGAACCTGGATCGAAGTTAAGCTGTACTTGCCGAGGTCGGCCCGTAAATAGGCGACCGTCCATACCGAGACTGCTTCGTGCCTGGGAAAGCTGACCGGCTGACATTGGCTTATCTTCGAGAGAAACAAAAATGTATGATAACCAGTCTTTCCAAAGGATATCGGGTTACCTAGTCACTGGGTTATGGGGGACAGATACGCTATTATTTAAATGATTAATTATTAAATTAATTAATTAACAAGTGAAAACCGTCGATCCGGACCATCACAAAGCCGCGCGTAAATAGGTAGGTACAGATTAAATTCTAAAAATATTTTTTTTAAATAAAATTATACCGACTCCAAAAGAAACACGCTAGGTATGCGCCACGTCTCGTTAGCCAAGGAAAGTGGGGTGACGCCCTTTTGCCACTGCGACCTCATCTTGATGCATCCTCACGTCGGCTTCCAGGAACTAATCCCTGAGGTCTTAGCGTTTGAGAAACCTCGACCTCCGCATTTCTTCGGGATATAGTCCCATCACCGATGGTCGTGGGTGAGCATAGTGAACGAATGAATTTCATTCATCCGATGCAGAGAGACCGGTAGAGCATGATAGTTTCGTCTTAATTTATCATACGAGTAACATGCACCTGGCTGATCATGGACAAAGGTACCTATGTGATGTGAATGATACGATCTACGTCTTTAGCGTAAAATTTGTTGCTAAGAAAAATGAAAGGCAATTGCAGTGATGATAAAAATGTTGTATAAATGATGATTCAAGCTAAACTACGGTAGTACCTATTACAAATAAATTCGGTACAAAGTTGCCATTTTTTACAACATTGTGCTAGATAGATGGGATCGAGACCGCATGGTGGAGTCAAATATATCAAGTTTAACCCTAGCTCACTAACCTTAATTTCGAGTATTGTTATCACAGGGTTAGGAGGCAGAAGGAGACCCAATGTCTCCAATACTATTTAACAAGTTACTAGTGATATTTGCAAAAAAAACATGAATGTTTATGTATCCCAATACGCCGATGATTTCGTCCTCTAGGTATATTTCTGGACAAGACACTAGATTTATGATCGCCCCTCTTCAGGAAGCCATAGATAATTTAACGAATTTGCTGGGAGTATTAGGTCTGGAACTATCTCCCACGAAAAGTAAAATATTTTTATTTTCTCGAGGAAATACATTACAGCAGGCAAATGTTTTTATCAACAATGTCAGTTTGGAAACCGTTCCCATTGGTAAATATTTAGGATTCTTGTTAGATTCATCATTGAGATGGCGTAAACAGATCAATGAAACCTGTGAAAGAAGTATGAGATTTTTAAATGTTATTAAGGTATTGGCAGGTTCTTCTTGGGGAATCCATCCAATGCATTTAAGACGTCTATATGTTGCAATCATTTTCAGTCGGTTAGATTATGGAAGTTTTTAGTTCTACAATAGTGCTAAGACCAATATTTCGAAATTACACAAAATCCAAAACCAAGCCATGAGAGTAGTTGGCACTTTTTAAAGTGGCCCAATGCACGCGATGGAATCGGAGTTATGTCTGCCACCATTGTTTATGCGACGGAAATATTTAGCCGCAAATGTTTGCTTAAAGCTAAGTATTGTTGACGGTGACACCATTTAAATGATATCAAAATTAAAATCGACATGCGAGGAGGAATCATATTGGCGCAATAAGAAAAAGCCGTTGCTAACTATCGCAACTGACGGATTCTATCGAATTTACAGTGATGGGTCTAAGGACGATAATGGAACAGGAGCAGTCTTTTTTGATCCTCAATCTAATACGGGAGCAAGTTTCACATTGAACTGCAAAGTATCCACAATGGCAGCGGAATTGTATACTGTTTCAGAATGTTTATCGTACTTGATGACATGCAATTGTTGTAAGTTGTTGATACGAGTACTTTGTGATTTAAAAATCGCTTTGCAGCATATAGCTCGGCGCAGCTGGGGAATACGAGGTCTGCCCGTAGCTAATTCCATATTAGATTTATATTTAAGATTGAGAGAAAGCGACTTAACCGTTAAATTCCAATGGATTTCATCGCTTGTTGGTTTGATGGGAAACGAGCCATATATACCGCCATACCAGGCGCACAGGAAAGCCTGGTTGCAGAGCGGCAGATTTACGTGCCGTGAACTCTAAATAAAAGCCAAATATATTATCAGTAGGTACAGTAGATTTTTTTTTATTACAGATACGGCAACTATTACAATAAATATAATTCTAAAGCAATGTAAAGGGCGAGGGCGGGGGGGGGGGGGGGCGTGGGGGGCTTGGGGGCGGGCATCACACGGCCAGGAAGTCGAGCGGCGTGTAGTCGGTGGCGGCGGGGCGGCGCACGGCCAGCGCCACGCGGCCGCCGCGCTCGCTCAGCAGCACGCCGCAGCCAGGGGGGGGGCGTGGGGGGCGTGGGGGCGGGCATCACACGGCCAGGAAGTCGAGCGGCGTGTAGTCGGTGGCGGCGGGGCGGCGCACGGCCAGCGCCACGCGGCCGCCGCGCTCGCTCAGCAGCACGCCGCAGCCAGGGGGGGGGCGTGGGGGGCGTGGGGGCGGGCATCACACGGCCAGGAAGTCGAGCGGCGTGTAGTCGGTGGCGGCGGGGCGGCGCACGGCCAGCGCCACGCGGCCGCCGCGCTCGCTCAGCAGCACGCCGCAGCCAGGGGGGGGGCGTGGGGGGCGTGGGGGCGGGCATCACACGGCCAGGAAGTCGAGCGGCGTGTAGTCGGTGGCGGCGGGGCGGCGCACGGCCAGCGCCACGCGGCCGCCGCGCTCGCTCAGCAGCACGCCGCAGCCAGGGGGGGGGCGTGGGGGGCGTGGGGGCGGGCATCACACGGCCAGGAAGTCGAGCGGCGTGTAGTCGGTGGCGGCGGGGCGGCGCACGGCCAGCGCCACGCGGCCGCCGCGCTCGCTCAGCAGCACGCCGCAGCCAGGGGGGGGGCGTGGGGGGCGTGGGGGCGGGCATCACACGGCCAGGAAGTCGAGCGGCGTGTAGTCGGTGGCGGCGGGGCGGCGCACGGCCAGCGCCACGCGGCCGCCGCGCTCGCTCAGCAGCACGCCGCAGCCAGGGGGGGGGCGTGGGGGGCGTGGGGGCGGGCATCACACGGCCAGGAAGTCGAGCGGCGTGTAGTCGGTGGCGGCGGGGCGGCGCACGGCCAGCGCCACGCGGCCGCCGCGCTCGCTCAGCAGCACGCCGCAGCCAGGGGGGGGGCGTGGGGGGCGTGGGGGCGGGCATCACACGGCCAGGAAGTCGAGCGGCGTGTAGTCGGTGGCGGCGGGGCGGCGCACGGCCAGCGCCACGCGGCCGCCGCGCTCGCTCAGCAGCACGCCGCAGCCAGGGGGGGGGCGTGGGGGGCGTGGGGGCGGGCATCACACGGCCAGGAAGTCGAGCGGCGTGTAGTCGGTGGCGGCGGGGCGGCGCACGGCCAGCGCCACGCGGCCGCCGCGCTCGCTCAGCAGCACGCCGCAGCCAGGGGGGGGGCGTGGGGGGCGTGGGGGCGGGCATCACACGGCCAGGAAGTCGAGCGGCGTGTAGTCGGTGGCGGCGGGGCGGCGCACGGCCAGCGCCACGCGGCCGCCGCGCTCGCTCAGCAGCACGCCGCAGCCAGGGGGGGGGCGTGGGGGGCGTGGGGGCGGGCATCACACGGCCAGGAAGTCGAGCGGCGTGTAGTCGGTGGCGGCGGGGCGGCGCACGGCCAGCGCCACGCGGCCGCCGCGCTCGCTCAGCAGCACGCCGCAGCCAGGGGGGGGGCGTGGGGGGCGTGGGGGCGGGCATCACACGGCCAGGAAGTCGAGCGGCGTGTAGTCGGTGGCGGCGGGGCGGCGCACGGCCAGCGCCACGCGGCCGCCGCGCTCGCTCAGCAGCACGCCGCAGCCAGGGGGGGGGCGTGGGGGGCGTGGGGGCGGGCATCACACGGCCAGGAAGTCGAGCGGCGTGTAGTCGGTGGCGGCGGGGCGGCGCACGGCCAGCGCCACGCGGCCGCCGCGCTCGCTCAGCAGCACGCCGCAGCCGGGGGGGGGGCGTGGGGGCGAGCATCACACGGCCAGGAAGTCGAGCGGCGTGTAGTCGGTGGCGGCGGGGCGGCGCACGGCCAGCGCCACGCGGCCGCCGCGCTCGCTCAGCAGCACGCCGCAGCCGGGGGGGGGGCGTGGGGGCGAGCATCACACGGCCAGGAAGTCGAGCGGCGTGTAGTCGGTGGCGGCGGGGCGGCGCACGGCCAGCGCCACGCGGCCGCCGCGCTCGCTCAGCAGCACGCCGCAGCCGGGGGGGGGGCGTGGGGGCGAGCATCACACGGCCAGGAAGTCGAGCGGCGTGTAGTCGGTGGCGGCGGGGCGGCGCACGGCCAGCGCCACGCGGCCGCCGCGCTCGCTCAGCAGCACGCCGCAGCCGCGCCCCAGCGCGCCGCGCTCGGCCGCCAGCGCGATCTGGTTCACCACGCGCCGCTCCACCTCGTGCTTGATGGAGCGCGCGCCGTAGTGCACGTCGTACCTGGACACGCGCACTCTGTTACCTTCGCGTGCTCGATACCTACTCACATATGTGCGCCTTTGTGTTTCGGAGAAACAGCGGCAGTACAGTTGGGAGAAGTATTGTGCACGAGCCGCACCTATGAACTTAAATACAAGATATAATTCAGTAAAAAAATATTCTAAGGGTTTTGGAAACTAAATAAAAAGAAAACTTTTGACAGACATTTGTACAGATGTCATCATCCTCTTGCCCTTATCCCAATTTCATTTGGGGTCGGCGCAGCATGTCTTCTTCTTCCATACATCTCTATTTCCCGTCATCTCAGAAGTCACCTCCTTCTTAGCCATATCAACTTTCACACAATCCATCCATCGTTTCCTGGGTCTCCCTCTACTCTTGTAGCCCTCTACATTCATACTCAAAACTTTCCTCACAACATGATCCTCATTCCTTCGCATCACGTGTCCATACCATGATAGCCGATTTCCACACAACTTCTCTGTCACAGGCGCCACTTTCAGACTTCCTCTTATATACTCATTTCTTATTCTATCCATTCGCGTAACACCACACATCCCCCTTAGCATTCTCATCTCAGCTGCATGCAACTGCCTTTCATTCATTCCTTTTGTGGCCCAACACTCTGATCCATACAGGACAGCAGGTCTAATCATTGTCTTATAGATCTTCCCTTTAAGTTTAAGGGGAACGTGGGAATCGCAGGTTGTTCCCGTTACCTGCCGCCACTTCATCCACCCTGTGTTTATTCTGTGCTTGACAGTCCGATCTATTCCTCCGTCACTTTGCACTAATGAACCGAGATACCGAAAGTCGGAGCAGATCGGAAGGAGCACGCCATCAAGCGCAATGGCTTCAGGGCTGGCGAGACCGCCGAAATCGCAGAACATATACTCTGTCTTGGTTCTGCTGATTTTCAAGCCTACACTCTCCAGCTTCTGTTGCCATTTCTCCAATCTACCCTGGATCTCAGGTCCATCTTCACTGACAAGGACAATGTCGTCGGCAAATAGCATGCACCAGGGTGCCTCTTCCTGTATTTCCGACGTCAGTGCGTCCTTTATTAACAGGAAGAGGTAAGGGCTTAAGGCCGACCCTTGGTGCAATCCTACAGCCACACTGAACTTGTCAGTGTTTCCAGCAGACGACCGGACATAGGTACTAGATCGACTGTACATCGCACGAATCAACTCAACATACTTCCCAGGCACACCTTTCTCCTTCAAGGCCCACCACAACACTTCCCGAGGCACCCTATCATACGCTTTTTCTAGGTCAATGAACACCATATGCAAGTTTTTATGTGCACATCTATACTTCTCGCACAACTGGCGGAGTGCAAAGGTGGCGTCCATTGTTCCTCTACCTGGCATAAACCCGAACTGATTTTGGGAAATCTCACTCTCTTCTCGTAATCTTTTCTCTATCACCTTCTCCCATACTTTCATACTATGCGACAGGAGCTTTATCCCTCGATAGTTGTTGCAGTCCTGTACATCCCCTTTATTTTTGAAGATGGGCACTAGTGAACTATTGCACCACTCTTGTGGGATCACTTCCTCATGCAACAACTTATTCAAGAATAAAGTCAGCCACGTAAATCCATCTTCTTTAAGTTCCTTCCATACTTCTACTGGTATATCATCTGGGCCCATGGCCTTTCCATTTTTCATATTTCTTACTGCTTGCCTCACTTCATCCATGCTAACTTGTCTTACCAAACCCTCATTTACTGGTGCCTCACGTACCATACCATTCCATTCATTCTCCTCATTCATAAGCTTATCAAAATAAACCTTCCATCGCTCTTTTATTTCATCATCATTGCACAGAACCTTACCTACATCATCTTTCATACATTTGATATGAGTAATATCTCTTGTCCTTTTTTCCCTTGCATTCGTGATCCGATAGAGCTCCTTCTGGCCTCTAGGGCTATCCAGTGAGTCATACAACTTCTCCTGTGCCTGAACCCTAGCAACTGCTACCGCCTTTTTTGCTTTTCTCTTCCATTCCTTGTAAATTGTATTCTTTTCTTCTTTCAAACCATCGTTCCCATTTTCCACACCCTGCCATTCTTTAAACGCAACTTTTTTCTCTTTAAGTAACTTTTGCACTTCATCATTCCACCACCATGTATCCTTATCTATCATACCTTTCCCTTTCGATTCTCCAAATATATCTTTTGCTACTCTTCTTATACAATCTGCCATCTCATTCCAGCATTTGTTCACAGATGTCTGTAGTGGAATCTATGCTCTATGAAACGTTGCAATTATTTATATGAACATGTATTGAACATTAAATATGTTACTTTAGCAGCAATAAAACCTTAACAGTCTACTCATTCCACATAAAATAATATTGTTCACATTGGGGCATCATACCATTTTTGAAGGTTTTTCTACCCACACAGTATTAATCCTTATTCACATGTTTTTTTTATAACGTTGCCCCACACTAGGAATTTCTCCTGTATCGTGGGTGCGTTTACAAACATTCAAACTCACACACACAAGCAACCATACCCGGAACAATTACCTGTAGGACATACAAATATTTGTTCCGTGCGGGGATCGAACCCAAAACTCGCGGCGCAACAGCCGATGGCTCAACCATTACGCCAACCGTGTCGTCGTAATATGTTAGTAACCTTATGTATTAAATGTAGGCTACAATTCTCCTTTATACGTAGCATTCTAATAAATCAAAGATAAAAAAAAGCGCTACCGAAAAAATATTTTGCAGCTGCGGTTATAACTTATTAATTATCAAAGAAAAATCAAATTTTAAAATCAAGAATGATGTTATGTCCGCCACAACTTTGGAGGTTATAGACTAAAGGGAAGACACTGGGAGAAGTTCCTAATTCATGAGCGCAACAGATTAGAAAGGTCGATTTGGACCAAACGAATGAATACTGTTTTTGAGTGCCACATTTGTTAGGGAAGTCAGAAAAGACCTGCGCACTGCACTCATTTCTGTTATTCGTTTGGTCTAAACTCACTCATTGCACTATACATATACTTGCCTAATATTTGCTATACACGTTTGATTAAGTAACTTGTTAGAGTGTTTATATCTGATTGCATTATTGTCGCCTCTAGTTTACCGATCTATGTTGTGTTCCCTTGTTTGTGTGATGAGGTACAGGTCAGCACCGGTATATA
The DNA here is from genome assembly GCA_905147745.2 of Phlogophora meticulosa. NCBI lineage: Eukaryota > Metazoa > Arthropoda > Insecta > Lepidoptera > Noctuidae > Phlogophora > Phlogophora meticulosa. The sequence continues at coordinate 344,150 of LR990521.1, forward strand.
GTGGTGTATAGTGTGGTTACCCATCGGCGAGCGCGCCCAGCACGCCGCCCTCCCAGCGCAGCTCCACCGCATGGCGGGCGCTGGCCTTCTCCGCCCAGTGCTTCAGCTCCAGGTTCACCAGCGTCAGCAGCTCCTGGCGCGAGAACGGCAGGAAGTACACGATCTCGTTGATGCGGCCTAGGAATTCGTCCCGCCCGAAGTGCCTCTTGAGGATCGGTCGCACCACGCTGTCCTTGAAGTTACGGGACACCTCCAGAGACTCCTCCGGTTCATCGGGTTTGGAACGATGGCTTTCTCCGTCGTGCTCCACTACTGCCGACAGAAGGCTACTGTTAACACTTAGACCCAATTAGTAAGTACTTGGCATATGAATACCGGGCGTACTCCTCTGCTCCACGGAGGCGGCCGGCGCCAGGCGCGCCCGCTGGCCCGCGCGCGCCTCCGCCTCGCGCCGCAGCTGCAGTCCGTACTGCGCGATCTCGTCCGCCGCCAAGTTCGACGTCATCACGAAGATAGCGTTCTTGCACTCGATCAGCTTGCCCTTGCCGTCCGTCAGCCGACCCTAAGACGAATACCTGGGTCACGAATCTGACGAAAACTGTGTGTGACAGTGCGGTCCGAGCGTTACCTCGTCGAAGAGCTGCAGCAGCACGGTGAGCACGTCGGGGTGTGCTTTGTCTACCTCGTCGAACAGCACGACTGCGTCGGCGCGGCGGGCCAGCGCGCGCGTGAGCTGGCCGCCCTCTTCGTGGCCCACGTAGCCGGGCGGCGCGCCGATGAGCTTGGCCACCTCGTGCTTCTCCTGGTACTCTGACATGTCCAGGCGGATGAAGGCGGCGGGATCGTCGCGGTGCATGTACCGCGCCAGCTGCTTCGCCAGCTCCGTCTTGCCGATGCCGGAGCTGCCGAGGAACAGGAACACGAGCGGGTGCTCATCGTCCGCCCAGCCGTTCTCCTTGCGGCGCACGGCGGCGGCCACTGTCTCCACGGCGGCCTGCTGGCCCACGATGAACTGCTTCAGCCGCTGCTCCAGAGGGAAGCGGCGCCGCTCCTCGGCGGCGGCGGTGGCCGCGGCCTCCTCCCAGGCGCGCGTGTGCTGCACGATGAGCTCGCGCGCGGGCGACGGGTCGCGCGCGTAGTGCAGCGCGCGCCGGCCCGCGTGGTCGCGCGCGGTGGGGTCGGCGCCGGCCTCCAGCAGCGCGCGCGCGGCGCCGGCCGAGTCCGCCAGCGCCGCGTAGTGCAGCGCGGTCCAGCCCAGGAACGAGGCGCGCGCGTTCATGGTGCCGCAGAACTCGTCCTCGCGGCGCTGCAGCACCTCGAGCGGGTGCATGCCGGCGGCGGCGGCGGCCAGCGACGCGCCGGAGTAGCGCTCCTGTAGGTCGGGCCGCGCGCCCAGCTTCAGCAGCTCCAGCACGGCGCCGGCCTGGTCGTTAGCCGCGGCCACCATGAGAGCGGTCCAGCCCAGTGCGTGGCGCCAGTCGGCGGGCCCGGCCCCGTCCGCTTCTCGCCCGCCCTGGCCGCTCGCCACTGCTGCCTCCACTTGCCTGTAAAAGCCTCATATAGTATGCGCACATCAAGTGGAGCTTGTTAGAGAAAATGCAAGATAGAAGCTAAAGAACATCAATAAAGAAATGTTGTTACAATTTTTTGATGTCGTAAGTTGATATTTTTCTTATATTGAAACTCGTTAATGACTGAGTCGGTACTAACGTAGCTAAGGAAATTCTACTAATAAAGAATACTCACCGCCGCAATTCTTGCACATTTCCGAGTTGTGCGGCTTTAAAGAATCTTTTCTCTGAAACAATATGACTGAACGTAATAAGCTGCTCAATTTTTATTCCTTTTCATTTTTATTAAAAACTCGAAAATGGTAGAGTTTTAGGGCAGGGTTATCAACCCTGCCCTGGGCCGGATTTAGAGTTGTGGAGGCTCTGGGGCAACCAAAAAGTCGTAACACAATTATTTTTTTTAAACAAAAATAAGATAAGGAAGAAAAGGTAACTTTTAAGCAACTGAAACTTTGCAAAGAATGACGAGTAATAACATACCCACCCTTGTAGCAGCTCGAAACTTTGTTTTTGTTTTTTTTTTTTTTTAAACGTTGCCCCACACCAATAGCTCATCCACTGCGCCAACCGTGCCGTAAACCTATACCTATTTTGTTTTTTAAATATCTTTGTCCGGCGGCGATTTTGTAGCTGGCAAGTGGAAATATTTGTGTTGGCAGGCAACTAGAAATTTCGTTGGGCCAACTTTGTAAGTATAGTTTCGTAGGATTGAGAGCATTATCACATATGTTTAATCGTAGTAGTTCTTTATTTTTGTGTGTAATGTTTCTGTTACTGTCGCAGCAACCGACAGCAAGTTCGCCAGCGGTAGCGTGGGGGGTCGGGTTAACCCCTTCCCTCAGGGAAGGCCCCTTCCTGATAGAAGGGTCTCTTAAATATGGCGAGGGGGGTAATGGCTGATCTTTAAGTTATACTCGTGAACAGGTTCTGCCTGTGGTGACTGGTCATCTTGCTGGCCATGGTTTATGTTATTGTTATAACAATTAAATGTTTACTTTCTTAACTTCGTTGGTCCTTGTTTATCACTAGTTTATTAAGCTAGTGACTTTAGTCACTGCCATATACAAATAATCCAGCATTGCACATGTCAGCGGGCACGCAGTTGGAGGCTTTTTATGTATTCAATTTAGCAGGCTTTGCTTAAGTTAATTGTTGATTTTGGTACCTATATAATAGTTTTTATTTAATTATATTGGCATGTTGGTGTGTGCTTGCTAGAATGTGGCAAATTATTTAATTTGATGATTTATAAAGATGGTTGATATAAATTTTTTTTTGTGACATACGTTGTTTAGATTCAAGTTCTTCAAACCTAACCTGTGTTGCTGGGGAGTTTGTTCCGCCACTTGATAATTTAGAAAAGATGCTTAAGATGTGACCTTATTGAGATTTTGTAATTAAACTATAGTATTTAAAAGCCTGATGTTATCTCATTTATTTTACTATAATTTACGCTTCTATTATCCATTAAAACCAATTTATACTTTAAAGAAATACATACACTGACCTTATTGGTGATGTTCTTCAAAAAGGTCAGGTCTGAAATAAACTGATTAATAATAAAAATTCACACAGCTGGCATGCGAGTATGACCGGATTTATGAACATACGCAAAGCAAAAGAAGTATGTAAGGATCGTAGCAGGTGGCGCTGCTTACCCCCATGGGAAAAGGGCATGATTTTATGTATGTTTGTAATTTATTCATTTAGATTATATGTTTATTGTCTCAAGTGATATTAAAATAGAATGTGATGGTTTTTTTGCAAGAAGCACTATAAGAATTTGGGTAAATCACTTTACCTCTTCTTAATTACAATTAGTCCATAATACTACAAGGGTGGGTAAGAGGCTCATACAAATTGACCTATAATTCTTAACAAGTTTTTTTTTCCAATACTCATTGAAGCAGTGTAAGTCGGTCACGGTGAAAGTCTACTATGCAGAGTAAATAACTTTCAATACTTTTTTGAGGCCCTTTCCTTGTGACTTCGGAGGTAGAGCCCCTGGTCCTCTAAATCTAGCCCCATCCCTGCCTCAAATAGGTTAAGCTATCTTTTGATCATTCATTCATGCCGATGATATAAAAGTTATGTCAAGTATCCCCCCCTCCTTCTCCCAGAATGACTATTGCTGAACGCATTCTATGAGAATTTTACAGTTGTGCAATGCGCTAGAGGAGCTTCAAAGCTCCAAATCATTGAGCTTGCTATAACAGTGGAGCCGATTTGGTCATCATGTAACTTAGTGATTTTTAACATATTAATGAAGTGAGCAAATTATCATGTACCTATGAATTATCTACAGCGTTCTCTAATGGTCATGAGGTCTTGAGAACTACAATGTAAGTAGTTGTTATAGTATATGCACCATTAAAGACATGATCAGCTGCCAGTAGCGCAAGAGCCAGTGTGCCGGCACTGAGCGCTCTCGCCCCTCGTCGGTAGTCGCCTCCCGGGTCGCCGTTGCTTTCTGCTGAACGAACTTGCCGCACCAGCACGCCAGTAAGCCGCGCCGACAGCTTCAACGCGAAAGCGCTGCGTTTGTACATACATCTAGCAGATCGTAATGTTGACATTGTTTTCCTGAATTTACGTGATCTGCCTTCTAAGTAACCCTCAAATTCTTCTGTGTGATTCCAAATGTATTTTGTGCAAGGAACTGAATATAGTTTAATATGCGCCGTATCCACATTATTACTGGTTTTTTTAGAGTTTATTTAGCTCGGCAGAGCTGTCATTTTGATTTTCCAGTTTTTTAGTCTGACTAACATAACAGACTACAGTCATTAGTGTCAATTGTCAATCATGTGTCATTGTGTCAACTTTTGACCGCAGCGAGGCGACGACAGCGACACGCGATTTGCAACCTGTCATTCAAAATCTTTGTCTATTCTCATATTATTAGATTTTCCAATCCCAGTGTTGCCAAAAGCACATGACAACGTCTTCAATCTCTTTATTACTAGTGATCGAAATGTAATCCGTCAATTTATTTGTAAAATTACTACTTGTATAGTACCGTCAAATTTTTTGTAAACTCATTTGAAATGAAGAAGTAAATTATTTCCTATCTGGAAAAGTATTAGCTTATAAAATAGCAACATCGTATACAACTTCAATCTGAATCTGAAAACCTATTCTGAAGTCCTGATTCCTGAATTTCATGCACGCTGTTGAATTGAGTTCGAAATAATAATATCGTTAAATTAGACAGAGATAGACTTACAAACTAAGCCAGTGCAGTGCCTGGTAATATTATGTACTTTGGTAGACAAAGTAATAAAATTGTATGAGTTTCGGTACTGTTGTAATGTGTTGACACTTCAAAGTGTTTGTTTGGAAAAAGCGTCTTGAATTATTTATATTGCTGGTTGTAAGATGGCTTTGGGAGGATCGACTTACTTGAAAAGTGCTACAATGTTGGAGCAATTGTTGGAAGAAATAAACTTTCAAAGGACCAAGGAGATGCGTCAGCTGATGAAAGATGGTGAGCGACACTTTAGTATTTTTATGTTTTACCCAATAAAGTAGTTACCTTTACACTCTTTTAAAAACAAACAACAGATATGAATGAAACTGCCTTTACATAGGACATTAGATCTAAAGTTCATCTGTGCACTATTTTATTGTGGCTTTCAACCAATCTGAACAGAGCACTCCCTCTCACTAACTGTGGCATTTAATGTCGTCCCCCACCTTGCAAATCTATTCCACCCCATATAAAGAAAGCAATAATAATTTATATAAAAATCCTAATAATCATTATAAGTTCTTTTTTTATTTCTTATTTATTTCTCATAAAATAATAAGTTCAATGGCAATGAATTTTGAGAACTATAGGCCTGCTGATATAATATCTGCAATAATAAATAGTTATTCTGAAGCTGCTTACAGCAGTAGTGAGGGCATGCTGCTGCTGAGTGGAGCTGAACCCAACGCTGCACTAACACTAGACTCATGACGATAATTATGCTTAGCTACGTTAAGAAATATTATCCATCTGTTTTATGAAATAATTGTTTAATAACTCAGTGAACTCAAAATGAATTTATTTTTTAAAAGAGATTTAAGTATTACTTAACATTTTGTATGATGTTCAGTGGAATTTTGTGAATTAAAGAACACACTGAATTAAAAAAAAAAGTACCTAAATAATATGTTATCATCTTAGAATTTTATTTAAATAGTTGTAATGTATTATGAGATCTATTCTTTCAGTCTGCAAAAATCTTACCAATCCATACTTACATTGTAAAGGTGAAAGTAACTCTAACCTTTTCATGCTTAAACCACTGGTCTGTTCATTTTGAGAAGGTATTCTCCACCCAGGATATCTGCATGAAATGACCAATAAATCACATATTCAGATTTCAAAGGAATAAGGTGTATTATGGTAAAGTGTATCTTGTATGAAGTGTGACATTATTGGACTTAAATTTTATTAACACATTATTTAAGTTAATCAAGGTACACAATAAATCCTCCACAGTCAAATGTACTGGTTTTCATAGTTTTTGCATTCCCTAAGTTCTGAGTTGAACTCTATGATTGCTGACAAATGCATGCACTGACTGGAAAGGTCTACTCATAACTGTGCGGAACTTTCCTCAAAAGACCATCTCAGACACTAATCACACATAAAAGTGACTCTGATCTCTGAATTTGTTTCAGTATTTCTTCTCAGAGTAGTCAAATAGCAATTTTTGTTATTTGGTTCTATGGTAAGTAAAAGTGTTTTTAGGGTTTCATACATCAAAAGGTAAAAAAATTACCCTTTAAGATCACTCTCTTGTCTGTCTGTCTGTCCCTGTGTCACCACCAATTTTCTCAGAAACAGGTAGACCTAGCAAGTTGAAATTTATACCAGATACTAAGGTCTATAGTCGCTATTAGGTGTATAAAAATCAAGGTCCTGAGTCAATACGATACAAAGATATGGGCCAATTTAGATTTTCTGTAAGAACCAAAGTTTACCTTAATTTTCAACTTTTTTATTTGTGGAATTTTCCCTTATGCTGCAAGACATTGCTTTTAATCAAAATTGTCAATTCTTCGTCAACCGAAAGTAGCCTATAGGTTTTGGGTCGACACCCGTTTTTTAAAACCTATTTACACAAATAAATATCATTTCATTATTTGGTTAGGGTTAATTTTTGAAAAACCCAGATGCACAATAATTCTTTATTTACAGTATTTTTATTGTTTTCTATTTTAGTATTAGAAGAAATAGAGTTTACAGTAAAGACAAAAGCGTCCGGGTAGCACGCCTAAATTAAAATTTATTTCGTTTTGATGAAGTAATTATTTGGTATATTAATATAATTACTTGGTAACGTCGATAAGTTTTTTATAACAACATGTTTTAATACTGAGCTTTGAACTTTGCAAACTACCCTGAGCATCCCCCTTAACTCACTAAACTTAAAAAAAACTTTCCTTTCATTTAATAAACAACAAAATATGATATGTAGGTAAATACCTGCAAACAATATGCAGATAAAACGAACGAGACACATGTTGCTCTAAATTAACACACAGGCACTAACAAATAATATTAAACGTAGTTTAATAGTAATAGTAAACATAGTTTAAATTAAAGAATATTAAACATAGTTAGTTAGTTATTTATAAAGATGCGACGAACGGTACGAACTATAATAATCAAGACGCACTAACGATCAGGTAACCTATTTCTTTGAAAATCTATGGAACAACTCTTAACTTCCCCTTAAAAAATAACTGCTTTTATAGCCCAAAATTATTTGATATCCATGGGTATCCTTTTCGGCATAGTAGCCACATTTCGCGTGGCCCTGTACACACATCTCTAGTTTAAAGCCGAGTTCCTCACTATTCTTTCAGTATTAACTAAGACTAGACTACCTACACTCTTTCCACTTCTTTTGCCTGTTTGTTGTAGCAAAATAATTACGAAATACCGGACTCGCTCCCCGTACCATATCGATGTAAAACATAGAATAATCCACGTCACCGGGTCACTGCTAATGAAAGTATGTAATCGCAAAAATATGATTTCTCTAAGTTACAAATCATCAGCCCTTTAATTTTTCCTTCACGTCTGCTGTTTGACCTTGCTTCATGCCAAATTTCACGATTCTCGGTTAACGGGAAGTACCCGGCTAAGGTTTTGATTGGTTTGCGAGTATCAAAATATTTCGCGTAAATGGCAGTTTTTTCTTATTGCGTTGACTTAGAAACTTAATTTTTCAAAACTCCGATGGACCGTATACCTACGTTTTTGGTATTCATTTTAACTTTATACCTCCACGCGTTCCTGAGAAAAAGGGACTTCACAGACAGACACACAACGAAGTGACCCTTTAAGGATTCCTTATTTCCCTTTGACGTACGAAATTTTCCTTTTTACTTCGTTAGACGGCTATGTATTTTAAGTACTAATACAATTTTTCAAAAAATCGATGGAAAGCGAAGTTATTCTTGCATTTGTGACTTTCGAAACGCATTATTATCTCAGCCACTTGACTTGAGCAAAAACAACTTCAATCTAAGTAATTTTCAAAGGAATTTTGTACGAAGCTCCTTTTCACTTTTCTAAATAAGTTGGTCGACTTTTACTTGTCTCTTACTCGACAGTCGGACGGACGGATAGACATGGCGAACTATAAGGATTCCTTGATGACTGCGGAACCCAAAATATTATAAGCGTTATAAGCTGTCTTAGGAACAGTTAGAGCTTTGTATAATTTGCAGGCATAAGGATGAAGAATGTTGCGAAATGTATAAAGACAAGTTATATTTTAATACTTAGGCCCTCGTCGTTTCGTTTCCAGTGGTCATTCAACCGTGGCCTAATTGTGATCCACCCTTGTGTTGGGTCGGGGGAATACGATGACTCATAGCAATAACTTAACATCATGCTAGTCTTCCTCGAGGGGGGCTGAGGCAGACGTGTATGATCGTACCTACACCCACATTGCGCCAATTATGTTTCCAGGTTCTGAGTCTATTGCCATTAAAAACCTAATAAACAATTATTGCGACCACTAGGCCGAAGAGGTACTAAACATGAATTGTGATGAAATTAACAAACCCCTACGCTAAGTTCTTTAGCTAATGTCAGAGGGCCCACACTATATTAATAAGGAAGTAGTAACTTATTGGAGAGCATTTACACCGATAACAGCCTAGCGAAATAGAATACTGATCTCTGTTTTATCCGGGGTTTCCATTGTAAGGGGTTAAGCTCGTAATCCTCCTACTGTTAACGTCATGCAACTCCCAAAAAGAGTATCATCATCATCCCGCAAAAGACGTCCACTGCTGGGCATAAGCCTCCTCCAAGCATTGCTTCAACTTGGTTACCCGCAAAACTCTTCATTTTTGTAGTTCTGAGCAGAGCTGTCCATTGCCAATTGATGCTACCATAACTGTCTTCTTCAATGCCTGACTCACCGTACTGACTTCATCCACAGTTCTTTCTTCGTCCAATTTATTTCTCTGTGGAATGCTCTCCCCCAGGAAGTCAGGATGGCAACCAAGCGATTGACCTTTAAAGTTAAAAATCGTGAGCACATTTGTAAGAAGTCGGCAGTAGTGTCGCCACAGCGCTAATGTTTGCCCATCAACTGGTTTAATTGTTTATGTATAGTCGTGTATGTATGTTTATTTGTATATATATTCTATGTAGGTATACCTATAAGTTCATCGTAATCTAAATGAATGTATTATTATTGTTCCCTTTTTTTTAAGAAATCACCCAAATATTGACTGGTAGAAAATGCCTATGGCGTTAAGTCCGCCTCTGTACATTTGTGTGCTTAAAGTATTAAATAATAATAATACTGCAATTGTTCTTAGTCGGGCTACTGGACTTTGTGGGTCATGTTGACGATAGTTGATCTTTAATTCAAGCGTAATTGTTATCACTACATAGAGCTCGTGGCTAAATGAAAATAGCCGCACGGGTTGGTCGAAAGTTAAGCTACGGTTGCCGAGGTCAGTCTGTGGATGGGTGACCGTTCGTAACATATCGAGACTTCTCCGTGCCTCGGAAAGCACGTTAAGCCGTTGGTCCCGGCTGTCATTTGTAGATCTTTGACAACCGATACTATTAGTCGGAAGCCCGAAAGTCTGACAACCAGCCTTACCAAAGGTTATCGTGTTGCCCAGTAATGGGTTGTGGAGTGCTAGTTATCAGCTGCCTCCGGTTAGATCGGAAACCGACCCCAATATAGTTAGGAAAAGCTAGGGATGATGACATAGTACAAAATAAAGTCCTGTTCTGCTGATTTTCATGCTGTTTTCACCAATAGAAAGAGTGAGAAACGAGAAAGGTTTTCGTATATAATTTGTCACGGGCGAAGCCGGGGCGGATCGCTAGTTTTGTATATTTCAAACGTCCTTACCACCATAGTGCAGTTATTTTAAAACGGACATTTAAGATATTGATGTCGAGACTCCTGACCTTCTTCACGCAATGATTCGCGTTCGTCCATGCTGAAGGTTATCAATAGAAGTACCTACTAGTTATGTGTTGTACATAATAAAACCGTAACTTTTTGAAAAACCCACTTTTAGTTATTTAGTTGATTTTCTTCTGAAAGCAAGTATGGGAAATTATAATCATCAAAATAGACGAATTAGATAAACTACCTATTATTGACTATAACTCAAAAACCACTAGTCATAACTTCTGGATCATTCTCACTAGTTCCACCAGCAATTAGTTCCATCGAACTAGTGAGATTTTCTTTTTCTCATTAGTTCCATTGATTTTGATAATGGAACGAATGAAACCAAACATAATGGAACGCGTCCAACTAGTTCCACCACAGTTGTTCCATGGAACTAGTGAGATTATTATTTTCTCAGTAGTTCCATGCTTCTTCTTAGAACAAGTGAAACTAAAGTTAAATAACTAAAATTACTTAATTCTTTTATTTTTTCTGTTTCGAAAAAAAATTAAAGAATTAATTTTAATTATTTTACATTAAATTACTTACTTGTTTATTTTTATTTTGGTGTGTTCTCTTCATTTATTCATATTTGATGATATTTTTCAGAAAGTGGAACTAATGAGAACGGTGTTGATTAACTTTAGTTACTATTAACTTTGGTTCATACCTTTCAAGGTTAATTTTAAACATTAGAATTGGAATGATTGCCTACGCTGTGCATCGAGATCAAGGCAATGACGAAATAGAAACGGGTTTGTCTACAAGTGTAGGAGGAAGTAGAAACTCGATTTTAGAAAAACATTTAATTAACTTTACAACAGCGTTGGTATAAACAGTTGCGTGTTCCGCACATTACATTTCACAATAAATCTAAACAGGGGAACACGCTAAATCTCGGAATGTGGCATCCAACATTGTATTTGAACTCTTGAATAGCCTCACTTATAAACTTTAAAGTGACTAAAATATATATTACTAATAAGTCGGACAGAGCATATTGTCTGGTTTTCATTGTGCCATTAAGTAGGTGTGGTTTACATTCCATCGTGAAACAATACATCATTTCATATAAGTAGGTAACCAGCTTTTATAAATACTTGAACACAGCATCCCATCAACGATTTAAAATACGGCATTTCATTTACAATAATATTTACAGGGCACAAAACAAGAACATCATACAGATATACAATATATACATATTATGTAATGGTATCCTGTACTTCTGACGGAATTATGCATTAGGTGCCTGATTAATAACGCATTGTTCAGGCACTTTACTATAAATAAAAAATAACACGAATGCAATGTGCACACAGAAGCAGAATATACAGCTGACGATGAAGAGATTCACCATGTCCTGCCACGTGGCACGGGGCCGGCCGCACTCATCGTAACACGCGTCTCCAGGATCATTCATGTTCCGCGTCCTACCGACATTAATCATAACTATAATAACTTGTAGTTACTTTTACTTGTAAACTTGATCACACCTATTTAAGGAACCGAATTAGTTTTAACGTCATGGATGATTTGTTGTGTCCCAGGAATGCTTTAGAGTAGGTACAGCTTATCTATTAACATACTTGATATTCAATACAATTCACAAATTATATTATTTTCCTCATTAATATTCGTAGGTACACGTCTTGTTCAAGTAGGTATATTAACTTTAATTGTTCTATACTAATCCGTCACAAAATTTGATAAAATGTGATGAGATGATAACATTGTTTAATGCAGATGGTGAATTACACTTTTTGGTCTCTTACATAGATAATAGTTTCACAGTAATGATGACAGAGTTATTCAAATGTACAGCGTCATAAGAATGTGGTGGACGTCAGTATGAAAACACTTTGAAGGCACTTTGCAATTTACATGAGGGACATACAAAAGTCAGCAACAGTCACATACTCGTATTTTCCACTCGCTTCTATTAAACACTTTTATAAATGTCTCTACACATTAAAAGTATTTGTGCAACATAATTAGAGTTTCCAACAATGTTTCAGATTGTGGCTTCGTAGTCCTACAAGGAACGACATATTGGACAGATTTGTTTGTGCGCCACTTTCTGTTTCAAGAGGAGCAGTCGATCGACTGCGACGACCTGCTGTTCTTTGTGAGAAAGAGACACGTGAAGGGCTCGTCGCGCTACCTGCCCAAGTACGAGGTAAGGTCACTTCAGCCACTTAGCAAGCTCTCAATAGCATTCGGTTACGTTCGCAGTACACTCCGGCCGTTTACTAGCATTCATAAATATTATCCACTATCTGCTGTTTGTGTTTGTTATGATGGCATTAGTTATCGAAACTCTGATCACTTTCTAACATCATCTGGTTACGATAACTTATCATTTTACACTCTCATGTAAACAAGTTCCCAAAGTTATCTGATGAATACAAATCAAACATTAGAACAAGTATTTAAGTATTGAAGTGATTGTCACAAACTATGTGATCCAGAATCATTGCATGCATGTTGGATAGATTTTTGTATTTATTTACAGTAATAAATATAATTTAATTTCATGGTGAACATGCAACTGTTAAGTACCCCCCTTGCGTTTAAATTGAATGGTCCTGAGAACATGTTGATAAACTAAAAAAACTTATATCAACTTCTTATATAGTAGGTAATGTAAACATGTCGCTCGTGACCACATATACAGATGTTTTTGATGTATTTTAATGTTATTTTTTAATTTGTTCTAAGTTCTTGTTTGAAGGACAGTGAGCCTTTGTATGTGAACTTTAAACGATAGCAAAGATAACGGTGTATCTTTGTAGATCTCATACGAAACCATATCACTTGAGTGAGTGTGGAATGTTGTTCTGTGTAATGTCGGTGCGCTGGTACTTGTACTTGCTTGAATGCATTTCATTTGTAATTTAGCACCATTTTTTATGAATGTTACAAATTCTAAATGATAATATTTTGGAATACAAAAGTATGCACTAACAACAGTTAATTATGTACTTTATTTTAAACAATATAAAAATATTATTTCTTATAGTAGGCTGCTGGTACAACTACATGTACTTATGCGCAAGTGTCGCGAGTGTCGCTATTGACGCGACACTTGCGACCAACGTGCGTACATTCGTTCGTCTCCAACTATACATTAATCACAGTATATTTTTTTTCTAATAAATACTAATAAGTTTTAACTTTGATTCGAGGTTGCTCAATAACCACTTATAAACTACACAATTTATAAAAACAAAAATTCTATCAACAGTTTACAGTACATAATTGATCGATTATTGTTCTTTGTCAAATAAAACCAAATCTTACAATTATATTCAACAATAAAAGCATAGAACGTCATCACTTCCTATAGAACAGTTTGCGATAGTTGTGAGGAAATAAATATTATGCTCACTTGGCGAATTATCACATGTTACACGCAGCGGCCGCCCAAAGTTTACGCGGTTCGCGCGACCGTCCCTAAGCATAGCCGAATAGCACGGGGCTCGTGCGACACCGCCGCCCACACTGACCGCCTTGGCCTGTCGCGCCTGTTCGCAGACCGACGTCGAGGTGTTCCGCAAGGATTCCAAGAAACTGCCCATCGGAGACCCAGAGATCGACTGGGAGGAAACGGTCTACCTTAATCTGATCGTGCACCAGTTCGACTACACGCTAACGCTGGCTATCTGCACGCGGACCAGCCCCAAGGAACTGCAGGTCCTCAAGCGGCACTCGCAAAAGGTGAGCGTCATACGCGTTCCGGCGGCGGCAGCGTCGCGCGCGCGCGTCACTAGCTGAGCCGACTGAAGAGCTTGGTGCGTGGCCACGGCAGCGGCCAGTCGTAGCGCCGCGGCACCGGCCCGCGCACGTTGCGCTCCAGGTACGTGAACAGCGAGTACCACCACTCGCGCTGGATCATGTAGTGGTTGTAGCCGTTGCCGCTGCGGTGCGGCGTTACCAGCAGGGAGTGGAACGTCCAGAACAGCCGGGTGGTCACGTAGTACGCGATCACCACGTCCACCGTGTAGTGGCCGTGCGCCAGCAGCACGAACGATACGCCGAGCAGGGCTGAGCCCCACATGGCCCAGTGCATCGCCCACAGCTTCTTCGGCGAGTACTCGGCTACGATGAGGTAACTCAACACGAGGACCATCGTGTGTCCCGAGTAAATGTAGTCACCGCAGTACGTGTGTTTGCCATTTATCGATAATCCGAAGCCGGATATTAAGTAGAACATTCTCTTGATGACGAGTAGTGGCGTAGTGTTGTTACTCTTGGGGCTGCAGTAGTATGTAGTGCTAGACACCGGAAGCACAGTCACAAACATGGTGACCGACCGGTACAGGTACAGCAGGCCAATGATGAAGAACAAGCGCCGGGCCACGATGAACCGGTGCTTGTGGAACACAACCACCAGCATGGCGACCGTCGTCGATATCATGATGAGGTACTCGGACACGGCGAGGCCCCAGTCTCTCGCGGCAACGTTGTCTAGTATGATGTCGTTCAGCGGCGGCGTCGTGTTCCTGTCGGGAAGTCGTTCGTGTACTAGTGACAGCGACATCATGTTCACACAAACGCAGAGGAATAGGAAGAAGAATGATATAATAGTTTTCCATATTTCTTTGGGGTATCTCTCCTCGCGCACGGCGCCGGGCGGGATCTCCACGATGAAGTCGCCGGCGTGCGTGCGCTGCGGCGAGTGCTCCTGGTCGGGGTCGGACTCGTCCGTGGTGGGCTGCGGCGCGTCCGTCTTCACGGTGCGCGCCAGCAGCGGCTGTCGCTGCATGAGCTCGGCCTGGCTGGGCATGTCCGCGTCGTGTCGCCGGTCAGTCTGTTGCCGCGCTGCGTTGTTGTTTAGGTCATTACGTTTGAGGCGCGCCTCGAAGTTGATCCCCTTGATCTCGTCGTGTGCGGTGTGCGCTGCTATATCCACATCGCAGAGTGGTGGAGTGGCTGGCGGGGAGGGGGAAGGCGGCGGCGAGGGCGCGCGCGGCACCAGCGCTAGCTGCTTGTGCGGCAGCTCATTGGCGAGGTATACGCGCACCGACTCGACCAGTGGCTCTGCGAAGTTGATCTGCTTTGGCGGCGAGGACTCCTTGTCTGGGGAGCGTGACGAGATAGTCATCCAATCACCATTCGGCTGGATCGAACCTGAAATATAGAGAAAAAACATTTTCGTTCAATCCATTCTTTTATATTAATACCATCATGTTCATTTCTGGGATCATTAGCTCAAGAAAAGAGAAAAATCTTAAATCCGATTAAAACTGAAAGACAATCCCCACTGAATGTTGACTGTGCAAGGTTCCGTTTTTAGATTTAATCTAACCATAATTGGTTTTAATTTAAATGTTGTTGTACACCAGCGCAACCTTTATCTCGTTGTTATTATCTCTATGGGTTTAGTGTCAAGTTTGCAATGCCGATGCTAACTATTATCTGGCGTAATGAGATGCAAAGTAGTCGTTTTGCATCGTTGTTGTGTAAATATAGCTGTTTCTAGAAGATACGTCGTAAACAAAATAACTTGGGAAGCGGAGGCACGGTTCAAAGACCGAGGGTTATGATTGCGCGACACGGAGCGCGGCGAGCCGGCACCGCGGCACCGGCGCCCCTCCTCGCCTATTGTCAGATGATGATAATTAGCCGCCGCTGTTTGTTGTGCTCGGCGGAGCCCCGGCCGCTCCGCCCCTCGGATTGCGATCATCGCGCGGCCCACCAGATTGCAATGTACTATTGCACGAGTAAATTATAGATCAGTCCCGACGACAGATTTCTCTTTAAACACTTGTTCCGCGAGTTGTTTTCGGTACGCGTATAGAAAGCTTGTTAATAGCGACGGTCTCCCGCTTTATTCCGACTTACCCGATCAATGTGCGAGCCGTCATTTAGCGGGAACGCGGGGATTCATCGATTGGATGTCCCGGTCCTGATATGCGCCAGATAGAAAGCCGGAAAGCCAGCCTCGCATCCAGTAAAATCACAGGCACGTAAACGAGGTCGAAATGGAAAACGATATGCATATACACTTCACTGCACGGGTAACGGAATTGCATTCACAAAAGGGTGGTCGAGCTTCTGTATACGAACTTGCATTCACATAGTTATATGTTCACTACACTTTGCGAAGGCCTCAGACGCGAAAACACAAAATAATACTTATTTTATTACACGACTGGTTTCGCCGCTGCGAGCGTGCGTGTACAGTGGCGACCGCGTACTAGAAAAGATGTAGCACTGGTTGGCTTCGGTCCGACGGCGCTCGGGCGTCGTCGGGCTGGTTCGCGCGCGCTCGGCTCAATGAAAGCAATAATATTACGCGCGGCAGTGACGTCACAGCGAGACGTTCCAGTCCCCCACTCGGCGCGGGTGCGGGTGCACCGGGCTCGTCGTGCGCCGAACGAGGAGCAAAGCAAACAAGCCGGCCGGGCGGCCTGGCGATGGCGGCCACAGCGTCCACCGCTACGACTAGCTCAATGGAATAATAAGCGTCGCGTTTGAAACCGACTACAATGTTTTTTTACAGTATGATAAATTCCAAATTGGTTCATTTACGGATTTGGGAAGGAAACTTTCGAAAGTCTGAGTAAACAATCTCGATTTCGCATTTCTTAAGAACAGTGACCTTTTTGGCACAGTTTCAATTCATCGAATTACACAGATCGTATGATCTAAGTACTTATATCAAGTCCTAACATATTTTACGACTATGATACATGTTATGTACTACAATGAATCATCAAACCTGATGTAAATAAAAGGATGGTGTACCGTTGGTGAACTGCTAGTGCTCGTAGGTTGCACAATGCACAAATCACTGAAAAAGGCATTCACTACTCCGTGAGCCCACAGCCCACAGCGCCGGTGCTGTTAGTAGTTTATGGGAGGTTTGTTCCGCTGGTTTGTTTTCGTTGGTTTCCGTTCTCGGCCGTAAGCAATGTGTAAGGTGTGGGTCTGTAAACCGGCTGCGGACGAGTTTACGACTGGAGCGTATGGTGCCCTTCACCCAGGGGCTATCGACGTTTCTAATTTTAACTGATGTCGCTTTATATCTTACGTGATAACATTGCGTATAATTCTTAAATATTCAAGGCATCCATTGCATTCATATTTTGTATTAAACCAGACAATTTATTGACGGCTCCTGCGGGCTTTCGATTCGTCTCGGAAACCAGAGATCAAACAGGGGTCACAGTACTATGCGGGGCTGTTGTCCACGATGTTTTTCTATTGTTCATTGCATCTCGGTGCAAAGATTTCCCTTCGTCAAATAATATATTCAATACTTATAAGTTCCATGTACCTACTAGAGAAATGCGTTAAATAACACGTTGTTATAGGAATCGAATAACTGCAATTAAATTTCGACGAAGCTTTTCTTCCGACCTCATAAGTCATATGTATATCAATGTAATTCACATCCTACCATGATATTCTGTCATACTACTCAGATGTCCTTGTCTTATCAAATTCCTTAGGAAGGATAAGAATAGTATTAACGTGACTATTAAGGGTCCGCATAATGCCGTTGACCTCGGCATACAAATGCGCGTCGCTCGCAGGTCTTACAGGGGGTCAATTTAACGTTTTTATAAACGTCATTTTTTTACAATCATTGCAATTGATAAAAATACGGTCTCTGAGAACTGTTTTGGTAGGTTCCCCTGATTTATAGGAAAGGAGACCGATTTTTTGAATCACTAAAACTACCATTCTATTGATAATTAAAGACTTTTTCGTGATTTTATATCAACGATCCTCGGTATATACGGTTAAGTTATATTTTTCGAAATAACAGCTAACTGCAATAACAGTATCTTAGTCACTTGTAACGTACTTAAGTAAGTACGTCAATTTCCTGCTTAATCCGGAGTTCACCCCATAAGCTGCTCTAACGATGTAAGAGCTATTGAAGTTAATTCGTAGAAGAATAATTAATTAGTAAGTGATTAGTGTTTACGGTCAACCTTGATTGTAATTTTTCAAAGTACACACAGCAGCAGGTGTCACAGCCCATCGTACAATTACATTTTGTTGAATAATATTTGTATGCAGAAACGTGCAACACACGTTTGTGGTCGGATTTGGGTCAAGGTGTTCAACTGGCGGCGTTACCTGGACATAGTGGACACAGTGGACACCGGCCGGCGACACTCATCCGACCGGGTGGGTGGACCTTAGGTAACGGTTCACTTGCCGGGAGGTGCAAGTACAGTAACAGAATGTTCAGAACATATCAGTGACGCGATGCCATGCTGCAAGGTCGGGCGTCTTCCAACACTTCCTCACTGTCACACACTGGAGATTGAACAGTTTGCCCCGCGGTTTTTTGAATAGCCTTGCATTCTTGTTTTTTAGTACATAGGTATTGTAAAAGTTACGGCGTGCCATCTCACTATTGTTCGTTAGATGACAATGGTGCCCATTCCCTACGACATAATTTAAGCTATTTCCATCTTTTTCTCTCTTATGCATCAAGAAAGGGACGGAAACGTATAAAAGCTGTATATTTTAGTTGAACTAAATTTTCCATACAAATATGGTTGGCATTTCAGACCGCAGCGACCAAAACACAGCGGAGTTCAAGGCATACAGTAATTTGTAATCTCTAACGTGGTTCTTATCTTGACAGATAAGAACTAAATTGGATACAAAATTTGTAAAACAGTGACCTTTTAATAATATCTTTCATTTTTGAACAAGGGAATCGGCGTCATTATCCATTGTTGTATTATAAAGATGTGGTCTTAAGTTAGTGTCTTGAAATGAATACCTTTATTTCTTTGAATTCTTCAGCTGTTGTATTACTGACTGAGACAGGCTGATTCACGTAGATGATTCGTCAACAAATATTGGATTAAATGGAAGCACGAGTGTCACGGCACTCCGGTTTAGACTCGGTGCGAATGCGTGACGTGGACGTGGTGATTCCTGCCTTGCAAGTGCCTGCTTTTTATACCAAATCACTTTTATCATTAAAATCATTTCCTTGTGTGCAATATTCTCAAAACTTAAGAATACTCGTATACATAAACCGTTGCATGGCTGCAGTATTTTCATCTACGATCGTCAACCACACTCGCATACCCAAAAGAGAAATGTCTACTGGCGCTATTATTCAGACGGTCTTGTCTTCAGTTCATCAATTAATCAAGTGACGCAAGCATCCAAAATGTTGACTTAGTCAAGGTTAAATTTCTCGTTACTGCATACTTGGGTACAATTTTCCTAAAATAAGATCAACCCAAGTACCCTCGTCGGCCGGTCGTTCGTCATAGCTCTGCGTCACCCAACTTTTGTCGGGAGCTCAATATTTTGTTTTGAACTGTCGTATCCCAATGCAGTATTCCGAATGCAGATTTTCGCTCTCCGGGTATCCCGAAATCAATTTAATATGTTGAAGTTCGCTCGTAACCTACCAACATCGTTGTGCGTCTTTTTTGTCACAGTGTGTACCGGTGCTGTCGATAACGATTGCTATATAGGCAGTAGGCACACACAATTAATTGTCCCATCGATTGCTTTAGTCCATAATGTTTGTATCTACATAACTGCTACTTTTTTTGCAGCAGCGCAGGTTTATTTTACAGGGATCATTATGGAAGCCATGTACCTTTACAGAAACGGATCTTCTAGATCATTACTGTAAACAACATTAATGTTGACATGGTAAATATTTATATCAATCATTTTATTTAGCTCTGACAATAATTATTCGATGAATAATTCTGCGTTGATTGGAATGTGCCTCTTGCTTTCAACAGATATCAACGTGTGGTTAGTGGTTATTATTGTATTGCACTTTTGTAATGATTCATATATTTTACCGTAAATTAAATATATTATGTACTTTTATATACCTATTAAATAAACGTAATTACGTCTGCACCGAGATGAGATGCTACACTCAGCTTATTTGATACTGCAGTGATAACAAATTTGTGTCGAACAACGACAGGGTATCAGAGCTCGCTCTTGGTTCTCATTTCTCAAATGCTTTCTATCGCAATACGTTTGACTACTTTTTACTCTATTATAACATTGGAAGCTCTGAACAAAGTCTATTGATTGTACAAAACAATTCAATTTTAAAAAACTTGTCGAAAACATAATATATTCTCATGTTGATAATTATATATTGCATACGACTGGTGATATAATCTGATATGTGTGCAGGTGTACGCGTCTCCCAGTCGACGCAAGATGGACACGAAGGGCGAGGGCGAGGAGATGACCTATCCCCACATCTGCTTCATGGTCGACAACTTTGACGAGGTCAGTAAACGCAGAATGCTCATTGCACCTGAAACTATTCTAGCGGCCAACGAGACACAAATGTCGGAGTAAATCATAAGAATAAGATCGGCTCCAGAGGCAATCTCGTTCTCAATTGGGTCTCATATAGGTAACTCGAACCGATTCTGAAGTGTTTGAGCCGCGTCGGCTTATCAAGGCGAGATCGAGCGTCTTACTGCGAGCGAGACGTGTGTGCGTCCTTGCTTCTTTGCTTTATGTACTCATACGTTACTTTGCGGTGAGCCATAACCCTACTAGATTAATGAATGGCGTGCCTTTGTACAGCTCTCGTGTTCAGAGATACGTTATAAATGTTCACGGCTATTAATAACAATAACATGAGTATCGCCACTACTCCACTAGAAACGGTCGCCATGTAAATATTTGTTTTGTGCGTTGGCATTTCATTTGTACGATAACGTTAGATTATATGAAAGTTCTATTTGTGTTTAGATACTAACCAAACGGCCATTTGGGCTGTTTTTTTATTAAACTGTTCCAGAATCAGGGAATCTATGATTCTCATTGCGTATTTATCTCAGTTGAAATATTGCGTATTTTCTTCCCTCGATGACAAATCACATTAGTTAAATGCGTAATTAATATTAATCATTTATCCTTATTATGCATCATAATACCTATAATGTGGTTTTGCCTCTGACTAAGACTGGATGACAGTATAAAAAAGTTTTAAGGAATAAGATCCTGTAATTCAAATCACGAAAATATTAGCGGCGGCCAGTAAATGGTATACCTACAGTTCCTAATGAAACCGCAAATACACGAGCGATTCGTCTTCGGCGAATAAGCAAAGTTGTTTATCTAAGGTGTGCCTCAAGCCTCAAGGCTAGCAGCGGCGTTTGTTGCTGTTCAGAATTCAGCAACAACAGCCGAACATGGCGTCGATAATTAACTTCTAAACGTTGCGCAGAAACACTGCGTGCAAAAAAGAAACAGAACTTGTAATGGGCCGTTACAAAAGTAATTATGACAATCATTACACAGTCTCCTTGTTAACGTTTACTCTTAATTGGTCTCTTCCATTCAATGCAACACATAATATTCTTGAGCTAAAGCGCTTTAAAATGTCAATTCCAAAATATCTTAATGCGACTCATATACCTCCTTGTCTTCTCTCAATTTATCGTACCGTCTTTTTCTTACATATACCTCTGTTATCTTGATATTTCACACAATCTGTGCCAACATCCTTTTTTGGTTTGCTTGTTTTCTTATAGCCATCGTCATTGACACTACGTTACACGCTGTGTTTACTCTCAGTGACTTGGTAAGTTGTTTGTTGTGTATTGAATATTGTGTTGCGTTTCATGTAGTCGGCTGTATGATTGTCGTCTGTGCCTTAATTCCGTCTGTCGATAAAATTAGACTTGGCGCTGCGTTCGTTCAGCGACTCGGTAAACGGCCGTCCTTTGTCACCGGCGTCTGTCTTCATCATGCCGCGTGTCGCTGTCATTAACAACAATGTATTTGGAACTAAGCGAGTCTAATGCTTACGAACTACCTGTTCGGAACTTAGGTGCTTTTATTTTATCACCTCTGTCACATCAAGCCATAATGTTTGAGCTGTGAATGTCAAAACGTTCAAGTTTTCTTATTTTAATACAAAACTTCGCCGTATATCCTTAAAACCAGTTTTTAGATTGAAGTGTTGAAGCTAGTCATTTCCAATTAGCATCAGTCAAGTTGATGAGATTAGTGTGCTATTACACAGTCAATGAGCAGGCGACTGACGGGTGATGAGGCCCTAAGTTAAGATGGCCATTGATTTCCATTTGTTTTTTAAACCAAATTGAATCGTTATCGGAGCTTGTTTTATTTAATCATTGGAATGTTTGTGTTCTTGATAAGTCGTAGCTGTTGCAATGCGCTGATGTTGTACGCCTCCAACAGCGCCGGCACCGGTTTCGTGACGTTTATTAGTGACGTGTTCGTGAAGTACAAATCGAATACCTGTTTTGCACTGCGTAGTATACGAGTATCCACATCGACTCTTGGATCAGCCAAGTCCCAACGGATAGAGACAAGGTATGCGACGGACTTGTTTGGTAAAACGTTTCGAAACAAAATCGATTTATGCTGATATGTTTCTTGGCGATGAGAATGCCATTCTAGATTTGTAAAGATGATGATACTTTGCTGCATTTGCATACATATCTGTAGTTCGTTATGCAACCTCATAAAATAAGCATTACTACAGATGCAAACATTATGAAACCGTCGCAAACTGCACCAGCTAAGTTTCACAGAATAATTAAATGGTTACATTTTGTAATGTGTGTTTGATTGCATAATCATTCCGAACCGGAAAAAAACTATAGCACTTAATGAATACCTAGTTATAATAATTAGTAAGGCTACGGCTCATTGTTGAAAATGTACTGTTACTGGCACAAATGCTGAAAGGAGAGCATGCAGTGACATGTCCGTTAAATTACACAGGCCTGCAAAATGAAGGTCATAACTTCCTCTCTGGAATTTGATAGCTGATTCTGGAGTATTTTGATGCGCTGATTACGAATATGTACTTAGTTTTTCTCCATCACCTCCTGATTTTTCAAAAAAGCTACAGATAGAAAATTGAGAAAAAAGACAAGTTTTCACTTAAAAAATTATATATTTAAAAAAGTACTTAATTTTTAACTTAAAAAACTATTAACACGTAATAACAACTTATTGCTGGGTTAAAATACACTTAAATTTTATTTGTGGAACCTGGTCCTTTTTTCCTGGAAGCTTCTGTTGTGCGATTTTCGCTTATATTTCCGGTTTGGATCATCACGCTTCAACAACCAACAATAGTCCGCCATCATGCTGACATTCCATCTTCCTTGATACCGGACTTCAAGCTCTTTTAAATCTTGGTGAAATCTTTCACCTTGTTCTTCGCTAACGGCTCCTAGATTTTCTGGGAAGTAATCAATGTGCGAATTCAGAAAATGAAGTTTAACGCTCATATTACAACCCATTACACGAAAATTCGTTATCATTTTGGCTACTATTTCTTTATAGTCCGAGCTTTTATTGTTCCCCAAAAAGTTTTTTACCACTTCCTTAAATGATTTCCACGCTTGTAACTCGACAAGTTTAGGTTGCAAGATGCGCACTTCGACTGTTAGTTTTCTAATTCAGAGTAGGTACATATACAAAAAAAACCTTTTGTTTTCTTCATTATACCCTTTTTGAACAACATTAACAACAATTAGGCAATATCACCTAAACATCGTGTATTAATGAGCTCATTACTAAATGAAGCCAAAATGACCCGTTTTCGAAATGGTTAATGCGAATTACTTACACTTATTATGTAGTAATTAACAAATTACTGATTTGCATTCATTTCTATGTCGTCTTAAACTAATTAAATGCAATAAAAATTAAGCTGAAGTAATTAAGTGACGTTTTATAGATTTTAAAATGTATGCGCTCAGACATTTTTAGTTAAAATCTTAAATATTCAATATCAAAGAATCCTGACGTGATAGAATTTTTTTATTATTTTTCTCGTAATCAGCACATCAGAAACTATAGAAAACGTTAATCAGATCTCAGAGAGGAAAACCATTGCAGACCTGTGTTATTTATCTGATTGCGGGCTTTATTCCAGATCATTCACGAAATAGCCAATTCCGTAGTAGACAGATACAGTGTGTTATCTGACTGAGAACGGAGGAGGCGTGTGGGAGTCGGGCGGGTCGCGCGGTCGCGGCGGTGGCCAGCGCGACCTTGCGCACGGGCACTCTCGCTCGCTTTGTTTGTTTTGGTCGGCGGTGACCGATATGCAGGACGAGTGCGACACAAGTGCCAACTCCGATATCGTAGTTTTTTTTTCATACTTCTTAGATTTTATAAGACTAGCTGTGCCCGCGACTTCGACCACGTTGTTTTTGACAAAATTTTATGGGATTTATATTTTTTTTCGCGCGGTAGGTACTCCAATTCTTTTTTAAAATAAAAGTAGCCCTAGTTACTCCTTAACACATCAGCTATCTCAGTGAACTTTCCGTCGAAATCGGTGCAGCCGTTTCGGAGATTACCTCAAACAACCAGACAGACAGTCAAAAAAATATTTTCGTTGGTATTTGTACCGTATAAACTTTCATATGCATTTAGTCAAAAGCTGTTTTTGGTATTACAAACATACTCTTAAATTGTTTTAATTTTATAGATAACAATATATACTGAACGTTAGGAGCAATATCCCAAAAGTGGCTTTAATTTATACTCCATTTGCGGCAAAAAATATCCAACTTTTCTGTGCTGACAATTGTTCTGTGTATCTACCCCCACATGCGCATTTTTGCCATGTATGTATCATGTTACACAAGTTTATACAAATGATTGAATCTTTATCTTCACAAGCGGCTACAATCGCACGAGCCATTGAATTAATCACCCAGATCGCACGCACATTATCATTGTTATCGTATTATTTTGCTTGTTGCGTGATTGGATTTGATTGAAGATAGCTTGATATCAGCAATTGATATCACATATAGGGTATTCCTCTTTATATTTCTATCTAAATAATTACCTAAATAATTTCCCATCTATTTTGAATTTTCTCGCTATTGTTCCACTAAATGATACATTTCGTGGCGATTTCGCACAGTACATCGTGTTAGTCCAAACAGAATGTTATAGTTTATTTCTGGAAATAGGCAATGAGTGTAGGTAGGTAGGCGCTGTAAATATCTTTTCGCGGCTTCTCACCGTGACACAGTTTGCGATTTGTTATGAAATACATATAAAGTTGTCCAATTTGTTAAGCCTGCCTGCCTGCCCTTCTATTCACTAAGTATAATTATGGTGGTTAACGTGACTAAGGAGCTTTTGTATAAAGCTCCTTACTCAGCTCAGCCCGCTGCATTTAAAGGTATTTCATGAGTACTTATAATACGTTTCGTATAGTAATGTGTTTCAGATACTTCATTTTTTTCATAAATCTTTAAAAGTGTCTCGTACGCGCATTGTTTTACCTATTTGTTGAAGGAAGTTCAATAATAAAATAAAATTTTCCGTTTCAGTAAAGTTAATTGTTATTAATTAATTTTAGTAACAACAAACTCTAGATAGGTAGATCGGTAGGTATATGTATTTAACTGCCAAAGTCACGAGTGTGGTGATAAGGAACATTTGTGGCCGCTTCAGTTTCAATGGGAAATTCAACGGTGCGCGCTACAGTACCCACAGTTGTCCTCAATGACAGTTAAATTACTTGTAATGAATGGCCAGCTTTGACGGGCGCACACTCGTATGTCAATCACATAAAGGTTATTGTTGCAACAGGCAAATACACGCCGTGCTCGGGGGTATTGAACGAAATATTGCGCCTAACTTTTGAGGATGACCATTTTGATATGATTCATTATTCAACTGATTGATTGATGACTATTGATATTGTCAAGTAAATAAATAATATTGAAATCGTAAAAATAACACTGTCACACTTACATGTTTTTTCTTTACTAGATGAGGTCGATGATTCCTGGCTGACGAGTTTGAGAATAAACACAGAAAGTATGCCAGGGGTCACAGACTATTTTAAAGTGCAGACATTTTCTGGGTCAGATCGATCATACTGTCGACCATGCTAATTAGTTCGAGATGGTCTTTTGAGGAAATAACCGCACAGATTTGCATGGACCTAGCTCAACTCTTATACTTTTGTCAACAGTCTTCACAACATCGTTTAACCCTTTGAACGCCAGAGAAGAAATAAAAAAGTTTAATTTCTACTTTTTTTTCGTGTTATAGTACTGAGAGTGCACCGCATTTTTTGTCACGTATTTGTGACGTGGCGTACAGGGCATGCGTTCGCTTGTCATGTATTTGTGACGATGGCGGTTAAAAGGTTAAACATAGGCCGGCC
The DNA here is from genome assembly GCA_905147745.2 of Phlogophora meticulosa. Taxonomy (NCBI): domain Eukaryota; kingdom Metazoa; phylum Arthropoda; class Insecta; order Lepidoptera; family Noctuidae; genus Phlogophora; species Phlogophora meticulosa. The sequence goes on from LR990521.1 coordinate 370,324, forward strand.
CCACAGGTTACCGTACCTATGGTTATGGGCAGCTTCTTTTAGTTAGATTTTTATACATATAGTTCCTAAAATCGTTTCACTTTGTTTAACCCTTGCGGAATAAAATTAAACTTTGCTGACAGCTTAAGTTATGAAAGCTGTTGTGTCAATGGTCGCGTCCCTGCACCGTGATATACCGTGACAGACTAGTCTATCTTGTACATTGCAAGCCACGGTACAGACAATTTGGTAAAATTGTTGCGATGTATGGGCTATAAATGTCTCTCGGTGGGTGTATGTGGCGCGTGGCCGGCCATGTCATGGTGCTGCTCGACTGCCGCGTCACATGCCCACCATGACTGTGTTGGTTAGTTGCTTACTTTTGTATAAACTACCAGATCCCCCTTGTTCTTTTATGACACACAAACTTTTATTTGTGATATGTGACTAGTCTTGTTGCCATTTCCTTGACGACATGATGATGTCATGATTCTTATCGTTGCCTTTTAAATATAACATTGAGTAGTGGTTAGTAGAAGATTGCATCGAAATGAGAACTTATAAATAGTTTGAATGTGTACATTATATCTAGTTTTAGCATCAGATAATCGAACAGTGTGTAGTTAATAGGTCAGCGTGCATGTATGTGTGGCAGGTTCTCTTGTATAAATTGACGCGCCACACTGCCCTACTTCGGGCACCCACACGAGCATTATACAATAAAAGGCTAAACTAAAGGTCTCGTCTGTTTTCTTACGAACCAAATGTACCACTTGTTAGCTTTCCAACATATTGTGAGAGAAACATTTTGCAGTATATGAGTCATACAAGAAAATTTGTTTTGCCAAACTTAGCAACATCTATTCGGGTCCAAAAGGATTGCGTAACAATCTGTAAAGAAAATGAACACGAGAAAGTGGAATGTGGGTACAAGGTAGTCGATGCATTAGCAATATTACCAGTACCTATGCTATGTTCTGATTGTATATATGATATGATCTGAAGTCCTCATATTTCGCCAAGAAATTGTGGATACAAGAAAATCACAATAATTTCTCACTCCAGCAAATGTCGATAGACTATAAGTACTTAGTGTTATGGTTCTGACATCGTACATGCCTGTTCCATCCGAGAGTGATGGTTTATTGGCTGGAGCCGGCTATCGCGCACTGCGCAGTATCAGTGCACTCGCTCCAGTTACTGGCCACGCTCACTGGCGCACTCGCTTGCCGCTTGGAATGGCTCCAGGTGGCCCAATTGCATTGTGTTCCTATCGGCTTTGGCTACAGCGCTTACGTATCTTGTTTACTTGTCTACATGCACGTACGTATGTAGTGTATATTGGGAGCACTTACTTTTTCTCTAAGCACTAGTAAAGTATTGTTATCTACACACTATTTGGCATCAGACAACGCTTTTAGATGACTGCTACTTTTGTAATCTGAATATAAGTAGTTAATCAAATAAATGAATATCATCGGTTTCAGTCCTAAATATATAACTGTGCCGCTGTACGTCTGTACCTTACCTACTCACATTGCCCGATGGCAGATTTCCCAAGTGGAGTTAAAAACAATATTATTCATTCATATTCACAGAAGAACCTTGACGTTACTAAGCGTACACAGATCATATTTATCACCCGCAAGTCGACTGTTCACTGCAGTGGTGAATCATGCAGTGACGTTATCGCGAGAACTTGGACGACATCCCCGCGGCATCATAAAGTATACAGGCCATGATCTTACCATTAAACACCAAGTAACAGCTATGCTGCCCTAAAAGCCACAGCAAGGACACATTCACACAAGGACATATTTTGCCATGTTATTGATATCAAAAACATTCGTTGGACCAATGCTTTGGTAACGACTGTTACGAGAAATGATTGACTCTGTTGGCACGACTCACCACATACACAGTACATATTGAAGATATTGCAGTGTGTAGGCGTTTTCGGCGTGTATTGTATTGATCTGGTGTGAATCTGTGTGCAACAGTTGCGCGAGGCTCCGAAGCGAGCGAGCCGACCCGCGCCGCCGCCGCAGACCCGCCGACCGGTAATTAAATCCGGTGCACCGCGGCGCGGGGCCGCCATCGATCAACATTTGTCTTATTATGAAACTGTACGGTACGCCGCACGTCGGTACCAACAAAACTAGTCTCTGCTAGCCTCGCATTCTTTGGAAGCGCACGGAGCTTCCAAAGAATGCGAGGTGGGCCAGCTCAAGGTCAAAGTGATACCGTTGACACGCGCCCTATTGTACCACGACATGAGCGTAACGTCACTACAGGAGAGTTAGCAGTACTCTGCATTGCAATTTTCTAAACTATGTGGACGTCTACGCGGCAGTTTGTTGCGTCTAGGATATTAATGAGGCACTTGCTTGGTAATTATTTCATTGTTGTTTAAGTAGGTACAACAGCACTAAGCGTGTTTAGACTCGAACTGTGTTCGATCAAAAATGCAAGGACTATTAAAATGCAAAAATACTACACCAGTCACTTTCTTTGTTGCTCGTATCTTTCCGGTTTCGCTTGTGTTAGCAAATATAATATAATATTCCAGCGGGCCATCAATGTAACAGCACGCATTTATTGTTCTCGATATAGCCGTTAATACTGATACAATCGTTCCATGTATAATAAGGTAGTGGATTATCTCGTTAACCTGTTATTAGTATGCTGTAGTGAAGAGTTTGCCATCTTTACGCGCTTTACATGTGCGGGCACGCGAACCAAGACACGCAGTCACGGTGCTTTCAGGAGAATTTACAACGTTTACGACGATTTGATATGAACCCGCAAGAAGGCAGTGTCTTTGAAATCTACGAACAGTGTAAGTAGGTAATAAGTAGATAGCTATTTGATTAAAATGCGATCAGACCACAAACAAGAAGTCGAGCGTCCTGTTATATTTCCTATAACATAATGGTATCTGTACTTTTCCTGTGAGTACTCATGCACTTATTGCTCAGTCATTCATTCAAGTTCCATGTTAGGGTGCAAACTTGGAAAAAGCCGTGAATGTGCGCCAGCCTCAACTCAAAGCAGGCGCCGTCCTTGAATGGCGGCCAGATAGCGCGGCGCTCGGTGCGCGTGCACCGGTGACCGGTGTTGGGTTACGTTCTCACGGCTTGCCCGCAATGCCCACAGCCTGAATAGTTAAAAGCCTTCATTGCATAATTATGTATGCAACTGAGTACTTAGCTACAGAATAGATCCTTATTAACCCACTAAATACAAATGACGATTGGTTAATACTTAGTCGCCATTGTAAAATGGAGATCCTGGAAGATTCAAGCTATTTAAATTTCACAGCTAGAAGAAACTGACTGTGTGACTGTAGGCACTAGCACTAATTGCTGTATGCAAGCATATACCGAGTATAGTATCGATATTATGAATAGCATCCACGCGTGAGGAAGCTTTCCAGGAAGTTCCTGCTATGTCTTTTTATTCCGTAATATATGTAAGTGCACATAAGAAGCCAGCTGCTGTAAGCTGCTTGCAATATGCTGCATAGTTGCATACTACAATAAATCTCTCATACAATGAACAGAAGAGCGAATGAATGGCTCCACAGTAGATGCACATGCAGGTCTGTAAATATATTACGTGGTCGGCATTCGATCGTTATCTCAGTGTATATTAATTTGTTTGCCTATGTTAGGCTCTGTGATTGGAAGCCTGTGATGCCAATCTATAGCCGTTTTAATCAATTGACGGTATGACACGTCCATGTCATATAATTGAATCCATGCAAAACAAAATGGGTCGCAAACACTAAGTGACTTGGAAACAAACATCCATACATTTGACGACCGATGTGGCGCGGTGGGCGAAGGTCCGCCTGCGACGCAAGAGGTTGCGGGTGCGATTCCCGCCTTGGGACAAATGTTTGTACGATCTACAAATATTTGTTCCGGGTGTTCTGGGTATTTCCTATGTATAATAAAAAAAAATATCTATTTAAGTAATGTATTGTATTAAGTATATCAGTCATCTAGTACCCATAACACAAGCTCTGCTTAGCTTGGGCCTAGATGATGCTGTGTGGATTGTCCAGCATTTTTTTTTTTTATACTTGAAACGTTGGAACCTACTTAGTAATAGTCTGTCTATTGCCCCATTGACTCCCCGTCCTTGAGTATCAACAGTTACATCATCAGACATGTATATTATGGTCATGCGAGTTATCTGGCGACCTATTTGCAGCTCGTTGATAGTCATGCGAGGGAAATGGTTGATTTAATGCGAATATGGAATCATCGCGAACTTAAGAGCGGAAACACGACACATAATTGCGTATTTATTTCAAATAGTTTACTTAATTGGGTTTAATTAGACGTTATAGGTAATCATTCGAAAACAACCGATATTATATGAGTATTATAGATTACGAGTCGATGATTCACTGCCTACCCGGAAGTTGACTGTGACATACGTAAAACTGTAACTCGGTAAGTAATGTTTAATAAAGAATACGAAAAGTTTGAGGAAGTGCAACCAACGTTCAGCACCCGCACTTAATACATTGTGTACTTCGATCGCCCACTTTTAAGTATTTAAGTTTTTACTTGCTGAATTCCAATTTCTATGGATATAGTTTAATTTTGACTCCACTCGTATTGTTTTCATTGTTACTGGTGTTCGTTTGACATGCCTACATTTGTAAATATTTGTATTAGCCTAGAATGTCCCGCTCATTTTACTGTTGGGCAAAGGCCTCCTCTGCTCTTCTTTTCCTGAATATAACAATATTCTCTTGTACATACTGAATCTTTATTAGTGATTAGTGAACCCGGGTACTTAGTATGTCCCTGCGTACAACTGACTTATCAGGTTATATACCATTATTCATACCAATGTTTGATTTGAAACAACTCGCTATAATCTGCCTGCACTGTTGATGTTCATCATTCTGATGTATTTATTTACCTTCATTTGTTATCGCAACTGTAATCGTGTCAGTACCGCGGCCATTCACGCGCTGAGCCGAGATGAAAACAGCGTTATCTGTGGTTAACGACTCATTCTATTGTCACATTGTATTAAAATTCAGTAAAACTGAAGGCGCACGTCAAGGCGAGGCCGGGTATTGTGTGAGCTCGTCAATATCGCAGGCGTTTTTGTACATTATTTAAAACTTTAGTGATCCTATCATTTTACGACACCTTGCCACTGTGTCAGGTGCAAATTACATTTAAATAATACTTGAGCGCGAAGTTAATAACACTTACGTAATGCGTTTCTAAGTGGCGAATACAGCGTGGTCAACTGCAAAATAAATCATGTACCAGCCAGTCTATGTGCACTATAGTTCCGACCTTTGATTCCCCGGTTAAGTGTTTGTTTTGCACAACTCATGAATTGAAATCATAAAGTTTTTCTAAAACTATGTACATATGAAGGGGCTCGTGGCTACATGAAAACAGCTCGCAGTCGACCAAAGCCTCGTGAATAGACTACTTCGTGACTCGGAAAGCACAAGCTGTTGGTACTGGCTGACATTTTTAGCAATTTGACAGTCGTTACTGATAGTCAGAATCCAGAAAGTCTGTCAACCAGTCTTATAGGTCTGAAAGGCAATCACTCCATGTAAAATACTAGTTAGACTAGGAGCCGACCACAACTTAAGTAGTTGAAAGGATCGTCAGATGATGAAATACATATAGGAAGGATCTATTTACAAATAACGTTACAATTATAGGAGGAGGAAATCTATGATGATGACATCATGGCGGCTGGGCATCGTTGTACATGCGTAACGTTTCAAGTATTTGCGCAAAACACGCGTTGTTTAAGGAGATTAGCATATTTAAATTAAATTAAACGGCTTGGCGGACGATATCTCATTACCGTTAACTACATTTGCGCGTTCTCTGTTCATTCTAGTTTAGTTACAATGTTATTTTATTATTAAACTAATGTAGGCAACGAACAACATCGCTTTGAAGATAGTGTATGCTCTGTTTCAGTCTTGTACATTATGTGTGGTCTTGTACATTGGTGGGAAAATGTGTTCAGTTAATTTGTATTTGTATAGATTGGAATAGGTATTGAAACGATCACGTGTCTCGCTCATGGACTGGCACGAGGAGTACCTACTTATTTGTAGTTTGGTCACCGTGTGATTTAGTTACAAGGTATTTTCTTGTATAATTTGGTCCCGCTGAAATAATTTAATAGCAGCCTGTTACCCATACTGAAAAGGCACGAGCATTAAGCACCACACTTACTGGGAGGTTAGCGATTTCAGACTTACATTAGTTGCAAGCTGTGCGAGTCCACTAAGTACTCATTAACAAAACCATATTTTACTTACGAGACCGACAGCGGACTGCGCTCAATGAATTTGGAATAATACCAAAAGTTCGAGTATTATTAAGTAGAACATTAAAATAATTTATTTTATTAATGGCTACACTTTTTTGTGGACTGAACTGTTCAAAGATTATGAATCTAAAACCCACGGTGACTTATTTATATTAGCATTGCTTTTTCATGACCAAAGTACACCGGTCTGTGACCGAGCTACATACAATAATCCGGCAATAGTTTGACATTGAGACGAGCGTTATCAGTGCGATCAGTATTCATTACCTGATGTGCCTCTTAGAGAGGCAAGTCAGTCTGTAAGTCTGCATAATGTGGTCGTGTTTGTCGCCTCGTTTACTTACGTAATCATCATTGTTAAGTTTTCTGGGCCACGACGTTTATTGCACGAAATTAGTCTCAAAGAAATGAGCTCTTTTCGGTTTAGACAGGTTCATTGCCTACCGTTGAATAAACATGATTAATAAAAAACCAGCCAAGCGCGGGCCGCACTCGCACACCAAGGGTTCCGTACCACCGTACCTACAAGATTAGAGATACAGCGATTGTTTAGGTCGAGACAAATTCCGACCCTTCCGGCCTTTTAATTTAATCTATTTTTTCTTATGTCAGCAATAGAAATACTGACTATGTGAAAATATCAACTGTATACTTGTTACGGTACAGCCCGCTGATAGATAGACGGACGGAACAGACGGACAGCTGACAGCGGAGACTTGTAAGTACGTTGGCACCCTTGGGAACGGAACCCTTAAAAATGATGTGTGTCAAAAAGTGAATAAGTATATTTATTGTGGTCGTATGTATAAGGAAACCTATGTCATAACAAATAGTCCAACTAGTTCAATTAATATGACGAACTTTACTACCTGTTATTTTTACTTCATAATATTGTTATTCCTTGCTCTTTCTATTTTATTTCTAAGATATGTTAGAGCGACCTCCTTGCCAAGCTGATGGACAGAAAGTTGTTTAGCCGTTTAGCGTGAGATGGGCGGCCAGTACTCAAGCCCCATATTCATTGGGGACATTGTTGTGAGGATCATTTTGATTGAACTGTTGCCCAAGTTTGCTTCCTAATGAATACGGGGCTTGAGGCTTGTAGTTCACTGAATCAAAACGAGTGTTGTCACGCCAGTTGTGTGACACGCTGACAACCCGTCCGAGAGCCTTCTGTCCCTGTCTGTGCTAATGCTGTGTGTTTGTGTGCAGGTGTTCTGCGACATCGTGGTGCGCGACGGCGAGATGGTGTGCGTGGAGCTGGTAGCGCGCGGCCGGGGCTGCGCGGCGCAGGCCGTCATCTTCCTCGGCTCTATCCGCTACGACATCCTCACCAGGGTCTACGACTCCCGGGTGAGCTTCACCTCCTACACAAACATGAGGGATCTCGATCTTCTAGCTCCTTTGTTGTCTCAATATATGACAGCCAACGTCTTGTGTTTCCCACCGACGCGACGCGCGACGACTTCGCTCTCTATTTTCGCCAGTAACTGACAAAACCTTGCAAAACCGTGAGTAGGATTATCACTTCATTAACACAATTGTGGCGATGACTTTCGTTATTATCATGTAAACTTGGGTTTAACGGTTTACGAGCGAGCGTGGCGACGCGACGCCGTGAATTGAACAATTACATGAATGACATTAACATATAACACGTGCGGCGTCACATTATGTCGGACTCGACGAAATCATGAAATATTTTTCTTTGCTTTGGTTTGGTTTCTTTAAGTGTGACATGCTGACATGAAATTTACTTCGTAAAGTAAGCAGCGACAAATGAAATATGTATTACATTTGGAAATAAACCTAGACACCTTCTGGTATTTTAGTGAAGAAGTTGTATCATCACGAGGTTGGATACAAATATCTACGCAGAGCTGTATGTAATATCATATTTTGAATTGATTTAGAACAGTAGTAGGTATGGATAGTTTCCCACCTACTGAGATTATTTAAATTTTGCTCTGATTTAATCAGGAGGTACGCACTTGGGTATGTATATTATTAAAACGGGTATATCAGGTTTCCGTGTTTGTGGGTTAGTGACAAGCTCGTTTCCTAAATGCCGTAGTCGGAGGGCGCACACAAGTGTCATGGCGACGGCCGCTAATTGCCGGATACGGGCTATCTAGTGCGGCTCCTGGCTGGCCGGCCGGCTGCTCCCGTTCCCGGCCCATGCCACGTCGACACTTGCCACATTGCATGTTGGGTTTCTTCAACATTTGACACTGGATTACCAGCTGAATACTATGAATTTATCGAGCATACGCAAACCAACTTTATACTCGATGTTAAGTCACGATTCGGGCTCGTTCCAGTTCACAAGCAGCTTAAATCATGACATCAGATATGTTGTAGAGTCTCAAACAATAGGAAGAGAAGAAATGTCTACAAACGCTTGCGTCCCGCCGAGTGTCACGAGAGCTCTTTGTGAGTCGCGGGACGAGGGCGCCGCGCCCGGGGGTGCCGCTGAGGGCGCACACTCGGCCTCTCAGGGGCTGAGCAACTGTGTTGTACAGCTCTCATAATACAGCTGTTAGCGACTGCATTGTTTTATTGACACAAACAAACTTGACAGCTCTGTAATAAGAATAAGACATTTAATTCACCGCCGTCACCACGCTAGTCGCGGTAAGTGGTCTGAGGGGATGACTCCAAATGATTACAGTTAATCCTGTTTTTTTTTCAATCTATATTTAAAAAAAAAACTTACGTTCGAGAGCAATATCTCACGATGACTAAAGATGATGGCTCTCTTCATTTCCTAATCCTATATATAGTCAATGGTGGATCTAGATATAGGTAGAGTAGTAATGTATTCATGTAGGCTTGTGTTATGTTTGGAAGCGATATTTACACTTTCGTTAGTAAATAAACAGTTACGTGTTTGGGGATACCTGGATTAATACAGTTATCGTGATCGATTATATTTATCTTGTGTTGAAATAGCTGTGTAGGTACTCGAATGCTTACTGTAAGCACCTCGTGCGGGGGTGTATCGCTCTGATAACGAAATATGCATTATAAAGAAATGCTGAAATGCTAGCATGTTTTATGTTCATTGCATTAGAAGAAAACAAATTTGAATGCTGAAACATATTTTTATCTGGCAGAGTAGGTCCTACTTAGTGCGAAATAGATGTAAGCTGAACAAATACACGAGTAGTGAATTGTGATAGTACCTAGTTATTGATAAGTATCAAGATTATGCGATAATAGTTAGGACCTCATGGGCCCAGGACCAGTCGCCGACCTCACCCCATGCCGGCCAGCACATCGATGCTTGCATCTGCGACTTACCTATATGTATCGCCTTATTCATTCATCTGGAAATTTATCGTGTAATGCTTTTTGGTATGAAAGTGTAAGTTGATTCCTCAAGTACTACACTAAATTAAGAAAGTGCAAGTTTATTGCGCCGCACCTACAAAATTTACTTTATTACCATCTACGACAGTTAAAGTTTCTCAAATTGACACACTTCGATTTGAATATATACGGACAATTTAGGTTGGTAGTCTAATTGATAAACTTCCCATAATCAAGGGAAGTTAAACTAACATACTGCAAGGGAAGAGTTTCTATCAACTGTGTGTTAATTAGTAGTGAGCGGGTGTCGCGCAGGGCTTCGCGCGCCTCTGCTAACTACATTACACAGGGCTGCTAAACGTTGTGGGCAACTTGTGGCAAGATCCGCTACTAGCTGATCATCGCTTGGCAAAACGGCTAAAGAAAACGATCGCTACAGCTTCACCAATGTTGCTGTGGCTTCTAAAAAGATTTAAATAGAAAGTTAACAGTTGCCATAATAAATTGAGGCTCAAATATTTTGTGTCCACACCCGCAGCCTAGACTGCTCGCCCGATAGCTGTTATCTGACTTGAAGTTATCACTGACTCGATGGCGGTGACGTCACCCTTATCACTACAACTCATTGACTATTCTTGTGCTCTAAATTATTTAAATCCTTATATACTCTTAATGGGCCTAACTGGCTTTCTTGTTAAAAATAAACCGAAATACGCGAATGCCCGCTTAAATTGATTGTTGACGTTAGTGGTATTCAAGCTTGTCGTATATATTAGGAACGTGGCGTAGTAATCACGTAACAAACTAGAATGTTTGTAGAAGCGGATCTAATAATACTAATATATGTAGTGTCATTTTTTACTTTGACATTGTGTATAGGTTATCGCTATCAGTGTTGTCATATATGATTTTATCTTCACTTTTCACTTGCCGTTCGTCTTTATTTGGAACGTTTTTCACAGTGACAGATATTTCTAAGACTAGTTCATTATACGAGAGCGAAGTAACATGATGACTTGTGCACTAATACATCAGTGCCTTCTTCTATTCTTGGTTCAACTGAATATTTTGTATTTATTTGCATTTGAATGATAATAAAGGTTTAAATAAGCCTAACTAGTTGCCCTGCCTGCTATCCTCGCATACCTACCCTGCGACTACAATTTAATTTAAAAATATACAAATAATATGTCTTTGGAAAAATAACTTCCACACACACACACACACACACATAAAGTTCGTTAAAAAAATTATGACTTTTTCAATTGTACCAGTAGGTACTTAATTGTAAAGTGGACTTAATTTACAGAAAGTTACAGGTGATATTTGTTTAGGTGGAAATAACATCACCTGGAAATTTGGATTTGATTAAGGAATAGGTACTTTCGGTTTTTCCATTGTTCGACTAGTTTTATTTGAACTAGAGCCTTTTTATTTCTTTACTTACTTTAATGACATAATCTTATGAATAAATAAACAGTTCACGTTTGGTTTTATCTCTTTTTGTACTAATTATGATCATACTAGCATGTTTGCACAGCAATTTAGGTATTTTACGAGAATTATCCGTATTTGTGGGGTCGGTGGATCTTTGCTCAAGGAAACCTTATAAGTTAACACGATCGGTTGTATGTAGGTAGGCCTACTGGCGGCGACCTTGGGCCTTAGAACGAGTCCTTTACGACAAAAAAAACAAACCACTCTTGCGTAATGGAAAATTAATGATTTTACCAACGTTTTTAGTGTTGATCAAAAAACAATTTGCGCGAAACTAAGATCGTATCGCTGAAAGAATGATTTCATCAGAATTGCCACAGCTGCAGCACCCAAGTCTGTAAACAAACAGACTCAATTCCACCACCACTACTCCACTCTTTCATTGAAACGCCATAAAATCACGCTGTAAAACACGAACGAATACTGTCGGAATATAGATTTTATATATGACATCATGAACTCGACTTAAATGATAATGGCGCATTGTTAATTCCCGGCAGCGAAGTATTCAACCGACAATCATCTTATGGAATTATCCGTAAGGCTTGTAGGCACGACTCACGCTTGGATCAAAAAACAAGCCGGAGGTATCTGAATACTGAACTAAACACTGTTTCATCAACTAATTGACCAGTATCGATAACCAAAGCACGTGGCCGACAAACTAAATCTCAATCCACAATTTAGTCAGGAAATGGTTTCATTTTAGAATGGCAGCCAATTAACTCGGTTTAAATTAAACAATTAATCTGTGGTTGTTACGGTATTTGTTGACTCAGCCACAGTTAAAATAACCTGTTGAGTCAAGCAACAGGAATCTTCCGTGTTTCCCACCGTGGATAGCTTGAGGATAGTTACTATGTACCTAGTAGTTTGCGTACGCAGGGAATGAGTCATGTGTAATGAGTACAATGTACAAGGTCACACAGTTTCAGTTCTAGTTATTCATAAACTTAGTGATTGATTCAGCCTGTGACTTCCAGTCTGAAAGCCACTCAATAAGTGCTCTGTGCACCGCAGCGTATTTGTGAAGCCGACGCTCAAAGACGATAGCTTACATCGGTGATTGGCTTATAATCGGTTTGTTTGTACGTCGATAAAACCAGAAAATGGCGGATTGGCGATAAATGTCCGTGGTGACCTTGACATATTGGCATCTCGTGAAACCTAAGTTTCAGTTCATCGATGTCGATGTAACGTCGAGTCATCAGTATAATCTCATCAACTGGAATTCTCCACACTCACCTACCTAGCAATACCGCGGACGAAGCGTGCTTATAATTCTCATTTATTAATCAAGCTGGTTAATAATGATGACTATTTTTGTAATGGTGTGTTTTTAGACAATGTTTTGTAGTAAAAGTAATTGTTCAATAACATAATCCAATATGCCCACATAATAATAATAAATACATTACTAGTATTATCTGTTATCTGGGGTACTTGAGTACCAGATAATACTTCCGAATCTATTTTTGGCAATCATACTTTCGGAAGCACTAAAGATAACGTAATCTAGTGCTGTTCTGATTGTATTGTCAATTTGTCATAAATTGACACACACTTGAGTTTTCTTATCACAATTAATCGCTTTTTGATAGTTGTACATTCATAGATTACATTATAATAGCAAGCAACTAATAATGGTCATTGACAAAGTGTTCATAATCACCGCACACTTTGGAAACCAATTAGCGATTAGGAAATAGTTATCAACATGATGAATACTTCAGAACCACATGTTAAACATGTGTAAATTAACACGAAGAAGATTCATAACCATCGTGTCAATGTTTTCACCGTATCTCAGTTAAATCCAAATCCCTTCCTTTCGTGATGCTACAGGGGATCTGTTTACGAGGTGAGTTTATGGGGTGCCGCCGCCGGCGCGCCGGTCCGACGTCAGCGGGCGCCGGCCTTGGACCCACAGCCCACAGCCGCGGCATACATCTCACATTACACCCTCTATTATCACTGCGTGCGTTCCGGGGCTTGTGTGATGTGAATAAACAAAATGTACCAGTTATGGCGGAAACTGCCCTACCAGTGGCGTTATCTTGTAGTCCTAAATAGGATTCTTTTATTTCTGCAAGCTATTCGGCTTGTCGCAGGAATAGCCGCGATTTGTACACCGTTACAGTCATTAAGGAGCGGAAGGGTCTCCTTTCGCGCCGGTGTCGGCGGGTGGACGTGACGCGTCCCCCGCCGCGTCCCCCGCCGCGTCCCCCGCCGTGTCACCGGGCTGCAGCTGTTCACTGACGAACACTCGCGTCACGCCGGCGTGACATCAGGTACCTACTGCGCCACACATTACGTTACTGGATTTTTACGTTATTGGTTTCCAGTTCCAAATAATTTTATCAAATCAAATCAATTATTTATTTGCCACGCATGTAGGTTACATACACAAATAGGTTTTTAGTATTAATTAGGGTATTTAGTTCGTATAGTTTTTACATAAATTCTAGGAAATAAATGACAAAACCATTAAGAACTGTCCCTCAGTGCGCCGGGGTGCGTCGGTATATTAACAAGGCCTGATTAATGGCAGACTAATTGATCGGTGTCTGTGACCGAGCCGCCGAGCTAACAGGCTGGCAGGCTGTGCCGTGACGTCAGACTGCGGCGCCCACGCTCACTCGCGGTCCCGTTACTCTGGGAGTCGTTGTTGGCTGCGACACCCCAGGCTAGGGCTGCCCTATATACGCCGTACACATACATTCTTTTGGTGACAGCCTCCCAGCAGGAGAACACTGGCTGTACAAAGACGAACTGTTTGCTCAGTGCGGTAATAGCGGTCAAAAACTCATAACTTCTACGCTTTAAGTTATTGAAACGAAGTATAAACTGTAATCGGCTACGATTGTTATCGTAAGTTTAATAACTCAATTTCTGAGCAGTACCTATTGCGATTAAAACGCGAAACTACAAAATAAACTTCGTTTCATAAAATCATACATTGATTACCATGTTCATTCCACAATGCGCATTTCGCACGGGTAATAGGTATATTAGGTATGTATAAACGTTGCCCGTCTTGTACAATTTTGGCCAAATATATAATATATTATAACCACTCACAGCCCTGACCCGCGAGGGGCGCCAGGGATGACTCCAGGCGCTGACATCAGTGCACACGTCGCGCCGGCTCGCGTGATCCCATCTCCCTGACAGACTCCCCTCTCACTAAGCACCTTCGTAACTACGCAACTAAACTGTTTCACACCCCCATTGCCAAAAACGTGTGCGATGACATCACGCGTTGACTTCCGCGAAGGGTGAAGCCAAAAGGAAGAAGGTATAGGATGGCTTCCATTGGGTTGGCTTTAAACATGACTGGGGAAATATTGGTGTATAAGGATTTGCACAATATTTAAAATTTGTGGCGCAGTTCATGAATTTGTTTTTGTATTTATGCGGATAGTTAACTCCAGCCATAAATTGAACTTGCCAGTTTATCGATGGGTGGCCCCAACGCATTATACACAAGTTTCTACCTCGGTAACTAGTAATTAGTACAATATTGCTTGGCGACGCGGCGACGCGAAGTTTCGAGCTTGCGAAGCCTCTCGTCCGCCCCACTTCAATCTGCGGCCGGTCGCCCTCGTTGTGATATTGTTCACAAGCGCCAAGATTACGTGCCAATTCAGTCAATCGATAAACTTAACTGTCGAACGGAGAGAAAAACCTCCATCAGAGTAAGTAAACTATAAGTGGGCCATCGGTAGCTGACACACTTCCGGCGATACTCCACATGCTGCACTCCATAAACGCTTACGCTTGATGTATTCATTGACACTTGAGTAGTTCCAAACTCTTATGTTTAAGTCTACTCAATGTTTCGCTAAGTGGGTTCAAGTTCAAGTACATCCTTAGCTACTGTCTTGTGACTTTGTTGCTTACTTGCCGGTTTTAATACTGGCTGTGTAAAAAATTGAACATTAATTATCTAGGGGACCCTGAAGTTCATTGTTGACGGGCGGAAACTGATTTCTTACTTTATTTTTGATTGCAACTCATTTCTGCAGTGTCACGTAAACGATATCAAAGTTCTTACAACCAGTTCCTACCTACTACTTACGTATTGATTGGTCTATATAGCGGCAGTTACTTTCTCCGACACGTGTTTCTACGTCACGATGAATCATGAGTTACAAGTCGGGCTCGGAACAATAGTAAGTTGGCAGCTCGGTGCGGGGTCGACAACCGGCTGTCTTTGACTGAGGGCTTGCTTGTCACGCGGCTGTAGGGCACTATGATTCATGACTACGTTTTGCTTCAGTGAAGTTAATGGCAAAGTCCTCAGTTCATGTCTCGAGCTAACCTTTTTTCTTGACTATTTGTTAGACCAGTTGCTATTATTCATGGCTAATGAGCTTTTGATTCTGGAACTCAATTTTCGGATCGCTTTATGTTTATGCTACTTGAAAGACTGCTCCAATCTGCAGGAAATGTGAGGGACACAATAGCATTATTTTATTTTGTATAATTAACTCTTCGATGAAGTGCTGTGATTGAAGATTTCATTGCCCCGCTGGTCTCGTGGTTGCAAGCGCGACTGCGGAGCATGTGTTCGATTCCTTGGTCGGCCAAAGTTTATCGGGTTTTTCTATAAGGATTATCCCAGAAGCCCGCAGTCAGGAATTCATGGCATGCCTCTAAAAGCACGTTGGTCCAGCGTGGGATATTTCCCCGGGCGACTGAGTGAGATAAGAGGCAGTACACCTGTGGTTGTGTAATTGAAGGTTATATTCGTAAGGTCTTCTTAAAATCACCTAATACAAAGAATTGTGTCAATCCCTAACTTGGAGAGAATAATTGTCTCGTCGAGTCGTATTCTCTTTTCTTTATAAATTGTAAATGGTTGATGAATAGTGACTGAAATAAATGATTTGTCTATGAGTATGTCGCATTTATTATAGTAACCGTGTAGCAAGATAGTTGCGGTGAGGAGAGGCCTCCGCCCACCAAGTGATTCAGTATCTATTGAACCGGTTTATCTCACGACAGTACGACGATGACCAACAGTACATTGACAACTTGTTCCATTAGCTCAGGAATTTGTCCTCATCTCATGTGAATAAAAAGCCACTTTTTGAGTGCCGCTTGTGTACACCAAAATTGTATCTTAAGATTTACATATTTATATCCGTTAGCGAAGGAGCCTTTGCCTTTGTAGAACAATTAGCGGTCATTAGCTCATCGTTTAGAATGAAGAAAAACCAGGGGTAGGGGCAGTAATGGTGCAGTTAACATATTTCTTACAATTTTCAAATCACACTGCACGGTGTTTAGCAATAAACTGAAGACTGAGTTAGAGTACAGGTACAGCACCAAGTCGTCTAATCGAAATATCTATGTTAGCTACAATGTTGGTGTATCATCACATTCATCACATCATTCCCGCATTGAGTCGACCGTTATCTCGCCCTACAGTTCTTTATAGTAAGTAGTGACTCACTCCAAGTGCTTCCCGACTTCCACCTGAACGGAGTAGCACACAATGGCGTGTTGTCCGATGTTATCAAACACTTGTGTGTAAGTGGCCATCAGCCGAGATGCAGTAGTCCCGGCCGCCGCCGCCGGCTGGCCGCAGCGGGCGCGTGCCGGCTGTTTATAAAACACACGCGCTCGCCCGGCTCTGTTTACTACGTCGGAACATAAACAATTACAATGTTTCCCAAGCGCCGCGCGCCGGCTGCTTAGTTCCCGCCGCGACAAAGCCCCTTTGTTACCGCACACTCAATAGCCCGGTTGCTATGCTGCGAACGATTGTACGCACGTTTTTCCCATTTTACGATGAAAAGTGAATGGTTGTATTACGTGGGAACTGATAGTCGATCGATTAAGGCTGGTTGTTTATCAAGCAAAACATTTGCTACAATAACACAACAGGGAAAATTGTGTTCGATATTTCTTTTCTACCATCTGGTACCTATTTGTAGCTCGCATACTTAGTGATTATTAGAAACGATAACAATGAAGTCCAATATAATGTCTGTTGGAAGTCAAAACATTATTTATACCAAGTTTGTGGTCTTCTTTGCAAGAGAAGTGGCGTGCCATGAAAACGATCATGTGAACATTTGCAGCAAACATCTCTGTCGACGAAAGTGGCACAGCGTATGTCGTTCGGGCTGCTGGGCGGCAAGGCGGCGGCGCGCTGCGAGTTCGTGCGCATGAAGGGGCCCAGCGGCAAGGGCCACGCGGAGATGGCCGTGTCGCGGCCGCACGCCGCCGGCCTCGACACGCCCACCTCCGAGCCCGGCCTGTCGGCCACCGACATGTGGGACAGCGACTGGGATGACGATCCGGAGGAGATGTTCATGTATAGGCATCAGGTGAGTGGCCCCGACACGTGTTTATTTGATATGTCAACACATAACAGCTGCCAAAAAATCTACTTTCTTAATCTAAATGGTGCCGTCCCAAAACGTAGCTCCCATTGGTTTCTATAACATGAAGGAACCGTGCAGCTATTACGGCACTCTCGGCATGATGAAGTGTATCATACATTTACACTCCAGCCTCTCAGAAAATCCGCCGATCCCGGTAATCTTACTTTAGCACGAACTCTGTTCACAATGTATCTAGGCTTACAGGGAAATTGAGATTAATTTGAATACGTTGGTTGTCCACGTTCCAGCGCCGCCTGAGCGACCCGAGCGCCAACATCACCAACTTCGTGCGCGGCGGCTGGCGCACGCGCGAGGCGCGCGACAAGAGCCGCTCGGAGAACGAGGGGCTGGACTCGCTGGCCAGCGGCATGGCCGAGGTGGAGGCCGGCGACCTGCGCGACGGTACGTACCGCACCCGCCACCACGCCGCCACCACGCCGCCACCACTCTGCCACCACTGACAGAATCGTCCTAGCTGGTGCCAAATATTGCTCTTGTAAATGTCCTATTGTTACCGTATTCCGCGCGGTTACTGTATCCACTCACACACGCACAGGCTGATTTGTAATGCTGATGAAGCTTGTTATGTGAAATGTAACGATAAAAGCAAAGTCTGCTCTTAGGTTCAAGTGACACCGGTCACGCCATCTATCGGACGATTAAAGAACAAGTTATTTCCACCTTTATTATCAATGATTATTATCCGTGCGTCCCGTGCTAGTGCTCTCTGCTAGGACGGTGTTACATATCGCCTAATTATTCATGCGTTCGCTGCATGTAACCGTAGCGGAGCAGTCGCGACTGTGAACACATAGCAGTTCAATTGGAATTCCGTCGATGTCAATGAGGACCTTTATGGGACTGATTGTATAAATGAATGTGACATTGAGTTGCATTGTAAGTTCTCGGTCAATGATTCGTTCAATTGATTCATATTGAGCTTTTTTATATTATTTGATTCATATAACCCTCAATTGTACGTAACTTGCACTTTTACACTGATGTATTTGTTATTTCTATTGCTCTGCTTGATTGTTGTGTGTTGTAATGCTGTGTCGCTAGTCGTTGTTGTTGCTCACACGTCATAGTATGGCTGTAGTCGCTTGTCGCATGGTCGCATGGTCGCATGGTCGCGCGCGGCCGCATCGCGTAGTGCCGCTCGGGGGAGGCGGCAGTAGCCGGCTAGTGTCGCGCGTCACGCGGGTAGTGCGGCGGTAGGGCGTTTGTGCACATCACTTGCGATCCACCAACATTTGGTGACGTTCTTAACTACGGCCACTGGCTTCTATGTATGTAATACGAAGTTTGGTAACATTCTCGTGTAATGTGCTAGATGATCGGTGACCGCGGTGACAGCGGCGCGAAGTTAGATCCGGTGAGGTGCACAAATGTAGTGATGCGGGTGTGTTGTGTGTAGGAAGAGGGCGCGGGGGGCGCGGGGAGGGGGGCCGGCGCGCCAGCCACGCGGCCGCGTGCGAGCCGAGCGAGGCGAGCGAGCCGATCGAGGCCTGCGAGCCCAGCGAGGCACGCGAGCCGAGCGAGGCAGGCGAGCCCAGCGAGGCAGGCGAGCCCAGCGAGGCAGGCGAGCCGTGGGCGGCGGGCTCGGGCGGGCCGGCGGGCCACATGCGCGCGCTGTGCGGGCGCGCGGGCGCGGACGTGTCGTCGCCGGCGTGCCTGGCCACGGTGTCGGCGCGCGCGGCGCCCGGCTCGCGCACGGCGCCGGACGCGCAGCCGCCGCGCCGCACCACGCCGGACGGCACCGCCGTGTACTACTGGTGCGACATGCCGCGCCGGGACCACTCCGGTACTCCCGCGCACACCTACACACTCACACTGACTCCTCTCCCTACTGGCCGGGTTAGGACAGGACACGATGACTGCTCTTGAATGCTAGGGACCTCTGATACTAAATCCATCGTTGGATATAAGACCACCTCCACCCGCCATCCGTATGCCGTGACTCCCCCGATACAGTCTCGTCTGACCTCGCTTGCGGTTCCACCACTGAGAGAATCACATCGCCACTCCACCCACAGATCCGTCCATATGACTAGACGCGATCCTCATATTGAATGCTGTCATACTCGCCTTACATAACTCATTTAAGAACATTATTTCAAAATTATCTACGCACTTATAATATTAGAAATAAGTAGCACAACGTCTACATCACAAAATCACCATAAAACATTGTGAAGACACAGATTATATCAAAAATGTTCTCTCGTTCAAATATAATATGGTGTCCGTACTCCTCCATAGAGTTGGACGACGGCGCGTACAACCCGCTGTGGGCGATGCGCGGCTTTACGCAGACGTTCCATCTGTGGAAGGAAGGCAAGCGGCAGCAGTCCACGCCGCTCAACGCGTACCTCACCTACGTCACGCTGCCCTGGTGGACCATCGCCAAAGGTCAGTACTTCACGCAGACGCTCCACCTGTGGAAGGAAGGCAAGCGGCAGCAGTCCACGCCGCTCAACGCGTACCTCACCTACGTCACGCTGCCCTGGTGGACCATCGCCAAAGGTCAGTACTTCACGCAGACGCTCCACCTGTGGAAGGAAGGCAAGCGGCAGCAGTCCACGCCGCTCAACGCGTACCTCACCTACGTCACGCTGCCCTGGTGGACCATCGCCAAAGGTCAGTACTTCACGCAGACGCTCCACCTGTGGAAGGAAGGCAAGCGGCAGCAGTCCACGCCGCTCAACGCGTACCTCACCTACGTCACGCTGCCCTGGTGGACCATCGCCAAAGGTCAGTACTTCACGCAGACGCTCCACCTGTTGAAGGAAGGCAAGCGGCAGCAGTCCACGCCGCTCAACGCGTACCTCACCTACGTCACGCTGCCCTGGTGGACCATCGCCAAAGGTCAGTACTTCACGCAGACGCTCCACCTGTGGAAGGAAGGCAAGCGGCAGCAGTCCACGCCGCTCAACGCGTACCTCACCTACGTCACGCTGCCCTGGTGGACCATCGCCAAAGGTCAGTACTTCACGCAGACGCTCCACCTGTGGAAGGAAGGCAAGCGGCAGCAGTCCACGCCGCTCAACGCGTACCTCACCTACGTCACGCTGCCCTGGTGGACCATCGCCAAAGGTCAGTATTTCACGCAGACGCTCCATCTGTGGACTTCCACCACAGGTCAGCACAATACATCTATTCCTATCGACCCTCATCAGAACAAACCAACCAGCATTAAGTGTTCCTCTCAATCATTGCTTTTATTGCCACTGCCACTGGGCTGTTATCCAAAACATTCCTTTGTCAACGTCGATGTAACCTTATGGTCTGGGAGCATCAGGTTAGTGACTGTTCCGTCCCACAGCTAATCAAGACGTGGTTTCATTCCAGACATCCTGGACCACCGCGAGGAGCCGGTGCTGACGTTCTGAGCCGACTGACGGCGGCCATGTTTTGTACTCGTGCTCCGCAACGTAGACAACACGCCCTCACGGCCCGGCCCACCGCACATACGAGACTACGAACAGACGCACAAACGACCGAACCCTGCCGACTGGGATGTTATTCCATTAATTTATAAGTCTTTTACTAATTGTACAGTCAGTGCCCTACAATGCCTGACCTCTCTTAGAAAGGAGAAGAGAGGTAAAGGGGTCAGGTGACCCAGGGCACTGACTGTATATTACTATACTCGGGTCAGAAATCCGCTTCACATTGACCACTGCGTCACTGTCCAACTCTCATATTATACTGATCGTGTCAAGCGAGTTTTTGGCCTGAGCGTAGTAACACGTCATAAGTGATATCTACTATTATTCGATACGAGAGAGCTGTACCTAACAAAGGGGGACTGACATAGAAGCCAGGTAGACTGTTGATCTGCAAAGCTTCAGTGCACCCGTTTGTAACAAGGGCTTCAGCATCAACCGCATGAACTGTACTACTGCCACTAATGAAACTTCCAAGTTGAGTGTACACCGCACTCTGTAATATATTGTGTGTGACGTGAGGGTGTGACCATTGCCTTATAATAATCGCGGCGTGTCATTATAAATATTTGGGTGTCGTGTGTCGTGATCATCTCATAGTACTAGTAAGCTTGCGCTCTTCGCCTGTGATCATTTAATTTGTTCCAAACCTTGTTTTATCAGAAATAAACTGTGAAACAAAGGTTTGAATCGCTAGGTTAGTGCTAAATCTGAAATACGAAAAGATTGTCCCGTTTCTGTTTCGTCACCCCTGACGCACGCAGTCTCGCAGTGACTTCACTTGCCTGCCGTGGGAGCGCCGCATGCAGGATGTGTGAGCTCTGTTCTCAGTATGGACAGTTCGCGCGACATAAGTCGGTCCGGGGGGCAAGTCGGTGAAGATTTGAACCTTTGCCGTTGCATGATGTTGATAATTAGTCTAGATTTATTCAGTTGATAACGTATTAAATCCACGTGTATCCTTACAGAATGTATATTTGGTTAAATGACCACCTATGTTAGTGCAACGTATGTCACGTACAATTAATAAAATAAATACGTTTACAGTTTACATATTTGTGCAAACAATTAATCAGTAATGCCGCGGTGTACACGTTACCGTGCCCTGCCTGTGTAATACTGAGCTCTTCTTTGCGCAGGATATTGGTTTTAGCGTCGTTCGCATGCCATGGTGGAAAATATATCTATGTAGTGTCATCGGTAGAGTGTAACACGTTTATAGTTAATCTATATAGTTTATGTGGGTAATGTGCATATGTGTGAATATTTATTCTATCAATGAATCAATCACTGAAAAGCTAAACCGATCTCGAGAAGCACGATCAAAGATTAACTCATTTTGTATTGTTATGAACTTATCTGATCTCAGGTAATAATAATTATCTCATTCGTAAACATTCGGTTTTCGTTGTTGTTTATTCGATATTGCATCAACAAGGATATTCTGAGTGGCGGCCATGTGCCATGCGGCCATGCGGCCATGCTGCCGTCAGTTCGCAATACATATCACAAGGTTTCGCTAAGCTATGAATACTGTTCCTATTATTGATATTGCCTTTACAGGAATGTTTTAATGACTATTACAATATTGTTTGTAGTTAACGACTAAAACAGCACTCGTACATTGATCAAATACGTATCTTGCAATGTGATTTACTCAGTGTGCAGACATCTGAAATGAGATGTTTTTAATGGGCGAGTGATTCCAACTATAGTTTAGTAAGATTTGTGTTGTACTTGAGTGCTCTCAATGAGCGATAGTTACATTTCTGATATGTCGACCAAAAAAATGTTTCGTTCTGAACATTCCATGTCTTGTTATTTATATATCTTGTACGGTCAGCAGTCAGCTGTGACTTGCATATTTTACAAATACGTATATCGACTTTAGAATTATTCTGAAGTCGAATTTTGTTGATTATATTTTTTTTCCTGATTTCATTCGCTGATAGTACCTGCCGAAGCACCATTATAACTGTAACCATTTCCTGCTATAATAATGTAGCACATTTGACGAGACTGGGCAAATTATACTGTAACAACAAATTAATATACCAGACAGTAACAAGCATTTATCTCTCACTTATAAATGTCCCAGAAAAAGTAAGCGCTTCGGTAATCATCGTCTATCTTCGGAACTACGAACGTGCGATGGTTAGATATAATAATAAGAGCTGTTACAATTGTTTAAGTACTTGCCTATTTTGTATTGCCAGGTTACAAAACAACATTAACAACTGTCAGCAACGCGGTACGGCGCGACGTTCGGCCTTATACGGAATTGTGAACATTACCTAAGCGCGTACTCTCCGGGTTTACATTAATACCATTGTTTTGCCGTTTTAAGATGAATTCTAGTCATAATGGAGATTTTAATTTAATGATAAGTACTTCTGTACAGTACTTATGGACAGTGTAGCAACTGTAACAACGAGGGCTGCAGGATGGCCAAACAAAATACTCTAGTCATCATTTTGTTTTCTAGTTACCAATGAAGTTGTAAATAGGCTTCAGCCAAATAGTAAAATCATATTTTTGTTAGTAATGTTCAAGCTATTTTGAGTAGTCTATTTATTTTTAAAGCTTTAATCATCGTAATCTTAACTTATTATGCACATGTTCTAACTTCTTGTACTAGCTATGTTCTAAGTTCTAACTTGTATGTACCTCACGTTAGCGCCGCGCGCCGGTTCTGTGTATGTAAGTCAATATTAGTCTAAACTGTTCTATACATCTCGCGATAGCCAACCCTAGGCCTGGATCTCCTCTGATGGGACGCCCAGCATTCGCCTGTTCACTTCTGTTTTGAAGGCACGGGTTGTAGGAGATTAATAAAATTGCATTATTTTTATAATAATTATGACAGATTCTGATGATGTCTATAAAATTAGTTCAACATATTTTTATAACAAGATACATAACGACGAGTGATAAGTTTCCTTCAATAAATAATTTAATCTACTTTTGTAAGTAATGCTAATGATACTGGATTTGAAACAAATGTCGAATGATAAACTTTTAACCTATGAACATGTTATATACAAAGTTGTGTTTGTGTGAAATATGATATTTTTGTATCGAAAAGTTAAAACTCATAACATTATATCTTAAGCCTTAATTAGTGAGAAGTATCATCCCAACTGCAATAGTGGGTCATGTGCGAGGCTGGGACTGCTGGATCTGACATCTTCATCTACATCCTTCTGGTGTGCTACAGTTAAAGCACTGTGTCGCAGCTAGTGTCGCGCATGATCAGTATTGTGGACCCATATATTATATTTATCAGATATGTCACAAGTCTAGTCAAGATATACTTAAAACGTGCATAGTTTAATATTTGTATGATATGACTGAATTAAATTATTGCAACAATGTTTTGTTTCGCTCTGTCCCTCCGGTCCCGCGGCACGAGTGCGAGCGAGAGAGAGAGAGTGTCTGCGTTATTCAGTGATCTGGGTTAATGCCGGCGAAGCTGTAATCTTAATGTGGATACGTAGCCTCAAACGCTTGAAGACGTTTGACAAAAAAATAATACACGATGAAAAGGTAACATGAACATCATCTGCCTGCCTGTTCCTAAATGGGTTGGCTTCGGCTTCTAGTCTGAACGCCAGTATTTTTCATGGAGCGAATGCTTATCTGACCTCTGACCATCCCAGTAACCGGGCAACACGATACCGATACCCTTAGGTACAACTGGTTGTCAGACTTTCGGGTTTCAGACCCGTAACGGCAGTCAAAGATCAAAGCAGTACAAATGACAGCCGGGACCAACGGCTTAACGTGCCAACAATCAGACGCATGCGCCAGTCCGTGTTTAAATTCCATGTCATGTAATCGGACGCAAGCCTTTTGCCATCAACCGAGCACAAATCCAGATTCTAGGTTACTACTGAGAAATAAAAAATAACGCTGCCCGACTCAGGTATCGAACCTGCTACGCAGTAGTGGTTGCGGCCACTAAACTAACAAGGCATGAAATAGTGTTCCGATTATAACTTGAAGTAGAACCGTTATTTACTCTTTTAACTGGCTTTTTACTGTTGAGGTACGTTTCCTGCCTACGTCACTCATTCTTCATTAACGGACTCCTGCATTTAAATATCTTTGGCTCGTCGTGACACCAAAGCATTAAACATTATAGACGTCAAATCGAGTCATTGGATTGATATCATTCATTTTTTCATTTCATTTATTTATTTTGTGAATCATAGGTGATTACAGGTGTTTTTCAATATAAATCTATTGTACAAACCATGTCCCGCCGATAGGCATACAAAATTAGAATATGAACAATGTCAAAGTTACACAAAGATGTCACATTATAAAGTTGTCATAATAGTAAAGGGAAAATGTCATGAAAATAGGAAAAGATAAACATACACAATGCCAGAAGATTGCAAAAAACACAAACTCAAAATTACATTAAAAAAAAATATATATATATAAATTATAATGATGATATCGAATCTTAACAGTCAAAATCACGGGGACTGAGGGCTGTTTTATAAATTATGGCAGAAACTACAGAACGCCATAAATGTCTAACATCTTATTTATGTAGAATCACACAGCAAGCTGTCAAACAACAAGCATAACTAACTATACGTACAACTTGCCGAGACGAACATGACGGGGCTCGCACGCCGGCGGGGAGCGCAGCGGTGCCAGGCCGGCGCACCAGTACCGCAGTACCTCCTGCACTGTCGGTGACAGTGTGCTCAATAGGTACATCAAACAATATTACCTGAAACAAAAGAAATGCATATTTTAAAGTAGTTTTTTTTTTTTTTTTTTTTATAAAACCCTTGCCCTACATTAGGAATTTCTCCAGTATCGTGGGTGTGTTTACAAACATTTAATCTCACACAAATAGCCAGATCCCGAACAACTACCTGTAGGCGATACTAATATTTGCTCCGTGCGGGAATCGAACTCACGACACGCAGCACTGCACCAATTGTATTGTATTGTTGTATTGCTGCACCAACCATACCGTCAAGTAATCGAATACATCGTTCTATCTGGTTTGGGATAGCAGCATGTTATAGAGCGAGTTTAGTATAAGACGTACCTAATGATCATCAAAATACGAAGCTCTACTTCTACCTGACCTATGTACGAGTGTATGTCAATTTAACATGGCCTTCTGCTCACCCTCTATCTAAAGTAGCCTTAATGCCTACCTATCTAGATAAGTCGGGTGTTATATCTAGGCTGCGGGCGTGCAGGAACAACAACAGGCACTGTTTATCTCATCAAGTGTTCCCTCTGGCAATTTCATCACAGGCTTGAGTCATTCAGTAAGAGTAACAACGTAGGTACACCAAAGTAAGATTTGTATTTTTAACAACTTCCTTGAACGAATCGATCCTCGTATACTATTTCTCTTGAAGCAATTAAGTCCCGTATTTTAGAATAGTTGAAAGACGGTTCGAGCCCCAGTGGTAGTGTAGAGACTCGTTTGACAACTTCCTCAGCCTGGTTCGCCGACCTCCAAGACGTACCATCCTACTTTAAGGACATCGTCGTCCCGGAGGAAGCGTCCAATTAATTATGTAAGACAATAATAGGGTGTGCGTAATCAGCGTAATCGGTGAGTGCTGCAAGCGCGGAGTGGGCGCGAAGGTATGCGCACGCGCGGGTAATGAGCGGCGGCCGGAAGACTCACTTGTCGCGCGGAGAGCCAGCCGCCTGTCCGCGCGCCTCACCGCACAGAGGTAACTGCACCGCATTACGGAGACACTCCACACTTCCTACATCGCTCGCACTGCACGCTTACCTACCGACGCTTGGTACGGGCTCCATCGGGTTAGTGGACGCCTGATCCTTCAGGACCACATTATTTTTGTATTAATGAGAGTGCCGTGTAGTCGAACATCAGGCGAAGAATGTGGGTAGCCAAGCGTCGGAGTAATACTTAAGCAGTGATTGTAGGCACTCCCACTGCCTACAGCAGATACTTGTAACGCCGGTGACCAGTGCAACTCCTGGTGTAACCACCGAGGGTTCGCGCCTGTACCGACGTCGCAGAACTTGTGATTGAAGCCGTATCTGCAATAACAGTGCTAAGTGTGATGTGACCAGTGCTCCACTGGAGTGCCGCGCAAGAAGAGACTGATAATTCAAAACCCGGAAAGTGGCGTATGGTGTTTCATCCGGTTAAAGATTTTATTGGACCGAAAGGTAAGTAGCTAAGTACTTAAACTTTATGTTTTTTTTATGCCTTGGATTACCATAAGATAGGTATTCCGTAGGGCATGGCCGTCATAAATAATAAATAAATCAAATAAAATAACACTCATATGAGTGTTATTTTATTTGACATTTTTGTTATACAAACAGATACATCAAAGGATAACAAGCACGGACAAAAACAAATAATCTCAAAGTAACAATATATCTGCAGTAGCACTGCCGGTTATAAGGGCAATCCAGTCTGTTGGCGATCTACCAGACAGGATCAACCAACCAACATTGCTAGGATTATGATGTCTAGTAAGTTGGTAAGTGTACGTCCCTGCGGGGTATGTTAACATGACCTATTAGTTAAGGGTTGCACTTTTAGGGCGGCCTTGACCCAGTAGGGTGTCTCATCATTCTTATAAAGTTGTAAATCTACTTCTTACCTAATGGTTAAAAATATCTAAACAATCCGAGGTAGAGTGTTATACTTTCCGAGCTCGCCTCGCTCGCTGTTGCAAAGTAGAAATTGTACAGGAAAGTATTATTTAATCGTAAATAAAGTTGACGCGAAATTTGCGCCAGTCTAGGCGGCTGAGACCCACGCTACGATACTGCCCTGACCGATGTTGAGGCAGGACGGATCGACGAGGCGTGCCGGCCAGATATTAGGACTAACCTAACCTAACAGTTAAAGCGATAGAAAGCGATTTTGCATGTAAAAGCTTTAGGCCGCGATCCGCGATGTTAGAGATGCAAAGTTGACCAGCTCGTAAACTGATATGGAACTAGAGCGTGATCATATTTATAACTGACCGATTTTCCGTTGTTGTGTGCTGCAGGAATAGCGGTCAGTTATTATTACGCTCTTAACATCTTAAGGGCTTTTCCACGGAGATACATATTTGCAAATTTGTGCCGGAAGTTTTATTAGACCTGAGTTACCTACTACCTATTCCATAAGCACATGCTTGATGTCTGAACTAGTGAAGCATACGAGTACCTAACTAAATGATAATGTTGGTGAACACGAGGTGGAAAACGAGAAAGGATCATGATCAAGTGTCTAAGTCTAACGGTTAAACCAAGACCTACACTGAGTGGCCTACACATAGTTGCGACCATAATCTAAGGAGGATATGATGCGGCTTCGAGCTTCCTGTAAGAATGGACACACAAAGCAATTTAATCATTTTAACGAAAACTGTGTTTCGTAAACATGTGTATCGCATTAAATATGGCACGATTCGAGGCGAGGGGTCGGAGGTGTGACCCGTTATCTCGGAGCGGGCGGCGCGCGACCCCGCCGCACTCCGCTGCCGACAGACGAGCAAGCTGGTGAGCTCGCCATTCCCTAGCACACGGAATATTCTAGTTCTTGTGTAACAATAGCAAAATTTACAAATTTAGCATTGGTATAAAGTTCCATCTGTTCCATGAGTTGCATTCGTGAAAAAGAAACTTTCAAAACTTTCTGTTCAACAGCGGAAACCTTCCTTTTTCAGTTTACTTTGTTTAACATTCCATCCGTCGCCCAACTTAATCTATTAATGAAAAACTTTAGATCGTTCATTGAGTAATTTGTGCTATTCCGTAGGGTAAGATGTGGCGTTTTTGTATGGTGTTACTGGTGGCAGCGCAGGCCCAAGCCTGCGACCTGGCACCCGGTGGAGGCGCGGGGCCCAAAGCGCCCGGAGACAATTTCTACCGCCTCATCGTCAACGGAGAAGTGGAGCGCTATGCGCCCGGAGAAAGATATGTTGGTCAGTATACCTTGAACTTTCCTACAGCTACATGCATGTTCATCTATACTAGTGGACGCTCACTGGTCGACACTGGACCGTTTTAGCTTTCTGCACTTTAACTTTGCCAAATCTCACACTGCGCCGGCGCCGTGCGCGCCATACACTTAAGAGATCCGAAATTTTCGCTCCACGTAGCTTATACAATAATTATAAAATTAAACATCTTTCGTGTCTGCCTGTTTGATCGCGTTGTTCTTTTAAACGCGGAACGCATATTGATGCAGTTTTCACTAACATTGAGTGATTTTACCCAGGGTTATGTACATAGGTAATACGTTAATGTAATTAAATTTATTGTTATTATAGGTCCTGTACTCGTACATATTTAGAGTATAATAAATCTCGGTGTAACCAGAGGGAAGTAATAAAGTAGAATATTCCTTGAGTACACATCTACATACATACATACGTTAATTCCGCAAAAGTTTATCTCTTAACTGACTACAAAAATTTCCGCGAATTACTAAAACAGCGAGGTCAACACGTGCAATCAATATTATCTTAAATCACAGCACGACTTGCGGGTTTCACAGTTGAAGACATTTCCAGATGTCTTAGTGCAAAAATAAGTCGCGCAAGCCCAGTTTGATGTACAAACCGCAGATGTCAGCAGAACATGATACTTCGTGCGACGAAGTGGAGATCTTCGTTACTCATCGTCATCGTTGGTTGTGCAATAACAAGATAATACATCTAACACTTCATAAATTGTACGTATGTACATTCCAGGCAACTATGAGAGAAAATCATCCCGGCACATTGATTTTCATATTAAACTAACTGACCCGGCAAACGTTATTTTGCCGTAGCTAGGGGTTGATCGTAGAAGGGTGAAAATTTAGGGCTGTATGTTTTTTTAATGCCATTTTTTTTTCGGTAAATCGGTCTTGTCGTTTCGGAGGATAGATAGAGGAGGTATGGTAACTAACATTGTGACGCGTAAGTATATACTTGGAAATATATTTTCAACATAAATATCCAGTATGAACTTGGGTTACCTAGTGTATGTTCCAGAAGTCTGCTTTTCGCTAATCCCCCAAGATTTGTAGAATGTACTTCGACTTTGCTTTACTTTTATAATAGTCTTACTTACTATTTTTTTAGTGAGAAATAACAGGCCGATTTTTTGTCAGTACGTTAGGTACCTAACGTACGAACCTTCGAGGAGACTTTCAGAACAAAATTCTCGCATTTTGTTCTCAAATTGTGCGCACTTATAAAACATGTCGATTCGGTGGGGTGTTGAAATGATCTGAATAACAGTTAAATTTTTATTTGAGTATTGAGATAATTGTACGATGAACTCGGGATAAAATAATCATAATTATTTAACATTAATTATCTAGTTTGTAGTCAAAGTAAAGACTGTAAATCTTGCCTTAAGCTGGAGTGACAGCAGGAGACAAAGGTAAAAACCTTTGAAAAATTAAAATGTATACAACAAATTCATAGACCTATGGTCAACAAAATGTAACAGAAAAAACTTTAGTATTGTTTGTCGTTTACCTACGTACTGGTACACGTGATAATTTGACATTGCTGGCCTAATGTAGTACTGAGTTTCAATATAATGAGAGTCCAACTTAGACTGGTTTTTATACCACTGACGTGCAGGCAGCCCACAGTATTACGTGTGTAATGTGCGTTATCAAAAACTCATTTTGTCTATGTTATGCCTGCCTTCTCCTAAGCTGTAAGAACTAGTGTAACCGGGAGGCACATACGATAAAGACTCATTATACCTAATTGAGAAAAGATTTTCATACTCTCTTTTACTGCAGTGACGCTGGTCGGTTCCCGCACCCACGACGTGGTGCAGCAGTTCACCAGGTTCCAGATGAAGCTGGATCCGCTGGACCCGGCGGCCCCGCGGCTGCCCAGCAAGCAGGGCCAGTTCCAGCTGTTTGCGGACACCCTCACCAAGTTCGACGAGGAGTGCACCAACTCCGTCATCGAGGCCGACGACCTTCCTAAGACTGAGGTCCAGGTCATGTGGAAGGCTCCACCTACTGGCTCTGGATGTGTGCTGCTCAAGTAAGATCCTTACAACCGTACAGCATATACATTTTGTATAAATTTAAAAACCTATGATTTGTAGTCGCTTCTACGTGACTTATTTGGAAGCATGGTTCAATACAAATAGTCTGTTTCGATTGTTCCTTCTTAGGCTAGGCTATTATTAAGATTGGTATCTTTGTCTGAAAACTTGTGGTTATCAGGGCGATGGTATACGAAAACGAGAGCCGCTGGTTCGCGGAGGACGGCCAGCTGAGCAGGCGCGTGTGCGAGGACACCTCCCTGCAGACCAGCGACTGCTGCGCCTGCGATGACGCCAAATACAGGGTGAGTCTATAATGTGTTGAGCATACTAGCTGAGCAGCTGGTTTTCCTGATTATCTAGAGAGTGTAATGCGACCTAATTAAACAAAATTAACGATATTTTTTTGGTAAATCTCGCTCTATGGCGCTACAAGTTGAACTCTATACTTTTTCCAGATGGTGTTCGAGGGTCTGTGGTCTCCAGAAACCCACCCCAAAGACTTCCCGGTGCAGGCGTTGTGGTTGACTCACTTCTCTGACGTCATCGGAGCCACCCATCCTAAGAACTTCAAGTTCTGGGGGGAAGGAGAGATCGCCACTGACGGATTCAGGTGATTGCTTAAGCAGCCGTGCACTGTCCAATAATTTAGGAACACAATAATAATATTTATTTGCAAAAAGCATGGTATAAAAAGATGTTATAAAATAAAATGAGACCAAAGATGCTTTGCTTACAATTAAAGCATGCAAAATTATACTGTACCTAATACACTTAAAAGTGTATTTGGTAATTTATTAAATCTATACCTAGATCTGTACCTAGATCTTATTATCTACCATCTAATTTCGTAACACAATTATTATCTTTATTTGTAAATTACCTACTTGTATTCAACTGCATCAGGTTAGACTGGCTTCAACATAGTTGGGAAAAGGCAGGCAGATGATGACTTGTAATCGTAATAATTATGGTTTTTTTCCATAGAGCGTTGAGTTTGATACCTTGACCACGTCTTATAAAATGTATATAAGCTGCTATGGTTATTGCTATATACAAACATCTAAAGTATGAGGCATCAGCCTTGATGTTCGCAAACTCCTTGCCATTGTTGCCGCGTGTCACGTGGCACTCTGTTGTTACTGCCGGTCCTTGGAAATAAGCGTGAGTTTGTGAATGTATTAATGAATGCATTCGTTATATGTATTATTATATTTCGTTAGATCTTTAGCGGAATGGGGATCAGTAGGACTCCTGGAGCGCGAGCTCCGGCAGCAGGGCGCCAAGTTGCGCTCCATCGTGAAGGCGCAGGGGCTGTGGCACCCGCGGGTTAACTCCAACACGTCCGGCACCTTCACCACCGACCGCAAGAGGCACTTCCTCTCACTCGCTTCTATGTTCGGTGAGATTTTACCTTTTAGCGTGGTTGTAGAACCTAACTTATTTTTGTTGGTCTTACAAAAGTTATGACTTATGTATAAGGCCCTTTTGCCGTCACCAGATGAGGATCTACCGGCAACTAAACATTTCTGTTTAAAACATCCACAAGCTGTGAAACTCCCATTTAATTATTAGTTTTCATTAATAACCCAATCTAACTTATCTTTGTTAGTTGTAAATATATTTTTTTTGGTTGAGAAAAAAATTGCGAAATTAAAATTTGAATTTGAATTGTCTTGAGTTTCTGGTCTGGTTATGGTTGCAGGTCCGTCTCCGGACTGGGTGGTGGGCGTGAGCGGCCTGAACCTGTGCCAGAAGGACTGCACGTGGGTGGAGCACAAGGTGGTGGACCTGTTACCCTACGACGCCGGCACCGACAGTGGCATCTCGTACATGGTGAGTAGCACTACGCCGTGGAGGTAGCTCCAATGTATGGCGGGCGGCTTGCTCCCACAGGTAGATTTTTGCACAGCAGCCTACGAGTGGTCAATTTTAACCCACTACAACGCGAGGGTAAACAGGCCTTCGCGCTGGAGCCTATTCTAAGGATATTGTATTTTTGTTGTATGTTGTATAGTATACAACTGGAAAGTTTAATAATTTATTTTTTTATTTCCAGTCGCCCAACTCGGCGACAGAGCCCCGCGAGAAAATGTACCGCATCACGCCCATGTACCCGGAGGACCCGCGCGCGCCCTTCTACGCGCCCGCGCGCGCCCGCGTGCCCGCCCTGGCGCGCCTGCACCTCTCGCGCGAGCGCCTGCTATCGCGCTCCTGCGACGAGGAGCTGCTGCAGCAGCAGATTGTGGACGAGGACGAGAACACGCAGACTGCCAACAGACGTGAGTTTAGACAGTTGTACGCGACTCATCTCCTTCATTCTATGACGAGGTCTGGCGGAAGACAGACGTATTCCGTATTGTTGTGGCTGGTTTCTGAGTTTACTATAAGACCAAATTGCTCGTGTTACACCCGTTTGCGATATGCAGCCGGTAATGTGGCACATCGAGTTTATGAATAAAGTTGTCAAGAATCGGCTCTGTGCCGTGCCAGAACCGATTCCTGCGCAGAGTCACGGGAGCCCGAGAAACGGACATTCCGTCCTCGCCGCCGAGGCCCGTCGCGACGACCCCGTCGATGCCCCCCTCCCGACCCTTTGCTAGAGCCGGCCCGCGAAGCTGAGCCGATTAATGTTTAAAATGTCCCTAAATAATGGAACAATCAGATCCAGCCTGTCCCTTGCTGTCCTCTTCAGCGACGTCCTAAGCCGAGGTTCGTACCCCGCAGAGGGTGCCCTTAGCGATAGTCGCTTAGCTTATAAGTTTTTATGCCTGGCTGGAGGCCTTAATTTTAATTAAGCCCCCCACAGGAAAGTTCGGTTGAGCAGTAAATACCCCTGAAGGATAAACTGCGAGATGCCCATTCCAAAAAAAAAAAAAAACTCTGTGCCGTGCCCATGTGACATTCTATATTAAGCTCATTATGTCATATTTGTTGGCCTTAAATCTCACTGTAGGGACTCATCATTAAGTACTCAATTTTAGTCATATAAAACAACCCAAAATGCAAAAATTTTACCTGTCCCGCACATTACAGTTGATATAAACCAACAAAATGTATGAAACAGTATTTCTTTATGATTTAATCTTTTTCCCTAATATTAAGTTAAAGACTCTCCCATCCCCAGCGGAGTGCGCGGTAAGCGAGTGGAGCACGTGGACGCAGTGCTCCGTGAGCTGCGGCAAGGGGCTGCGCATGCGCACGCGCGAGTACCGCATGCCGCAGAAAGCGCAGATGTTCGCGTGCGACCGCCAGCTCGTGTCCAAGGAGATGTGCGTCGCCGCCGTGCCCGAGTGCGAGTGAGTGAACGTTAATGACTAACTCTGGTATACAACATAATAAAATTGTGACAGTAAATATGGGTGGCAACATTGATGACAATCGGGTTATTATTTTATCGAACCCGTGGGTGTTGTGAGGAAATATTCAGCTGTGATCTTACGTTGCTGTCCGCAGAACGCCCAATTATTTTACCGTTTGTAAATTATTTTTGAAGTGGCCATACTTGACTTATATATTAGGTCTTTACCTATGAAATTGCCGTTCTGCAGTACTGGCCATTTCAAATCAAAATATTTTTTGTTTGGCTAAGAATTCTAATTTCAAATTAATTTTATTTTAAAAACATGGTTTTTTTTTTCCAATAGTAGTCATTTGTTTATTGATTAGTGTTACATTTTCATCGCATTTAAATCTTTTTCGTCATCATGGATACGTTAAAAATTCGAGTAATTATGGAATATGAGTACCGTCGTGGCAGCAACGCGGCACAAGCGGCACGCAACATCAACGACGTTCATCATCAACGGAGCTAACACTACAAACCAACGCACTACCTGTTATTGGTTTGCTCGCTTCCGTTCTGGAAATTTTGACCTGAAAAATGAACCTCGCGGTCGTCCGAAGACTTTGGTTCGACAATGACGAATTAAAGGCGATTGTGGAAGCTGATGATACACAATCTACGGCTGAATTAGCAGCAGCTTTCGACGTTAGCGTCAAAACAATATTGGTCCATTTGCGTCAAATTGGCAAGGTAAAAAAGCTTGACAAATGGGTGCCCCACGAACTCAATGATCGCCAGCGCGAAGTACGCGTCGAGACGTGCCTTGCACTGCTCAACAGACACACAAATGAAGGAATTTTGAACCGCATTGTTACCTGCGATGAAAAATGGATTCTGTTTGATAACCGCGAGCGCTCAGCAAGTTGGTTGGATCCTGGTTCAGCACCTAAACAATGCCCTAAACGAAAACTTACCCCAAGAAAAGTGATGGTCACTGTTTGGTGGTCTAGCGCCGGTGTGATTCAACACAGCTTCTTACCAAACGGGGTGAGCATTACTGCAGATGTGTACTGTGAAGAATTGAACACAATGATGGAGAAGCTGGCACATCTCCAACCAGCATTGGTCAATCGCTCGTCTCCGCTGCTCCTGCACGACAACGCGCGACCTCATACTGCACAGCAGACGGTCTCCAAGTTGCAAGAACTGGGGTTGGAAGCTCTCCGTCATCCGCCCTACTCACCAGACCTTGCGCCTACAGACTACTACTTTTTCCAGAATTTGGATAACTTCTTGGCGGGAAAAAAATTCAATACCCGAGAGGCAGTACAAAATGCCTTTGAAGAATTTGTTGCCTCCCGTCCAGCTGATTTCTTTAAGAAGGGCATCAATAAACTGCCACTGCGTTGGCAAAGATGCATTGATTGCATGGGTGATTACTTCGATTAATACAAATAAAAAATACATGAAAAAAATTCATTTAAATTTTTTCATACAAAACGGCAATTTCATAGGTAAAGACCTATTATTTATTTTTTAAGTTCTGGGGTTTTCATCAATATGTAACTGTATGCTTCCTTGATTGTCAGAGGCGACAACGCGGCCCCGGACGAGTCGGACAACAACGCGTCGCCTGCCGAGAGTGACGGCATCTGCCGCACGTCGGAGTGGGGGCCCTGGAGCGACTGCAGCGCCACCTGCGGCGCCGGCCTCAGCACGCGCCGGAGGCACTTCATCAACCACATGGGCATCAAGAAGTGTCCGCTTGTGCAGACTGGTACGTCCAAAATTTGTAAATGAGATTTTACCTACAATACGTTGACGTTGACGGCACGTTCGGCGCAGTGGCTGAGCGATTGCCTTGCGCTGCGTGTCGCGGGTTCGATTCCCGCACGGAACAGATATTTGTATGGAATACAGGTAGTTTTTCCGGTTCTGGCTGTTTGTGTATTTGAGTTTAAATTTTTGTAAACGGACCCACGATACAAGAGATATTCCTAGTGAGTAGCAACGTAAAAATATAATAAAATATAGATATAACATACCTCTGTCTTTCCCATCCGGAGAAACAGTTGTTATGTAAACTTTTTTGGTTGGATTGGAAATAGAAGCTAATTAGAAAAGTGTCAAGTTTAATATTAACTCTATCTTACAGGTAGAGTAGGGTGCGTGTTCAGCTTATTTGGTAACGAAAGCCGTAGCGCTCATGTTCGGGACGATCACATACAGAACTAACCGTACACTTCGTAGCTCCCTACAATGCCTGTTGCACGTATTGGTAGTTCACACGATATCCGCTAGATGTCAGTACTAGTAACACTTTACTTCACAGAGGAAAACCGCAAATGCATGGAACCCCAGTGCACGGAACAGGAGACCGAAGTGTCCGACCCGACGTGCCCGACCACGGAGTGGGCCACCTGGTCGCCGTGCTCGGCGTCGTGCGGCCGCGGCGTGCGCTTCCGCATGCGGCTGCTGCTGGTGCCGGCCGAGCGCCAGCAGGACTGCTCCGCCAAGGTGGAGCTCATGCAGCAGCGCGCCTGCCAGGAGCGGGACAGCTGCGCCATCGACATGCAGACTGCTAAGCGTAAGTAGCTTGAGCGGCAGCGGGAACCTCCTACTGCGGCATCGGTAACATGTAATGTCAGTGAGGCGCTCAACATTATGAGGGTGTGACAGAGACACAGCAGTACATTCCCTTTGCAAACATCCTGATGCGGCTGCTGTATGCGGCCGACGACTTCCATAGGAAACTTGGCCCGCAGTTAACACTGCCAAGTATAAACTACTTCGCAGTGTTTATACAGATCTCATTATTAAGATTTTCTTGGCTTATGAAATAGTTAACGACAAACTGATGTATTACAAGTCATC
This sequence comes from Phlogophora meticulosa, assembly GCA_905147745.2. Classification (NCBI taxonomy): domain Eukaryota; kingdom Metazoa; phylum Arthropoda; class Insecta; order Lepidoptera; family Noctuidae; genus Phlogophora; species Phlogophora meticulosa. Next base: position 407,484 of record LR990521.1, read on the forward strand.
AGCTCAATGACGAACTTCCATTCCCTATTTTAACCCCTTATATTTTTTTTTTATTATTACCATTTATTATTTTTATCCCATTATTGCGGATTCATTTACAAAATTCCGTCCACTAAAGAAAAACAGTCCTGATGCTTCCAGCAGACCAGCACACGCGGTTTAGGCTGTCGGTCATTGAATGCATGTTTTTTTGTAGTTTTCCAAAAAGTTATAATGTATGTACGAGGAACATAAAGCAGTCGGAACTTATAACACGTATCGTACACACGTACAGGTAGGTGCCGCCTTATCTCCGCGATACATAACAATGACCCGCGCGTCTGACGAGCAGCCGAACAGACGAACAGAGCGACAGCTCGCGTTGCGATAATTACACAGTTTACCAGATTACGTTGTAATTGAGACCGCCGCGCGAGGCTGCATTGTGTTACGCTAAAATAATAGTGAACTGGTTGCGATTATGAAATCCTACGTACCCAATCATGTGACATTTCTACCTTCTTGATATTTCTTAAGCTCCCGCAATGGACACGATGTTGTTGTTATCCGTAGAGTTGACGAGATAGCCACAAAGGTGCAACAGATTTCTTATTCATTTACTCGAATAGCTTTATCATGAAGTTAGATGCCGCCAATGTATAATGATGGTATTATAATTATTGCTATGTTTCACAAAAACAGACACATATCTCAGTACAAGGATGTTAATGAAACAGCGCGAAATCTGGACGCAAATAAAAATGTAATGTACATTGGCACAAGGTTATATCTCCGTGAGTTATTGCTTATCATAAAAATAGTACAAGAATGTTAATAAATTCGCAGTCAAGGGCTCGTCCCGGACTTTACATCTGTGTACGATAAATGCTGAATCTATATCTATCGAAGCGAAGCGGATCTACAGATATCTGTAAACAAATAGGTACACAACGATCCATTACTAACTATTTTTGACTGGATAATCAAAGTTTACCTTTAGTAAACCTTTATGTTAAAGCACATTCTGTGTAAAGTGGATCTGAAGACCTATAACCACTACCAGTTAGGATCTGTTGCATGAGTAACTTCTGCATGTCTTTGATTTTCAGGTTTGGAGGTCGAAAACCAAAAAATTTTATGGTATCAATGCACGAATGCTTTATATCCGTATGTTGTATTCCCAGGTATCTGCATGGAGGAAGCGGACCCGGGCCCGTGCCGCGGCCTGTACCAGCGCTGGACGTTCATGGCGCAGAAGGGCATGTGCGTGCCCTTCGCGTACGGCGGCTGTCGCGGCAACCAGAACAACTTCATCACGCAGGAGGACTGCACCAGCACCTGCAGCGTTATACTTGGTAGGCAAACGTGCTCCGACAGTAGTGTCTCTGAAGTACCTTATATGTTCAAATTCCAAAAATCTAAATACCGAACGGTTATATGGCAGCATTTTAAAATGTCTAAAGTTTATATTCTCGATTGGTGATAATGATTCATGAACGTAAATCATAATGTCTAGATTCAGAGAACATACAAAACAATACCGAAAGTTTCAAACAGTAAATGACAAAACATCGAAAAACAAAGTTGTACTGACGTCATCAGTCGTGGACTTGAGGTACCTTGTTCGGTGGGAAGGGAGGCGGGGGCGGGGGCCAGATGGGGCTAGTGAAGCCGCCGCCATCATGCACTTTGAACATCGGTATTTTACTTACTTACTTTCCGGCATTGAATAAGTACGTACCCGTAGCAACATCTACTGACCCGGTGGAGGTATCTTAGAGAGGGTCTCCACCATCATTATCTGCATTATTCCCCTGCTCTTATCCCAATGTATTTAAGGTCGCCGCGGCGCCGCCATCTCAGTCTCGATGTGCAAGATACTCTGACCAATTAAATACAAGAGTGATGGCCCGGAAGTTAATGAACACGCTTGTAAAGGCCCATAATGTTCAACTACACGCAGATTTATTCACATTCAAATCCATAAAAAACATAAGAACGTGGTCAGACATATCATATGATACCCTGCACTATGTATTTATTTATTACATAAGTACAGCAACAGTCTACTCATAGAACATTACCTTAAACAAACAGTATTTAGGTACTTAAATAGAAAATGTTAGCAATTCAAATTATTATAAATTAAAAACTCGAAGATTTGTTAATGGCAGATTAACATACTTACATCATACTTAAGCGGATGTACTAAGTGGATGCTGCGTCTGATGCATTAGCTTAATTTATTAGAATACGACACGTGTAATCTTTGTTCAGTATGGGGTAGTAGATAGCTACAATGTTTACACGTGCGATCATATCATATCATCACCAAGTCCCCAGTATGGCCATTCGGCATTTGTCTTGTTTTGATTTCATCATCATTTGTGTGCGGCTAAAGCATGGTATCCAGCTGACACCCACAGAATGACTAAACCTTACGCTCACCTAACAAATGATCAGCCTGTTTCTGTATTTAGAGTATTCAATATCATCACAAGTCACAACAAACCTACGCTTCACGGCTTCATACAGACATGGCGGACATGCCCAAACTCGGCTAATTCGTAAAATAACCGCGACCCACTTCACTACCCTATTTGTATAAAACAGAAATATTTGTGGACAATGATGAATTCGTTCGCCGATTTCAATGGACGACACAAAACATTGGACAGTGGGCCAGTGTGCCGTGACAGGGATACAAACACACGTAATTTAGCGCAGTGGGGCGATGGGTGACCGCGGAACTGGCGTCATCCCCGCCTGTCCCCCTGTGACGTCACTGTCATATACAACGTCATGATTTGTGATCGCTGTTTGTATTGACATTCTCGGACGGTTCGCGTCCCTACCGACCGCTAGCAATAAATACAATCCGTTCTCGCTTCAAATCGTTCGGCCTTCAGCAACCAAGTTCTGAAGTTCCGTAAGGTTGAGAGTAAATTTTGTAGTGTGAGACAAATTGCTTTCATGTCGCAAGTCTTAAACCATATCATTACCTACAAAGTGGAATATTACAAGAAATCACAATTTCAAAAGCACGCAACACGTTTGGAGGTAGAGTGTCACTGATCCCGTTACAATGTTGCTGCAGTGTAATGCTGCGTGCGGTTGGACGAAGGTCTTTGTTTGAAGAAATGCTACGCCACTACGTAATTATCAACATTTATATTTTTGAGTAACAACTTGGAGGCTAACGGTGTCTCTGACAGTCTAGCAATCTTTTATTTGATTAGGTTGATTAAAGCTTTTAACTTTAGGTATTTGTGAGGCTTGTGGCTAAGTCAAAACCAGTTGTACCGTGGGGGTATCGTGATGCCCAGTTGCTGGGTTGTAGAGGTCAGATAGGCAGTCGTTCCATGTAAAATACTGGTTTTCAGCTGCAGCCGTTTATACTGCAAGCCGACCCCGACATACTTGGGAAAAGGCAGGCAGACGATGTTGAACTTCGTGTATTTTAATATCAACATCATTATACAATGTACACATCCGTGAAGTTAACACACAAAGCTAAGTACACAATATTTTAAGAAGTGTACCTTGACAGAAGTAGGTCCAGGAAGAAGACCCAAGTTAGGTTCAAGAAGTACCTAGAACCTATGCGAATGTGTTACTAACCATGTTCGATCAAACCTCAGATAAAAGTCCGAAGTCGACTGAACAGTTACATTACGTTCGTCAAACTGACAGATATGCTGATGTCCTAATGTCCTCTCTGCGCTGGCGCCGCGCCAGCCATGACTCAGTTCCCAGGTGCCTCCGAACTCTCCAGTATATTACATCGACACCACGAGATCTGCCCCTTGTTTACGGTCGTTAGCTCGCCTCGCGTATTATTACAACTCCAAAAGGTTGCCATTCGTAAGTTATATTTTTTGTATGGCAAACAATCTGGGAGTCATCATATAACAGTTCTGTGTATGAAGCTGTTTTATTTTTGTGAATAATATTATAACTTGTAATCGCAGTGGATGGCATTTCTCAAGCTATTTGAGATCAGAATAGTTTCAACAAGATCTTTATATGGCCCTTAAGTTTCAGAGCTCAATCATAAAAAAATGTGTTTATTTGTTGCTAAAATGACGTACTGTTTTTGCGTAGCAATGTCAATTCTTGTATTTTTTAAAAGACAACTTAGTTACGTGTTGTCTATTAAAAAATAGTGTTATCTTCGACCAGGCAATAAAAACTTCCCGAGGAGATAACGTCGGTGGGGACGCTACTGGCTAGCAGCTCGTTATAAGCTGCCCAGCTGGTTTATACTGCATCTCTCTTACTCAGGTTCCTCACCCTAAAGCTAGGGTTCATTGGAGCGCGCGAACCCCACCAGGTCGCCTTCATAGAGAAACGTCTCAGACTCAGGACCATGTAGTTCCGACCTTTGGAAGGCGAGGGGTCGAAGCCGAGGCCTCTTAGATCACTTAAAAATTAAAGGGGTAACATACTGAGGTGGTCAAAGAGAGGTGTACAGCGACTGTCAGGACAATTCCGAAGTGCGGTCAAGACCCCTACCGAACACGTTGGCTCTTATATCGTATCGTTTATAAATCTAAGGAACGGATTTAAAATCTTCGTCAATAATCATGTTCGCTTGTAAACATCGAAACAAACCGTCAAAATCGAGTCAACAAAGCGAACACGACGTGTGAGTATGTAAAGTCAGATTTTACGAGTGACGGGCAAGGCACAAGGCTGCCCGCTTGATTAGGTGTCTTAAATCTGTGTGCCTACTACCTACACGCGTGACCCCGGTAATCTGCGTGTATCACTCCCAGACGGTGACGTCATTCTTACGTCACCTGACTGACTTCACAACCGGGAACAAAGCCGAGTCCGGTATGTTTAACGATTCTCGTAAAATAATACATCTCGGGAGGAAAATTCTTTGTTTCGTGTGATTGTCAGCTGCTTGTGGTGTGTGACAGAGCTAATTTTGAACATTATGTCACAGTGGAGCAAAAAAACATGGCAGACTGTTCGCATTTGTCACGGCACCGTGTGAAAACAACAATGTATCGAGAAGAGTAAAACGAATACATTGATGAAAGTAATTCAAATAAATTTATTGAATTAAATATGAGTATATAATATGCCAACAACATCAGACTTGCCAAGCAAAGTGACAGCTTCCCTATTTTGCAAGTGACGGACTTCGAGATTGCTAGACTAGATAAATATGTGTGCTGGAGTCGAACCTTCAGGATCTGCGCCTCATATCCTGCATAGGAACTATGAGTAGAGAGTTAGTCTTATGTTGCGTTATAGTCAGAAACATAGGATTACAAATGAATACACACCAATTAAACCAAGAGTGCTACTTTTTGTATTTTGCTGCTTATTGGCGGAAACGGAAACTAAGGTTACTGATTTCTTTCAAACGATAGCGTGTCGAAGACTGCTATTAAGTATTACTGAGGTTAGGACGTACTCGATGAGTATACGCAATGTGACTGCCAGACAAAGTAACTACCTAATATTACGTTAAATGTACTTGTTACCAATTTCCATACATGAGTCAAGTTGACAGAACCAAGGCAATGTTCCGATGGTGTCGCGATAACGGACACCACATTATTTCCCTTGTCGTTCGTGCTACTGATTGCTATGTTTTTGACGGCTAACGACTTAGCAACCATTTCCCACACATTTACTAACAATTGTAGAAAACATTGCCGTCTATTGTTAGTAAATAATATCGGCAAACATAACAATACAGACTCAACGATACATTTATCATTCTGAAGGCACTAATGTTAAAATAACAAGCTATACTTTATCGCTTGTACAGTTAGTAGTACTCATAATAAGGTAGTGGTTAATCGTTATGAGGTCACATACAGGGTGACAATACATCCGTAGTCACTAAATATTGACGCTTTGTTTAGAGTTGCCAAGCTACTGCACTGCCTATAGTGCCATGAGTGCGGCACGACCGGTCGCGGGTTCGATTCCGGCGCGTCCCCAATGTCCCACAGAAGTTATTGTGTGACCCATACTTAAAAATATTTTTTTATTACTTTCGTTTCTTTATTTTTTTTTATTCTGTTCCTTTTTATGTTTTCTTTGTTTGGCATTGTGTCGTTGTGTGCCTGAGCCTGAGCAGAGTAAATGTTTTTTTTTTCTTTCTTTTTTTTTTAACACCCTTACATTTAACATGGGTCCGCGCCCCCATTCTCACAAGTGTAACTAATGGTACTGTTGTCCCCAGGAGGAGGAGGAGCTCCACCTGCTGACCTAGCACCACAGCTGAGCCAGCTGGCAGCCCCAGCTCTGAACAACAACGTGCCCGTGTCCAATGGAGTTAATGGTGAGTTCACAGTTTCATAGTTGAAGGATCTGGTGGGTTTCATTCCTGGCTCTCTTTATAAACGAATACCGTTTGTGGGATGTCCGCAATGCATTGGAAAACATATTTTTGTATTATATAGCAGTATAGAGCTGTTCTAATGACCTTCCGCACGCTGCACATCATGCACACATGCGCAATATGTGTGCTTGTGCCGGGACACTTTTACGGGAGCTTTTATATTAAGTATGTTAAACTTAACCAGCGATAACGATATGAGATAACTGACACACAGAACGTTGACTTCACAAGCGAACACATTATTGACACATTGTTTACAAGCGCTGCTGGTCGCGCGTGCCATGATTATATTTTTAGTTGATCGCGACTATTTGCGGCGACACCTCGGCGCCAGTTGTCTTGTTTTAACATCATTCGGCGACAATGGAATGGTTTCCAGCGCTTTGATGTTTTTCTGGAAGCTCGTAAATAGTATCTGCGTTATCATGACTTCTATCAGATTCTTTTTTGAGTTCTGACCTATGAAGCAATAGATAATAATATACATATATCTCCGAGGAGGGGAGGACGTAAACGTTCGTGTTTATTTATAACACCGGTATGGGTCAAGGTCAAGTTCTACCACGAGGGTTATTTTTGCTTATCTTACGCAGATGCATCTAAACATAAAAGTGGTGAAGAGTGGGATTTCATTTAAGAAACGTGATTTTAACTTTCAAAGGGTCTTTATTTTTAGTCAATTTCTTTGAATGAGTTATGATGGTACCCATCTTTGGAGTTATTGCTATTTCGATTCTTCCCTTGACAGGCTCGATTGTTTAGCTTCTCTAGAAAAAGCATTTACCTTCATATTTGTGATTATGTAGGACCGAGTCTGGCGCAGCCTGGAGACTGCCAGATGAGTCCGTGGGGAGAGTGGAGCAAGTGCTCCGTCAGCTGCGGCTCCGGATACCAGGAGCGCACCAGGACTGTGCTGGTAAGTTCCACATATGCGCACTCAATTTTAGCCGAGGTGGACTGCTTCAACGGGAGCCAGTGTGTCGGAATAAAGCTGCCATCCGTGTTATATCTTAGAATGGGACCAGTATCTTGTAGTCCTGAGTCCAGTAACCCAGAAGTTAGATCTTCTGGGTTTCTGGAAGGTTGAAAAAGCGTTTGAAAGTCAAGAAACGAAGCCGTTTCTTGACTTTGCTGGCAAGCAAGCTGTCCCTGGACGGATCTTGAGAAAATTGTACAAGGGGACGTAAACTACGTCGTCCGGTGGTCGTATGGCATAGTTGAAGTGTTTCTAGTGTGTTCAGCAGTACTTTTGAGAGACGTGTGGCGGCACGTCTCCGGCTCGAGTGTGGCGACTCCAGTATCAGGGTCAAGACGACCCTGCTCATTACTTTCTTACAAGCTAACTTAGAGAAAACACTGATTGGTAAAGCAAAGACCGTTGCGCGGACATTAGCTGTTCTATATGATATGACACAAGTTACGAGTGTCACCGATTCACATCCTACCCCGAGAAATTCTGAGAATATTCTACCGGCTTTCACTTTCAGTATTGATTCGTTACGTCAACTACTTAACCCCATGAAAAGTGTACACATGACATGACATGTTATCTTATACCTACCTAATATGTACGAGTACAGTAAGTAAGCAAGATATGTATATGTATAACTTAACTGTGTCGTGCGTGCAACTTAATTGGTACGAAGGTGCTATAAGACGGTTTAGCTCTCAATATATATACATATACATCGATACCAATACTGATGAACTATTCATACAGTGTAGTGGGAGATGGCTCAGCCGTTATAACAGTCATCGGGTCTAAAAATAGTGATCAATCACTGAGACAACAGTGGTGCCTCGTCAGCGTAGTACCACTACACACACTACACAGTACCAACAAACAACACAGAGGTCATGACGAGTGCTGCGACAGTATTCAACACAAAAAGTTCGCCAAATAGCTGAAAAAGTACCAAGCACTTCCCATGGAATTAAAATAACTTCCCATGACATGTATGTTGCCATGAAATGGCGATGAGCTCGTGACCAAATAAAAACAGCCGCACGGGTTGATTGAAGGTTAAGCTACGGTTGCCGAGGTCAGTCTGTGGATGGGTGACCGTTCGATACATATCGAGACTCCTCCGTGCCTCAGAAAGCACGTTAAGCCGTTGGTCCCGGCTGTCATTTGAAGGTCTTTGACAGTCGTTACGGGTAGTCAAAGCCCTAAAAGTCTGACAACCAATCTTACCAAGGAGTATCGTGTTGCCCAGTAACTGGGTTGTGGAGGTCAGATAGGCAGTCGCTCCATGTAAAATACTGGTATCCAGCTGCATCCGGTGAGACTGGAAGCCGACCCCAACATAGTTGGGAAAATGATGATGTATGTTGCCATGAAATCATTTTCGATATCTTTCGAGGTTTAATCTAAGTATCTATTGATCTACTCCTGAATCTAAAATTGTTCATAAGACACAAGCATCGTTCGTTATTTCTGTAAAACACCCACCCTATGGTAACTTGTCGGGCAATAATGATTCCCGCGTTGACTGACACACACAATGATAAATAATATTTGTTTCTGTAAATTAGTTATTATAGACACTTTTACACGTCAAACAAGCAAAATATTTTTTACGTTATTAAGGTTCGTGTTCCCTATCTGAGGTCACAGTTTTTGTAAGATCATGTGAGCGTCATGCAGATTAGTGTCTGACATGGTGTTTTGAGGGAACCACACAAATATGAGTTTGGACTTGTCCAGTGAGTGCGCGCATTACTTAGTAATAATGTAGATCAACTCAAAAGGAGCAAATTGTTCTTGTATGCACGTTTGAGTATATTGCCACTTTATGCTAAGAAGTTTCAGCGTTCAGGTTAAGCAGAGATGAGATACTATTGCTCATGTTTAGCTTTTACACTTTAGCAGGCACCGATCTTAAAATTTTCTTTAATTTCAAGATTTAACCATTCAATCGTCACGTACATCTTAAGCTTATTATTTTTGCATTCATATGAGTGAGTGATGTTTGATTCTCGGCAGACGTCAACAAAACAAATACTTCAAAGAAAACGTTTCAAACATTGAGAACGAACAAAGAGTCCTACACTGACGTAATTAAAAATAATCTGTAAAATTTTTGTTTTTCGTTTCGTGGATGTGGCGAAATAACCAAAGTGAAACCAATTACTTATATATTTACTGTGAAATTGTAAAGAATAAGTGGACGATAATAAAGACTTGTACATTTAAAAAATACTGAGTTCAAACACTTTAGCTGTCTATAATGTAGGTAAGTAAGTTATTATGAAGGCGACGAGCTGGTCCCTAGTGCGTTTAATATTGAAGGTATTTGTAAAGACACCGTCCATGCAGACGGTGGACAAACGACGCAGCATCAATATTCCCGCACAGTTAGAGGCGCTAGAGCGCGGTTTTGTTAGTTCGTGTTTTAACTCTTTAAAAAAAAAGAGTTTTTGCATTCATATTCTCCTATTTATTGCATTGTGTTTAGAAAATATTAAATAAGTAGTTATAGCTAAGTACAATATGGAGATTGTTAGCACTCAGCCATATGTAAATGTATAGAGATCCGCTCGATTTTGGATCTTTTTAATATATACATATTTTATTATTTATAATTTTCCATTGTAGCAGCACTAACAGCTGTAGATACTCATATTCTGTAAATATTTAAGCGAGCTGGCTATTAGCAAAACATGCAAACGACATCTTCTTACTACCTAAGTGCGTATAATCATCTACGTACGTATGTAAGAGCACCGTTTAAAGAGATAAACGGTTCTGATGCTCATATCACACACTATACATAATATAGATTATTATAAAAACAACCTCATTCAATCAACTATCCAACGAGCCATGAATCCTCAAAAAGTATTCAGAGATACTTGTTTAATGTTTGTTATTGTAAACGAAGGTAGGATCAACCCCAGCCGTAGGGCGGGCCGCCCGCGCTCCTCGCACGTGACCACCACACGTTCGGTCAAATCGTGCCGTTTACCGATAATTAGCACCTTCAGTATTGATGAGGACATACCGTACACGTAGCACCACGTACACGTAACACGGGCCTACGTCAGCTGGGAAACAACAGCTTACCTGCAAATAAAGAAAAAACTTTGTAAATATATTGAGAAATAGAAATGTGCTTAGCAGTAGTGTTATCATTATCCACTTACAAATTAATGCTTATTAAAGTTTTATAAATTTCGGAAATGCTAGCTATATTGTCTATAGCTATTTGCCTTATACCCACATAAGGCAAATAGCTATAGACAATATATTCATTTCAATATCATCATTTATGTTCAAATTGTGTAAACTATTTTAATACATATTTCTTGTTAATTAAAATAACATATTTAAATAAACAATTCGAAAATGTCAGGTTACTAATTATACGTTCCAATAGTCATTATTTAAATATGTTACGAGCAAGTAACAGGGACACGTGGGAATACTGTGTGGGTACAGTAGCCCGCACCTCAGTGGTTACAAAACCATTATAAGCTGGCATGGTATAAAAACTCCGTACTTTGATATACCAGCATACCACAAGGTCGAAGTGTTACTACAGATGTGCTGCCGACTGTACATAACAGTTTGATTTTAATATTGCTACTTAGTACAAAACTAAGTATGTACATTGAACGTACATAATATTGCATATGATATACCTGGGTCTCAAGTTTTGTGTTCCATATAATACATATTATAAAATATTGGCAGGTTGATGGGATAGCAAATATAAAATTTTATTAGCATCACGCATCGACCAAATTGTTGGATGACGAGCCGCGTTGCGAACTCCAGCTCCATGGCATTGACCTTACAAATTAAGATTTATTTAGTGCATTAACGAGCATTAACAGTTGAAGAGTGCGGGCGGTCTGATGCTGAGCAAGATAACATCTAATTCAATGAATTGGTCTGGAAGGCCTGATTGCTTCAATCAATCACGCCTGAAATAACCTGAGCAGTACGTAATGTATGACAGCAGCATTTATGAGCGCTAAATGGTGTCAGATGATGTCAAGTGCGGGTCGCAGTCGGTGCGTGTGCGCGGGCGCAGGCGCGCGGGCGGGTTGTCTGGCGCGGGTGTGCGGCGCGCCTTATCTCGCGGTGTCAAGGTCGCGGTGTGCGGCCACGAAGGGAACAGTGAGACGAAATAACGGAGAAAATTGTCGAACGCTCGTTATGTTATGATTAGCAGTAAATTAATGCTATTATCGGTATCGCCAAAAGGCATTTAGCATAATAAACTTGTTTAGAAGATGTAGTGACAATTTTTTTAAAGAGTATGCTTGAATGGTTTGGTCATGTTGAGAGGATGAATGAAATGCGACTAACCAGATGTGTCTATAAGGCAGATACGAAGTTATTGGATGATTTGCCAACTTTAAATAAGGCAGATATGAGTGAAAACACTGGTAGGGGTCTTAGAAAGACATGTTCCTCAGAAAGGTTAGCTGCGTAGTAAGCACTCGTTACCGGCGTGCGTGTATGACACGATGTTTGAACGTAAACGAAGCAAAAACAGCATGTAAGAATCGTAGCAGGCGGCGTTTCGTAGTTTTTGCCTATCCCCATGGGAAAAAAGCGTTAGTTTATGTATGTGTGTCATAATCATCCTCCTGTCCTCATCCCTATTTATGTGGGGTCAGCACAGCTCCTTATTCCGCACCGGTTACCGCAATAGGCCCCTCCTTTCTACCTATATCCTTTCTCACACTGTTTCTTATTTATTAAAATAAGTTAACATAAGTCTGGAGAATATTCGTTGGTCTTCTCTGGACAGCATCAACAACCCGTTACAATACCTACATGTGATGATAGAGTGCAACTGAATAGACATTGTTGTAACTACAGCTGTTAGCGCTGTCAGTCTCATCGCTGTTTACTGCGGAAACATTGCAACTGAACAGATATTGATATACTAATATTATAGCACAGACCAACGTTACAATAAATAGCTCCACTTCGTATCAATCACAGAAATAAATCACCTGCTACTGTACATACACACACACACAAACATTTTGTACAAAATTAAATATTGCAGCGTGTATGTGTTTGTATAACGCCATGAAATCGTGGCTTCATAGAAAACATTATGACTGTACTTACAATGTGTACATTAATCTTTGGGAACTGATTCAAATGGAAGTTGGAAAATCGATGAGTCAACAGAAGAGTTAGGACTTGGAGACTCATTATTATAGTGGTTTGCACAACTCTGCCAAGACGTTCGTTGTTATTGCGTGGTCATAATGTACTTCTACTTGATATGATATCAGATACACAACGTTACTTTCAACATCTCTTCTCTACTAAACCAAAACACAACATGAAATTGAAACAGTTTGTCGTTAATCACATAAATCTTTCAAGCCAACAGTCCCAGTAGTCCCCAGTTATTGACATGTTGTGATGTGTTGTGAATGTCCGCAGGTGCAGCCGGCTCCGGGGGGCGCGGCGTGTCCGCGGCTGACAGCCCGGCGCAGGCGCTGCTACAGAAGATGTTAACTTTAATCTAACCGATATTATCCATAAGGCATGAAGCTCGTATACACTGATAAGACTGGCTAGAAATTGGCCTGTTTCACGCAAATATATACGTCAAAAGTATGTTTTTGTTAAGATCATATCCATCGTAATGGACCTAATTTTGTAATTGCAGTGTAATTTTAAACGACTCTCCAGTATGTACGTGCCTTTACTATTACTTACCATAATGCATTTCCCAGCATTTAACATTTTCATCGTTTTGTATAAACACACAAAAGCCTTAGTAATAAACAAATGCTTGCAAGAACACTGGCTTTCATTTATGTTTGTAAATCACATGAATATCGATCGCAGGGATTTTGAAGGTTACAAACCTTGATCAAAGTTTAGTTATTAAAGTAGTTGTATTATTACGGTAATGGAGTTAATAGTGTTTATGTTAACGTCGTTAGTTTATTTTCATTACGTTTTTTCACCTTTCTAGTGAATGTGGGTGCTTGTGGAAGCACGTACGAAGTAAAAGAACCTTACGTAGTGTTGGCAACACAAGATGTACTTATAATACTCGACCGAGACCTTGAAGTCTTGAATTTTATATAGGTACGTTGTCGTGTCATCACAAAATTCATAATCAAGCAATCAGAAGGTAAGAGCTATAGGTATCCAAGGATCAGAAAATCGTATCACAGACGGTGATTGATGGCCAAACGTAACGTTGTGTGCGAGGCATTAAACGTGTAGGTTATGGAAACTCATTGCAGTTTACACAGTTAGAGCGCGTGACCGACATACAGACGAGTCTCAATGTCGCCGACACAAGCACACACGCACACACGCACACAAGCACACGTCGCGTCACTCGCCAACTCACAACAGCGAGCACAGTTTGGTGTCACTCCGGAGTAGTCGAGGAGCACGGAGCTAGCTAACAACATACATAATCTTAGTTGTCCTTGGCAAATTTATTTCCGAGTTATTTTTGCGAATATTTTTTATTGACGATCAGGAAGTACTTAGGTAGGCACGAGTATTATGTGAATAAATAATTTGATTTGGTATGGTATACCTATGTACTTATTTATAAGTGCCTGACTTCAATTTATGCCTAAATCATCATCATCATAACACATCAATTTATGCCTAAATATGAGCACTGTCGTTGCACTCCGAGCCCAGTACAAAAAAAAGCGGATTAAGTAGTCATTTAATCTAAGTTTTATGTAGGTAATCTTCAAGAATATTTTGAGCGACTTATTTTACCAGACATTACGGCGTTATACGTACATAATAAAGAAAGTCTGAAAAAATGTGCTAGTCAAGGAAAACGAGTACGGAGCTCGGCACAGCGGGTGCCGCCGACAGGGCGCGCGGCTGGCGGCGTGATGGGAGAACGTGGAGCACGTGGAGCTCCTCGAAACACGAGCGAATGGAAAAATCCTGAATGATTTGTTCGTCGTAAGTACTTATGGCTGAACAATGAAACCCACAATCAGATCATTTAATTAAATTATGGCAATTAACATGCGAGTCCGCCTGCTGGTACTTAGAGCCGACCATCACGGTCACTTCCTCGATCATCATTGATTCACTGCCTGACATCAGCGTCACGCTGACTCAGTCGTTCGCCAGCCAGCCTGGGGACCCACTGCTCAATTGTTTTACTGTTTGTTGGTACTCAGACCAACACATGGGCCACGTGTTTTTTAGGGTTATGTACCAAAGTGATCAAAAAGGGTTCTTTTAGCGTGCGACTTAGTCTGCCCATCTGTCACAGCCGCTTATTTTAGGAACTTCATCATCTTTCAATTTGGGATTGTTATAAGTATGGCTTGTTCTATTACGTAGCAAGTGAAAGAACTGAAAAATGTTGGTAACGTCATTGCAATAGGAACCAAGATGAGGGTTTAAAATGAGGTAACGGTGTGAATTGGGGTATTACCTGAAAGGGCTGCATTTGCACATTATAAATCATATTCCTCTTCCCCTATTAACGAAACAATGAAAACCAAATGTATTCGATGGAGGTTTTAGTTCATATTACAGGAACATTTAAACGATGTCTCTAATCAGTAATCTTTAGTAATTTTTATAAGTGCGTGTACGGGTTGTGTGTATGGCCTAGCGGTTAAGGCTTGGCCTCTCATCCACGAGGCAGTGGATCAAATCTGTGCAGGTACATGACTCTTTCAATGTATATTCATCTACTTTTTAAGTTTTTCTTAGACTGGCATCGGTCGACATCGACGAAAGGAAACATCGTGAGGATACCTGGATGTAAGATGAATATAGGTACGTCTGAAAGCGCCAATCCACCCTGACCAAGCATGGCAGTGCTGTCTATGTATAAGAAGAGGAATTTTCGCAGAAGTGGGACAGTTACAAGCTGGTAACAACAATATTGTACTAATGAAGCACATTAACCGCATGGTGTGAAAAATGAAAGCTTTATAAAAATAACATGGGTATTTGTGGTGTAACATGCAATGCAGCAGTGGTTCTACATGTATGTATGTTTGTACAGCAATTTGCCTGATTGGTGGACACAAAAGTCTGAAATTTATTCAATTATATTCGTGCTTGTACACGGAATGTGGATATAATAATAGCCGTTAATATCCGCAGGGGAACCATAGATTACAAGCTATCGCAACACCATGTAATACGCAGCTTCCGCTCGTCACACGATGATTTAACATTTCATGCGACCGTGATGATAGAATTACGATGCAATATAAACTTTTAAAATTATTCAATAGAGTATCTGTGGAGTACCTACAGTTTGTGTAATAATTATGTGTTTTTTTGGTATTCCGAAACTCTTTGTAGAAAATTATATTATTTTTGTTTGAAAAATCATACATGACACGTAATTTAATTATTTCCTGATTTTTTCTTATTGTTTAGCTATTCAAAGCACAACACTAACAGTTGGCGATTTGTTAACAATAATAGCCGCAATAATTTGCCGTCGCTTTTGTCTCTGTCAGTGCGACGTAATATATCTAGCTAGAAAAATAAAATATGTGCAGCGCCTGAAAGTTATTCATTTCACATCATTATGTGTCATCTTATCATCATTGAGATACATTCAACCGCACATTAGTGTAACATCGGCAGTCCCTTTATGATGTAGCAGTAAGGGTGATTTTCGTAGTACAGGTGTTACTACTTCTGTACAGTCAACCGTACACTTCCGAAGGTGACCGTAGACCGC
The DNA here is from genome assembly GCA_905147745.2 of Phlogophora meticulosa. Taxonomy (NCBI): domain Eukaryota; kingdom Metazoa; phylum Arthropoda; class Insecta; order Lepidoptera; family Noctuidae; genus Phlogophora; species Phlogophora meticulosa. Next base: position 423,522 of record LR990521.1, read on the forward strand.
AGGCGCCAGGGGCTCTACGTTTGAAAATAACCGCGAGCATCTAAGCGACACTGCCGCTGCGGTCTTAATGGTGAACGTGAGGTCGTGCCGACAGCAGCGGCATTTCTCTCCTTGAGTTTTGCGAAACTCATTTGTTTCTCTTGGTGACGGCACCAGCTGATGGTGCGCGGGCGAGCTCAGCAGCAGGCGCCAATACGGATGCGATTTCCTAAGGTTACATAGAAACCAGTAGTGTCGCTGTGACCTGTCTGCGGTTAGGCGACTCGGCCGCTGATGTTTGTGGTCGCCTTGCCTCTTTTGGTTTGACACAACACAAATAGCTATTATTATCCTCATGGATTATGGTGAAAAACCTATAGAAAAAAAGCATTTAGGTAATTTGAAAGATTACACAATAAGAAATAAATTAATTGTGTTTTGTATATGAAGACTATGATTAAGTAAACTGTTCTCACCTGCTACAGATTACATTCAGCTTACAACCACACGTTTATTATGTATCGTATAATCGTAAAATCGTTAAGTCGAAGTCAGGCATAATCTCAGGACGCATTGCCTTCCGCTATTAAGTAACGTTTGCGAAATGGCAAATTGAGCTGGCAACACTGGCATTACCCGCCTCTCGCAGCAAAAAATGCGAGGTTATTTCGAGGTCGTCACTAGGCCATGCGCGAGCGTCGGCTGACCTAGTGATCGCACTGAGATTGAGACGAAAGGATGCGCTTTTTAATATTAAAAATCATTGGCTAGAGATATATCCGATTGTATCTGTCTTCTGATGAGGCAAGAAATCGGTAGGTAATGACAGAAAAACCGAACTATTACAAAGGGGCATTTATTAATGAAAGACACGCCATATCCACGCCATAATTGTTATGAAACGGATTAATCTAAAATGACTATATGCTTGTAGTGTAACATCCTACCATTTAGTACATACATGCCGTTCAGGCAAAACATGACTGTGGCATAATTTTATTTAACATCATACGATACGCGTAGCACATGGCACGACGCGTAGTTACAGTCAACGCTATGTGCTACGATACGCGTAGCACGTAGCACGAGGCGTAGTTACAGTCAATGCCATGTGCTAAGATACGCGTAGCACGCTGCGTAGTTACAGTCAATGCCATGTGCTACGATACGCATAGTACGTAGCATACGGCGTAGTTACAGTCAATGCCATGTGCTACGATACGCGTAGCACGTAGCACGACGCGTAGTTACAGTCAACGCTATGTGCTACGATACGCGTAGCACGTAGCACGAGGCGTAGTTACAGTTAATGCCATGTGCTACGATACGCATAGCACGTAGCACGACGCGTAGTTACAGTCATCGCTATGTGCTACGAAACGCGTAGCACGTAGCACGACGCGTAGTTACAGTCAATTCCATGTGCTACGATACGCGTAGCACGTAGCACGACGCGTAGTTACAGTTATAACTTATTTCGTTATTATATTTGGGAAAACAAACAGTAGTACGTTAAGGGTAAACAGTGTTTTCTTAACATTAAACTTAACAAATATACTACCCACAACATTTTCCACAGTTATAAACTCTATAGAGTATTTTTATGCTTTGATTGCGAATTTGAAGAAATTTATTCTGTTCTTTTCAGCACCCAGACAGGTACTACGTTTTATTTCCGAAAAGTCGCATTCCACGGGAACTACAAGCATATTTATATCACACAAATCGGGGGTCGCCATGGGGATTAGTGAAATAAAGTGAGAGTTTTGTAGTTATAGGTGCGTAAGAGAGGCACGGTACAGATACAGTCTCAATGATATTAAATCATATTAAAGAGATGATGATTACGCTCAGTTCAATGCCACTATGATTGCAGCAAGTGATTGACCGCAAGTAGTATGATAATACTTCTGGTTGCAAGTGCATCAATTGTCGCGTCAATTGGTTGTGGAACAAAATTGCAGGAAACAGGACAGTTGGCGTGTGTGGACACCGAGCAGGAACCTCGCATGTTACGTGTTATGTTACGTTACCGTTGTACTGAAAATGTGCTCAACCAAAGATGTATCTGCCACCAAAAACATACGTTACCCACGAGAAATAGTTACCAAGTTCAATAAAAGCGGGATGTGAACACATGCCCCCTGCCCTTCAGATTGCTCACAGTTTGATTTGATCAAGGATTATTGTTTCATACCTTTACTCCGCATTTAAATTTGCTTTATGCACCAATGAACAATTGTAGTTACACAAATAAATAAATAAATAAATTCTTTATTTGCCTTACACAAAGTTCATGCAAACTAATGATACAAATTGATAAATGAGCTTACACGAGACAATTCAGCAGGATTTATTAATAGGATAGATTGGTTCTATTGACTGTTAGTATTTTTGAAGTGATAACTTCTAATGGGAGGGTTAACCGCTTTGTTACGTAACGCGTTACGGCGCCAGTCTGTCTGGCTTTTCTTTCCCTCACGCATACGGCAGCGGTAGGCAGGCTTCTCTTCTGTCTCACTCTATACCACAGCGCTAGCCGTAGTTCAACATAGATTAGTTTAAGTTATCACTTCTGTCGGGTATCCCGAGAACCACATTACTTTTCCTTCTATTTTAAAACGTTGCCCCACATTACGTATATCTCCTGTGTCGTGGACAGCCAGACCCGGAACAACTACCTATCGGCCATACAAATATTTGTTCGTAGAATCGAACCCACGACACGCGGCGCAGCAGTTGATCGTTCACCCACTGCGCCAACCGTGTCGTCGAAGGTTTTTATGAATCAATCATTTTAGGAATTTTGAATAGGAATAGGAAGTTTTAATCAATCATTTTCAAAGGCATCATATAACTAAAGTTCTTCTTTATTTTCCCAATATTTTAGTTTAAATAAAAAAATATAGCTTTGAGTCCGTAGTAGGTAAACCTCGTACTTCCTCCTCTAGCATATTAAATACAAGTAAAGGTAGTTAATAGGCTTTGTCAACGTCTGGCAAGGGGCTTACTATAACAGACAGCCTGTCTGAGTCAATGCAACCATAGACAGGCGTAGAAAGTACCGGCGCCTAGTGCCATGTGACTTGTGACCATACCGTGCCAGCTTTAGGGGCGATTTGAGATTGTGGTGTATCATTATAGTATGTCACACAAGTAGGTACGTAAGCATAAATAATTAAGAGCTTCATTTGAAAAGTATTGACCTGAAATTCTACGAAGTAATGGTTTTCAATTTCAAAGAAAGAAGGTTTTGATAGTAAATCATTATCTAAGTAGGTAGGTTATGGTCTATTACATAGGTACAGTAGACAACACGTCACTGAGTAACAAGACTAGTATCACCTAATCTCTCTCCTGTTGAAACACTTCACAAGGCCATATTATATTATGTTTCACTTGTATGCGTGCTGATGTAGAAAACTAATTGATATCATTCGCCATTTAGTTTCGCCACGAATGATAATGGCAGATGTATATTAAGGTTATACTTAACTGCGGGTATTTAGTATTTACTACAAAGCAAAATATTACATGACATGACGATTCCATACAGATTGTTTTGTTATGCAGATAAAGAGATAAGAATATTTTGTGATACCTACCTATGTTATTTACCGAGCGAGTGAACGCAAAAAAATCGTTCCAAATGATCTAATTTGCTGCTGTCGGATGCTGTGATCTCTCATTGAATATCAATCTCTGCCTGATACCATTTGAATGACGACCTTCTAACACAATGGCATGCGGATATAAGCAACATTACACTAAACGCTATTTTATCTGATAAAAACATAAATAGCAGACATTTTGAGAGTTTCCTCCGGCAGACAACACAATGCTAATAACAGATCTTATTTATTTCGAGATAGTTTATTTAACGAATACAAGTACAATGTGGAGGTTATCTTTCGCGAAGCCACCAGGATAGGTCAGGACCTTCTGCGAAAGTTAATCATCAGAAGGAATACAAATATTAAATTAAATAATTATGTTAAAGCGCACTTGTTTGTCAGCAGTCTGTAACAGAAACCTTATCGCCTTTCCCAATAATATCAGTGATGGGTATACCAACTGAATATTTTCAGCACTCTCATTCATTCGCAAACATTTGTACAGGGAGCGGGAATGTAACCCGAACCACACTGCGCACTACACTGTCTTTCAGAAAGAGGTTCCAGCCAGTTTCATGAAGTCTCGCACACCACACACCCCACACATCACACACCCTACACATCACACACCCTACACACCACACAAATCACATACCACACACCACTGGCTCTGCATTGTCTTCGGTTCACAGATTACCACTAATTATAATCTGACCGCGATTGCCTCAACTTTCATATTTACAAGGTTGAGGCGCATTTCGCGCGCCAGTTACGCATTCGGATACTTGCATTTATTTCTAGTATTAACCCATTGATATGGATTTATTAAACAATGAGGGATAATGATGGAATCTGGTGATGATTTACTCATTTGAAGTTGGTAGTATAAGGAGTAGCAATAATAATGCAGCATCGAAGGGACTTCACCCATTACATATCTAGGCCCATACTACTGCTTAACGTGCTTCCCAAGGCACGTGAAGCAGTAGGTCCCGGCTATCATTCTAAGATAGTCGCTCCGGGTAGTCAGAAGCTTCAAGCCTAAAAACCTGTCATACCAAAGGGTATCGTGTTACCTAGTAACTGGGTTGTGGAGGCCAGATGGGCTCCTAGTAAAATACTTGTATTTAGCTGCATCTGGTTAGACCGGAATAGTTGGGAAAAGACTACGCAGATGCTGAGTAACTATAAAGCAATAGTTCCTACAATAGTTTTGCTTTGAAAGACAGATAGGTAAAAGAATGACTATCTCGATAGGATAGTCCCATGTCATGCTCAAAGACTTTTATGACGGGCAAAGCGATTTGTTGTGTTGACTGTATTCGATAAAGATATCTCCAGCTCATGGAACTCAACCCACGGGGCAACAGACTCCTCGTAACTTGTTTGTTTGTTGTCCCTGAAGGTGACACGTAAATTCCAAGATTCATCTCAATTTCTTAGTTACAAAATATGTAATATATGAACTGGAAAGTCCGGTCTGGCTCGTGATATATATTAACTTTAAGCCATTTACAACTCAATACCGACACTTTATTATAGGTAAATGATAACCGATAAGATAAGAATACTTAGCTTGGTATATTTTATTATTATAAGAGAGCTATTCAATTAATAAGATTTTTATGAATGTGAGAGAATAAAGATTAAAGTCATTGCGTGTGAAAGGATCTGCACTCACGGAAAAGGTCACGAAAAAGTTTATTAGATAGTTAAACGCTTTATTACCGAAACAGTGTACGATACGTAACGTGTAGAGATAGACACAAACACATACGCAGCGTGGGCGTGTCTTTACACAAAAATAGGTAAAAATATGAGCATCAACACTGCTCATACGCCAGATCACTGAATGCTGATGCGTATCCGAAATAAAATCGATTTATAAATCTCCATAAATAAAATTGCAATTCTATTGCGTTAGTGTAAGTTACTTGAAAACATTTAAAAGATGGTCCTTGAATAACCGCTGAAATAAACGTTGCTTTTGTGCCTAATGCTCTAACTTTCGCCATATCCTTAAAAATGTTTAAAACGATTATAAAATGCTTTATTGTACAAGTAAGATTCCGCTGTTTTCTGTTGTTTAAATCTGTCGCGCTACACAAAAAGCGCATAGTTTGTGCGCAGACCTTAGCTCTAACTAGTATTTCTAGAAACCTGTCTCGCTTGACCAGTCCCGAGACCGAAGCGGTTCCATGCCAGTTTGCAAAACGTGGTAGGGACGTAAACAGAGCGTCGCGTGTCACGGCTACGGGACGCAAGGACGCAACTCTACGCCCGGTACGCCGCACGTCACGCCGGACGCCGCACGCCGCTCGCCACGCCAGACGCCCATTGACCTCCCAGTTATGAGCATCTTCCGATGTCAGCGACGTGACCCGGTTAACAATGCTGTGTTGTTTTATTGCTAAACCGATGTGCGTATTTGTTTGTCGAACGATTCTTAATGAACACTTGTTATGGTCTATTTTAGCTTGCTCAACATGATATTCCAGGTGATGTATTTACTGTCTAAATTCAGTTGCTATATTCTAAAAGCAATCGTTGTATGTAGGCTCCTAATCGCGGCTTTGCTAATGTCCAACTTGTCGATAGCCTTGACTTTGGTCGTTTTCATAAAAATGACACTTAAAAACGACATCAATGCTTGCCAGGAAAAAAAACACTGTAAATATTTATAAAATGTCATTGTTATTTTAGTTTGTATTCTATGAACGCACGTTTCCAGTTTGCCACATTATGTATAAGGTCAAAAACAATCGATCCTCAGCCAAATGTGAACCGAAATAGATGCGTGAGCGGGCTCGGTAATGTTCCATAGTTGTGAACTTGTAATGTACCATATCTACCGCGCGATGCTTTTAACACCACTCCGATTATACATACTCGATCATTTACTAATTAGTTCAATTAGCTATAATGCTTTTGTTCGCCAGAGGTTACTCATAGCTATCGGTGTATTCAATAGGAGTTTGTTAATTAGCGCATTCCGAACGGACGAAATACTTTTCCACGAATGTTTGAGTTTAAAATTGTAGCGAGATTAAATACTGTGGAGACTTGAGGTTTATCGACATAACACAGGTGTGTTAAAATCTACAACGCGTTCTCGGAAAATATGGAATTCAACGTATGGGATTTGAAAATAAGGAAATATTTGAAGGACGCTGACGAGTACTCTGTTTAAGGCCGCATGAATACGATTGAATTTACATTCATCGAGGAGGACAAACTCTACTTAGGTGGGTACTCTATGTACCTAACACTAGGTCTAATTTTAAAGAATCTCATACATATTTACTAAGCGCGAATCAAACGAACCGTTCCCTTTACCTGATTCTTAGCTGTAGCAGCCACAAACAAATCAGCTGGCTAAAAAACAAAAACACAACAGTTGGGTGCAAATGTCCGCGTTACGTTACGTCAGCGGCATGTTTCCGAGCGGCGCGTACGCTGACCGTGACCGCGCGGCGAAAGTGTAGGCGACCGGCGCCGGCGCAACGCACCTAACAATGCGGCTGAGAAGGCCCACTCATAAATGCAGGAATACTAAACGGAAACCGGTTCGAGGCTAAAAACCTACCTAATCTAGAGATTAATACCAATATCTTCACATGTGATAAAGTGATTTTACTTTGTAGCATCCCGCATTCGCAATCCCTCTGCCTTCCTGCAATGAAAGACTCCAATAGGTACCTACAGACGAATAAGCTAGCATTCAAGTAAGAATATTACATAATCTTTCCACCACAATGCCCATTTTAATTTGAATTGATTGCGTTTATTTTTTAAGGCATACTTGAGAGAGTGATGTTAACGAATTTTGAGTACTAGAATGTTGGCTGCCTGTGTATGTGAATACCAATCTCCGCGTTTGACTGAACACGTTCGGGAGTAATACTATGTGGACACCCCGGCCACTACCACAGATTTTCCTTTTACCTGCGTCTATGGTACGACATTCATTTGTTGTTATACCAAAACTTCGTGGCAGCACTGACATTGAGATAGAGACCACAAGTTATTGGATTTAAGATACAAGTTGGAACTTCTGTCCCTGTTTCATTGCGCCCGGGCAGCGCACTAACGTGCCACCAATGGACCATGGAATCGGGACCGTTACTCGTTGAAATGTAGGACTACGAATATGAATGATGATACAGCAGGCCACGCGCCCGCTTTTGTTGTATTTTATAAGCCGTAGAGGCTTGTCGAGGGTTTGTATACTTAAGACGCACATCTAAACTACTACTTATTATAATAAAGAGGAAATATTTGTATGTTTATATATTTGTATTGAGTATATACTACTATTATTTTTTTCAACCTATAGACCTATAATATCTACATTTTCAGTGAGTAACAAAGGCTTTCTTTAAGCTACGCTTTAATGGGGGTGGAACTGGAAGAGATGGGAGGGGAAGTTTGAAGGGGAAACTACGAAATCCACGCAGACGAAGTCGCGGGCGAAATGCTAATGATATATAAGCAATTATTCAAATTCTCGATTAGATTTGCAAAAATTGCAAGTTAACATAAGAGAAAAAAGTCTTTGCAGGTTGCATCATGTCGGTCAACCGCTTCATCGATACAGTCTTAACACTTTCTGGGTGTGAATAATATAAATGAAAATATCCAATGTGAATAATGTAAGGAATATGTATTGCGGGTTATTAAAGCATTCCTATCCAAACATGCATTCATTGTGTTTACTTTCACGACGGCGCAGCGGCGGTGGCTCTTCGTTCCCTCTCTTTGATTTGAAAGGATTACAAATATGATCATAACTTCATTGAAACATTAAAGTAATACTGAACTCTGGAGTATGGACAAAATGCAGATAGAATGCAGTAAGCAGGATTTCTGGTTGGAGTGCTGTAAGTGAATGTGGACCGGCGCGTGCGCAGGCTCGTTCCCTTGACCCCGATAACATCGCACCGGTACTGCACTAGCTTTATTTACTACGAGTGAAAATTGTAAGATTGCAGAGCTATATAGTGTACTCACAAAAAGTTTTAAAATTACAAAAAACAAGTTCAATGTCGCAAGCAAACATAATCACAATAAATTCGTACAATGATTTTAAGAATGCATAATTCAGCCAGTTCGTAGATACACATACGAGTATGATGCAGTGAAAAATCAGCTCATTCTCAATGTAAACATCGAAAATAGTTCGTATGTCTAGGTTTTTAAAAATAAAATGTTGGACAAAGAAGATAAATGGAAGTGCACAGTGATACCAATGCCAAACATACGACGAGGAAGCCATTACACAACAACATTACACGAATACATTGTGCCTCGCTCACATGGCCGTACATACACAAGTACTATTTATAAAACACTCATGACAGGTGCTTAAACACTTCAGTTGCGCGTTTTAACAACAATCATCATCTGCCCAAATTTGTTGGGGTCGCCTTCCAGTCTAACCCGATGCAGTTGAGTACCTTTGTTTTACAAAGTGCAAATTCCTGCCTGTCCTCCACAACCCAGTTACTGGGTAACACGATACTCCTTGTTATAACTGGTTTTCAGAGTTTCGCGCTTGTGACTACCACTAACAACTGTCAATGATCTGCAAATGTTAGCTGGACCAACGGCTTAACGTGCTTAACGACGCACGGAGGGGTCTCGATCCATCCTCGGAACGACCTCGGCAAGCGTATAGGTAAGGATGATATTATTTAGCTACAAGCATAATAAACCCCTTTTACCAACAAAAATAATCGAGACAAATTAATCACCTATTACAACCTATCCCATAGATCTTGGTACCTACCTATTTTGCTTACCAATCATTAACTAAAAATAGTTATCTTGAACTTTTCAAATTTTCAGTTAATATCCTTGTGTTAGTATACTAATGACTATTCAACCCGTCGCTCAAGTTGAGTATTACCAAAGCGAGAGGTGTATCCACATAGAAAGATCTTAAATCTTGATATTTGCGGTTTTGTAACATTTCAATGCCACTGGCAAGTGGAGCCGTTGCTAACTCTAAAATTGCGGAAGAACATTTTTTTATCTTTTACATTGGTTAAATTACGCCATTATCGTTATTAACTGAAATAAAGCTGTAGGTATTTGTAGATACGAGAAAAGCATTATTTTAAAATTGACGGACGTTTTGTATATAAATTCGAACTTATTTCAATTTAACCTGCAGGCACTAATGAACTGTCAAGGAGTCGCTGTCGGTCAGAAACATGAAGGGAATGGCCCCATCCAGGGCGTAGTAGGTTCCTATGAAGGAAAATGGGCAGGAAGTTCAATGAAATATTGTCACCAAACCTACATCGTTCATGCTGAAGTTGTGTGTCTATAAGAACCACGTAAGAAAGAAAGAGCAGAGATTATTGGCAAAAGGTTGAGAACACGCTCGGTAAAAAAATAATAATAATAAAAAAAACATGTCTCACGGCTGTGCCAAATGGTTTCTTTAAATGACGTGACTATGATTGTTTGTACACCTGCTTCTGTCAGCGTACCCTCACCGTGCGAGCTGCCAGGCCTCATGGCCACTCGACCTTCACCAATACGACCTACTAAACACTGATCCATTAAATCTTCAGCAAGATTACACGTTCCCCAACACCGGCCATCTTGTTTGTTAGCGGCTTGTCACCTGTCAGTTAGTTCCTGACGATTCAATCTTCTAGAGGCATTACCAAACAGCTCACTCTAACTTCATTTGCGAAACGCTTTATCAAACAGGTAGATTACTCGCAATCTCGAAGACACGATTAGCTTACCTGATAATGTAAGTGCATCTTGTTTGGCATCGAGACTAAGATTGCAACATTTTGCAGTTCAGTGCATTTGTGATATTTGTATCAATGAAATAAGGAGGTATCTGTTAAGATTGTGTCAGTAGCTTGCGATTTGATTTCACATTCCTCCGAAAGCCGTCTGCACATATTTGGCACATTCACATCGGTATTGTGGTACTATAAGCACGAGTACTACATGTTGGTGGCAGAATGCAGAAAATGTAAGTATCTAAAGTAAAAATACCGAATTCAAAATTGTTTACGATTAGTCATCATAATTCATTGAAGGCATCGATACCATTATATTAAAGTTAAAAATGTCTGCGATTGAAATGCCTACAGATTAAATACAGTCGACTGGGTATAAATGACATACAATAAATCAAAGTTAAGAATGACAATGTACAAATAACAACTGTTAAAATATCGAAATGATCAAAAACTGTTAATGAAAAATGGATACAACTAAAATGATTTTATATTTGGATTGTCTACTTTTTGAAGCAATAACTCGACTGAAATTAATCTTCGTCGTCGACTCAAGCAGGATTGATGACTCCTATGTATTTCTCTATGGTTCTTTCACTAGCTTTGGTCGTTTCCTCTTGCCCTGTCAGCTCCTTCAAATTTAAGCACACCGTGTCAGGATGCCACAAGTGGCAGAGCTGGACTCGCTCGCTCCGGGACTGATGTCAGTTGAATATTGGTTTGATATTTTGTAATCCATTTATCTCTGACCTTTCGTTACAAACGTGGTGTACAACAATATTTTGTTTAATCCGTAGAATTTTGATTGAGTGCGTTATTGGGTTTATTATCTAGGTATATTCAATAGTAGCGCGGAATCTAGGACTGTGCCCGGTTGATGGCAATAGGCTCGCCCCCAATTAAGACTTAAGCATATCTGGTGGAATCTGGGTGTAGAAAGTATAGTTAGATTCTATACCTCTGCTTAACCTTTCTGAGAATACAGGCGTGGTGTTATGTGTGGTAATTTAGATTTTACCTACCTACCTAATATATAAAATGTAGACATTTAAATTTTCAGTCAAAGTTTACCTAGGTACACTGAACCTAGGTAAACTTTCTACACCGTAGGTAGGTACACAATCATAGTAAACTTATGTTTCTACTCAGCTTCTTCCAAGAAACCGAAACAAAACAAAACTAGTTCATGAAAATAGAGCAAACGTACATGTAATGTGACAGTTACATCAGCACGAAATATTTCGAATGATTACATAATTTAAGTAAGTTATGGCGGGAGCGGCCGGCTGTGCCGAGACCTACACATGGTTGACCAGGCCGCGAGTGACCGAACGCGCGGTGCCTGCCTGCTGCTACTCACTGATTCATTATTGATAATCGGATATAATTTATTTAGATTAAAAAGTTTCTCAGAACATAAAGTTTAGGACCGACACTTTCCTCTCCCTCTGGCTCAACTCCGCACACTGACAAAGTGCAATTTCAACGTTAAATACCTAGGTACAAATCTACAATCAATCAAAGTGGAAAACAAACAAAACTTATTTAAAACTTAGATTGACCTACTGCTGAATAAAGGTTCCCTCGCTTCGTGGCGTGCGTGCCTGCGTCAATGGCTTCCATGCATGTCTACGGCGATTCTTTGCAGGTCCTTTACAAATGAAATCACAGTCGTACAAACATGTTCAGTGGGAACCAGAAGGCTTTATATATCAACAGCCTTGTTTGTATCTCCAATCAGTGAGACCACGTCTGTGTTATTGTTACCTGAGCCGGTCGCGTGCCCGAGTTCACTCGCGGACAGAATGCGGCCGGCCACGTGTGTTGCGTAACACATAGGTGTGTTATGTACTTATTTATAGTTATAAATATAATAGTCGTAGTATGTAAATGCGAAGCACGCGAGGAGGCGAGGAGAAGAGTGGGGAGGTGGGGAGGTTGGGAGGTCACTGCGCCCGGGAGTGGAATGATTTAATGTCAGTGGTCAGTAACAAATACTGAAATATATTATTCATAAATGACTCTTATGATTCTTTTGATCATTCATAAATGAAATCATTTTGGTTTTGCTTTGAGAGCGAATTAAATATAGTATTTAATATTTATTTAGTTTACCCGCGTCCTTCGAAGTGGCCCGACTAGTTACGCGTTCAAATTGAAAATCCGAACATAACATTAATTTTGTACATTTTATCATTTCTAAACGCCTGTTATTTTTTACCCTAGTTCAAAAGAATAATGTTACGAAGCAAAAGTTTTGTCACAAGAAACTCCGCAGGACTTCTGCTGACGCAGGTACAACTCGTTAATGAAAACCTACAAGTTCGTAAACAAATCGCTAACTTTACGTTTCTTAGAGTCAATGATTATGTTACAAACTTCCCGATAATCGGAACACGAGCGTCACTTTGGTCTGAAATTAGTTTAGTTACAATATTGTGAAGCGAAGTCACCGATTTGATGATAGTCGGTGTGTCGATTTATTTACTTTGGTAAACGCACAGTTCATTATTTATTTATTTATTTATATATGCTAACACGGGTCTAATGAGCCAATTACGCTAACATTACAGATTGACAAATAATATCAAATTTATGTAATATATACCTATACATATAAAAAAGAATATAAAACAATTGAATAAAGTAAAAAAATAATAATAATAATATAATAATCAGATTGTCTTGCTTTCGCAAAAGCTTAGACAAACGCACATTACAATTTTAATTTCGTCCGCAAATATGGACTTATGGTCTGAAATAAATGTTATTATTATTATTATTATAAATAGGTCACAATTCGGGTTGGCTTCCATGATACCATTGAGCGCAGATAGAATGCGAGGAACAGGGGATGATGCCCGAGCCACTGTGCGACTCGCCGGCACAGCCAGCAGACGGTGCTTCCGTCCGCGGAGATAGTTACACGGAACGTAAAGTCGAACCAGCTCACTGAGGAGATCAGGAGCATCTGTTGTCCCCCTACATATTTTAAGCATAATGGTCAGCTGGTCATATGCTCTTCTAGTTTCCAACATATTATATCCTAGACAGCCTAGGAGAAATTTTGTTGGATACAGATATGGATAAAATCCTAAAGTAGACTTATAAAGGAATCTTAGAAACGCTTTTTGGACCTTTTCGGGCATAAGAAGCCTCACTTGGGTTCCAGACGCAGGAGCTCGCCTCCAATTTACTTCTGACAAGCGTACTGTATAAAAGTCGTATGACATGCTCGTTTCGAAATTCGCGCGAGTTTCTGAGAACAAATCCCAGTCTTTTAAAGGACTCTTTGGCAACGGTAGCGATGTGGTCATGGAATGTCATCTTCTGGTCGAATTTAACACCCAAGTCTTTCATCGTTTGTGATCTTGTTATAGTAGTCTTATTTATTTTGTATTCAAAGTTAATTGGGTACCGCATTCGACCAAAAGTCATGACAAAGCACTTAGAGGAGTTAAACTCCATTTTATTAGTAACTCCCCAATTAAAGACTGCATCTATGTCTCTCTGGATAGCCTCACAATCTGATATAGAGTTGACACAAGCATAAAGTTTTAAATCATCAGCGTACAGAAGACTTTTTGCATGCAGAAGAACATCGGAAAGATCATTGATCATCAGGAGGAATAATAAAGGCCCAAGGATTGAGCCCTGACTCACACCAGAACGAGTATGGTATGCACTGGATTCATATATTCCTAGCCTGACAAATTGCTGGCGATCTCGGAGGTAATCAGCCAGTAGCAGAAGAAGGCCAGGGCAAAATCCTATGGCGCTGAGCTTTGCAAGCAAAATGTCATTATTGACGCGGTCAAAAGCCTTCTGAAAATCAAAATATAGTACGTCTACCTGCCGCCGATCGTCAAGTTGAGCTGAAATATACTCAGTTAAGGTCAGCAAATTGGTTTCTACGGATCTTCTGCGTCTGAAACCATGTTGAGCGCTACATAGGTGTTTTTCTACTTGAGTATAGATTAATTTATGTAGAAAATTCTCGAATATTTTTGCCGGAGAGGATAATATTGCGATGGGCCGGTATTCTACAACAGTTATTTTGTTGGAACTTTTAGGTATGGGCGTTACACGTGAGATTTTCCATTGAAGGGGATATATACCAGTTTTTAAGGATAAATTAAATATGTGGCATAAAGGAGATTTGAATGATTTTTTCAGGTGTTTGAAAATAATGGGTGGTATACTGTCTGGGCCAATAGAGCTACTTGTTTTTAATTTATTTATTCCGTATGTAACATCTTTGTAAGCAAATTGGAAAATATTGATGTAATTGCTATTGCGACTAACGTCGAGACTGTTGGTATTTGCAGCATTTAACTGTGGTGTATCTGGCAGAAACACACTTGCAAAGAACTTGGCGAAGGCTTCAGCCGCTGCAGCGCCTTTATAACTGTCACCGCGGTAGTTTACACACGGCTCAAACCCTCCCTTAGACCGCAAATTGCAAATGTGTTGCCAGAATTCACGTGGATTGATTTTAATATTATTTGCAACGCGCTTTATATATAATTGGTAGGCTTTCGCCGCCCGATGCTTTAAAGAGCTTCTAAGATCTGAAAAAGCCTTATAGTCATCGAGGCATTTAGAGCGTTTCCAGGTAGCATGTAAGGTGAGTTTACGTTTGGTATCACTAGTTATATCGGGAGTGAACCATACAGGGTAACGCTTGGTGACAGTTTTAGAGCGATGCTTTTTTGGTATACATTTATCAAAAATATCGTAGATTATTTTATAAAAGGCATCAACAGCATCCGAAACATTATTAGCTTGTAATACAGGGTTCCAGGATATCTCTGACAGTAATGTATAAATTAATTATAACTTTCTCTGTAACGCGTATTCATATTTTAACACATAACATCACGCCAGTATTCAAAGTAGGGTTAGTCAGAGGTAAGTATATCCACACTGTCATGTTTTAAGTTCCATAAGTAAGTGGTAATAGGGGGCGAGCCTATTGCCACCAACTGCGCGGACAAAATTACAGACTCCAGGCTTTTTTTTAACGGATGGGAAATCATCCAATGACTTCTCGTGTTAGACTTTTACTGACTAAAACCCATCCGTGTTCCGTCCTTGCCCTGTACGTTCCGGGGTCACGGTAACTCATTCGATCATCCCGCAGCAGACGCCAGGCTGCGAAATTCCAGATAGGAAAACACAATACCACTTTACCCGCCCCGGGGTTCCCAGAACTGAAAGCGTGATCTAAAACTACCCAAAACTAACCGAAGCGGAGATTTAATGCAATTCTATTGATTAAAATTTCTTATTTCCTCTCGTAGATGAGCAGCTGGATCGTTACTAGTTGTCTATCCAGGCCGTTGGCTGAAATCTTTAACTAAAGTTTTTTATCGAGTATGATAGGTAAACGGAAACAGTGTCTGTGGTTCCTACTGTTAAGTCTAATACG
Source organism: Phlogophora meticulosa (assembly GCA_905147745.2). NCBI lineage: Eukaryota > Metazoa > Arthropoda > Insecta > Lepidoptera > Noctuidae > Phlogophora > Phlogophora meticulosa. Next base: position 439,313 of record LR990521.1, read on the forward strand.
TGTGTCTGCTACTTATAATAACGCAGACATACACTTGATGACGCACCGTTCCCTTAAAAGGCAGGTTTAGTGGATCAAGGCACAGTTAGGCTGGTGCTAATATCTCGTCCGTAGAAGGCAGCCCATCGTCACCGACCTGCATCCACAATCGACCGTCGTGCCCGCTCACACACACACATACACACCCGCTATGTTAATATAACACTTTGGGAAGATACATTTTCATAATATAGGTGAAAATCATCTACCTTTTCTCCTAATGAGTTTGGTAAAAAGGGTTTAATTTAATTAAAAAGCACATGTGTATTACAACTTACCACACAATTCAGGTCATACGGGCTCACACCAGGAGGATCGCTCTGTTAGCGGAAACTTACTGAGATCATTATGATTACGATATTTCATCATTATAGAAGCCTGTGTTTACTAGTGAGCGGTTCCGGCTTTATCATCGTATGATATTATCATACGATGATAAAGCCGGAACCGCTCATCGGATTATATGATCTAGCTTTCAGACGATTCCTGTGTATTTTTCATTGAAATTTCTTCGAAAAGATATTGAGTTAAGTTCACAATTCTGCAAATTTAAACATACTTGGTTTAAGATATATAATTGGTGGCTTCGAGTCTCCTTGTAACTCTCCTTGAAATTTTGAATGAAATGAAATGCGAAGGCACAGCGCCGGCGCATGAAAACAAAATTAATCAATATTCAATTCATTCTTCCCAAATATTTTTGTTACACAAGTTTTACGCGTGAAGCTGTGGTGGGTTCGATTCCCGCACGGAACAAATATTTGTAAGTATGTATGTTAAGTATGGCCTTCAAGTGATGTGAGTTTAAATTATTTCTTACGACGCACCGACGCACGACACAGGAGAAATTCCTACTGAGAGGCAACGTTGTTTTTTAAACAAGACAAATAAAAAACATTACGCTCCCGCCCTGACTGCCTACAGGCAACAGGACTGACACACAACATCACGTATCATCATCGTATTCCCCGCAGGGTTGGGCAGAGGGCACCTATAGTAACACCACATTTCGCCAGTTATATTTAAGTCTCATGTAATCGGGCACGAAATCCCACACACACTTGCAACAAAATGTACTAACTACGAATGCGTATAGCGCAATTTTTTTTTTTTTTTTTTTTTTAGGTAGGGCCACTCGCAGTTCAGCACTATAAGGCTGTTTACTGCTTAACCGGTTGAATACTTAACAAAAACAAAGGCTGGGTCTCGTTATTATTATGTCGGGGGGTTTGCGTATAGCGCAAGTAGAGTGACATTCGCGTGCTCCAATGCCCTTAATTCCCCTAATCGCTATCAGTTCACTAATTCCCAATTAACTAACACAAATGATCACTCACACTAATGCTATTCATAATTTACGTGACGTATTTACGATAATTTATGGGAGCATTTGTATCGCGATGTAATTGGCATAATGGTCCATTAATTAAGTCGCAGTTACCTCACAATATTTCAATGTTGAGGCATAATGGATGGAGTTGCGTGAAGAAACGCTGTAACTCTCCTGAAATATAAGTGCGCGCTGAGGGCGCGGCGTTGACGCAGCCGAGCCGGGCGCGTGCCTACTGCCTGCTGACGGCTGCCTGCACGACACTGAACTTTGTTGGACGATAGCTTAATGTTATGACATAGTGTCTAAATCAGGCCCGTTGCTAGCCGGCTCATTGTGTATTTTAGCTTTCAGAAATGTTTTTCTGAACAGTTATGTGGTTGCCGTAACACAAAATCCTGAGAACGATACCAGACAGGTGGGAAAGCCCAACATTGGATACACCTACTTGCCACTGCAGCGTACTTACAAAGTAAATAATATGCTTTTCGTCAAAGTTGTCTGCATACTTACCTAAATTTACTTACAGTCGGAAATCAATTATTTTGGTTTTTTAAAACAACATTGTCTGTAAAGATTATGAATGTGGAGGGTTACAAGAGTAGAAGGAGACAAAAGAAAAAGATGGACGGACTTTGTGAAAGATGATATGGCTAGAAAGGAAGTGACTTTTGAGATGTCGGCAAATAGAGATGTATGGAAGAAGAAAACATGTTGCGCCGATCCCCAATATATTGGGATAAGGGCAGGAGGATGATGATGAATGTGTTTAAAGAATTAAGATAGACGCTTTCTCATTAAGTTGTCCGTAAATAGTACGCAAACAATTATATTTGATGCGTGCGTCGCGTGTCGTCGCCATTTAACTAATTATCATGGTATATAATGAAGCTCGGTTATTAGCGGCCACAGCTGACCTCCGCGGCTCAGTCTCGCCGCCGCGCCCCGGTATTGGGAGTCATGTCGCCCATCACAGTAACAGCCAATAACGTGGTATGTGACACGCGCATCATTACTAGCTATATCGTTTGGATCATGGTACTGCAGACACTCAATATACGCTAACTGATTATTTGGAGTGATCTACTTATTACGTAAGTAGTTAATCTTTTGTGCTGTAGTCCTTCAAGTTACTCGTATTAGATTATTCAAAGCTTTTTTTTATTAGGTAGCCAAGTATTATGTTATGACATACGTTTCTGTAAATAGAGTCGAGTTACTCTCAGACAATTCGCAAACATGTTTGCAGTTTTTTTAAAAAGCACCAATTTGTAAGCACTGCCTTAATATTAGGACTCCCCTGACTAATACATATTTATTAAGCGAACCAATACTATGAAATCTTTTTCATTTTACACAAATAAATACACTTATAAATTTGATTTTATTTACCTACCTATGCATTTGTACCAGAGAGCTATTACCGTCATTTTAGGAACGTTCTATCTGTCAATGTGTAATCTGTCGTGAATATTTTGATGTAGGTACGTGAATTGAGCTATCTTAGCAAAAGACTATCATGTTATCCAGTAACTGGGTTGTGGAGGTCAGATAGGCAGTCACTCTATGTAAAATATTGGTATTCAGCTGCATCCGGTTAGACTGGAAGCCGACCCCAACAGCAGCAGATGATGATGATGACGAGAATTGGCCTGTTCCTAATGCAATCCTATTCAAAGCGTTTTAAGACAGAAATAATGAGGATAACAGGAATAACAACAAACTTTGATTTGTGTTTCAGTGATCAGTTTTTGTCACTACAAGAATGCGAACAGGTATGCGACGCTACACTCGCTGCCTATCATCTGCTGAACCTGAACTACAGGCCTACGAAGATAAATGCTCTAAATACCTGTTAGCTGGACATTCTGTCTAAATCGCATCGTCGTCATGTTTCACAAAAATGTAAATGAACGTAAAAAATAAAACTCTTCCTCTAACTAACAAGTGAGGATCGTGTTACTCGTCACTCCAAGAAGGTCAAGACGGTTGATGTATTTGTGGTAAATAAACAAAATGCTGTTTGTGTTGTTGCGACATCGAGTTTGAGTTGCTTTGTAGACGCAGTCGGTGACCGCAGTGGTCGGTGATGACGAGCGTCGTGTCACAATATCTACGAAGTAAATATTGGACATGCTGGGTGTACGACTGTCAGTCCACCTCCACGTGGTGCCCGTGGAGACGTATAGCCGGCTAACGGACCGTACACCACCAGCTTGAATGGACCCTAAGCATATCTGGTGAAGTGTAGGTGTAACGTACTAATGTACAGTATACACAACTGCCCAAGGTGTATAGTTTGTATTGGTACATGATCTACATTTCAGGAACCGTCGGTAGCACACGCGTGAATCGTGATGTTATGCAATGTCCGTATGAAATCTTATTTCCCGCATTTCGAGAAAGTATCATCTCTCACGATTGGCCTTTAGCGCAAGTGTTTTTAATATCCTGAGTGAACGTTGGTGCTCCTGGTGTTAAGTAGCATCTCTAACTCTAGACCTCTTACTATCCCCGCGACACTTAAACTTATTAATCGAATAAAAGCTAAATAGCTTTTTTTAGATTAGACCTTAACTCCCGCAACATATCGATGTTGCGGGAGTTAAGGTCTAATCTTGGAAACTATAACTTTATAGAACACTCACTAAAATTGCTTCAAATATTATATGGATTGTAATTATTTTAGTCTTTGAGGTCATCATTGATATTATCATTTATATTTAGATTGTAAAATAGTTTCAGGTAGTCATCACCAGTATCGGCTAGTCTCTCAAGTCGACCACTAGTAAGCTGACACTACTAATACTACAATGAGATTCGAACGAATTCAAATCATATACAATACTCTCAAGAGCATCATCTCAGTGAACACTATCATGCGTCTGCGTCTGTCAGGCGGACTGTACTACAGAATAAGTTCGAATAGAACAGTGAATGTCATCGCGGCTGTGTACTGCCTAGCTGCATGCCTGTACCTGTCATATGCAGTCAGTGGAGTAGCTGCAGATTTGGACGCGGTTAAAACCATTAAAACAGTGTCTTCTTTAGTGATTTACTGGTCTGGTGTTGTCGTCTCATTATTCTCTGATTCCGAGCATTTTTATGTATATTTAAATTATATGGAAAGCATTGATGAACTGTTGGGAGTTAGACCAGATATGGAAATACCGGTGTCTCGCTTTTGCTTCTTAGCAATTTTCGTATCACAGCTGAGCCTAGCTATACCCTTCTACCTGTCTCGGCTGGAGGTTGGAACACCCGTTCCAATCGCTAGCTATTTCATCACTGTTTTTATATTGATTTGCGGATTGACAAATTTTACGAGAATTATGATGTTTGAGTTGTTGTGGAATAGAGTGAGGAGGCTCGGACAATATTTGAAGAAAACTCTGTCACAATTATGTAAGTCACAGGATACTGAACATGCAAGGCATAGCATAAGGAGATGTATGTCTATTTACAAGAAAATATTGGATACCATCAAGAAGTCCACCATACCCATGAAGTGTATGGTTTGTAGTTGTACCTACTGAATTCTAATAATTAATGTGCTTATTCTTTTGATTGATGGTAATTTACTTCTTTCAGTTTATTGTGACTGTTTTAACATCCATCCCGAAAATAATGACACTAGTGTACCAATTAATTGTAGGAGGAGGCGACGAGGTAAGAAACGTTTATCGCATTATTACAGTAGATTTGTGTTCGTTGGACCCTGTCTTTCCGTACGTAATGCGGCTACCACAGTTCCAGCTGCTGCACTACCACGAGCTGTGCATGGAAGTCACCCTGCCGTGTGTGCCGGCGGTGCTGGCGGCGCTGAGTCGCGGCGAGGTCAGGCGCATGAAACTCGACATCAGCAAGCAAATGTTCAGTTGTGAAGGTAACTGCACACAAGTTGACTGCATATCACTTTAGTGTACGAGTACTGTTATACTAATTTCGAAACTTAAGTAATACGTGTACAGATGATGGTGTGCGTGAAGTTCTGGACGACTGCCTGTGCTTCCTGGAGCACCGGCCCCTCCGGTACTCCGTGTGCCGCGTGCTCACTGTCGACGTGGACATGGTCATCAGCCTGCTCAACCTATACGTCACATACTCGCTCGCTATGATACAGTTTGCACATTTTTATAATTGAAAGAAGATAATTACAGTATTAGTATCCATGTAGTGTGCGGTGTGATCTTTTATTTAAACTTGTCCGGACTATCCGACACTAACTTTGTACTTTTTGTTTAAAAGAGATCTTCAAACTTTTAGTTGACGCTTCCCGAGACCCGAGGGGTGGGTACTGTAATTTGTAGAAATGAAATATCATCATGAGATGATTTATTTTTGGGACACTATGCATGTAAGGCTTAAGTTCCCGGAGTTCCTTTGAAGCATAAGCTCTGTAGTGAATTAATCAGAAAACGGACGAACAAGACGAATAGATGCGGAAAACTGTGAAACTGCCGTTGTGGTGTAACTTGACTGTGACAGTGTGACAGAGGACTGCTTAAGTTGGAGTTAAGTGATGAGTGATCAATTCAATAACTATTTGGATGACGAAATTGATCGTTATTTCGATCGAAAGTTTTAGACCCTAAAATATTTTATATAAGTTAAAGGGAAAACAAATTTACTTTACGACCACTCGAGATTTGAAAAGTATTTCGCTAAGTATTCACAAACCCTGTTTAACTGCCAAACAAAGAGACACAATAGAAAATGTAGGTACCTATTGTTGTCGGTCACCTTCCCTTTAAGGTTACAGATCCACACTGTAAAATCTCTCTTGTGTGACTATGTCAATTTTCGTTATTTCAGGGTTGGAGCTAATTTGCGGCAGTGAAAGTTGTTCATAATAATATGTACCTACATTTACTTCAGTATTTTCAGTTATTTGAATAGCGCCTTGTATGATCAACGTTCACATTGCACAGGGCGGAAGGTACATCGACGCACAACCTGATACCATGGATTTAAATATTTCGACTGCTTTTTCCTAACTTTTATTTCAAAAGTGTTTCTTTACCTGAAACTGTAAAAACAGTAGGTACACCCATACCTTAGTACTTAATTGTTTTTATGTGGTTTACAGTGTGCATATAAATAATGAAACAAATAAATGAAATTAAGGTTTTTCTTTTTTTTAATAATTGTGACAACCAGGAGGTCCTACCAGGTTGCCACAATTATTGTTAACCAGACACCTAGAAAATGGATTGATGAGGTCAGATAGGCACTCGCTTCATGTAAATACCGGTAGTCATGGATCCCAATAGACCGAAAATGGAACCTAACATAGTTAGCAAAGGGCTAGGCAGATGTTCACGTTGATGTTGATGACGCACGCAGCCAGCTGTACACCGCGCGTTCGTGGCAGATCACAAATTCGCAATACGTCGGTGACGCAACAAGTCCTTCACGCGCGGCTGGAGTCGTGGGGCGCGACATGTATATCGGTTAGTGGGGACCGTCGGAAGCGGCCGGTTACTGGGCGGCAGGTCGTCCGGCAGCCGGCAGGTCGTCCGGCAGCCGGCAGCCGGCAGCCGGCGCGCGGCGGGCGCTCCCTGTCGGTCAAGGACGCACGGAAGCTGACACTGAGCTAGTTTCCAAGATAATGAGAATATAGTGTCCGAGGTAGGTTGGCGGGCACTCGGTATGTGGGAAGTTGTGGTTATTGCTGAACCTTTACCTAACTAAGTATACTTTATGAAATGATCATAATAAATGTCTAACGCTACGAGTTATAGATAGTTTTTTGTTAACATGCCTTAATATGCCTTAATATGCCCCGGGCTTATTGCGACACTTGCGATGCATTTAATGAATGGTTAGAGGAATGATATGAATGAAAATATAGAGAAAACATGGGACTAGGAAGAAGGCTAAGCGCTCCCCGGCGCCTGTATGGAACACTTTACTTCTAGACTTCCCAAAAGATTGTAGAGGCTATGTAAGTAGAGGTGGTGACGTGAGCGTAACTCCTGAACTACCAAACAACGAGAGACCATAGAAAATGTATTGTTTGTCGGTCATTTGGCGTTCAACGTGTTAAATACCAATATTATAAAAGTTGGTGCAATAAACGGAGTCGTACAGATCACGTAGATTTATACAGATCAGAGAACAACGAGTGCCCTGTTTGATCTAGTGGTCGGAAACGTGACTGCTAAGCATGAGGTCCTGGGTTGAATTTCCGGGTCGTGCAATGTGTTATTGGGATGTTTCGTTAGGAATTTCTCAGTACCAGCCCGGAGCCTGGATGTGTGGCCGGTTGATGGCAATAGGCTCACCCCCAATTACCTACATAGGACTCGAACACAACTGGTGAAATATGGGTGAGCTGTAGGTACACCACTGCCCAACAGTTCGTTGCATACTGGCGTGATATTATGTTGCGAACAAGGAGCTGCCGGATCTAGCTCCAGTGAGATGACTGTCGCAAGATTTGTCCGAAGTGCACTGTAGTCATGGTAAGTCAGGTAAGGTAACTGAAGCATGCCAAAAGGAATACGTACATACATGCTTAATACACTTCATTATTGATTTAGGAGGGCTCATGGCTAAGACAACGAGGTCGATCGAAGGTAGAGCTACGCTTGCTGAGGTCGGTTGGTGGATGGGCGACCATCCGCCAACCCAGAGGCCTCTGCGCATCAGAGTACTGTGCCGTAGGTCCCAGCTGTCACTTGTAGATGTTTGACAGTCAGTTGCCGAAAGTCTGCCAACCAGCCTTTCTCTCGGGGGAACCCACACACAGGAAGCCGATCCCTAATTTCTTGGGAAAAGTCAGATGATACCATTCACCATCATACCACCATGGAGGTAATTTTTACAAAGAATCGTCTGCTTGAAGCCTATACAACCTTACTTTTTATTGAAACTAAACCTCTTAAAGGGTTTGTACTCATATACATGAATAACTTTCACTAAGGGACTGAAACACTAAATTCCGAAAAAGCAGGTGTTCAGCAAACATCTTGTTTCTTAGATCATAGATTTCTTATCTCAGGTTTGATCTGGTACTAAAAGTTGATCCTAATATTTACCACAATGACTCCGAAACAGTTTTAGGGTCAACACAAAATGAGGTTATTAAGGCACAATATTCAAAACGTAGATGGACTTGAGTGCAGAAGTCTTGGTAGACATCGAGCATTTTTTTTTAAACGTTGCCCCTAGGAATTTCTCCTGTGTCGTGGGTGCGTTAACAAACATTTAAAGTCACATACACGAACAACCAGACCCTGAACAACTACCTGTAGGCCATACAAATATGTATTTGTTCCGTGCTTGAATCTAACCCACGACACGCGGCGCAGCACTCGATTTTCGGCCACTACGCTAACCGTGCCGTTAATTTCAACGAAAAGCTCAATATTTTTTAACCACAACGCACATTGTTAGTGTTAAATTTGATATTGGAAACAAAATCACAACAACCTTCACCCATGGCGTCTACACACTATATTACAGTCCGACCAAACATTGTTGTGTAACATATTGTCGAATAGTGGAGCAAGCATTGTCTGCTCATATGTAATGTGTGACAGTGTGACTGACAAGGTCGGGGACGACACACTGAAACTGTCGCCTTCTCCATAACTAGATAGACAGCGATGTGAAAATATATTGTAACAATTTAACAGCTTCTAGGAAAACTAATAGTTCATACAACTATTGATTTGTATAGCCTCGTCAGTTTGAAATTCTTGCTGTATATGTGAAATAAGATTGTATTGGGTGGACTAAAAGTTTGTATCATGTCTATTTTGTTTGTTTTGAAGCGTTGTTTACTTGCGTGTAAATTGCTAGTTACACTTTCCGTATCAATGCCAAGGCCAATATAGTATCCATGAGTATGAGTATATCATAGATCGTTTCAAGCGGCTAGACAAGAACAATACAAGCTATCAAGCTACCGAGAAGCGCATCGCACCCAACCAATAAATTCCGATTTAGAAAATAGCTGTACCACGAAAGTATCTTTTAAAAACAAAATGGGGAAGTTTCTTTTTAGCACCTTTTGTCAAAACTTCATGACTGGAGATGTGTAGGTCCGGTTATGATTGTTTGTTGTTGTTTAAATTTAAATTTATGCCATACTATCTGATTTTTGCGGCTTCACCGTTGTGAATTTAAATTCTGTTGCGCAACTTAAAATGTTTTAACTTTACGCTTATAGTCAGCCTTTGTTTAAAATAAGTGTGTTTAGTTTTAGGTAAAAGATTGATATAATACTAACAAATAGTTACATCAATATTAAAATTGTATATGGGAGCTACATCTGCCAACAAACTGTTTTACAGTTTGGCAGGAGTAAAATATTTGTAGTACGGATGTAACAACAAATAAACGCTTTTTCATTTTCATTTTTTTTTTTTCAATAATACCACTACCGAGGCGCGCCACAGCAAAACATCTAACTTCTATACACAACTAGCTGACTGTAGATAGAGATTCTCATGGATGTCCTCCGTCCTGGGGAGCGAGGATGTCAAATAGCTTATACCTAAGGATCCTAATCATTGAGCTATCAAATGAAAAATAATCTTTGAAATCAAGTAAGTAGTTGTACAAATAAATTTTACTTTTTTAATATATAGATATATGGAAGAACAAGACGAGTTTCTCTGATTGTATGTACTAAAGTAATAAAGAATTTGTAACACAACGAATGTCTTAAAGATATGTAGGTTTTGACAACATCCTATGGCTAGCCTTTTCTCAACTATGTTGGGGTCGGCTTTGGGAGCGACTGCTTTTCTAACCTCCACAACCCAGTTACTGGGTAACACGATACCCCTTGTTACTATTGTTTGTCAGACTACCCGTAACGATTGTCAAAGATTTACAACGACAGTCGGGACCAACAGCTTCATCTGCTTCCGAGGCACGGAGGTATCTAGATAGATAATGAAACGTCACCATCCGCAGACTGACTTCGGCAAGCAACCTTCGATCGACCCTTGCGGCTGAAATAGATAAGCACCTTAACTAAGTTTCTGCAACCCAAGCTATTTGAAAAAAAAATGCATAATGCATGCTAGGTAGCTGTGATAGTGATTGGTCGTTAGTAACGTGTCTGTTATGGCAGGGGCAGTTAATAAGTAATTATTATCACTATCACAACAAGCCATTACTCCACATTCGCTGGTATTTCGTAACGAACCACTTCTGTTGTAACTACGTCTTCATTTTATCACGAAAGGCTTCTCACCAGTTTGTCTAGCTCTAACATTACATCGTGAAGGTGTGTACTGATTGTAACTAATTATGAGGAACTTTTCGTAAAGGAGACTGGTATATTTGGAAGAGACTGCTGACCTTAACCTTTACCTTAAACTGGCGAAATGTGGGTGTACAATAGGTACGCTTCTGCCTAACTCTTTGGGGGATACAGGCGTGATGTTACTGCTGACCTTCATTCTTTATAATGTAAACTGTAAGTACCTATCATCATTATAGTCTTAAGAAAGATTATCTTGAAAATAAATATCTTGAATCAATCCATTCGTAAATATCAAGGCTCTAGATATTTGAGGCTTGTGATGTCATAACTGCGTCTACATCCATGGTTAGGTTGAGAAGTCGAGCTGAAAGATAGACGACCTTTGTTTCTGAGCCCTGCCTGCCTGGGAGGCTGGGACCTACGTATCAAAACAGTTCTTGCCATGAGTATTTCTAATCAATTGTAAAATTGTCTGCCTTGTCCAATAAAAAGCCGGCGAAATCACGTTTCTTGTATGGGGCCCCCTTTTCTTAACATTTTTTTTATAACTTGTCGATAAAACGGCAATAGGAAATAAACGGCAATATGAAAATTTCAACTGTCCACCTATTTCGGTTCATGAGATACAGCCCGCTGTTCGCGACACAGACGGACACACAGAGGAGGCGTAGTGTTAGGGTCCCGTTGATACCCTTTGCGAACGGAACCCTTAAACATTTTGCAAACTTGATTAAAAGTCATCTGCTATAGAATAAAACCTTGTCTTATACATACATACAAGTGGGTAACAACACTAACAACCAGTTTTGTGGCGAACTCCTCCGCTTCCTACCAGACAATTAATTGCACCGAAAATATTTATACCTAACTATTAACTGGTTTAGATCTAGACAAAACTGTGCGACAACGACTAGTCTAGACGGGTTAGTCAGCGTCACTCAAAGGTAACTCGATCTGCCTCTTTCTGTGTCAATGTCAGCCTGCAGGCAAAGTAGTTAGACCACTTTCAAACTTCCAACTATTTTTTGAGAAAGTAACTTGTGGAAACGTTAATTGGATTTCAATTAAGCTTTTACGAATGTTAGTTCATGACTATTCATTCTGTGACATTTTGTGTAGAGGAAAGAAAATATATATTATTATTATTTATTCTTCAACGCCATTCATAACACCCATTCATAAATGACGTTGTTGGAATAATTCATCAATTAATTCTTAGTTAAATATTTAGTAGCGAGAGTCTTGACACGTTACATTCCGTTAATTTAAGAGTAATCATATTTTTGTTGATTGAAAGAGCACATAGTCGTGTTACCTCGTGTTGCGTTCATAATTAGGTTCGCCGTGGGTTCATTTATTTGGGATAGGCGGACAAAATTAACGCGACGATTGCTTATATTAAGACGGAGCCATAACTTTCAAACTACACTATTGTACATCGTAGATATCGAGAACTGCATTGTTTACCTCAATAAATCTGGCATCAGCGGCGAGGGATCAAAGTTAGCAGTTCCACCGTCAGCCGACGCACAAGTCCGCACAACTGACGTCAGAAGTTCACAAACACTGACTGTTTAGAGTGTGACGGTAGTTTAATCCACTTTTAGCGGAAAACGTGGAAACCCTCTGATGTTTAGACTTTCAGTCAGTTCCGTTTGAGTGATGTATTGCAAGTTGTTAACGACACACAGTAGTGTGACTAGTAAGTCTAGGTAGCTAGAGCTGGCTAGCTGGTTATAAGTAGAAGAATGGTCGAGGATCGAGCTCAATGGTGTGTAGACTGTGTCTCTGTGCACCTGCGACACATGTTCAGATTCTTCATCCTCGTATCGGTAAGTAATAGGTAATGAAAGTTTCTTATATGTTTATAAGAAACTTTCATTATGTGGAATGTTATAGATTGTTTAATTATTGCTAATAGAAAAGCTATCGGTCGTGAGGTACGCTACTTCTAAGCTAATTAATGATGCAAGCCAGAGAAGCTCTACAATGTACAAAGAACCCATTCCTTGTTTCTGTTCTCTTTCGTCGATTTCCACACTCAAAGCCAAGAGAATGGTTAAAGACTCATTAGTGGCTCATAATCAAAATTCAATTATTATAATTAGGCTAAGAATCAGCCCGCAGCCAAAAATTACATAAATACACCACTTCCTAGGGATTTTGCTTCGAAGAAAAATTGTCGCAACATACTCCCCAGCCGCATCTGCTGAAAATCAAATGGGTTTTTTTATGCAGAAATATGTTATTACCTCTCACTTAAATGTACATTTTACTGTGTGTAATGAAACCCTGTTCCACGATGACTGCGTAAGTACATAATTAATAAAAGTCAAAGAAAATGCTTTACTACATGTATATACTTACAATTGTTTTATTGCTTGTAAAACGTCGGTTTGCAAAACATAAATTCCTCCAGCGTGCAGACTATATTGTACACCTTCACGACAAAGTATTGTGGACTTTATGGTATTCGATTAAGTGTGGTATTGCTTTGTGGTGCGCAGAGCGGCGCTCGTGCCGTCTGGGCCACGCATGATTAAATCTGGATGCATGGCGGCCTTCGCCTGAATTGGCAGGTCGTTGAAGTATTAGTGAGATGGTGGTGACTGGTGAGACGCCACCTCAGGCCGCGCTCACTGAAGACACGCGAGTTTCCACCGAAGGGTCAACGACCAGACGATCGATCTACGTTACGTCACCTGTCTCACTCATTTTCATTCAAACAAAACATCAAAGAATAGATAAATAATGGTTCGTACTCCGTACCAGTCGTTTCATAAAGTTTTCAAAAATCCTGCTTCACATTTCCAGATTTGATAGGTTAATTATTGCTAGATTTGAAAGCTTAATTTCATTAGCGCCAGGTGTGCCTCGTCCTCTGTACCGGAGAGCGGCGCGCGCGCAGCCCTGACCCACATCTTGTCATGCGTGTGCACATGGGGTTACCCCACTGGAACACCTGCCGTGTTCACTTCGGTCTTACGATAACTGAACGCCCCGTCTAATATGCTGGCGGGTGCTGCGATATTTTCGTCAATACTTTGAAATAATTAAGGAAACTTGTAGATAATGAAGCTGAGAGCCCCTAGCATACTACAGTAAAATGATGACAGTAAGTATAGGAGCCATATTAAGAAGTACGAGTTTTAATGGCATCACGATTTCGTTGCCAGATAGGGATGGCGCTATCGTTCCTGTCTCTCTTGCACTGAGGATAACTAAGGCAGTAAATCTTTATAATACGACTCCAAAAGTAAAAGAAATGAAAACATATATATATAGGTTATTGTACGGTAAGAACTGAGAATGATAAAAGACGTAGGACCTTCCTAATAAAATCAAAGGAATCAGTTTAAGTAAAACCATCCTCTCCGGTATCCTGTGGTGGCGGGTGTTGGTGGGGAGGTGAGAAGGTGGTGAAGTGGAGATGAGGTGGTGGGGAGCCGGCATTGTTATTCAAGTTAACGATGTGTTTATGGGCAACAAATCTACTAAAGCAATTGCTAGATTGCTACTTTAAATCTTAATCTCATTGAAACACCTATCATCAATACCTTACCTCTCTCGCTTGGGTGTTGCTTCATTCAGTATAAAAGTAAGTAAGAGCAACTTATAAGGAATAACAACGCAGTCGTTCGAGGCATCAATTGAAATGGTAGCTTCGCATCTGTTATTTTTAGTCACATTTATTTTTGAACATATTAAGGACTCATTCATAAACCAAGGAGAGATACATTGTCTATATTAAATGTTTATGAAATGTCTAGACTTCTGCGCCGTTGTAAATACACCTGCTGCGGTACGGGAGCTAAATACTAAATACTCATAAATCTGAAATCGGCTTCAACGTGCTCGGAATATTACACTTACTCAATTTGAAGCAATACAATTAAAGTATAGTGAGCCTTAAAGCTGCCTATGAACTCGTTAGTGAGCATGACCTATACTTATTAATAACGCGTGCTGCCTCAGCGCAAAGAAATTGAGAAGAGCAATCTTTAAAACTTTCATAACAGTATAAATCATTACAATAATTATCAAGAGACCTTTCGTTCTGGGGCTTTTGTTAATAATAGTACAGTATGTTTCTAAATTCATATTAGTTTGTACGTAAAATTACGACTAGCGCATCCTTAAGAGCTATTTGGTTGCTTTTCATTTTATCGGCAGCTGGCTGGATGTGCATAAAAGTAGGTATTATGATTTGGGCTGGTTTTAAAAGTTCAATAAAGATTGAGTTTCTGTGTATGTTACGAGTGCTATGAGATTAGATTTTAACGAAATACACAACGCGACTGAAAGAACCTAAACGATACCAGGTGCGGTAAAGAAAAAGACAGTTAGTCATTCTCATGGGCTTGGATGGGTCAGGTACAGAACACCCTGTAATGACACAGTAAGACACTTTCTATGCACATCTAAGCATTAACTTAGTTACGCAAATCAAAGTTATTAAACTGTCTAACATTTTCATGTATAGCAAGCCAAGCCACGTGCCAAACGTTACGCTACCATGGTCCTGAATACACATTTGATTACGCACCATGAAAGTTGTGAAGAGTAAAATTGTTGAAACTTTCAGTTATTTGTTTATGAGACGGTATGTTCCGTTTGAAGAAGCCGCAACACGTGTTATCTGCTCGGAGTTAGAAAGCCGGCTGCTTCTATAATCTGACAGCTTATTATGGATGAGAGTTACTTTCAGTGTGTGCATTGAGGATTTATTGTGCATTTTCCGCGAACTGACGTCGCGTCGTGACGATTATAATACATGAGGTAGCAACTTGTGAACTGTAATACAAATCTAGTACACATACTGTTATTGATCGATGGTTCAAGGAGGACATGGTAAAGATCTATGCTAGGGAGAGGTACAAGTTGCCCCTATTTTCTATATATTGTTTGTTTTTTGCTCTTTGACGTTTGATGAGTATATAATACACAATTTATGATATGAATATATTTACTTTGTAAAGTAACATTTATTTGAAGTAAATTTAAACAATAAACTATCTTAACTAAATAAAACCAAACAGTAAATTATAACAAGGCGTCGAAAAATTGATCCCAAGTGCCCAAAATATTGGCGGCATTGCCACGTTGAATGGCAAAGTTTAGCCTCTGGCCAAAGCAGAAGCCAGACCTCAGGTCTTGGGAAACGTCAACTAATCGTTAAACTCTTGAAAAATAATATGAGTTTCGACCCCGAACGGCTGAAAAGTGTAATTATTGGCAAAGCCTCAGCGGCGAGAGCGGCATCGATCTAGGGAGACAGGATGGCGCAAGGGTACTGATCGACACAAATCGCGTCCCATACTTTAGTATGTCTCTTACCATCGTCGCGTGTCAAGCCATTGGGTTGTCAAATACAGCCGGAACGCCGACAGTGACAAGACCGCGTCGGATGATGATGTTAATGTTTGCGTGCCGCGGTATGCGACCCGCACTTCGGCCGCATGACAGGTGACACTTCGGCCGTGATCTCTCCGAGGCTGTTCACAGCTTTGTAAAATATTGTATTACTGATATTTTAATGATTGTGAACGAAAGGACTATGTGGGTTTCATTGATATCTTAAAATACGCAAGCGAATCATTGCAAGCCAATATTCCAAAATACACTGTCAAATTTCCCGCTTTACACACATCTTTGACATTCTTCGTCTAAGAAATCTTTTTGGTTTCACAACTCGATCGTGGATAACGGGATGATGGATGCAATCCTGTATATTGGTTTTTTTTTAAACAAACTTTCGATCTAATAAACTCCATATTTTCTAAACACTAAGGAATACACAATAACTATGTGAGTATACCGGTGATTCATTGGCATGTTTCAGGGGTGAAAGTACTCATGAATATAAACAACTTTTACTGCGGGATCAATAAAATAAAATCAGCTGTTCAGTAGGTACATATATTTGTGTTTGCATCACTCGATTAAATGTAGGGAACGCAGATTTTTTGTGAAATATTTCAATTAATTAAAAGTCAACTTTTATAGGCATTGTTAACTAGTCACCCAGAGCAAAAGCGGCATATTTAAAATTAAATTAAATTAATCGAAATGATTTCAAATGAAATAATATTGATTTTCGTAAATAGGTTTTAAAAACACTTTTACATGTCATAGAGTTGAATAAATAAATTAGAATGATGAGGTTAGTGTTTCTCTACCTGACTACTCTGTGAAGAAACACTGAAACAAACTCAGAGGTCACAGTCTTCGTTGTCTTCGTCAGATCAAGGGAGGACCACGCAAACTAGTGTCTGATATGTTCTTTTGAAGTAAGAACCACACAGATATGAGTGAACCTGTCCAGTCAGTGCAAGCTTTTGTCAGCAATAGTAGAGCTCAAACAGGAGATTTAAATAAACTTGCTCGCTCATCATTTATTGCAGATAAGTCCCTCAAAGTATAAGCCATAGTTGCGTGCTACACACATGTGCGCCGGTTCACAAACACTTGGCTTGCAAGAAGTAATAAAGATAATAAATAACATTCTCTTCGTAAAATCACCAGTTCCCGTAGTAGCGTGAACGCTTGTTACCTGTATGTAAAATAACAAAAATATCGGCGTCCGCGCAAGCGATAAATAAAAGCCGAGAGCTGCGCGTGAGTCACCGCGTCTAAATATTCCCGCTGCGATGAAAGGTTTACAGCAAGCTGCGCTTACATACTTATATTGTTTCATGTAATCGAACGTTTACCCAGCTCCCGCATTGATACGAAGTTACTAACGGGCCTGAGGTGGTCCTTCAGTGCGAGCCTGTCCTTCTGTTTTAGGTTCTTGGACTAGCTGATCAGCACTAACTGGCGCCGTGCCAGTCAACATCACAATTATTGTTGACTGGACTCACTGGAAACCTCGGCTATCAATCTCAGTATTAAGTAGGTACTCCATGAATCCAAGGACTTGGTGAACATTGGTTGGGTTTGATATCAAGTAAACCTGAATATATTTCACTCATTACTACACATTAGGTATTATCTGTCCACGTAATAGAAGTGATCCTGAACACTGAAGCTTGCTTGAATAGTTTTAAGATGTTTTTTGCTATTGCTGTCGATGTTGCCATTTCACTTGTTAACTTGTAGAGCAGCTACTTATTGAGCAGTCACATTAAACTGTCATTAAATTTTGTTAACGATTTACTTACTGTATTAACGTCTTATTCATTACTTAGGTATTTATAACTAGTAAAATTAATCTAAATGTGAGGCTAGTGGACCGTGGGTAGGTAATCATCTGTCACATATGTATAGGGACGTATCAGTGTCTCGGAAAGTACGATACTTTTGGTTCAGGGCCCCGGCTGTCATTTCAGAACTTTGACAGTCGTCAGAAACCCAAAACTGAAAAATTTGACCTCGGAGTCGTGTTACCTAGTGACTGGGTTGAGGAGGTCTTTTACGCAATCGCTCCATGTAAATCACTAGTATTCAGCTGCTTGCGGTTTGACTGGAAAATGTTAGGGTCACGTTACTTACGTTTTACTTACATTTTGGGATAAGGCTTTTTTTCTTCTTTTTTTTTAACTTTTCGTGCGTTTAGAAACATTCAAACTCACATACACAAACAGCCAGACCCGGAACAACTACCTCTAGGCCATGCAAATATTTGATCCGTGCGGGAATCGAACCCAGAACACGCAGCGCAGCAGTCAATCGTTCAGCCACTGCGCCAACCATGCAGTCAACTGTTGCTGATTATATGATGATGATTTTATTTTTATATTTATTGTTTGTTTATTGAATTTGTGTGCCTGGAAATTATTACGAGTCTATTGTTACTTGAGAATGAATAAATAATAAAATATATTTTTTCATTCTCAAGTAACAATAGACTTGACGACCGATGTGGCGCGGCGGGCGAAGGTCCGCCTGCGACGCAAGAGGTTGCGGGTTCGATTCCCGCCTTGGGACAAATGTTTGTACGATCTACAAATATTTGTTCCGGGTGTTCTGGGTATTTTCTATATATATAATAAAAATATCTATCTATATAATGTACTGTATTAAGTATATCAGTCATCTAGTACCCATAACACAAGCTCTGCTTAGCTTGGGGCTAGATGATGCTGTGTGGATTGTCCAGCAATATTTATTTTATTTATTTATTATTTTTATTGAAATGATAATATACATAACTATTGACATTTTAACAATGGTTCGCTAATAAAATACGGTAGGTATAGTAATATAGTACAGTATACAATATACGGTCAAAGTTAATTTGACAAAATTGGTACGGTATCTTCTTAAATTATCACAGAGATATTGAACTTGAGGAAGATAAAGACGCGATTGCTCTTTCTTACTGATTGCTCAATAGCCGTGCCTTACGTGTGCTATCTCCGAGCGTGTCCGGAGAAAGCGGAGACAGACGGACAGACAGACGGCATGAGGTAGGCTGGTTTTTGTGTGATAAGATAACATTAGAGAATTGAGCAGCTATGTGATTATGTTATATAGAGATGCATGTTTGATTTGTCTTTGTCCTGGACGTGTTGAAAACTAATACCACTATCACACACGGATAAATCAAAACATCACATAATGTAGTGAGCTTTATGTGACCATTCAAAATACAGGAAATAATATGCTTATGCGTTGAGTAAGAATACTTGTTTCGGCTCCTACGAATATTACATATACAGATTTTACTTAAGTATTATTATTGTGTAACCTACCTGGTGACAAAATAACAATTCCTTAGTAAAATCATTTATTGACAGGGTGATTTTTATTTCAAAAACTACCAGATCTTGTAGGAACCTAGTTACCGGGTAGAATCTTAAGCGCTGACCTTGTAGTAGTCGATTTTAGTATAAAGTACCCCCGCCACTGCGTCCAGCGCTCGAGATCTGTGCCGGTGCGTATACCACCTCTCTGAGTGCTGAGGTGCCAGAGCGTGCTTCGCTTGCTTTTTATTTAGTTCTATTCCTAGGCAGGCGTATCACTTACGCCTATACTTTGCGGAGCTCCTATTTTTGTATGAATAGTCAACTTTGCGCGCTTTTGCAATCTACCTTCTCTGCCGCCTGCCGTGTTTTCCCTAAAATTGTAGGTATCTACTACAAACTTGGGACTTGACTGTAATTTAATTCATAATGTGATGTAGATAAACTAAGTACGTCTATATTTTATTTATATATTTTAATGTAACTTTTATTTTCCTTGAAATAGAACTTATAGAATGTTACAGTTTTTATTTCCAATGAACAATAATGGTGCAGCAATCACGTGGTTAAAGTCAACCGTAGCGATCAAGATTGAGCGTGCTCCGTATCTTAGTCAATACATATGATTATGTGCAATTTATATTATCACGTCGTCTGCGATGTGTTTTATTGATATAGCTTATTGTTTAGCGATGTTGTTATTATAACACAAGGGCAAACGTTGGAGGCACTTTCCTACGATTGCTAAGAGTTACGGTTTCCTCTTAATATGTTTGTGTCCGTAATGATTCATGTACCGCTTGTACTGATCATCAATGAATGACAATTATAGGTACTTATTAACAGGATAATAACATCCTTATAGTATATTTGACTACTAAATAAGTCAGCGGTCACCTTGCAGTTTATTGAACCATTACATTACCTATCTACTAACTGAAAATTTAAACATACGAGGAAGTGTACCGCCCTTGACTTTTGGGTGATACGTAAAATGTTAAAAAGCAGTAAAAGAGAAGTAAACATTTGATTGCAGAATGACAGGCTTCATTGCGTTTATTAGTGTAAACATACTTGCATGTTTCAACATGTTATTATTGCCCTGCATCATTTTAAACATCTAGTTTGGGAAAATGATATTTATCATTTCAGCCAAATGACGTCCACAGCTGGACGTAGGTCTTCTCCAAAGATATCCACAACTCTTTTCCATCGGTTTCCTGCGATCTTCACCAG
Source organism: Phlogophora meticulosa (assembly GCA_905147745.2). Classification (NCBI taxonomy): domain Eukaryota; kingdom Metazoa; phylum Arthropoda; class Insecta; order Lepidoptera; family Noctuidae; genus Phlogophora; species Phlogophora meticulosa. Next base: position 459,831 of record LR990521.1, read on the forward strand.
CACGTCTCGGTCCAACTTGTAGACGGTCTACCCATGATGCGTCTTCCGGTGCAACTTTTCCGCTCGCCAATGATATTAAGTATAAGTAATTTTACTTATAATAGGTTATGTCTTCCACAAAAATGTATGACTAGTAGGTAGGTACGCAGTTACCGTACCAACATGCTTACTACTACGTTCTATTGTTTATCGCTAACCTTAATTTTCAAATCAATTGCTTTATCCGGTAAACCAGACAAAATTTCATCAATTTTGAAGTATTCAAATACTTCATTAATATTTAAGTACCACAAGTATCAACCTATGTGCTGTCTTGTTAGTGCACATAGTATGATATGTGTAATATCCCTCGGCAAGTTCAGCGCAGTGTTTAAGGAGAAAGACGAAAACAGAATGATCGTCCTTCTCTATCGCGAGAGGCGACAACAGCCAAATTGATAAGACATAAAATTCTATCTCCTGGCTACCACACCATCAATCATGCAAGAAAGTAATCAACACAGTTATCGTGTGTAACTGTTACACACAAGGTGATAGGAATTAACTTAAGATAACTAATTGCCGACAAATCGTTTGGCAATTGGTCAGATATTGTTAGATTAGTAATTTTGGATAAATTATTATCATCATCTTCCAGCTAGCGTTTTTCAAACTTTATTGGGGTCGGAATTAGTGTAGCCTAATGCAGCTAAATACCGGAAGCGACTGCCTGTCAGACCTCTACAGCAATAAATTAAAGAAATGCAAGCTAATATAAAGCAGCAGCCTTCGTCTTCAGTTAGAAAGCCGGTGCTGACGCGGTGCGCGCCGTCCGGCCGGCACCCGGCATGCGGCGGCCGGGCCGGTACTACGACCACGGAGAAAGCCTCTCACTTTATATAACACCCCACGTTTTTATCGGAACTAGCTGTTATATAATATTATGTGTAAGAGATGGAATGGTTTGTGTACCATTGAAATTGCATAGTTAGTTTAATGTTTACTTGTTATTGTAGGTGCCAATAACTGTTTTATTGTCTACGTAAGCGTGTGAAACGTATGCTTACTTTTCTTAAAGCGCGTGCAACTGGATTACGTGTGTCTGATGGTTTTGAAGAACATGTCAGATATAGTATGATCTAGATACATATCGTCTTGGAGTTTCTTTCTCATTCTGCTCCACATGAAACCTTTTGGAGAACTAGAATAATTTTAATATTTATTTAACTTGTAAGTTTGACGTTTAAAAGTGCTTTTGTTAATTTTCTAATAGAATTTAAAAAAAAATTACTTTGAAGACTTCAACTGCAAATATGAGAGTTATTTACAATTTATATTATAACTAGTTACTAGTAACTAGTACTACTACTAACTAGTACTACTAATTAGCAAAAATGAAACCACATCCTGTTATTATCCACGGTCTAGTATTGTGGTTACATTTACTCACAGTTTGCTAACTCACCATGGGGTTCACCACTATCATCCAAACACTGCCTCTATTACCATTATAACTGGTGGGAACACCGGCACCCGGTGTGTCACAAGTAATATCTGTCACTTTCACATAACATAACTGCTTCCCTAGTTAAAGTTATCTAAGCTCAATAACAGACATAACTTAGATAAAAGTCAAGTAACGCATTTATGGGGGCAATGTATTCTATCAGTGGGATAGAGCTCTCTGGATCCAAACACAAATTTAGACTTAGCACATATGTAGTACTTATATCTTTTTGTTATAGTAAGATTTTATTAATTCATAAAATATTCGATTTAACAATGTATGGACCAGTTCTTATATAAACGAATGTATATATTGTATGTTTATGTAATAATTGTTATACGGCATATTATTAACTGAACGAGCCATGGGTGCAGCAACTGAGCTATTGACTTCCGCACTGAACATATTATAGTATTTAGTACAACTTTTTGATAGGGTATTTGACTGTTTTTACAAGCAACCCGACAGCAAAATTGTAATGCCTGTAGATAGTATTTGGGTACCTACCTCCTGCATTGACTTGGCGATCTGTATTTGATCTGCCTTAAACTGGGAAATTCGTGTGACGGTTTAAGTATAAGTAATAAAAATATATATAAAACGTAAAAACCGACGTAATGTTAACTATAAAAGTAAACGTTAAAATAATACGAGTAAGATACGGAGAGTTGCGATAATATAGGCACAAACTATGGTACAGTGAAACTGTTCCTCCTTTTTATATACTCAGATGTGTAAAGAACAAGTAGTAAAATAGATTTTTCAGATCAGAATGTTAAGTTATATTTATTGTCAACATTTTCAGACAGTTCCGCACAGGCAGGGTGACCAGCGGCTTTTGGTACCTAGCCTGGGATGAACGACAACAAGTCTAAGTTTCCCACATTATTATTACCCTATTAGATATTTAATAACATGAATTAACAATACCAACATTAATTAATTATGGTCCAATATATTTTATTTGCATGTATTTTGTAGGTACCCAATGTAATAACATTTATAAATAACTCAATAACTCACAGTGGTATTCTCTTGTTTATGACTCACTACTTTGAAGAGCTGACCACCAATATTTTTGCATGACAGCAGACAGATGTAAAAAAAATGTTTTTCAAACTAATGAACTTATTTTATCGATCTGTATCATAGCAATACTTCTGATTTGTGGAATGTAGGTGGATGATGGATCAAAGAAAATGAAAACAAGTTTTCCGAAAATCTATAGCATAGCCGGGAAACTATTTTACTTCTGCAGCGATAAAATAGGTACTACTCATTAGTACCTTATTTGTTTCGCTTTGAACTAAGACCTACAAAAAAAAAGTTGTTGTTTAGTCAACACCTGTTCATCATCATTCATCATCAGCTACACTCATCATCTGGCTGCATTTTCCCAAATATCTTGCGATGGGCTTACAGTCTAACGGGATGCGGCTGAATACCAGTATTCTACATGGAGTGACTAGAAAAGCCCGCCACACTATTCCCAAACCACTACAACACCTGAAAGCCAGTGGTGACCACCAGAAAAGCGTCTATTCAATGAAGCTCGACGATTTCCAGAGAAAGTATTCAACTTTCCGCAAATTGATTAATCAGAAACCCTGTTACTAGGTAATACGACTCCTCTTGGCAAGACCGAGAAGAAGAGCCTTTCGGGATTCTGACTATCCGTACGTAACGACTGTCAAAGATCTACAAATGACAACCGGGACCAATAGCTTAACGCTGTTTTCGAGGCCTGTAGGGATGTAAGGGATGGTCACCCATCCGAGTACTGACCTCGGCAAGCATAACCTTTGTCAACCACTTACTATGCCACAAGCCCGGATATCTATTTTTGAAAGTTAAAGCTACAAATGAATTTAGAAAGGCGGTGTAATCAATGAAGTGGCTCGCAAGGTCTGCAGACAGCTTTAGTGTTTTTCTCGCCAACTTACCTAATTTGTGGCTGCCGTGGCCGTAACAAGCAATAAGGCCCGAGGGAAGGCCAAGCCTGTCCACTGGCCTGTTGTGTCCCAGGTTAAGTGCACACACATTACTTATGTGTTCGTGTGCGCATACTTGGATGATTCTTCTACGATAGATCATACACTACCCCTTATTGTGCGAATGCTCCCATCGTCGATGACTACACTGCTAGATGGTAATTAAATACTTACTTATTTTCTCGTTTTTAGACGGCAAATGGTGGACGGCTTTATTGTTAACCTCTTGAAGGCTTTAGAAGGCTTCGAAGGCTTTAGAGAATAACTTTTCTTAAGGAAATTTTCCTGTGTCGTGGGTGCGTTTACAAACATTTAAAGTCATATACACGATAACACGAACTGCCAGACCCGGAACAAATACCTGTAGGCCATAAAAATATTTGTTCTGTGCGCGAATCGAACCGACGACACGCGGCGCAGCAGTCGATCTCTCAGCTACTACACCAACCGTGCCGTCAAATGTGAATGATACATTTCTTCAAGTTTCAAAGAGTCATTTAAAATAATTATTAATACAGATGGCTATTACTGAGTGTCTAAACACTCAGTAATAGCCATCTGTGTGAACATCATGTATATTACCTACAACAGTGGTGTTTACTCACATGTTTGTCAATTTTACTTTATCGCGAGGTTATTTTGCGCTACATATAATATACTCCAGAAACACACGTACTTCAGCGCGATGGGTCGATTGTCGGACCTTTGGAAAACGCGTGGGACATGGTATTTGTTATTATAAGACCGAATATATTGATGTTACCCCAAAGAACCTTTCTTCACGGTCAACGGCCAGGGACCGCACGTGGCACACCCTGAAAATTTATTTACATCAAAGTCCGCATACCCAGCCGTCATTACAGCTACGTAACACGTTATTATCGACGTAGTGTCCACAAACTGATAGTTTCAGGTCGGCTTCAGGCTGTTTCAGCAACGTGGCGTGATTAAGTTTTATGGAGCGCGCGGCCCACGAGCCCATCGCCTTGACACCCTTACCTTTGCTAATGTCAGTTATTATAGCATTCCTGATGCGAAATGTTATGTTAATAAACATTATCTTCGAAGGCAATTCTTGCTGAATCAGGGACACGGGCTTAAGGTACACAGAGCTTTATCTAAAATAGTACAAGTTACCTACATCAATTTTGGATTATATCTGAAAGAGTGTTGCCTTCTAGCATCTATCAAGTTTGTTACCGATATATCATTACAAGCGGTAAGAGTTCACAGTAAATTAAATTAATACTCGGCGCGTGCGCTACTTCTTGGAAACCAATTAGCTAATGCGGCCGTTGTCAAAGTTCCCTTCTAGATTCTAGCAGTAATAATAGGCCAGGCTAAACTGACGGCTAGACATAGAGGTGTAACAGATTCTTAGTAAAATAACATAATGGTTCTTGAATAACCTATTTATTTGGTTTTCTTCAATTCGGGGCTCAACAGGTATTATTAGATGTGATATTTTTTTCTTTAAATTGGTTCTTAAAACACTTTTACACGTCAAATAGCTTTTTTTCAATATTAGGTGAAATCGATATTGTCTACTCTGAGAAGTAACATCGTAGCAAAATCAGAGATGACAGTCTCTTTTAAAGTCCAGTTATTATCTTGGTCAGCTCATATGAGGACCATGCAGATTAGTGTCCGAGATGGTCTTTTGAGGAAAGATCAACACAGATGCGAGTGGACCTGTCCAGTCAGTAGACGCATATTAATCGTGTAGCTCAATTCAGAACTCAAGGAGCTGAACGAGAACATTTGGGTAGGCTTCATAAAGGTCTCGAACTGTTAGACAAACCATCACAGATCTTATGAGTAAGTACAATGATAATAAGTTACACCTTCCACCCTCTCGGATCTAAACGGTTTACCACAGCTCATATTACATGGCAGTAAAATTTTACAACAAATTACCGGAATAAATAAAAGAATAACCCTCATTCAATAAATTTAACAGAAATTTAAAAGAATACCTGACACAAAAATGCTTTTACTCAGTCGCTGAATACCTCGAATAAAATATAAAGTAACTATAATACATACTCGTACATACGAGTACATAATTTTACTATAATGTTAAAATGATTATTATGTTGCCGTGCCCTAACCGGGTTTCATGTTGGAACTTACCTACTTGTAAAAAACTAAATGTTCACGCGAATGAAATAAAGAAATTTGATTTAAGCATATCGTTTGTAAATAGCAGCATCCGTGATATTTCAAGTGTGTAGGTATCCTCCAATTTGCCATTTGCTTTGATGTTAAATATGGCAGGTTAAGTAGTAAACCTATCTACTAGATTCAACTAAAATTGCTTAGGATTTCCCAATACCAACATTATGGGTCAACAGGCTATGAGTGATGGAATGGGGATTTTTAGATATTTTCCCTCGATATTCAAGGTATAGGAAGTTGTGACTAATTTGCTTACGTACCTTGGGACCTCCTTACGAAGTATCGACCAGTATTTACTGAACGTGTAAGTCATTTTAAAGTAATAGGTACACATATTAAGTAATTTATCCGTTATTGTAAGTAAATAGGTAATTTAAATATTTCAAGACAAAGTAGGTGAATAGTTTAGATTTGTTAAGAGGGTTCCGTGCCTCCAAAGGTAAAAACGAAACCCGTATCTGATCACTTTATTGCAACTGACATCTGATCGTCTGTGTTAATACTTTTCTTAGAAGAATCTAGAGATATTAAGTCGAAATTTCTATCAAATACTAAGGTCTGCGGTTCCTTGGACCGGTGAGAAATCAAAGTCAATGCAATCAAGAGACGTGACTCTTAATTGCGTTGACTTGATAATTGACCATGGTCAATTATCTCACATATTGTAATGATTGCTTATCTCTATTTTCAAAACCAATGGGCTATTTGGCCTGTTGACCGGGCATCATGACCACAAGACTTAAGTTCGGCGTTCAATCTGAGATAAGAAATTCATAGCCCGTGTCAATTGAGTGAAGTCGCAACTCGCAGGCAGCCGAGCACAGCATTGGCACTTTGGGACGGAACTCCCTGGGCACGCGTCCTACTCCCACCTGTCCTGTCCGTGTGTGGTTTTTATTACCGTAAAACGGGATGAATAGAAACGCAGGGGTGAGTAGAAACAAAACTTTGAAGGGCTCTAATAAGGACTCTTATTTTTTTTTAAGGAATTGAAATGGTTAATTTCAACACCTTGTAAGTAATTAATAATGATGAATCAACGATTAAATCTCATTTAAAGTTTTGTTTCTATTCACCCTGGCTTTTCAATTCATCCCGTTTTACTGTATTATCATTTTCGCGAAGTTGGCAAGATCTATTTTTGGACTTGAACAAAGCTCAAATTTTATAGGTAAGGAGGTAGGCAACTCTATTGTAAAAGTAAATTTCGTGAAGGATGATATCTAATTTGCCAGCCAAATAAATCTTGTAAAATTACCTAGAGTGCAATTTTTTAAGAGCGGGCGTGGTTGGTGGAATGAAATTTCAAATATCCAATCGATTCACTGAATTTCCGTTACGCTTTTGACTCGTCGACAATTTAGTTCCAGAAACCGGGTAAGCCTTTTAGAGGGCTAAAGTTCCCGACTTTGATTGACATAGAGAAAACTTTTCATTTATTGAGAACTAGGTGAATTTAACTACCTGCCCTACCTTACCTACAGACAGATCAGAGGCATTTGGGAGTATCAGTAGAAGTCAACATACTACCACGCAAAATATAACCAACTGCCGCGTGCAAGACCGGTTGTTAACAGCCCACAATATGTCTTACAACCTGACTCAATAACACGCCAGCACTATACAGGTTCGGGTACTATTGGTGTGAGGTGCCGTGTTCAGTGAGCCACTATCGTCGTCGCTCAAATGCACCATTCATGGATGATTTCTGATATCAGTGGCTGTCGTCAGTCACGTCTCAAGGTGTACACGTGTCACGTCTCAAGGTGTACACGTGTGACGTGTCAATGGACTCTTAGTGTTGTAATGTAAATCTTAATGTGTAAAGTGATTAATTTTTTACGATGTCATATAGTCAATCCGCCACAATCGTTTCGATGACATTAATGAGTTTATTTTATTTTCCTCATGACATTTGTATAACATTAAAAACAACAAACAGTGTTAAACTAACACATTTTAGTAGCAGGATCTGCACCATTTGGGATTACTTATGTATGATAGCAATCTTACTGGATTTTATTATCTAAGTATAATATCTCAAGAATTTTTCTGCTCACTTATAATATTAATTTTGAATAGTATGTTATCGGTGAATATTATATTACTTGCAAACACTTTATGTGTTTACGACGTAAAAAGAAAAGTAATAATAGTGAAATAGCGAGGAAATCAACTATAAATATGTCAGTATTTACCTTAGTTAGAACTATATAATATTACCTACTTATAAATAAGTCATTTAATTTATCGCAGATACTTAGTGTTTGCCAGTGGGAACGGGTTGTTTTATTATGATAATAAACTATTATCACGCTCCATCAAACAACGAGATACGTAATACAAACAAACAGAGTCAGATGAGCAGGTCGTACCTTTCCCATTGAGTTGGGTCTTCAGCCGGGTTAGCTCCCGCGAGCGGCTGCGGCTGCGCCGGTGCGCTGCAATCCTCCGCGGCGAGCGCGCCATCTCGCTGTCCACAGCCAGGGTGAGGGTGCACTCAGGCGGCTGCAGGTGTCACTCGCGACTGACATGGAGCCCGGCACGCATGCCACGCACTCACTGCACTGCACTACATACAGCTGACACAGTAAACAGCCGGCACTCCGACACACACTGTTTGTAAACAAATTTCGGCGCGAAATCACAACACACGGCGAGACCGAATGTTTTCAAGAACACAAAGTACAAGCTAGTTGTGTGGAGTATTAGAAGGAAAAGTTGCGATAGTAGAGAAGTGAACGAGGCGATACGTCAGGTAGTAAGGCACGAGCGTCGTGTGGAAGGCACTGCGAGGCACTGAGCGAGCGTGTTGTGGTGCGGCGACGAGCCGGCTGGCGGCGCGGCCCGAGCTCCCGCGGGCAGCGCGCCGCGCTCCGCTCCACCCGCCGCCTCGCGGGCCACACCTGCTTGCATCACTGATAGCACGCACGCTTGCGAATCACAGTTCTGAGCTGCTAGCAGTCACAGGTATTGCCTGTCTGGAGTAATTCTTGAGCAGACTGCTCCAGTTTGGGAGTCTGGCTGTCTGAGCCACATATGGCCTTTGGGTCCTATGTCCTGCCAAACTATTCCGCCAGTGCGCTATATGCTTGTACATAAGTCTTTAACAAGATTGGGTTTTATCGGCAGATGTTTAGGATCAAACTCTGTTCGGTTTTAGCCTTTAGGCTATGGCCGCCAACATTGGTGCTAGGTAGGTACGCAGGTAGGTACTTCCCTAACTAAATTTTAATTATAATTATCATCAAATAAAGTTTGTTTCCGTGGAATGTGAAGTCATAAATACGGTGTGAAGTAAATTAGCAACAGTTAACGAATGCCTTCACGAACGCAATTAGCTTAATCTTCACTTGTGTAATATTTGAGGGGAAGGCTTTGTTATACCAAGTTACCAAGGCTGCCAGAGGTTACCATACGAGCTTAATGAAGTCATGGTCACGTCAGTATGGGCGAAGTCAAGATTTTATTCGCGGCTGAGAAAATAAGTTGGTAGAGAAATAGGTTTCAGAAGAGCTGTATGATCTTAGTGATGTCACCAAGGGGAAGGAAGTCTAGGGCTGTAGGTATGCTGAATTTGCAAAAATAAGCTAAGTAAATAAGTGGTTTTCCCGTTGAGAAAGCGGAGGCTAGTAGAGACTGAGTGCTTTGAGGTCGAACAGCATTATAAACCTGAAACATCCAAAGCCTTGTAAGCATTCAAATCGTGTGATATGATTACCTTTTGATTGCATGGCATCGCGCGTCGCCTTCGAGATTTATAAGTCATTAGTAGGTGGCTGTTCAGTGTTCACTTGACCCACATCACATCTGGTGGATTATAGTCACGGAAGGGAAGTATTTATAGTCTTTTTAGACCTATACGCATGTATTCACAGTGGTGAACATGCACGAAGACTGGATTCATAACTCATAATAGGCCAAGATAGACCTTAGATAGACCATACCGCATACGACTAGGAAAGTGAACGTCTCACGCACGCAGGTACATAGAATCGCGTGCGCAGATTTCCCTCGTAAAGTAATTAAACACATTCTGAAGCCTCATGTGTCCTACTGTCGCCTAAACCCACTTGTGGTGGCATTCCACTACTCACCAGTTTACCTACATTTGTGACGCAAGAATGATTTGTCTCCGCACTCTTACTTTCTGAAAAAAATTAAAATCCAAAAGTGCACGCCTCATAATCTCATTTTTCACTTCTTCATATATTTTTTAGTTTTTTATTAATTGTAATTAAACGACAACGAACTACCCAGAGATTTTCAATAGCAAACAGCGCGCTGCGATTAAAAAAAAATACTTCGATACATTAATTTTTACGTTCGTGAGTGCGGACAGACATCCAGACGTCCTCGAACATTTTCGTACTTTTTTTTTCTACTTTAAACAAAATAATTGTTTCTTAAAAATATCAAATATGTTTAAACGAATGTTTTTTCTTGATATACATATACTCTAAAGGTTTAGGTAGTTAAAAAAGCGTAAACAAAAAAAACCACGTGACTCAGAGATGCAAAACCTTTTTTTTCAATTGTTAAAATCATATTATTTAGAGACACATATAAAAAGGCTCTATTCCGAATCTGATGAACTATCTGTCACATTAATAATAAAACGTTCAGTTGTATCATCTATTATTTTGTCTAATTTAAACATTTTCTGTTCTTCTTTGATTACATGGCCCTCACAGTTTTTCCAATTCTCTGCAGTTACATTAGCCAAAGCTTCTGGCAAAAGAATTTTTAGGTTAGCCATTTTATAAGTTTTATTTTTCTCGGCTACAAACCCCTTAACTTGAGCCCATATTAACTCAATTGGATTGAGCTCACAGTGATATGGCAGCAGCCGCAATATTGTAATGCCATTTTCCTTGGCTAATTCATCCACAACATAGGATTGGTATTTGTGCTTTTCATTTTTAACTTTTACTAATAGTTGTACTCTTAATTCTGCTTCTTCAAAAGCAATATTTTTTTCTTTTAGCCACTTCTGAATGTTGAAATGAAGAACACCACAGTTGTACTCTTCAATTTAGCAACGTTATCTAATTCGTTGTATTTTATAAAAGGTTTGGGGAACCTGTTTTTTTAGGCTCTTTACAAAAGACAGATTACAAAATATTATATTATTATAATAAATTTAAGTAAAAAATTGTGCTCAAGCAGTTATTTCTACGAACAGTAGTTTAAGAATAAATGGTAAAGTTGAACATACTATAATAAAAGAGGAAACTATCGTGTGATCGACAATAAATTTAATTTTGTTAGAACGTATTTTTAAACAAGATAGTGTCAACTATAAAAAACCCTTTTTACGATTTGTTTACCCTTTTTTAACTACCTAAACCTTTAGAGTTTAGGTATGTATGATAATATTATCCTATACGTGCATTGTGAGAAAAATACAGTAATATTTAGTTTCGAAAAGTCCTTGACTTTCATATATCGGGAGTACCTAGAGCATCACCTCAAGGCGTGCTATATTCAATCTCTAAAATGTCAAAGAAACTGCATCAGTTCATAAGGGTGAAGGTAGATTTAACTTTTTTTTTTCAGCATTTTTCGGGATCGCGCTGTCCGCAGTCTAGGCATAAATCATAACATCACGCCAGTATTTCCTCGAAGGGTTGGACAGCATTTCGCCAGTTATGTTTTGAAGTCCTATGTAATAGGGGATGAGCCTATTCCGACCGGGCACACATCCAGACTCCAGGCTGCTAATGAGAAATTCGTAATGAAAATTTCCAATAACAAATTGCTCGACCCGAGACTCGAACCCAGGACCTCATGCTTAGCAGTCGCGTTTAACACTGAACCAACGAAGTAGTGAAAGAGTAGGTAAACACTCCATATTTCTAAGCACTATTAGGATTCACTCATTCCTAAAGTCTACCTACCTTTTCCCATCATGACCTCACCTTTGTCTCGTATGTTCTATAACCATCTATAAACGTTCTAAAACCCTAAAGTTATGCATGTTTAAAAGAATCGCAGTAAAGAAAACAGGAACTTTATCAAGGCTGCATGCAACAAGTCGGTGTAATCAGATGAGACGCCGCCATTTTTTCCTAAAATATGTGGGTATTGTTTTTTATCGCCTGCCTATATCTGCGAGATCCTCTGATCTCTTGGTATTGGTAAATAGCGTCATCTGGATCTCGATACAACTAGCCTGAATTTCGATTCATAGCGGTGTCTCTGTGTCATATCTGGTCCCATCATAGAACCGATTAACGCTGTGATCAATACAGTATATGTAGATACTAACCCTGCGTGCACATTACAGCCTCCGCTCTCCGTCTTTTCGTTGAGCGACTGGTGCCATTAGAAAAGCAATGGAGGATACTAAGGTAAGTGTTTTGATATTAATTGAGTTCTCTAATGCCTTTCCAGTGTGGGTGTCCGAGGAACCAGCCCAAACAACGAATATAAACTACGCTAAGAATACGCTCGATAATAAAAACATTGTGATTACCAATTACAGGGGTTGGGATGCTTAGTATCCCATGCTGAAGCGATGAATGGCGGTAGGTTCTGAATGGAACGAACAAAATCAGGAAATAACTAGATTTAGAATAATCTACTACAAAGAGGGGCAAAGCGGTTGCAGAGGCAAAAGAAAACGAGAAATTAAGCGGCGACAGAAACCAAAATACCATTGTTTGTATTCTCGAATGTGTGTACAAACGTGTGTGAACAGGATATTATTGACTACATTCGCAAAAACACTGGTAGAATTGTTTCTTTTTTTTTCTTTTTGAAACGTTTCCTCACATTAGCAATTTCTCCTGTAACGTGGGTGCGTTTACAAACATTTAAACTGACACACATAAACAGCCAAACACGGAACAACTACCTGTAGGAAGGCCTACAGGTAGTTGTTCCATGTTTGGCTGTTTGTCCTTACAAACTTGATTAATACTATCTATTTTGTAAAAACTGTTACATGTACTGCAATCTGTTTTTATATAAATAAAGAAATTAAAATAAATAAACATATGTTCCGTGCGGCAATCGAAGCCGCGACTTGCAGCGCAGCAGGCAATCGCTCAGCCACTGCGCCAACGGTGACGTCCATCATTGTTAAGATGAAGATGAAAACACTAAAGATACGTAGGCGTATCCTGATGCTGGTGTTCAAGGGATACAAGGGATAATTCTTTCTCCGTTGGTATTCTCCATCTTCATTAATTTATAACTCACAGACAGTGTTTCTGTGTATCTTTATGTCGATAATCTTCAACTGTATAAATCTGCGCGGGTAGTTTATTGACTAAGATGCTCGCAAAACATGATGTGACAAATTTGGGTTAGGTAAACGATTCAAAATGTCAGGCCATTGGAATCTCCCGCATGATGGGTAGACTGGCGGTTTACTCTCCACCTATTATTGGCAATGGTTGCGTCATCTCCCTAAGCTCGTGGCTAAATAAAAAACCGCCACACGGATTGATCGAAGGTTAAGCTACTCTTGCCGAGGTCAGTCTGTGGATGGGTGACAGTTCGTGACACTTAGAGACTCCTCCGTGCCTCGGAAAGCACGTTAAGCCGTTAGTCCCGGCTGTCATTTGTAGATCTTTGACAGTCGCTACGGGTACTCAGAAGCCCGAAAGTCTGACAACCAGTCTTACCAAGGAGTATCGGGTTGCCCATTAACTGGGTTGTGGAGGTCAGATAGGCAGTCGCTCTATGTAAAATACTGGTATTCAGCTGCAACCGGTTAGAATCCGACCCTAATATAGTTGGATAAAAAGGCTAGGCAGATGATGATGGTTGCGTCATGCCCATTATCCCTAGTGTACAAGATCTCGTTTTTCATTTCAATTGGACTCGGCAATGCCAGGTTTCTAGTGTAGTAATTCACTTTGCGATCCTTGTACTATTTGAGGAACATTTTTCCTGCAAAAAACAAAACTATGATTGTACAGACTTCATTTTTTCCTAAGTATAATTCACTATGGTGACGTGTAGTAGGTATTTTGACTTAAGCGTAGTTTTGCTGGACCGGCTTGATAGGATCCACAGTGCATCTGGTTCATATTTGACCTTAGGAAATGTGGCGTGTGTCGAGCTACAGATCTGAGTTCAAACAGATGCAGGATGCCCATTCGTCAGGGAAGTTTGCGCGCTTTCCTCAATACGTGGGTAGGTAAGGTAAGGTTTGGGAGAGTTGAGTAGAAACTCAACTCTCCCAAACCTCCTTCCTGTCTTATGTCTCACTTTCAATCTTTTACACCCGCTAGGAGTCTGCGTTCTTCCAACGATCTTCTCCTTCTTCTATTACTTTATACACAAAAAATGTCCCCACCACCAGAACAAACTATACTCGTAGCTAAGTGTAACACGGACTTAAAGGTTTCATTCCGTAACCGACCTCAGCAAAACATTATTTATTGCATGTGTTTGCGTAAATGAGTAAATATATCCAGATAACGTTAGGTGTCAATTTTTGCGGTATCCCAAGTGCAAAACGGTTTTTTTTAGCTTAAGCAGTTTTGAACCTGTAAGGTATTTAGTTTACATGGGCTGGGGGCCCATGTAAACTAAATACTTCAATTTTGCTCCGGGGCCCTTGCTCATGTAGCCACGCCAGCCTGTTTAACATAAGTATATATTATACCCATTATGAATGAGTATTTTAATCTATATTATGTACTTTTGTACCAATTATATTCAAATAAGTTCTGTTTTTTTACATTTATTGCTATAGATACACGCACATAACAATGCACTTGACACGTTGTGTCCACCACTCTTTGGTTGACTGGTAGAGAGCGCCTAAGACATTAAGTCTGCCTTTGTACATTTGATGCAAAGATTAAATAAGTACTTTCACTCACCTATATATACCATATGGCGGTACTTCTTTTATTACAATTGTCTAATTGAAATAATTAATTTGAATTTCACCCTACAGCGTGGCCTGCATGGTCAAATTCAAATCATTTATACTTAAATAAAGAAATAATGCTGGACAATCCACAGAGCTGGTGTTGTGGGTACTAGATGATTGATATACATAGGAAATACCCAGAACATTTTTTTGTAGATCGTACAACCATTTGTCCCAAGGCGGGAATCGAACCCGGATCTTCCCCGCCGCGCCACATCTCGGTCGTCAAAACTTGAAGCCGACACCGCCATAGTTGGGAAAAGGCTAGGCAGATGATGAGTGTACAGTGTGGTCTACATTGCACATAGGGCACTACCAATGTACAGTAGGCCACACGTCAGTGATAACAGAACCAGCACAAACGAGCCACATATTCTAATGAAAGTCCATATTACGGCTAGTTCAAAGTCAAAATTACTTACCTGTACCTTTATGATTTAATTTCTAGTCTTTGTATCAACTACTCGCCGGGAAAAGGCAAGCGTGGGTCACGGTCCTACCCTATCGTAGTTGCTAGATTCGCAGCTGGAAGCGTTTAAAAAAATATTATTTTCGTTCAGGAATCGAACCCGCGCTGATATGTAGTGCAGTAACAAATACCCCTTGCGTTGCACCATCATTCTTTCTAATTAGGTAGGAAACTTGTTTCTCTACTAATATAAGAATGTACCTAACAAGCCACGTCCACACGGAGAGTGCTGCTGTGTGGCACCTGACTTCTGAGTAACTATAGAATGAGCAGCATACCACGTTAATCACTTATATGGTAACAGGAATAGGATAAAGGGGGGAAAGAGAAGTTAAATAAAACTACCATATAAAGAACGAGAACAAATTATATAATTTATATCTGTTACATCCACATGTTAAGAACAGAGGGCGTCCGAGATGTGGTAACGATGGCCGGCTGTGCCCCATGGCCCGGCCACACCATGGCGTACGAGATCACAATGCAACACCCACGTTGGTCTAAAGTCATTCTTATAGGCGTGAGCTCCAACGGGGTACAATTTGCTTTAAAAACGTAATAGCCTCCTTCTACCTACATAACCTTCAACCTTACAATTTATTTCGGTCCAGACTTAGGATTATGTGTGAACTATAAAATAACAAGCATGATAGTCAAACAATACTTGGGTTGTTTAAAAAATACAATAGAGCTAAGAATGAGAATTTGTTTGTATTCGCATTCATTTATTAAAGTGCTTCTAAAGCATGTACTTACTTAAATTGTTAAGAGAAACATTAAAATAATTGGATAAGTAAAACTAAAACGCCAATTAAACCTAAATATCAGAATTTTGCATTGATTTAAGTAACAAGTGATCTTAAACATTTTGATAAAAAGAAAATATAGTTTCCTAGTTAGGCATTAAAATGGACCTGAATGGAATCCACCACATCTCAGACGCCATCGGAAGTAACCACAAGTTAAACAGTTAACAATAATAAACTGTTAAGAACATAATTATGTGACAACTATCAGTTTGTTTTAAAATATATCTTAGCGACCATGTAAAGAGTCTGAAAGTGTTAACCTCAATCAGTACGTATCACAATTATTTTATCTTTATTAGATTTAAATCACTGTAACTACTCATGCAACCAATTCGTGTTTAACGATTTTGGGAAGTTCCTGCTTTACCTATCTCAGGGTACAAGATGCAGGTAGGAGGGTACAAGTCATAAATGGCGCTCTGTTTCACATACATTTTACTGAATGGAAATGGAAACTAATTATGTAGAACACAATTTGCATTCATCAGTAGAGTATAGTTAATGTGATTAGGTACAGACAGGTAAATACAGTTTTTAAGACTAACATCTTATTTCTTCTTTCTCCCATACAAGTGAACTAATACATTTTCTCCCTCCACGTTAAACACTAGCGACAATTGAACTATGTAAACATGGACATTTAAAAGCTGCTATGATTACAATTTGATCGAAAACTATTAAAATTCACTGACTAGATATTATGTAGGAATGCCAAATCAATGAATTGTGTGCCAATGGAGGTGACTAAGTTATCAAGTGCACATTACGCCCAGAGATTCATATAGATAGGTGCTTCAAAGTTACAATATTACACGTTATGTATACATTTGCATTTAAAAAGATTTACTTGATTTTTATATCGATTTATGTATCGAGAACCAATACGTGGTAATTTAATTTAATTAATAAATATCTACTTATTAAGCGACATCACATTTTAAACGCATGTACATACATGTGTATATTAATAATTGTTTATATATATGTACACTCATAGAAGCATATTATGTAAAACTGAGGACAGAACTCTGAACGACCGAGTTGATAAAGCGTTATAATATGTACATACTCGGTACACATTCACAGTATAATGCATATCGTGACTCAAAGGAAAATAGGCCATGTATAGACTTTCAACTATCGACAATTACATAAAATAATATCGAGTACTTACAGTTTTATTAATTGTAAACTAAATAATAAATGTAAATCGTCTGGGTCTTCCAACATCCCACCCACACGTTGTACTTTAAATGTAGTTGTGACATCAATAACACATTAATCTAATTGAACTCGAGCCCGGCACGATATTTAATTCTATTTATATAATTAAAAACATGTATAATAATATCATTAGTCACTTCAATCGAAATTAACTTTTGAAGGTTTAAGTATTATGTTGTGATCAAAGTAAAATGTAGAAAGACCCCGTAAATATAAAAATAAATAATAATTTACACAGTATCTGTTACTTCCTTATCTAGTTTAAGCTGAAACAACATTGCAATATATTATGGAATTAATAAATTATTATTTCTTACCTACCAACGAAACTTTAGTAACAAAGATAATATAGAGGATTCTAGTTGTACTACGACACGGAAACTATATGATAAGTCTTTCGGTAATCAAAGGCATAGACTTAGCTCCGTGAGATTATAATAAACAATAAAATTGAGAACGATTGTATCGCTCGCTGACGTCTCCACCGACCGATGACACAGAACTGCAGATGAAAACTGCAAGTTGCACGTTTCAATAACAACTCAAATACAGATTTAAAAAAAGATTTTTATCTAGTTTTTGGTCTAGGATTTTAAAATCATGATTCCCTGTGACCGAAAGTCGTAAAACATTCAAAATAGATAGAAAAACCGGAGATGATATACCATCTACAGTCATTATGCTATATTTTGTATACATAAGTTTATTTATTTATATATCATATAGTAATATAGACGACGTGCATGCACAGTCCTACGTTAGGTACAGTAACACTAAACATTCATTACAATATTTGTCATGGTGACATCAGTAAATAAGAATATGGAACCATACTTTATGTTGTGACGCTAACTAAACCAACAATAGTGACACTGTTTCAGAGTGTGTGAGAGAAAAGTTTGTACGTGTGTGGTCTGTGGGGAGTTGGGCAGCGCGCGCGCAGCCGGCGCTCTAGCAGGCGGCGGAGCGCGCGCGGGGCCCGGCGCGCCAGGGGCCCGGGCCGCCCGCGCGCGGCCCGGCGCGCCAGGGGCCCGAGGGCCAGGGGCCCGCGCGGCCACGCCGGGCCCGCCGGGGGGACCCCGCTCACGAGTGGAGCGGCCTCGGCTGCCGCGTGTCGTACGCGCGTATCATGTCCGCCTGCGATACGCTCCCTCCTTCTTCTTGCGAAAACGCGAACCCGTCTGTTTGCACACACACACTCACGATCATTAATTAGTACTACATACATAAAAAATAATAATATATCATCAACTAATGGTGTAAAAACGGCAAAAATGAACACTTAATGATTCTAATCCGAATCAGCGTGATGACACTATACAATCTTGTGATAAACATAACTGTGTGAATTGAGAATTTAAAATAAAATTAATTAGTACCTTGATAATTCCTTGAATAGGTCTGCAGTAAATAAAGGGTGTCTCTATGTGTGTTAAACGCGTCAGCGGTGCGTGGTGTGTTTCACGGAGTGGGAAACTAATGGAATGCTAAGATGCGTCAAATTGATGAGCGGTTCGTGATGTGCGGCAACAAATGCCAACGCTCGACGGCTTAACCGCTATTAGCAGTCCATGAGTTGTTTCCATGGTGTACTCACGCGACAGTTCAAGCTCCATGGTGGCGCGCGTGGCGGAGCGGCGGCTGAACACGCTGCGAACGTTCTGCAGCAGGCGCGCCGTCTCCGTGAGGCTGCCACACAGAGCTCGCGGTGACTACTGAACTTTGCGCCCTACTCACCCGCCCACGAGGGCTGGACGTGTGCACCGTCGAATAGGGAACCAACTACTACGTGCATACGGCTGAATACATCACGTTTGATGCTTCAATAAATCGTTCCCACATCGACGGTAATTTCGAATAACCATGGGGATCCTTTTATTAACCGAACGTAAAATGATAAACCGTCACCAATCGATAGAAGCAAAACAAAAGAGAGTTAAGAAGCGTGAGTGTGTACCACCCGCCACAGCTGCTGGTCGCAAGACCAGTGGTGGCGTATGCAAGCGTCTGCAAAGCCATGCAAGCGACGTACCGTGGTACTTACACGTGGCGAGCCGGACGAGCGCGTGTCTCGTGTCCGCCGCGCTGCTCGGGAACAACCACCATCAGTTAGTTACACACACCCCAACACATGCCAATACACAGTGTACAGCCCATACTGATACTCGTTTTGCCATATCGGTAACATAAAATAAATATGCACAGAAGGTTGGCTCCACATAACGAGCGAGTACAGGAGCACGCATACATGACACTCACTGTACGTGTGTCGCGTCTATGTGTGCGGTCGTTTCCAGCCGTTGTATGGAACTGGCTTTCTGTACTTATCTATTCTGTGGCAGTAGTTTACACGAATAGTTAGCGACGTCATACGAAGGTTGTGTTTATGTACCATCGTCGGGTCGTGAAATAACGCAGGATGAGTATAATGTATAGCTTGTTTCTGTCAATAGGACACACCACACACGAGACTCTAATATTGCTGTTAACAAATAATAGTTAGGTTTGTTATTTAATTGTTAGTTATTGTGAGAGGTGACATGTTACATCATTGGAGTAGCCGAAGATGGGCCAAAAGTTGCATATTATGTATGGAGACATTTTACCATCTTTTTCCGAATAGGCGTGTGCGGCGTGTCAGATACAATAATTTTGGAGGTTCCATCAACAACAGTCTGTTTCTCCTTCGAGGTTGCTTTATATACGATTATAATATAGCTAATGGGATGTTCAAATAATATTCGACTTGCTTACGAAATAAGACATATTAGTACTGGAAGACGCGATAAGTCACATTCATGTGTAAAGTTAGACAAAAATTCAATCAACATGATCTAAAGATCTGCTTAGTTTCTATGCCTTATTTCAAGTGCCATCTCGCACACTCTGGCTACCGGGCAGTCAGACTCAGTAGGTACCCGGTGGTAACGTGTATGGGTAAGCAGAAACATTTTAATATGTCTATTGGTTGACTGGCACCGGATACCCGGCGCCGCCTACCCGGTAGTCTGACCGTGTGACAAGGCACCAACAGCGGCTGTGTCGCTTAGTAAGTAGCACTGTAAAGTAACAAACACAAAACAAACCGCATACCGAGCATCAAGAGGCCCATACAACAATATCAAGCATTATTTTGGCATTACTTAGGACTACAAGATACAACACGGAGTAGTTTCAACAGTTTTATTAAAACAATTAATGTAAAACAACAGGGCGCGCCCCTTCGACGATTATTTACAATACTTTGTACAAGTTGCTACCGTGATCGTAGCAACTGTGATGGTGGCATCGGGATGACATCATGGTGGGAGACAAATGAACAGGAGCATTAGCGCTTATCTTTAAGTTAACCAGACGTACTTGCGCAGACACGATAGTATTAAATCACGAAATCAGTAGGTATTCAAAATATCATTATTTAGAAGCGACAGCCGGGAGCAACTGACCTCCCTCGGTAAGCGTTGCTTAATCCTGTAGATCGACTCGAGCCGCTGTTATTACTAGCGATAGTCGATATATCCATCTGCACAAGTCAGTTTAGTTATCAACTCAGCATACATTAACATACAACTATATAATACGCTGAAGTTTCGCTGGCACACACCTTAGCCTCATGCCTGGCCTCACGGACAGGTAAACCACATCATAAATAAACATCTTGAAAACAGTTTGACGAGTTACTTCAGTTCAGACTTCAGAGTAAGACAATGGTGGTGCCAGAGTAACTTCAGTATTCATAGTAAAAGATTAAAAGGACAGAAACGAACAAAACAGGACTGTTTGGATGAAACAAAAAAGACAAATGAATATTTCGACCGGTTGGCGTCACTCGACCTTAACTACTCCTAATTAATATTTCACTTACTTCGAGTTATCTATATCTACAAATAAATAGAATTGAAGTGTCTGTTTGTAATGTCAAAATAACAGCTTTTTACTAAATACATAAGAAGGCACATACGGTAGTTTTACCAAAAAAAACACTTGTTCTTTACATTTTGTATTTTATGGAGTAACTTAGGCTACTTTTGTTTTAAATGCCAAGCGGAGGTCGCGGGAAACAGATAGTTATTCAATATGATCTATCTGATAACCGTAGATCCTTATTGACTTTAAATCCACTGATTTAGTGATGTGTCGAATTCAAAATAATCGCAGAAGTCGTCTAAAGAATTATTTGTTTCATTTAGTGAACACAAATATGCGGAGATTATTTTGTTTTTATCATCTTACTGCAGAATCCGTTTCCCTTGGTCGCGCCATAACTTGAGAATGACTTTAACCGCGTGAAACTTTAATGTGAATTATAAACGCGTGTAACACCGCGGGGCGCAGCTAGCACTAACATATTATTCATTTCCGCTGCAGTATATTGAATCACGAAAAGTATGTGCAATACTGACACAAGTACAAAAGACAGGTCCACAAAAGTGGTAAGTAACAACATGGCACACTGAGGTAACGCCACACACACACACACACACACACACACACACACGTGCGATGTGCTTCGTGATGACGTGCCGCCAACCGGCCGCGCGCATGAAATTTTAACATTAATTACAAGAATTAATAACAAAACTACTAAAAATAAGCAAATAAAAGTAGCGCGGGGTACACACAAATATTTACAAGAACTACACAATATTCTGCAGATCAATTTATTTCATACAAATGTACACTGTCTGTAGGTAACAAATTAGTAGGTAGGTAGACAGAGATTTTCTATTGAATTTGATTTGATTAAACTTACGGTATTTCATTACAAACGTAGTGTGTATTGAGTAGATTAAAATAACTTAGAAGATTTTTTAATAATTAATTAATAACTCGTTACTTCATTTTCTCGTAAATATTGTTTAATTTTTTTGCTTGCAAGTATGTATATCGCAAATTCTCACAACGGAAGCAAAAATTTAATTTTTTGTACAATTAACGACTATTCAAATAAATAGTTTCAGAAGGGATTAATCTCTATCTTATATATTATGACATAACTGTACGTGATATGTTGAGTGTTATTACGTACATAACAAGTGTAGAATAAAAAATATCCCACTACGAAGGGGGCCTTATACACCAACGCAAAAACTAACTTCATCTTTAACAACATGCGAGACTCACCCGCATGATTAATTCAAAATCTTAACTTCACAAAGAGATCGTCGCTAAATATAAAACGATAATATCATACATACAATATTTTCATGGAAAGATTGCCCAACAAAGTACATTTTGAACTGAGGTTCGTAATTTTCCAATACTAAGTATCTAATACATAATATATCTTACTTACAATGATTGTATTGCTCAAGAAGCCAGTACACCTACTAATTATAGAAAACTTTCAAACGTGTCCAAATATAAAAATATTCACATTTAGTTATACTTTACCTAAATAGTTCGTTATACGTATATTGTGTTGCTTCCGCCGAGCCAGCTCTGCGCGTCCGTGCTAGCTTGGGGCTCTGACGCGACTCTCTGACTCTCTACTGTTATGCTAGTAGTTTAATAGTAAATAAGTTAAAAGATTTAGGAACAATTAGGAACCGACCGACTTGCTCATACTACGATGGACGGCCATACATTCTAGACGTCATTCATAATTATATAAATCTCCTATTAAAAATATAAATATTTAATTTAAGCATATGAGTTATAAAATATTTACGAATACAAAATAAGATTATATTTCTTCGAAATTTAAATAATGTTTATTCAGTATAATTATATAAATTTTTAAAGAACAGTACCTACTGTGATCTAAGTTGTGCGCGTGAGCAATTCTTCTTTTTCTTTGGAAATTCAAATGCGCGACGCTGATGTGTATTATACGTTATGTAGTATCATAATATTTACAATCACACTAGCGAGAGGCGAAAAATAATGTACAGTCAAGATTGGAACACCATGGTCAGTTTTCATATTGTTTTCTTTACCATGTCAGGACATTTATTACATTTTAAAGCTATGGCACTGAGAAGCCAGCATGGATGTTCATCTATGCTGGCTTCATACTCGTATGCATCATTCATTCATATGCATTGCATCATATCTTTATTACATGCTAGTTCTAGCATGTACTTAATTGACAGCACGGTTGGCGCAGTGGCTCAGCGATTAACTGCTGCGCCGCGTGTCGTGGGCTCGATTCCCGCACGGAACAAATATTTGTATGGCCTACAGTTAGTTGTTCCGAGTCTGGCTGTTTGTGTATGTGACTCTAAATGTTTGTAAACGCACCCACGACTCAGGAGAAATACCTAGTGTGGGGCAACGTTTTAATAAAAAAATAAATAATAATAATTTATCACTTAGGTCAAAATAGCAATCAATTTCGACCAATGTTTAGTTGACAGTGACATAAGCTTAGAACCTTTTAAATCGACTGATAATTAAATGAACTAAAATATAAATTAAATTCTGTTTCACTTAATTGTGAATTTGTGAGTATTAAGTACATTGTAATTCTCACTAGTGGTCACTCAGTGGTCGAAATTCAACCTTTTTAGTAGTTTGCCCTTCCCATCTAATCAAAAACTTCGTGTGCTCAATATTGTTAAATAGGGATCCAAAGTATTCGTTTCTCGTATTAAAAACTCGCATAACATTGCAGCGTAATGAATGACGCAATATATGAAACTGAGTCGGAAAAGCAGTAAAGCAGATCCGATCCGCAGCACACTGAAACTGAGGTAGCGAACGTTTTCTGTGGCGGTACACAAACTTCATTAGTAATCCTTCGTAGTTTATAAGTCATGGTTCCCTGCCGGATAGTTAGGATACAAAACTCCCTGCTGGAACCAGAGACACTCATTACCAAAGTTAGAAAGTTAGCAACTGCTCGCGCTAAGGAAAATCTTTTACCTACGTTTATTCGAACTAATTCGTGAGAAGATTGTCAAGGCGCACAACTTAAATCGTAGTATTGTAATGGCTTACGATTAGTTACATTTATTTATCAAAACATTTACTGGAGCAGCTTCAGTTCAGTTCATTTCGCCCGCAGTATCTTGCACAGAGCCAGCTCGGCGGCCGCATCGTGGCTATCTCTAGCAGCCCGTAGGCTTGTCACACAACTACCACAAACACTACGCAACACTCCACATAAAACAGTTTCACTAACTAGCCTTCTCAAGGAGCTTCTTATTTAAATATAAATTCCTCTTTTCCAAGTGCACGTTACGTACACATAAAACTCTTAAAGTGTGGCACTAATATCTCTCCACATCAAAATATAAATACTGGAATGTTATTATAGGAATAACTTCATTACCTACTATTAATTCATAATATAATAATACCTAGTAATTGAGTGAATACGAATTCGTTAAAAACCGTATGAGCAACACTGTGTTTGTGCCCAGCGGCATTAGGTTATCCTTTATCCTAAGAATAAGTCAATGTTGTGGATGTCATAATACGAATTCATAATAAGATTTAGAAGATTCAAAATATAGGAAGATCTAGATTAGCACACACAACTAGCGGTACTCTGCGGCTGGACGACGAGTGCTCGCGAGCGTTCACACGACTTCTATTAATATTAATATAATATTTACCGTCTAATAGCACTCCCTTTTCTTATTCTTATCATATACTTGACGTACGCCCACCTCGGAATGAAAAGTTTACATTAATATCTACAACAGTAGTATCACATCGGCGACATCTTCGATATAAATGCGTACAAAAATAGCGGAGGAAGATCTGAGGGAGGAATCTCGCAGCAGGGGGTGTCCGGCAGCTCGGTGCGGCGGGGCGCGGGGCGCGGGGCGCGGGGGCGCGGGGGCGCGGGCCGGCTGCCGCTCACAGCACGCGCGGGCGCGGCGCGCGCGCGGCGGGCGCCACGCCGGCGCGGCGCCAGCGCAGGCCGGCGGGCGAGGCGCGCGACTGGCTGCGCCCGCCACAACACACGTTATAGGCGCTGTACGCTCGCCGCGACCTCGCGCTGCGCGGCGCCTGACGGCACGAGCGCGATGATGCGCGCGCCTTTCTGTACCCTAATCCCTCGTATGGTGGGATTGCCGTGTACCTGGAGTGGCCCCGCGCGGAGGCGCAGGCCAGCAGGCCCGGCCGGCCGCGACTGGCGGCAGCGGGAGGTCGTGGCGAGCGTACGAGTGGGTGCGGGGAGGGGCGATGCAAAGCGAACTAAACACGTAACGGGACGTACGTACGGACAGTTGCGTGCGTACTAACGCTTGTGCCCAGCGGCTGCCGGCTGATCTACGAAACGTCTGGCGGGTACAGATAACACAGTTGCTACTTATTCAAGCGCACTACTAAACATACGATATAAAATAACAATACAAGTGTAGAAACAACAATGCTTCCATATAATTTGAATACTAAATTTTGCTACACATATAAAACTACAAAGGAGTACAAAATCTAATCTAAATAGAACTACGCTTTACGTGTAATACATAGCAGCGTCAATATATAGGAAATCAGCCGGCAACGGAACACAAGGACGTACAAAATGCATAGAATAATGAAAATACGAGCGATATGATAGACATGTACTGCCAGCAGAATACGGAGCAGGCCATCGGTTACATAGAGGGTCGCTGCTGCGGTATTCTGGTGGCGTTTGAACATCAACAGAACAATATACACGTGTGGAGATAAAAAACGGGGAAAAACAGCATCTATGTAGTATCTAGCGTCCATATAACACTACAATCATAAAAATACAATAGAGTTTTATATTCGAACCGCGTATGTCGGAGGTAGATACTACATACATACTAATATGTACGATAAATATATACACGTATACACATATACAAACTGTTAAATCAATCTGAATATTAGTAGGTCAATCAGGTAAGTCCAGTATATTCATTCCAAAATAATGCAGACGGTACTGAGCACGCGAGGCAAAACACACGCATTCTGCTTCAACTAACGGTTCACCTAGCATCGCAAGTCACTTGGCAGATGTAATGCGTGCTCAGGATAAGTAAGTCTAGAATAACAACTTGAACTTTTGAACAGCCGGTATTACTCTCAGAGTTTAATAACATCACCTATTCTGTGAAAATTTCCCCGTGAAAAGTTAGGTGAGATCAGCGTGAAGTGAACTGTTATTCCGTAACATTAGTATGGGATGACAGCTCACTTCACAACACGTACGTTTCCACAGGGGAGATATATACAGAATAGCACTGCCGTGTGTCTCATTCTAGCGCAAGCATTTCATTTGACGTGTTAATGTTAATGAAAAATAAACCCTATTTCAATAGACATAGGATATATTTAATATTTCGGTAAATTCGTCAAGTGAAGTGCGTGCAAAATAAAAGGTAAGTATTTGATAAATATGCGAGTCCATGGAACTTATCCTGAGCACTGTTATCTGAGATCACACACACACAGATTTGATACAAAGTAACATAAAATATACAATGTCGTCATGCCAATCCCGCCCAATAATTTCGTCACTCGTGCTTGTGACCCCACTCACCAAATATTGTGCATTTTTATATAAATTGTGTGGTATTAAATATTGTGTGTGCTCCCAGTATATAATATAAATATGGTCTTATATCGTGTTGTAGGAACGCACTTAGTATATCTTTTTACGAAAACACTCTGTCGTGTTGCATATACATTATGTGTGTACCTTCAAATTGTTTTCCAAATATAAGAGGCCTTACTATAATTTTTGGAATAAAGATGGTACAAGAATAAGTCATACTTTGTTTTAAGTGGAATGAAACTGTTTACGTAACTAAATCTACTTATCACATCGTACTTATATAGATATAAAAGAATATATGTAAAGATGCCCTATTGTAAACTTTAACCACCAAAATGATAATCTCAAATCACTAGTACCTAGTCTAGTTCTATTTCCTTGTTCGTGCCACCTTGGCACCTTCCATAGCGCACGACAGAGCCTTCCCGCACCCTACAGGCATGTGTGTGTTCACAACACGTCACGTGTCGCGAACTACGAGGAGTACTTACGAGTGTCTCGGGTGCGTGAGGAGCGCGGTCGGATCGCGTTGCTTTATCTCGCTCTCGCGTACTGCCTCCGTCATCGACTTGAAGGCCGAGTTGTGCACGCTGGAATGAGACAGACACATTTAAATACAAGGAAAATAATTCAAAGAAGTGAAAAGAGAACAGAGTAGTGTATTCTGATGATATTAGACAATATACTGTGAGATTCAGACACTATAGATAGAGAACACCATGTTTTGATGATAATTTTAACAAAAATACAGACAATAGTATTTAACTTCAATAAACTAGGAAAATAATAACAGTGACGGCTGACCTGCGCTCGGCACTTGAGTGAAACCATACTTGGTTACTTGACAGACTTTAAGAAAGGTTCATATTTCCATATCTTGAGTACAGCGCCGTGTCACTACTACAACGAACAATCAGTGTGTTAGTTATGTTCAATTCTGTATTTCTGATAATGGCAATGCTATAATCATCAATATTGTCATTTATTTACGGTCTACGTTCTAATATACCAAGTCCATTAATGCTCAATCAAAATTTAGGATAATCTATAATAATCAAGACGACAACTATGAGTTAATAATAATAATTCGAAACCTAATTGATACACATCATACACAAAGCAACATTTTCACAAAAATACTCCAAAAGACAATCTACTGAAGAACGTACTCTGGACACGTCGTCTACATCTGAAACAGTAAGATACCAAACGAAACCGTAGGAGACGCCACACAAGTGGTTCTAACAAGAGTACTGCTAGCTACCTACGAGTAAGTACAAAGTAAATAATGTGACGGGCAGTACGACAGTGAGTTTCGATTTGGCAGTGCCCTCGTCTTGGCTGTCTTCGCTGCTGTAGCTCTCCGAGCCCGTGGCGCTGGTGGACACGCCGCCCAGCTGGCCGGCGCCCGCAGCGCCCGCAGCGCCCACCGCGAGCGCCGCGCCGGCCGCGCCCCCCGCGAGCGCCGCGCCGGCCGCGCCCCCCGCGCCCCCCGCGCCCATGCGCGAGCGCGCCGGCGACACGGCGGAGCGGAGGGCGCGCCGGCGCCGTCGCAGCGGGGTGGCGGCCGGCGCGGGCTCCAGCCACAGGTAGGGCAGGCGCTGCAGCATGAGCTGCTGCGCGCGCGTCATGCGCAGTAGCTGCGCCAGCGCCACGGCCGCGCCCAAGCCGCCGGTCTCGGGGGGCAGCGCGCCCATGGCCACCAGCTGCGCCGGCGGGAACACGGCCGAGCCCGTGGTGCGCCGCACGCTACACGCGCGCACACGAGACCTACACTGAGCATCTACACCGAGCGTTTTACTGCGTCTACGATACCGGAGGAGAGCCGCTCCGATAAACCCGCAAAGCTCTAGTCGGACTCGCGCACCGAGGGTTCCGTACCTTGGACAAATAAAATGTTATTCGACTTTCTGTTCAACTTAAACCAACAAGCAAACGGCTATCATACACAGACGGATGAAGACGCACCAAAAAGATCATTTTTCACGATTTTGGTACGGAACCCTTAAAAGACGACAAAATTTAGTTTCAAAACTATTTCAAACTCTATAGTTTTAAATAGTTTGATTGATAGTGTTAGATGGGCCCATAACCCATCTCCCGAACGTGCTAAATTTAAAATTGCGAGTCCGGTAGCTGCGGACGGCACAGGACCGGCCGTTGTGTAGGTTCAGCGGGTGGAGCCTTGCGGTTCAATGACGATCAGCATACCGCCGAAAGGGAATACCTAAATTCACGCTCAGCCATACATAAATATAATTTCATCAGGCATGCGATAGCAGAAGGCGATGACGAGCTGCATGCAGTGGGTATGGCTAACGTATGGTACTCACACAGTGACGATCACGTCGGGGATGAGCGTGGCGACGGGGATGAGGATCAGGCCCAGCCAGAACACCAGCGAGCTGAACAGCATGCGGTCCATGCCGAGCATCACTGACCCGATCAGGATGATTGGGTACACGTTGCTAAAGACAAACGAATGTCACATTATACACACAAGTGTATAGTCACCGGCACGTAAGTTGGCAAGATTTTGGCGTAGTGGGGGTAAGTTCGCGCATCGTGCACTTAGTGGAACAAAAAAGTGGTGACTTTTATTGATCGTCATTATTTTATGGTTATTTCCATCATTTATATTTAATAATATCTGATTAGAAGAAAGTTGAAGATGGGAGTGGAATTCGTAAAGTTTATTGGGAGTTATAAATAATATGCATACGCGGAACGTATGCTCAAAAAGAATGCGAAAAAAGGCATACCTTTTTTCGCCTTAATTTTTTAATTAAAATAAATAAATAAATAATGCTGGACAATCCACACAGCATCATCTAGCCCCAAGCTAAGCAGAGCTTGTGTTATGGGTACTAGATGACTGATATAGTTAATACAACACATTACATAGATAGATATTTTTTATTATACATAGCAAATACCCAGAACACCCGGAACAAATATTTGTAGATCGTACAAACATTTGTCCCAAGGCGGGAATCGAACCCGCAACCTCCTGCGTCGCAGGCGGACCTTCGCCCGCTGCGCCACATAGGTCGTCAATTTAAAACAACAACAATAATATCAACTCGTAACAAAAACTAAATTTAAAAACAATAACAATAACTCTTTAACATAAACACAACAAAAACAAAGGGTACAACTTTCGTGCACGCAAGTGTAATCGGGAGTTCGGGAGGCAACAGTCGACTGTGGCACCAATCGCGCGTTCGGATTGACGCTACCTCATACCCCGCGTCCCGCTTGACTACCAAAGAGACCTAAAAAACAACTTGTGCGCATCTAACGACTCTTGCCAAGTTACGTGCCGGGGACTATACAGATCTCTCAGAAAAACTATACGCATCGGCAATCATCGTCCATCTTCGGAAATGTGAGCAGGCGATGTGAAATCTATTAAAGAGCTGTTGGAATCATGGAATTGCATGAAAAAGCTGTTGGTGACTTATTTTGTATTGAAATGGTTACAAAGACTGAGATTAATGCGTATCTCCAGCACGCGACATTAAAACTTTCTTTGGTTTTCTGCAATTTTCAGCTCAGTGTTAGGTGATTCAATATGTTATTGAAAAAGTTATACGGACCGTAACAAACATACATTTCTCGAAATATCATCATCGAAATCACCATTACAATTCTCTCAATTTCAATTATTCTCAAATGTCGCGATTTCATGAAATAGGTATAAAATTCGATACTTCGTGAAATGCACATTTGTTGTGGTAACGAATTATTTTGTAATAACATACATACAAACGCATACATACCTGCAAACTTCAAAAAGCCTACACATAAAAAATAAAAAATCGCGGGATGCCACTACGCATTCACCTTAAAAACGATTTGTTTTATTTTAAAAATATTATATAACACGGCCCACATCCACGATACAGGAGAAATTCCTAGTGCCCCACTAGGAATTTCTCCTGTATCGTGGATGTGTTTACAAAAATTCAGATTCACATACACAAACAGCAGACCCTGAACAGCAGTCAATCAGCTAAGCTCATCCACTGCGCCAACAGTGGCCGTGCGTTTTGATTTGTTGAGAATAAAAATATGTTGCTGCCCTTATCCCAATTTATTTGGGGTCGGCGCAGCATGTTTTCTTCTTCCATACATCTCTATTTGCCGCCATCTCAAGAGTCACCTGTTTTCTAGCCATATCATCTTTCACACAATCCATCCATCTTTTCTTTGGTCTCCCTCTACTCTTGTAACCCTCCACATTCATACTTATAACTTTCCTCACAAAATGGTCGTCATTCCTTTGCATCACATGCCCATATCATGACAACCGATTGCCACACAATTTCTCGGACACAGGCGCCACTTTCAGACTTCCTCTTACTTACTCATTTCTTATCCTATCCATTCGCGTAACACCACACATCCCCCTCAGCATTCTCATCTCAGCTGCATGTAACTGCCTTTCATTCATCCCTCTTGCTGCCCAACATTCTGATCCATACAAGGCAGCAGGTCTTATTATTGTTTTGTACATTTTCTCCTTAAGTTTAAGGGGAATATGGGGGTCACAACTTGTTCCAGTTACCTAGTTAGTCGCCATTTCATCCACCCTATGTTAATTCGGTGCTTGACAACCCGATCTATTTCTCCGTCACTTTGCACGAGTGATCCGAGATACCGAAAGTTGGAACAGACTGTTGGAACTTGTCGGTGTTGCCAGCAGACGGCCGGACATACGTCCTAGACCGGCTGTACATTGCACGAAATAGTCCTGTACATCCCCTTTATTCTTGAAGACGGGCACTAGTGAACTATTGCACCAATCTTGGGGGATCACTTCCTCATGCAACAACTTATTGAGGAATAAAGTCAGCCACGTATGTCCATCTTCTTTGAATATCTTCCATACTTGTCATATCATCTGGGCCCACAGCTTTTCCATTTTTCATACTACAAAATGCATTCCTCACTTCATTCATGCTAATTTCTCTTACTAAACCCATATTTACCTGTGTCTCTTGAAGCATACCATTCCATTCATTCTCCTCGTTCATTAACCTATCAAAGTAAACCTTCCATCGCAGTTTTATTTCATCATCTTCACACAGATACAGACGCTTATACAATATGCCATCGCATTCCAACATTCGTTCACAGATTTCCCTTCCATGTCCTTCATTTCAATCATTTTGGTTTCAACTTGGTTCTTAAACAAACCTGCACACTCCTCATTTCCTATGATACACCATCTGGTTTTTGGTGGGGGCCGAGCTTTGTTATTTCTGGCGAAGACTAACTTTAACCTGCATAACCACCAACCTGTGTTGTGAGAATAATGCTTCGCCTGGCAGCACTTTACAGTTTTTGACACAAATCAGACTATTCCTTTACATTTGTTACTTCCTTTGTTACATTTGTTACGTCCTATGTTACATTTACACATAAAAATAATATTTACCTATCTCTATTATAAATCGTTAATTTATCGGCAAATAACAATAACTTGTTCAACAATGATGTTTAAACGAAAAATAGAATGTGCACTGACCTGTAGACGAGTATGAACATGAACCACAAGAGCACGGAGCCCCAGATGGCCACGTGCGTGACCCACGTCCACGAGTGCGTCGACAGGCCCGCCTTCAGGCACACCGTCAGCACCACGTACTGAACACAAGCACAATATCACATGTATTCCTATAATACAGTTCAGTCATAATATGTAACGTCTCGTAAGTTACGAAGCTATTGTACTCACAGTATAAACGTAGTTGCCCATCAGCAGGTACCCTCCATCCATGCCGTGCGGCCACACGACGCTGTGCCTGGCCAGCAGCATGGGCAGCCAGAACAGCATCACGGAATGCAGCAGAGCGTTCACAGCCCACACCCAGAACACGCGCACGTTGAACAGCATGCCTTGCTGCGACGGGATGTACAGCACCGGGTGCTACGGAACAAGCACACACATAAACACATAAACTGATGACGAAACTGGAGAACACCAGCTGCTTTTATATAATCAATCGGTTTAATTCGGTTTAGTGGACGTCCACATAGTAGGTCTGTTGCGAGTATAACGTACCTGACCTTTCTGAAAAACATCAACAGTAGAGACTATGCCCTTCCAGGTTTCTAACTTTCAGGCGTTTCCACTTACATCTGCCTCTGAATGTCTTTTGTTACTCGCCTTTCATTTACCCTTTCAACATGACCAAACCCTCCAAGCATTTCGTCTATTAGCGGTTTCGTACCAAAATTATAAAAAAGGAACTTTTATGCTGCTTATTTCAGAAAAAAAAAAAGGTAATGTTCTAGGTAATAAGTAGGTCTACAACTTTTGAGTGTACAATTTTTTCACATAACCTTAATATTTAAGTGAAAAATTCAAATAACCAAGTTTTTGGTTTTTATTTTTATCTTTTTCAAAAAACATTTTTTTCTACGAAATTTAGTGAGAACTTATATGTCTTATATGTCCCATATACACTGTAATTTATTTGATTTAAAATATTTATTTTTTCGCCTTATTTTGTCTTAATATAAAAAAGCACCCTAATCTTCAATAGAAAATTCTCGCGTCAAAATATCAGCTTTTTTCAAATAGTCCAGGAGGAATCGGCGCATGAGTACCGAAAACTATTCGACCTCAATTTTTTTTTGCGATCCTCTTCAAATTGCCCTCCTAATGATATAAATGCATGTTGCCATGGCGCAACCCGGTGCCATATTGTTTAAACCGAAATTGTTTAAAAAATTGCAAGGAATTGTTATTTTTCAACCGGACAATTTTTTTTCATATTCTTTATTGAAATACCAATAAAAAAGGTCCTATGACTTTTAACGATAAAGTTAATATTTTTAAAGATATGAATTTTTAAAGGTTCGAAAAATCTCAAATTTGGGTACTTTCGACCCATGAAAAATATATTTAAAAAAAAACATAATGTCTAAGTAATATTTTTTTTTAAATTCTCTATACAATTGTTAATAATATTGTTAAAAGAGATTTTAAAAAATTTCATTGTTTATATCTTTTTTTTAATTGTTAATTCCTCGCGCTCGCAAGTATGCGTCGCTTACCTCTAAGTATCGCTGTCTCTCTCTGACTCACGTGTTGCGTCGGCCACTCTGTGTCTCGAATCATTATTTATCATTTATCTTAAAAACTATCAACTTTATCAAGATTGTTAAAGAGAGCAATGTTATTAATAATTAAATTGTCTACAATTTGTTTTTAATAAATTTTTGTTAATAAATATCTTGATAGTTTTTAAGATTTACATTGATATACGAAAAAAATGAAAATCGCAATATACTACTATAATTAACAAACAAATAAGTTAATAAAGTTAATATTTAATTAGAAATTTTGAAAAAGTTGTAGAATCTTCTTTAAATAATATGTTCGAGGTAACGAATGGGGGTTTTTTCTTGCATATAAGGCGATTTCTATAATATAAAGTGACAGCAGCGTGAGGATTTTATGCTTTGTAATAGAAGCTTGCAGCTCTCAGCACTTTGGATACCATACCATAGAATCACCAGACAGTTTAGGTACCTAGTTCATTATTTAGATTCTTATTCGGAGAACTCGTCACTGTTTTGTTATGAATTTTGGGTTTTTCGAACTGATTTTGGCGTTCTGATTTTTCTCTCAGGTGATATGCACATTTTTTTGTATGTATTGATGGTTTTTACTGATTTTTGAAGATCGGATTTGAGACGAAAGTTTTCGCTATTTAGATTTTCTATTTCTAGATGAGCGCTCTGTAGTTGTGCCATAAGTAATTAAACTTGTTCACTCAATTCGTTTATTTCTCCATTATTATCATTCAAGCTATCTGGAGTATTCACCATTGTTGAGTCGAATATATTTTGTTACAGCTATTTGTCATGTTGGCAAGATCATTTAGCGAACTTGTTCGATAGATTTTACGAAAGGTGATGTTGTTGCTTTCTTGATCCATTTTTAATAAAGGTACCGTCGAAAATACGGAGCTTCTCAAATATGAATGCTAGTTAGGCAGCCCGCTGTAGCGACTTGAAATTTGGGAAACTACGTGCATATACCTTATTCAATAATTGCACGACGTTTTTCCATCGCGATGGATTAACAGAACTTACCCTAAGCATGATTTCGGGCGAGCAAAGTTTGTCGAAGAGTCCGATGGCGAAGGGCGGCATTGCGGTAAAGATGACGTTGTAGAACCCTATCG
The DNA here is from genome assembly GCA_905147745.2 of Phlogophora meticulosa. Lineage (NCBI taxonomy): Eukaryota > Metazoa > Arthropoda > Insecta > Lepidoptera > Noctuidae > Phlogophora > Phlogophora meticulosa. Next base: position 494,572 of record LR990521.1, read on the forward strand.
TCCAGCGCTCGAACAGGATCTGACCCGACCTGCAAACCACAACAGCAACAACATTAAGTCAAATGCATAGAGTAAGTTTGTGTGATGATCTTCAGGGTCAGTCAAAACCAGTGGCGTGCCTAGGGTTTCAAAATAACGCAAGCCCAAATTTTTTTTAACCGATTTCAAAAAAAGAAAGTTCTGTTTTTTATTTTACCAGTATTACACTAGCACCGTCATAGATTTGCGCTACTAATTTTGCGATGCAATCATGTCTATTCAATAATTCTAAAATAATATTAGAGAGTGAGTCTGCTGTGCGACTTTCCGACACATTAAGAAAGCCCAAAAAACGGTCATGAATTTCATTTTTATAATAATATCTGAGAATCAAGCACAGTTCTTCTCTATGACTAACATCGGGGGTTTCGTCAATAATAATTGAAACAAATTTTGTTGGTCTAACTTCGTAATCGATGCAAGTTTGCATCACATCGGCTACGGAATGAATAATATCGTTTTGAATTTTGTTAGATAAATAACTCGGCCCGGGTTTGTCTCTTTCCTGATGCTGCATATGATTTTCTAAAACGACATCGTATTTTGAAATTAACGAGACCAGTTCTAAAAAAATGCCTTTATTTAATGAAGTTTTGGACTCATCATGTCCTCCTAAAGGAAGTTCCTGTTGTGCTAAATGACAAACAATGTCGACTAATCTTTGAAAAACACTACGGTTGTTTTCAACGCGCGTGTTATATTTTGAAATTTCCTCAGATAACTGGCGTGATATAGCTGTCTCAATTCGTTGTTTACCAAAATTACCGAAAGAAACCATTGCACACAGGTGTTTATGGGAATTTGCGTGCCTTTTAATGGCGCCAGATATGTTATTTAAATCATTATAACCAGATGTATTCCAAACGGAATCTTCATTCGAAAAAAATATGCAGCACCAGCAATACAACTTATTAGTTATTAGTATGCGAACAGCCAACAATCCAACTAGTTTTATACACTGATCTATTAAATTTTCGTTTATGCGATTTACTAGTCTGAGAAATACACAGATTAGGCGTCGGTTTTAATGAAGAAATTAACTGTTTTTTCTGAGCAAAGTTTAAAGATTTTACCTTATCTTCGCCAATCAAAACTTGAACGCATTTTAAATCCTCACAAGGAACAATTACCTCCATTGTTGTAGGTAAGCCACCAAAACAATTGTATCACTGAGGAAATCTAAGAAAACACACAAAAAACTTTAACAACATAACCTTTTCCCACCAAGCCAATGAAACTGAAGTTAGTTGCAGTCTCGGATGTCGAGAACTACTGTGTTGTCATTTAGGCAAAAAAAGTCGCCAAGTATATGAAAAATCTAGCTAGATGTCGCAAATTTTATATTTTTGAGATATTGCTTGAATATTTAATTTCGTTATTTTAAAAAGTCGCTAGTTTTTATTGTTGCTAAATGTTAAAAAAGTTTCCAAACTCGTTAAAAATCTCCAAGATCTCAAAACGGCAACACTTCAGAGTTGGCAAGCTGAGAAGGTCACGCATACGCGTGCAACTTCATGCCGTAAGCCCTGCTTAAATCTGCCATAGTTTTCGATTTTTACTATGCACAAGGTCTAATTCGTTATACGGCACATCGCTGTAAGTGCGAAAGAGACAGATATAGTACTTGAAAGCCAGGTAAAAGCCCGTGCGTGTAAGCGAGATAGCTATATGTAGATGCAACAAATGCGAAACTCTGCGCACGAGCAATCGCGATGTGTAGTAGTGTAGAATAGGTAGATACTTTGTGTTATTTTGATAAGAATTAAGCACGCGAACTTTTAAATAGTTCGGGTTTGATATTGATTCTCTATCGAGCATTTTAATAAGGCATTTGGGCTTATATGAAGGTACCGCCACTGGTCAAAACTCGCGATAAATAAAGCAAAGTAGTCAAACGATTGGATTTTTGAGCAGAAAATTTAAACTATTTCTTGTCGTTATGAAATATTTCGGCAAACGCAAAGGACAAAATAAGACCCTTGGCCAAAAAAAAATAGAATAGAATGTTATGTGGGTTGCAAGAGTGAGATTTAAAGAATCAGGCAGAGCCGGTAGATCTAAAATATTTCCTTAAGAACTTCGAATTTTCTTACAAATATAATATGAAATTGTTCTACTTAACACTGCGACACTTACCAGGCGGAGTATATCGCGAACCAGAGCTCAATGACGTACAGGCAGATGTTCTTGTAGAAAGAGTACAGGATCAGCTTGCTGATGCGCGAGTAGTTCCACGCGCCGTGCACCAGCAGCAGTCGCAGGAGGAAACGGAACTGCAGGCAAACTTCAATGTCAGAGGGCGGGTGCTTTCGGTGTAAAAGTGAACAGGAATCTTCTGGGCCCTGTCGTTTCATTATAAACTTCGTCCATCAACTTTCAGCACAAGATCTAAGTTAACACCTTAAACGCCGGGTGACCGACTACAATACATTTTCTATTGTGTCTCGTTGTCTGGCAGTTAAGGCCCGTACTTAACAAAGTACGGGCCTATCGTTTGTTTGTAACTTCATTGAGGACCGCATCCTTATTACAGGAACCGCGTATGTGACGAGAGTTTTCTGTTACTTTTGTGAATAACAACTAATTAAATCTCTTCATCTTGGCATCTTACCCGTGTAGCTGTTATTACTTCTAACAGCTGCACGGGTTAATCGATTGTTAAGCTACTTTAGTGAGGTAGGTCCATGGTTGGTTGATTATCCATGACATACGATTTTTAATTTAGATTTACGAGAGGGCTCTTCTTGCCTTGGAAAGCACATTAAGCAGTTGATTTAGGCTGTTATTTATAGGTTTTTGACAGTCGTTACTAGTACCTAGTTGGCAGGCCGAAACTTTGACAACCAGTCTCACTAAGGAGAATCCTGTTATCCAGTGACTGGTCTGTGGAGTTCAGATAGGCAGTCGCTTCATGTAAGATACTGGTGTTCAGCTGAATGCGGTTTCATTGAAAGGCAACTTCGCATTGTGGGGAAAGGCTAGGCAGATGATGATGATGATCTTGTTTGTCATCGATGGCGAAGCGACACAAGATGATCATGCCATGTCTCTAGCTACGAACAGTGTGGCAGTGCGTGCGTGTTACCTGCGCGATGCTGTAGTCGGAGGCGCACACGGCCTGCAGCCCCTCCACGCCGGAGATGCCGACGCCGACGGAGGCGCGCTGGATCATGGCCACGTCGTTGGCGCCGTCCCCTATCGCCAGCGTCACTGCACCCGTCGCCGTCGCTACCATTTCTACCACCTATGAGGACCAAATAGATTTCAATTTAGTAAATCTATGTGTGTGGCACCCAGTACTCCATATGACATACTGAAAGTAATAAAAACGCTCAAAAACCCTGCAAGTGTTGAGTGCGATGGGATCTTTACTAGAATTATATGCTTTTGATTATGTTGACCATGAAATTCTCCCCCGTAAGGCAATGTACAAAATCTCATTGATTTCTTTTTGAAAAACCGTATACACAGAATTCCAAAATTGATATTCACACTGGACAGGGAATGTACACATCAAACAGTAGGTAGTTAAATGTGGATGCCTTCAGGGAAGTGTATTATGCCCCAAATTATTTATAATTTATATTAATGATTTGCCAAATGTAACGAATTATCCAGTATCACTTCTTGCCAATCACAGCACGGTCAGTTTAAGTTCTTAAGATAATGATAGTGATGAAAGTGAGAATAATTATACAATAAATTCAATTATTAACTGTTCAAATAACAATAATCTAATGATCGATCTTGAAAAGACAAAAATAATGGCCTTAAGTCAACATTTAGGAACACCAAATAATCCCACTTCCACAGCAAGCAGACGAAAAATTTCAATAGTAGGTCCAGAATCATGGTATCAGGGTGTGCGTCGATGTCCCTTCCGCACTGTAAATGAAGCAGAAATTCGTAAAAAAGGTTGCCTGTTACTTTGAACTAACCTCAGCTTTTTGTATCGGCGACACCCTACAGCAGACCACCACTTTGCAGGATATGCAGAGGTCCAGGAAGTCCTTTTTCAGGTCGCAGCCCATCGCGTACTTGAGCGTCTTGCCGTCGATGATAAGCGCGATGTCATTCTGCTTGCCCAGGTTCTCGCCGAACTCTATCGTCTGCCGGGATATGCACTCGCGGGTACCCTGCGGATAAACCATTGTTAAAAAGACAACAATGGAAATATTTAAACAAGGACAAAGATATATTGTGGCCTCTTTCCAGAACTCACGTCCAAGCTATCCTCGTTGAGTATGATGAGCGGCATGTTGCTGTGCAGCAGCCTGGCGGAGTGGCCGATGTTGATGGCCGTCTCCTGCTTGTCGCCGGTAAGTACCCAGAGATTGATGTTCGCCTTAAGTAGTGCTGCTATCGTCTCGGGGACTCCGTCCTGTGGACAGCAGTTTAATAATTTCATCCTTATCACTGAAAACCCTCTGATTAGTTAACTATCTTTCAAATATCTGGAAATACTGATCTAATAACAAAGATACACTAATAGAGGTAGATGTAATTTACACTCGTACCGGATTTAAGGTGGTATTTGTATTGATTTAACTTCAAAAAGAGATTAGGAGAAGACAGAAAATACCAACAATTCGCTTTGTGGGTAAAACCTTGTGCGTCCAATGTGTGGGTATGAGTGTGTGTGTGTGTGTGTGTGTACCTGCAGCTTGTCCTCGATAGCGGTGGCGCCGAGCAGACGCAGGTTGTTTTCGATGAGCCTGGCTGCCTCCTCTATCTTCATCTCGCGGTCCTGTATCGCTATGCTGGCCTTGTGGTATGTGTTCGCCCAGTCCTGAATCACATAAAGACATATCCTTTATGAGTATTTCCCGGAATAGGACTAATCAGATATGGGTCATATAAATTCTCAATTCAAAGAAAGCGTATAATACTTTGGGAAGACCATAACGCTCCTCAGTGGTTGAAGGTTACAATTTTTTATATTTGCTATCTTGAAAATTGTTATCTTTTTTAAACGAAATCCCGGTTAATTTATACTGTGAGAAAGTAGAAGTGACCTGATAGAACTGCTCGCTGATGTCGGCTACGGCGAACACGAGGGTACGCAGGCCGTCGCACGCGAACAGCTCCAAGTGCGCCAGCGTGGCGTCGGCGAAGCGCGCGTGCTCTCCGCCCGCCAGGCGCGGGTAGATCACGGAGTCTGCACCCTTGCAGTAAAGCTTGATCTCACCTGCACAAAGCACACACATTACATTGCACTGTAGTACATACATTACAGTAAGGTTGGCGTGTTACATACCGGTGGGCGTGCGCACGATGACCGACATGCGCTTGCGCGAGGACGTGAAGTCCAGCACGTTGAGCACGGCGTACTCCTCCGTGGCGTGCGGCGCGCGCAGGCGCACGGCGCTGGGCGTGCGCTGGTCGAACACGTAGCCCCACGCCTGCGCGCCCAGCACCAGCGCGCGCTCGTCTGCACACGGCCCACGGGGACACGGGTTATACGTATATATAGCAAAGGCAACTCCCGCTGTATCAATTCAGCATTGGTGAGGGATATAAGCTGATGTTGTTTATGTAAATTAAAAAAAGAGTTAGGCCTAGTGTACTGCCCTGTGGGAAATTGATGCCGAAATCGATGGAAATGAGGCTAATAGATATTTCGCCGAGTGCCACGTTTACCTGCTGCTTTCATCTTCTTTAAAGGAGATCTATTGAAATTGTGTCGAAGGCCTTTGCCAAATCTAAGGAAATATCCGTTCTCTATTGTATGCAGCCGTCGACACAATTCTTATTATCTGTGTGTGTCTTCGTCTTGGGCTAACTTGAATCTCTCGCTGTATTCAGGTTTCTAGTCTCAGCTTTCTCACTTTTCTTGTGAATTATTTATATAACGCTTCGTTATATTTATTATTTATGTACTTTGTACTAATTCATATTCTTGCGAATAAAATATTTTTATTCTTATTCGCTCGTAATTAAATATGGCGCTTGTGATATAAAGAAAGAAAGAAAGAAAGATTTATTTGTCAGAATATAGTACAATAGATGTTAACGTTATAATATTAAGTTTCTTATATTCTACCATTTCTGGTGTACAAACTTTTGATCTTAAATAACTAATCTCTTAAGTAACTAATTATGCTTATACAATAGAATTATACACTTCTTATACATTATACATTTCTGTCATCTAGGAATTCTTTTGTTGAATAATAACATTTGCTTATTAGGAATTCAAACAATTTTCTTTTAAATTTGTTGAAGTCAAGGCTCTTCAGGCAGTTTGGCAGCTTATTATAAATTCTTATAGCCATACAGTATGAATTTTTGTTGTGCATCGCAGTGCGTTGTCCTGGGAGCCATAATTTGTGTGGGAATCTAGTGCTTCTGTGTACGACCTCTGTATTTTTTTGGAAAAGGGACGTATTTTGGTAGACGAATATACAGATTTCCTGAATATATAGGCACGGAAGTGGTAGTACTTTGTGTTTTACAAACAAAGGTTTACAGCTTTCTGTGTATTCCGCACCAGTTATCGCCCTTATGCATTTCTTTTGGGCTCTAAATGCTCTCACTATGTCTACGGAGTTTCCCCATACGACCACTCCGGATCGCAGAACTGAGGAGACATATCCGTGGTATGCACAGATGGCAGCATTAGGTGTAGCTATTCGTCTTATCCTATTTAACACATATACGTAGCTATCTAGCTTTGAGCAAATTTTGTCTATATGTTTCTTCCAACTACAATATTTGTCAATACTTATACCTAAAAAAATGGTTGATTCTACTAATTCTAAAGTTTTGTCATGCTGCATAATATTTATCGATGGCGGTTTACTATTATAAGACTGAAATTGAATAAGATTAGTTTTGTTTGCATTAATATTTAAATTATTATTATCTAGCCATTCAGTGAGATCGTGTAATGCTGTATTTATGTTCTCTTCATAGGTATTTTTATTTTTACACTCTACTAACAAAGTCGTATCGTCGGCGTATAAGATGCATTTATGCGTGGTCGAATTCGGTAGGTCATTAATGTAGACTAAAAATAATAACGGTCCCAAAATGCTACCCTGCGGTACACCGCATTTGTTCAAAATATCGGCGGATCTTTGTGATGTTCTGTGTAGCCCTGTTAAACATGGAATTTCAACGCATTGGTATCTATCTGAAAGGTAAGTATTTATCCAGCTGAGAGCATTTCCTCTTACACCATATTTCTCAAGCTTTTGTAAAAGGAGATTGTGTGATACAAAGTCAAACGCTTTTGACATGTCAATAAACACTGATGTAATCGGAACTTTATTATCTAAACACTCTGTTATCGTTTTCACTAAAGAGAAACATGCTAGTGTCGTTGAAGAATTTTTCCTAAATCCAAATTGTTCTGATCTTAGGATATTATGTTTTTCCAAAAATACATACAAGACGTTATACATCGATTTTTCAAATATCTTAGATATTATAGCAATCAAGGTAACTGGTCGATAATTACTCATTTCCGTTTTGTCGCCCTTTTTATAGAGTGGTTTCACTATTGAATATTTTAGTCGTGTTGGAAACTTACCTTGAAAGAAGAATAGGTTAATTACATGGCTTATTGGGTCGGACAGGCTTTTCGAACATTTTTTTAGTATTTTTGTATTAATATCATCATATCTCGTAGAATTTGTGTTATTTAGAGAATTCACTATTTTATGTGTATCATTATTGTCAACTGGTTTTAAGAATATGGTATATGGGTTATTAGAAATAGATCTTAGTGGATTGTCAAGCGAAGTAAGTTTTTTATTGTTAGTTAAGTTAATATAGTACTTATTGAATTTCTCTGCTATTTCATCTGAGTTAGAAAATTCTTCATTGTCAATTTTAATTAGATTTACATTTGAAGGTTTTGTTTCATAGTTAAAATTAGATTTTATTATTTTCCACGACGCCTTGCAGGTATTTTTAGCCTTAGCAATATATCTAGTATTTTCTATTTTGTGAGCATGAAGTGTACATTTTTTTAGTATTGTCTTATACATGTTGTATTGTTTTAAATGTACCGTTTTATTTTGGGGTGATTGGAGTTATTTTAGATAAAGTTTTCTCTTGTTTGTATATGCTTTCCTTAAACCCTTTGTGATCCATTTAGACTTAATCGGTTTATTTATTATTTTAACATTAATAGTAGGAAAGCACAGATTATAAAATAACATTATCGTGTCGTGGAAACTTTCGAATGCTTTGTCGATATCTAAACATTCGTAAATTTCACTAAATGATAGGGCGTTCATGCAAGATACAAACTTGTCAATGTTTTCGCTGCTATAATCTTTTCCTTTTTTGCAAACCAGAATTTTCTGTATCCAGTTTCTTTACCATATTTAACCGTTTCAAAGCTAACACTCTGTCCAGTTTCATGATCAGATAGCGCTAAATAATGTGTTTTTGAAGTAACATTTGGTAAATTACTGATTATTAAATTTAAGCAAGCTTCTTTTCTTGTTGGTGTATTGATATGACTAATTATGTTATAATTTTGTAAAATAGAATCAAGTTCCTTGGTCGTCCTAGTATTGCTTTTTAATAAATCAATATTCCAATCCCCGCACAATATGATTTTTTTTTTCGATTTCCTTGTCAGTTTATGTAGAAGTTCGTCAAGGCTATGTAAGAAAATTGTTGCATTAACGTTAGGAATTCTATAGATACATACGACATAGAGTTTAAGTTGGATAATTTCTGTTATACAGTGTTTATTTCAAAGTGAAACTGTTTTGGCTTTATGAGGTTATCAGGACATTTAACATCAAGTGTTTCTCACGAGTATGCAAGATCCGCCCCTGCGTTGATCGGGCCTAGAATAGTACGCGGCAAGCTTATAGTTAGCATTTTTAAGGTTAGTTTCACTTCCTTTTTTCATAAAGGTATCCGTAAGACATATGATATCAATTTTACAATGTTGGTTTTCCAACTCATTAATAGCCAACTCAAACAGTTCTGTTTTGTTAAAAATTCCTGCTATGTTTTGGTGAAGGAGGGTGCATATTGATTTAGTCTCGAAAAAACCGATACTCAGCATTCTCGGGTACTTGTTGATTGTTTATGTGTTCGTCTATACATACGCTTTTTTTTAAAAGTAAGTTCAAATTTTGGAATAAATAATATAATATGCAATTGACCGCCGAAGTCAATTGTGGGAAGATTATGTCTCGAGGCACGCGGGCGCACCCCGCTAGTGGCCGCGCGCGGGCTCGCCAGGCGGCTTGCCGAGGCGCACCGCCGACACGAACGTATATGAACGCCTCGTACGAACGTATACTCGACCCGTGTAGGCCTTAAAAACCGCGCGAGGCGTAACATGATTTGCCTTATTTTTTTTAAAGTTGTCTTTGTTTATAGAACCGATTCACATTATCTCGCTTAGAAGTAATACACAATACAATCTAGCTATGTACCGCGGTTACACACCATTCTAAAGGTCGTAGCGTGATATTAAATAACATATATGGTAGTGTACTTAGGTATCATAGGAGAAGAATTAAACAAGTTTTTAGCTTGCGTCAAATACCTACACAAAAATGTCTAACAGGGCTCGAACTAATAGCCTTCCAGAATTATATTTTATGTAACTATAATATATGTAATTGCAGAACGATTTATCTAATAAAATACGCAAACTGATCAATAAATCTTTTTAATCAAATTATGACAAGGTCACAAGTTCTCTAGTTCAGGTAATAGAAGATAGGTGGCGCATTGAGTTCAGTGTTGCTATTAATTAATTTCAACACTGAAGAACTACCTAAATCTTGGAAGGCATTAAATCTACCTTCATTCAAAAAAAAGCTACGCTCTTTTCTAGTGGGTAAAGCCTATTACAACATTTCAGAGTTTTTTGCAGAAAAAGAAAATGCATTTGTTTAACTATTAAACACGGCTATCACTAAATGTTGAATGTTATTATGTAATAATTATTTTTGTTGCTGGTCTTGGACCTTTCGCATGCCTAATGGTAAAATGTGGCTGAACTTTGCTAATTATTTTTTACACCATGTACTGTACCCATATTTGCGAAATAAATAATCTTATCTTATCTTATCTTAAGAATAGCTCTATCAAATGGAAAGAAGAGCTTTTCAAATCCGACTGATCGTACTTGAAACTGGTGCGTTCAAACAAAACAAACGAATTTTTCAGGTATATTATTATAGAAGGTATAGTCCCCGGCACGTAACTTGGCAAGAGTCGTTAGATGCGCACAAGTCGATTTTTAGGTCTCTTTGGTAGTCAAGCGGGACGCGGGGTATGAGGTAGCGTCAATCCGAGCGCGCGATTGGTGCAACAGTCGACTGTTGCCTCCCGAACTCCCGATTACACTTGCGTGCACGAAAGATATCGCATACTTTTTGAGCATACTTTCCTCTTATGCATATTATTTATAACTCCCAATAAACTTTACGAATTCCACTCCCTTCTTCAACTTTCTTCTAATCAGATATTATTAAATATAAATGATGGCAATAACCATAAAATAATGGCGATCAATAAAAGTCACCACTTTTTTGTTTCACTAAGTGCACGATGCGCGAACTTACCCCCACTACGCCAAAACCTTGCCAACTTACGTGCCGGTGACTATACATACATTATATAGTATAGTGATTAACTACTTAATAGTATTTAGAATCATCTTCGGTATATCTGACCCGTTGTTGTTGCCCTACGTAAAACACAGACTGACCTGGCGAGGCGGCGTGGTAGTTGAGCTGGTCTCCCACACGCTCGGGGATGACGGTGTGGCAGATGGCCAGCATGGTGAGGAACTCCTGGATTACGGACGCCGTGGGGTGCTTTCGCCGCAAGTTCTGGTATAGCAACGTGTCTTCTAACTTGTCGTTGGGACCGGGGCAGTTGTAGATTATCTGTAATACAGAGTTAGAAAAGGTCGTAACTGCACATGTCCGAGTAATTTAGGCGAATTAATCATGAATACCTGCGGATAACACTAACCTCTCCAATGCTGCACTTGCGGAAGTCCATGATGTTGCAGGTGAGCGTGCCGGTCTTGTCGCTAAAGATGTACTTGACCATGCCGAGCTCCTCGTTGAGGTTGGATGTGCGCGCCATGGCCGGCGTGTCGGTCTGCTCGTGGTACATCTCTCTGTCCATCGCGATGAACTTGGCCTGTGGACGAGATTTAGTGTCGGACGATGTAACCCTAGCACGAACGAGCTACTAAGGCCTAAATAGCTATTCGCCTCGAAAATCAACTATAATATAGCACTTTTAACCGACTTAAAAAAAAGAGGAATTCGACTATATGCTTTTTTTGTATGTATGTTACGCGATCATTCGGCAAATTATTAATTGATTATCATGATTCTTTTTGCTTAAATCTTCAGGCTAAATAAATGTTAAGTGCAGAACGAGTTTTGTTATTTTTTATCGTTTGAATAACGCTACGTTTACTCCGCGCGGTCGTGCTAGGCCCTCTGTGCACGTTGTATTACCAAAAACTTTTAGCAATTAATCATTCAAACCCCGAAGAAGGAAGGCCTTCTATACTGAGGTGTATTTTACACTTTTTGGGTTCGGGTTGCAAGTCAGTGACCATAGACTTGCAAACCATCGGCGACTATAAACGGGTAAATCCAGAGAGCTGTTACGGAGAAATTCCTGATAGATAACCTGAAAACTCTATGGATACCAGAGGATTGAACTCAGGTTCAACAGGTGTCTGTACTGACCAATCGTCTACTAGGCCAGTGAGCCAGTCTACAAACACGCCACATCATAAACACAATAGAAGAACTGATGGGCTAAGAGAGAAAGTTTAATTTAACCTTTCTTCTAAACTAATATTGTAAAGAAAAAGTAAAATTGTTTGTTTGTTGAAGGAATGTAATTTCTAGGAAGTACTGATCTGATTACGAGTATTCCTTCACGGATAGAACAAGCTACACTACTACCGGTGAATGAGACAAGCCACCCAAAACAACGCACGGTTCCTCTGGGAGAGGCAGCGGGAAAAAGTTAGCGTATGAATAAAATAACAATGTAAATATACTTACTTGAAAAAATCTAACAATTTCTGCAGTAACTTGTAACGATATAGGTATAAGATTGTTGTACAATATTAAAAATGTCAAAAAGTTAAATCCGAAATGTGCATTCTGCGCCTCTGCAACAATAACATAAGAACATGGTTAGAAAATTGTTACACATGACGAGATAACTAAATTAATGGATTTATGGAGCAACGAGGATCTCTTCCTAGTGCAGGTTCAATAGAGACACCAACATTTAGCGTCGAATCATGTTCTTTCTTGAATTCAATAATCAAACAAAATGATCAGGTGTCGTACTCACCACCTGCCGCACCGAGCCTTGCCTAACCATGTCTGGGTCGGCTTTCACTCTAACCTGATGCAGCTGAATATTACTATTTTACATTTTCAACGTGCCTAGGACAGTTAACTAACGTCCACAAACCCAGTAGCTGTGTACCACAATGCCAGGACTGGTTGTCAGACTTTGGGACTACTCGTAAGAACTGTCACCAATTTACGAATGACAGCCTAATATAATTTCCGAGGCATGCAGGGGTCTCAGTTTTTAATAGATGGTCACCCATCCACAGAGCGACCTAGGCGAGAAAAGCAGGAAATCCACAGGACGAAGTACCGGCAGAAGTGTTAGTGTAATGTAATACGACACCAGTTCATGAGATCTTAGTTTTTTTGAGTCCTGTCTGATAGAGAGAATGATTTTAGAAAATGACACTACAAGCTTACCCGTGTCAGTCAGTAGCACGGGACAGTCCAAGCTGAAATCTAGTGCAGAGTAACTTCAGGTTTTCTAGATTTGACTTATTGCAAGTATTACGAAATAATTGTGTATGTCCAGCCGTGAGTCGAAGTCGGGCAGTGCCTGCTGAAGTGTCTACTCACCCACGAGTCCTATGTACCAGTCGCTATGCGCCTGCATCCACAGCTCGTGGAAGCCGGCACTCAGCAGCGACAGCGTCAGCAGGATCATGAACAACATCAGGATGTGTGTGTTCGTCTGTCGGTCGATCGAGGAGCGCTTCAGTGGGGCTGTAACACAACACAATTCTATTAGTGCTAAAGTTATATTCTAAAATACTATCTTCTATACTAACTACATGTTCGTAATTGTGCCCGACAGCCCGACCAACTAAAAAAAAGGCCAAGTGCGTGTCGGACAACGCTCATTGATGGCTTCCGTATCGATTGCATAAATAAGTTTATCATAGTATTTCTTAGAGAAATACTGTGTATATAAAATACCTGTGAATAAGAAGCTTTTTCTGTGGTTGTAACCGAAAATTATGCATATCACAATAACTGTTGACTTAAATGAAAAAGTCACCTGGCAACATAACAATCTGTTAATCCAACAATACCCAACGCTTATGTGTGCAACTTTTACATCCCCCGTTTCATGCTTGGGGAGTGCCACTGCTTGTTGGTTTTTTCGCGATTTCACTTCACCATTGTTTGGCGGACATAGAATACACCTTCCTTCTAAATTTCATCGATATATTGCCAATAGTTTCCCATTCAGACGGACAGGACGAAATCATAAGTGATCCGATTTTGGCATTTGACTACGGAACCCTAAAAGTTTGCCCGTAGCGTGCTTAATAAAGATTTGACTGCAGTTAATTCTGAAGGCATGAAGACCGCCTTCGTAATTATTATGTTGCATTAGTAAATAAGTAGCCATGTTATTGTCACTTAATTACTGCCAATTTTAATAACGGATCTCAATCCTAATCTTAATCCACGATCTGTAGCTGCTGCTACTTATTCGCCCTCCTGAGGTTACAGATTGCAAACTCGGTCAATCATTGGTTACAAAAAAAGATCGATACCTGTATGTGGATTGAGATAGTTTACTAATATTGGCAGGTCATCTATTGACCAGTGAACTGTCAAAGATGTTACCTTTAGTGGAGTTCTTCATGAGTTTGGTCTCGTGGCCGGTGTACACAACCACACCGTAAATGTAGTTGGTGTTGCGCAGCATGGAGCCGCGCAGCAGCATCTGATCCAGACCCAGCGGTATTGTTCTACGTGGGAGAAAGAAAATGGTGATAATGGCAAATCATCCCGCCTGTGATCCCAGGGTAGGCAGAGGGAGGAATAAAGTCCACTCATCGTCGCCGCAAAATTACATTTGTGCAACAAATATAATTTTGTCATCATCTTTTACGAAACACTCTTATTTCCAGTATTTCGATCTCAGATTTATTTGTTACTTAATTATATCGGTTGGAAAAATAACATTAACTAAAGACATAGTTAATATGTACATATCACAATGGAAACAAAATCTTGAGATTTAAAACGTGAGCTATATTGATGTGTGAAATTATTTCAATTTACTCATTATTTCATCATAATTGGCGCGAAATTAATTTTGATTAGCATACAACGTCAAACAGCGCTACAATATTTGCAAAAAAATAAGTATTTTTTAACTCTGCAGACTACATTGCATCTCTATGTACTATGTAATAAGGGCGCGAAAGGCACGTGTACATTTTTATCCCGGGTATTTGGTGGGCTCACGAGGCCAAAGACAACTCGCAAAAGCCTGTCAGACAGTTTAAATGATAATTATTATTATCATCCGGTCTGCGTTATAGCAATGACGATAAATAGTAGACTGATTTATTTATTATTAATATTAAGTACAGCAGCCATAAAAAGTAAATTAAGTTAATCTTGTCTTTCCATCTCCCCACAAAAACGCAATTCTATACTATTCAAGATACTATATCTGCTGATGGAGTGTTTTGAGAACAAGAACGAAAGGGAATCCTAATTCGGCGATTGTATAGCGGATCAGTGGACTAGTGAAGATGCCTGATCAATAATTCGTTTTAGTTCTGTAGCATTTAGGTACATACAGTAGGTTTAACAAGTTTAATAAGCTACGATGGGGCTGGCGTATCTGTATGGATGAAAGCCCCCATAAAAAAGATATTCCCTCCGACGCGACGTGGAGTCTGTGAGCGCGAGTGTCGACTAGCGAGGTCCAGTGATCACTTACTTGTTGCTGCTCTCCTTCAGCAGCCCATTGAACTCGTACAGATGCCGGTTGGGCTGCTCGCACTGCAGCGTGGCGGCGAAGTTGGCGAGCGCCACCGTGTTGTCGAGCCGCGCCGTTTCCGGGTGCGCCTGCCGGATCTTGAGGTTCGTCTCGCCGTCCAGGTTCGATGTCTCGATGAAAGACATGCCTTGCGGTTCGCTGTGATCAAACAGTTGTAGGTTTTTAGCGACATCTATCTTGCCACATACGAACTAAATCTGCCGTATCCTACATCACTTAATTAAAGTTATCCGCGCGTTTGAACACATTTACAAGAACCCGACAGCCGTCGGACAGTAGCCCACCAGAAACAAGATCCGTTTTGTCGGAGGATCCTCTCTTTTCTATGGAGGATGAGGAACTTTACACCCTCTCTCATATTCCCAAAGGTTATTGAAAGTTGATTGTTATTTATAAATCTGTTTCCGAAGTCTGCGTGTGTATTCGCATTGAATTATCAAGGCGGTCGTTTGAGGCTCTTTTTCGCCCGTTATAATTCTAGTTAATTGCCATCAACGACTAAGTATTTTACAATAGCCGCAAAACAGTTTGTGCATTTACGTCCTACGAACACGTAGGACCTTACACTCAGCATTAGCACTTGCGTCCATCAGACCAAGAAGGCAGATACGCGGAAGCGTGCAAGTGAAATAAACAGTATAAAAACACATTAATTGTTCAAATTATTCTCACTTTTGAACGTCAAATATTACATAAAATAGTTCCCCAAAACGCCTACCCTTCACCGCTTCCTAGTTTTGCAATTCATGTTTTGTACAACTGCCTGTATCTTAGTGCGCAACTCCCACATCCATACAATAATGCAACGCCTTAACGATTGATGAATCAACCTTTTCTTTAAAATAATTACGTATTACAATGCACCGCTGACGTTAAATGTACAACCAATAAACGGCCACGCAAATCTGCACGAACCATTATTTTTAATTGGTGCTTAAATGTTAAATGAGTGAAACAGCCTTGTGTCGGGACATAAACAACAGCTAAACTGTAATAGTATATTGACTGTTGCTTCGACGCTCTTTCATTAAAATGTGATTTTTTCATGGTGACTTAGTTACGGGTATATCAATAGAACAGTGACCTGGAACGCCACGACGTCATCGGAAAGGTAGACTTTTTTTCCATTTCCATAAATGCTACAATCATAGGAGGTTTTAGCAAAACCCGGAGAATTAGTAGGCCATGCAACTCTTCACACAAGTCCGCATAATGAGATGCGGGTCCAGGCCTCAAATAAATCACCTTAACTTATTTAACTTTTCACGCATTCGGCCATAAAAGTCTACATTGTCAGCATGTCTTACCTTGAGGACAACAGGACAATGTCTGCGGGGAAGAACTGGTTATTGACCACCTTGCAGATGTCTCCGACCAGCAGCTGCTCCCACAGCACGGTGAGCCAGCGCCCCTCGCGCAGCACGTCCACGTTGCGCCGGTTAGTCTCATCGTCCGCCCGGTGCCGCTTCTGAACACAACAACATACAAACCGACTCTAAAATATATGTATATAATCCCCTTTTAATTGACATCATACTTTATTCAAACGTTTCATATGAAATAGCTTAACTAACTAAACTAACTGTAAATTGGGCCCAGTTGTGCCAAAATATTCCAACCCACGTTGAACATATTTTGAGTTATAAAGTTTAAACATTTAAAAAGATACCAAAATGAGTGTTTGCTCCATGGAAATAAGGTTCATTTTAGGTTGGTAGGTACAGATAATACCGACTAATTTGTGGGTTGGAACATTTTCACACACAACTGGGTTAAATTATAAGAAGCAGTAGAATAATTCCTCTGCATCGCTGTAGAATAGTAAAAATCCCAAAAGCCTGGCGGTATTGCCAAGTTGTATGGGACTGCTTAGGATCTAGCCAAGGTAGAAGACAAGAGTTTCGATCTGGAATCTCTTTGAATAGAATATGAACAGTCGGACCCCACGGCCCGAATATATCAACCCCAAACGGCTTGAAAACATAACTATTGCCAAGGTATTATATTTCCGCCGCTCGAGGTTCCGATCAGCGGCATCGCCAGCTCAACAAGCCTATATAGGAAGATGGGATGGCGCAAGAGTATCGACATTAGCGATATTGTACCATCGTCGCGCGCCAAGCCATTGAGTTCTAATACAGGCGGAACGCCGACGGTGAAAAGAGCGCGTCGGATGATGTTAACATTCACGTGTCGTGGTCACCCGTACTTCGGCTGGTAGTGGAAATGTCTTGACAACGTGTGTAAGTTTATTGACAACCACCCATTTGGAACTATGTCAGCGTGAAGACTGTAACAAGGCATAACATTTTATGCTAGCATTTGAAAGTATTTTTGTTTCCCGAGGAACATGAAGTTACCGATAATTTTTATCATGTAAGGTCGATTTTGACAGCTCATTAAAAAATATTCTGCAAGGGTTGTGTTTTGAAACTACAATGCCTTCTATCTTTCTAGTCGCTGATACCGCCACGTCGTCTTAACACTTAACGTAATACACATTGTTTAGTAGGTATTATTTGAACGACTGGTTGTGACAACCTAGTACTAGGCACAACTTGCCGTTCACAAGAATAGCGTGTGACCCACGCCACGCCATACAGGTCCAATAGAAAAACGCTGAAATGAACCATAATCCAAATATTATACGGCACGTTAGGAGCAGTGGCTGAGCGATCGAATGCTGCCCCGCGTGTCGTGGGTTCGATACCCGCACGGATATTTGTAAGCCGAAATTAAATCTTGTTGATAAGTAAAAAATAATGGTATTAACGAACAAATAATAACGAATTTAGTAGTAATAGCAGACCGCTATGTGCATAGACATAGGAGGCGGCTACCACGGAAACAGATTATGGGTCAGATCAGTTTAACAGTTGTGTACAGGTCATTGTAGCCAATCCTAACAAAACCTCACCTACTAGCATTACAGAGCCGTCTACACAACGTATGTTTGTTAAACCATTCGAGCTCAAATATTGAAACATTGTGATGAGCATTCTTGAAAAATTTAAACATTCTAACGATCACTCTACACGACGTTTCGATATACAGTCAGTATGTTCAGGAATTCAAAACGTAGGTAAGGTAGGAAAATATGTGGACACGTGCGGCCGTATGAAGACAGCAGGAAAAAGTCCTTTTTACCTTGTTATTGTTACACGATTTCGGATTTTACCCGTATTACCTACATAAGTGTCTGGAAACCGGAGAATGAGCCGATACTCGCTACAAAAATAACATTCTCGCTATCGAGAGTGAACCTAAATCTTCGGCTTGGTTCAATATGTTTGGATCGTAAAGTTATACATTATTTCTTAATAAATTAAAAAGAATGAAATGTAGGGCCGATCATGTACAGACGCATGCATTACCTTCTTTTCTAAGCGAAATACACATACTTATGCAGGCATTTGTTAAACACGACGTGCACTAGCGTATCCAATGGTCGAGGAATCGTCCTTCCTGCACGAGGTTGTGAGTTCAAATTTGGCCAAGTACCAATTTCACTTTATTAATCAAATATATTTATTACTTTTACCATCACCAACATCGGTGGAGGAAATCACCAACTCGCGTGAGTAACCGTGGTGATGAATTCTCGTGCCTTCTCTTTAGGAGGAGAGGTCATTGCTCTGCAGTGGTACAGTGACAGGCTGGTATTGCCTGGTATTATAAAATAATCGCAACGAATCGTAAAAAATGACGTCCGGCGCTACCAGTGCGGTATCTTTTACCAATTTGCTGACTGACTAATATTCAGATCTAAGGATAAGCTATAACTATAGGTCACAGGCACTAGAAGACTATGTCAGTATACTCACAAAGTCCTCGACGATCTCCTTGATGGCACTGACGGACAGGATGAGTATGAGCGGCGTGAGCGTGGTCCAGCGGCCCGTGGGCGACACGTCGGGGATCTGCTGCAGCAGCGCGATCAGCAGGAAGAAGCAGTTGGAGTAGCGGCGGAACTGCTCGAACAGGAACAGCGGGACGAATGATGGCACGCTGTGGAAGGGCGTGGCATATTACATAACTATTTATGGGTTTCACATTTTGTTTAAGAGTTACAATACGATCACAGGTTATAAATATCCGACCTCGTTTAGTTTTTCAAATATTTAGCTTGTAAAATGTAAACGTGTTTTACATTTATCAATACATGTTATTATTCTTAAAGCTTATGCTGTTCGCGTATATTTTGTCTTATTCGCCCAAATACGACGACGTGAAGTGGCCCTATTCGTCTATATTTGTCTATTCTCACGAACATGGCGAATACTCGTATACATGAACACCCGTATCCGCCTGCTTGTCGGTTTTTTGCTTTGTTGCTTGTCGGATTGCGAATATGTTCGTTTGCCGTCCACACATCGCTCGCGCAGTAGTGTGTGGTTTTTGTGAATTGTTAACATCCATCAGCGTCTTCTTCTCCATGGTCTTTTAACCACTTTGTATGTTCGCATAACATGTAGGTACTAGTGATTATCACAATGGAAGTAATAAGCCGCTGCTGCAGTCAAGGTCCAGTTCGTCTTTGCGTTCGATACTATCTATAGTAAAAAGATTCGTAAATGTTCGGCATATTCGCTGTTCATGAACTATGTGTAGACGGTGTATTCCTGTCAATCGGACTTCAACACGAATATAACGAACAACGAAGTGCCAGCATTAGAGAATCTACACTTATTCTTAAAGAATAATACTTGCTAGTTTAGACATTAGGAGGCAAGTTTCAAGTTATTAATCAGATTCAATGCTAGGTATGTGGTGAGTGAAAAGTGTACATTAATGTAGCCTGTCGATTAGCTGTTCAGTATTCTACAAATCTTACAAATGTGTAAGTTTGTAGGATGTATACTAGTTTGTTACTCTATCACGTATAAACTACTAACCGGATTTCGATGACACTTTACAGTGTTATAGCTAATATTTCAGAATAACACATAGGCGAAGTATAATTTAAATTTATGAAACAAGTCCTTCGTCTGCATATGTACATATCTAGTGCTGGTATAAAATATCTAGCTCTTAGAGTTGATACACTTTAAAAGTGTAGCGGCAAAAAGTGAATGCGTAATTAACTCGGCTCAAAATTCTGTACAATATCAATGTAAAATGTTAATGAGGATATAAAACTAAAAACGATTTAATGAACCGACTGCCAAATGCCTAATATAGTATTAGTGAGTTCCACAGTTAAGTATGTACCGTGGGGCGGCAATATATCATGGTCACCTGCCTAAGTAAATGAAGTGCGGCCACGGCTATTGTGGAAATATCGTTATCGTATGCCGAGACGATTGTTGGGCATGTAGTATTTGCAACTCAGCCGCGTATGCGATAACAGTGATACGTAACATACGATATACATACAAACATACAAATTGGTTTTCCCTTATACGAGGAAAAGGCTTTCTTTATCCTTTTTGAGCTCTACTTTTATTAAACCCAGATGATTTCGAATGAAATCAAACATTTATTCAGTTCACAATCATAGGCAGAATCTACCTACTGGCTATATAAACATTGTTTTTACAAAAAAATACAACAGACTTAGTAAAAATCACTAAAAGTTACATACCAACTAGGTATAGTTTCGGATTCCTTGATATGTATTTCTTCACATAACAAGTGAGTATAAGTATTATAACATCATCAACATATTATACGAAGCCGATATGTACTATTGAGGATAACTCAAAAACCACACGTCATAACTTGATCAAAATTTTATGGGACTAACCATGTACAACATTCTTTCCAATAAAAGAATAATGATTAAGGGACTAACTACACTTATTCAGCTCAATTCATCTTTCAACCATAGAAAACACCAGTTTGGATGATATGCGAAAGCATCCTTTCAGCTAAACAGACGCGTACGCATCATACCAATCTAAATCGGTTCACAATTGGCGAAGATACGGAGTAACACACACACAATAAAAACAGTCGAATTATGAACCAAGTATTTGACGTCTATTAAAAAAGTACGTCATTTACATAATTGAGCGCCTATGCCAACAGTTGTACATAAACAGTTAACATAGGGGTTCCAAGTCGACGATAATGCCTGAGTAATGATGGGTTCGGTCCTCCGATCGTATCGAAAGCAATTTGTAGTGAAAACATCATAAATTATAGGTGGTACATGGGTGGAGTATACTAAGTTTATCAACTGTTAAGAAATATTTTTTGTTTTTAATATATGGTAGGTATTTATAATAAAATGTTTTTTTTTACATGACGCTATAGGTACATCTATAGGTACACAAGGTGGAAGGGTTTTAAGTAAAGAACACATTAGAACAAAACGTTGGTAAAGTACTAAAATGAAAAAGGAAAAAGCCGACAAAAAGTTAAAACGCTGTGGGGAACTCATGTACTGAAGTCATGGTATCAGTTTGTGCGTGATATCCCTTTCACCCAGTAAGTATACTAATTCAGGGTGCGAGCAATTTTTCGTTGGGTTTTCCCTAATGTCATTATTTGAAGCTTTTATTAAACTCTAATCATGATTTCAATCTAATCCAATGAGATTATAGATGTGATTTTTTTTCATTAAAAATCCATTCAACGGTTTTTTCATCTGAAATTTCTCAATACAAACCGCAGTCTGGTATGGAGCCAATAGGTTCTTATTACATGGGACTTAATCATAACTAGTATAGGTTCACCCTGCCTAACCTTTCGGTGAATGCAAGCGTGATGTTATGTTTAATATCTAGTCTTTGTTTACTGGGCTTGATATTCTTGCGGAAATATGTTAAATGCCAATATTGACTATGTCGTCGCGTTCTAGAATGTCATACATTATCACATATCTTTTCATGCGTCGGAAATAAATATGATTTATGAAAGATCTAGCGACTTATTTATGTTTGTTACACACATAATGCAAAAATAAGCAGGATGTCAGACGATACATTGTTTGCGCAGCGATACATTGATTTTGGTACGTTATAAAACTGCATGCTTTAATAGCAGTGAATCAGCGAACTACCAGGTAAGGAACTGTAAATGACGCCACCGTGTACATATGACCGGCCGACCGCCATTAGGGTGACATTGTCGGCATAACTATTTACGCAAACAGTAGGTATCTATTGATTTTATCGACTGTAAAAATAAGATTGTATTTCATCGTTTTTATTTATTAATGAGGTACCTACTTTAAACACAGAGCAAATGTACAGAGGCGCACCTAATGTCATAGGCATATAACAATGTTTTTCCTGTATTAGTAACTTTAAAGGTGCATTTACCACTATCTAGTAACGTAAATATTATTTTGAATTATGTATGGCATCCAACGATACTCCGGACGCTTATTTTTATTCCATCCCTCAGTTACTTAAATGTATAAAGAATGCCACAAGTAGATACTTAATTATGTTTTTCGTAATTTCACTACACCATTGTTCTGAGTAAGTGCAGAACATACACCTTCGTTACAAAGTTAAATAGCTGTAAAACACTCAGACGGAGATACTAATTAAATTACTAACTGCTTGTAGGCGACTTCTACATGTCCATTGTTATTTTTTACTATTGCGTATCTTTATATTATCTCACTAGTGGACCTGACCGACGATCCCACCCGAATAGTGCAACCTACCGAGTACCGGGTCCAATTGAAAATCTTAACCATCGAGGGACCCACACGAACACACAAAAAAAAACATTAAAATCGGTCCAGCTTTTTCAGGATTTTTAGTATGTAGAAGATAGAAGAAGAGATAATCATCAATGATTCATCTATCCGCCCACATGTTATGCCTCATAATATATTTTAAACATTCTCCACTAGGTTTATTTGACGAATAGCGTGCGAATACGAACATGATTTTGTACCATGAAAGAAAGTTACTTCTGTATTTGTTAATAGGAGTAATTTTCCATGAAGGAGTGAACATTCTCCAACACGAGGAAGTGTGCGAAATTGATTGGATAATATGCATAGAGCGAGTGCTAGCTAGCGGAGTAACACCGGGCGACACGCTCGGTGTCGTCGCGCCGCACTTCGGCACAGGTGCTCAGCTTGTATATAGTCACGGTCACGGACATACCAACACGTACAGTAGGCCGCATGTAAGTGGAAACTCAACCGGAATAAGCTGGCCTTTTATACTATAAAAAATCGTACTTTGCTAGACCAGCTCTAGGGCAAAGTGTTACCAACGACGAACGGCATACTGCACTAGCCCTTATCAAAGCAATTTAATTAGTGAGCGCTTTATTTCCAAGAACTGTTAGGAAACTTCGCTAATGCAAGGATTCCGTTGTGTAAACTTCCAAGATTTTCTTCAAGAAAATGTTTACATATTGTAGGTATTTAGTTTCGCGATGACGCGGCATGTAATCCAATTAAGGGAACATTGTAATTAGCAGGCGAGCATTCATTGCCACGCGCTGCTGTCATTCTGGCTCACGTCCTTTTGTGGAATCGCAAAGTCACTCTGCATAATGTACCGAAGCGTTAGAACCAAAAAAGTCTATCATAGACTTAGCTGTAACTTTAATATTTATTTGTTATTTGGTGGCAATCAAACATGCCGCCCATTTGATAGTATGTCACCGTTGCCAGTGGACGTCTGCAATACCAGAGAAGACGTGGATACGTTGACATCTGAGAGACAAGCTACTACGCTCCAATAGTGACCCCATTAAAAATCCAAGGACCAAAATACAATATCCATTCGTTCAGTCCCCTGGGAACATCTCAACCAACTTGTTGAAAGCCAAACAGTTTCCATAATAGTTAGTAGTTCCCATGGGGATAGTAGCGCTATATTAACGCGTATGACATCAGTGTACGGTGGATGGGCAGGCGGCCAAGCGTCGCGGCGCGTAAACAATGCGTCGTGTACACAATGTGCCGCTGTTTAGGCACGCTCATTGTCGGCTGACAAACTTAACGAGGCTGCTGGAATGGTCTGCCAATGTCGAGAGGAGGCCCCCAAACACAGCACGTACATACCTACACTCAAACAGAGACAGTGACGTCAGGAAATTATAATTTTCTTCCACGGATATGAAGCGAACGTGTTCCCAAAATGAAAGAAAATGAAGCGAGTTCGTCCGCTAGCGAGTTCATAAAGTGAAAGTCTGTGTTTGTTTATTTGTTCATAAATCGTGGCTTGATTGGTTGAAGATAAAACGGAATTGCGCAGGAAATGTACACTAGCAAGTAAACATTTTGCTATTTGTTTTTTTATAGTTTTTTGATAAATATTTGTATGTTAAAGCTTCGTGACTCAGTTTCATAAACTTGGAATTCGTAACGCATGAGAAGTCTAAATTTGGACGAGTTGGGCATTGGACATGAAGATAAATAAGTATATCTAAAAGTATATGTTAGGTAAGATCCAACTCTAGTTAAATGACTAACGCTTTAATCTAAAACCACACAGTGCAGTTTCTCGTTCCATGGATCCTATTACACCAGCAAATATTTAGAATGCACATAATATTGTGACCGCGATCCATATTATAATGGAACATGACGGAAGGGAACGCCTTCCGAGTTCGATATCATGTTATGTGCTCTACTGCGAGTACCGCGACGTCGTACATGTTCAGCCGACTAAAGAGATACCAATGGAGGCGGTTAGGTTTGTCTGGACTTTTTCATTGACTGTACGCGACTCTTAAATATCTTAAGAGATTTTAATATTTCTCGTAACTTGTAGCTGCCGCATTGGTCCGACGATGGGTGATCATTAATTACATATCGAAACCCTGCCACGCCTCGTAACACTATTTAGCCGTTGGTCCCGGCTGTCATTTGTAGAAATTTGAAAGTCGTTACGTTAACTCAGAATCCCGAAACTCTATCGACCAGTCTTGTTATATTACCCAGTAACTGGTTTGTGGGGGATAGATGTGAAATATTGGTATTCTGCTGCATCCGGTTCAACTCCAACGCAGTTGGAGGCTAGGCGGATAATGATGACATTAAAGGGTCTACCTACCTGTATTTAGCAGTAGATATTCGATTGTTTGAGAACTTGATTGGCTGCGGTCTGTTGACGAAGATGATTCTGTTCTGTTCGAGCGGCGCTCCGTCCGTCAGGCCCGATGTAGTCGCCTCATCTTCATCTGTAAACAAACAAAAACATATTTTAAAAGTAAGGTCAATGAAAAATCTAGGCACAGAAAATAAGTCAATTATATGTAATCACGTAAGTATGAAATCTATGAAGAATTTCTTTAACCGTATTCCGTACCCCCAGCGCCCAGCTTATAAATCATGAAATGAACTTATTTAGGTAGCATTAGAAGTAGAACGTCAGATAAATACGACTCAGGTAAAATGGACACGAAATATTTGTCGGATGTATCAGACTTATCCGGTTAAAGAGTTAAATCGAGTTTTCAAAAAGGTTTTTTCAGGTACTGTAGAGCCTTGGCCCTTCACGGATATTTAAGTAATAAGTAGTTTTTATGAGATAAACACTACTTAATTAATATTTAGAATAAAAGAGACAAGATAGAAAGCCATTGGCTGACCAGCTGTTTTCTTTAGTATAAAAATAATTCAATACAGAAATCATCATCATCATCCTCCAGCCCGCATCCCAATTTATTTGGGGTCGGCGCAGCAAGTCTTCTTTTTTTTATACGTCTCTATTAGTCGCCACCTCGTCTTCCTAGCCACTATATAAACAAATCCCATTATTTTTTATTACAATTCTGATAAGTACTAAGTAAAGTATACTATGCTTTAACGTAAGTACTTTAGTTTACTACTTTCGAGATTTTAGTATTAGTTTTGAAGTTAATATTACTAAATTCACCACAGAAACCTCAGAGTCGTTCGGTTCCTACAGTACCTACCTAATTAAACTTTTGACAGATGTAATCGTTTTCGCCATTACTCCGAAATCGTAAACTTTCGTGGTAAGTGAGAACGACTCAATTGGTTGACTGAATGTCGGATGTTTTGAAAACTCTAAAATGTAACACTGAGAGTTCTAGCGTTAGTACTATTATTTATGCTGTGGTTCTGGGTCCAAACACCTCTTGTTTGGATAGCAAACCTTTTGAAGCATCACGGTATAAATAGCAAGTACACCAAGTTCCCTAATTAACATTTAATACTTTAGGAGCTTAACAAAAGTTATAATAACACAAAAGAAAGTTACGGCACCACAGAACATCACCGGACTATTTTATAATTTCTCCGAAAATTGTAAGTTCAACTCATATTACGGACAGTTCCTTACTTGAGTTTTTTATTATACGTGAAAATAAGATATAATTTGACCATTTCTAATAAAAGCACACAAGCAACTTCAGAAGATTCGTGAGTACAAGATGAAATCATCAGCAAATGAAGCAATAAGTAACGTCTGAAATTATCCTAGGACGCGGCTGACCGTGCAACGAGGTAAAGGTCGCGGCGTGGTCGCTGGTCGCTGGTCGTCACACTAATATTATAAATGCGAATATTGGTATGTGTGTGTGTTTGTTACTCCTACACGCTGAAACGGCTGCACAGATTTGGATGAAATAAGTTATGAAGGTAGCTCATACCCTGAATTAACACATAGTTTTGATCCCGAAAAAGTGAATGTGAGAATTTTGAATCGTCTCATATCAACTTATTCACCGCGTGTAATATCGCGGAGAGCAGCTAGTGACATATACCTGTGTTGTCATTGCGCAGAATTAGTCGTGCAGGCAATCCTCACACTCGGACGATTGAAGTCATCGTTGATGTCAACCTTTTGTCTTTCGTAACGTGTTAAAATGCAAGTGATATCATGTCCGAAAACATTGGTCACGGACGCAGAAAATCACAAAAAAGCCGATCGAATCAGGTCAGTATAAAAAGAGAAAACATGAAGCGTTTGGCTCTTTGCATTGAAAACTTTCTAATGAAAAACTGTGTAGTTTTGTGCAGCTGTCCAACGGTAGAATTATCGCAGACACAACTTCAAGGTGAGTTTTGTTCATGCATTTGCTGTGTCTCTCTAAGCGGAACGGCGAGGTGCAACTAGTTTTTTAGACGCCAAAACGATAATTAACAAGACAGGTCAGTACATAAGCCACACATTTTGCTTGACCTTTGGATATTCTAGGAAATAATGCCTTCATTTACTGCGAACTAAAGTAAGTAGGTAATTGGAAATTAATAAAGAATTTGATTACGTGTTTTACTTATTTTTGTTGTACGTTTTGATCAATTTGCAGAATCTTCGGTTCGGCTTACAAACCCAACATTGTGAAAACATAATGAATGAATTGTTTGAGTTAATAACACACATTATTGTGTCATTGGGCACGTGCAGAGTGCACAGAACGGCATTAATTTAAAATGTTAATTAACATCGGTAAGTTGAGATAAACGTGTCCAATCTGGTACGTACTCGCTGTTATCACAATGCCAAACAAATAGGTACAGGCAGACAGAACCCTTATCTGGACTGTTTAAAACATCTACCGGTGAAACTAGCGGTAAAAAAATATTTGTTTTAGCTCATTAATTGTACTCGAAATGTAGTCGAAAGGTAGTCTGAAGCTGAACTCGGAACAATGGAATGGATAGGTATTTTAAGGGCGTCCGAAAACATAGCCCGCAAATATGTTATTACTTAAATACATATATTTTTTTACGTTTTTACGCAATAATATTTGTCTTCAATAAAATAATTCTGTGAAAACATGACAATTTGCATTTCAAACCAAGTAGGTACCTATAATTTTGTAATCATTTTATAACCAGCGATCGCCTGGACCCGTACTTATACCTTCGAACTCTGACATCCTCTTCACCCCGTTAAAGCGTAGTAAATGAAATTTGTATAGCCTATGATACTCGCTGATAGTGTAACTTTCTATAGGTACTTAATATAATTAAAAATCGGTTAAGTAGTCTATGAGTCAAACCATTACAAACAAACCTACAAACAGTTATTCCTCTTTATAATATTACTAGGTTTTGAAAGAAAGAGACAAAAAGTAGCCTTTGTCACTCTCCATTAAAAAAGCCACGTCAATTCATCGCTCCGTTTTACCGTGAAAGACGGACACACAGAAACACACACTTTCCCATTTATACTATTAGAATAGATTATATTGTATAATTATTGGCGTAGGTTGATTTCGATCAACAAAGTCAAAGAGCGCTGCTATTCAGACGTAAAATCAATATGAATTTAGATTATTGCCGCATGTTGATTTTGATATGATTATGGCGGTACATTGTACATGTAACAACGGAATACAGCGTACAGCACTGTTTACGTACTATGTTTATACGTTTCAAAATTATTTAAGTAGGTACTATCTTTTGCTCGCGGCTTTACTCGCTTTAGGAAGTGGGGGGTTAAAAAGAGTCAAAAAGTAGCCTATGTCACTCTCCATTCCTTCAACTATCTGCGCTTAAAAAAATCACGTCAATTCGTCGCTCCGTTATGCCGTGAAAGACGAACAAACAGACAGACACACACTTTCCCATTTATAATATTAAATAAAAGTACTCGTATACTTGCAAAAAAATAAGCGGCTGTCATTAAAAGAAGGAAGTGTTCGTCTGAGTCAGCTTTAGTCGAAAGTAGTCTGCCTACTTTCGGCAAGATATCGGATGAACTTAACACTATCCGCGAAAGATAACACTACCTGCTGTTTCTGTTAATGCTTTACAGCATCTCTCATCTAACCGTGACATAAGTATCATATAACTAGCACTTCGCCCGCGACTCCGTCCGCGTGGATTTCCTACTTTTCCCTTCGAGCTTTAACATGCCCTCGACCCCCTTCAAAGCGTAGTTTTGAAAATTAAATAGAGCCCATGTTACTCGCTGATGATGTAGCTTTCTCCTATAGAAAGAATATTTAAAGCGGTTTAGGGTCGTCTTTGAGTTTATGAATTACATCTTTAAAATATTAAGTTCAGATTTAGATTCCATTTTAGATAGGCCCAAACGTCCATGGCTGACTGTACTTATTGATGGCATACGGATGTCGCTAGTTCAGCGCTAGAGAGGGCTTGCAGTAGGCACCACGCACTACACACCAATTAGTGTAGGTGACGCACCACATCGAGAAAAACTCATCGTAGGTATTATAAAAACATAATTTCGTTATTCCAAGAAACTGTACAATAAATAACTGTGACGGTCGTTTATCAGCCGGTACGTGCACGGAGAAGTAATTAAGAAACTATCACGGCACTAAAAAGTTAGTGCTGTGCTTCACAAGGCTTAACGATTAGTTCAGTGTAGGTACCTAAGGGATTTTATATTGCTTCTGAGTCGTTCTCAGGCGTTTTTGGTCTTACGGCCGTACAGGTCGATCCAAGGTTAAGCCGCGCTTGCCGAGGTCGGTCCGTGGAGCGCACAGAGAGCACGTTAAGCAGTCCGTCCCGGCTGTCATTTACAGATCTGTGACTGTCGTTTCGGGATGTCAGAATCCCGAAAGCCTAACAACCAGTCTAAGCAAAGGTTATTGAGTTACCTAGTTACTAGGTTGTGGAGGTCAGCTACGCAGTAGCTCCATTGTAAAATTCTGATATTCAGCTGCATCCAGTTAGACTGGAAGCCGACCCCAACATAGTTGGGAAATGGTAAGGCAGATGATGAGTCTTTTAAATTATAGATGAGGTCCAATGTTTAGTGAAACATTGCATGGCGGCGCCGCGGCTCCTGAATACTGTCCCTAATTGTATGTTATTGTTTAGTTTCTTATTACCTACTTGCTTTAGGATTATTATTCATGAGGTGATCGTTATCACAGCTTGGTAGGCGCGTTTACGCGGTAAGGTCAAGGTTACGGGGGTTTCAAGGCCAGAACTAGTCAGATTCGAGAACTATAATACTACAGCCGAATAATAATTATACGAAAGAAAGAAAGAAAAGTATTTTTTGGTACTGGCGCAGGATACCAACTAAATAGTTAATGGAACTGATGATACAAAGATAAAAACGCCTTCATATTGCTGTGGGTGCATTGCATTCTAACATTATCAGGGCTGATTACATTTTTTAATTGTTCTGTGTCTAGATTTACTGATAATGTTAGCTACTTTGTAAAATTTCATGATAAATACGAAAATAATGGAATGCTAAGTATTTTGAAGACTGTGCCTAGTCCATGAATAAATATGCTACTATCATATCATACTGTCAGTCAAGCAGTATGACGCTTGACTGATACTAAGAAGTACCCACCGTGCATTATCCTTTACTTTAATGGTTTTACTGATAGCAGCTGATCCTATCAGGTGCTTGGCTTAAACAAGTGATTTCCGATAAGCATAATACTTCTGAGGCAAGTATTGATAAGAAGCAATATTCAATCTGTAATGATAAAATAACTCAATCAAAACATAATAAACATGCATTATTGTTTATGATAGTGTTTATTACTTAATTGTTTATTTATATACCTAGTATATATCCTCTGATTTAAGAGGTTTTATATTCAAGTAAACACATTTTGACTGAGTACAAAAATTCAGGCAATAGTCTAGATACTACTTTGAGAATGACTTTCAAGCACTTCTTTGTGCTCTTTCCTTCTCCTTATTTATTCTTTCAGCCAATCAAATGGTTCTAAGCAAGTTTTAAGTTTTGCTTGAGCTTTAAGTGAGGTTCTTTAATACAGGTCTTAGTAGGCAAACAGATAATCTAATAATTATTTTCTTAATGACAATTTGATCATTTGTCCGCCTTACCAACCAATATTATTCTAAATCACTGCAATTTGACCATTGACTAAGTAATTGAGCCAGCAGCTTCGGAATTAGTCATTTCTATAGTATGAGAACATATTAAATAAACTATTATTTCAAATATGATTCATGCGAGTTCTAATATTTGATACATAACATATTTCTCCCCACTTTCCTGCAATCTGTTGGAGTGATTTCGTGAAAAGGGATGGGAGTGTGTAACAGGAAGCCTGGGAGGCACGCGTTATTTGATTTAACCAGAGTGCAAACGGTTATGAAAAATAATTTTAATTAATACCTGAGTATTTTTTTCAGGATATAATGTTAATGTTGACTACTGGTTGGGCTCGCTCATTTTTTAAGCATTCCTAATTGCAGCAAACTAAAATATTTGATAACCAGCACGAGAAATAGAAGAAGGAAGAATTGTTTGTTTTCTTTATTTCAAACTTTACAAAAGGCTCACCTATGGTAAACCTTTGTCTTGGGTGAGTAACTAACATTAACGCAAATTGAATAAAAGAGTTGTGTTAATAATTGTAGTCAGTTCTAAGTAAGCCTATTTTTCCGAATAGACTATTCATTCATTCACTTATGGTCGCCCAGTGGTCAAAATGTTATTGTTGTGAGAGTTCTGCACTCCTCCATGTTCTCAAAAACCGAAAAGTATTAAAATATACATTTGTGTTTATAGAATTGTTTTAAATCCAATTTTAAATAATAATATGATTTATTCAGACTTACAGAATGTATGGGTAATGTTTTCTTTTGTTTACTGTACGTATATATATAGTCATTCCCATAATTATGAAAGCCACTGCATGGTCAATGGCACAAATAATTAATATATAAGTTATTGTGAACGATTATACTAAGAAGAAACATTAAGTTGCCTAAGGATATATTATCAGACAAACTGGTGAACTATCAATAAAAATAGATGTTAGGTATTTTATGACAATTTTCTAGAGTCTATAAAATCCAGCAGTTTTACAGATTATGTACCTATAAAAATGGATACAAATAAAAATTGCTGGTCTGAAATCGCCAACCTGCCCTGAGAAAAATCATAGGGCTCGAGGCTTCTTCCCATTCTGAAAAGGGACAGATGCTAGATTTATGTCTTAAACTTTAGCCTTAGATTAATAGTAAAACAAATTCCTTCTATTAAAACAAAGATGTTTATTATTGTGTGTAAAGATAAGCAAGCAGGTGTTTGTTTATAGAGTCATAAAATTTGGCAGCACACCATACAGAGCAGGTTTGCAAGAAACACTGATAATAATAACAGTGTTTCTTGCAAACCTGCTCTGTATGTAGCAGTGTTAGAAAGATGACATCATTTCTTGACACACTAAGCTGTTTAAGTAAAATCAATGTTTTTTATATCAGTTATTGTAACCTACTATAGCTGTACCCAGGAGGCTTTCTAAATTATTTGACTGATCCTAAAACTATACTGTAAACTAACGTGTGAATGTGTGAACTTGCTTGAAACTATGATGTGAGAAAAACTTATTTAAATAAAGATTCCTTTAGAGAGGAGATTTTCAGCTAAGGGTGGGGCAGTTGCCCATGTATCATGGAGACTTACGTTGGTTCATCTTGAGCACCATGGCTCGGTAGAACCTGGAGAACGGCGCCATCACGTTCCGCTCGTGGAAAAAACGCGCAATTCTATCCCTGGGATCCATTTCTGAGAATCTTCAAACAACTTGCTTTGTAAAACACCCGATCACCACTATTTAAACACTAATAAAACGCTAAATTTGACACTCATTATCACCGCGTAGAATCGCGAAGAAATTAAAACTTAGAACAGGAATAAAAACAACTTCGTTCTACGTTTAATTAATAATCGACATTTTCGTTAGATGCACAAGTTTTAACCGTATTGTGTGGAGTAAACTTTAAGTGTAAATAATAACATCACTTCATTCACAGGTTCTTTTAAAATATTAAAAGTGTTTGAAATACATGTTGACATCATAAACAGCCGCTACGTGAGTCGGTGAGTCGTTTCGTACGATCGATCCATGTTCAGTCCATGCATAGTGATGGGCTTAAAAAAGTTACGATATCGATGACGTTTAAAATAAAACAAAAATTGGTAAACGTGGCGAATTAGTGCAATAAAGCATTTGGAAATTAAGTAACTGCTTTTTTACACCTAATACTACAACTTTAACAATACCTATTTTAGTGTACTTGCCGATGTTTAGTGCACTACAGACGATAGTTCATAATTAATTTAGTAATATTCACAGGCCAATCAAAACAGCAAAACATTGGACAGTGATTTGCGTGGTTGCTAACTTTGAGAATGCATTATTTAACTATACCTATTTCAGTGTCATTATTCCAATTCATAAGTATATTTAGGTGCGAACTGATCGAAGTTTCTTTATTTATTTCATTTGATATACTTATTAATCATAAATAATAAAACGAAATATTACATTAAATTTTATCAATTACCTTACAAGACGCCAACCAGTCACATATATAAATAATTAAATTAAAAATAAATAGATGAACGTTTGGAACTTATTGTATTAAATTTTTCATTTGGTTCTGTTTTTCCATTTTTAAATATTTTTGATGATCATTTTCTCGATACTAAACTTTATCGATACTGTAGCGTCGCTAATGGATTGACACTTGCACTGTGCTGCCATCTACGATGTGCGTACGATTGTGACAGCTGATATTTAAATCCGATTGCCCTATACAAAAAATATTACTGTGTTGCTATTTAATTCTTCCAATGACTTCATTAAATAGGTTAGTTGCTCTCTCCAGGCCAACATTACAAGACATTTATCCTCGCTTAGGGGAATCGCTGAGAAACCGTTCAAACTCGTTTGAATCGTTCTTGCATTCTACGTTCTTCCATGTGTTAAACTTCTTTGCATAAGTCGAATATGCAACTCATTTCTTTAAAAATGTGCCGTCGCCAGCACATTAACAGAAAACCGGGCCTATACGAGCCATTAGAGCCATTACAAAATTGTGTCAAATAGAAATTAAATAGAACTTAATTGTAAAGTTGTTAGAATATATCTAGGATTAAGTTTCGCAACCAGGTAAGGCACACTTGCCTTATCCTAATGCAAGTGTAATAATGATTTAGTTAAAAATGCCTCGCAAATATTTGCCAAAACACGTTTTTTTTTCAATTTGTAGTGAAACACGCACACAGGTATAGACGTTAATAGCTGTTCATTTCTGACCTTCTGTGTTCCCTTTATTAAGGAAAACAATAAGATACATACTTCCTTTGTTCAATAAATTTATAACAGAATTCAACATGACCGATTTTAACTCCAATTATTTTTTTTGTAAAAACACGTTTATATAATAAGCCCAACGTTTACGGAGCTATATTTAAAACAAAAATTGGTAGGTACCTTTAGATACCTATTGTTGAGTTTGCTATTAGCTGTTACTATGTTTGATAGGTACCAAGAGTTCCATGTTAATTGTTGCCCATTAAAACTGTGGTCGATGCTCATCTTAGTTCATCATCACAACCTAGCCTGTTCCAAACTAAGTAGTTATGTTTTGATTGGATAGCTATGTTAGTGATGCTCATCTTAGTGAATTTGTAGAAATTTTGTGGAAATATTACCAGTTTTCACGAATACTGAACTTATATCAATAGGTAGGTACTAGATGCACCCCGCGGTTAAAAAACTAACATGAGGTGATTCGAATTTCCACAGAAATACTTAATTTTTCAGGATCTAAAGTAGCCTATGTGTTAATCCAGGGTATGAGCTATCGACATAAAATATGTCATCCAAATCCGTACACTTACAAGGAGTAACAACTAAATCTACACACACGCACCAACTAACTTTAGTATTTATAATATTAGTGTGATTATGATCATGATTCGTTTCATCGAGTCACCCGGCCCGTGGAGTGGCCGGTAGTCCCGACGCCCAGCTCCCGGCAATAACCGCAATCCATCGCAGCCTGACGTTTCATTATAACTTTTAAAGTTTTCCTTTTCACTTAGACGAAATGCATTCCCTACTAAAGTTATACTTGCTTAAAACTTATCGGCTGTTTGGGAATGTGTAAAAGCCATCCACCGGGAATTGGAAACTGGGTATTAGTGTGAAACTGTGAAAAGTGTTTTCTTGTTTAATATTTGGCTCGTATACCTAAGTCAACCTTCTTGTAGATTGATAGGTAAGATGTTCGAGCAGTTTTCATTGATTTATTGATAATAGAACTTAAATGCTTCAGAAATCTGAAAAGTGTTGTAAATAGCGTGTAGTATCCGCTGCGTCCGCCGAGAATACGCGCGTCTGCGCTCAACCATAAGCCGCTCTGTGTGCGCTGACAGTAAATAGCGGAAACATTTTCCAATTTCCGCGAATTTCCGATGCTTAATATCTACGTTTCCAAGCGACTGTCATTCGATAGCAGCTCAATATTTGTGTGTCTCGATGTACTTATCAATCAATCAATCGCATTGAATGAAATGCGATCCAGCAGTGCACGCTGTCGTGGGCCTTATGTTGTACCTATACCAAATCAGATCTCGGATACCGATGTAAGTATTTTAGCATTCGAACCGTCTTGACACTTATTACTGTATATTTAACACGTTAAACGTCGCGTGACCGACAAACAATACATTTTCTATTGTGTCTCGCTGTCTGGCAGTTAAGGTGTTAAGTATATGGTACATTTCATTAAGAAATTAGAAAAGATAAGGCAGCCATTAGGCATGAATATGTCCTTTCTTAGGTATGTAATATAAAATATAATAATAATAATATTTTTTTATTTATTCCTCCTCACAAGATTAGAAAAAACATAGTAATCATTTACAATTTACATATTGGTCACAACAAGTTCTAAAATTATGTGAAGAGCTGGTGTCTGAAGTAGGCGCAAAGCACCTGTAGTACAGATCACCAGGACCTCAACCCGCGGTATCAGTTACAGTTACATAATTATGTAAATTATCGATGCATTTATTTATTTAGTAGAATCTATATTATAATTTAGGATACTTGTGGAATAAATAACAACAATAGTAATAATAACAATAATAATAACGCCTAGTGTATGTATGTATGTGTGTATGTATTGCGTGAGTAAGTCTAGTGAAAGAGGAGTGAAGTGAGTGGTTTGTGTGTGTGTGTGTGTGTGTGTGTGTGTGCATGTAAGTTATTTTGCGTGTGATTGAAAAATTTGCCTCTGTTTATGGATTACCTACTTAGAAATTTGGGCACAGCCTAACATTTAAGCAGATTCTCCGTTTGGATATAATCAAGCTTTTGCAACCAATCCCTTACCACTGTCTTGCATTTATTTTTTGGTAACGCGTATATATTAAGAATTTTGTTTATTTTGTTATATAGGTTACCACCTTGATAGCAGAAGAAGCGATGGGAAAATTTTGTCTTAAAGGCTTGGGTTTTACAGACTCGGTCTTTTCGACGTTCTTTATTTATTTTTTGTGGTTCATATGCTAGCAGGGAATGTTGTTTTATTAAGGTGTTAAAAACAAAGAGCTGACGAACTGTTAGGACCCCCCATTTCTTGTAGACGTCCGCGGTTGGGTGAAGGAAGGGAAGGCAGAGCTGACCTTTAAAACTGCTCTTTGAGCTCTTTCTATTTTCAAAAAGTGGGTCTTGGAAGCTCCACCCCACGATGTAATACAATAACCAAGCAAAGACTGGCAGAGTGCAAGGTATACAGATAATATATATATAATATAGAATATAGCTTCATCTAGGAATAAATCCTATGATCTATAAAGCGAAAACTTCGAATTCCTTTTTAAGAATATTACGCGCACGGAGGAGTTAGAGATTTGGCATAGTTAAAGTTTATATGGAGAGCGACAACTATTAGAACCAGTTGGTCCTTATTGAGGGCACCTACTTCAAGGGTAAGACGTATTTCTCCAATTGAACGTGATGGTACAGTTTAAAAAAACCCTTTTGTAGTGCATGTATCTAGGTGTAGGTACCTTCTAAGGACACGTTGCAAACTTAGTGTTTTAATATGCAATAGTTAAGGCAGTGCGTGATCAGTCTATCAGTCATTCACGAAGTTGTATTAGATTAAATCACTACCACGTCTAGACTGAAATTTATTTGGCGATTTAAAAGAGAATATTTCTAACAGTAAAAATCAAATCACGAAATCAATTAAATAGAGCCGTAGTCGTAGGTTGGATTATTAATTCAGCGATTTGAGTGCGTGTTAGGTACGGTAGGCTGCAAGTCAGTAGTCACAAACCAGTGTAACCTGGCCCCACGTTGTATTGAAAACTCAGTAAACGCTAGGCCGGCTCTAGTTTTACCAACAACGTGCGCCGTACATACATTTAAATTCATATTACGTAGTACTTAAATATATTGGTAGGTAAGCATTTACTAGAAGTAGAAAGTATCTAAGTATCAGCCGGAGCTTAGCCTAGTTGTCTATTTGATAGAGTAGATTGTATGTCCACTGATAATCAGATAGGTACCTAATGATACTTAATCATACTATTTTTTCAAAACTTACTTTCACAAAAATAAAGTGCCTACCTACACAGTAGTGCTGGCATTTGCGGCCGAACTAGTTATAACCTGTGTTAACTGCATGATGTATCCAGGTTTTCCGAGGCCTTCAGTAGCACTCCGGACTCAAGAGTTCAGATTTGTGTTCAGTTGATGTGTAGCTAGTATTATATAGATCTTTAACATAAATGCCAAAATGTGAGTGTTGTTTTCCATCGGTTTATATTTTCCTAGTTCTGTACCTTTCCGCTCTAATCGACAGCCACCTTTAGCCGGGGTTAATGCGTAGGGTAGCGAGTTTGAAACGTGATCGTTAATATATAATGAGTCCATTTATATCGCGGAGAGACGTGCCACGAGACTGAGCTTTTACCATATATTTATTTTCATCATTACCTACATACATTTTAATGTTTGGTACAACAAAGCATATTGTCTTATACTGTAAGGGTAGGTTTTGTATTTCGACACACGTGAAGTAGTGACGAGACACGTGAAGGCTGTAACACGTGGAGTTTTGTATCTCATGAGTAGGGAGAACTTATATGAACTTCACAGATATATATATATATATATATATATATATATATATATATATATATATATATATATATATATATATATATATATATATATATATATATATATATATATATATATAATATATGTATGTAGAGGAACTCGTGGCTAAATAAAAACAGCCGCACGGGTCGATCGAAGGTTAAGCTACGCTTGCCGAGGTCAGTCTGTGGATTGGTGACCGTTCGAAACATATCGAGACTCCTTCGTGCCTCGGAAAGCACGTTAATTGTAGATCGTTGACAGTCGTTACGGGTAGTCAGAAGTCAGAAAGTCCCACGAGCATCAATCAAAGGGCTGTTATAAAAGGTAGATGCGGCATCGACGCACAATCTGATACCATGACATGATTCTGTTCCCCTCAGCGTTAAAAGTGTTTGTCGCCGTTTTCCCCACTTGTACCTAATGTTAATAACGTACTGAACTCATGGTATCATCATCACAGGTTGATCTCTCTTTAATCCTGTAAAATATATATTACGTAAATAATTCCATGAAAATCTTTATTTACTTGTGACCTCACATATGTGTCTGTGTGTTATGCGCCCCCGTGCTCCGGTTTTTGGAAATGGCAATTTAGCTTTTATAAACAGAAATCTATTTATCGTGTCAATAATAAAGATACTTATAATCAGTGTTGTCACTGTTGTTAAAAGTAAGTCTCTCTCTTCTTTTTTCTTTTTCTAGGTACTTCTCGCCACTTAAAATATATAACACTATGCTTTTCAGAAGATAGAGTTCAGATTTGTGCCCGGCTAGTTGCAATAGGTTGGCCTTCTATTGCATGAAACTTAAACATCATTGTCGAAATGTAGGTATACTATAGGTGAAATTCTACCTAATGCTTCGGGTAATACAGGCGTAATGTTATCTTATTGTCAGAAAGCGATAATAATCTACTTCTACATACTATTATTTTATTCCTTAAAATCTAATCTACTTTTTCACAAAAATGTTATACAAAATTTCAAAGAGGTTCGTGCACGGACCTTAATCAAAACTCATTTTAAACAAAAACAAGAAGATATGACGTCATACAATCTCTCTGGTTTTACTGTTTGTGCTAGAAACTTTATCAAAAGTAATGCAAACAAATATTCGAGCTCCGTATAACATCCACAGCAGACATGACAGGAATCCCGACTAACAAGCAAAGGAAAAATAAACACGATCAGATCAACTTGTCTGCGAATGTGTCGACAAGTATGATAGGGTTCTAGATATCTGAAAATACTGTGGAATATAACTTGTTTCTGTTTTGTTATTTTGGGGACAGTTATGGTCCTCGTTGACTCTCGATGGTTCACATGAGTGTCTAATTAATGTTCGAACATTATGATTCAAAATCAAAATTCATTTATGCAAATTACGTTGAGAATCAGCACTTTTTGAACGTCAAAAATTACATAAGACAGTCCCCCAAAACGCCTACCCTTCATCACTTCCTACTGTTTTTGCTGGGAAGAAGATTTAGCGCAACAAAGTCTGTGTGAATCTATACAATATAAGTTAAATTAAAATTAGAAATCATCTTTATAAATCTTCATCTTAAATCATTTGTCTCATGTTAAGTTGTACTCTAGTATGTCAAAAAGCATATATACGAGTATATACCAAAATCAAGAATTAACTCAAAAACTGCAAAATTGATTAAATAAAAGCCTCCAGGTGTGAAGGGCGTGCCCGCTGCCTACTGCCGCTGCCAGTGTCTCGTTGTTCTTCTGGTCGCAAGCACTACTGCTGAGCTTGAGGTCCTAGGTTCGATTCCGGTTTAGGCAAAGATTTATTGGGTTTTCCATCTGGGGTTTCTCTGTAGCAGCCCGGTGTCTGTATTTTTACCAGCCTAGATTGTTGGCATAAGGCTCGTCCCCATTAGTGGGATAACATAATTCACAGAATGGTTAGGCCCTAACGCTTTGGGGAATATAGGCGTGATTGTTATATCATGTAGCGAATGTCTAAAATTGAACCGACACCCAAATCCTTCAAGATGGAACACAGAAAAGCTAAATTTTAATATTTTTAATATAAATATTTTAAATATAATTCTGACGACACGGTTGGCGCAGTAGTTAAGCGATTGGCTGTTGCGCTGCGTGTCGCGGGTTCGATCCCCGCACGGAACAAATATTTGTATGGCCTACAGATAGTTGTTCCGGGTCTGGTTGTTTGTGTATGTGACTTTAAATGTTTGTAAACGCACCCACGATACAGGAGAAATTCCTAGTGTGGGGCAACGTTTTTATAAAAAAAAAAAAAAAAAAAAAAAATATAAGGCGTTTGGAGCCAACGAGTCAGTGTTTGTTAAAATGAAATTCCCGTAACTTTATACAAAATACTTAAGTAGGTAGCAATGTTTTATTTTTCTTTTGTTTTTCTTTGCAAGTGTGTATAAAAACGTCTTTCATAACGTGTGAGTATTTATCATTACGCACTCGGTTCCAATACTGCGTCGAATGTACTTAATAAAAAAAATTAGGCAGTAGAAACTTCCAAAGAAATAATGAATTTACTAAACAGTTTCACAGAGATTATTGTTGTTACTTGTACATCATTTCGTCGAGCTGCTTATCATTCAGAACACATTCATCTGTGGGGTCGCGCGGCACCAGCACGCAGCACGCAGCACCAGCACGCAGCACCAATGAATGTTCCCTCAGGAACCATTACAGCAATAATATCTTCGTCGGCGTAGTGCCTAACCGAGCGATATGATTGTTATTTATTGGCAAAGATAGGCAATGCAGGCAGACTGTTATAAATCTGATGTAACCTATCTTTCCCAAGGTGTAAGCTGCGACAGACAGCGTCATATTTTAATGGTTGTTTTCTTGCAGCATAAAGTTTAGTGCCCTCTGTGATGCTATCGAAACGTAGAGTTAAAGTTGAAATACTGAAAAAGGTTTTCACGTCGTTTTCGAGTTTTGTGGTTCATAATTCTTAATGATTTTTGAGTCTA
Source organism: Phlogophora meticulosa (assembly GCA_905147745.2). NCBI lineage: Eukaryota > Metazoa > Arthropoda > Insecta > Lepidoptera > Noctuidae > Phlogophora > Phlogophora meticulosa. The sequence goes on from LR990521.1 coordinate 535,463, forward strand.
AAAAGAGAAAAAGTATTATAAATTGATTGTGCTACTAATACAAAGTCTTTGGGGGAAAAAACCATTAACATTTCATCGTGAATAGTTCCATGGCCACAGTAACACATGTTTTTGATGCAGTAGGTACTGTTAACTCAAAGATCGACAGCTACCCATTTAGCTTCGTATTGTATAAAAATGTAGGCGAGATGAACCACTGTGACCCACGTGCGTGGCCGACCAACAGATGAACCGCGCCGCTAACGAGGCAACTTTCTCGTAACACGTTTTACATAGCAATGGAAAGTAGACCTAATACTGTGCCAAATTTATCTTGCATATTTTTTGTGAGTGAGTGATTTTTCCCTCGCGTCAATACGAGCTTAAACGTGTTAAATCCAAGCTCAGTATCCCCCCACTAGGCTTGATTTAAAACATAACATGTGAAGTGATACTCTTTACATGGTCCCAACTCTCCATCAGGCAGTGAGCATAATTACTCGGTACGCGACGAACGCGCGAGTTTTGTTACTTGTAAATCGATACAAATGGTATCGTGGTTGCATCCCGACGTGACTTAATGGAGTGATCAATCACGACATCTATTAGTAGTCGAGCAGCCTGCGTCACGTAGGACCTGTCCACGTCAGCTCGGAATGTACTCCAATCATAATCCCATAATACCATTACATGGATCGAACGTGATTTGAGTGCTTGTCAAAGCAACGGCATTGAAGCTGAACTAGAGTGCATTTTTAAGTTCCGTACACGAACGGTTAAAATGGATCGAATTTTTTGGTTACGGCTTGATTTTTTAGTGACAACTAGTGAGTTTGAACACATATAAAAACATGTACATTTGTACGCACATAAACTCACGGACATAGGCCTTTCCCCATGGACATGGCAGAAACTACAGAATGCCACCTGCTACGATCTTTACAATACATTTTTTGGTTCGTTTACGTTCATAGTTGTTTATAAACATTGTAAATACTGGCCAACTTCTGATAAAGTTTTTTTTAAAGCACCTGAAAGCCGCCATTTCAGATAATTGGTTTTTAAAGAAATATGAATTTCATTTAAAGATCGAGTTTCTTTAACTGTAAACTCTGACTGCTTATTAATTAGTTTTAAAGAAAACTTACACTGGTACAGTCACGAGCATAGATACGCATTTTTCAGAAGAGATTTTTTTCCTAAAGTATCAATGGAAATTTCATGATGTTTCGAAACGATTTTGTTATTAAATTGGTCTTTCCTGAAAGTTGCAAGTTGTGTGTTCGAAATTTAATCGTGTTTAAAATCGATTTTCTCATGATGTCATGAGGAAATCAATTTTAAACACGACTTGACTTTTGACTTTGATTTTGACTTTTGATTTTGACTTTTGAATTAAAATTTTGCGTAAGGGTAAGTAATTTCCAGTCAGATGTTTGACTACCTAGCTAGAAGAACTGACTTTATTTTTGTTCTTCAGAAAGGTCAGGTGTGTAGTACTCGCTACCGGCGTGCGTGTGACCAGGTACATGAACGTAAACGAAGCAAAAGGATTATGTTAATATAGTGCACATGGCGTTCTGTAGTTTTTGCCTGCCCCCATGAGAAAAGGGCGAGATTTCATGAATGTAATATATTTACGCTTGTGACTGTACATACATAAACGAGAATTGTATTTACTGTAACATACATCCAATCAGGAAGACCAATAGTCAATGCCAGTGTTGCCAATTAGTATGTACAACAGATTCGATTTCCTTGTTGAAACTAAGAAAACATTGTAACATGTACTATCGGTATCTAATGGAGGATGAAATTGCCGTAGCCCGTAGCCTGTAGCTCCTAGCTCGTAGCCCGTAGCGCGTAGCATGTAGCTCTTAGCCCGTAGCGCGTAGCATAGCAGGATTAGTTTTGCGGTAAACTTAGCTCTATCCAAGTCGTGTGCTCAACCAATGGAAATGATTTACTTTGTAATAAGTTCGAGAAGCAATTTCTAGTTAATCTGGTACAGTGTCTTAGCGGTCGCAAAGAAAATAAACGAAATAAGTATATTTTAAAATGTGTTATGTAGATAGCTTTGTTAAGCTGACCAGTGTCACTCCCACCAAACGGTTATTTCAGTTCTACTTTATAATATAAAAACTGGAAATTTCATTTTTCTGATGTTAATTTGTTGATGATCAAACGGCCTAAAAGTAGTTGTTATCAACTTAAATTACTTAAGTATATAATTGCCGATCCTATTGTGTCGATACTGAAATTAAATTAGATCGCTCCATTTATTTTTATTTTAGCTTACGCGTTGTTGCCCTGCTGAGGTAACACTTAAGCCGAGTTAATTAAGCAGGTATAAAGATTTAATATTATATTAATACGTGAAATGAATACTTCGGATGCGTAGTTCCTTTAATCTCCCTCTAATCTTGTAACACTCCACATTCATAGTTAAAACTTAAACATGGAAGTTTACCCATTACGTTATTAGTTATTTCAAACTTTCTCATAACTTAGATTTGTCGTGATCGTGACAGAATATGTTCTTCTGTACGTCAGTCAAACCAACAGTTGCACTGATGTATTTAAGCCACGTCATGGTGCCTTCCCAATTCACCTAAAGATTTCATTATCAAGGGCTCCCATCACTTCCGAAACTTGTTGGGTATTGTGGAATCAAACGTACAAGGAAAATCGTGAATCGTTACCGCAATATGAGACGCATAAGTACCGCATTTGTCCCACTTTCATCCTAAAATTGCGATATACTGGTAGTTCTTTTGCTTTTATTTCGTGTAAATAATATACAATAATTGTGTTAAGATTTATGTGTTATGTGTGTATTGTATGACTGACTGCTCCGTTGGTCTAGTTGTTACAAGCGCGACTGCTAAGTTAGAAGTTAAGGTTTGATTCACAAGTTGGACAAACCGTAATTTAGTTTGTCGTAGTATTGATTTGGGCTCGCTCATGGCAATAGACTCACCCTTTACATGGAACTTAAAAATAACTGCCAAAATGTGGTGATTTTAGAACCTAATAACCCTTTACCCGGCCCCGCAATTGAACCCAGAACCTCATTCTCAGCAGCAGCGCTAACGAACACATGAAGCAGTTCATGTAATGTAATGTAAAAAAAATGGTGTTTAATAAAGAGTACTTAATCTTTCTTTCATCAAATATACCCAGTGACATATTGCAGCATGCGTCCTGCGTGATATATGTATGTTATATGTGAGTTCTCGATAAACGAAGCGGCATCAATCATTTAAAAGCTTTCATTCGTAAACATGTCTAGTTGTGATGAATGGTGCCTAGCGTGGAGGTAGGTTTTAGCATTCCACAAATTTTTAATTAGACTGGTACTTCAATATATAGTTTATTAAAAAAAAGTAAATTACTGTCTATTTATAAGATTTTTTTTCAATTTAACGAATACAATTTTGGTCGGGGTCATGCATGGCCCCTATGACGCTCCCGTTTAACTGAAGAAATTCAACACAGTTTGAGCAATTCCTAGGAGTATGGAATAACTAAAATAACTGAAACCCTCTTTGAGGATCACTGTACTCTTCATTGTAAATTAATTTCACTATGGGAACTAAAGCCTCATCAAAAACAAACTTTGTAAGTATGTATAATATTATTTTTTCTATAATATATTTGGTTTTCGTTTAGTTAAATTATACATTAGCTGTAGAAAAAATTCATAGTAAAGTGTTAAAAAAAACATTGACAGTTGAATTTCCACGTCATTGAAAATTATGATTTCACTTCTGAATAAAACAGGGGCGATTACATCAAACAGGTTCTGGATACAGTCAGATGTACACACAAATTATTCCGCGTGGAAGTCCACAAACAGCATCAGTAATTATTACCAATCATCATAATTTATCATTCTTACCTGCGCCACTTTTTAATTTGCATTACCTTTTGGTGTTAATATACATATATTATACCTACTCAAATACAAGTTTATAAAAATAATGACGCCCGTACCTTAAAAAAATGCTTCTTCAAAAAATGACTCTTCACGTGGCTGGCCTTTTTTTTGGCCAAAGAATCAGCATTGCCATTCAACGTGGCAATGCTGCCAGCCTTCACTCGGCACTTTTCCCGTTGACAACAATGCGGATGAATTTTTCGATGCCCTGTGATTATTTATTTTATTTTATTTCTTCATATATTAATAATTGTATCATTTTAATGAAATAAACGTATTCTTCAAAAATGTTATTATTCTGTATCAGATTTTTAAATAGTATTATAATAATATAGAAACTCAATGCAGTCCACAATGTCATAATATTAATTTTAAAAGTAGTAAATAGGATAAGTAAATAGAAGCATGCCATGAGGCAGAATGTATAAGGATCAAACATATTGTAACACCTAATTGTACTAATTACCTACATTCTAAGCAAATAAATAAATTTATCCATCTATCTATCTATCCGTTCCAATAATGTCAAGTTTAGCAACGGTTTAGCTGATAAGCATAAGCAGATCCCAAAGCTACCACTCCTGTTTAATCATTAGGTTTCCAGTACACAACTAGTTTACATAGAGATCTACTATTTTTAATCTTGTCTATGGTTTTTGAAGTCAAGTTTGGAGCCCGCAAATTTTGTAAGAATTCTGTAGGCACCACGCAACATTTGCCTGAGCACTAGGTATTGCCTAATCGTGACGTACTTTTATGATTGCCTCGTGGCTGGAAAAATGTTTCTTTACGCTCAGTCCTAGCATTATTGATGCTAATGCATGACATGACAGCACGGTTGGCGCAGTGGCTGAGCGATCGACTGCTGCGCCGCGTGTCGTGGGTTCGATTCCCGCACGGAACAAATATTTGTATGGCCTACAGATAGTTGTTCCGGGTCTGGCTGTTCGTGTATGTGACTTTAAATGTTTGTAATCGCACCCACGACACAGGAGAAATTCCTAGTGTGGGGCAACGTTTTTAAAAAAAAAAAAAAAAAAAAAAAAAAAAAAAAAAAAAAAAAAAAAAAAAAAAAATATGCAATTTCTGAATGTAATCGTTCAGATGTTGCCTACATAGTTGTGTTAGTGACAACGGACATTAAGAGGGCGTAAGTCAGAAAAAACCCAAAAGTGCTCTCCGTCATGAATTAATATCAATTAATTATCCAGTTAGTATCCTTATATACATTTTTCGTGATAATTTTCTTTGAAGGAAATTTTATTAATTGGCTTTTGAGGACCCCAGAAATGATTATATAGTTGCTGATTCAGTTTATTTTTTATAAAATGGTCTTGCCTATTTCTTGTTATATCATGCTGAGTGGCTGTTTTGTTTTGTATCCGGCCTAGATATCTCGGTTACACAGAATAGCGACAATACTACCCACTCGACTAAAACTGCAAGGCTTCCTTGCCTAAGCTGTTAATTTCAACCTTGCTCTCCTAAGCTGCCGAAACAGCTCCACGCTCCAGCGGCGGAGTCTCGGAGTCAAGTGCGCGATCGATAGCAGGGCTTCACAAGGCTAAGACGCAAGCCTGGCTACCAAGCCCTCATTATCTCATTAGGGAGCAGCGCCGATTGATCCAATGACAGTTGGCACGATTGACGCATGGCCATGACTGACTGACAGTTTATAGGTGATTGGAGAGGATTCCACATCTGTAGCAAAGGTAACGTTGAACGCAATAATTAATATATATAAAAAAATAAAAAATTTAAGGTTAAAAGTAATAATTTGAAAATGTGAATTTTTAATCAATTGACTTTTGAATGGTACTATTTGACCGCATAATAATGAATATAATGGACATAATTTAATTTATTTTTGACATTGTATAATATGTCTTGACATCAATTACTATTTATTTCTTGTGTATTTTGTAATGCAATTTAAAATGACTAACTAAATGCAATTAAATGTAATTTCTATACCTACACAATTTGTACGCCGTTATTGGCAAGACATGGATGCTCACAACATATTAATGTACTACCTTGCATGTCTGATTAGTCAGTTTATGTAAGCGCATGTTTGACAAATAAATTATATTTTAACGCCAAATTACCAACAAACAATTTTTTTTCTATTTTTCGTTGCTTGGCAGTTAAGGTGTCAATTAAAAAAGGTTCAAATGCTAGAATAGTTTTATTGTAGCATATCCTGGCATTGGTTTTTCATCGATAAATAATCCTTAACAGTGTAATATTCCTCAATAGTTTTGAAATAGTACAAGTTCGTAAAAGTATTTTTCTGAACTGCTCCAGTGTTTGTGGCTTTATTTAAAAGTGTAAGCAGGTGAAGTCGTTCCCTTGCTACCTACCATGTATTGTGCATAATACACTACATGATAGGTAATAATTTTGATAATCATTATTTAGTGGTCGTTCCTAAGAAGGCAATTATTTTGTCATTGGTTTGGAATACATTCATTTTTAACGGCATATTTTCAGATTTCTTTTAACTTTCTACATACGATTTCATTAAGCGTATGAGATTTTTGTCTGCAATATAATGTAATTGCAGCCCTCTTACTACATAGATGCATTAATAATGTACATATAAAAGAGTAAAAAAAGTGCACATCTTCACAATGACCTTCGACATGGTTCCCTTTCAGTTCCTGATGAACTTTAAGCTATGGGAAAGTGATAAATGCAGCTTGCCATACGCGGGAGTATTATTTATCTTATATATATGAATCATTACACTCCTGGAACGTTTGGCGTTCTTCAAGGCAGTGTTTTGGGGCCAGGCCAACTTCATTTCTGGCATACGCATACACCCTAAATACGGTAGTGCTAGCTTAGAGTGTCTGTCCAGCCCTTCGGGGAATACAGGCGTGGTATTATGTGTACTAGCTAAGAGTGATTCCACTTCTAATGCAACGGATAGGGATCGAACTCCAAGTCCGAGTGTCGAAGGACAGTAATATTAAGCAGTATAATTAAATGTGTTCTCGATGAGAATAAATTGTCTTTGACCCGAACTCCTTACCTCTCGTTCCAAAATAAACTCAGTGATCACTCCATGATCGTGGCGGCATGGGATTACAACCTCAGAATTTGCGTTGCTGTTTTTAATTCAAATCCGTTTTTACCGACAACCCGTGTGGTGGCTATTCCCGTGAGAACTGATTTATCACACATTTTTATCTTATTATCTTACCTGATCCTGATCGCTTAACTTTCTATCATATATAAAATAGATCGATATCGTTTAACCTGTATTTACTGGTTATATCTATCAATCATCTTTGCATCCCTTTTGAGGAACATTGTCCTCACGGAGGGCTGTGAGAATTTGCATAGGTAATGTTTATATGAAGAAAAAATGCAGAAATCTAAAACTATCGAATTTGGACCAGTGGATGACGAAAAGGACCATAAAGTATCCAAAACACGGGCAGTTACTGCTGTTAACAATCGCATAAAATCCAAGAAAAAGTTGAATATCAGAACGTTAACTGTTTATGTCCTCTGACCAGGTGGGATGACGATCTGCGAAAGACTGCAGGCAGATGCTGGATGCGGCAAGCTGAAGACAGGGCGCTATGGCGCTCATTAGGAGAGGGCTATGTCCAGCAGTGGACTAGTATAGCCTGATGATGATGATGATGAAACTGTTTATAATAATAATAATATTCTTTATTTTCGGACAACAAAGATCCAGAGTGTTAGTAAACAATATACTTATTACTAGTGTTAGTAGTTAAAATGAAATTGAGAAAAACATAGAATAAATAGCATTGTGAGAAGGACCTCCCCAAATTAATGTTTGGTGATTGTCTTCTCACAAAACTTTTAATAATTGGTGAGTCAATACTCTCCGCCAAAGTTTATGTGTGTAACAGTAAAGTAACAAACAGCTCGGCAACAGGTAACAAGATAGCTGTTAATGTTGTAACGCCCTGTGTAATAAAGGTGGCGAGCAAATCGTGCGTTAGTGTCGTCTCCTCGAGAGCTGTGGGATGCGAGCCGGCCGCGGCGGAGCATTTAATATTATGATCGCGGTGGTGGCTGCCACACCGCCACCTGTCACCGACCACGCGGCTGGAACTGACAGACGAGTTACCGAGCAGAAAGTATAAATACTAAACTGGTTTAGTTTGCGGTTACGAGTATCTAGGCGTTATTGGAATGAAACGTGTGGAGGCATCAAGTTGAAAATAATATCAAGTATGTAGGTATTAAGAAATTAGGCTTTTAAGCCAACACAATAAAAAATAGGGCCTTTTATGCAACATAAATAAATAAATAAATAATCCTGGACAATCCACACAGCATCATCTAGCCCCAAGCTAATCAGAGCTTGTGTTATGGATACTAGATGACTAATATACTTAATACAATACATTACATAGATATATATTTTTTATTATACATAGCAAATATCCATAACACCCGGAACAAATCTTTGTAGATCGTACAAACATTTGTCGCAACCTCCTGCGTCGCAGGCGGACCGCGCCACATCGGTCGTCATATATATATTATATACTGCATATTTTGATACTGAAAGCAAATCAAAACCCATGGTACTTCCGATGAACTAGAATAATGACATTTGTAGAGGAGCAAGGTCTCACAGTACAAATGAAGGAATAAGCTCGAAATTTGTTTTTTTTTTGCAATTACTATCTTATATTTTTACAAGTAAGGTTTGTCCTTCAAACCTACTTACATCCTACTTATCCCGGACAAGTGCGAGTCTGGACTCCCACTTGTCCGGTTTTTTATACGTATGTATAACTGTTGTCTCTTTTGTGAACTAGAGGAGATAGGTGACAAATGACTTTATATTTCTCGCATAAGTGCAATACATACATAAGTCAATGGTGTAAGTTTTGTCAGTTATTCCGTAGTAACACCAATACATAGTGACATAGTGTAGTTTTGTATACAAACCGTAAAAGCATGAATTTAGTGTCACCTTTGGTGAAACTTGAACACATCGACCCGACACCCAGCGACACACTACTGAATATTGTAAAGAGTTGGGAAAATATGGTGAGGTGCTCGCCCAAACAAATACAGGACGAATGTATCCGGAGCAGAATTATTGACGGCAGTAACTTCTCACCGTACCAACTAGAATGTTTTTTACCAAGCGCATTCTTTTTTAGGGCTATGCCTGTATCGGACACACATAAATTGCTTGTAAATTGTGCCTTTGTTCACAATTCTCTGGCTGAGTTATTTTGTTAGGACTTATTTGTTATTTTCTAGGACTTATTTCTTATTTAAATTCTGAGAAACACATGTCAATATTTTAAAATGGATATTTCGTGATGAGATCTCCTCTCATGCACAAAGCAAGGCAAGTACCATCCTGACTTTTCCAGTAGGAATGTAGATTTTTTACGTACTTGTGACGTAGCCACCCCCACTCTCCAACTTAAATGCGTTTTATGTAATTGTTAAGTCATTTCTTATTAATATGATAGAAGATAAAACAAGTGTCTAATATATTATTATTATCTGACTGCAGTCAATATTTTAAAATGGATATTTCGTGATCTCCTCTCATGCACAAAGCAAGGCAAGTACCAACCTGACTTTTCCATTAGGAATGTAGATTTTTTACGTACTTGTGACGTAGCGACCCCCACTCTCCAACTTAAATGCGTTTTATGTAATTGTTAAGTCATAATATATTATTATTATCTGACGGACTAAATATATATTTTTCATCATACCTACTCTAAATTTATTTTAGACAGAGATATCGGCGATGGAAAACATCGTGAGGAAACCTGGACTTGTAATTTATACAACCTTATTTTTTTGTTGACAGCAAACCTCATAAGGGGTCATTGTACTTATCATTATGAATAACTTTCACTAAGGGACTAACGCTGAGTTTAAAAAAAAACAGGTGTTCAGTACATTTTCTGTTTCTTAGATCGACACAATGTATGGAAGTGCTGTTTGTTTAAGCGATTTCTGTGTTGGTGAGCCAATAAATGAAGAGCGTAATGATGACCCCTTAAGAGGTATGCTGTCAACAAAAAATGAGGTTTTATAAGCCTTTAGTAAGCGTGGTGATTAATATTCGTACCTTATCTGTATGAGGAGTGGCCTTTCACTGCAGTGGGGCAGTAAAAGGTTGTTTTTTTTTTATAAATTGAATCATTTGATAGTTACTTTGCATCATCATCTGCCTTACCTTTTCTCTATGTCTGGTTCGGCTTCCAGTCTTACCGGATGCAGCCGAGTACCAATACTTTACATGGAGCGACTGCCCATTTGACCTCCACAACCCAGTTACTAGGCAACACGATACCCCTTGGTAAGACTGGTTGTCTGAAATCTGGACTTTTGACTTCTAACAACTGTCAACTGCCTACTGGTAAAATGAAACCGGGCGGACATGACAACCTATACGATTCTTAATTGATTCAATTTCCTCCCGTTACTTGCATGGCGGCCTCCGCTATGATATAACAGCCGATAAGTATCGATCAAACGAGCAAATGAATTGATCGTGCATTTTTTATAAGTTGTGCCCATATTCAAGACATATTAACCATTAAGTGGTTACTAAATAGCACGTTCATGGAATTGGCTGCGTACTGCTGAGCATTTGAACCTTCTTGAATATTTATCAGTTCATGCTATGTGATATAAACTCTAATATATAATTTAGAAGGGATTAGACAGCCGTTGGCGGACGAGCTTTTGCCACGTTACGTAGTAGTAGTAGTGGTAGTCAATTTAGGAATAAATACTTTAAATAATATCAAATGATAACTTACCTATAAACCTCACTAGTTTTCAAAAATATTAAACTTTTGAAAATACCAATTTACAGGTTTAAATAATACCATTTCATATTTTTAAGTCCCGATAAAAAGAAGTTTAAGTTTAAATTGTGTATCTGTGTGTCTGTCTGTGGCATCATATCTCCCAAATGAATGAACCGATTTTGATGTGTTTTGTTCTGATTAAAATCTGTCATGATCGAGTTGGTCCTTAGCTATAATTTGTGAAGATCTGTTCTGGTGTTTGAAGATCATCAACTCATTTCCATCTTGCCAAAAGGATATTACGAAATTTCACAGGTCTGAGTGATTTAAATGTTGTGTACTGTTATAATAAAATAACTGGAACTAATTGGGTTCTACAGCATCACTACTACAACACTATCGTACCCCTAATATAGAGTATAAACCATAAGTTTTGCATTAAGTAATTGCTCATTAGATTCTGGCTTTCTTCCTTGTTAATACATTGTAATTTAATTATTCGTAAACGATTTACGTTTCAAACTACAATATTAATCTTGACATCTTCCTAATCATAATTTAATCTCGCATCATCTCCGAGATAATGAGTAAGCAGTAAAGGTAATGTTATCTGTATAGATAAAACACATAGATAGCTGCAAACAGATAGCTAATCCGCTTTCCCCATCTGATTCTTATTTTTGTGCTCATCTTTTGTTTTTATTCGCCTTCATAAAAGGAAGTGGCATAAGTCCGTGTTTTGTATTTTTACCGTCAGTTTTGCCACTGTACATTTACAAACATAAATACATTACTCTTAAGAAAAAGGAATATAATTTCACAGTCATTTAACGTGTACAACTTTGAGAGAAGACTTATTTCGTAGTAGTATGGTTTAAAAGTACTATGTTAGTAATGCCATAAAATTTATATTACCTTAGGAGAAAAAGCTTTTGAAATTGCTATGCTCGTGAGTGTACTTTGAACCTTGTTTCTTTTCTTTGTTCTTTTGACAAGTGGAGGATTTTTCAAAATGGCAATATATGAAAAAACCCTAGAAATGTATACCTACTTTTGTTTTAAAAATATAAATTTATTTGTTTTTCTGTACTGAGTTCTAAGATACTTTTTTAGGGTTCCTCATCAAATGGTAAACCCTCTCGGTTCGACTTCGTCTGTCCATCTGTTTGTATGTCTGTCTGTTACGGCTGCTTCTTTAAGGAACTACTAATGAATTTTTAATTACTTAATGCTTGCTTGCTGTCTAAATCAAAGAATAGTAAAAATATTTCAATTGATTAAAATAGTAAATTTTAATTTGAAAATGAGAAAACATTTTTCTTACTAAGGATAAATGAGTACAACTCGCTGTTTGCCGCTTTTTTCTTTATATTTTTAACCGATTAGTTTTGGTATTAAATGTTATATACTGAAAAACAAACGTGTTCGTTTACAATAATGCACATAAACAAGCATATATACATAAGCATCTTGAAAATATGAAATTTGGGACAATAGTAAGTATCGAATATTGACAGGTGAGGAGGCGATCACCGTGGGCAAACCGTTGATCACCGTTGTCACTTTGACGACACTGAGAACCTTTTGCAAAGGTTTTGTAAGCTGAGCAATTATTCGGGGTGGGTTTTTGAGACGGGTAGTAAGTACGTTAGCAGTATTAGTACGGACAAACATTCTTTTGTTGACGTTCTTAAGTGACTGTCGTCGAGGACAGAACCTTCTCAGGACGTCAAAAAATGAAAGTGATTAAATAATAATACCATCCTGTTCCTGCCCCACTGCAAGGCAAGAGTCCTTATCTTCACATACAGAGAACGCGAGAGCATTAGTCACCACGCTTGCTCAACAATGTTTGCTGTAAATGTTTTTTTAAATGAATGTAAACAAAGTAAAGTTTCACGAATATTTTCGCCGGGCGTACCGCTTTGTCTTTGACAATCAGAGAGACTTTGAAATATACGAGACAAGTCTAAATAAAAGCTTCGAGATTATATTACAATTGAAATCGTTTGCACTCACTTTGTTGTTCTTTGTTTACTTTGGTGCGAGCTGAATTATTTGATAGGTATTTAAAAATAGTGGGTGTACTATAAGTCTACGTCTGCTTAACCCTACGAGGAATACAGGCGTGATGTTATATTTTTTTTAATAAATGTTGTAAATGTAAAGTTAATATAGAAGGAGAAGTCGAAAAGATAATATTTTACAGTGATCGCGTGTGAGGTGACACGAGCTGAATATGACAGGCTCCCGTACACTCCCATACACTCCCCTAACTCCATTATAATGATTTGGTTAGTCAGATGCGACGTGGAACATAATGGAATTAAACTCAGCATTGATATATTGCCCGCAGCATCTACCTCTGCGGGCTCCGGGAATGTAATGCTGCTAGAAGTTACAACTGACGCTAGTGATGTGAATGAATCCACGAAGTTTATAATGGAACTGAAGGTAGCTTCACACATAGAGGTGCATCCATCGCGGTCGCACAAAGAACATTGTCCAAAGTTTGACGCGTGCAACATCAAGTGCTCGCGTTACGACTCTGATGTGCCTCAGCTTTGTGGGGACTTCACACGTACTCACCGAGCCTTTTGAAGCGGAGGAGCGCTCTCACCGTCCTCCACATGACTTAGCTGAACTTCAGAGGCGGGATCACATCACAGAACATCGCGGCAACTTTACAGAACAGTGAAATAATAGTCGATGACGTGCGCCACGTAGAACAGCACGCAGGTGGCGATGTACATGAACACCAGTATCTGGATGAGCATGGTGCTGCGCTCGCGGCCGCGCTCCTACTGGCCGCACGGCCGCGCTGGCCGGCTGACCAGCGAAGCCCTACTGCAAGGTGAATGCTGAACAAATGCCAATTACACAATGATCCGTTACGTAAAGTGATACGTGGCCGGCGGATAGTGTTCGCAGGGGACACTATTAAGTCGTGTGTAAATCCGTGTGATCGCTATCGTGTGCGGTGACGGCGTGTGTTCGAGGAAACGCGGTGCGCTGCTGTGATCCATCATCTTATATGTGCATGTGGTTGATTGATCGGGAAGCTCGCATACTTTGTGCTGTTGTTCTTAAGGAGCGTCAGTAGGTACTTGGATAGTGGTGTATCATTACCACAGTAGAAAATTCGGTCACTCCACATAAGCCCCCGACACTTGTCCCTTGGCGTCACTTCCTGACTAAACATTGTCTTGCTGTCTCGCTCTCGTGCTGCTATAAATATTTAGGGTGATTTTGCGACGACTCCACATTGACCTTAGCGCCTAGTCTGTAAGTTTATAAACGTCTAGCTGTGCCCCACGGGTTCACCTAAGGGTCCTTAGGTCTATAGCGTGACTCTAAATAGCCAAGAATCGGGTTATCGTTAACTTCCGCTCCGAGGGTTCCGTACAAATGGTAAGAAATACTTAATTAAAAATAGATGATTAAATAGTAATAATGATTTTCGTTTTTTTCCCTTTACTGTGAGACCTTATTTCTTGTCAAATTTCATGATTTTAGGTTAAAGAGAGTATATTTGTTTGCATTTATGTCGATATGGTCGCATAGATGGGCGTATATTAGGTCTTTACCTATGAAATTGCCGTTCTGCAGTACTGGCCATTTCAAATCAAAATATTTTTTGTTTGGCTAAGAATTCTAATTTCAAATTAATTTTATTTTAAAAACATGGATTTTTTTTCCAAAAGTAGTCATTTGTTTATTGATTAGTGTTACATTTTCATCGCATTTAAATCTTTTTCGTCATCATGGATACGTTAAAAATTCGAGTAATTATGGAATATGAGTACCGTCGTGGCAGCAACGCGGCACAAGCGGCACGCAACATCAACGACGTTTACGGAGCTAACACTACAAACCAACGCACTACCTGTTATTGGTTTGCTCGCTTCCGTTCTGGAAATTTCGACCTGAAAAATGAACCTCGCGGTCGTCCGAAGACTTTGGTCGACAATGACGAATTAAAGGCGATTGTGGAAGCTGATGATACACAATCTACGGCTGAATTAGCAGCAGCTTTCGACGTTAGCGTCAAAACAATATTGGTCCATTTGCGTCAAATTGGCAAGGTAAAAAAGCTTGACAAATGGGTGCCCCACGAACTCAATGATCGCCAGCGCGAAGTACGCGTCGAGACGTGCCTTGCACTGCTCAACAGACACACAAATGAAGGAATTTTGAACCGCATTGTTACCTGCGATGAAAAATGGATTCTGTTTGATAACCGCAAGCGCTCAGCAAGTTGGTTGGATCCTGGTTCAGCACCTAAACAATGCCCTAAACGAAAACTTACCCCAAGAAAAGTGATGGTCACTGTTTGGTGGTCTAGCGCCGGTGTGATTCAACACAGCTTCTTACCAAACGGGGTGAGCATTACTGCAGATGTGTACTGTGAAGAATTGAACACAATGATGGAGAAGCTGGCACATCTCCAACAGGTCAATCGCTCGTCTCCGCTGCTCCTGCACGACAACGCGCGACCTCATACTGCACAGCAGACGGTCTCCAAGTTGCAAGAACTGGGGTTGGAAGCTCTCCGTCATCCGCCCTACTCACCAGACCTTGCGCCTACAGACTACTACTTTTTCCAGAATTTGGATAACTTCTTGGCGGGAAAAAAATTCAATACCCGAGAGGCAGTACAAAATGCCTTTGAAGAATTTGTTGCCTCCCGTCCAGCTGATTTCTTTAAGAAGGGCATCAATAAACTGCCACTGCGTTGGCAAAGATGCATTGATTGCATGGGTGATTACTTCGATTAATACAAATAAAAAATACATGAAAAAAATTCATTTAAATTTTTTCATACAAAACGGCAATTTCATAGGTAAAGACCTATTATTTTTATTGCGTTGACTTAGACGATTGATTTTTTTGGAACTCTGGGGAGCGAGGTCTTACGTATTTCTTATTAATTTTTACTTGAGACCGACAAACAGACAGACAGCGGGACAACGAAGTGATCCTTTAATCTTAGCATATTGATACACATAAAGGCAATTAAAATAACCATATTCTTGTACTACAGATGGCTGGATAAGGGTTCCATTTTTTATTATACAGAACCGTAAAAAAGGACGTCTCCACAGTGACACGAATACTGACACAAAGAGAGGAATTTATTTATTAGTTGAAATGATTGTTCCTTTGTACCTAGGTAGTTGTTTAGTGAATACTGGGAACTCAACATAGCGCTTGTTGTCTTGAATACGTAGAATTGTCTAAAAGGGTACGTCAATATTGAAAGGTCGCAATGTCTAGGTACCGTCAGGTGTGTTCATATTAATGTCTATTATTTGCAGTACACGTTGAGGTCTTGAGACTAACGTACGAATATTCTAATGGTCTGTTACTGTAGCTTCACTGTCCTTAATAAAATAAATAAATTGTTTGGACTAACACAACAATCAACTATACCCAAACTAAGCATAGATTGTACTATAGCGACTATTTAACGGATATACATACTTATATATAGATATAAAATCCATGGCTCGGGAACAAATGCTCGTGCTCATCACACAAACATTCGCCCCTTAAGGGATTCGAACCCGCGACGCCGGGCTTCGTAGTCCGGAGCGCGAGCCACTCGACCAACGAGGTTGCCGAATGGATTATTATTCTAAAAAGGTTGTGTTTTAAGGAGATCTAGTTGAATGAATACATGTCGTGCTTGATTCTCGTACTCAATAAGTGATTTACACTTCTTTATTTACTACAAATAAATAATTAAAAATCATCTGAACCTACGGCATATAACGGACTAAATAAACCTTTTAGTTACTGAGAGCTATTCAGCATACGGTTTGCTTTGAAAACAAACATTACACATCGAAGCTACGCAGCTACGCCGTAGCATTTAGCTACGAGCCTACGAGCCGTAACTGCAGATCCGGTACTTTGATCTGTGTGAACGATGCAGCGGGAGTGACCTAGGAATGTAATGCAGCCGCTTGGTGGACGGAACGCGGACGGTAATGGTAACGGTAGCAAGTTTCCACTCGGCCACAGATTCGTACCGCAAATCGTGATATACTGACGTCATCACATCAGTATGGCTAGCTGAAATTACCAAGCAACTGAGTGTTAGGTGGTAAACTAATTATCTTTGTTCGGACATAAATAAAAGTAGTGGTTGCTCAGTGGTCGAAACTCGATCGTATTAGCTTTCTGCACTGCTTCTTTATAACTTTAACTATGCCAAAATCTCATACTTCACCGTGCGCGCAATATTCTTAAAAATAACCTGAAAACTAATAAAATATGTTTTATTGGCAAGCTTTCGCAACAAGTTTTATTTATATACAAATATGGAGATGTCAGTTCCAACTGCTTATACTACAAATGTTACTATCTTAAAATAAAATACCTGCTAATACAAAAAAGGTAAGTATATGTATGTATAAAAAAACAAATCCAATTGAAAAATTATGTGGAAACAGTTAATTAGCACTGCCGGCAGTAGTTCATTAATTAGGTCTGACTAGGGACAGCAATAACTCACTGATGTAATTGGCAGTCGACGGTAATTGGCTATGCGGTTCCCCGTAACTCGCAGTTCACGGCTTTCGATCGAAACACAAATACTACAGCGTTCAATCATGATTGAATAATTAATAAACTTCATGACATATATACTGAGGAACCTTCTTTGGAGAAGGAAAGATGCAAGAGAAGGTTATGGGGTAGACATAAGCCCAGCAGAAGGAAAATACCTACATGTCTTCATCTGCCTAGCACTTTTCTCAACAATGTTGAGGACGGTTTCTAGTCCAACCAGCAGAAGGCAGCTGAATTCCAGTATTTTACATCGAGCGACTGCTTATCTGACCTCCACAACTGTCCCAGTAACTGGGCAACACGATACTGACTTGATTTGTCAGACTTACGGGTTTCTGACTACCCGTAACGACTGTCAACTGTCGAGTTGTTTGCATGCAGGATATTATATCTGTCAATGATCTCTTCCGTCATCTACAAATGACAGCCGACACCAACTGCTTATCGTGCTTTACGAGGCACAGAAGAGTCTCGATATGTAATGATCGGGCACCCCTCCATAATGTGATATTGGCAAGCGTAGATTAACCTACAATCGATCCGGGTGGCTTATTTTATTTAGCCACAAACTATGTTTGCTATGTAATTTATGAATACTGCCAACACCATGAGAGAAAGGCGTGAGTTTATGTAAAGTGACTGTAGAAATAATAGAACTGTGGGTTTACAATGCGGGGCAGCTCATCCCAGTTGGAAAACCATGTGAAGTATAAAAGCTTGTGGGCGTGTCCGCTTTTCTGGACTGTCAATTGACTTCTGATATGACTGTCAATGTCAAGACCGAACTCCGAGCTCTGATGAGGCAGCCATGTTGTAAATGGAGCAGTTGACTTTGGATCTTGGTGACGTGCGCGTGCAACCACGTGCTCGGTGGACGTTACATTTTGGATGCATCTCTTTTAATCTTGCCGGTTATTTTGTGAAATGTTTGATTCAATTATCATCATAAGTGACGATATTCTTATCCTACCCGATAATCCACGCCTACCTGAACATGGAGAACACATTGAATGAAACTTCTACCACTTTAAGCTTAATGCCACCATGTTGATAGAAAATGTTTTGTTTCTGTTTTACCGTCGTATACAAGGTGTAATTAAAAGAACTGAAAACCTCTTCAGGAATATCATCATTATAACTAACTTCTAGTAGATATGGGTCCATTTGTGATTTCAAGGTTGTTTCCATTGTAAAACTTGTTCGTAATGTGTACAATGAACTAGTAACATGTCTTCAGTTTTTTCAATAACAGCTTACATAACAAGCCTTCCAGATTGAACCTCGAAATTGAAATTAGGGCAGGCATCCAGTAATTTCATATTCCGTCCGTTGAACAGAAATCGTGGAAGACTTTGAAAAGGCTAATTAATCTTAATTGGGACCTCGGAGCAAAAGGAATACCGGCTAAGGTCAGTAATGCCTCACTGGAAGATGTTATTTTCCTTCCGTCAACGGTAAAAAGGTAAAATAAACCACGCCGTTCACCGGATGCATAAGAATTTGTGTTATGCCAATTGTTGCGTCACATTTGAAACGCCTTCGCGGGCGTTTCACTACACTTAACATCACGCCTGAATTTCCCAAAGGGTAAGCAATAGATGTACCATAAGTAATAAGTATTTATTTGCATCAACAGAAGATACAGCTATTGACCATTACAATTACATACTTATGACTTAATTATAACACTCACTTAAACTTGTCGCAACTAGCACCCTTGTCAAGTTACCGGGACAACTTGTATTATGGTACAAGTCAACACACACACAGTTACATGTTCTGAGGCACATTTCAGACAAGCTTAAACCCCATGTAATTCCCCTATTAGCGAGCCTATTGTGACAGATGGAAAAACCCAATAAAACTTTGCTCGGCCCATGAATCGAACCCAAGGCCTCATGCTTAGCAGTACCACTTGCTACCACTACACCAACGAAGCAGTCAAGTCAAGGTGCTCCCATATATCCACGCACACTAGCGGCACTTTTGTAGAGAGAGCAAGCGTAGTCAAAAATATGGTATAGATAATTATCACTCTTATCTCCCCCATCTCTCGCGCATGTCCGGTCTGGCTAAATTGATAGTTGATTTAATCTGAGTCAAACTAGTCACTCATTTGTCAATTAAATAGCTTAAACAATAGACTGGCGTGCCCCGATCCTGGTAAACTGGACTCGAGAGGGCTGAAGATTGACTGTATTCGGTTTATTTGAAACTCTGACAAATGGGCAGCTAATAGTTTTGAACAGTAACTTATGTTGTCAGACGTTCCTGAGTTAATGAGTTATCTCGTTCTTTATACTCAATGTGGTCGAGGTTCTGTACATACGCTGAAATTTTATTGGCTTTGTCCCGTAGCGTCTCGGTAGCATAATAGATTGTTCATTTAAAAAAAATCCTCAAAAAATTGCAGATTATCAATTGTGAACAACGTAACTCCAAAAATATTGATTTTTTAAGTTTCACTTTACTTTTTGATGGTATTTATTACTGAGAGCAAATCGTTCTACCGCGGGGAAAAAACATTAATATTTCACTCTGTATATGTAGGTACCTATGTAAATCATTTTACATCCATTTAGTTATGACCGAAAACAGGTTACTTCGTGAGATAAAAAAAGTAATTCCTTAGCCAACAATACTCACTGGTCCTCTGTTGTCCGTTAACGACTGTCGCGTTGGGCACGGCGAGCCTGTCGCCCTCGTTGTTGTTGACATGATGCAGCGGCAGTTCCACACCATCTGAGCCTCCGGGCCACGCCATGACACACCGTACATCACTGGCTCACACCCGCATCACTAGCACACGCGCGAACAAACACGCCATGTATCACTTGAACACAATTGTAGTCGCTTGCACCAATGTCCAGCCTTCACGTTACGAGAGTTTGTCTTGTGGGATTACATTAAAATGATTTTGTTTTATGTATAGAAGTTGTACTGTGGATTGAATATAATGTGTCATTTAATATGCCTATGTACAGTAGCTGGCCATTAAATATTTAATGACTAGCTACAGTACATAGACCACCTATTGTGCAAAGCATATGCCTTATCGAGCCTATCACAAAGGCTTACACAACCTTAGTTTATCACATTTAAATATTTTGATGCGAGTAATAAAATAATGATAATTACGTAAGTGTTATTTACATGCACAAAAGAAAAAGAAAGTGTCACAGGGTATCAAAAAAATCAAAGTGCTCAAAGGGCTGGCAGTAGTGCCACGTTGAATGGCAGTGCTGATTCTTTGGCCAAAAAAGGGCCAGCCCTCCGGTCACGTGAAGAGTCGACCAACCGCTTGGCGATGTCCCGAAAAACTAGATGGACACACTGACCCCTAAGGCCCTAGTGAGTCAATAAAATATGTACTTTTTTGTTTTAGTATCATTAGTAAAATAGGGCAACACAAAGTTCTCTAAAATAATTCATGGACACTGCTTACACCTCTCTCAGTGCGTGTAACATTCATTCGCGAAAAAAAACTATGAAAATCTTAGCCAGGTACCTATACTTTACATTATTGTGTGTTAGATTATTACCAAACGAATAGATAAACACGATGTTTATACCTGAGTGACAGATACGCCTTACAAAGGCGAAATATCTCCAGAATTAGGTGTGTCATGTGATAACGTACCTACATACATAGGGTCGCGTACCATAGTAGACATTATAGATTCGAGAGAACGTAGGTAAAATAACTGAGTAGGTTAAGGATGTTACTATGATATCACTCAGCCAACATAGGTACGCTAACTTTAATAGTGAAAGTGAGATAGGACTGCGCGCTATTTCAATTACCACTAAGGAATTCTGAAGTACGTTTTGTAAGTAAAATACTCAGAACTGATACTGTAGCTTGTGAAGTGGATCGGCTGTCGGATTCTTGAGAGTTTATAGGTACTTGCTTTAACAAGTATGGCATCAATTCCTCGAGTGGCTTTCTTTTTGAGTATTGCACCGTCTGTGGATGATGAGACCCATGCAACTTAGAGATAGAAACATAATATTTTGAAGCTAAGTTACTTTAAGTTCGCTTAAAAAAACATTTCTATATATTTCGGAGTTTTTGTTGAACTAAGCCTATTTGGCGCAGCCGTGAGGCACACACTATTTTTAGGGTCCCGTACCCCGTACAAAGTCCTAACGGAACCCTATTACTAAGCCTCTACTATCCGTCCGTCTGTCTGTCGTCAGCTGGATGTATGTCATATACCGTATCGTATTTGTATTGCCGCTTTAGCAAGAAATAATAAAAATACAATTAAATAAAAATGAAAGGGCCATACATGAGAAGTGTTTTTTTCAGCGCCTTTTACTCTTTATATTGTGTCGTGTGCCTAACTTGTACTAAGTATTATTTTTCTCTTTCTTTCTTTCTTAATTAATTAAACGAGATTGTGTTTAAACAAAATGTTGAGCTGCTATCTTCTAAATAAATCCCTATAATATTCACATTCTGCTTAAAGTTGTAGGCATGACGTCACGTTACGTAACGGAATACAGTTCCTGAGTGCCTCCACCCGCAGCTTACGGCTAATCTCTGAAGCCTGTAGTTTTCCACGACTTTTATGACCACTTAGAAATTACGGAGTGAATATATTTGGAGGAAAGTTTTGGACACGTAATATTTGTTTAGTATAGAGGTTAGAGAAAAGTAAATAAAGTAAAGTGTAGTCCTGTAGCCCCGGTATTGTTTTAAGTGTATACAGGTGGCCATGGTGACCTTTCCTACGTTTATTATTGAGTTTTGGCGATATAAAAGTTATTCGCAATAAGAAATCTCGTAAACGGTCGCACGGGGTTTCCTTAGACCCCAATTAGTTGCGAAGTTTTATGTTTGGGGGTCATGGCTCAAGGGAGCACCGAATCTGTAACTGCTTACAGCCACTTTATAACAAACAACATATTTATTACCTATGTGCTACCATTACAGTACATTATCTACCTGCCTTTTCCCAACTTTGTTGGGCTCAGCTTCCAGTGTAACCGGATGCAACTGAATTCCAATATTCTACATGGAGCGACTGCTACTATTACATTACATGAGTATTCAATAAAGAGTGTTTATGCCTGAAACTTTTGCTGTCGTAGATAAAGTAAATAAGCGAGCGTAACCAAGTACAGAAAATGAGTACTTTTTACCACATTACAAATCCTGATTCTTATGAATACTTTACGTTCAAAAATTCATGCAAAATAGCTGTACGGGTCGATTCAGCTTCATTGCCGAGGTCAGTCTGTGGATGGGGGACCGTTTGCTACAAATCGAGACTCCTCCGTGCTACGGGCGGCACGGTAAGCCGTTGGTTGAGGCTGGTAATTCTATATTCTTGACAGTCGTGACGAGTATTCAGAAGCCTGAAAGTCTGACAAGCAGTATTAACAAAGAGTATCGTGTTGCCCGGTAACTGGTTGTGGAGGTCAGATAGGCAATCGCTCCATGTAAAATATTGGTATTCAGCTGCATCCTATAAAGGCTAGGCAGATGATGATGATGTATCTATCATCTCTTAAACATCATTAAAATGCGCTTATATTCTTAAACTGAGACAAACGACGCCACGATTGGCTCAGTGGCTGAGCGATTGGCAGCTGTGCCGCGTGTCGCGGGTTCCACTCCCGCACGGATCAAATATTTGTATTGCCTACAGGTAGTTGTTCCGGATCTGGCGGTTTGTGTATGTGAGTTTAAATGTTTGTAAACGCACCCACGATACAGAAGAAATTCCTACTGTGGGGCAACGGTTTTAAAAAAAAGGAAAGGAAAAAAGAAAGCACATTGACAAAAGTGATTGGTTCCACGTAAATGTAACGACACACTTAGTCATCAATGCTCTAGAGAACGCCTGCTATGATTACATGTTTCATGAGATTCGTAGAAGCCATTTCCCTATAACCGTACGTCTGCGTAGCACTAAATTATGATAGTGCTACGAAAACGCTACGAACCACATTTTCGTAGCACTATAATAACAGACGTTGAATAGTCTACGTATCTAAACCTTATTTATTTTAGTATTACAGCACCGTCACCCAATTACACTCATATATTATTTGAAGAGTACTAGTGGAAGATGGACTTACTTCATAACTCATTTCTTTTCATCTCAAGTTACTCAAAGTTAGGAACTTAGTTACCATGTCACAAGTTTAAGAGAATTTTTATTTTTGGCGAAAAATTAATTAGTTAGCGGTCAGAGTTGAGTAGCAGGCTGACAAAAATAGTTCTAAGTGAAAGTCAGTAAATGTCTTATGGGAAACTGCTTCAAAAATTATCAATATGTAATTTGTCTGGTATTTTATCTCATAAATGGAAATAACGTATCTCAATAAACGTATATTATTTAGATAATAAAGGAAGCTTTTTGTTTGGACGGTCTTATCTCCAGAACTACCAGTTGGATACGAAAAACTCTTTTTGTGTTTGATAGCTCATTCTTGAGGAAGGTATATAGTCTAACAATAACAATAATTTAACATCACGCTACAAACCCTAAGAGCAAGTGAAACCGCCGGCCACAGCTTCTTCTATTGTTACTAAAAAGAAATTTCTAAATGTGTTGCTACGCGCAAAACTCGAGAACGGCTGGATCGATTCGACTATTTTTTCGCTATTGTAAGGAAAGGGTTCTTATAAAAAAAACCAAGAAATTTGCGCGGAACATTGGTAATTTTAAGAGAACTTAACGACTAACAACTTAACGGTAACACCGCACGGCGCAGCTTGTATATAATAGTTTCTATGCCTACCTCAGTATATGGAGACCAACAAAGCTGCGGGTCGGCAGGTGAGTAGGTAATGAAGTTGCGTCGACGTGCGGACAACCATGTTGACAGGAGAGAATAAACTGACGGTAGCTTGCTAATAAGTTACTAACATTACTTCACGACAGTATTACCCGAAGGGTTAGGCAGAGGGGGTTCTAATTGCACACCCACATGTTGCCTCGCCTGTCATGCTTAAGTCCCATGTAATAGGAGGCTCACCCAATTCCACAAATCGGGCACAAATCCAGACTCCAGACTGCTACTAAATTCCGGGAAAGCACCCTAACCCAATAATACTTAAACCTACCCGGGAATCGACCCCAGGGCCTCATGCTCAGCAATAACGCTTACGACCACTACACCAACGAGGGAGGAATAAGTTACAATGCTAATAAATAACAATTTTATAAACGTTAACATAAATTTGATATTGTAACATTAATTTACATGAACTAAAACATAAAACAACTACTTTCTGTTTTGAAACTGATTGTAATTTAAATTCGTGGGCAGCTATATTGTTATTAGTGCAAAGTTCATTTTAATTTGATTGTTTTCAAACAATTGAAGAACTTAACAATTTGCAAATTACTAAATACAACTAGATCAATCGATATCATCTTTCAGAAAATCCGTCTGCAAGTGTCTATGAGTAAAAACGACTAAAACAAATAAAAACGACTGATTGCGAAAAAATATTGGCCATTTCAGTGGAGGCCCATGTTGGCCAAAAGTGAGATATAACAATGTTTGGAGTTATAAATTGTGGAGAACAGGATAAATCTATATTATCTTTAGTGCAGTAGAAACAGATGTTGCCTTCCAATGACCACCTCAGTAAAATGGTGGTGAAAAGCTATAGCACCTATATCTATATTCCTATCAAAGAAATTTTAATTAACCCCAGACAAGGGTGCTCTCGCGGGCTGAATGCAGTCCCATGATAACATCACTGAGGAAATATCACAATGGAGTCGTTAATACTATGTGTAAGTAGATAACTATGTTCTGTGATGGAGGCCAGAGACGTGGTAATGTGTCTATATGTACAGAATAGCTTGTAAGAACCTATCTTAAGTGAAGATCAATGTCTGATTGACGTAGCCGGTTGCACCTGGCTTCGTTTGCATGCCAACTTCAAATTCCTGTTAGACTTGCTCAATGTTTAAAAAAAATAAAACCTACTAGGAAGTGTTAGCCAGCTGATAACAGCTATCCGGAATACCTTTCGTAACTGGTTTGTATTTTACTCACATGCAACGCATTACTCATAATCATCCTCCTGCCCTTATCAAAATTTGTCTTCTAACATGTCTTCTTCTTCCATTCAGTTTTACTTGTCGTCATCTACTTCTTAGCCATAGCATATTTCACAATCATCAATCAATTAATAAACGGCATTTTAATGATTCCATTAGCGCTGTGGACCACTCAAAGTGCTAAGGTATTATTGACTCTGTGACGGTAAGAAAAATACCTAAACTGAAATCGTGAACTGTATGTGTCCCATGCACATGAATGAGCCATGTACACACATGTAACATGGTTAAGTACAATCAGCAAAAGAGGTTTATGATCAGTTAAGAAGTAAAATTATTAGTTTTATTATTTTTTCTTGCTTTTCGAAAATGTCAGAATGAACGACAATAATGATTTGAGTGTTTACCTACTGTACCAAGGTCTTTACGCTTCTAGTTTTCATGGCACATGACGATGGTATGATGGTAACTAAACGACGTAGAAAAGTAAACGATATGTCAAAAAATATTATTCTTTACAATAAAGGTAACAATGAGTGTAACATCTAAGCACAGATTTAATCATACAAACACCAATCCTGCATCAACATTTTTTTACCGTGCGATAATACAATGTTGCGTCATTTGGTTCGTTGCCATGGTTACCGGTTCCCTCCATACATACACCTGATTGTTTTGACAACTGTTCAGGCGTGGCCTACCTATAATTTATTTATTTATTGAATACTTTTAGCACACAAATATACAGAGTCAGAGTAGGTTAGTTATCTAGAACACACAATTATTGTTAAAAAACCGGCCAAGTGCGAGTCGGACTCGCGTACGATGGGTTCCGTACCGTTCCGTAATATATAAAAACAGCAAAAAAAAACATTTTGAGAAGAGAATAGACGCACTGCCTTCGACAGACAGGCGGCAATTATAACTATTATATGTATATTATAATATAACATGAAGAGAAAATGTTGGATCCCTTTTTAAAAATATTGCGCGTACGGAGGAGTGTGATATTTTGAACAGTTAAAGTGTATATATATGGAGAACAAGATCAGAAAGGTTTAACAGTTGAATTTCGACCGCTAAGTGACCACTAGTATGTATAAATCGCCTTCAACTGTAAACTAGGTAACTCAGAATCGTAAGTACTATCTCTCACTGTGACTTTGTCAACTCATTTGCAAGTTAGTGAGAACTAGTGAGAAGTACGCTAAGTGGCCTTGTCTTCGCTGCACAAGTAATAAAGCTGTGTGAAGCGCTACAACGTGCAGCGCCACGCTAAGCACATCCCGCTCCCGCTCTTTTCTATATTAAACATATTGCCGGCCGTTTGCAAGACTTTTAAAACTTGTAAATACCTTCTACAACTGTAGTTACCTATATACATAAACTTACGACTTTTTCCTAAGGGGGTAGGATACCATGCCACCTGCTAAGATTCTTGCATACTCTTTTTGCTTTATTTACGATCATACATCTGGTCATCCATACACGCCGGTTGCAAGCACTACGCTTTTGTCCTTCCTGAAGATTATCACTTATAAGTGAATATCCTTCTAGGGCATCCCCTCACGGTTTCGTCTCACATCTACCCTATAAAAACATCTTAGATTAGAGTTTTTCTTTCATCCTCTTAACGGAACCAAACCATCTAAGTGTACTCTTTTCATATTTTGTCACTACATCATCATCACTGTAGTAACACCAAGTAGGTAATGACATAAAGCTTATTTCGTCTGTTTTCCTGAGTTGGAAATAACTGAATGATGTGAGAATACTGTTAAATGAGTACTAAGGGCATATGTGTATATGTGTATATGCAAATGGATAAATAAATAAATATGTGGTGAATTATGATGAAGGCGAGTTTATCACTGAAACTAAACGCAATCAGAACAACTAAACCACGTTCACGAGCTGTCAGTGTCAATGTTTCACAAAAGTGATGACACTGACAGCTATTAAATGCAGGGTTGAAAGTAACTGGCGAAATGTGAATGTACTATTACATAGGTACACCTCTGTCTAACCCTTCGGGGAATACAGGAGTGGTGTTTGTTTTATTTCATTTTATAGGAATAACAAACAGCAGTAGATTACATAGTAGGCACACAATGTAAAGACTTTTAATAAAGTAACAAATATAAATTGACTTTGTTTTATATTTAATTATTATACATTTATTACACTAGCACTTTGTCCGCGACTTCGCCCGCGTGATTTCCGTACTTTTCCCATCGTGCTTTAAGATCTCCGCCACCCCTGTTAAAGCGTGATTATGAAAATAATAATAGCCTATATCTACACTGTCTATACTATCTACCTATCACTACACTATCTACCTATATAGCACTCAGGAACAATGTAGCTTTGTAACGTCGAAACAAAATTTAGAATTGGATCATGAGTTCGGAGATTACCCCCTACATACACACTTACAAACAAATTTTATCTCTTTATAATATTAGTATACATTTATAAATAAATAAATGAATAAATATGTGTAATCCAAGTGACGTCCTTAACTCCCAAACGTCAAGACAATGTTATACGTCACACACTCACTATTATTCGAGGGCCACGTATTTAATGACTTCCCACGCAAGACTGAGTCTAATTTTAAACGAGCTTGGAAAATTATGACTTTTAGCCCATACACATTTAGTTAATCTAAGCTATTACTGGAAAATTTCCTAATAGGGGAATCCAATTACTTTTGCCCGTTTAGAGAATTGGTACTGCACCTCGATGGACTGCATAATTGACAAGAACTACCACGAATCCGATACTAACAGGGAATTGGGTTAAGGCCCCTGAGGTCTGACGTTCAGCATTAGTAAATGATAAGTTCAGGGTCTATTTAGTGCCCTTGCGATATTTCATATCGAAAGGTGAGTTCATAATCAATAGCTTTGGCGAAACTCCATATTACTGTACGAGTACTCTATTGAAAATATAATTAATTTATACGTAAAAAGTCGGTATAACAAGTACTTAGTTAGTAGTTTTATCACACCTTCTCCATATGCACTTTAAGAAGACAATACAATACACTAATTTTCTGTTAATTGTTCGGCAAAAGCATGGCCGGGTGTCGTATCTACACATTTATCACACCGTTTATACGATATGATATAATCGAGCGCTCTGGACCACTCCTTGTATATCGAAGGTAAATATTATTATATAAGCGGTGAGCGGTGAGCGGTGAGTGGTGAGTGGTGAGCGGTGAGTGGTGGTGAGTTCATCATCAAACGTCATCGATTATGAACCCACCATTTCATAACAAAAATCACAAGGTCTAGAAATAGGTTCGTTCATAGTTCATCAAGAGCGCCCACGAGTAACAATTACTCGAGCCAAGTGTGGCGCGTCCACAAGCGCACTCAGGGGAAGCCCGTGTATCAACGTAGTTGACTGTCTTATCTATTCAAAGAAAACTGGACAAACACGAGAGCAGCCGGTCCATTCTGTAGAAAACTCCTCGCAAAAAGTTAGGTGAAGTGAACACACCTACACACCACCTACATGTTCTCATTTTCACGGGGAGATTTTTACATAATAGCACTCCAGCGGTCTGTGACAACTCCTTAGTAAACGTGAAAGATAAGTGTGGAAAAATATAAAAATTATTGGTGTCAGTTCCGGCACGCGACTGGTGTTCACTCTTTAATTGCTGGAGCCAACATTGGCGCAAAACATAACGCTTTTGAGTTAACGCTTATATTAATTTCACGCACCCTACAATTTCCATACCGACGGCTTAATATAAAAATCGATTCTTAAAGAATAAACTACAAAAATATGTGGGTAGCTCGGTGTGGGTATAAAGTGAAAGTACGGTGGTATTACTGTGTCTAGCACTACCCACACCATCCTCT
Source organism: Phlogophora meticulosa (assembly GCA_905147745.2). Lineage (NCBI taxonomy): Eukaryota > Metazoa > Arthropoda > Insecta > Lepidoptera > Noctuidae > Phlogophora > Phlogophora meticulosa. The sequence continues at coordinate 564,657 of LR990521.1, forward strand.
CGGCTGCTCACGTAAGACAGGTGACACAGCCACAATGTCCTCAGAACACACACCACCAAAGTAAATAGAGACAAATATTTTCGTATGATTTAACCTGGAAGAATACATACGTCCAATAAAAACGCTAACTAATACAGAACGCAGGTTTAAAATAACTAGTCTGAAATAACATGGCCGAATGTGTAGCACGTAACACAAATATTTACTGTGGATAGTCCGGAATGTATGTGAGTGATAAACAACACTATGGCAACACAACATACGAGTAGGTAAACAGATGAAATACATCACAATAATTTCCCCATCTTCCTCGTTCCTAACTTCAAACGTGACGAAGTCCCATACAAACCTTCATCAAAAAATCTTTCTTCTTTTTACATTACAATGTTTATAAGAAACTCTTGTTAAAATTTCATGCGTCTAGACCCAGAGGGCTGTGTATAAAATAATTTAAAATGTACTTAAGAGAAAATAACAGTCCTAAACCAAATACCGTAAATAGTCCAAAATAAATCAAACAAAAACCACGAAACGCACTAAATCTGAACTGTGTTCACTTAACACTGTCACTAAAATAAAACAAATTTTATGTCACAAATTCCAAAAGGGGTGGCTCCCAATTCACTCGTGTGTGTTTATAACTCCAAGATTGTCAGACAAACTACAATAAATATCGGAGCCGGCAGACTACTGAAGTATCTTAGATACGAACACCATACAGATAGCATTGATAAGATACTATGCATAACTGTGATAAGTGACCAATGACAACGCGAGGTGGCATCAGTAACCGATAGTCTGCCAGGTGCAACTGGGGCAACTGGTAATCGAACAGATTGACTCTTTAATTACCTGCGCGTGATTGGAATGAGAAACCAACATCGTTACATTTTGTTATTGCAGGTGTTTTTGTGAATACGTCGATGAGTATCTCTATCTTGGTCATAGACGCACGGTATATGCCTCGAAATATCTTCCTCCGTTTCTTTAGAGAAGACTCGTCTATGTATTCACTCTTCTCATCCAAACATGGTCTTTACCTGTTAAGCAGAGGTCAAAGCTTGAGGTTTGCCAGAGAACTATGTGTGAAACGGATAATCCTAAGTATCAAAGTTGAGGACTGGGCCACGGCTCGTTCCGTCACAAACATTCCTGAAGTCACACGGAAAACTGCCACGCTAAAGTGATTTTGGGCTGGACAAATGTTCCGGATGTCAGACGATCAGTGGGCCAAACCAGCGACCCAATGGGTTCCTTTACATGGTATGCGATATCTATGCAGGTCCAGGCGGTGATGGCTAGATGAGCTGGACTCCTTCGACCAACGCTGGTCCCAAATAGTCCTAGACAGAGAGAAGTGGGAAGAGAGAACGTAGGTCTTCGCCCTACAGTTTGAAAATCGTAAAAGTAATAGGTATTCAGTCAAAGTCAAATTCAAACCGTTTATTGCAAACTACCCACTTCTAAAAATATTTGGGAGAACTCGACGGAAAGCTTAATATGTTCTTGTTGAAGTTCAAATCCTTCTTGCGCAGTCATTTTAAAATTCAAAGTTGAGCTTGGTTAGCTTAGTTTGTATTATTTTTGTAATCTTTGTGGTATTTGGGTCAATGTTATTTTTTTGGGTTCCGTAGCGCACAAGGAACCCTTACAGTTCCGCGATGTTCATCCGTCTGTTACTACTTGAAAGCTGTTAACATGGTAAAATAACTATGAAAAAAAAAACGTTTATTTGGGTAACTTCCTCCACTACCCGATGGGAGATGTATTTTTTGTTTTCGCGTCTATCCCATTATCCCCAGTCTGGGGTGTTGATGGATAGATTTCGACTAAAGTGATATTATTACTTAAGTGAGAGTTAAGTGTCCCTCCTCGATATGTGACATACGAGTATTTACGGCATCAGTGCTACTATCGATACATAACGAAGCTAAAAGGAAAACGATCATAGTTAAGGCTTTATAAGTTAACGAGTAGGTAATTGTCAACCAACTGACTCGGAGAAGTAAAAAGAAAAATTTAGTATAAATTGTATTGGAAATAAGTTGGTTAAGTTGGTTTTTCTTAGGTCAACTTCGTTTTTATTATTTTCTTTGAGAAATACTCAAAATACCACTTATATTTTGAAATTGGTAAACTAATACTGTGCATGCGTAAATATTCATCCCAGCTACGGAACCTTTCCCTGTTCATGATCCAACACGCACTTGGCCTCTCTCTCTTTACCTACTCGTTTCAGGCTTAAGCCAAAGCTGTTTTGTTTTGTAATAATTTTATTTTTATAGAATTAAGAAGTTGCTTTTAATTTGCCTGTGTCTTATTTATGTTTGCCCTATCACTGCTGGTTGACGTTGTTGTTACTTATGAATAAGCAGCTTCTTGAGACCATTGCAATATTATTTCATTTTTCTAGCATGAGTTATTTGTAAGTTATTTTAATTATTATATAATTACTATTAAATTGACAGTATAGATAATAATATCATTAAAAACCTATCATCGTTACGAGTGGCTACAGATGTGTCATGTTTCTGTAATAACTTTCTAATGCGCAGTTTCTGAGGTACTTAGACAAACTGACCTATCAATCTGAGTAGCTACTTCATCTCATGACATCTCGTCATCATCATGACGACCGATGTGGCGCGGCGGGCGAAGGTCCGCTTGCGAAGCAGGAGGTTGCGGGTTCGATTCCCGCCTTGGGACAAATGTTTGTACGATCTACAAATATTTGTTCCGGGTGTTCTGGGTATTTGCTATGTATAATAAAAAATATCTATCTATGTAATGTATTGTATTAAGTATATCAGTCATCTAGTACCCATAACACAAGCTCTGCTTAGCTTGGGGCTAGATGATGCTGTGTGGATTGTCCAGCATTATTTATTTATTTATTTATTATTATTATCTGTTGATTCGACAAAGTTATCTATAACAGCCTGAGTTTTCAGAAACACGATGTTGAACCAATAGAACTACCGAATTGATAAAGTTCGATGTAAATTCCTCAGAAACCTGGCGTAAGTACGGTTAAGTTATTCAACTAGGATATTTCACTTATCATGAATCTTGTTACAAGTTACAACAAACTTAACAACAGAGACTCTTTCAAAAGTTTGTAAACGCTTCGGTGCCGGTGGTGACAGTTTACGCGACAAAAGGTTTTCGCAGCGTAATTAATTTTTAACACAATTACTCGAAAATGGCTCTTATTACAACTCTTTTAAGTTCACAATGCGATGTATTTAACACTCGTGCTTTTTACCACGCATTCGCACACTATTTGGGGAAAGTGTGCCACATATGTACTTAGTTAAAAAAGTTTGCTTTTAAAGGAATCGTTATGTTGGAACTTCGTCTGTCTGTGAGTCTGTCACTACTGCTGATTTCAAGAACTGAATGATATCGACCTGGTACGATAGTAAAAAAACCCTATCTTGTATTTTTGGAATTTAAAATTAAAGCTGGCCTTAAGTCAATTTTAAAGAATGCTAGAACAGCATTTTTTTTTGCAAGTAAAAGAAATGTCATTATTTCTTGTTTATACTTATCCATTATATATCTATTTACTATCTATTATTACGCGGAAATTAAGGTTTAAAGAGCTCAATCCTTTACATTACCTATGTATGTGTGCACATAGTGTATTGTCGTTCACAAATATGTAGTAAACGACAATATAGTGAAAGTAAGTTTTTTACTCTCATTGCTAATAGAATGGGGTCAAAATTGTGAAGTTAGACCAGAAACTTGAACGTGAACTTTGGTACCCTCTTAGTCTTCAAACACAAAAGTTCTTAACGTGAAAACAAACAAATAAGTGGAGTAAAAGGGATAAAGGTTGGAAGACACTTGATACAGGTATGAAAATTATTCATAAATTTTAAGTCGGTACAGACAAAAATATCTGTGGCTTTGGATATTTTGTTTAATACATGTTTTTTTCCATTGGCTTCTGAAATAAAAATTATTTTACACATTTAAGTGTTTTTTTTAGTTGCTTTAATTATTTTTTTTGCAAATATTTCGTTATATCTCGCTTTTCAGTGGGTCAGTTTATTATGCATCTCAGATACAATAGCCTAATGTCAACATCTCGTCACCTTTTATAAAATCAGTGGATGAAAAATCAATAATCCCCCATTTCCTACACTTAGGGGTGTGTTGATTTTCAAATTTAAACAGGACCAGCTTCAAGGTATAGGTACCCTACTCATAAAAAAAGAATTATCAAAATCGGATTGCACTGTAAAAAGTTATGAGTGGTCAAACAGAAAAATAAAACTATTCATGTTGAATTCAGAACCTCCTTATTTTTTACGTTTCAAAATGACTTCGAACGCTTTACGCTAGTAGCTTTGGAGTTCCGTCATTTGGATTTGGTCGAAATACGTCGAAATTCATAATTCCAAAAAGAATGGCAGGCCGCAATGACGCTTCCGTAGATGGCTGTCAAACCACCGCCGGCTGCTGCGGTCAGGCGGTGTCTGCGGATGACATACCAGTACTGCCACCACTAACTGTCACTAACAGAACGACATGGCGTATTGTCATTGTTTGAAAAGTGAAGTGAAACAAAACTGAGAAATAGAAGTGCGTCGCCTTAGGGCGCATACACATAGAACGACCGTTTTTACAGCATCCTTTTTACGGATGTGACGCTACAGAAGACTTTCGTTCTTCAATGTATTGCCAACTTTGTACAAGGATGGACGTTCTCGTTTTGTATTCCTTCGGATTCAATCCGATAAAACGTATCAGTATTTCAATTAAGTGTGGGATTCTTTACTGGATCCGGAAAACTGTCAAGTGTGTGAACTCGCTCATACAACTACACACGCCATCAAATAACGGACAGCTATGTGTACGCGCCCTTAGACTTCAGCACAGTACCTGCATTTATTTATTAATTTATTATATTTGGGAAAATTTATGTGTGGTCATTGGTAAACGTGTTTCAGAATGCACGTTTTAGTATTAACAAGTGGTAGTAAGACAAGTAAATAGGTACACACGCATGCGGCGCCGGGTGTCGGAACGCCCTGTGGACGGGCGCTCAGCATATCATCGCCACGCCCGCGCCACTCGCAGCTTTAGATAACTGATGCACAAAGCGAGTAAATCACCATGATAATCCTATATCTGGTGGGTGGCAAGCTAATCTCGGGGAAATAAGTGATAACTTGGAAGCTCTTTAATTGAAAATGGGGATCTCGGTTCTAAAAAGTCCGTAGCGTAATTCAATTTTTTTAATCGCCGGCTACAGACTCTTCAAACTGGCTTAGTGGCGTCTCGGATTGTGTCGTCTGGTCTTTGAAGAAATTGGAATTAATAATTAATACTGCGACATCTTAGGAAGTCAGAGGTTGAGTTTCTCGTAGATCTTGGTTGAGTGTGTCACCAGTCAGACCTTCACACATATGGCTTTTAGTAATTAAATGGTGCTGGTACGATCTTCATTTGTATAATATATCCGTGAAGGTTATCTTAACATCTAAAATTTTGCCTAGAAGTCTTACCGCAGAGTACACAGCCTTCTGTTGTATTATTCTTATTCTTCAAACTATCAGACAGACGTGTTGCTGGGGAGTTTGTTCCGCCACTTCTTCTTCCCAGCAAAAACACTAGCAAGTGGTGAAGGGTGGGCGTTTTGGGGGACTGTCTTTTGTAAACGTTTTGACGTTCAAAAAGTGCTGATTCTCAGCCTAATTTGAATAAATGAGTTTTGATTTTGATTATGGAGCTAGTGTTAGTGACCAACAAGCATACAAATAGCAAAAAGTGGCCCAAAAGTTATAGAAAGTCAGTTAATGTTATCATGCTGCGAAATGTTGCTCTACAAAAAATAACAATAATGTGTATGCAGGCACCATTACACACGCGACCTTTAGCGTTTCAAGACAAAAGTAACCAAGTGTCTTTGTAGATATCAAAATAAAAATGATTTTACATAAGTACAGATATAGTTAAATGAAAATAAAAAGAAATTCATTAATGATAATTTTCTAAGAAAATAAAGCCATCGCAGCTTCATAAAGTGACGTTGCTGCAGTACCTACTTTATAAAACCTTATTTATTGTTGACACTGGTAGGTTTAAGGGGTACTCATCATTATGAATAACTTTTAATCAGGCACTAACGCTTTATTCCGCATAAAAATAGGTGTTTAGAACCTACATTTCCTGTTTCTGATCGACAAAATATACGGCATGAAAAAATGTATGCAGCTGATGTCGCACTACCTTAAGAGATTTAGTGTCAACAAAAAACTAGGATCTATAAATAGGTATGTCCTAATGGCTCTGTGTTTTAGGCCTCGCCTCTTATGCACGACCTTGAAATCCGGACAAGTACCAAGTGACTTTATCAATTCATAAGAACTTTCTAAGTTTACTTTAGATATCACTGACATCGGTGATAGAAAACATCGTGAGGAAACTTGTACTCATAATTTATATCAGTCTGAAATCGCCAATACCTCTTGAGCAACGTGGTGATTAATGCTCGTGCCTTCTCTGTATGAGCATTGGCCCTGCAGTAGGGCAGCAACATGCTGGTATTATTATTATATTAAACGTAGCTACACTTAAACGTTATGAATATTTAACGCCCACTACATTAACTCTAATGTAAGCAGACACACACACACGCGCAAGCCTTCACAGATAAACAGCAACCAATTCCATTATCAACATAATAAAACTGAAAGGAGGCTAATAATCAGTGTCAGTTCCACCGAAGACTGGTTATCATGAGGCGCAGAGGCGCGGGCGAGGGTGCGCCCGGGCATGTTCAGCCTGGTGACGTCATGTGAGCCTATCAAGAGAATTAAATCCGGGTTTTACAGCGCGGCGACCACGCGAGCCGCGGGCTTGGTATCCGGACTTATATTAGTATTAATGATAGACTTTTTATTTGACCTTTTAGGTAAGAACAATGGTGAGAACTTTCATCACTTACCTATAGGAGAAATTGTGGAAGCGGTGTGATTTAAAATAAAATGTATACTATACTCAGATAGTTTGGTCGCGTTGAGAGGATGAATAATAAACGAATAATTAAAGGGATTTATAAGGCAGATGTAAGTGGAAACACCGGAACGGTACGTCCTAGAGGGACATACACTGACCTTATTGGTTATGATCTTCAAAAAGGTCAGGTGCATAATACTAAAGCAACCGGCGTGCGTGTATGACCAGATGTATGAACGTAAACGAAACAAAAGGAGTATGTTAGGATTAATAAATTCTGCCTAACCCCATGGGAGAAAGGCGTGAGTTTATGGTGGTACCTATGTATGAAATAATTAAAAAAATGGCAACTCTATATTCTTTAAATAAGACCTTCAAGTATTAAAAAATGTGGACTATAAGTAGTCTCTTAATAGGAACCAAAAGTATTAAATCTTGGATACACTCAAGCATGGTTTTCCTGCGCTGCGTGCCTGCCTGTGCAAACTCAAAAAAAACAGTTGCAAGATATACGGACACAACGTACTAAAACCGGTGGCATGTCATCTTCAAATAATAAAAGAAAATACGTTAAAGGTCTTCGTGTTTATTATTAAAATGTTTCTACCTCATTGCATTTTGTGTTAAAAGCAGTGTCTATTGTAAAAACTTGTACGTTGCATTGTTAAAACAACACAAAATAAAAACAATGGTCTGGAATCAAAGGAGCGTTGGAACTTGCTCCAGACGTTCATATAATTTAATTTTCTCTTAGTTAACCGCTGCATCCAGTAGTATTCAGTGAACATGCTTCATTAAAACAGCCACTTTATTTTTGTTTCATTGCTGAAACAGACGGTTATTTAGAAGCTGTTTGTCCTGCATAATAAACTTTTACTGAAAGGGATTAAAAACGCTTGTTGAAATCTAGACAGATGTTAATTAATTAGGAACAAATTTACACTGAATTTTTAAGTGGAAATAGCTAGCGTACCAGTATGGCATAGAGTGGGAGAGCCTCCCACAAGATGGACCAATATCCTAGGGATGCAAGAAGCACAGGACCAGTTGATGTGGCAATGCTTAGGGAAGGCTTTTGTTTAGCAGTAGATGTTTTCGTCTGAGATGTTGATCATCATCATGGTAAAGATAAGGCAGAGAAAAGACATTCAACCCATTGTGTGTCAAGGGCCAAGAGAAAGCCGGGTAGGATTGACGCTGTCTCCACCTACTCAATCCTGCATTGTATATAACGGAGTAGGAACTTCCGAAGTGTTTTCCAAAAGAGTGACATCAGCATTGCTGACGTCATCATTGTTGGTTTCATGCCGCAGATAACTTATGATTGGGTCTTCGAAAGAAAACTTCACAAGTATTGGTAAGCTTCGCATAATTATGTTTAAGCAGCGTAACAATGTCCCAGAGAAGTCCATACTGTACGACGCGACGAGACGCGATGTATACGCATAATAGAACTTTTGTTTTTTATGTAGGGCCGGCCACTCGCAGTTCAGCACGAGACGGCTGTTTACCGGACGATCCTGTGGTGACCTTTAAATTAAGGCCCCCAGCCAGGGCTATCGAACCTTTTTAGTGCGGCCGTATTTATAGGGCTCGGTTGAAGGCAATAGAGCTCATTTTATTAATATTGAGATACGAGTATGTACCTTTGTTTAAATTTGATTTTGAATTTAACGTGCACGTGCTGTTAAGTTTTTAGGTCAAGTATCGAAATTACAATAATAGAAATTATTACATGGTATTAAACCCTAATTTCACATGATAATAAACTACACTTAATACATATACATTTTAGTCTGGTCCTAAGATTCCATAAATCCATGGTCACAACACAAAGGGGGTGAAAGTTAACACTGACATAAGCTGGTCCCTCCCCCTTTTACGAGACATCGTTCCTTCAGTGATTAAATAAACTGGGCTAGCACCGTTACATGCTCCCATAATGAGTTCCAGCAGGCGACAGTTCTTATAGTTACGCCACAGATAAAATGAAAGTGTTTTTACTATGAAGACATTTAGTTCTGTCTTAAACTGGAATGTTGACACAACCCTCAACCTCCTGCAATATGGGGTCGTGTAGAAGAAGACTGCTTCTTCTTCTTCTATATTTCCCAACAACAATAATCCACTAAACTAATCCTATAAAAATATGTTAAAATTTTCCAGTTTTCAGTAGAAAAAGAAAATATAATTAACTAGAATGAGGTCGCATTCATCTTGACTGCTCGTGGTGTGTGGTTAGGCTGTTTGTTCTACGTGCACTAGTGTTTACTTGTCCGGCCGGCGAGTAGTTTTTAAACTTTTACTTTTTCCATTCGTTCTAGACGTCAGTTGTATAATGTTTGCTTTTTATTCGTGCAACGCCTGATGTCGATATTATTTAATCATAGGTTAGCCTACCGATGGTTTGAATAATAAATTATACCAGTCGTTGTATACAAACAAAGAATAATGCAACGTATGACAAGTTAAATTCGTGAGTCATGCTCATGAAACGAGTGGTTAGCGTCACAGACCACTTGTCCCAAATGCTTTTAACTTTTAGATCACACAATTGTTTAATCTATTAGGATTAACTGTAACTTATGTGTCACCTAACATTTGAATAAGCCTACGTTTGGATGAAGAAAAGCTTAGCTTATCAGAAAATTTGTCAAAACAAATAAAAGCAAAACAATGGTTAATATTGGCCACATTGTATAGTAATATATTGGGCTAATGTCCGAGATATGCGACGTAAGTCGGAGCTGGTCGCAGCTAGCCGCCGGCGTCCTGGAGCGTCGCCAAGCAAGCTGGCAGGTGTGGGTAGCAATACTGGTTAGAAGGGAAATTATGGAAATGCCTACTCATGATTGTGCTCACTACAGTCCAAGTGAGTCATGCAGGCGTGCGTTGACAGTCTCTTGCGCAGGGCACTTGAAGCACTACAAGCCAATACATGATGGAAGGGTCATCGACGCATATACGATGAGTTCAATAAATGATTCTGGACAGTACATGAATCCCTATTCACGTGGATCCCTATTCATATATTATATTTACGTGGTTTTACTTTAAACTGTCAAAAGCCATTACTTGTATCCAACTCAGTGACAGTATTCATTGAAAAGTAAATAATGTACGTCTTTCATTAAAAATCACCCTAAATTAGATAGATAGGAGAGAATCACGAGCTAAGTTTCAAAAATTTCGACGCGGAGGAGTCCAGAATCATTACTACTAATTTATTTACTCACGAGAATACTGACAAAAAACTACCCTACAGTTTGGGATATATTATGTACATAAAATAAAATCTGACGAAATGACTGACTGACTGAAGTGCTGTGTTCAAGACTATTCCGCAGAGTCTGTACTGTCTAAAACAATTATTTAGGTCAAGGTGATAAATACGTGTTAATTAGACAGAATCACCTAGCTGAACACCAATGAGCTAAGCAGAACGTAAAAGATATCGGCTGTTTCTTTTTAGGGTTCCGTAGCCAAATGGCAAAAACCGAACCCTTATAACTTCGTCTGTGCAGAGGTAGCCATTTTAGCAGAGTTCGGAGACTATTGGCACTATAAAATTTGGTAAAAAATTGTATTACATGTTACGCTAAATACTGGTTTAGTGAAACTAAAATGAAAATGGGAGAACACTCCCCATACCTGTTACCCGACTAAGGAATGAAAAACAGTGTAATATGCGAGTCCCAATTAAAACCATTTGGTTTTTTTAAGTGACTGTTTTATTTAAATCAATATGAAGGGAAATGAACTTTAAAAGTTATAACAGAAGAAACAACTTTGTTTTTTCCATATTTTCTCTATATTATGGTCTAAATATTTAGCGCAACAACGGAACCCTTCACAGTGGTCCGACACGCCATTGGGTGGTTTTTTTTATGTTATGAGCTTGTTAACGGCGTGGCGAGGCGGCTCACATGGCGATGGAATTTATTCCCCGCAGTCTATAGCCACCTGTTACACCCAGGTAAGGCTGGCCGGTACCTCACTACATTGCTAAACCTAGAGCCGCCATATGCAAACAATCTCACCGGTTACTTTTCCGACAGTTATGTAAGTTGGCAGAAAAACCAGCCGAGCTGATTGGATCTGTCCGTCTGCCTCCATAAAAGCGAATCAAATTAGTTCTGACGCGGGGATGAATTCAAAAGGTATTGGGAAATATGCATTAGGATTTTCTTTTTATAAAGCCTTGGGGCTGAGCCGCCGTGAGACTGGCCAGGCCCAAAGAGGCTTATGAGGGGATGTGCAGTCGTCAAATAAGCTGCTCTTGTTGATGGGGCCTGCTATGTTAAGCATGGCGGGCTGATTCGAGTTTCCCTTGGGCCTAACTCTTGTCATTTGTAGGAACCTTTGGTGTTCCTATTACCTATTACTATTAATCTACATGAGTAACCTCCACAGATGGAGGTTACTCATGTAGATTTCCAGACAATATTTATATTTATATTTATTTATATTTTATTATAGTACCATGTGCTAATGGGGGCCTATTGATATCAACCAGGGTACATATGTAGACTTTGAGCTGCTACTGAGAAATCTGCTACCCGACCCAGGAATTGAACCAAGGACCTGATGCTCAGTTGTAGCGCTTCCGATCACTACACCAACGAGGCGGTCACTTAAATTTAACTTGCGAACTGCGGGTGTACTGTAGAAACACCACTGCCGAACCCTTTGGGAAATATAGGTGTGATGTTATGTTACATTATAACAGCTGACAAATGTCCTCGACTTTAGTAAGCTCGTTTGGATAATAACAACGAAACATTTAATTTTAATGGTATTTGTTTTCAGGCCCGCGGGACAGCCATGTTTATTCTTACTGCCATTATTATAATGCGCTGTGATGAAATTTTGTGATTGAAATAAAACAGCGAAGTTTTTCAGCGTAAAAAGTGTGTTATGTATGCGTCACATCTGTGTAGTTGCTATAAATAACACATCACATCGTTGATTACCGGGTCACCAGGAATACATCGGAAAATGAAATAGGTTACGGAACTAATTGAGCTAAGAACTTATGAAATTGCGAATAAGCATGGCTACGACATTATGTAAGAATCATCACGTGTTTTATTGTACATTTACCTGCTTAGTTTAACAATGTTTACCTGAGAATTATGAACAGTTAATTTCGTTATAATTATGAAGTTACTTTCAAACTTTCTCTTACATCACTCTGGCATCGGTGAAGGAAAACATTGTAAGGAAGCCTGTTAGTCCCAGCACTTTCTTGCAAGATTTTGAGCAACCAAAAACATCAACAATTTGTACCAAGATTTAGACAGCGCCACTAAATTACGTAAGTATGTGAAACTAATTTTGTTTGACTGATAACTAGGCCGTTTGACGTTTTCGTTGTAGGACCTATACATTAAAAAAAAACATAAGATCACGTTTTTTTGCCATAAACCGGGCACAAATCTAGACTCCGGAGTGTTACAGATGGAAAAACCCAATAACACTTTGCCTGAGCCCGGAATCAAACCCAAAGACCTCATGCTTAGCAGTTGAACTTGCGACTATAAGACAGTAGGATTAGGCAGTTATATTTAATACAAGTCCGATATCACCAAAACTGCGCGAACGCACCTTGAGCAAGCGTGGTTATAAATACTCGTACCTTCTCTGTATCAGAAGAGGACCTGTGTGAAGTTTGGCTGTAAGTAGCTATTCAATAATACCAGCCTGTTATTGTCCCACTGCAGGGCAAAGGCCTCTTTTCATACAGAGAATGCACGTGCATTAATCACCACGCTTGCTCGAGACGGGTTGGGGATTTTAGACTTATATGAATTGCAAGACCAGGTTTCCTCACGATGTTTTCATTCACCGATCGACGCCAGTGATGTTCAAGATAAACTTAGAAAGTACATATGGTTTGAACTCATAACCTAGTGTACATGAGGAAATCCAAACCACTGGGCCATCACGGCATGATGACTGGCTGTTATTAATCCTCAAAATGTCAAATGAACCTATGATGTACATAAGTATAGGTATACGGAGTACCTGCACTCGGCAGGTGAAGCTACTCAGGTAACTTTATATATTGTACGCATTTTCCAGATGAAAAACAAAATATATAGGATGGGAAACACCTTTTAGGTATTCGTTATCCCTACCGTCAGTATCCGATGATACATTACGGAATAAAATAAATATCTACGTCTGCAACACCGAAACAGTTCGAATAAAATAAATGTCACATTTCTGGACGTGTCATCCCGACCACACGTACATAAGCACATATATATTGTATATGCACATACATACATGCGGATGCTGCTCTTGAATAGTGCCCGACCGTTTTATTATTTTCATATTTTAAAAGCTTCGTGTCATGAAGTCTGTTGCAAACGGAGAACGCTTTACGGATCATGTAGACTGGGAGAGTGGAGAAAATATCTACGTTTAAGTATGAATAAAAATATGTTATTGTTACTAATAGCAGGAGACTGTTTATAATGTTCAAACGTAAAAGAATCAAAAGGAGTATACGAATTGTAGCAGGTGGCGTTCTGTGGTTTCTGCCTATTTCCCCATAGGAAAAGGCGTGAGTTTAAATATATATGTATGTATGCTAATAAGAAAATAACGTGAATCAAACAAGCGGGAATTCTAGTAAGTAAACAGGCGTGTTAAGCAGTTCGGTTAACACGCCTGGCGAGGGGCTGTTCATTGTATGAGTAGGTAATAACATGTTAGTGTTGAAGGATCCGTGGTTTATATAATAGCCCCACGGGTTGATCTACAAGGTTAAGCAACGCTTGCCGAAGTCGGCCTGAAGATGGGTGACTATCCCTTACATACCAAAACGTCTCCGTGCCTCGGAAAGCACGTTCAGCTGTTAGTTTGTAGATCATTGATGGTCGTTACGGGTAGAAGAAACCTGTTAGTCTGACAACCAGTTGAATCAAGGGGTGGAAGTATCATGTTACCCAGTGATTGGGTTGTAGAGGTCAGATAGGCAGTCGCTAAATGTAAAATGCTGGTTTTAAAGGTTAGGCAGATGACGATGATGATGATGTTGGCATTGATAAAACACACTTTATTGAGACACTATTCTTTTGTAGTAACTCATAACACATTAGGTACTTCTGGGTTTATATGGTAAACATTCTAATGAATAATCTTTCAGTAATCATTAAAGAAAAAAATCATTAAAAATAACAATATAGACAAAACAAAATACCTATTATTTACAATGAGAAACACTTATCCAACTCTTACTAATCTAAGCATTCAAGCGCATAACAATTGTAATTCACATTATGCTGACATTGCATGCACTTGTCCCACTTTAGCGAAAACAGAACATATCAAATATCTAGGTATTACGATTGACTCAAATCTGAACTTCCGCAAACACATCGATTTATTATGCAACAGAGTGCGTAAACTAATCTACATTTTCAAAAACTTACGTCACATTGCCCATTTTCGATTAATTAGACAGGTTTATTTGGCTTTGTGTCAATCTATTATTACCTACTGCATAACATCCTGGGGTGGTGTCGCTAAATCAATTTTGCTGCCCCTAGAACGCGCCCAACGAGCAGTTTTAAAGGTTGCTACTTTTCGCCCATTCAGATTTCCTACACATCAGCTTTATATAGCATGCAAGGTGCTAACAGTACGTCAATTGTTTGTTTTGAACGTAATCTTATTACAACACACTGAACTTTATTTTAACCCAGTACCCTCAGATAGGAGGAGAAAAGATTTGGTTTGTGCTAACCTTCGGAAGAAACATGCTTTTGCTAATCGTTTTTACTTATTTTTGGGACCCTACTTATATAACCAGTTTAACAGAGTACTAAAGATTTATAGTTTAAGTTATAATAGGTGTAATCTACTAGTTCAGGAATACCTGGCAAAACACAATTATGCAGACACGGAAAAATTACTAGAAATTGTGAAATAAAGTCTGTATGTACACACTCTAATAAAAGTCTCACTGTTTACCTAATCTACTCTATCTACTTTAACATTATTCGTTAATTTATTGTAACATAATAGATATCTTACATTCGATAATGTAACATAATAATTAATAATATAGAAGTCTTAATATTATATACCTAAATAGTTACTTGTTAAGTCATTGAAAATAATATGTCTTCTCTATAAGTTAGCTACTAACAAAATTTACTAATGTCCTCTTTTTAAAATGTTTGAACTAAATTGATGGCCTGAAACACAGGTTTTCATAAACCTAGCTCAGGCAGGTCTACATTATAGTTAGAATTAATTTTCCTCTATGACGATTAATGTAAATCTTAGTTTTACTTATATTTTGAATAAAATTTTTATTTATTTATTATTTATTTATATTTATAAAGATATAATCGTTGTGTAAATTTCAATTGAAATCTTCGCAAACTCTCTATAAAATATTGCAGCTTTTATTCACTTGGGATCAATTACATTTCATCGAAAGCAATAACTTTTTCTAGGGCAATGAAGTAGATAACTACTACTAGTAAATAAAGAATGACCGAACATTAGTCTTTATTAATAGAGTAGCCATGCCCCGTGGTTTCACTTGCACCTAAGGGTCGTGGCGTAATGTTAAATAGTTCTTACCTAAGCTTCCATAAGAATAGGGAAGTGAAAAAAAATATAATCTTACTGTTACTTAGTTCGAGAGTTTAGCGCTTTCAAACAAAAGAAACTAACGAACTCTTTAGCTTTATTATATTAGTGTTGATAAGAAAAAACGTATTCACAATGCAGACGCCCGACCGTATTTATCTAGCTTTCAGAATAATCTCGTTCAAATCAGGAGAGAAATCCTAGAGAGTACCATTGTTACTTGATTTGATGGTAAGCTTTGGTAACGCGTTCAATGGGTAGGGGGAGGAGAGGATTGTTCGGTAAGTGTGTCAAGGTCAGGGCTCGGATGCTGCGCGGTGGCGCTACAGATGCGGCACAGACACAGGCAAACCACGGAAATCCGAACCAACTTTGAAGTACTTCGGTCAAGGTTAAGCCGTACAGAAACTGTGAGAGGAAAGGAGTTTTCTAGTTCACATAGCTAGGTTATCCGTATTGAGATGTACTCTAGAAATACTACATTGTTATTTCAGCATCGATCTTAGAACGTTGCTTGAGTTAAGTAAGTCGGTGTCTTTGTCTCCAGTTTTGTTTCATATTTTTCTCCATACATTGCTGAAACTTAAGTTATATTTCCATTTGTAGTGGTTTTAAGTCTGTTTTTGATTTAAGAAAAAAGGTCTTTAAACATTAACATCATCAGCCTTAAAGTGAATCTAAAACCTATATATTAAAGATTACTCAAAAAATACACAAGCGAACCACTTTGAAAAAAAAAACACGTAATTAATCACGGATAAATCGGTGATACATACATTAAAAAAACTCTGAAAACTGCTCGATAAAAATTGGCAGCTAACGCAGAAAATAAACGAATGAAAAATCACTGAAAGAAACGCCGTTCACTTGAAATAAATACATATTGATAGCGTATGTGGTCCCGAGATATCCCTCCCGGATCGCGCACATAATGAGCATGTGAGAGAATCTCTTTGAATGCACCTCATCTCCGTCAAATGCCGAAGGTTCACTCGCACGCAGCCTCGCAGCATCCGATGATTGGTTCCTATATTACTTTCAGGAAATTACTCGAGACCGCATCCATGAATACAGACGAGGCCAACTAGCCACAAGATTATGTTTGTTATAGCTCTATTCTAGTTTAAATTATTACGTGACTGCGTGCATTCGTGTAATAGCTTCTGATGAGCATAAGGTCCTGGGTTCTACTCTCGGGTCGGGTAAAATGTTGTTAGGTTTTCTATCTCGAATAGTACAGTAGCAGTTCGGAGTTTGGATTTATGCTCGGTTGGTGGCAATAAGCTCGGCCCCTATTACGTGGGACTTAAACATAACTGGCAAAATGTGGTCGTTATATACTACACACGTCGTTGGTACCTACACCTCTGCCTGAGCCTTCGAGGAGAACAGGCGTGATGATTTTTCGTTATTTGTTAATTAATATCTACTAGTTACAGTTTTAAAATGATATATGTGTTCCTATGTAATTCATAACATCGTTAGTTATTATATCGAGTTACGTTTTAATTAATGTGGTTTTTTTTCTGTGGAATGTAGAACATCATGAAAAATGTTCTCCGTCTGGCCTGCATTATGCCACTAATAACAGATTATTATTATCTTGTAGATGTCAACAAGGCTAACTTTGTGCGAGCCGACATTTGATATCAGACGACCAATTCCCATACCAGCAACGACGGCGACGATCAATGTCAAAAACTTGTTAAAAATGTAGGTAGTTTAGACGTATTTATGATAGGCTGACAATGACATTAGAATGCAAATGTTCTTAAAAATACAGGTGCTGTCTCTCTCCCTCTGCTGTAAAACTTACACTGAAAGCATGTAAGTGGAACGGTCCAATTATATGTATTTTTAAACGCACCAAACATAAGAACTTAATGGAATCGGTTCAAAGTTCCAAACTACCGAGTTTCGGTGATCGTGAGAGCAACTTTAACAACTTTCGGGGTATCTCACTTACTGTGATTGAACATGGGTGCTTACAATCAACATCAAAATAGTAAAGCTGTAGAGTTTGTATGTTTGAGCCCGGTAATTTGTGGAACCAAAAGTCGGATTGCATAAAAATCTTTTTGCAATTGGTAGCCCAACTCTTGGGAAAGTTCATAGGCTTTTTAACATCACACAACAACCCTTAAGAGCACGTGAAACCGCGGGGCACAACTGAGTGGCGTTACAGCTATTAAGGGAATTCTTTTACAAACGACCACTAGTTACAACCGTGCATCTAGCTTCTGACCTTTATAAGTATTTTAAATTTTAATATTACTGGTAGCTATGAAATAAGTACATATCCAAACTAATAGTGGGCTATTTCCTCATTATGGCACTGTGTATGCACGTCCACAGCTATTTGGGCACTTTATTTATATAGTATCATTAGCATCATTAATTGTGTTTATTAGTGCGAGGTTGGACTGGATAGGTTAGCTTATTGTTTACTAGTTTTTGCCTAAATGTCGTTTATCGCAGATGCAGACGAAATCGTGTATTGAAAACTATTCTCTCCTTTCTAGGTTCTAAAACTATCTACTCCACACCAAATTTCATAGAAAACAGTTCAGTAGTTTAGCCGTGAAAGCGAAACAGATAGACAGACGGACGGAACGAATTACTTTCACACTTATAATATTACGAGTAGTATGGATGATTGAAGCAGATCAAGGACTAGAGCATTGTTACACATACCAGCAGCAGCCCTATATTAATAGTATACGTATGTTGATACATTATCTTACACGAGCACATTCCGGATAATGTACATACAAACAAAGGATACGGGGGGATGGGGGGTTGGTTTGTACCATATAATAATCGTCTATTTGTTCAGTGGCGGTCGGGACACTTGACCATGGGTAAGATCCTCAAAATATAATAACAAACTGGGTTTATATATCCGTCTGCTAAGTGTTGTTTCGTTTTCCCTTTTACTTCGAACGATTCTAGTGGTTATCGGAAAGCGTTGCAACTTGATGTTTGATATAATTAAAGTTTAACCGAATTGTGTTAAGGTAATAACCTTAATCGGAAAAATCAATATTCCATTTTCACCGAAAACAAACGAAATACAACTATCACCGTTAGCTTATTAATTAGTTCCAGCAAATTAATAGGGACAACTAATTCTATCAGAAGTAGTCCATCGATTCACTTTAAATAAAAGTAGAAGATAAAAGGGAAATAAGTTGAAAAATCTTTACCGGTTTGGGAAAAATGCAAATTTAGATCGAATTTAGTTTTTGTTTTGGGGCGGAAAAATATAAATATTGGTCGTTCTCTAATACCTACTAAGCTAACATTAAACCACAGCAATTATTAACAATTGAATAACCAGTACGTATAGCTGAAGTTACTTATCTTATGTCCTTCCAAAATTCACACAAAACATGAAAAATGTGCCACTTCTCATGTCAGTCGATCAGAGGTCAATATTGACCTAACATGTTCGGGGACCGTTTTGTGAACTTTCACGTGTTTGTTTTTGCGCGATTTGATGCCAAAGTTGGCATGCCCTTACAGATATTTATTTCCAGTCCTATCTTGTTAACAGAAAAGCAAATATTTGCTGGCTATGCAAATATTCCTTGATTAAAAAAACAGGGCGATGGGCAAAATACCGTACCTCGAAGAAAGAAATTCATCTCGTGTAAGAAGTAGATATGTCAAATAGTAGAAACTCTAGCAGTACTTGTCACTATCAGACCGCGGTCAGACTATTGAAGGGTTTGTAATGGATCACTGCATGATTCAATCACATCTTTAATACGTTTGCTTCGGTTGAACAGATTTCAACAATAAGAGAGAACGATTCATACGACGTCACATATAAATAGTGGCATTATTACAAGCCACACTATTAGATATACTTTGTGAGCTGAAGATATTTCTAGCGCAGTCGAGTATTATTATACCAGAATAGAATGTTTGTGTACCGCGAGATTCTAATCATCTGTTTATGTAAAAGAGATTCTTCATTCTATAGCAGAAATTCAATTCTACCGTTTGTTTAAGCGGAGAAGAAAATTCTATTAACGACACCAATTCAATTTGGGTTTCCGCTTAAACAAACTGAATACGACATTGCTTTTTTGTTTTTTTATTTTGTTTATTTATACAACAGAATAGATGACAAATGTTTTACGAATACAATCTTGTAAGATATCTACGTATAATGTAGGTATTATGAAGTGATTCATTGTATAATCCTATAATAGAATAACAAATCAATGCCAAAACTCGATGGTTGAAAACATTCAATGAATTGCACCTGAAGCTTTCAGAGCTTTGGTCGGCGCGCGGCGATGGCGGGAAAACTTTGTTAGTGGGGTACAAACAATTGAATGATTTCACTAACAAATATTTATAGACGATGTGAAAGAATAGAAACATGTGTAAGCCGCGGTATTTTAAAATTTGAACGCGTAAAGCGTAAACTTACCGAATTTAAAATGTTACCTAAATCACTAACAAACTTAACAATTAAAATTGTATAATGAAACTAGATCGGTTTCACCCTTCCCTAAAACGTGGTTCCGTCGTAAACAAAGTTTGTTTGGGCTGTTCAGATATGTCGGTGATATGGGCGGGCGGGGCGACTGGGCGGACGAGCGGCCGGCTCGCGACCCTCGCGGACACTGCCGCACGCCGCACGCAGCCGCCCGCCTCCAGTAATGAACTTCTTAACTGTTCGCTCTGATAACTCTCCGAGTTAACCGCAGTTTGCTTTGCGGAGATTTACCTGGCGACATCGGTAATTTATTTTGGAGATTTTATTTTATTGGGATTTTAAGCTTCTTCCTTCCAATCTTCTTTTCATTTTAATTATTTTCAAAAGCTCTTTGTAAATCTCTCAGTACCACGTTCCGGTACTTGTTGTTGTGTCTAGTTTTTCCCCACAGCTTTACAATAAGGTGTTATGGAGCTTTTGTTTCGTATCGAAGCTGCATTTACTAGACAAAAGATTCATTAACTTAAACAAAAGCCGCGTAGCCTTCCATAGACACAACGTATATTATGTAGCTTTCTCTTGGTAGCCTTTTAATAAAACTGATGACTTTGTTAAAATCTAATAATCTCTGGAACCCAGTCGAATTAAAAGAAATAGTTTAGAATTTCAAAAATCTTGATGTATTTAATTTCTGGAAACCGGAAGAATAATTATAAATTATTCTTCTAATTACAGCCTAAATTGCTCCTTATAGCATCAGCTATCTGCCAGTGAAAATCTTGTCAAAATCGGCCTAGCCTTTCCGCAGATTGGCCAAAGCAAAACGGAAAATAAAATAAAACAATGTTTTTTGGATATACACCATTGTGGGTGTATAATTTTATATGCATTTAGTAATTGTAAAAGTAATAGTTGTTATTTTGACATTACAAACAGACACTTCAACTTTATTTGTTTGTATAGATTTGAAAGCCCAATTGTTGAGTAAGGTTACTTATAGGCTATTTAACATCACGCTACGACCCTTAGGAGCAAGAAGCTAGAACGTAATATTTCCTTTAAAATGAAAAATTATAACAGTTATAACTAAATAAATTTCACTATTTGTTTGAAGTGTATACATGAGCAGCCTCGAGGTCAAGCGTTAACTTTTTTTTAAACGAGCGTCTTTTGTTTTCCTAATCGATATAACAAGAACTGACGTAGCGGAAATACATTGTGGCATCTCGTTCTTAACATCGTGTGGTTATAGTAAGTTTTAAAACTTTAGACATAATTTAACCATCACGTTTTTGTGGGTGAACCCCGGTGAATGGTATGTGCTCAAAGTAAGATTCTCTTTATTATCACGTTGGAGGCAAAGGAACGGAAGGTTCTATACAAAGAGGATGTTCGTCGTGTTATCGCGCCTCGGTTTTCGCGGGAAATTCGATGTAGCCTGATGATACGAGCAGTTTTCGTTTTGTGAAGATTCGCGTTGTAATGAAAAGAACACAAAAATATGTATATAATACACTATACTTTCACAGTCTAAAATAGTCAGCTCTATGGCCACTCCCAGAGCCACTGCTTCGGCAAAGCCCGATGCGTCAAGTGCCTGGGAGATCATGGCACAAAAGATTGTGACCGACCACCAGACCGCTCTCGCGCGACTGAGCCACCCAGCTGTGTGCTGTGTGGCCAGTCCGGACACCCCGCCAACTACAGGGGCTGTCCTAAGGCCCCCAAATCCTCAGCTCCAAAGCTGAAAGCGCGGGCCAACGAGAGGCAGAAGAGGGAATGCCCCTCTCTATCTAGGGATCTTCCATCCCGCTTAAGCCCCCAAAGGCCTAATGCCTGGCTGAAGCCGCTGGTGCTTGCGGCTCCTGCCCCTCCAACAGCGCCGGCTAACCCCGCGCCCCCACAACCCCTCCCTCTCCCCCCTCAACCACCACCTGTCGAGGGGGCTAGAAACCCACCTCCCCCGATCCCAAACCTGACGGGATTTAATCACATAGAGGTGATTCAGGCCTACGTGGCCTTATACTCCCCCAGGGCCATTCAAATGGCCCACGAACTAGTCGCCAGCAACGGCGACCTGGGCAAAATATCCCTCATATACCGGAAATATGAGGATATCACTTCCGCTGCCCTTAAAATTCAGAAGCCGTAATGCTCCATACTGTAGGCAGAACCCGTCCCCGATCCCCCAAAGTGGGTTTTTTCAATGCAAATGGCATCCAGGGCCAACGCGATGAGATCGCCAAATTCCTTGGCGACCATCAAATAGATATATTACTCATCCAAGAGTCATTCCTAAAGCCCCATCACCGAGACCCGAAAATTGCGAACTACCGGTTGGTCCGCAACGACAGGTCAAGATGCCATAAGGGTGGTACCCTTATTTATTACAAAAACGCCCTCCACTGTATCCCAATGGACCCACCCACCCTAACCCACCTGGAAGTGTCCATTTGCAGGCTTGGCCTCACGGGCCATCAGCCCATAACCATTATTTCCGCGTATCTCCCACCAGCCCTAAGCTCGGAGAACAACGCGGCTATCTCAAAGGACCTATCGGTCCTGTTCGGCTTAAGTGACTCCGTCATACTGGCGGGTGATCTGAACGCCAAACACCCCTCCTGGAACAGTCACTTGACTAACCCCAGGGGTAGAGCCCTGTTCGACCTTAGTGATAAACTAAAATTCGATGTCATCGCTCCGATGCATCCGACCCATTACCCACATATTGTGGACCACCGCCCCGACGTACTTGACATCGCGCTTCTTAAGAATGTTAACCTAAGGTTGCAATCTATAGAGGCGCTTGACGAACTCGACTCTGACCACCGACCGGTAATCATGGAGCTCATCTCTCGAACAGGCCTCCATGATCCTAGCCAACCCCCCCCTCCAAAGGTGATCACGGACTGGGGGATTGTAAGCGATAAGCTGCAATCCATCACGTCCCACCACTTGGACCAAATCCCCGACAAGATAGAGACCATTGTGGAAACGGAGGCTGCGATCGACTTGCTCACGGGCCACGTACAAGCCGTCCTGGACGAAAGTTCAAGGGAGATACCGGCGACGAGTGATCGTCGCTGGAAGCTCCCGGACGACGTGCGTGCACTCGTGAGCGAGAAGAACGCGGCCGTCCGTGCCTATAGCGCTTTTCCCTGCGAGAGCAACAAAGTTCACATGCGTTACTTACAGCGTAAAGTAAGTAATAGTATGAAAGAGCTACGTTGCAATCGCTGGGACAAGATGCTTGGGGATCTCGAGCCCAACCACCAGGCATTTTGGGAACTACAGAGGAAGTTGCGCGCCTCCGATGTAACCACGATGCCTCCTCTCATTCGCCTCGATCAGAGCATAGCCTTTGACGACGAGGAAAAGGCAGAATGCCTTGCAGACAGTCTCGAGGCCCAATGCTCCCCCAGTTCACAGCCAGCAGACCCAGCTTTTATAGCCAGGGTAGACGCTGAAGTGGAGCAAAGGACCTCTCTCCCTCCTTCAGAGGACCCCGAAAATCCCCTGCCCCCAGTCACTCCAGACGAGGTGCAGGATATAATCGACGGCCTCAAAGCTCGCAAAGCCCCTGGCTCTGACGGGCTCACCAATAGAGTATTCAAACTCTTCCCCGCCCCGTTAGTCATCCTAATGACCGCTATCTTCAATAGCGCGTTAACCAATAATATCTTCCCTCAGAAGTGGAAAGAAGCTACCGTCATCGGTATCCCCAAACCGGGCAAGCCTAAGACCTCCCCAGGCAGCTATCGCCCAATCAGTCTCCTCAATGTTCTCGGCAAAGTCTACGAAAAGCTTATTCTTAAGCGGCTCAAGGACTACGTCGAAACAAAGAGCTTAATTCCGATGGAACAGTTTGGTTTTCGAACCCAGCATTCGTGTCCACAACAGGTGCACCGAATCGTCGAGCACATCAGCGGCCGCTTCCAACGCGGCTTGATGACAGGAGTCCTCTACTTCGACATCGCGAAAGCGTTTGACAAAGTCTGGCACAACGGGCTGGTATACAAGCTGTACCAGCTCGGTGTGCCAGAACGTCTCGTACTCATACTACGGGACTATTTGTCGAACCGAACCTTCAGGTATCGCATAGAAGGGGCGTACTCTACGCCTCGTCCCATCCGCGCAGGAGTCCCGCAAGGCTCAGTTCTCTCCCCGTTACTATTCACGCTGTACACCAGCGATCTCCCCTCAGTAGTTAAGGCAAACATTGCCCTATTCGCTGACGACACGGCCATCTACTACTCTGGCTTAAAGTGTCCAGCCATAGCTAAGGCCCTCCAATCCTCCGCCAACGCCCTAAGCGTCTGGTTCAGGAAATGGAGAATTGAAGTGAACCCCGACAAGAGCCAGGCGGTTTTATACTCCAGGAAGGGTAAAGACCCATCCCCTCCTCCCCCGATCACCATGTATGACAAGCCGATCCCCTGGGGGGTGCAAGCTAAGTACCTGGGGGTCATCCTTGACCGACACCTTACCTTCCGGACGCACATAATGACGGTGCGCTCGCGCGCCGCATTCGCTCTAGGGAGGTTACATCCCATGATCAATGCACGCAGCAAATTGTCACTTCGGTGCAAGATGCGGCTCTACACCACGTGCATCAGGCCTATTATGACCTACGCGTGTGCCATATTCGCACATGCAAGGCCTTCCTATATCCATAGGATGCAGGTTTTACAGAACCGTTTTCTCCGTCGAGCCACGGGAGCCCCATGGTTCGTTAGGAATGTTAGACTCCATGTAGATTTAAAAATCCCCACCATCAAGCAATTCATGAAGCGTCTTACTGGGCGCTTTTTCGAATCAGCCGAGCGACACCCAAACCCACTTGTCGTCTCGGCCTCCCAATACTTCCCTACCAGAATTGGTAAGATTCGCCGCCCAAGGCATACCCTAGTCGAGCCAGACGACGAAACAACCGTCATCCAGGAGAGCAGTAGGGAAACTAGCACTCTTAGAAAATACACAAGCACAAACCGACCCACATTCCGGCCTCGCCGACGAGGCCCGCGACGCGCGACGCCCTTGTTAGTTAAATGTAAATTCAATCTTTAGATTCTACAAGGCCAGCCCGCGTAGCTGAGTCAGTAGTATAAAAACCCCCCGACATAATAATAACGAGACCCAGCCTTTGTTTTTGTTAAGAATTCAACGACGCCCTAAGCCGAGGTTTGAGCCCCACAGGGGGCGCCCTTAGCGAGCGGTCGTTTAAATGTAACTTTTAGTTAGCCCTGGCTGGGGGCCTTCTTGTAAGGTCACCACAGGATCGACCGGTTAAGCAGTAAACAGCCTTATAGTGCTGAACTGCGAGTGGCCCTACCTAAAAAAAAAAAAAAAAAACAGTCTAAAATAAAACACGCGGCCGAAGTCGCCGGCAAAGTGCTAATTAATTATAAGTTGAATATGCCTAGCACGATAGTTTGACGAAAAGTCTTAAGTCTTAAAAATTATGTTAAAATCGAAATGAGTATTTTCAATATTTAAATCGTTGCGTTAACGTCAAGTACGATATTTGCTTCACCGATGTCAGTGATGTCCAAGATGAACTTAGAAGGAAGATATACATGCAATACAGCCTCACCACTCATATTTTATTTGAATAATTAGCCTTACTAAGTCGGCGGTGTTCGTGGCGATCACAAAGGCCTTTGTGACCGAAATCTCTAATTATTTACTCGTAGCTAAGCCTAGATTACTGATTTAACACGAAACAGATTACGGGTCCGGGAATCTGTGACTGGCCGGGGATGGTAATACAGGATTGTCACATTATTGAATTGGGGCGGGATGTCAGCTCGGCTCGATCCCTCCACAAACATTGATGGCATGTAACCTAATTTACACGATACGGCGACCTTAACGCTGCTCGCACGAGTGCTCTGCGGAGCGTAATAGTTTTTCATAGCTTTTGGTCAGTTTTCGCCGCCATCATGATAGCCTCAATGTCCATATTCAAAATACATAACCACTCATAAATTCCCCAAAGGATTATCGAGAGATGTGCACCCATATTACGCCAGTTAAGTTTAAGTCCCATGTAATATGGATGTGTGGAGCTTGTCATCAACCGGGCTATACTTTCCTGGACCCAGGAATGGACCCCAGCTTCATCAAAAGAAGCGGTAGTTTGCTGGCGCATTCGAATTATGATGGTTAGTTTCTTTAATAGCATAGTTTCCAGTTTAAACTATAAACAGGCGCCTCGTGTTCTCTTGTGTTCGTATAATTTCACTAACAAGCCATCCTCAACGTCACGACTTTCGTTTCCCGACACTTTTCCTCATTATTTATTTTTTTAATATTCGTGAGAGAGAGCTCTTTCAAACCTTTTACGTTAATTGTGACTAAGTACTAGTTAAGTACTCCCGCAAGTAGTACTTAGTATTTACCTAAAGGTTGTCAACATTATGGCCGTTTTCGTTAAAGAAAAGTTAAACAACGCCTAGTTGGGTTGGGTAATGCTTAACGTAAGCAGTTTCTAAAGCATAGGATACAAGTTGACCCAAGGTCGACCGGAATGAAATAATAACGAATATTGACAGTGTTACATGACCGTTAAATGATATAAATAGATTGTCGCACGCTGTTTACGAGTTAACGACACTTCCATGTGCCAATTCGCGTTGGTTCCAGGAAACGTGAGTGCCAGCGGCGCCACTCACAGGCACCTTGTCGCGAATGTCATAGTCAGTGAGGTCTATATCCTGTTCTGGTTTCAGAAGGCTTCAAAGGTCTACGTTCAGACATACAAACGATGTTGCGATAAGCCAATTTTCGTAGAATCATTCTTCAACGTATATGAAACAGACATTAGTCCATTTAAGAGTAACGTAATTTCTTCGGTGTTGTCACCGAACACCCAAATTAGCAATATAAGCATGACGCGTTGACCTGATTTACTCAATAAATTACTACTTCTATTTTATATTATATTCAGTGCACTTCTGTCTGTTATATTCAAACATTTCATCAACATTCCATCAGCATTTGAACTCTAAGAACAGTTGGTGAGTGAATCAATAAATAATGTTCAACATAAACATTTGTTTCCCCTCGAAAGCACCGACACCTTGCTAAGTACCCCGACATTATTAATCTAGTATTATTAGTTGACCTTTAGTAAATTTAAATGTTATGAAGCAGGAATATGATCAGAGTACTACTCTGTGTACGTACCTACTAAAATTATTTTATTGATGGTTTTAGTGAGGTAAGAATCCCACACTCCCTGGTCTTTTCCCCAAAAAGTCCAGGCGCCTTTTAAAGGTTCCCGTAAACAATAAAAACTAAAATAGGTAAACTAAAATGGCGATTCTAATTCCGTAGTACCTACATACCTTTTCACTGGTATATTGACATAATGATATATTGACCGATGTATGACCAATGTGGATTTGGAGTGGTTCACAAAATATCTAAGAACTGAGAATGCAGGGCGAGAGAAGTTTTAATACAAAATAGTAAATCCCACAGAGTAGGCATTCGCCTGCTTTAGAAATACTGCTACATAATGAAGAGAACCTAAAACCTAATTCTAATTCGTATACTTAAAATAATT
Source organism: Phlogophora meticulosa (assembly GCA_905147745.2). Lineage (NCBI taxonomy): Eukaryota > Metazoa > Arthropoda > Insecta > Lepidoptera > Noctuidae > Phlogophora > Phlogophora meticulosa. Next base: position 592,265 of record LR990521.1, read on the forward strand.
GCGAAGATTAAAGACAAAGTCTAATTCGTTTCACGAAACATTAAGGCAACGTACGTACGTATGTATTTCACACGAGTTTTTGGAGATTTTGCCTTTTAGTGGCAGGCTTATGTTATTAAAAGCTTCGAAATTACAAAATATTTGCTGGCGTCGGTTTCCGACGGTATTTTTTGGGAGCCGGCGCCGGTTGCTCAGGCACTTCACAAAAAAGAACATAATATAGTACTTATTGCTGTCCGCACACATCTCAATACAACTCTGCTAACGCTTAAGATTGCTCCATTTCCTGAACTTCATACATGTAGTATTCAAGTTTCCTGTAACGTCGGGAACACAGCACAAGTTCAAGAATACACTGGAATCAAACAATGATAATAACGGTTCAATAATGTTCGATAACTTAGACGACAACACTACAATTGAAAGTTAAACTTGGTGTAGTACTTCGATGTTAGGAGCGACAACATCGATTACCGGGTAAAACCAGGTGCTTCCATATCTTCTTTAATATATCAGGCACACGCTTAACTTGACGTCTCATAAGGCACTAAGAAAGTAAGACGTGTTGACTTTGTACATAATATATACGGTGACCACAAAAAAGCAAAAGATTACCTATACGTTTGCATGCCTTATCAAAATGATGGTGATCGAGTGAGCCGTTAGGGGAAAACATTGTTAATTTTGTTCAAACGAAATAAGTAGACCTTCTCAATACTTGGCGCCGCTCCCCTATATTTACATTAAAGGTTGATTTCAAATAAAATATTCAAACCTTGACGAGCCTTTTTACGTCACTATCCTCGAATATATAACAGTTAGTTCCTTATCCTATATATTTATCCTCGAAGAATTATCTTTTTTATCCTCGTGTACATCTCAAGCATAAGACAAATTAAAAAAGCGCTCTTCCCCTCTCTACTTATTTAAAAATTAGCAGCCCGACAGGGTCCATGATTGTTTCTATTAATATTTCTAATTTTTATTTTACTACCTGTAAGTGTACATCATAAATTTCAATAAATAATTTTATTTGATTTGATTTTTAGAGAAATTTGCGAGTTACCATTGGGTCGTACAGGCACCGATAGCAAACGAACGCAGAACATACTATTTTGTACCAAAACGGATGATAGTGTTAAATAAAAAGAGAAGGACCGAATCATGGGACATCAAAAAATTTGTCCGTATTGCTGTCAGTGGGAATCGTGAGTTGATCAACGGCTCTATGGCCCTATCTGTATCGTGCCCAAACAGCTCAAATTTTTGATGCTTTATTAATCTTTCCTTCTCATTTTCTACACATTGTTATCTTAAAAAGTAGGACATGTTAATGATCAATAAACTTTTTGTACTGATGAACGACATACAGTAGCCAATTACATGTTGCAAGTAAGTAAATAGGTAAGCCATAAGCACAGAACTTAGAACTAGGTAAGCTATCTCGGTTCCCCAGTGAAAATGTTGCAGTAGAGATAAAACAACATTTAAACTAATTCGTTTTCACGTTGTGTTTCTAGCACTGTAATTTAACCAGGACTTTCCGAAACAGTTAATATTTAAAATCGGACAGCACTTACACGGAATTGGAGATTTAATTCTTTGAAGCGATCGTTAGCTTAGCTAGCACATAAACATTGATTGAATTAAAACGAAACGAGTTAATTGAATTTGAGTCACGGGGAAACGGCAGGGGGTGGGGGGGGGGGGGACTTCCGGATTACGAGGGACTCTTGTGGAGAAGAATCGCGTCTGCAGGTCTAGACAGCTGTGCACCCAGCTCGGCTCATGTGAAACATACTTAAATTACGTCGCGGAGAAGTGGGTTGAGTTTTGAACGCACTCAGGGATTTAAATTAAAACCTTAAAATAAAAACAAAAACATGGCAAAGAGCATGTCGCACACTGAGAGGTCCGTACTTTGTTAAGAATAAGATTTTTCCATTTTTTTTAATTTGCGTGTTTGTCTTTTTTTACCATGCGTAACCCTACAAACAAATCTGAATAATACGAATAACTATTTTAGGATCACAAACGTCACTAGTGCACGCCTACGTCAATCTATGATAAATATGGTAAAGTAGAATTAATAAAAGCGCACCGGGAGTGGGTGGAATCAGAAATAGATAGTAACATATCATTCCTAGAAAACTTGAACGTACAAGCTTCGTATGAAGCTACGACTTCCTAGAACCAATTAGTGTATACACTAGGTAAATCAAACGCCATCGTTATAGACTTATAAAGAAGCCATTGATATAAGTAAAATAGCATGAAATGTCTACATCACTTTTACGTTTCTTTTTTAGCTGTGAGGGGGGAGACGCCCGGGACCTTTAGAGACATAATACTTATCTTATTGGTGATGTTTTTAAACGAAGCAAAAGGAGTAGGGATCGTAGCAGGTGGCGGTCTGTAGTTTCTGCCTACCCGCTTGGGCAAAAGGCGTGGTGTCCAGTTCGACCGCGCGGCCATAGCGTTTTTTTTTAAAAAAAACCATGTCAATTTTTTGTAAAAATTTGTCAAAGTTGATTCCCAAAACCATAAATTTGTCAAAGATACGGTTAAAAAGTTATAAGGGTTTGAACATGGCCGCGCCATTGAAACGCGGCGAACCGCGCGGCCACTGAGATCTTTAAAACTAAGCCTTGTAGAGACCTGAAATTTACGCAAATGCAAGATTTAATTTGTAAAAAATTTGTAAAAATATAAAAAAAATACTCAGGTTTATAGTTTAATAATAATAATAATAATAATCATTTTATTGTCAGGCAACTGAGGCCCATAGATAAAATACATAAAATAAAGTTATACATTAATAAACTAATACATATCAAAAACATAATTAAAAACTAATTGACACGTAAAGTCGGCGTCGTGTGTCGCGCGGTGTCGGGTATCCGGCCTCGGAATCGCCGGAACACTACACCTCTCGGCCAAAATTCCTCCTTCATGAAAGTCGATAGATGTTGAGTTGGCACCCTCACCACGAAGGAATTGAAACTCACGCCGTGGTGAGATTCCAACCGCTCGACCCTCAGAGTGAACTTGGTCTTGATGCTGATATACTCTACAATCTCCGCGACCTTTGTAGAGTGATGCAAACGGGACACGTACAATGGCGTCACTGGTACAGCAGGACGCAGCAGGAAGTTCGGCCCGCTCGGTGCAGTACCGCACTGGTTGCGACAAGCTGGCTTCCTCTTTTTCCTCTGCACCTTGATAAAGCCATCTTTATCGCATGTATCTTGCTCGGTTTTACGCTGTGCCAGATCCTTGCAGGTAGTATCACAGCGCCTCTGCTTACCCCCTTTAACTTCATGCCGCTTGACTTGCGACACAGCTGGTTTGTTTGCAGCCACTATTGCAGCGTAGGCACGTTTAGGGGTCAACGCACCTACGCATGTCGTCACCTCAGCTGGTGTTGAGGCGGGGACGGCGGCGACGGGACACGATGCATCGCAGACAATATTGGCAGCCGGTGACGCATCAAATTTCGCCGATTCAAAACTGCCGAAGGAAGCATTTTGCGCCCCGCGACGCGTGTTCACGTTGGAAGCGTCAGGTGTCCTACTTACAGAAGCAGCCTTGCGTAACAACACTACCTCTGCTCGCAATTCACCTATGGTGTTCTCCGACGCCTCCAACTTAGACTGCAGCTCGGCCAGGCTTGCTTTCAGGAATGTGATGTCCTTCAACAGCCTGGTGACGTCAACGTTTAAGAGCTATAACACTAAAACCGAATGGCCGCGCCATTGAAACGGTGGAGAAAACGCTATCGCCTGTATCTCGCTGAAAAAAAATCGCAGAGGTGTGTAGTTTATTGTAATAACCCAGATTTGAATTTGTCGAAACTAGGAAAAATACAACAAAAATTCCTAGGTTTATATTTCAGGAGCTATAAGACTAAAACGATATGGCCACGCCATCGAAACGGTGAATAAAACGTTATTTCGCCTGTATCTCGCTGAAAAAGCATCGCAGAGGTCTGGAGTTTTTTGTAATACCTAGATTTTAATTTGTCAAAACTAGTAAAAATACAATAAAAATTCTTAAGGTTATATTTCAGAAGCTGTAGAACATTATCAGTATGTGGTGCGATAGGGTGACCATGTCTTATTGTTTACAGAATACTTTCTACTTATTGTTACAGAAATTATAATTCAAGGATTCTAAATAAAATTAAAATGAAACCATAAATATAAAAACAATTATGTTTATTGGTTTAAAAGTCGATTTCGTCGAAGTCGAGTCGATGAAAAATTAAGCTCGAAGAAATACCACAATATATACAATTAAGGCAAAAAAAATATCGATTCATAGGTGCCGTGGAATATGTTCCCCCGGTTGTAGGTATTATTGGGCATTACAAGTGTCATTGTCTAATAAATAATTCTAAATTTATTTGCTACGACGACAATAAAACTGAAACACATGAAAGTTCTGCACAACCTCTTCCAATTCATAATTTAATGTATGGTTTAATAGATGATGACTAAAACACTTTATATTTAATGATAGCGCAACTAAATTATAAGTAAATTATGTTTATATTTTTTCTATTTTTCATTTTATATCTGACTTAGTGTAAGTAAACAATCTGTGATTTTTGATTATATCTTAGTGTAAGTAAATCTGTGATTTTTGATTATATCTTAGTGTAAGTAAACAATCTGTGATTTCTGATTATATCTTGGTGTAAGTAAACAATCTGTGATTTTTGATTATATTTTAGTGTAAGTAAATAATCTGTGATTTTTGATTATATCTTAGTGTAAGTAAAATATCTGTGATTTTTTATTATATTTTAGTGTAAGTAAACAATTTGTGATTTTTGATTATATCTTAGTGTAAGTAAACAATTTGTGATTTTTGAGTTTTTTTTTTTAATTTGTAACATTCTGTGATTTATGTGACTTTTAAACCAATAAACATAATTGTTTTTATATTTATGGTTTCATTTTAATTTTATTTAGAATCCTTGAATTATAATTTCTGTAACAATAAGTAGAAAGTATTCTGTAAACAATAAGACATGGTCACCCTATCGCACCACATACTGATAATGTTCTACAGCTTCTGAAATATAACCTTAAGAATTTTTATTGTATTTTTACTAGTTTTGACAAATCAAAATCTAGGTATTACAAAAAACTCCAGACCTCTGCGATGCTTTTTCAGCGAGATACAGGCGAAATAACGTTTTATTCACCGTTTCGATGGCGTGGCCATATCGTTTTAGTCTTATAGCTCCTGAAATATAAACCTAGGAATTTTTGTTGTATTTTTCCTAGTTTCGACAAATTCAAATCTGGGTAATTACAATAAACTACACACCTCTGCGATTTTTTTTCAGCGAGATACAGGCGATAGCGTTTTCTCCACCGTTTCAATGGCGCGGCCATTCGGTTTTAGTGTTATAGCTCTTAAACTATAAACCTGAGTATTTTTTTTATATTTTTACAAATTTTTTACAAATTAAATCTTGCATTTGCGTAAATTTCAGGTCTCTACAAGGCTTAGTTTTAAAGATCTCAGTGGCCGCGCGGTTCGCCGCGTTTCAATGGCGCGGCCATGTTCAAACCCTTATAACTTTGTAACCGTATCTTTGACAAATTTATGGTTTTGGGAATCAACTTTGACAAATTTTTACAAAAAATTGACATGGTTTTTTTTAAAAAAAAACGCTATGGCCGCGCGGTCGAACTGGACACAAGGCGTGTTATTAGGTATGTATGTAAACTTCCGTAAAGCGAATAGGTTACATTTACAATGCATCACATTTTACAGGTTTCATTACATCTTCTTAGCGAACGGAAGCAAGTAGACCTTTATTCTCTAAAATCATCATCTGCGTAGCCTTTTCCCAACTATGTTGGCCTCGGCTTCCAGTCGAACCGGCAGCTGAAGACCAATATTTTAGTTGGAGCGACTACCTATCTGAGAACCACAACACAGTGACTAGGCATCACGATACGCCTTGGTTAAACTGGTTGACCCGTAACGAATGTTACGGGTACTCGGAAGCCCGAAAGTCTGACCCAGCTGTCATTAGTACAAATGACAGCTGGGACCAACGGGATAAAGTACTTTCCGAGGCACAGAGAAGTCTCGATGTGTTACGAGTGGTCACCCATCCACAGACTACCCTCGGCGAGCGTAGCTTAATCGTCGGTCACCTGTGTGGCTGTTTTCATGTAGCCACGAGCTCCTCTTTCACCATTATTCTCGAAATTCTAGGAAGTAAATACAACAGCTCACGTGTTTAGTCCATATTTAGCTCCGTCAAACTTTAATGTTTCCACGAGGTTCAGTTCGTACTCGGCAGCTCATTACTTATGAACAAGAGGAATGCTTAGCTTCGGATAGCCTTTATTTATGCTTACATACAATTATTGTATCCTATGGATTGTCGTATAAATAACATATATGAGATTTATTGATCCTATCTTATTAAGAGATGCCAAGAGCTCAGGCTCAGAGGATTTATTCCTGAATCTTTAGTTGGAATTTATGTTAGAGGAAAATCTTGTGTTGCAGAGGCTGTGTATCATAATAACAACAAACAAAACAATGAAATGTATGGAAAGCTTTTATCATTCGTTGTGCTTCGCAATACACAATTGGAGAAACTTAGCGGAAATAAGTTACCGATAAACACATCGATTTTCCTGCGTCGGTCGGCGGTGTGTCCTCGACTCTAAGCAATCGATATTATCAGCGGCACGTATTAATGAAATGATACTGAAATACACGACCGTGACGTCACTTGCGACTGATAACGATTAAAGTGCGAACGATTGACAAAACGATTTTTTATAATTGTTAATTGTAGTTCAGCTCATAAATATGGTGTTGGACATGCCTACGTTGTTATTAATTGTAGTTTATCCATTTAACGTCGTGATACTTTTGTTCAATTTGGATTTAATAAAAGTTATTTTATACCCATGGGGGTAATAATAATAATAATAAGGTTTATTAGCAAAAAGAAATACAGAAACACATTTTTAGTTTACATTACTAGTTGCAAAATCTGTACAAAAAGTATATAACCCTGTCTCTTAGACTAGGATAGCCTGTATTCTAAGAGACAGTGTTCGACCGAATAATTGTATAATACAACAAGTGAACGGTGTTGATGTGAGCTTCTGTAGTTGTGTTATGTGTAGCGAATAGAAAAAAAAAGAAGGGTAAAGTGAATTAAATGGAAACGTTTGGGTTTATGATTGGGGAATATGAGTGCCTGATTGTGTGCGCTTTTTTATGTAAGAGTTGTAAGACTACTACTGCTTACTGTGTTGGATTACTAGGTGATGTATGTGAGCAAAGATTCCGTGTAGGCATAGTCCTTTTGTAGTAGCCACTCTGTTACTACAGATTTAACTTTGTGTGTATTTAAGTTTATAATATTTAATAGTGGATTTACTTTTTGGTATATGTGTGTACCCAATATGTAGAATTGGCGTTTTGCGAAGGTGGTTTTATGTTGGACTCTTGGAAGGAGATTTATTCGCTTATTTGGGTTTGGCAGAGGCAGACCGACATGTGTTCTAAGTATAGATTGGAGAACAAAGATTTGCCGTACTGTGAGAACTTCACAGTCAGAGTACAGTTCGGTGGTTGGATACCTGTATGGTTTTTTTGATAGTACTTTGAGTACGGCTCTCTGCGCTCTTTCCACTCTCAAAAAACTGGTTTTTGTTGCACCGCTCCATGCAGCTATGCGCCTATGCAATACCCAAGAACCGACTGGCACAGAGCATGGTACACCATCCTTAGTGTGTGAGGACTAGCAGAGTTTCTAAGGGACTTAAAGATGCCTATAAGTCGCAATGTTCTTGTGGTAACGACTTCGATCTGCTTGTCCCATCTTAGTCCGCTATCAATCTGTACTCCAAGATACTTTACGGTGTCCGCTCTGGAGAGTGCTGGACAGCCACAAGGTCCGAGTAAATTTGAGCACGAGTGAGCAATTACAGAGAAGGTATGAGACGGTGCAGTGTTATGCCGGATTGCGAATGGTATGTAGGATGTTTTGCTCAAGTTAAGTGTCAGGAGGTTTAAATTGAGCCATGACATTATTTTGCACAAGGCCTCTTCTGCAGTGGCTTTGACCACATCCCAAGTAGGTCCGTATACAAGGATTGCGGTATCATCAGCATACGCGTAAATGTTACAGTTAGTGAGGCACATCCTGCACAGGTCTTTCACATAAATTTGGAAGAGAGTGGGCCCAAGTATGCTTCCTTGTGGGACGCCATAATTTACGGGTTCCTCGTCACTGTAGTAAGAGCCAATTTTGACCAGTTGCGTTCGGTTTTTGAGATAATCCTTAAACATCTCAAGTTGTAGGCCACGTACACCGACGAGTTCTAATTTAGCAAAAAGTTTGGGGACAGAAACTGTGTCAAATGCTTTAGCAAGATCTAGGAGGATAGCCAAACATTTGGTTTTACTATCTAGGTTTCTAGCTACCTGTTGCGTAAGATCCAAAACGGCATCCTCGGTCGACACTCCTTTTCGGAATCCGTATTGATTCTCAGCAATTATTTTGTGTTTGCCTAAAAAGCTCCCCAAACGTTTATTTAAAATCCTTTCAAGAATTTTAGAAAGGGCTGGCAATACAGATATTGGCCTATAATTGTTAACACAGCTTCTGTCCCCTCCCTTGTGAATGGGGTGTATAATAGCCTTCTTAAAAGCATTCGGGAATACGCCTGTTTGGAAGCAACGGTTACAGAGATAAGTCAAAGGTGGGGCCATAACATGACGGTTTTTTTTAGTAGCAAAGACGATATTCCGTCCCATCCTACGGCACAATCATCTCGTAACTGAAGTATGACAGACTCGACTTCTGCTTCATCAGTCTCCAATATCGTGAAAGAGCCGAGTGGGGGGTTTTGTGAGGTGTCTTGGAGGCAAGTAGGAGGACAAGAATTATTGGCCGTGGTTGGTGTATGAGCCTGTGAAATGATTATTGCCGCCAAATTTTTGCGAACGTTACTAAAAAAGTGATTTATCTCGTTAATTGATGATTTAGGGTCATCACGTAACTTAAGTAGCTCTAAAGGACTAACATTTGTCTTTTTTGTGTTCGTGATTTCTTTTATTGTTTTCCACATGTTTTAGGATCGGTCTTAGCTTTTTCTAACCCATGGGGGTAACGTAAGTTACAGTAACGTAATCCGTGGAGAGAAATCTTCCGATCCCTTAATAGTGAGTAATTGAGCGTACGACAGAGTGTGAGATTTGGCATGGTTAAAGTTTAAATCTAGAAGAAAACTTCTCTTGGTAAGCATTATTATGTTTACGTGAAGCGAAAACTTTGGATCCCTTTTCAATAAAATTGCGCGCGCGGTGAAGTGTGTATTTATTATAATATATTTATTTGCGTAAAACATGGTATAAAAAGGTCTTACAGTACACAAATAGAACAAACATGTTTTGCCAAGATTTAACATAGCATGCAAATATTTGATTATAACAATTTCCTTGACAAAAATTATTATTATGTTACAATAACGCTATTTTAGGAATTGTTTTATGCTATAGAAGTTGTTATCAATTAACCATTCATACAATTTATTCTTAAAAGCATATCTCGAGTTTAGCATTTTCAGATTACTGGGTAATTTGTTATAAAATCGTACACACATAGTTAAGCAGCTTTTATTGTACTTCGCAAGCCTGGGAGCACTGTTAAGTACGAGTCTGTCAGGATCTCGTCGGCTTCGAGGATTTACATCGTTTGCTAATTTAAATAACTCCTTATGTTTCCATACAAACATGCATATTTCGTTAATATACAGACAAGGTAGCGGTAACAAGCCAAGTTTCTTAAATAGTGGCTGGCATGATTCCTCAGGATGAAGTCCGTGTAGAGCCCTAATGCATTTTTTTTGAGCAACAAATGTTCTGTTGTGGTCGGTACTGTTACCCCATATTATAAGTCCATAACGTAATATGGATTCCACATACGCATGGTAAGCTAATATAGCTGTTTTTAGATTTGTAGTTTTTTTTACTTGTCTGAGAGCATACACAAATTTATTTATCTTGCTTGAAACATTGTCTACATGCACTTTCCAATGTAGGTCTTCATCAATAGTAACTCCCAGGAACTTGGTATGTGTTACTGGTTTAATTTTGGGTATATTTAATTTAAAGTTAAATTTATGATTATTCGATTTGTTAAATTGTATATAAACGGATTTGTCAAGGTTTATTTCCAAGTTATGTACATAAAGCCAGTTAATTAAAATGTCAATTGTATTGTTAATGTCAGTTTCGTGGTCGTAAATTGTATTAGATTTTTTATTGGATGTCACAATAATAGAGATGTCATCAGCAAACAATATGCACTTATGTTTCGTTATTTTAATGATGTCATTTATATATATCAAAAACAAGATCGGCCCCAGTATGCTTCCTTGTGGGACACCAAACTTATTACATCTATACTTTTGGAATTTGGCATACCTAGTTAAAGTTTAAAAGGAGAAGAAGTGTACAAAACTAAAACAGTCGAATTCCAACCACTGAGCGGCTACTATTTATTATTAATGGAGTAACAAATAAACCTCGTAAGTGTACTTTAAGTAATCGTATTCAGTTTGAAGTAAAACAGTGTTCTTTTTAGTGTATGGCAATCTTTATAGCGTCTTTCAAATCATACAGCGTGTAGGTGTCCCATCGTCTGTGAAGCAGCACCACACTCGCACACTAGGCTGGAGTCATCTATTAATTTCCTCCTGAGCAGGTTTCCCTTGCTTCGACCAACCTGTGTCTGCGGTCTGCTATGAGACTTCCAGGTCAGCTAATGCAACTTATGATCATGGGGGAAATGTTCTAAACCAAAACTAATCAAACTAAAATAATGTAACCATACTAAAACTAATAGTATAGGGTAGTGAACTAAGTAAAAATAATAATTGAAATAAAAATAAAAAATTCGTGATTTATACATCATCATCATCATCATCAGGCTATACTAGTCCACTGCTGGACATAGCCCTCTCCTAATGAGCGCCATAGCGCCCTGTCTTCAGCTTGCCGCATCCAGCATCTGCCTGCAGTCTTTCGCAGATCGTCATCCCACCTGGTCAGAGGGCGTCCTACACTACGTTTGCCGAGTCGCGGTCTCCACTCAAGAACACGTTTACCCCAGCGGTTGTCGGTTCTTCGCGAGATATGGCCAGCCCACTGCCACTTCAACTTGCTAATTCTTTGAGCTATGTCGGTGACTTTGGTTCTATGTCGGATGTATTCGTTTCGAATCCTATCCTTCAGAGAAACTCCGAGCATAGCTCTCTCCATAGCTCGCTGAGCGACTTTAAATTGGTGGACCAACCTTACCGTAAGGGCTGTGTGGTGTCGGCCTTAAAAGAATAGCACCAACCCAACTCTTCCTGCGGGTGTCGTAAAAGGCGACTAAGGGACACAAACCGGGGGGTGGGCAGCAGCGCCCCCTGCAGAACAACTCCACAACCAAACTGCGATCCCCAACCCGCATGCCCAGCGTGGGGATTATGGGCATTACCCTCCCAATGATGCACAAGCACAAAAAATGGCCCCCAGTTCCCGGCCGCCTCGCTATTCCTGGCCATGGCAGCGGCCATGGTAACGGCAAGGCAGGGGGTGCTAGGAATCACCGGGCTACGGCAGGCTGCCTCAATGAATTGACCCTGGCAACGTTCAACGGACGAACTCTGAGGCTTGATCACCATCTAGCGCAGTTGGAAGTGGAGTTAGAGAACATTAAATGGCATGTTCTGGGGTTATGCGAAGTCCGTAGAGAGGGGGAGGACACCGTAACCCTAGACTCGGGCCATCTTCTCTACTTTCGCGAGGGTGATAAAACATCCCAGGGTGGCGTAGGTTTCCTCGTCAATAGGGCCCTCTCTAGCAACGTTGAAGAAATCGCCAGTGTGTCGACCAGGGTAGCGTACCTGATCCTTCGGCTGTCCAAGCGGTACAGCATGAAGGTAATTCAGGTTTACGCACCGACCTCGACACACTCGGATGATGAAGTGGAGGATATGTACGAAGACATATCCAAAGCCTTGCACAACACCACTAAGGCCCACTTCAATGTTGTTATGGGGGACTTTAACGGCAAAGTGGGAACCCAGACTGGCAACGAATCCCGGATAGGCCCGCATGGTTATGGAGTTAGGAATCACAGGGGGCAAATGCTTGTCAACTTCCTTGAGAAGGAGGGGCTGTTCTTAATGAACTCCTTCTTTAAGAAACAGCCTCAAAGGAAGTGGACGTGGCAAAGCCCCGACACTGTGACTAAAAATGAGATCGACTTCATCATGACGGATAGAAAGCACATATTCAGAGATGTCTCAGTGATCAACAGGTTCAATACCGGATCTGATCACCGACTTCTCCGAGGCTCTCTGAATATCAACTTAAAGCTTGAAAGAAACCGACTGATGAAGTCCACGCTCCGACCTAACCCAATCCATATCATGGCGGGTACCGAGAAGTTCCAGCAGCTTCTCGGGAATAGATTTGTTGCCTTGGAACCCACTGACGACGCTGACGAGAGCCTACACAATCTGGTCGAGACTCTGAGGGATGAGGGCATCAAGTTCTGCAGAACGCAGCGGACGGGCAGGAAATCCAAACTCTCGGCTGAGACTCTCGGGTTGATGACAAAAAGACGGGAAACCACCCAAGCTACTTCGTCGGAGAGGTCAGACCTGAACAAGCGAATTGCGAAGATGGTACGGCGCGACCTTCGGAGCTCCAACACACGCCTCATCGAAGAGGCGATTGAGCGAAACCGAGGGTCCAAAGTATTCACTCAGCAGCTTGGCAGGAGCCACCTGACGAAGCTTAAAACGAACGATGGGAGGACCGTATTGTCTAAACCAGAGATCTCCGCTGAGATAGAGGATTTCTATGGCCGATTATACGCTGCACATGCACCTCATTCCCGACGAGATGACCACGATTCCAGAGCCACCCTGATGCGCCACTACACCGACGAACTGCCTGACATCAGTCAAGACGAGATCGTGTTAGCTCTGAGGCAGCTTAAAAATGGAAAAGCCCCCGGTGAGGACGGAATAACATCAGAGCTTTTGAAAGCTGGAGGAGCCCCTGTTATAAAGGAATTAACGAACCTCTTTAACACCGTCCTTCACAGTGGGAGAACTCCAAAGGCGTGGAGCGGGAGTTTGGTGGTGCTCTTTTTTAAGAAGGGTGACAAAGCCCTTCTTAAAAATTATAGACCCATCTCGCTCCTGAGCCATGTCTATAAGTTGTTCTCACGAGTGGTCACGAATCGTCTCGCCAGGAGACTCGACGAGTTTCAGCCGCCGGAACAGGCCGGGTTTCGAGGAGGATATGGCACCATAGACCACATTCACACGGTGAGGCAGATTATACAGAAGTCCGAAGAGTATAATCAGCCCCTGTGTCTGGCCTTTGTGGACTATGAGAAGGCCTTTGACTCTGTCGAAACCTGGGCTGTTCTGGAATCCTTACAGCGATGCCAAGTAGACTATCGTTATATCGAGGTGTTGAGATGTCTGTACGAAGCCGCGACCATGAGTGTCCAAGTACAGGGCCAGCAGTCTAAACCGATCCAATTGCGCAGAGGAGTGAGACAGGGGGATGTTATATCCCCGAAACTGTTCACAAGCGCGTTGGAAGATATGTTTAAGATGCTGGACTGGAAAGGAAAGGGCATAAACATAAACGGCGACTACATCTCACACCTACGATTCGCAGATGACATAGTCTTAATGGCGGAGTCGCTAGAGGAGCTGAACCAGATGCTGGACGGCCTAGCTTCAGCCTCGCGACGTATCGGTCTTGGCATGAATTTGGATAAAACCAAAGTCATGATCAATGGCCACATTGATCCAATACCGGTCGTCGTACATGGCCACCTTCTCGAAATCGTTTCCGAATACACTTACCTCGGGCAGATTCTGCAGTTAGGTAAAAACAATTTCGAGAAGGAGGCCAAGAGGAGGATCCAGCTGGGCTGGGCAGCGTTTGGGAAACTGCGCCGAGTCTTCTCGTCATCCATACCGCAATGCTTGAAAACGAAAGTTTTTAATCAGTGCGTCATACCCGTCATGACCTACGGCGCCGAGACATGGACACTTACGGATTTATACATAAATCTTCGATATTTCTTAAAGACTTGATCACATGAATTTCAGTGAATTAATGGTCCTAAAAAGAGTAAACCCTGACTCCCAAACTAGGAGATCATGTGACTTGGGAGTCAGTGTTTTGATGACACTACGATATCAAAAACCTATTACTAAAAATGAAATAAGTAATTGGATTTGAATGTCTCAAGAATTGTTTTTGTTTTATGGGAATATTACTAGTAATTGTTCTCACACCGCCTGCTCGTGTCAAATTATATATCATTAAAACCTTACCTGAAGTAAGTCATTAAGTATTTATTGGATCAAGCTGAGCAATTATATTGTAGTAGTCCTAGCTATATACAGTGCGTGGCCTGATACGCGCTTGGCTGGTTTTTACAATCTTGCAGAATGTGCGAAATGTCGAGTATACTCCTCGGGCGAAAAGGTGGATACTTAGACTCAATATGGCGCCCGTGACATTTTATAAGACACCGCTGTACCTCCTTGGAAAATACTCCACTTAAGTACAAAAATAGTCTTTTTGCCTCATAATACCACTAATTAATTCACTTCCGTGATTAAGCGTAAAACTATTTTACTGAATGCGGTTACATCTCCCAGTGTAGCTTCGAGAAAAAAGATGAGTAAGGCACGGGGAATAACAAACAGACTGGTCAGTGAGGTCAGTTATGGATTTAAATAATAATAAATAATGCTGGACAATCCATACAGCATCATCTAGCCCCAAGCTAAGCAGAGCTTGTGTTATGGGTACTAGATGACTGATATACTTAATACAATAGTATATCAGTAATTTACGCTACTAGTACACTTTACACCATCAGAGCTTCGCTGATCCCTCACGGCCGTTATACATATTTAGCGCCCGCCAAAAAACTATCTATCAACGCCTCTGACGCAGTAAATAAAAAATAATTAAAAAAATGCTTTAATAAATCAAACCCTTTGTAGTAACATGGTAGGGTAAGTAATAATGACGTAGCAGTAGGCTGGGCCGCCGCGCGCCGGAAGTAGGCGCGGGCACGGTGGCCGGCGCTTCCGGCCGCCGACACAACGCCATGGCTGTTATATGGTAAGCGCACCACGGCTAATGGGGAACTGTTTACACAATATTTTGCTAAGTATACACCTACTAAGTGGATCTAATCTGAACATGTAAAGGTTACGAACTGTCAGCCTAAGAAAATTCAGACTGTAGGTACTTGGAACCAGTCCCTCGTTACTTGTCAGTGTCATTACTTGACAAGTATGGAAGTTCATCTGGAAAAATCTGAAAGTGATTGATGATACCAAGTTGTGTGGAGGAGAAGTTAGGTGCTGCATCAGGTCACCAAATTATTGTGTTATTATCAATACTCAATACTTTATTGCATACCATAATGTTAAATAAAACAGTTGGTGTGGTAAGGACAGAATCAATTATGGACCCTGTCGGGCACAGCAAAGTTCAGTTAGCTGGTGATAGGAGAGAGGATTAAAGCGCTTTTTATGTATTAATATATATACAGAATATTTATTAAGTAAATTGGATTAAATTAAGTAGTATGGTTATTTTAAATGGTGGTATTTTCGCGTTATCAAGTTAATAAATTAATTAGTTCAAAGTCAAATTTAAAGTGAAATGTCGGTATCACCGCGGATCGCATGCAAATTTTCAACTTGTTTTACCCTGAAGGGGTATTGTAAGGTAGGGAAGCTTGGAGAGTGTTGCACTTAATGAATGAGAATTTTAAGAATCTCTAGCATGTCGTTATAGCCTAGTGGTTAATTCGCCTCTCAGGCATGCGGTTATGAGTTCACATCCCGGAAAAATGACTTTTTAAATTCACATGTAATTTCCAAGTTGGTCTTGGACATTATTGACGAAGTTAATCATCGTAAGGAAACATTAAACACACAACGATTCATAATAAAAATTAAGTCTGTAATCGACAGCCCGCGTTAGCAAGCTTATTAATTAATGCTCGTCCCTCTCTGTATGAGATGGGGCAATTTGCTCTGTAGTGGGACAGCAACAAGCTGGTATTATTATTTATGAAAATAAAATACAAAACGTAGGAAAATCGACTCCCGATCGTTTTAAGATTTAACTTTATATTCAGCAGCGGTCCCTGCACTCTCACTTCACCTAGCTTTTCGCCGGGAAAGTTGTACAGAATAGAGACTTGCAGGAGTAAAAATTGACTCTTTAAAATAATTTAACATAGAACCATACCCTTCAAACCTCACGACGAGCCCTAGAACGATATTCATATAAATTTGAAAATGGGCTGCCACGTCCACACATGTACGATACAATTTAACACCAAAGTATCAGCTCGAATTTGAAGGCAGATTTCATTTATTACGTTCCCAAATGAGTGCTGACGAGCCGTCTGCGACAGTACTACCTACACGCAGGCGGCGTCGCGCGGCAGGCCGCTCCCTCGCGCCAGGTCTGACCTTCCACTATCTACTAAACACTAAAGGCAACGTTTGTTTGTCCAATAAACTTGATTGTTCACCATAAATGGCTAAAGGCAACACTAAAGAAAGGCCACCTCTTCATTACGTACTTCCGGATTAGATTGAAGCTAGAAGATAGATAAGGATGACATTTGCTAATCATTGATACGAGGGGAACAAAACCATAATCTTGAAGAAAGAGAGACAAATACACTTCTATTTTGAAGTACACAACAAAATAATTCAACAATACTATACAAGGGATATTTGGTGTGGTTTTTTGAAGGAATGTCACAGGACTCGGCATGCATGGTGGTCGGCGGCGGAGTACGGACCCTTCATGAATATTTCGAATGTTTTACATTCACGAACATCGTCGCGTGACGAGCTTTGCGTCACTTGAACCGCGACCTCCATTAAATATATCATTTTTGGCAAATTTAAACTGGTACGGTAGGCACACGGGTCACGGGTTCACGTCACATGTAAAGTACCATAGCATCACGCTCGAAGAGGTTTATGAAGCTAGGCAGAACCTGCAATAGTATAGCGTCACTCCTTCATTCCCAGTTAGGCAAAGGTGTACTGGTAGAACACCCGCATTTCGCCAGTGACGGTTAAGTCCCGCCCACACGTTACCACACGTTAACCTTTAAGCATGAATGTTTTCGAACATTACTAGCTTGCAACCTTGTAATAAAAATATATTAAATTTAAGGTCTTGAAAAACTAGTCAGTTTTTTTGATGGTGTTTAGATTTGAGTAGCAGAAACAACTTCTTTTTAGCAACACGCCCAGTGTGTATTGTTGTGTGTCAATTTTTATGATGTCGAACACTT
The DNA here is from genome assembly GCA_905147745.2 of Phlogophora meticulosa. Classification (NCBI taxonomy): domain Eukaryota; kingdom Metazoa; phylum Arthropoda; class Insecta; order Lepidoptera; family Noctuidae; genus Phlogophora; species Phlogophora meticulosa. The sequence continues at coordinate 609,696 of LR990521.1, forward strand.
GCATTATTGTGCTTACCGATGGCTGCGAATGCTCGCATTACTTTATTTTTACCCACTACACTACACTCCACATGAATACAGCTCATGTCGAGTCTGTAAGCCTGAAATCCAATAATTAGTACTTACTAAACACAAAGTCACTAAGTATATTAATAGAGTACAGCTAGTATTTAGCCGAGGGTGTATTCCGAGGACGTATCGTAACGTTGCCGCGGGTCCCAGAATTGTGTCAACAGAGAAGTTATTGTGTGTAGTAAAATGGTAACTTCCCATTTTTCAAAATGTCAGTGAATATCAAGGGCGCTCGACGTGGGCCCGATATTTTTATTATGCTACGAAAGGCCACTCGCCAAACACTATCTATAAAACTGATGGTGTTTCTTTGTTTAGACAGCTTTTATAATGCTTTTTTTCTTACTCTAATTTATTTATTTATTAAAACTTGACACAAGTAGAAATAACCGTACAAAGGCCTCAGGTGCCTCAGGAATTTTCTACCAGTATGATGGGTTGGTGCAGAGCAGAACATGTTAGGTGAAACAAAGAACAAAATCATGAAAAATAAAGAACTTTGAAGAAAAAAAAACGAATTCAACAAATCAGGTCTGAGATAAATCTGCCAACATCTTGCGAATGTGCCTTCTCCTCAAGTGTGAACTGACTGGTTACTATCCTGAAGTCCAGAGTGAGCGCATTCGAAAGGAGGACCATCTGGACAAAGAAGGAAGACTGTATGAAACTAGGATTTGCTTGAATTGCTTAAACTTAGTCATATTATTATTGAATATGTCGGCTGCCTCGCTGGTGTAGTGATCGATATCGCGAGTGATAAGCATGGTCAGTGTCGTACTTACCCTTGGGCTAAGAGAGCCATGGCCCGGGGCGGCAGACTGCGACGGGCCACGCAACCGTTGCGTTACCTGCCGTTTTATCTTGAACAGGTGTTAAATTTTCGAGCTAGCTTCGCTCGCTCTTGACTTCTTGGTTCTAAGACTTTTACGCGTTAACCAACAAACAACTCTTAAAGCGGCCAAAACAAAATGTAACCAATTCGCAAATGGACAAGTCAACAGAGTAACTTTTATCTGTTTGAATGGTTAATAGAAAAGGTAATATATCTAAAGCGGGGTACCCTAGCTTGCTTGCTCGCTCGCTCTTCTATCCGAGTTAAGTATCCGAGGTTCTAAATCTAATAATAGGATTTTTGTAAAATTACCAGTAATCTCCACCACTCCTGCGGTCGAAAAGATTTTCCTTTTTTAACACGGTGAAGCTCATAGGCTTGGGGTGCAATATCTTAAATTATGACAGTAAGCATGCTATCCTGAGTCTGATCTCCATCTCCAGCAGATATTTCCGTTAGGAATTGATCAAGTAGCGAGATGTGCAGATAGATCTGTCTGGATAATGACTGCAGGGACCTCATACACATACAACAACACATATATAACAGGTGGAATGCGGGTGTACCTCGGTATACTTCTGCGTACTCCTTATGATGATGATGATATTCAACTCAGCGAAGAGCGTTCGGGCAGTTAAAGAATAGCAAGCAATAACACTTAATAGATACTCTGAAGTAACGTTATCTTTTTATTATGAAAATGTGGTTATTACAGTGCCCTTCGGAAGTTCTGTTATAAAACGGGAATCTTCCAGTGGGCGAGACATTAAAGAGGCGTCAGCGGCGCCTTCAAAGGTAACTTGTCTTGAGTGAAGCTATGACGTAACCAGAAGCAACAATTTTCAGGTGTGAAAACGAACGTTGGTTATACGATTATTGATTACTCAAATTATTGTACAGTTATAGGCCACATGTCATTGGTAATACTTTGACCTTATGCTGGCGTAGTATAGTATGAAGTTTAAATAGAACGTGAGGCCAGCTTATAGTGGTTCTGTTACCACTGACGTCTGTCCTACCGTCCTACCCTTTGTAAAAAAAGCGTAACTTGTTTATGCATGAATCATAACAATCATCATTAAATGAATTACGGGGTGTAATGACTAATTTCATGGATAGAGGTAGAATGAGGGTAGGTAGTAATATCTAGTAATATTTTTTCATATTTAGGCTAAGGTTGTGGGGAGTGCCGAGCTGGCCAGCGGCCACGCCATCCCACAATTACAGTGAGGTTATAACTCATTCAGTACACGCACGACGACACGGTAGCCGAACATATCTTAACGGATTGCAGTTTAAAACATAAGTGCGATATTATGTTATTTATGAATACATACTTTTTAGGGTCCCATACATCAAAAGGAAAAACGGAACCCTTTACGTTCACTTCGGTTTTCGTCTGTATGTCTCGTCTGTCTGTCATCAAGACCCTTTTTCTCAGGAACGTGCGGAAGCATCAAGTTGAAATGAATATCAGATCGGTACGTTATAGGTCTACGGTCCCTTGGAGATCGAAAGAAGAAAATCAAGCTTCTAAGTCCACTCAGGCAAAAAATTCGGCCATTTACGCGGCGTATTAGATACTCACAAATAAGTCAAACCTATAGGGTACTTCCCATTGACCCAGAATCATGAAACTTGGCAAGACACAAGGACTCACAGCACAAGTAAAGGAAAATGTCCGACAATCGTAAATTTGTGGTTCTATCACATAAAAAGATATGTGTTTGTAATGTTAATTAATTTGGTGAAAGTTTAACAATTTACCTAACTTTTGTATTCGCATTTGTCCAGTTTTTTTTCAATTTAACAGCTTAAGTGGGTTTGATATTTGGGTGTGTTGTATTGGGTTTTTCAACTGGTTTATTTTAGTAGCAACCCGAAGTCTGGATTTGTGCCCGGTTGATGGCAATAGGCCTTAATATGCCTACGACATGGACTGGCTACATATGAGTGATCTGTACATTTGCCTAGCTATTCGGGAAATACAGGCATGACATTGTGTTTTAGTTATATTATGAATTATGGTGTGTTTCTTTATCCCTCGTTTTGGTCGAACTATATGGCGACAACATTATATGCAGTCAGCAAAGTCGCCGGCAAGTATGCACAATTGTACCGGATAATATATTGGGCATAGTAGTTAGGAGATAAAATAAACAACCTACTGTATAGAAAATCAATGCAATTCCTTCTACACTACACCTGTATTAATGTTAATGTTTGCGACTGAGCCAATCTGCAACCTAAGTATGACGATACTTTGCACGATAAACGAAATTAAATTAATTATTTTCAGCTCCAAAAGTTATGGCTATAAAAATAGTGTGATGGAGGTAGAAGTGATATGCGTGCGGCGCATACAATGGGGCAAACGCGGGTTAAGGTACTTAATATAATAATTAGGGTTTATTACTTAGTATATTATGTTGCGATTTTTTTTTCAACTTATTTGTGCAGGATTTTTAGATTTAGAATAGTTTGTTTTAATGTTTGAGCAATGGCAACACGGCGCATACGGAAATGCTGAAGCGGGAGGGGTAGTTTATAAAAGATTGAACTTGGCCGGGAGAGCGTCTCGGTACTCCGTCACATCATGACGTACGCTTGCGCGGTGTTCGCACACGCCAAGCCGCATCACATCCACAAATTGCAGACCGTCCAAAACAGTTTCCTCCGCAAAATCACGGGATCGCCCTATTACGTCCGAAACGAGACTCTACACGTAGATCTCAAAATCCCTACGGTGAAACAGTTCATGAAGCGCCTCACCCAGCGCTTCATGGACAGTTCTACCACACATCCCAACCCCTTAGTGGCATCGGCCGCCCGATACATTCTCTCGCGTATTAGTAAAATTCGTAGACCACGTCATACACTCACAGAGCCAGATGATCCTATCACTCTCCTCCAAGAGAGCAATAGGGTCACCAGCACTGTTTGCAAACACAAACCGCCACAAACCGCCGTCATTCTGTCCTCGCCGTCGAGGCCCGTCGCGACGCCCTGTCAATGTTTTCCCCCCGACCCTTTGCTAGGGCCAGCCCGCGAAGCTGAGCCGGTAAATGTTTAAAAAAATGCCCCTAAATAATATATCTATTTGATCCAGCCCGTCCCTTGCTGTCCTCTCTCAGCGACGTCCTAAGCCGAGGCTCGTACCCCGCAGGAGGTGCCCTTAGCGATTGGTCGCTTAGTTTTTAAGTTTTTACGCCCTGGCTGGAGGCCTTAAATTCTAATTCAGCCCCCCACAGGAAAGTTCGGTTAAGCAGTAGATATCCCTAAAGGACAAACTGCGAGATGCCCATTCCTAAAAAAAAACAAAAAGCCGGGAGAGCGCAGTTTTTGTTGGGTGAGCAACTGTGGTGACTGTACAACTGTACCTCTGAAGGAGTGATTACAATAATAAAGTATAGTCTTACATTTGGTGAGTTCTATTACATTTGTTACTTTTAGTTTTCTTAAAAGCACGTTATTAATAAGTATTATGCCTGTATGTTGTGAATAACGCATGTTTGTTAGTCATAAGTATAATTGTTTGTTTTTATTATCTATTGTGTAACAGTTTGTTGTTCAATATAAAATAAAAAAGGTTTTTTCCTTTTGATGTATCAAACTTGTAATTACAAGTAATTAAAAATGAATCGCAATTTAATTACGGCTACATCTGCATACCTACTTATTGTATTGCTTGTGCAGGTCAGATAGGCATTCGCTCCATGTGAAAAACTTCCAGCCTAACAGGATGCAGCTAAGTACCAGTAGTACTTAGCTGCATCCTGTTAGGCTGGAAGTCGACCCCGACATAGTAGGGAAAAGGCTCGGCAGATGATGATGATGATCTGCGTATTGTGTTATTTAGCTCGTTAATTTACGCGAGCAGGTGTAACGCAGCTTATAAACACAGCTACCCCAAGACAAGGCCGAACAGAGACACGTGGCGCTTCGATGCGTAAAATGTTCTTATTTCTCCAGCAATTTAATTTATAAAGCGTACCTTCAGGCGACGGGAGTTATTGAGATATCAAAATCGAATAAAGTTTATTTTCCAGGGCCCTGAGGAAAAGCTCTTAAATAAATTTGTCATAACAATAACATGCCCTTGGACAAAACCAGCTAATATTTTTGTTTAAACTTTTATCTAAAGTTAGTTTAATACGCAACAATATTCATATCTGTCACAGCTAGGCGTGTTCGCATGGACACTGTTTGCTCAACGCTCGCCCGACAACTGGACTGCGACTCACCATAGATCGCATGCACGTCTGTGCGACACAGTGAAGCTCGACATCTCGCTAGTGTGACAGGACTACTAATCATTTGTATACCTACATGATTATATGAAGGTGTATCTGATGACCTTAATAATAGCACAGTTATGGTTACACTTTTAATACTTTTACCAATATTTTGATTTGTTCCGTGGTAAATGCAATCTTCTAAAACGGGCTGCCTTGCGAATGTATATGAACGAATCTGTTGTATATTAGTGAGTAGTCTATAAGGAGAAGAAGATCTTTTAGTAATTTAGGATTCATGCAACAGGAATGTCGAATTATATTGTTTAGCTCTAGCCAAAAACTTAAACAGAAACATTAAAAATGAACGACTTACCGTAAAAGCTCTAAAACAAACAAACACTCACTAAACTTGACAAATGCTATTACAGTGTGGATGGATATTTAAGGGGTAATCTTTGGTATGAATATTTTTGATTTCTTTTATGATTTTTGTAATTTTTGGCATTTCTTATTAGTTTTATTTTATTTTAATTGACATGTTATATTTGTAATTTTATTTTATTTGTATTCTTTTATTTATTTATAATTTTATTTGGCTTTATACGTTGTAATTTGAATGCCAGTAATGACAAAATATAGCAAGAACCTTAACTATTTATTATTTCACTATATATTACTTAATATTGATACCTATGTTTAACACATAAATAATTCTGATTCTAAACCTAAACCTAAACTAAACTATACCTTAACTTGGTTAGCACCAAATGTCATCATTAGGTTCACAATTTGGTTAGTAGAAATAAAACAATCAAATTTAAAATTCTGTTTTCTGGAAAACGTGGTAATGTGAAGCGTGGACCTTTTGGCAGAACTACGTTCAACCTTTTAACAACCTGATTTTGTATCAGTTACCGTGTCCCCAGCGCCCAGTATATAAATCGTCAATTCGTTGATCATCTGGCCTGAAATTACCTATTTTAAGGTAGAATGTAATGAGTATAAACCAACGATAAAAAAAAAATAGGTACATCTTTAAAAAAAAAAAGTGTTAAAAAAAAGTTTAAGGCTATCTGAGCGAGCCTTTATAGTTTATGGGTACTGTTAACATTAATTTGATAAATTAATTACATTTGAATAGCAATTATATAGTGGGTTGTTGTCAGGTAGGTGTTACCTAAATATGGGTAGTGGCCAGTAAGCAAATGGATCTACACATTTAAATGAGTAATAGTACTATGACTATTACTCATTTTGTTTAATTACTAAGTAATATCAAGAATTCTTTAGTGACACTTGTTTGAAGTGAAAATTCTTTATCGACGTATGGGAGAAATCTTATAGCAATGTTAAAAAATTCGTCACACTTTCCGACGCCATTTTGAAAAAAATCATCACATTTTCTGTCAGTTTGGACCGTCCGTCACGGCGTGTTTAACTAAATTGAGGGGTGACTTATAAAGAAATATTCAAATGATAACAAGTGATATAATAAATGGACTTATTGAAATTCATTTGAATAACAGTGAAAGTTTTATTGCTTTGAAAAAGTTTCAATGCATACGTGTGTACATTAATACATATACACACTTTATTTATTTCTCAATGTATAATTCCGCTTTTAGCCGACTTCAAACAAGGCGGAGATGATTTTGTTGTGTATGTCTTCGCCAATTGTGAACCGATTTAAGTTATTTCATTTACATATTTATTGGACATAATGTTGTGTAAAGTTGGTCCCATGGTACTTTGGTCAAGTTCCGCCGAGTGGTTTTTGAAATATCCTCAACATTAGATACCTACATATTTTATCGGTTTCGTATATATTGAAGATGGTTATTACCCGCTTACTACGTGAAAAAATACAGAGTTATTAAGAATTTGTGTGAATACTTACCGAGCCCTAAATTAAATATACGTTTTGTTTGATTGTTAACAAAACAACCAAAAACACAGACTTCTGAAATATAGCTATTTTACACCTCGTGTTTATTTTTTTAATTCAGTGGTTTTTTTTTGTGTCAAAAGTTTTTACTGTTAACGTGTGCTCTTTATTCAAGTTGAATGCAGTCGCGCGATAATTTGAAATATTTTATGACTATTTTATTTCGTTGCGGAAATTGATTGCTCTACAAAAATCGTCGACAGGCAAAGTTTTGATTGGAAATCCATAGTTTATATTTGCTACAAAGTTTGCGTACGATTTTCATAACATAATCCGTGGATGGGTGACCATCCATCATATATCTAGACCCTCGTAAAGCACGTTAAGCCGTTTGGTCCCTGTTGTCAGTTGTAGTCGTTACGGTTACTGAGAAAATAAAAGTCTGACAGCCAGTCTTACTAAGACGTAAAGTGTTACCCAGTAAATGGGTTTTGGAAGTCAGAGAGGTAGTTACTCCATGTAAATACTGGTATTCAGACTGTTGGGAAAAGACTAGGCAGATGATGAGTAGGTAGATAAGTAAAAACGATTTCATTATCATAAAAACAATAAGATAATGATGGCTTTTTTAACTAGGTAAGTACATATTTAGAAACAGGGTTCTCTTTGTAATAACAAAAAGGGCTTTCCGAACATTTATTGTGATCTTAAATTTAAGGAAGATGGACATAACACTAATTAAATTATAACAAATAAAGAATAAAAGACGCGTCATTGTTTACCCATATTATAATCCAAGGGCGAACAGGTACCTACTGAAGAAAATTATCTATGTACCTGGCTAGGGCTATGGTACATGAATTGTTAATGGCAATAAGCATGACTAAACATTAGTCTACATTATAACTGAAGGACAACACTGGCCCGCCCTTGTAGGTGAGTAAGTTCAACACACTTGTCCTAACCTACTCACTAGTATAACTTTGGCATTGACATTTCAGAAGCCTGTTGGGACAGCCCTGACACGCAGCAGTAAAAGCTTCCTGCTGGGCTAGTGTCAACAACGGCGGGTCAGTGACGACACCCGACATGTCCCGAGTGTCCCCGATATATTCCGAGTATTCCCGAGAGTCCCTCACTACCTCGCTCGTATCGTATTGTCTGCTGGTATCTGACAGTCTGATACCACCCCGGGGATACGGCGAGGGCGGATTAAAATTTAATGAGGTCGGACATTTCCTGGCCATTGGAAATGAACGAAAATAACAGGAAATGATCACAATCAAAAGTTTACATTCCTACATAAAAGTCAGATCGGTGTTAATTGCTGATTTAACGGTGTACTATGTTTAATGGTTCGAAAAAAATATACGTTGTCGGACATCATTCTTCGATGGTCTATGTATGGAGAAGTCTCCGTACATAGACCATCGACCGTCTCCTCTTACGCCGGGGGGTTGCGGGAACGTACGATGTATTATGGTGTTCCTGCAACAACCTGACAGAGGGAGCTGGTGGACCATATGGTCCGAATGGCATCCTGTGTGACCTGCCTATAGAATCTATCTAGATTGTGGTAGATACTATTTGGACACGCGACTAAATCAGTATTCAAAATATATTTAATTTTAAATCCAATAGCTGTTGTAATTCCTTGCATAAAAATATATTTGCCATCAAAATACAAAAGTGTGGATCTGTGGACCAATAAACGTAATGAAGCAATTATGCGGTCATACAATCAAATGATAACTATAGAGACAAACCAAACTGTTTATCGCAAACTCACATACGAAGATTTTATTTAAAAGATTCGCCTCAAGTGAGGCGAATCTTTTAAATAAAATCTTCAATTAAGTAAACAATCAATACTAAGCTGATCAAAGGAGAGCAATAGTAAACAAAAATACATTAGTATTGACATTGAACGTATGAGAAGTATCCGACGAATTAGTGCTAGATTATAGCAACTATGAGTACTCTAACAACCGCTCTAGTGCGAACATAAATAAATATCTACTTAAAGAAATAAATAATGATGAAGCAATATGTTACTCAAAAGTACTGGACACATATTTTTTCTTTTGTCACGTAAACCAAAAATGACGACGATATAGTGCGTTAAAATTGCGAGTGACGTCACGCCGTGCTACACTTTTAACGTAACAGTGACGTCACAAGCCCCTTCTGAACTTTGATGTGTTATATCATTGTCACTTTTTATTGATGTGAGTAAGCAAAAAATACGTGTCCAATATTTTTTGGTAATCTTACTGACGGACTAAATAGACTTATATTTTGTACGTACTGTATATTTTTACCTAGGACACATCCCTATTTCAGTAAACACAACTAATACCCCATTTTCAAGTAACAAATATTGGTATTGATATAATATTATATACTTAACAGAAGAACTAACACTAAATATTATTATACAAACACTAAACAACGATGAAATAAATATCGGTATTAGCCGATATGCTACCTAATTCTCAGACAAGTTCAGAAACAGCCCCATTATTACGCTTCACTTTCCAACTTTACATTATTCTCCAATTTTACATAGAAACGATGTTAGTGGTAGTAAAGACATTATAACTAACGATTAACCCCAATTTGGTATTCGTAAAGAAACAGTATCGCTGAATTTCTTTTTGCAATTTTATGTCAAAAATGAGCTATGTAAGTATGCCATATTATTTATGCTATTTTCACTGAAGTAAACAAACGTCAAGTTAAAACTGTTCCATTGTTCATATTTAAAAAAAAAGACTGACATTTGTTTACGTTACTGGAAGTAAAACTACAAACGCAGTATACTCAAGTATAAGTATATCGTTTGGACAGCATGCACTGACGCACCTACCTTATTGTTGGCGAAACTTGATGAACAGCGCGCAGGCAGTCAAAGGAGTGCCCTGTGATTAATAGTGGTCCGGTGACCCTGTTACCTTTTCAGAGCTGGCCTCTGTTTCAGCCTTCATTTTTCACAAACTAAAAGCCACGACATAATTTGATTTTCTCACTGCGTGCGCTCTGAATGACGCAGTCAGTTTTTACAAGTAAGTGCTATGCGGCTATTTCCTGATTTTTTTTGCGAATGATTTTTTTATCTCCGTTTAAAAAAAAATAACACTGATGTTGGCTGCCTCGTTAGTCTAGCGCTTCTGCTGAGTAAGAGGTTCAGGGTTCGAATTCCAATTCGGGCTAAGCGTTTTCGCATTTTTCCATCAGCAATTTGTCAGTAGCAGCCCGGAGTCTTCGCTTGTGCCCGGTTGATGGCAATAGGCGCGCCTTACATAGGACTTACGCGGCACGGTTGACGATGGTCGATAGATACACATCTGCGTCTGCCTAACAATTTGAGGAATACAGGCGTGATGTTATATTATGTTACAATGCCGCGCCGCTACGGGAACGTCGCACTCGCCGCCGGAGCTTTTTTATTTTAATTTTATTAATACATATAAATTGCTGCCGACGCCGCCGCCGCTCATATCCACAAAGGACATGTGTCCATTGTGGATACTCTGCACACTAAGTTTATGTGTTACTATGTGTATGTACACATAAACGGTGCAATGTAGTAACACATTAACAGCATAATGTGCGTTTGTAGAGTATTTTAATTAGTAACAGTAACACACAGCACTAAAAATGGTAAAAGTCAGCCCTCTTATATAGGCTGGAACAGAGCAACGTCTACTTACTATACTTATCACTTTGTGCGCAGGCAGTGTTCTACTAATGAATTGTTATAAAATAATAAAAACTTACATAATGCCCTCCAAGGCTGCGTTGAATGCTGGACGTGGCGATGGACTCTGTTGGCTGTCCGGCGCAACGAGCGCGCCACCGTGCGGCCTGTCTCCAGCCATTCAGCAGTCCACGAAACTGGAACATTGAACAGTCGGTCACGAACCCATCGAAGGTAGCCATTGATCAGTCTGATTATGTATTTGTAATGTATGTGAAGTAGGTACCTAAGTCATGCAATTCTAAGAAATAAATATTCCTACTTCCTAGTGTAAGTCCAGCCGCTAATCTACACTAATATTATAAAGAGTATTATTTGTATATTAGTTATTATTGTACCTATGTTTGTAACGAACGAACTCAAAAACTACTGGTCCGATTTCGAAAATTATTTCACCATTAGAAAGCTAAATAAAATATCATAAGCTATACCTATCTTATTTTCAAATCTGTGCAGGGTGCAGGGGAAGTTTAAGTTCGAAGGGAATAGTACAAAATCCACGCGGACGAAATCGCGGGAGCAGTGCTAGGCCAGTAAACATACTTACTGCAGTAATTGAATTACTGTTAGTGGAGTCATTATTAGACGAGGTGGAGACTATGTATGAGGATATCTCTAAAGCCATACATAGCTCCCGAACACACTATACCGTTGTGATGGGAGACTTTAACGCGAAACTGGGCAAACGAAGCGACAATGAGCTGAGAGTGGGGCAATTTGGATATGGAAAGAGGAATGCACGTGGCCATCTGCTGGCCGGCTTCATTGAGAAGGAGGGCCTTTTTATGATGAACTCCTTCTTCAGAAAACCGGAACAGCGTAAGTGGACATGGCTGCATCCTAACGGTGTCTCAAAAAATGAGATTGACTTCATCCTGTCGACGAAGAGGCACATATTCAATGATGTCTCCGTGATCAATTCAGTAAAAACAGGAAGCGATCACCGGATGGTAAGAGGCACATTGAATCTTAGAACAAAGCTCGAAAGATGTCGACTGATGAAGTCTACGCTCCGACCAGCACCTATCCAGCTCCAGAACCCTGAGCACTTTCAGCTCGAGCTGCAGCATCGCTTTGAATGCCTGGGAGATTGCGAAAATGTGGATGATTACAATGACAGATTTGTGGAAATTGTCCAAACGACTGGGTCTAAGATCTTCAAAACCCGTCGTTCAAAAGGAACCAAAAAGATCTCGGACCTCACCAACAAACTTATGGAACAAAGACGAAATTTGGTTCTGCAGTCCTCTGAAGATGCTGCTCAGTATCGGCGTTTAAACAGATGGATCTCCAAGTCCTTGACTTGCGACCTACGCCAATTTAATACGACTCGTATTAAGGAGGCGATTGAGAGCAACAAAGGCTCAAAGGTTTTCGCAAGGGATCTGTCTGTTGGTCAAAGCCAACTGACTAAGCTGAAGGCAGAGGATGGCAGAATTGTTTCGTCAAAGCCGGAGCTGTTGAAAGAGGTCGAGAAGTTCTACGGACAATTATACACGAGTGTACGGCAATCTGTTAATAATCAGGCTAAAGACCCAAGAGCCAGATTGACCCGACACTATACCGAGGATATCCCGGACGTCAGCCTGTACGAGATTAGAATGGCTCTTAAACAGCTAAAGAACAATAAGGCACCGGGTGATGATGGGATCACGGCTGAGCTTCTGAAAGCTGGTGGAACACCGGTACTGAAAGCTCTTCAGAAGCTATTTGATTCCGTCATACTCGAGGGACGAACGCCTAAGGCATGGCACGGAAGTGTGGTGGTACTCTTCTTCAAAAAAGGCGATAAAACCTTGTTGAAGAATTATAGACCCATCTCGCTTCTGAGCCATGTCTACAAATTGTTTTCGAGAGTCATTACGAATCGTCTCGCTCGCAGGTTCGACGACTTCCAGCCTCCCGAACAAGCCGGTTTCCGAAAAGGCTTTAGCACCATAGACCACATACATACGCTGCGACAGATTATACAGAAGACTGAGGAGTATAACCAGCCACTCTGCTTGGCGTTTGTGGACTATGAGAAAGCCTTCGATTCGATCGAGACCTGGGCCGTGCTACAGTCTCTCCAACGGTGCCAAATTGACTATCGATATATCGAAGTGCTGAAGTGTTTGTATGAAAACGCCACCATGTCAGTCCGCCTCCAGGATCAAAGCTCAAAACCTATCCAGTTGCAGCGAGGGGTGAGACAGGGAGACGTTATATCTCCGAAACTGTTCACTGCCGGCCTGGAAGATGTTTTCAAGCTCCTGAACTGGAGAAGACTCGGCATCATTATCAACGGCGAGTACATCACTCACCTTCGATTCGCTGACGATATCGTAGTCATGGCTGAGACCTTGGAAGACCTAGGCACAATGCTCGATGGCCTCAGTAGAGCCTCCCAACAAGTGGGCCTCAAAATGAACATGGACAAGACGAAAATTATGTCAAATGTCCATGTCGCACCCACTTCTTCTTTAAAGGTTGGAGACTCTACACTCGAAGTTGTCGACGAATATGTTTACCTGGGACAGACAGTCCAGTTAGGCAGGTCCAACTTTGAGAAAGAGGTCAATCGTCGAATCCAACTCGGCTGGGCAGCGTTCGGGAAGCTTCGTAATATCTTCTCGTCCAAAATACCGCAGTGTCTCAAGACTAAAGTCTATGACCAGTGTGTGTTGCCAGCGATGACCTACGGAACTGAGACTTGGTCCCTTACTATGGGCCTCATAAGAAGGCTCAAGGTCACCCAAAGGGCGATGGAGCGTGCTATGCTCGGAGTTTCCCTGCGTGATCGAATCAGAAATGAGGAGATCCGCAGGAGAACTAAAGTAACCGACATAGCACACAGAATCGCCAAACTAAAGTGGCAGTGGGCGGGGCACATAGCTCGTAGAACAGATGGCCGTTGGGGCAAGAAAGTTCTCGAGTGGCGACCGCGCGCCGGAAGACGCAGTGTAGGCAGGCCTCCCACACGGTGGACCGACGACCTGGTGAAAGTCGCGGGAAGGGCATGGATGCGGAAGGCGCAGGACCGGTCATTGTGGAAATCCTTGGGTGAGGCCTTTGTCCAGCAGTGGACGTCTTTCGGCTGAAATGATGATGACATTTTAATGTAAACAAAACCCCTTTAGGTAAGTCGTGCTAATTAGCTTTCCAAAAACTGCCTTATTGCCGTCAAATAACTGTTACAGTAATACCTGGTACAACGACTAGAGCGCCATCTAGTGAGTTTGTTGCTGCTTGCTGTTGTGATTAGCGAGAAACACTGAAACGGTTCAAATGCAGACTTAGTTATTCCACAAATAGCTAGGTGACTAAGTAAGTAATATAACTAGGTATATAACCCAATAATTGTAGTTGTGTTTCATTTTTATTCAAAAATATAAAGAAATATTTATTTATTTGAGACCCTCACAACAAGTCCTTTCATTTGATTGCAAACTGTACCATTTAACATTATATGGTATATTTTTTAAAATTTTCTAATTTTCTTACCGAAGAAGATTTTTTTACTTACGTTACACGTCCTCGACATAAATATTTACTTTTTTTAAGTCACTAAGTATTGACGTATTATGTATTTAGTTTAATAGTTATGTTTGTATGTCTCTACTTTTTATTCTACTGTTCTTATTTGTTATTGACTTGATCCGATCACGGTAGACTGCAGTTTTTCTGGTTATAATAGTAGATGCCAAATTATAGTGGGCCCCACATATATCAACCTTAGCAATGTTTGTGATAATGTGATAGCGTATACGTAGTCTCCCTAGACTACGTTATCAGGAAAGCTAGACAATAGGTCAGACATTAGGCTAAATACATATATATATGTTCACATAAAACAGTGATATCCACAATATTAATACCAGAAATAAGCATAAACTGTATGCTACTACTTTTCAACGGCTCCGTAAGGTTAAGCACATTTGTAGGGACTCGGTATCCGGTTTTATAAAAAGCTACCACTTTCTTTGCAGGATTTGCTACTAAAGTAAATATTTCTAAGGCATATTATTCGATCAAAGACTATTTATTTATTTATTTATTTATTTATTAATAAAGGTATACCAACAGCTTCTGTATATAAAATATCGAATTAAATAGTAATGAGTAATAGGCTTATACAGTTGCCAATAACAGGTGAACCAACATTCAAACATAATAGTAAACTATACAGAGAAATAACAAAAATTGCAATTATGCTTAATTAAACAAATTATTAAATTAACAATCATGAGAATAAATAAAAACGAATAACACTAATAAGTAAAAGTTACAAAGAAAAAGGTTGCAAGATAATTATATACTAACACAGTTAATTCAATTAATCTTATGTTGTATCCTTTGGGACTTTAGAATTTAATATGTGGGTTCTAAAGATATTCATGGAGTCATGATATATGTCAACATCTGAATTGGATTTTGTATATGAATTCATCTCTTTACTGAACCTATTGAGAGGTGAGTTTGCTCCTATATTTGTGTTGGATGCTTTAGTGTGGAATAGATGGGTAATGGGATATCTGGGTATTTTATGGGGGACTTTTATTCCAATTTGTTCTACTAATTTATCACAGTCCAGTCTATTGTTAACCAATTTGAAAAGGAACATGAGATCCTGCACCAGTCGATGGTCGCGCAGTGTTTTCATTTTGTAGCATTGAATGCGTTGTTCGTATGGACATCGTGGAGATATATCACCGAAGGTATATGCTAGGTGTTTTGTGAAGGCCCTTTGTATGCTTTCAACTCTTTGTGAGTGTACTGCGTAGTGCGGGTTCCATACAACGCTGGCAAACTCAAGGTGGCTCCGAACTAAGGCATTATACAGCACAATTTTTGTTCTCACAAGTCTAAACCCTTTAGTGCTTCTCTTAAGAAATCCTAGTAGCCGTGACGATTTCGTAACGACGTTATCAATGTGACTTCTGAAGTTGACTTTACTGTCCATGATGATGCCAAGATCGCGAACCTCATTTACAGATTCCAATAAAGCTCCTTTTATGTTATATGAGACAGTATTAGAAAGTTTTTTTCTCGTGAATCGTATATGGCTACATTTATCTACATTAAGTTTCATGTGATTAAGGCTGCACCAGTGATCTATTCTATCTAAGTCCTCTTGAATTAGGATTGCATCTGCATTTGAAGTTATAGATTTATAAATTTTGAGATCGTCGGCAAACATTAGATATTTACAATGATGGATTTGGGCAGTAATATCGTTAATAAACAGTAAAAACAAAATCGGTGCAAGGTGAGAACCCTGGGGAACTCCTGAGTCGGCATAATATGGGTAGGATTCGTAACCATTCACAACAAGAGTTTGCGATCTATGTAATAAATAAGAAGTAAACCAGTTTAAAATTGAGCCATGTATACCATTATATTCTAACTTGGACAGTAACAGAGAATGGTCAACTTTGTCAAACGCACTGCTAAAGTCCGTGTACACGGCATCTACTTCTTGTCTTTTGTCAAGAGCTAAGGTTACATCCGACACAAACTCTACGAGGTTTGTTTCTACGCTGCGTCCAGCTTTAAAGCCATGCTGACTTGGTGAAACAATTCTGTCAATGTGGCGAGTTATAATTGGACAGACAAGAGACTCGAATATCTTTGAAAAACATGATAATATTGAAATAGGGCGGTAATTTTTAACATTAGCAGGATCTCCTTTTTTAAAAACCGGGACAATTCTTGCGTTTTTCCATACATCGGGGAAGATTCCTTCAGCAAGAGAAGAATTAAATATAATCAACAACGGTAGGGCGAGTTCATGGCAGCAGCGTTTTATAAACAAGGGTGGTATACAGTCAGGTCCAGCACCTTTGGAAGCATCTATGAGTTTGAGTTTGTTGAAAATTTGTTTTTCCGTGAATTTAATAGTGCTTAGGATAGAGTCAATACCTGAAAACCCATGAGAAGTATTATAAGCTGTGGCTGGATTTTGATGAAAAACAGAAACAAATTGATCTGCAAAGAGGTTGGCAATATCTGGACCACTGCTAGCTACCTTATCATTCATAAACATGTCAGCAGGTATGCAAGATTCCCCGCGCTGTTTATTCTTTATGAATCGCCAGAATGCTTTAGGGTTTTTGGGAATATCGTTTTCAATTTTACATTTATATGTATTATAACAGCTATTTATTAAAGTATGACAGCGACTACGAAGTAACTCAAAGGTAAGTTTATCTCGGGGATTATTGTATTTGCGATATTTTTGTCTAAATTTCTCTTTTTCAGACAGGGCTCTAATAAGTGAGTCAGAATACCAAGAGGGATATTTAGATTTTTTTCTTGTATATTTGGGAACAAAATTGTCAATAACGTTCTGTAGTATACTGTAGAAGGTGTTAACCCTTTCATTAGCATCGACACATTCATGAAAGGTACCATACCAATTAATATTTTTTAGATAGGTTTTGATTTGTACATAGTCTGCTTTGTAAAAGTTGTAACCTGAACGATATTTTGTTTTTAACTGTTTTAAGTTTGAAAATGGAATAGAGATAAGGATATTAGGGTGGTGGGAGTCTAATTTACTAAGCAGGTCGTTGGGCTTAGTAACTGTTAGATCCGATATGTTACTTAATACTAGATCTAAAATTCTGTCGTCAGCATTTAGGATGGAGTTAAATTGGTGGAGTACATTAATTGACAGAAAGTCTACAAATGAATAGCCCAGTGAATTTTCATAATTTGATGGCGACAGATGTAGGTCATCATCACTCGTGTTCCAATCAATAAAGCCCAAGTTAAAGTCCCCAAGGATCACAACATCATCAACATTATTTAGAACGCTATTTACATTATTTAAAAAACAATTTAGAGAGTCCAGTTTGACAGGCGGTGGCATATATATAACACAGATGGCTATTTTCTTAGTAACATTGTTAACATTTAACTCTACTGTCAACCATAAATCTTCAAGATCACTTTCCCAATTTTTAATTCTTACAGATTTAATTTTCTTACTAACGGCTATCATAACCCCACCCCCATCTTTTTTGAATACCTTAGAACTTAATCTATCTCTACGATACACTACATATCGCGGGTCAATGAACTCTCCATTAATTATATTAGGGTTTAACCAAGTTTCAGTAAATGCTATTACATCATAACTAGTAAGCAAAATGTTTTTATAAATATCTTCAGTTTTAGTTCTCATTCCACGAACATTTTGATAATAAATATCAAGCATTGCGAATACAAATAGCGCCAAGAACATTTATATAGACACATGAGTATACTTAAATCTAATTTGTATCGACATTCGTTTTCATTAATTTTAAACTATCCTGATTGCGAATGTAGATAGGCTTTGAGTGAATATCCTTCCTTACAAGAATTCGCCCGTTGCGTATCCAGACAAAGTTGTATGACATCTCTTTAGCCATTTTCCGAGTTGCCGCATGTAGGTGTTTGCTAGTGGGGCATAAATGCTCGCTAACATATATAGGCACTCGGTTACCACCTAAACCAATGCCTAAGTGATGTGAGTTCAGTTTATCCGAGGGATGTTTTTTGTTGAAAACTCCCACAGCAGCTAGAAGGTTGTCACGCTGGCGGGGGCTGCTGAGCTTAGCAACTACAGTACGTGGGCGGTTATTATCTTTATTTAGTTTGGCAACTCTTGTAATCTGCATAATGTCGCTGTCACCAATATCACAACTGGTTACCTTCGCGATATTTTGTAAAGTTTGTACAAGGTTTTCGGACTTATCTTCGGGTAAACCATTAATTTCCACGTTGTTTTCGCGCATGTTTTGTTCTACGATACATAACCGTGTGGTGAGGTCAATGACACTTTGCTGAAGGTTTGTATTATCATTACGCAATTGATTAATTATGGCATCTTTTTCATCAAAACGTTTCTTGAACTCTTCGAATTTCTCATTGAAAAATCCGAACGAATCTTTGAATTTAGATAATTCTCCTTGTATATCTTTTAATTGATCGGTAAGTAAATCTTTGAAAGACGATTTAACAGCCGCGGCCAATTCTTCCTTAATTATACCTCTTAAAATGTCCTCGTTAAAACAGCGTTCGTGGCTATTTGGAGTAGTCAAGGCACTAATTTTCTTCCTTAAAGTCACATTCATCACATCAGGTGGAGTGTTTTGATTAGCAATATTTAGTTGACAAGAATAGTTGGTCGCTTTGTTGAACGCAGGACAATGTTAAAATGTTCTTTCCCTTTACCTTTTTTTACTGTCCATATTTTATGTTCTGACATGATCCTCTTAATGTCATGATGGCCCAGTGGTTTAGGCCTCGCCTCTTGTGCACGAGGTTGTGGGTTCAAACCTGGGCAAGTACCAATGTGAGTTTTACCTACTTTCTAAGTTTATCTTGGACATCACTGACATCGGTGAAGGAAAACATCGTGAGGAAATCTGGACTTATATAATTAATATAAGTCTGAAATCGCCAACCCGTCTTGAGCAAGCGTGGTGATTAATGCTCGTGCCTTCTCTATATGAGAAGAGGCCTTTGCCCTGCAGTGGGACAGTAATAGGCTAGTACTGATAATGATCCTCTTATTACATTGTGTTAACTTCGATGGTTATTATAATTTTAATAATTGCGAATGTTAGGACGGCATAGTCCTAACATTCGACCTTCTGGACGGATTATGTTTAAAATTAATTATTGAAGTGAATTTTCTTTAGAATCGTTGTGATTTCAAAGCAGAAGCAACGGAAAAAACGACAGGTAAGAGACGCAACCAGCACGCAGACAGATAAGACCGGCAAAAAATGAGACAGAAATATACATACTATTTTATATTATCGGTCTCTCCTCTTTGTTCCATACTTCGTAGCGTCCCCACTCCCGTCTTCTAAGCATAGTCGCCTGTAATTAGTGAGCCAAAGCGAGAGAGCAAATGTCGGTGGGTATGTATATTGCACACTGTTTAATACATTTGTATCGTATTTAAGTTATCATAAACCTCTTGTATCATTTGTTGAAACTGAAAATATGGAACTTGAGCAATAAATTATGTAACATATTATGTTAAATAAAATATCTTTTAAAATTAATCAAAATACTTTCATTTTTAAACAAATAAACTTTGTAATTATCCTACCCTTGTTATATATATTCATCTCATTCTTTTGTCGATTTACTGAAGTTTCATGATGCGACTTACAAAAGTGTTCTTTCTTTGGTATTGTTCGTCGACCCATTGAGCTCCTTTATTCTCAGTTGGGCTCTACAATGACTGACTAATGCTTGCACTGACTGAACAGGTGCACTTAGGCATCGTACACACCAAACGTATTGTCGCCTCTGACTGTGAGCACGCGTTACGCAATTTATCGCTTTTCAATATATATTTAACTTCTTGTTATCACCGAACCGACTATACGCTATTACGTAGTGCGTTGTCGCTGACTCTCGGTGGCCGATTATTGTAATACGCGTCTATGCACGGCTGATGCGGATTGGCTACGTTGCCCAACGTATTGTCTGCATACTGCAGACTGTGTCCACGTTCACACTGGGGCAGACAGTAAGCATCCACCAGACATCGCCTTTGTCAGATCATGATCTTAAAAAGAGATGATAGTGACCTCTGAGTTTTTTTCGGGGTTTCTTGTCAGAGACGTCAGATACAAACCCAGTTTAAAAAAACATTTTACTTTTTGACGTGTAAAAGTGCTTGTAAAAACTAATTTACAGATAAAAATTTCATTTATCACTTGTTCTTATCTCAGAAATGTATATATATATATTATATACTTAATTTCAACAAAATCCGTCCAGAAGGTTCGGATTTTCCCAGTAAATACAAGTAGGTATTCGATACAAAGTACTAATAGCAACGAATCTAGTAAATATTTTTTTGGCTACACTGATTTGTTTAGGTGATTTTGGCTCATCACCCGAAGAAAATGGTTGAGTGAAGATTCAATCACTTACACTTTTTTTTGTGATTGAGTGTTATTGTAACTAAAAATATTAAATTAAAGACAAATTGTCCTTGCATGGGACGAATCGTTTCAAAATACCTACAATATTCAAGTTTAAGTTAAATTTTCTAGTCGGAACTTTAATCCAATGCACTTTACAATACATCAAATCAATCCAATACAAACTCAAAACAATTTATCGAGTATCGAGTCGTATGGTTACTTCACTAGTTAAGTCGCGATGACAAATTTTAATGTCAAAACGGGCCTTTTATATTTTGACAACTATAGTCGACGGATTCTACTATAGTTTGACCGAAACCGCTGTACCGCGCCTAGTCGCGCCCCTAGTCGGGGGGTAGTATCGGCCCATTATCGGCCGCACCGCTCCGTCAGACGTCAGTCTGCCGTCAACACTCACGGCAGTCTTTGCTCACGGCGGTATCTAGCTAGCGTTGTTTGTACCGGACTGACAATGTCAGACGTACATGAGAAAAATATACAAAGATGGGTCATGCATGCGTAATCTCGCGATGTCAACACCATCACTTTTAACTAGAATATTTATTATTTAAACATTTAATTTACAAGTATATATTTAACGAATAAAAGAAATAATTATTGTTTCATTATTATGTTTACTAAGTTTGATTAATAATGCCTACAAATAAATCTGTGATCATAATAATTATACACACCTACGAAATGCTTAACGTTATAAATGTAAGAATTGATTTTTGTTCAATATGACGACTTTTAATTTTTGTGCAAAGTGATGGAGAAATACATCGGACTGTCAAGCACAGAATTAACACAGGGTGCATGAAATGGCGGCAGGTAGCGGGAACAACTTGCGACTTCCACAATTCCCTTAAAATTAAAGGGAAGATTTATAAATCAATGATAAGACCTGCTGTATGAATCAGAATGTTGGCCCACATAAAGGATGAATGAAATGCAGTTGCATGCATGATGATGCTGTGATGAGAATGCTAAGGGGATGTGTGGACCCAAACCCGGGTAGGCATTCCTGTGCCATTCCGAAGCATGTTGGAGTCAACTTCCAATCTAACTGGATGCAGTTGGATTCCCATATGATCTCGCCTTTTGAGTTGCGCAGTAGTCACTTTAAGTATTATTTGCCTATGCGCGAGTTACTCCCACTACTGCGTCCAGCGCACACGATCTGTGCCGATGCCTGTACGTGTGATGCCTGCAGGTTTGCACTTTGGCGCCTTCGCCACTATTTACCGAACTCGTAGCGGGCACATCATAAAACCATTGCAAATCCCAAATGGTCTCCTAAGTTATAAAAAGTAATGTGTCATTTTAAAAGATTCATAATTTATAATTGAAAATCAACAGTAAATTCAAGTGACAACAGTCCCGTTACGTCACAAGATAGTAAACAAGCTGTCAAACATAGAATCGTTGTTTGTTTACGACTACCTCCCTTTTGACGTCTTTAATTTTGAGATTCGAATAATGCTCTATTATTAGTCGAATCATTCGACCAAAAATAGATCGCTGTATAGTCACGTTAGCACAGAATTAGATATACCTACTTATTAAGAAGACAACAAACTGATCACAGATTCAGACATTTATTTTGTACTTTGTTGTTGTATTTCATAACCACGAAATGATGATAGAAAAAATTATCTTGTAATTAGGTATAGTGACAGAAGCCTGATCCTTTTCCTGAACATTTTCATTACGGTAAACACCCAGTTATCAAGTAGGTATCTACTATCAATGAAGCCCCTCTAGAAGTCGGACTGATACAAACTTAATGATAGGCAGTACGCAAAGTTTCACCAATCAGTATCTACACCAGCTAACATTATTGGTGATGTGATAAGGGACACAGATAATGACAGGTAAAGTGATACCAAGTTCTTGCTTTCTAATCGGGACATACGGCGTTTTTTAGTCACTGTGATATAAGATACGGCAAATTAAATTATGATAAGTGGGTAAGTAGGTAGGCAAGCTTTTCCTGTTCTAGTAGGTAGCCAGTTTTATTACCTATACTTACCTAGTTATTTTTTTAATGTTTTTCAGTGTCTGTGATTCAAATGTCTCGTAATAAATACTTCATAACTTGACTTCAATAGTGGCTAGAAACGTTAATTTCACGCACGTACTTCAGAACAATGAGGATCGTTGCCTATTCATACTTACATATTTATTTAGTACCTAGATCTAATCTGTGCTTATATTGCAATTCTCGACTCAGAATCACCACATTCCGTTCAGGAATATGATTATCAATCCAAACATACTTGTTATAGCGTGTTCTTCTACATTTAGCTCAGGTATATTGTGTTTATTATTTTGGCACGATTTCATGTAAAATCAGCAGCTCTAGCCATGCGTGAAGGTCGTACAATAACCTCTACAAACCCCTCGTTTATCTAGAAACATGAAAGGCGCTAAACATACAAAACAGTAACACTACCCACACATACTCGTAGGAATGTATTGTGCTGACATAACTGAAGGAAACAGCACATAAGATAACGATTGTATTTTAATATAAACGCACTTTTATATACACCTACCTTCTCCTATGCCTTCGTAGTCCCGACGCGTTCTTCCAGACATGGTCACTAACACCTTGGTCACAATATGTACACACTGCAGGAGATATCATAGCACTCACACCGTTGGTAAACAAATAAGGTACCGATCCCACTGACGGGCGGCCACACTATCTCACCGCGTCATGACATTATTATCTATGTTCGCATGTTCGACGTTTGTTATCCTTTGTACTCAGCACAAATTAAACCAGACGCAATAATGTAAATTAACTTTATTATCATTTTGTGAATAAACAAACAATTTCTATTAACTATTATGCGGTAATAATTTACTAACTTAGCTGTTACGAATACTTTCTTTAATACTGTGTTACTTCTCAATGTGTAGAAAACATATTACAGTATGTAATACATGGTAATTTATTTTCGAACTGACGTTTGAGGAAACGCAATCAACTTGGCAAATATGTTTGTTCTAATAACATCTACAGATTTTACATCATAAAACATAACATGTATAATTCTAAGAGTAACAATTATTATCACTTAATCCCTTTCAAGGACTCCTCTCGTCACCTCATGACTGATCAAGTCTCTGTTCTGAATGACGTACAAATATTACAAATGCTAGTAGCTTAGCGTCTTAAATTAACTAACAGAATTGTTGTTTATTAGTGGCATTACGTCTTCTGACTCCGACTTTTCACTTTCACTCGTTTCTGTAAAAGAAATAATATCATTGTTCATCGATTTTGTTTTCTACTAAATTGTACAGTCGACAAAAGATTCAGATACGCGGACAAAAAAACCACAAAAGGCAAAGAGCGAGTCGTACCTATTAGCCCAATGAAGGTTACATGCCGTGGTACTGAAAATATCATTTTACAGAACCTTAAAACATCTTTGCAATATGGACACCTAGCACAGCACTTGATCAATCAGCAAATGTTGTAGCTAAATTAATTTGCAAAGTACTTATTTCTTTTTCGACTGTACATTAGCAGCTTATCACACAACATGATATAAAATCAGCGCTTCACGAGGTTGAAACGACCCCATAAGAAGAGTGAACAGAAGGATTTCATTCCTGGTTCTAAGCAGATGTTTAACACATTTATGTTAGTACTACAATCATAACAATGAGAAAAGCATTCAAGAAATAAAAAGGCCATATATATTAAATAAACAAGCAAATAAAACTTGCAACTTAGCTTTAATTATAAGCTCTATCGTTTTGAAACAAGGTTTAATTTTGAACAACAAACACCAAGCTCCACTGACCTTTGGTTCCGTACTTGTAGCGTGTGACATTACCTTAATACTATGTGGATCTGGTGGAATGAAATATTGGATTGAGTGAGACTAACAAGTAGCAACACATTGCCTATGAAATATATTCTTAATGTAAATTGAAATTGTCTCTCAAGTAACAGGAACTCTAATAAAACAAGTATAATCAAAATGTACATTTGTTATATTTCACATAAAAAATACATTTAACAGTATATGATACAGCGGGCTTGCGTATTGTGTAACATCAATAATTAACACATATTTACACACTTAGCGCTACAGCGGCTGTATAGCTACTCTTTACCCATTCACATTTTTGAGCTCCGATTATGTTAAACCAATAGGGTATTTGACTGTTTTTAGAAAACCATATCACGTTGTCTGGTATATTATAGCAAGAAACATTTCATTTTACCTTCAAAATTATCAATATTTCTTCTTAAAAATCAACAAATAAATTCAAACTTAAAAATACCGCGACAAAAAAGTCCGCGGGTGACGTCACAAGGTATTAAACAAGCTGTCTAACAAATTGCATCGTTGTTTGCTTACCGGTTTAGTCCCTTGTCACGTCTTTTAACATAAAAATACAAGACGCTTTCTTCGACCAATAATAGAGCGCTTTGCAGTCTCTTGAGCAAAGACGAAAAAATAGGCTATTGCTTCGTTTTGTTAGTTGTGAACTCATTTAAAATTAAAAAAAAATAGTGTTCCACGATTCATATTTGGAATACAGTCAAATACCCCATACCATGTACACTATTTGATTAAATTCATTTGAACCGACTAGACGAGAAAGGACAGTAAACATTGATTCTCTAGCAGTTGCAAGCATTCCTAGCACTTCACACATAATATGTATACTTTAGCACATACATTAGGAAGAAAAAGGATATTTATGTAAAGTTAGAGCTACGAGAGCGAAGATTAGAATAGCAGCCAACACCGATGCTATTGGCTGTAGATGTCGGAGGACAAGGAGGTGATGAGATACGTTCAAACTTATTAGTAAGATTTAGAATTGATTCATAGGCTATCTATAAATATCGTAATTCAATAACAGTTCTAGATATAGATCTATATAAATGGAAGGACTGAACATCTAATGCCCTGCTTCTGGACTGAAAATAACCGCAAAGTTAATGTCCAATGCTGTGATTGGTTGAATGGATTTTCAAAAGCCAATCACAACACTTAATTGCGTATTTATTACTAGTCGGTAATTTCTTTCCAGAAACTGGGTGTAAAAAGTCACAAACTTAGTATTGGCTAGTTTAAACAGTCATTATAACATTTTATAACAAGATGTAATAAATAGTTGTGTAGGTTATTCATATATCTATCTAGTTTGTTACAATCCTCACCGGTCAACGTCCTTCTTGGCTAGTTATTATAATTATTATTATTAAAGTAACCGGCTAAGAGATTACCAGCTCTTACATTTACAGAGTTTCCCAACTACACTACTATTAAAAAACTATACCACATTTCCTTCTAATATAACGGCGCTGACAATAACAGAAATCGTAGTAAAAATATACATTTCTTTAAAGTATATATTTTAAGGACCCGATGAATACTTTGCACTTTTAGCTATTTACATACATAGTCATAATCTCTAATGTATTCGTTCTAGCCGACTTCTACCTCCTCTACTACACTAGCTGTTTAAAAATAACTAGTAATAATTTATTCGATGCCGCATTCTGTTAAAAATAAACTTTATAATAAAGAATTTAAATATCTGCACTAATTAGTATGCAATGACGCACGAAAACGTCACCAAGGTAATCAGTACAGATGGATATGCAAAATAAAAATAAATAAAAGTTATTTACGTCAGACCAGCTGAGCATCTTAATTTTGGTACGAGTATTTAACAGAATGTGACCTCGGGATAAGTCGGAACAAAATATGTCATATACGACGTGCGATTAATATGTCTACATAGTGTTATTTTGATATCAATCAGTTGGATTAGCAGAGAAATGCGTAGTAAAACAGTCGATTGCAAGACAATCGCGATGTTGACCGTATACAGGATGAGAAATTAAGCCAATTTGTATATGAAGGATGTCCGAAAGTGCAAGTAAAAGCCCTGATGATTGATTATCTTTGATACTGTCCATCATTGAGTGGAACACGATGTGATATCAACATCGCGTATGTCACACACGCCTATTAAGTTATGTTCTGCGGCTAAGGGCTAATTCCACCAATGAAACTTGACGCGTTCAAGAGCTGTCAGTGTCAAATTGACATATTGAACGCGGTTTATTGGTGAATTTGCCCTAAGTGGCAAGCCTTCTCGTCCCTGACTTACTGGTCACAGCTTCCTATGTAAATGTGATAACTTTTATCCAATAGTCGCGCCTCATCTACAACAATGACGTACAATATATGACTAGTGATGGGGCGATCTTGAGAAGATTCTCACACCGAGAATGATTGGGCATGACAACAATTATTTAAAATCTATGGTCTTCCATAAAATGTACCATCCATTCTAATGATTACTTATTTTCTTTTCATTTTGAATACATCAAATGTATATCTTTGTTATTTGGTCAATTTTAGTGGACATTATAGAAATTTCTCGATCCGGGAATGAACTCTCGATCCATCAGTACATAGTAAGTCACTACAATATGTAACTGTTAGTATTGGAAGGACCCAGAACCGCGACAAAGCGTTAGTAGATAGCCGGCATGCAATCCTGTCTACCCTGCATTAGTTAAAGATTCATGTTTGCAGAGTGCAGACGCGATATAGAAAGTATCCATTTACTTTTTTCGTTAGTAGTATATAAGTCAAATGAAAATCGTTTTTGTGAAACGTGCGACCGACTTGTTTAAACCATCGAAATATTCTACTTATTATGGATGCATAATATGCGTTATAAAAACTTCTAATGATAAATTTGACTGTATCACAACATTAGCCAAACAATGCTTTTAGTAAATTGTCATTTTAAACTACTTCCTATAGGTACTGGTCAAATATTGCTTGGTTTTATCTTAGATCCTACTTCACTGTGTCATGTTCAGACACGAGTTGTTAAACTATAGGTATAGAGTCCATAAAACTACAATAGCTGTGTGATAAAGAAGTACAAGACTGCCTAAGGCTGCCCCCCCCCCCTCCCCTCCCCGCAGCACAACAACACTACACAAGTTCGCTGAAGTAGTTATTATTAATATATTCGAGAGCAGACGGGCGTCACACCGCAACCCGCCGCCATCTTGGATTACTTACATACAATAAGTTACACGTTATCCTGGCACACAAGTTGCAGTACCCGGCCGTTTTACTCCATATAATCGAATAAGTTCGTCTTGACATTTCTGATATTAATGTCTATACATGAAACGGAAAAGTAAACCACATGAAATGCCAAATAATTGTTATTTATTGACACACTGTAACAATAACAAAAAAACTGGATTTTATAAATTAAAAAAAAATTCCAACATAAAACAAATAATCCTGCAATAACGTTTCTCTACCAAACGATGTTACGTCATTGAGTTCATTGCCATGGTTTCCGGTTCCCATCCATATAAAAAGACACCTACTCGATTATCTGGAGAGTACCTAATAAGAGGCATCGAGCTGAAGAAAGGGGCGGTCACACTAGTATGAGTGACAGAGACAGCGCTGTACGCAGCCGAACTATTTCTGTAGCTCGATGAGACTTTAACGGACGGGTACTATTATACCGCTTGTCAACATCTTAATGTCAGTGTTAGTGATTTGAATACACGGTACTAAATGCGACCTTATGTCGCTACAAAAACAGTTACTTTTACTTTGTTTTAACAAGAACATTCCTTGTGTTTGGACGTCCTAAGTGTTCGCATATTGGTTAATTGTTAGATAGAGTAGAAGTGAAAGCAGAGCGGCGTTAGAGCACCGCAGCCTTATCCCAATTACATGATACATACCGAGCCTTGACTAATCAACAAATTAGTTAAACGAAGTTCGTTTTGAACGCTGCCGACATGTTGAAAAGTACAACGAAATTTTTAAAACGAAATTTCACTGTACGCTTTAACTAAAATATTGTATTTCATACAACACTGATTACACTACCTTACAGGCAGGGAGAGGTGTGGGAATTCGCTATAATATTCTGATTTATCTACAAATTAAATAACTTAATTCGACCTCAGTCGAGGTTATCGCGGCAGCGTCCAAGACTAACTTATATGGCTGTACCAGACACAACATTTTTATCACAGGCAATTAGCAACAAATCTGTATCGCAATATGTCGACCCTTCGCGTCCAGTCTCGACAAAACATTATCAATCGGGCCGTGTTTTGTAGACGCTAAAGCCTCACTCTGCGACTGGCATTCAAATGTGTGCGAGTCTTAAAACGACTAAATTACTGATGCTAAAAATATCGTGTCAGTTGAGCCATGAAGAAGCAACAAAAACAGGCGTGTGGGGCCCTCGCGCCGGCCACTCGTGTCACTCGTGTCACTCGTGTCACCCGCGTCACTCGCGTCGCTGGCGGCAGGCGAGCCGCGCCGGCCGCACTAGGAGTGGTGCGAGTGTTGCGAGTGTTGCGAGTGTTGCGAGTGGTGCGAGTGGTGCGAGTGCTGGCGCTTGGCGCGGCGCGTACCGTTGGCGGCGGGCGGCGCGGCGGCGATGCGGAACAGCTGGATGCGCAGGTGCGCGCAGATCTCCAGGCAGATCTGGCCGCAGTAGCGCACCAGGTCCACGCACACCCAGATCTGCATGACAACACAAACAAGTCCTCGTATAGTGCGTGAAACATCTTCACAACAAATGTAACAGCGGCGTTCAGGCGTTAGAAAGGCAAGATTCCAAAAATATGTCAAACCCATTATATTAGAAGGCTACTCTCTAATTCGTTTACTACCTTTTAAGATTCAAGTCGTACTATTTAATAATATTTCTTTATAGGTCGGGAGCGCCTGGGTCCCATTCTAAGCTCTTGAGTGAGAAACTGAATGTATGTTAGTATGGCCACTGGAAATGCGTAATAACGCCTTAATTCGCGTAAAACATGAGAAGACACGAGAAAAATGTCAAGTGATGAGTATAAGTGGGCTACTAGGTTGGTATACGCACCGTGCAGAGCCACAGCACGTAGTACTCGGGCAGCGCGTGGTTGAAGTACTGGTTCAGGAACAGCATGGCGGGTCCCAGTAGCGACCAGTCGTAGTAGTCCATCTCGCTCTTGGTCATGTGAGCCACCTGGAAACACCATACATCTTCATTATTATTGGATTCTATCGCGTTTGAAATGAAGTTAGGTACGTATGTGTTGATAAAATGACGTAATCGCCTCAAACGAATACTGTACCAACCAAAAGTAACCATATTCATACTTTTAAATATTAGTTTTTTTTTTAAGATGTGTCCTGAGTATCCATGAAATAAAAGCAATTTTTAGGCTAAAATATTAAAAACACACCAAAACAAGGCAAATTTTAAACAGCACTCCACACACATCACTCGAATACACTACAAACATTTGTAACACTCACCACAAGTCTATTGGTGACTTTGGCAGCAACCATGCCGAACGCCATGATGTACAGGGATGGGTGGTGCTGGTACACGTTGGACTCGCTCTTCTGGAAGATGATGAAGGCCGGCACCACGACCAGGGAGAAGGGGATCACCGGCGACAGTATACTCGTGCCCTACGGACATGACTGGGTGTACCACGACCTTTGGAGGACGAACAGACCACATGGCGCTATGTCTTTGCAAGATTTTAGGGCAAGTTATTAATCAGCAAGAATAGTTCTACTGTTATAAAACTTTTACTAAGGTCAAAATTCTCAAATAATTTTAGTGTACATTAGAAAAAGTAATAAGAAATCTTAATTCTATCAAAAGGCTACATGCTAAGCACTACTTACAAATTAACATGCAAAGTCAAACAAGCAACAAAAACACAAACATTTAGGTTAGTAACAAGCCATACAGTCACACAGTACATGCAATGAATGCGACACCCGTGCACTATGAGACACAGCACAACACTACAGGACGGACGGTACAACACTAGTGATCGAGTCAGTCATCGAGCATCGTCACGTGAGCGTAGCGCGGTGATCGGCGCGTTAGTACAGTCTGTGCATCGTTTCGTTAAGTGTTATTCATACGGCACAAGGCTAATCAAAAGGTCTTACTGCGACGGTGGAGCCGTTTTTCCCCACTCCACCCTTCATTATGACGGTAACGTAACTGACGACAAGGTACAGCGTGAGCAACACGACTGCGTAGTTGGATATCAGATTCAACCTGATGTTTATCGGTAACTGTAGTGTTAGACCGTGATATGCGATGATGTGATGGTCACATGATGACGTCATGCGGTTAGACCGGCGGCGGGGCGGCGTCGGGGACGCGGGACGGCGGCCATAACAGAAAGAGAAACACATACATGCCATTAATATCAATTACATCAACTACGTAACGGTACGGACTGGAAGCGTACGGCATCCATTACAATGACTCTCTGTTTGTATGTGCTGTCTTCACTCATTTATGGTCGTGGGGTATAGAGTAGAGTAGGAGATATTGAACTGTTGTGAAAGTGGTGGGCATCGAAACTGTTACTCACTAAAGGATACATCAAGAGAATAGGCCAAGTATTTTCAGAATACGCTGCGGCTTTTTTATGTTCAAGGCAAAAGGCTCGTATCTTAGCACCTTGATGAGATACGGGGCTTTTGGCCTCATACAAGACTAAATTATTATTTTTAAATTTTTTTGTATCATAGATTTCATCAGTACTTTTAATACTTTTTCTTTGTATTATTGAAGCATTGAAAGGAGACTGCATGTTGCACCTATACTCAGGTATGTGAATGTTACCGTGAGTGAACCTCTCTATTATTAGTTATATAGATTGGCTATGGTCTTCAAGATGAAATACATATACTTAGTAGATAACCTTATAGATACGTGCTACAAGTATCTAAAGGCGTTGGGTTACAGAGGTTAATGAATTTTAACTCATGGCAAATTTATGTAGACTTCGACACCAATGAAAATCCCGTGCTGATACTTAATTATGTGCAAACCACCTTAGAATAAATGAAGTTAAAAAGAGTAAACAGCCCCAGGTTACAATACAAGTATACAGGTAGACACCACAGTCCAGTGTTTTGATATATTGCAATATAATGATTCGCCCTATAAGTATTAGTAACTGGGTATAATAAATCTAACAAAATATCCCACAGAATAGAAAAAAGTTGTTCCATACATTTGGTCGGTGTTTGGTGTTGGTTCCACACTTTTGCTTTAAAAAGCAGTATTTATTTTATATTCAGTGTTGAGTACTGGGCTGTTTAAAAGTTGAACAGTCTATCAGGACACCTGTACCTAGATGTAGAAAAATATCACGAACAGTTTCCAATCCTAGCAGGATTCAAGATGGCTCGTGATTTTTTTCTAAGAAATACCAAAACGTTTTGGTTGTACATACTATGTAACTATTGTTTTTTTTTAATTTAATTATTTTTGCCACGGAGCTTATTCATAATCAAGAATCTACATGGACGAATGTCGAAACTAGTATTGAATACGTAAAGGTGTGGCTGACCAAGTTAGTTTTGATATATAACGGTGACCCCTAGGCAATTTAATCAATCATTTTTTTTTGAGGGTCCACAATTGAAAAATCGAAGCGAATCCCGTGAGTCAAGATCTATTCATAATGCGTCGAGTAACGAAATTCGAAATATCCGAAAAAGAACCAATAATTCGTCTTATATATTGCCGTCTGTCAGGAGATAGATATAACCTGAAATGGCTCTTTCTTCAAAGAGCCTTTTCAGACATTACCCTGCTTTTTTGTACTTTAAAAGTGACCATGACTGAGTTTGAATCGAAAAATGTTCTCAGGGATTGTCGGCGCCATCTAGTGTAAAAATATTGACAAAGTGTATCTTGTTCGCAATCTACCTACAGAAATAAATATCATTTACCTATTTCATTATATTTTGTTTATTAGACCATTCTAGTTCTACTACAGAAAGGAAGTTATTGAAAGTTCACTATCCCGTAATGAGAAAAGTTAATAGACATTTAGACAATAATGCAGATCTTCAGCTGTTGTGGCTTCAGTGTTATGTACACGAAATGTTCCATGCAGCTTGGTTAAATCACGAAATGTGACGATTCAGCCGTGTACTTGATTGTATGTTCACTTTTACTTGAAGGATAGCTTCGCAATATTTCTAAGTAGATTTTTCTTCACGATACGGCAAGAATATGATACGATTTTTAAACCAAAATCCGTTCCATTTTCAAATAGTTACTGGAACAAAGATGGCGGCTTGTGATCGAGACTGAATCGTCGCATTCGACCGACGTCCCACGAACGAATGTCCAAGTAAACAATACTTATGCATCTTACAGCGACGGTCGATCCGTTTTTGCCACATCCTCTAACACGGAATGTGGAGAAAAAGTTGGTGGCAAAGTAAAACTGTAGGGCGAAGCACATGGACGTGACCTGCAGGCTCAGCGGCACGCCCAGCGGTGGGATCTGCGCATGAGTGGGGGCTAAGTACACAACACACCCTAATCCAGGGACGGCGGACCTCGCCGCATTTGGGTGACGAGTGGTGGTCCGCTATCCCTTTCCTACTCATAAGCTTCCTTTCATAAGCCGCAATGTATAACAAAATCGTCATAGGAAACAATTATGTCGTACTCAACTGTTTCGTCAATGTTCGGACCTTATTATGTTTCGACTCCACTCGACAGCTGGTCGTCAAAATCATAGCGCGTCTATGTACAATGCATGAACTCTTCAAAATGAGTGAAGACCCACATTTAAAACAAAATAAAAGGGAGACGCACCAGCCACAATTGATAGTAAAACTAACTATGAAGGATAATCCACATACGTGCTACGGAACGTGGATTCGGCATATGTAGATACAGGGCACAAGACACGGGTTTGAATTATTATGCCATATCGAGCGTTAGAGAGGGACGAACATACAGGTATGACAGAGGAGACAGTATACAAACTAGAAGGTTTCTACAACTCGATACGGCATAAGTATTTACGGCAGGCCAGTTAGATCGTGCGGCTTTGATAAACATTCTTGCAGTAAATTAAGAACACAGAATTAACAATCCGATATTTTGAATAGTGTATCCACATAGTAATACCGCACGTATATGGGAAAGCCTTCACGTTTAACAATGACTAACAAATCCTACACGTAAACAAAGACATTCTTAAAATAATATTCATCATAGATCATGCTCCATGAAGAGACAGTAATATCATGTTATTAAGTATAAAAAAAAACCTGCAAATAAAATACTTATTACATCGACTCTACAAAATATTAAACTTTAGTAAACGAATGGAACAAACTACTACAGGTATGTAGGTGCTCCGCGGTCGCGACAGGGAGCATAGTCTAGTTACATTAATTAATCGATTCATGCTATTAAAAAAACCCACATGATAAAAAGCGATGGAACCAAAAGTGTCCTAGTTATACAGATCAAAGCTAAGTGTACTTTGGCACTCACACGACCGATATATTACTACTTAATCAGTTATTGACTATTTGCTTACAATATTACACGTTTGTTTTTTTTATAATGCCTTCATATAATCCTCCAGCCCTTATTCTTATGTATTTGGGGTCTGCGCAGTGTGTAATCTTCTTCCATACATATTTATAGACGCCTCCTTTCTAGCCATATAATGTATTTCACATAATCCATACACCGTTTCTTATTTTTTTATAACGATCGATAGTAATTCAATTCACTACACATACATTATTTATGTGCACTTCTTAGCGTTAAGCTAGTTTTTGCAGACCTCCATTCGTCATCATCATCATCTGCCTTTACCAAACTATGTTGGGGTCGGCTATTTTCCTTTGATGTCCATTATTAATATCTATCCAGGGAACGACATTCATAAATTATAATATCGTTCTAGAGCGAACGGTAAATGAGTTAATATCTAGATTCCAATTAGGAAAGCGAAACAAAACTTTTTAATTACCTACTGGAAGAACGAATTCTTTGCGGTCAATGCACATCATGTTTTTTTATTTAAACAAGGTTGAGGTGTATAAGTGTAAATCTCGTAATAGGTCATTATCACAACTTGTACCAAGTATCCAAGAAATCGAAAAAAGAAACTGCTATTCCCATACATTTTCAATTTCAGTTATTTCGATTACACCTTGTAACGGTACGAAACATTATAAGCAAAAGTATCTTTGTAAAAGTCTTTTTCGTGTTATAATCGCGTGAAAGTGCCGTTACACTAACTGTTGTTGAGCTACTGACCGCGCTATGCATGTCATCCGACAATGCCATACAGTACGATACAATTTAGATACCCCATCCCCAGTCAGTGCCGTGTGGGAGACTCTTTCCAAACATAAATCTTTCTATGTCAAGATGATAGCACAAAGAAAAGAATTAAAAAACAAAAGAAGTATCACGTAAACCTTTATTTATAAAATCACAAAGCGAAACGAACTGCTTACTCAGAGTTCGAATTTCGAAAGTAGGCACGCTCTACTCGACTTCTTAAAACAAAATATTCTGACAGAAATTGTCAAGTGAACACATTTGTAAAAATGGGGCCCGTCGTGGTTATTGGCCTTTGTCTATTTGGTGTCGCTGTTGTGTTGGCTGTGGTACACATTATTATTCAGAGAAGGGCGCAACACCAATCTATCCAATAAAATCTATCTCTATTCTGCCATCTTGTCATTAACTTAAAAAGTGTAACCACTGCATTTGTTGAATAAAATATAGTGAATTTTTGGTCTCCCACACGGGGTTAGTGCATGTGGGACTAAAGAGATGTCTCACAGCGACGGTGGAGCCGTTCTTGCCCACTCCACCGGTGACGATGGCGGCGAGGAGTGCGCCCACCGTGAGGACTGCGCCCCCCACGGCCACCAGCGCCAGCGAGTAGCGAACCTCGAGGCCTCCGCCCACCTAGTGCACAGGTGCGTTACAAGTGTGCCGTGACCAGCACAACCTGTGTGCGGCGTCTATCCACGAACTAAGTTCCACCAAATAGAAGCCACGCTCTTGCGACGACCAAACCCAGAAGTGACTAATGCTCGTTTGCGCTATCGCCATGCGTCACCTAAGTGTAATATCTGAATAAAAGCGCACTGTTCGTGCACTGCACAACAGTGCAAACATATTTAGGCACTACATTTAGGTGTTGCGTAGTGTAAGTGAAAACGGTCATAAGAGTCGCTATTTTACGAAATTCTGTTGATGTACTTCTGCTAAGAAAATAACTTGCAACTTGAAAATAATAAAGTAACCATTCAAATTACTATACGAAATATTTTACTGATGCATGACGAGCTTCTCATAGTGCATTTCTAGTTGGTAGAACTGTGATCAGATTGTGTGCAATGATCGACTGGACAAAGGCGTTGTGGTGGTTTTCAGTTCAGGTCGAGTCAATTTGTACCTGATGTGACGTGGAACACGGACAGATCACGACTATAGCGGTCATGTGGGTATTTTTAAACATCACCTAACAGTTTATAGCTGGTGGTTCATTTAGTATTCGGTCATTTGTATTACAAATTATTTGGTGCAACACAAATGAATTACTGATAAGGATAATTTATTTATCTCAAATTAGTTTGCTTTCAACTCGATTTTGTGTGAAGAAAACTTTGATATATATTTATAATGACTCCGGTAATTCTTTCGTGTGCACATTCAATATTTGTGAGACAACATCAATATAATCTCAAACAACTTGTTTTGTATATAAGTAGTGTGTTATTCATGTGAGGGATAACTTAGTAACCGGGACAACACTGAGCTAACATTACGATATATTGTAGTGTGTTACACCAGGCTCGCTTGCGTACAAAATGACTTGCACTCTGTTTTTGTTGACATCGTTTATCGAGAACTACAAACGTAGTTTGTTTGAAAATAAACTGCGGCTGATGAAGGCAACATGTCTAATACGTCATGACGTTTACCATTTACTCCAGTCTTTCATAAACATGGCGCCTCTATCGCACAAGTGAAAAATTCCGTTTGACGTCAGTATTCTGAAAGTCATTTTGCATCGCTTGCCTACCATACGCAGTGTAGAATAGTTGGACTACGTTACCTGAGTGGCCCAAAAGCTGGGTCCCAGCGTGGCGGAGATCAGATGGATGGCGATGATGGAGTACTGGGCCTCAGTCACGTCTATCCTGCCCATCTTGAGGGTCCCTGTGACGTAGGCCTGCCAGTGCGCGCAGTAAAATAACGTCATGGCGCAGAAGCACTGGAAAGTTACAGAGTACTTATTAAAATTAGTTTCTCGATAGTCGTTTTACATTGTTTGAAGAAAATCATTGCAAGAATTATTCGCTTCGAAATGGCGAAGTAGATCTAGATTGTTATAATGGCGAGTCTGGCCTATTTTTTGTGTGTGCCGTCTTCTTTGTAAACGAATGTATTTCGAGACATTCACTGCATTATTTGATATTGTTGATTAGGTAGGTACAAATGCAGTTAGCTATGAAGTTTCAGCTTCAGCGAATCACACTTTTAGAAAAATCATATAAAAGCAAATAGCCTTAGGGAAAACTTGCAATTTGCGAATAATTCACGCGGACTAGATTTCGATTGACACAGCACATAAATACTTCGTAAGAAAAGTAATTTGCGCAAATCGGTCAGTGGGTTACAGGTGTTACAACAGAGAATTAACGGCCTTTAGTTTAATATTGCCAACTTACAAAGCCAAAAAGTAAACGATTATCGATGAGAACAATCTCGGTCATATTTAGGTAAAACTGAAAATAGTGAATCAGAAATTGGCCAGTTTCCAGAGTTAGGCGGTATCCGGGCGCACTTGCTTGGCAGTACTCCCAAATAAGAATATTGAGATAATGAGGGCCATGTCGCGAATACGGAAAAGTACATAGCTGTTACATCATTCTACGTAAGTATACTGAGTTCACGATTCATTCCTGGTTAGGGTTCAAAGGTATAAATGACTGGAACAATGCAGCAAATTGGAGCATGCATGGCCAGCTTACGCGGTCACCATTCTAATGTTCTTTATGCATTCAATGAAAGACAGCATATTAGCGAGTATTCAAGCTTCTTGGTTTTATAAAGACGACCTCATTTTCTACGAAATTCTGTTTTGCGCAGAATATGGCAATAAAAACGTTCACTGTGCCAAGTTTCATTGAAATCTGTAGAGAAGTTATGTTTCAGTTTCTTTGTAGAAAGTTAAAGAAACAGTAAAGTTAGACCATTCTTGCATTTTTAGCTAAGCCCGGTTTTCACCAGTATTAAAATGTAAAACTAGAAGAACGAGTAGCTAATCTATTGAGTACATATCCGCCATTTACATCAGTAAACACACACTTATCAGCCCATAACAAGCTTCTCGCAGACATTTATGTAATGTCTTACATATCCAAATAAACAATATACATATATCGTTGAAGACTCATTGGCATTCCTCTTATAATTTAATCAACGACCTGTAGTATTGTCACAGTTTTCGACCTTGCTTCCAAGATACGTTTCCGTAAAGAATAAATACTAATTACATTAGCAAGGAGGAACTAATACACACTGCAAACATAGTCCTAACACGGAATCCTACGGGGACTTGTCTGTTAATTTTCCATAGACTCCCAAAGGAAACGTGCGAGTTAATTACGAGGTACTTACGTATAAAGCGCTTATCATAATTGCGTTTTAATGTAATAATTAGTCACAAGCACTCGCGATATATCTCAGGTTAATAATAATTATGAAGATTATCGATACGTGATAGTCGCAGTATTCTGTTATGGTTCGACATTATTTCCCTTAGTCATCATCGTGTGATGGGTGGGACCATTTATCGACTTATACGTTAGTTTATGGTTGGTACTACGACATATCAAAGAATTAGTGCATCAGGGCTTGGCTGAGGCTACTTATAGCCTAGCAGAATGTTTTCCTAGGAGGGCCAATGTAATGATTTAATTGAACGTAAGGTGTGATTCATACGAGGTTCTTATGGCCGCTTATTAAGATGTTGACAATCGAACAATATAAAGAACGTCATAGCGAAGGGACGGATCCTAGGATTAAATCCAATTAGACATGTATTTCTTATATCGTCGAAATGTGAAAAGATTAGAACGGAAAGACTAGTTCCTCGTTCTTCAAACATTAAACATACCTGGAAGAACATCCACGTAGGGTACTCTCCCAATTTGACAGCTATACACGCCCCTAGTGCTATGAACACGGTGGATATGCTGTCACAACCGTGGTCAAAGAGTTCGCCCAGCGGTGACTGGCTGCCGGTCCGGCGCGCCTGCTTGCCATCGATGGCGTCCAAACTCTGGTAGATGAAAACTCCTAGCGCGCATAGTGCGCACGCCCATCGTGGAGGCTCCTGCCTCGCGTCTGGACTGAACCTGCAGCAAATGGTGGGTTATACAGCTGATAATATAGATTGCTAATTAAAGCTACGTAAATAGTAACAGTAAAACTGGACCTAATGCACTGCCCAATGGCATACTTTGATTCTATCGATTCAGATCAACCTGATTCCTCGTCTAACTATAACAGGCAGCTTTTCTATCAAGTTTATAGTCTTCAGGGTCACTTATTGCGATTCCTGATGCTCGATTACGATACTAACCCTGAACGAGATCACTCTGGCCGTTGAGTTCCGTGCGTAGGTGTAAAACACCTTTACAGGTCACTACGCATGGAAAACGGGTAGGTCATTGCAGTATGATATTATTAGCCCCTTTGATGGAAAGTGTTGCTTATGCGTTTGATTGAATGAGCAGTAGCTACACCAGTTGGCTGATTGCTTAGGATACACCATTATTTCGATATGTACGCAGGCAAGCGTGACTGATTCAATGATGTGTGACACATACACAAGTATAAGTACCTATGGGGTCGCACCGACATAGTACCTAAGGTTTTTAAGCCGTAGAACAGGGAATGAGGTGGTGCG
This sequence comes from Phlogophora meticulosa, assembly GCA_905147745.2. Classification (NCBI taxonomy): domain Eukaryota; kingdom Metazoa; phylum Arthropoda; class Insecta; order Lepidoptera; family Noctuidae; genus Phlogophora; species Phlogophora meticulosa. The sequence goes on from LR990521.1 coordinate 649,247, forward strand.
ACGCATCGGGGGTATATTTACGTAGTCTGTCCATAAATAATACTCAATATTAAAAATACATTTGTATTATTGTGAGTACACAAAAAGCTATAAGGAAACATTATAGTACTTGATTGATTAATTGGCTGCAATCAGCGCTACGTATTTCACAAAAAACTAAACAATTAATTTTACATTTTTTGAGTAAAGAATTCAACTAAATTTTATAATAGTTACTTTATAATACTGTATTTATAGTCAATACAAGGTTAAAATAAAATGACAGATGAACAATGGCAGTTTGTATATTGGTATTTTCTTGAAAAATTGTGTGTGTACTTTTAGTGGAAATTTAGGGAATACTTACTGCATAGCAGTCAATAAAAAGAAGACATTAGAAATACCATCGTACCTACTCATGTTTTATGAGTTCATTAATTCATGTCCCATACTAATGGAATAGTGTAATAACAGTAAGAGTATGTTAACTATTTTACGCGACATATTTACTGCATCGCCTCATAATATAAGAGTTTTATGAGCTTAAAAGTAAACAATAATACAAGGGCCATGCGATGATGAGTGAGGGTCTTTGAACTTCGGACCAATCTTTTAATTACATCAATTTACACTATAATAATTGACTTACGAGTATGTAGGTATTTCACTCCGGTTACTTTGACGTGAAAATTAGTAGGAAAATAGATTTATAGGAAACTACCACTTCGCCCGCGATCTTTGCGTGGATTTCGTACTTTTCCCTTTGAACTTTAACATCAACCAAACCCTTTTAAGCGTAGTTTTGAACATAATAATAGCCTATAAGCACTCAGGAATAATGTAGCTGATTAACAGTGAACAAAAATATGTATTACAATTAGATCATTAGTTCCGGAGATTACCTCCTACATAGAAACTTACAAACAACTTTACCTCTTTTTAATATTATTATAGATTATAAATAAGTGCTCAAGTACTTAGTATTGTTATATTTTTATTGTTTTATTTTTCCAGTTTTCCTTGAAAATAGGGTAGGTATTTTTTTATATTAAAATGAAATAGTACAGTTTTGTGTGAAATGTAAGTGAAGTCTTTCCTCTCCCATACACGTTTTAGGAACACGCAATACACTCTGGAAGCGTCAACATATAAACTGTGTAATGCATACATAATAAGAACTTCTGTTATTCTTAAAAAGAAACGAAGTATTGTCTGTTGAACGTCTAACTCTAACATGACCAAAAAAAAATATCATCTCGTGAGTGATTTCCTTGGTTTCTTATCAAATAACATTGAGCTACATACAATCGTAACGTTCATCTTAACATTATGTCACAAGATACTGTTGATGTACGGTTCGTACGTCGATGACATGTGTAATTATTACCCCCTTCTGACGTACAGTCAAGCATCCTATTTAGTTCCCATCGCACAAGAGTACTTGTCATTGTTATCGTGTACGTTTAACACACCAATATCATACGAATATATGTAATTGAATGAGTAATGAGCATATTTCGCATGAGTAAATGTAGCAGCTGTTAGTGCTAGCGACAGAGATTAGCACTATACCATCTCTTCCCGTGGGTGTCGTAAAAGGCAGCCGGATCCACTACTGACTGGCCAGTAGGATTCTCTAGGCATTTTTTTTCAACCGTACTGCGATTCCCAACCCTCCTGCCAAGGGTGGCGATGATGACACCGCCCCAACCCCCATAAGTTGATAGTACGGACAAATCACAAATGGCTCCTGGTGTCAGACGACCTCAATCAACGAAGACTGGACCTAGCAAGAGCACGCGTACACTGTGGACTGACGAGAAGAATACCGACTTGAGGAATTATTATTGAGCAGGTTACGATGGAGTATTGTAGGGTTTTCGGAAGTTCGAGTCCCAGTTTAAAAAACGAAAACTGTCCGATTAGGTACGTCGAATCGAGAAAGAAGTCAGTCCTCGAATAAGACACAGTTGGGCAGTATTCGGAAAGCACTATCTTATATTAGCTTTATCTATCTTCCTGTCTCACTTATCAGGTTCATAGTCTCCAAAAGCAATGGAGGTACCTATACTCGCAGTTACCCTGCGTGATCGAATCTGATGTAGAGATCCTCAGGAGAACCAAGGCTATCACCATATTACGATGAATTAACGCGAGCTGGGCTCATTGCAAGCAATACGGATAATTGATGACGCAGAAGGGTTTTTTCTAGAGTGCCGATCGCGCGCCGTAAGGCACGGTATTGGTAGGCTTTCCGAGGAGCAATGACCTGATAAAAGTTGCGGAAGTCCGTTAGATACGAGATGTAAAAGCCCGATCGATGTGGCGACGCTTGGGGGAGGCGCCGCGGCTGCTCACCATTAAATAAAATAATATATTCACATCAACCTGAGGCACTGAATCAATCAGCTATGCAATCCACATTTTACAGAATTAAAAAGAGGGAAAGGAATGCTCCTTCAATGCAATAACTTATTCTTATTTTAAATAGATATTGAATGCAAATACTTTTTTTTAATTATCAATTTATTTAGAGTGTATTTAAATAAATATATGCTAGTTGCCTGTGCTATCCGCAGGGATCACTGAGTCGTTTGTAATCTAATCACTTTGTTTTCAATGTTTGTGTATACGTGAAGATTAGGGCCTTAAATAAAATTGGCCATGGTAATTTAAAATTGTGACAATAAAATACTATTTTGATCAAGTAAACTATCAGTCAAATCTGCCAGCCTCCTTTCTAAACAGTATATTTAAATGAGGTTAATTATCATAAATACCTACCCAACTACGTCTTAACATAGTGTTGAATTAATTACCATAAAGATTAAGTTAAATATTTGACCTCGAATGACAGTTAAAAGAACATTATTTTTTCAACAAAGTTTTTACATTATGAATATTTTTAGATTGCAATACAAGACAAACAGAGTTCAGACAAGTTGGTGCAAAACATGATTTTTTGCAATTCAAATGAGTTACTTTAGTCTTTAAGTTTAATCTAATTCTCTCACCTTGAGTAGGTTTTCACTCCGTAATGAAATTATTTACTTTCCCATAACTAATTATAGCTAGGAAGAAGAACTTTAATCACATCAGGGATTTTCCTTTTTCTGTTAGGTTGAAGACAGGAATGCAATTTGTACTGGACCATAAGAGCATGGTTTATAACACAAAAAAAAAACGAATTCAGAATGTTCCTGGAGATTAAGATATTAAGAAATGGGCTTAAGGAAACATGGTTTATAATTGTATTTGATTGTATTTCAAAACATTTAGAAGTTCACATAAGAAAACCAGAAACAATATAGGGACAAGGTTAGCTCATATATACCTGGATCAAAAATTCAGTTACTGTATCTAGTCTTTTATCAGTTAGCTTGACATTAACTCAAAACTGTGATAACATCAGTTACTTATCTACCTACATAAACTTTAGCACTGTCATGCTGATGTATGAAATAAATTCAAATTGAATCTTAGTCACTGTTTATTTTGTAGTAGAGCACGATGAATCCAGGGTAATAGAATGTTTTGCAAGAATAAATTAAGTATTTATACAAAACATTTTGCCTTGTAACAGTCAATTCAGTTATAACTAATAGGTAATTAATTTTACACTTGGCTGATTAAAGAAGTTGATAAGTTATCACATAGGAAACTGCAGGTATACAAGTCATGTGGTAATTAGCATCTACTATGGATTTCAAACAGAATTCAAATTCTGTACTTACCTAATTAGAGATAAGTATTATGGTCCTCATTGACAAATGATAAGGCTGGAGTGACAGCTATAATTCAATTCCCTTATCTTAGTGAAACAGACGGTGGCGCGACGTTATGTCAACCAATCGCATGCCAGTCTTTTTAAGCATTACAATATGAAGGTAAACATGCGTGAAATTATGATATTATTGAATGGAAAACGCAATGGTTACAAAATCATTGCAGTGCATCTGTGTAGGACTACTATTACAGACCGTTAGAAAGTCTTAGTGCCAGCAGAAAATGAAAGTCGTTACGGACGGGCGAGATCTGTGACACAGTTCCTATGTATTGATATAACCTTCAAGGTACTTACCAAACTAGTATGAGTGTGGTGACTATATTTATTATTAAACCTAATATTGTGATGAGATTCGGCGCGAGCCATAACGGCGTTTTAGATACTAGCCAGCACCACCACGGCTGGAGCCATGCATCTAATATACTGGCACTCGTACAAGAATATTTGTGTTCACTTAGTCTTTTTAACTGGGCAGCATTGAGTATTCTCTCTTTATAGAACTGCATTTTATTTCACTGTCACGACATTACAATGTACACCATAAATTCCACCGTTAACTACCTATTCACAAGATAAAATTCGCAAAATTGCGATGCGAATCTCATTCACATCACAGTTCACACTATTCTGACATGACACCATAAACAATTTGGCAGCTTTTTTGTACGCAGTGATGTTCTGTCATCCAGCCACGCGTATGCCATAGCCATAGAGTAGTTTTGACAGTTGCACAAAATGTTACCAGTAAATAAAAAAGGTCCAACTTTGGGTGAATTTATTCTTTAAAAATAAAACGCATCGATGAAATGATAACTAGAAGTCTTGTGTTTTATAATGTTTCTTTATTGATTTTGTTTAATATAATCATCCAAATATAAATCATTTAAGTAGCAAAAACGACAGATAGAATTTATGGTATTCTATTGAGATTCGTTGAGTTTATCTGTGAACAACAGACCATTTACATGACGTATGTTTTACCTACACTGAACTACGGGCTCCTATGAACACTGAAGCAAATAAATTTGCTCTTTAACATGTAGGTTCAGGCGAAAGACTTGTTATAAAAAGCTGTAGGTACCAACAATAGTCTCTCGAGCATCATATCTACATTTACTTGTAGAACTTTTAATTTAAACGAGACTGTAGATATCAACTGGCAAGATTCAACATTGTAAACTGCTGAAAATGAATAAGGCATTTTACAACACAAAGCTTTATTTCAACAATAATTACATTACAATTTATTATTACAAAGATATAATACTATCCAGTCATAAACTGTTTCAATAATGATAATTACTGATAGAAGTACAAAATGAAGACAAAAATATATTTTGTTACAAAAACATTTAAATCTCAGTTGTATTTTTATACTATTTACTTATCTACATAAGAGTTAATTTAGTACTTACATTATTATTATAAAATATCATCAAACATCGTTACATAAAGGTATTTCAGCATGACAAAATTAAAGCCATATAAAAATATTTGGGAAAATATTTTCTTTTCTATAAATCAATTTTAATAAAAATAGAGTAACTTGATTACTCAATAGGTCAATAACAACTCTTTTAAAATTATGTTTTTATTTAGAAAAATAATTAAACCTTTGACATCTGAAATAAAGTTATCTATTTTTCGCTTGGTTTTTTCTGGCTTCAATTCTTTTTTGTAACGTTACCAATAAAGCACCAAGAACATTATGTCCGGGTAGTCGTTTTCCGAAGAGCAAACGCTTAACGGAATCATCGTACGTGAGAAGAGCGACCATGTTTTGAAGTAGAAATCCTTGGCAGTATTCCAATAGTTGAGTGGCACCGTAAACCTGTAACGAAACCAGCCACATATTAAACTAGTTATTGAGGGTATCAAAATTTAGAGTTGGTATAAAACGAGTTGTTTAAATGCTTTTCAGGAGTAGCACAAACGACTTATAGAACGAATTAGGCTGTAGTAGTCTTCATTTAAACTTAGAATAAAACTTTGATGATCTTTAACAAACAGAACAAGACTCCAAAAGCTCTTACCTTAGCATGAATATAGACTGAGACGAGATTGTGCAGGTCTACAGACTTGGCCGCTCTTGCCTCGCAGTGCCTCTGTAGCGGCAGAAGCTGGAAGAAGGAGGCTGCGGCCAGTACTTCCAACACGTCCGTCTCAGGGATGTCTAGCCCCGTGCATCCGCCAGAGTACAGGTACTTCATCACTTGCTGTATTTAAAAAAAGTATTTTATAATTTCACTTTTAAGGCTTAAAATGTACGAGCATACACATCACACAGCCTCAAAAAGTGACTAAGAGAATAAGGTTTCAAGTAATAAAACGCACCTCAAATATATGATACCGGATATCGTTGATTTGCACGAGAGGAGGGGCCGCATTGGCAACCGGTAAGGTTTCATTCGATGATCTTGCAGGAGCTAACATGGCTCGAAGGCGTGGTGACTCTGAGACAAGAACTATTTTGTGGCCATAGAATAGTCGCCCTTCAACCCTGGAAAAGGAAACATTTTTGACAATTTGTTGACAGTAATCATAAGGTAATGCAAGAGGCTTATGTCTTGACTACCATAGGTTCAGAAGTTACCTAAAGGTTACGTCAGCTAGCGATGGGTTGTTGACGTATGATGGGTCGACCCTGGCTGGTGCTGGCGCCACTGGAGGTGGCGGCTGCGCTACGCCCGGCACGGCTTCCCGCCCATAGCACGCGCACAGGATGTCAGCCAGCAGTAAGACAGTGCCTTCCTTCTAAACATAAGGGGATTTTATTAATTCTAATGCTCTTTTTTATGCAAGTAAAATTTCAAAATAGATGAACTTTTATTAGAATGTTAAACAGTTTCAGTCATCACAGTTTCATTATATTACTGAATAAATCTATGGTAAAATTAAAACAGCTATATTAGTCACATTACCTTGCTGTACCGTAGAATATTGAACAGCAGGGGGAGGCACTCGTAAATGAACTGTTTACTGTAGTGACTGTCATCTGATGGACACACCTGGAAAATAAAAACAATGGGCAAAACCGTTTTTAGTACCTATTACTTTACATTATTAAACTGTGTCGGAAAGAATTCGGAGCTATTTACCAGCCGAAATTAAAGGTAAACAAAAGAAAACCTGTAAAAAGTCTTGTAAGAGTTGGTCGATAACACTATCAAGTGCTGCGTCTGCGGCGGCGGCCAGTGAGAGAGTCCACGCGTGCAGTGACCACGGCACGCCTAGCGCGTGTAGTTCTAATGTAATGTCTGGAAAACAAATTATTTAGGGGAGATTAATATTTCGAGGTGGCAACATAAACATAGTAGTGATTGGATATCGTATTTTAGCGAAAAATTGATATCCTATTTTAATTTCTCACAGTCGTTATATAACTAATAAGTTTGTATTTATACAGCCTTATGTGTAACTGCCATTGGCTTTTAATTTAGAAACTCCAGAACCCATCAAAGTCTCACCCAAATGGTCAGTCTCAGCGGCGCAGTACATGGCGTCATGCAGCGCTCTCTGTTGCTGCTTAGTGAAGGCGGGGTGTCGGACCGGCGGTGCAGCGGCTCCTTCAGCCAACACCTCCTCGAGGGACAGCACGGCCTGCGCCGCGCGGGCGCCGCCCCGCACTGCAGCGCGCAGGCATGCACGACGACCGTGCGCACAGCATACCGCCACAGCACTAGACATATAATATCATCAGATACTATGGGTGGATATATTAATCACCCCTTCGACCCACAAACCCTCGTTGGTCAATCTATGCCTTTGCTTTTGAGCAGTGTGAAGCTAACACCGTATGAAAGTTAACTTTACGAAGGTTACTTTACAGTTAGATAATGATTTTATTCTAGTTATAGGTTTTTGCAAATTCCTTACCTGTAGCATCCATACTGTGCAGCGGCAGAGTAACATAAGGCATCATTAAGTTGTGTAGAGAGGAACGGGTCTGCGCCATGTGACAACAATAACTGTACCAGCTCCAAGTTACCCACGCCGCACGCCACCTGAAAACACCAGATGTTATTATACCTTAAAACTGTCGAGAATACCCAACATGGCGCTCTACACGTATCGTCCACGTGCCAAGCTGCAAGTACGGTGTACTAACGAGAACTACAAGCAGAACTTTACCTGTAGGGGCGTAAGGGTGCAGACGTCATCACCCCGCGCAGGCGCTCCATCCACTCGGGCCCCCGCGGCCAGCAGGCGGCGCGAGCACTCCACGGCACCTCCACCGGCGCCACTGCAAGCGTATACTAGCGCCGTCCAACCTAAGGGTAATCTTAGTTATGTTTCTGGCAACACACTACTACACTGCATGTGATATAAACAATAGCTTAACCCTCTCTTTACACAAGAAGAGTTATAGATTAACGTTTAAGCATCGTTTGCACCATCTGTGTACCCACGGAAGCGCGATAATTCATGTGGCAATTCTTATCTACGTAAAATCGCAATAAAATTCTCTTTTTCGATGATCTTAATCTTAATGTTCAAGTGAATACGGGTATTAAGAGAGAGGAACCTGCTGTAGGTGGCGTGTATGTGGGGGTAGTTTGTTGAGTGGATGGCGAGCGCGGCGACAGCGGCAGCGCGCAGTGAGCAGCGCACGTGCCGCCTGTCTCGATGTTGGGATCCGCGCCCGCTTCTAGCAACATCTGGAACAAGTCATTACGCTTTACTCACAACTCACTTCCGGAAGCGGACCATATGTTTGCATAGGTGGATCGACTTTTGCCTAATTTCCTGGGAGACACTTACGGGGTGTCCCTCAAAACATTACAAAGGTACTTCGACAATTTGTAAGTACCTAAGTAACTTATTAATATTTTCAGTCTATCGTGTAATCTATAGGCTAGTCACTTTCACAGTAATAATGATTACAAAAAAACGGGACATTATTTTCTTAGATCATCGACAGAAAAACAACTTACAGCTACAATCTGTTCATCGCCAGCGAACGCCGCTTTCATGAGCGCCGTCAGTCCCGACGCATCAGGTGCGTCGATGCCGGCTGGAGGCAACAACGATCGCACTCCACCTACCAGCTCTGGCCTCCCACTGAGCAGAGCCCGCTGAGCGACGCCGACGGCAGCCCGGCTGAGTTCATCAGCCGTGCGAGCGCATCGGGACCACACCGGTTCTATAGCTTCTTCCAACCTGTGAATTTCAAGAAAGTTTAGTTCGGTATGTATTTTGACTAGCTAGACAGCTCGCTAGGTAGAATGTTAGTTCAGACACAATAGACAAGAGCCTCTAACAACACAACACCTCAAGAATTAAGCTCTCGATATGCAGTTGGATCCATGAGCTTGAACCAGAAAACTATAGGTACTCCTAGACACGGTGAGGACTGTTAGGGTGCGTCCACATCTGGCGAATGTGCCGCGAATGTGCAGCTCGCGAGCCGTTTGCGACCTGCCCGTGAGATGCACGCGTGCATTTTTGTTCGTGCGCCGCTTCTGCGCCGCCCGCGCGCAGTTCGCGCGCGACCTAAGCGACGTACGCGATCAGCGCGCGGGCGGCGCGCTTGTTATTTCGCTCAGTTCGTTTCTGATTACTGGAGGCTAAGTACGTGTTGTCATGGAGTAGACGTGATTATTAAATAAAGATAATTAGAAAAATACTCACACGTACGTTTTCCTTTAAACACTTGATAATCGCTAAACACAGTTCAGGAATAATAATACTTCTACTTTGCTTAGAAATTCTAAAAAGGTACTGCAAGCTTGTGTAGGAATCTCCAGTGGCCAAGAATCGTAATGTCAAACTTAATTTATTTTCAACTGAAATTGGTAGCCTAAAATGCGTTTCCTTTTTAGCAATCTTAAAACTAACCATCTGTCGTAGATTTTCATATAATTCTGGTGACAATTTAAATAATTTGCATAGTGTCCGCTTAATTGATGGCTTTTCAACTCCGCTACTATATTCTGTTTTCTTTTAAAAATATTGTCTCTTTTTTTTCCTTTTTATCAGTAATATAATAGCTAATGATGCAGCAATTATATTAAAAACACTAGTGTCGTCTGACATCTTCGATAGTAGGTACTGAGCCAGTAAACGGAACTGTAAGGGCGAGAGCTGAGTGCGCGCAGATCGCGCGCCGCTCGCGCACTCTATACGAGCCTTGTATGAGTTGCGCTAAAGAGGCGCACCAAACCATTGCAGTGACTGCACGCGCGCAGCTCGCGGGCAGTTCGCAATCGGCTCGCGTGCTGCACATTTGCGGCACATTCGCCAGATGTGGACGCACCCTTAGAAGGGTCTTCCCTAACTGCCGGTATCTTGGACCCCCTTCCTGATAACTATTCCTGATATTTTTGTATTTGAAGTTTTTTTTCTTTTTAATTGTAATCGTTTACTTGTCGAAGTCTCTGGTAAACGTTTCTTCGAAGGGCTGAGAATGCTGAGAAGTGATTGATCATAATGGCAATGCGTGGTATGTTACGTGATAGGCCGGGGCGGACAGTCGGCATGCGGCAGCAGCAGGCGCGCGGCCTGCAGGACGTCGTCGGCGTCGGGCACGGCGGGCGGCGGGCGCAGCGCGGCGTGCGCGCGCAGCACGCGCACCCACTCGCCCAGCGGCGGCAGCGCGCCCGCGCCGCGCTCGCCCCACAGCCCCGCGCCGCCGCAGCTACCGCCGGGACTGCTGGAGTGCTCCAACTAAGGAAACGACCAAACTATTATGATCATCATGTAGCTGAAAAACATTCACTGCTGTACATTGGCTATCAACGAGGGGTTCTGGTGCTTCCCGTGGATTTTGGTGACTTTTGACAAGTTATCGTTTCATCTTGAGAGGTAGACGCGTGCTGCACCATTAAAGGACCATCATGTTGACTTACAGATTCGGAACAATTCTAATAATAGTTTTTCAAAAGTTCAAAATATGAAAATTAGGAAATTATAATTACAACCAATAAATTACGGAGACTGCGGGACGAATTGGTGGTACACACCTGTGAGCATCTCATAAAATAGTACAAAGCTCTTTCTGCAGCGGGGGAGAGCGGTGCGAGCCGCGGATGAACTCTCCGCAGCACAGCTCGCAGCTCTGACGCAGACCCAGCACACGTCGTCAATAGAACTGACGCAGTCGAACCGCCAGAACTATTGTTGGAACCGGCTGAAGTCCCTGAACCACCTGCAGTTTACAAAAATACATAATTATGTAAACATAGCCCGTAATTACGTAGGTACCGATCTTTCAATAAGGAGTACTACAACTTATATGATACGTACCAGAACCGTTAGTGGTTATACCAGAATCGTGACTAAGCCCCAACTGTCTATGTTCGGGACGGGATACTCCTGATGATGAACCGGAACCCAGCGAGCTCATGGATTCCCAACGAGACAGTGATAATGCGCCTACAATGTAATACAGGAAATTGAGATCCGGATATTTAGAACAAAAACATATAAAAATTGCAGATCACCACAACTTTACCTGAAGCAACTCTCCCAGCATTCAAGTGGCTGTACGGCTGCAGCAGTCCCCAGAGATCAGCACAGTTAGCGACTGCATGGTCCACCACAGCTGGTGTGATGGGTGAGGTAGCTGCACTGCTACCAGCTATAAGAGCGATCTCTTCCAGCAGCGTCTCCATGCCAGCACAGAGGTATATTGCTGCGTATCTGAACACAAAACAATGCTGAAGAACCGAAGAGGCACATTCCCAATGGATACTGCGCAACATGTTCCTGCTTCAGTAGGTGTTTAGTATTTTCCATAAAAATGTCACTTACTCATGAACGAATGATGCGACACGAACATCCAACATCCACCTTTGGAACCGTCCTGGTGCGAGGCTGGTCCGGGCTCGAGCTGCTGAGCCCAGGCGTCTTGCCGCGCTGCCCGATGTTGCGTACATTGTTGCTGCTCGTTGGCAACCCTGACGAAGAAAATGCCAATTTACTTAACTAATAAATAATCAAGGATCAAAAGGATCAATGTCGGCGCCACCACGGCATCACCAAAAGATTCAAATATGTAGCTCTTCTCACCTTAATGCACGCATCAGCGAGCGTCGTGCTCAGTACTATCCTGAACGCACCAGCTACCTCGTGCTTGGAACAGAAGCCGAAGTTCTGGGAGAGACGTTGTGCTTCACGGGATATCCTCACCAGTGCTCTGAAAAAGCAAAACTAAAATAATAAGGGATTTTGGATCATGATACGCCATCAAAACTTTGCTGGCCAAGTAATAAGAGCATCAAAATGTTAAGGTGTAATAATGGTTTTTAGGTATTTGAATGCTGCAGATACAGAAGTCGATGAACTGCGAATTTTGCCTCACGATGTGTTGGTACGAAACGTCTCTATATTACCTTTGCAATAAGTAGGCCAGTCTTGAAGGTGTGTCTGGTGCCATCCTGGGCGCAATATCTCTGCATCTTCCAGCTTGCAACGCACGGCTGACCTCGCTCGCAGTCCAGGGAACACAGCGAAGCTCCACCAGCCTGCAATAAGTACCAGGTAGACTACAGACATGAATGCTCCTTGCATATTTGTTAAAGACTAGACCTTGTGAAGATATCCTCTCAACTACTGACACATTTCTATCGATTTTAGCGGAGTTACAAAGTTAGTTTTAGAGGAGTTAGACAATACTGTTGACAATGATGTTTCATTAAGCGAAGTAATTATGGCAGGGCATACCTATTATGCGAGTCAACCCACACAAACTCATCGGCACTGGTAACGTTTGTGCAGACGGTGTCGAGCGAGGGTTGCCGCACCAATGGAGCTCGTCTTCTGCGCGCCTCTGCTGCACTGCCACTCTCTGGAAAACGAAAGTCTATGCAGTGAGCGATACGAAATAAAAAAAGTTCTTGTAATTTTTGTAAAAATAGTTTGCTGCACCAAAAGACAGTTTGTTGCTGATTATAAATTATAACCTATGTTTAAAAAGGCAAGGTATGTGATAAATGATCAGATAAAGCAAGCAAAGTACATGTAAATTTACCCTGAGCTCCGTTGTTACTGCCACCGCCTGCACTCGAAGCACTTGTGGCGGTGCTGCTACTGTCTCTGGAGCGAAGTGTCAGCTGTTTGATGGCTGACCTGATGTCTTCCAGTCCTCCGCCTCCAGGCCATGGTGACTGTAACTGAACGATTACGAAGGTTTGAAGATATACTTCCGTCAATAGTTTTCGGTGCTTATCGCCTGTTTGTCGGCCCGCGACATTGCTCATATTCCCTTAGAGATACGTCTTGCATCCGTACTGGTTTCCTAGGCTATGTCTTATCTCTCTTCCTCTCATTTACTGTAGTACTTCACCGTCACTATTACTCACATACGGCGAAGGAAAAAATAGAGAGGTAATCTGGAGTTCTAACAGTCAGTAGTTGTATTGCGCAAGCTTGGACAATCGACGCTCGTTTGACTTTGTATGACCAGGGGTTTAAGAATTTGCAGTGGGAAGAGCAAAGGCTGATTTATTTATGAAGGTACCTTATTATGTGGCCGATGCTTGGTCCGGGCGTGTGGCGGCTGGCGTGTCCGGCGAGGTTCTTCCCTGCCTGCCTCCCCACCACCCCCGCTGTCAGACATGGACGCGTGGCCTGACGACCTGTTCTCGTCGGAACTGCTGTTGCATTCGCGGACGCCATTCTGTGTCAAGAAGAATAGTGGTTTAGTGAACAATTAGTAATAAACGAGAAGAGTGATGATAACAAGAAAATTTAGTCAAATAACAAAGATTATTTTCGTTTTCATTGTTTAATTGAAAATCTGGTAGTTTATTAGACCGCATCTGTTCAATCATTAAACCGTTAGCTTGTTTATCCAGGCAGGCAAAATAATTAGTGTCTACATTGTAAATATCGAGAGAGCGAACTCAGCAACAAGTTCATGCTTTTACGAGAGGTTCCGAATAATCTTAACAAAATCAACGAATTTAATCATCCGTCTCCATTAATATAAAGAGAGCTCATCAGTCTTATGAAACAAGCGCTGACGCATCTGCATGCACCCAACATGGCTGCCATTGTCGCTGATGCTTTCGCTTTCAACAATATTTAAAGCTTCCCACCGATTACGCTTTTCCCTATCAAGAGATCGTGGGAGTATTTTAAAAACAATGGTAATTTATTTTTTCTGGCGGCAACACTTTCGCCGCGTAACGCTCGCTCGGATAATTATTGTAATGGTTACCGACGATGTGATCGCGACTAATTACTAATTAGTTCGTGATGAATGCAGGTACTGCAGGTGACCTGCTGTTGGAGAGTATTTTCTTGAGAGACAGATTATTGGAACTAATTTAAGTGACAAATTGGTAGGTATTTTATTTACATTTCGAAGCAATGTGGTGAACAATATTATGTTTCTAATATAAAATAAATGCTATTAAAGTCTGTGTCCAGCCTACGGTTGATAAAAATAACAACCTTTCTTCTTTCCTTAATATAAAGATACCCCCACGGTACAAGGAATTTCCTCCTGCATCGTGGTCTCGTTTACAAACATATAAACTCGCATACACAATCAGCTATACCCGGAACAACCACTTGTAGGCCATAGAAATTTCGGAAATCAAATCCGCGACACGCAGCGCAGCAGCAGATCGCTAAGTCACTGCACCAACCGTGTCGTTTTTATTCCTAATTTTGTAATATTTGTGCGCCACTGACAGGGGCAGAACATAAAGATACCTACTTTTTAAACGTAGGCAATACCTTTTAGCCTGTGTTCACAAATTAGACCTAAAATATATCTATTTATTATAATAAATATCATCATCATCCTCTTGCCCTTATCCCAATTTCATTTGGGGTCGGCGCAGCATGTCTTCTTCTTCCATACATCTCTATTTCCCGTCATCTCAGAAGTCACCTCCTTCTTAGCCATATCAACTTTCACACAATCCATCCATCGTTTCCTGGGTCTCCCTCTACTCTTGTAACCCTCTACATTCATACTCAAAACATTATAATAAATATATATAAATATATTATTTATATAATAAATATATCCATTTAATGTGTTAACTTGCTGTCAGGAAACGGCAAATAAATTCCAAAAGGAAAAAGAATCGGTTAGATACCCCATCGGTAAAATGACGAAATCACATATTTTTGTTTTCACCTTCTAAAATCCTTCATTTTAATACCCTACTCGATTGGTTTGGAACACAAATAAAATTTCGAGGTTAGCTTTTAGCACCCAAAATCTGCCATTTTGCTTTTTTGACGTCATATATCCAAGGACAATAATAATTGGATTGCTAAGACAAATCCAACGACGACTTTAGTGTGGAAATCCGTCAAGCCGTTTCGAAGATACAAAGCAAACATGAAGTTACCTACGTGAAAAGGAAACGCGCCATAACCATCAGGTAAAAATAAAAAAAATGACATCAAGAAAGTTTACAAAACTTTACGTACATTTCTGAGGAACTTTAGAAGTAGCTGGCATAAGTTTCACACGAGTCGTTTTTAAATTAATCTTATGTAAAATTGTCACTTAGGCACCAAGAAGCTTCTCCAGTTGGAACAACTGAATAATTTTCTCATTATAAAATCTCATAGTAGTTTTATTTTATCCACATTTACTGCCACTGACCGTATAAGACACCCCTGTGCAACAAGCTTCAAGACTTTGTGGTTTAAGGACATGAACGCCGGCAGACTTATGCAGGGGGGTGCATCTTCAACAGAGCCAAGCAATTAGCTGTTGCCCGTGACTTCGTCCGCCTACACATTCATGGGTTTTGTTTAGCATTAGCGGAACCCTAATTCTTAAATTACTTACCTATGACATCAGCCACCCGAAAATCCGTTCTAAATTGGTCCAGCTGTTTCAGAGATTAGCCCAAACAAACAGACAGGCAGGCAGGCGGAATGTGCAATTTACGATGGACTATTCAATTGACGATTTGACGACCTATGTGGCGCAGCGAGCGATTGCCCGGTTGCGACGCAGGAGGTTGCGGGTTCGATTCCCGCCTTGGGACAAATGTTTGTACGATCTACAAACATTTGTTCCGGGTGTTCTGGGTATTTGCTATGTATAATAAAAATATCTATCTATGCAATGTATTGTATTAAGTATATCAGTCATCTAGTACCCATAACACAAGCTCTGCTTAGCTTGGGGCTAGATGATGCTGTGTAGATTGTCCAGCAATATTTATTTATTATTTACTATTTATTATTCAATGGATGGTCACCCATCCACGGACTGACCTCAGCAAACGTAGCTTAACCTTCAATTCAGCCGATCGCTCAGCCACTGCACCAATTGTGCCGACAAATATTATAATGAGTCTATCAATATTATCATCACATAATGTCTTTTTTTTATTTGAATTGCAGCTACTTCTGGCAGAGCACTTATTTTACCAGACGCATGGTGTTGTGAATCAATCTTCACGCACGTAACAGATTTTTGATCTGTCCAATATCTGGATCCCGTAACTACATAATGTCGCTTTCGCGTGCTCTTGCGCAGTTAACAAATCATTATTCGACCCGATGACATCGATTATTTTATTACTGTGGCCTATCAATTTTCTCTATCTCTTTAGCAATGAAATCAATGAACTAATTCTAAGTCTGGGTATCTGCCGATTTTTCTAGCTCTAGAAAATTACAAACGCTTGCTCAGAACGTTCAACTGATATAGACGACCTATGTGGCGCAGCGGGCGAAGGTCCGCCTGCGACGCAGGAGGTTGCGGGTTCGATTCCCGCCTTGGGACAAATGTTTGTACGATCTACAAATATTTGTTCCGGATGATCTGGGTATTTGCTATGTATAATAAAAAATATCTATCTATGTAATGTATTGTATTAAGTATATCAGTCATCTAGTACCCATAACACAAGCTCTGCTTAGCTTGGGGCTAGATGATGCTGTGTTGATTGTCTAGCATTATTTATTATTTATTTATTTATATCCTCAACAGACAAACTCTGAAACAGCTTGGTCCTGATATAATCAATCTTGACCTGACTATGATACTGTTTGGACTTTAAAGGGGACTGTGCTCTCAGAGTTTGTAGCGGTGTTCTGCTCAGAATAGCCAGCTAGGAAACATCGACTTAATCTAGTTCATGATTTAAGAAGGTATTTATTTTGTTTTGTAACATGAAAAAATGTTTTCAAACCCATTTACCGATATTTACCATCATCGTTTATCATTTATCCTCATAATTTATATTTCCGCGTTCTTATCATAAACAAAAGCAAATGTAGAGCGGATACGCGATCATGCGCGAGTACTCAGGAACTTATGTCATATTGACATAATATTGATACAAACAAGTCCTAACATCGTGAACTCGCGCGATAGCCGCTTTCAGTTAGTAAACGGCCTAAAGTTAAAGAAACAACGAATGACATCACTACAACAATACTTGCGTGTTAATATCGGTGTCAAAACCGTTACGACCATTGTTTCGGTAATTGAATTGGCCAATCAAATTGTTTTGTTATTTAAATGTTGTAATACCAAAATTAATTGAAGTAGGTAGGTACTCATTTTACGATTCTAGTTCCTACTGTTGGGCAACCCTATTTGACTACTTTGGCTTTGCGGGTTAGCTTGGCAGGTGAATTGAATGTTTTAAGCGCAAGCGCATACGATGCATCAGGTGTTCTTTCTGAAAATAAACTAAAGGTTTTACAACTACGCTGCGTTAATAGTCATACATATTTTGAGGTTTTAGAGCAAACTGAATGATATACGTGGGTGTTGCGAGTTATTTTTGCAACACATGTTTGTTTAGATTTTTGGAAGGTAAATTCCAAACGCGAAAAACCTTTAGTTTATTTTCTAAAAGTATATAAGTTATAAACGTCATTGTAAAATCGAATTAATTATACATTTAATATTGATATTTGTTTAAGTCAAAATAACATCAAATGGAAATATAGATTAGAATAATTGGAAGAACTCATTTGCATTTGCAATCCATACCTAATCCATTCCAACTTACTTTTCAGGTGTCCTAATAATATTCATAAAAAAGTAATTTGGAATGGCGAGATATCGAATCTCGGCATTCCAACTTACTTTACAGGTTTGGTCATTATCAACAGTACAGTATATACACATGTACATACATACGTCTCTATTTGTCGTCAAGTCCTTCCTAGCCATATCATGTTTCACACAATCCATCTATTTTGTGTTTTGTTTTGTTGACAATTTGTTTTTACTCGTATTAATATTTAAATTTATGTGATAAATTTGCACGCCGTAAGATAGACTGTAGCCAATCTCATTTCTTTACATACTTACAACATCTTATACCTGTGCCTAAATTCATAGCAAATAAGTTCTGATTCTGATAATCCGAACTAAGTACAAGCATTAGCCCAATATTAAATGCATCATTCGTGAGCTCACACCGCACAGTATCTGCCTACATGAATTTATATACAAGTGTAAAAAACTTCGAAATCATTCCCATAACGAGTTCTTTGATCTGTTCCAAAGTTTAAAGTAACTGTGTGTTGTTTAATTACATCAAGTGAACTGTAAATTGTTGTGGTGTATCTTAACCACAAATAGATCAGGGTGTTTACAAGCCGCGGTGTGTGAGACGGCTTCAAAGTGATCCAACTATGTGGATAAACCGCGGAGTTGTGGTTGGTGTTGTACCTACAGGCTGCTAGTATAGTTAGCTGCAATAGTTGAAGTACATATTTGTACCATCAACTTAACATTCTCGAATTTACTTGTGCCTACTTCACAAGGACTGAAACAATCAGATCCAGCCTGTCCCTTGCTGTCCTCTTCAGCAACGTCCTAAGCCGAGGTTCGTACCCCGCAGGGGGTGCCCTTAGCGATAGTCGCTTAGCTTTTAAGTTTTTTATGCCTGGCTGGAGGCCTTAATTTTAATTAAGCCCCCCACAGGAAAGTTCGGTTGAGCAGTAAATATCCCTGAAGGATAAACTGCGAGATGCCCATTCAAAAAAAAAAAAAATGATGTTCTTCAGAAAGGTCAGGTGCCCAATACTCGTAACCGGCGTATATGAACGTGATGTGTAAACGCAACAAAAGGAGTATTTAAGGATCGCAGCAGGAGGCCTTCTTGGTTTCTCTCTACCCCCATGGAAAAAAGGCGTGTGTTTATTTATGTATGTATTTTATAGTCCAAAGTACTACTCATACATAAGCACGAAGTCACTTCCCATTTGAATGTAATAAAAGCTAAAACGTCTTGGATAGCGCTAATCTCAGGAATCTCTCTCAAAAGTCGGATTTCAAAAAAATCTTATTGCATCTGATAGCCCAATTCTTGAGAAAGGTTATATGCTTTTCATAATCTCGCTACGACCCTTAGGAGCCAGTAAAACCGCGGGGCACATCTAGTGATGATATATAACTGTTAGCTTCCCAATGGGTACCGTGCGAACTACCTCCTTGGTCTAGTGGTCTCAAGCGCGACTGCTGAGCGTGAAGTCCTGGGTTTTATTCCAAGGTCGTCCAAAGTGTTATTGAGATTATCCAATAGGAATTTTCTCATTAGCAGCCCGGAGTCTAGATTTGTGCCCGATTGATGGCAATAGCGAAATGTGGGTGTTACTATAGGTGCACCTCTGCCTAATCCTTTGGGGAATACAGCCGTGATACAGAAGTGAACTGACCTGCACAGGCGGCGCGGTTTCCACCGGTCTGTGATGGTGGTCGTGCTTGGGAGCTCGCCGCTCTAGGGCGTAGCTGTTCTGCGCGGGCGCACTGCGAACCGGCGCGCTGGCCACGGTCAGCTGGGACACCGCGCCTACTGCCTTCAGCTGCGCAGAGCTGGGACCTTCCGTTGGTGGCGGTGGGGCTTCCTCGTGGATGGCTAAGGATATAGAAGTCTTGTGGTTATCAGGGTTTAAGAGAATTGAACTAGATTCTCTAGAGGATATCCTGTTGACTGAATAATATCTGCTACATCTGTTGGACCCATGGCGCAGCCGTAAGGCACATAATCAATATTATTTTTTGGAGCTACTTCTGTCATCATCATTATTACTATTTCTTTCTTTGTTTTCGATATTCAGTATTGCCATTGTGTGCCTGAGTCTGTGCTAAATAAAAGTATCTTCTTTCTTTTTTTTTCTTTCTTTCTATGCTGGTGCTACAAATATTCAAGTTTTCTTGCTATTGTACCCAACCGTAGGTACCATTTTGTTAACATACCTAGTCAGTATTTTGAAAGTGTTCAAATGTCCCGTTACACTTTAATATTATTATTATACAGATTCATGAACATAGCGGTAGTCAAGTCAGATGACTGACCCTCGGTTTCTAGAACTAAATCATCGCCACGTCACAAATTAAACGCAAGTCGATGCGATTGGCTGTTGAGTCTGTTGATGATTCATTCCACCAATCACAGCAGTTAACCAGCGCTAGATATTCATTTGGCGGTAGATGTTGTTCCAGAAACTGGATGTAAGTATGTTAATTTTATGGCACCTAATGTGGTGCTATGAATTTCATTTGATAGCTCTCCATGAAATGAACGAAGGGTACGTACAGTTTTATTTGACCCAGAATTAAACACACGACTGATCTATATTCTGCCTGTTCCGGGATGAAATCTTACCTCTTAGGATTTTCTCGCTACCCTTACAAGGTTACATATTTCGGAACACGTAATTGGACATAATTATGAGCCTTTCTACTAAAATATTTTAGTACTGCAGGTTGAATCATCATGGTGTCTCATCTTTTTGGCAGTAATATGTTTTTTTATTTATATTTTTGGTAATAACAAGTACAATGTTTGATTTACGAAACCAGGCATCTACTACGATATCTGGTTTCGTAAATCCAACATTTTTTATTTCATTTTTCTCCCGATTTTTATTCTCAAAAAAAATACATACGTTTATTGGTGGGTGAAGTCGGCCTCGGCGGCGTAGTAGCTCGGTGCGCGTGCGGCGGCGGCGACAGGCGGCGTGCATGCGCAGGCGCTGGCGCGGCGGCTGCCCCGCTCACGCGCACGCGCAGTGCCCGCGCACCCGACACGCCGCCGCACCACGCCCCCTCTTCCGATGGGCGACAGCCGCTTGACGGCCTGGATTTGTATATATATTTATTTATTTATTTAATAAATCTTGGAAGGCTTACAGCTTAAAAACTAATTAAAAAAGAAACCAAAGTCGACAGGAAGCCAATCACAAGTCCTCACGTGTAAAATATATTGAATGAACTTTAAGACTAAATTCTTGGGGATAAAGTGTGGAGACTCCTCACCTAAAAGCAATAGCTGGGATTGTACTATCCCTAAATACTAAGCACAATTCAGAATAGCTCATGTTATAAATAACTGTGGCCAAAATACCTAATATAAACGAGGGTCGATCACAGATTGAAAATCTCCTGAAAATCACTGAGGATCGGTATGATTGAGAATTTCAGAAAAAATCTTTCCGAAACTTAACAATGTGTAAGTGCTGAAGACAAATTAATAGATTCAGATGACAAAATTGCCCGGAAAATGCATTCGCAGATATAGAGAAGACCGGAAAGTGTATTTGATAACAGCTGGACATGATTTCAGGTCAAATAGTCTATGGTCACATAACAATTGACAATTAGAGCTATAATAAGCGATACGTATTCAACAGTTTGTTTGTACAATTGTGTCCAAAATCAAAATCAAAATTCATTAATTCAAATTAGGCTGAGAATCAGCACTTTTTGAACGTCACAACGTTTACAAAAGACAGCCCCCCCCCCTTCACCACTTCCTAGTGTTTTTGCTGGGAAGAAGAAGTGGCGGAACAAACTCCCCAGCAACACGTCTGTCTGATAGGTTTGATGAACTTGAAGCTATACAAAATATGTCAAAAAATAATTATTACGTCAATCATTAAATTAAATAATTTGCTACAAGTTAGCTAGCACACACAAATATGCCAAAATAAATAAATAAAAACTAATATACACCAAAATCGACAGGTAACTCAAGCAAAGCCTGCTAAACTGAATACATAAAGAGCCTCCAAGGCAGTCCAAGGGCGTGCCCGCTGACATGTGCAATGCTGGATTATATATATAGGGCAGTGACTAAAGTCACTAGCCATAAACTAGTGATAAACTAGAAAGTCCATAGAAACATGTAGACGTAGCCATTGGAGACTATTTAAACCCCGACTCAAAAGTTGTAGCTCAAATCTACAAACTCCATCATACCGCTCCTAACTAACTGTCAACTGCACAAAAACATTAGCTGCACTCAATTTCCCAATAACCTGTGCCCCCGAGGCGTGGCTAGCGTGCTAACGGGCTGCCGCAGCCCGTCCGGTCCGGTGTCAACGGAACGCCTGATCCGGCGCAGTGCGTGACTAAGGAGCAGTCGCCACGCGGCCGTACAGCCGCGACCAATCGCCCTAATGCCACAATATGCTGTTACTCGTTACATCTCACTCCACATCTACCAACTGGCCGTCAGCCGTAATACTTTTGTGCACGAAGCTCCTATAAATGAGAATATAATGCTTCGGGGCCAGTATTATGTCTTATCTACATTAACGCTGCTGGATGCGTTAAGTTCTAGTAACACTACTATAGAGAACGTATATGTACCGTTTCCAGCAATAACACTAATGCTACTTTACATCAAAAGACTTAATCGTCGCAAGAAGTGCGCACGAGTTGTCCACAACTGCATTCGGAGACTGGAATGCGGAGAGCTAAGCATGCTGCGTGCCCATTGACCGAGTTATAGACGAACGAATAGGAGCTGTTCTGAATTAGGTTACCTGCTGTTTATCTGTTGGATTGGCGACTGTTACTGAATTAGGGGTGATGACGACAGTGCTGGATTATTTTATTGCCACATTTCATTTCGTCTACCTTTAACTCTGCGCAGTTCGATCAACTCGTGATTCAATGTTATTTTCCAACTTTTACGTAAATTAAGTTAAGGGCACAAATAATTAAGTACCAAAGTATTCTGTTATATCTCTTTCGAAAAACACTCGTTATGTGTTTTACCACGTGAATTTTACTGTACGATTATTATCCAGCGAGATTTGGCAAAGTTGTCGCTTACGACGTTTTCCACACCCGAAATTGGCTGGTATTCTATCATGTACGCTTGTATTCATTCATCCAAAATTGGCTTGTTTTCTATCATGTACACTGATCGCTGGTTCAGCTGGCTTGAAGGACCAAAATTCACACTACTAGTAAAAATAAGTAAAAGCACCAAAACAAATACTCCCATTCCAAGTTCCTACTTTATTATTATTCCTTAGCCTGTCACGCAACTCAGTTGGTTTTTATCTTTTTTGTCGCAAGCTAAATTAGAATCGAATCTCAACAATAGCAGACCACGTCTTCAGCGTAAAGATACTACAATAGTTGTAATAGATTCACAACCAGAGAATCACACAGACGAAATGGAGAGGCGTGACTGTAGCGTGACCGAGGCACAGACGAGCATGCTTAATCGAATGATGATGTTACAGGTGGAACTAAACAGTTTTTGTGTCCACCAACCATGTGAACTGATTTCCTTGAATTGTTAAAAGAAGGAAGTAGAATCGATCTAGAAAAGTTTCCGGTTAAAATGATGCCATCAAACATGTATATAATGAATGAATGGAAACCTAGAAGCTATTAAATATTGCTTCTAGGTTTGGGTGAAAAAATACCGATGTGATATGAACACAGAAGTCTAATTATTTCTCGCAAACAGATAACGGATCCTACAATGTATTGAAGAGATTACGTGGAGCCACATAAAGTAATCAAAAATAATTGAAAAGATAACGTGGAAAGATTACTTAAAGCAATCCTAAAATCGTGACCTGACTAATGTAAATTGAAGATAAAAAAGCAAAATTAGTTAATTCCAGGATCTTTTATATGAAAGAGAAAAATAGGTACCTATCTAATCTATTTGTAATGCCCGTTACATAAGAATTGATGTAATCCATATAAATTGAGTAACAAAAATATGTACATTAAAGGCATGAAAGAAATACATGAATTCTAAGAGGTTGCTAACAGAACGATAAAAGCTTTCCTTGATCCACGTTCTAGGATGACGATGCAAAACTGATCAACAATGTTTACAGCGAGTGACAACAAAATTGTTGCCAACTTGTTACTTTGAATAAATCAGACGTTTTATTGCCATCATGAGCAAGAAACAGGAAAATATAGACGGAGCAGTTCCACTGCAAATATTCTAGCTCAATTGTAAAACACAGCCGGTTGCGAAGTTTTGCAATATCCCCGAAGTAGAGCAATTGTTTTGTACATTACAGTCACGTGACAGGAAGTCTAGCCGCTAAGCTTAACCTCCTGAGCCTTGAACAATAGTCCTCTACAGAGGTGTTCATAATGAATAATCGCAAACCATTAAAATCGTCGTATAGCAAACAAATTCAAAAGATGCACGATTCATGGTTTGGCTGTCTGCTTGAAGACAAATAAGTACATGTTCTAGTGATGAATTAAAGTTACCCTAAGACATGTAGGATAAAAAAATAAAAAATAATAATAAATTTGCGTCATCCTTATAATTATTTTTTTAATTTAGCGACATCATAGTCTATATTTCTACGATAGAGTAAAGTCTGTTTCTTATCCACATCTTTACCAGCCATCTCAACGTTCGCTTTCTTCCTAACCATAACAATCTTTACATCATTAATTTATTTTCTTGAATCCCTACCTTATCTGAGAAATAAGATCCTATAAAGATAAAGAACGTAATAGAATAAAAAATTCTATATACCAAGGCAATGTTATGCACGCATTGTAAAATTTACGTAATTTATGAGTTGAATAAAATAGACTTCTAGAAATAATGTCGGTAGTTGCGGTACCTACCGACATTATTTCTAGCAACATTATTTTTCGCCTGGTTCGTAAACATTTTATAAAAACGGTCCAAGTTATATATTTTGTTTTTATTTTCCTTCATGGTCAACTCGAAGAGTTTCAGCGCAAATTACTTACAAATTAAATGGTTATAAACGAAGGATTTGGATGGTTGTGATCATTAATTCGATCGGCAAAGTTTCCTAGAGGTCTTTGACTTTAGCTGAGCAGATGTCGTAGCCAGTCCATTGGTCTCTGCAATCCAAGAGATTCCACCACCTATTTTCCACTACTATTGACTACAGGTATGCTTGTTTCAAAAGTGAAGCTCTTACGTCACATATAAATGAGCTAGCGCGTAATAATTGTCGCCCAAGCATGAACACAATGCGATGCGCCCGTCACAAAAGCCTGCTCATAGCAATATGCGCTCCAAACGAATCACGACTATGTTGCCCTGAAAATTGTTCTTGGTGAGGACTAAAATAGCATCACGGAGTATTGTGATATGCTGTCCTTGGTCACCCTTCACGGACACTTAACTGTTTTGATCATTTGAATGTCATCATCATGTTTTTTCATATGTGTAAACATAGGCATTTCCTGTTGTTATTGACTTCTGACTGACAAAGTGACTACAATACATAGTTGAACAAGTCAAGGACCCAACTGACCCAAGTGTGTTTGGGTAAACAAAAACTAGTCACGCGAATCTAGAACGTAAAGTCCATCAGCATGCAACACTGATTGGGCTCAAAATGGTCGAATCGATTGAGGTAAGCAGGCGACAATGCTCGTGACCGATAGATTAAGGTGCCAAGACAGTAGACAACTAGGCTTCGGCAGCCAACCGGGCGTGCCGTGAGGGCCATGACACGGGTAAGCACGACGTATTGGCTAATGCAGCCAGGCTATGGGCGCCGGGTTGGCTAACGCGTGTCTGCAAGCTTTGACGGCTTAGCTGTGGGGTTTATTTATACAAGGTGGGTTACTGAAAACGTGCTCATCATTTTGTGCAACTTTTAATAAGAGACCGGCCCTGAAATCGCTAAAGAAACAGTTGCTTCGTACATTTTACGTTTGCACAACTAGATAAAATATTGGGAACCATACCATAGTTAAACTTGTTTATAATGATTTGACCTTTATAAGAGGTTTTCAGTTATTTCAATTCAATTAATTTCAACACCTTGTTGGTGTTTATGTGAAAGATAGAGGTCACCCTAGGTCATTTCGTTAGAAATAGACGCAAAGTATGAAAACTAAATGTGAGTCAAAGACAAAAGAGCATAACTTGAGTATAAAATAAATATACCCAGACCTGTTTAAATAATAATTTCAATAAATGATTAAATTCCTTTTAACTCAGCAAGTCCGTTTAACAAAGTAGAAAACTTCGATATTACAATACCATTATTACAAACATGACCAGTCAAGTAAGTTACAGTAAGTAATTGAGTAACTTACCCAACAATACGCGGTCGAAATTTTTAACTTCTAATGGCTGACGTTGCGTTCGTAAAGACCAATATTGATAATTTCATTTTCCAGAAATGCACCGCTATCTTCATTTCTCCAATATTATTCGGATTCGTTGATTATCGAAATATTAAAGGCATAATGTGTCCAACTTTCTCCAATTCAATTTTGCATGAGCATGAATTCGTCGAAAAAGTATAACAGATTCAACTTGAATAAGAACGTAATGATAATTAACTCTGAGATAAAAGATCGCGGCGGATTATTACGAAACCGGCATTCATTTTTAAGAGCATCACCATTTTTAATTGAATTGTAAACACAGTTTTAATGCTGATTGTGTTGCATTCTCAGGGAAGTAAGTAAAGGTGCTAGAAAAAATCTGACAATCCGATAAACAAGAAAATCTAAGAGACGGAACAAAAGATAATCTGAACGGTTAAGCGGATCCTTCGATGTTGACTGAAAGAGGGTGTGTCATTTAAAATTCAGATGTCATGTGAGACGATAAGGTCGAGAATGGAAGTACCTCTGTTGGGGCGGACTCGGCCGGATCGGTATCGCCTTAAAGAAGCAGAAGCTCGCACGAGTTCGTCGACCAACAACACACGATTGTTATCGGCGGAATCGCTACGCAATTAACGCGAATGTCTTCCCGAACGCTCACACGTCGGAAAAAATATGGTGTGTGTGTCCGTTATGTAAGGAAATATGAGAGAAATTGAATAATTAGAAGAAAAGTCTGTAAACACATGGATAAAGTGGACGCTAGCTCCGCTCTCTACTTGTGAGAACATAACTCGCAAGTGACAGCGACTTTAAATTAATTGAAACCGGTTGAAATGACGGACCAGGACTTCAATTTCTTTCCTCTTAGCAAGCCACACGTAATGACAGATTTCTATTGACTGCTGGCTAATGCGTTTGCTGAATAATGCTGCGAAAATAGACGGTTATCTCCGTTTATGTGTATACTCCACACAATGAGAGCCTGAAGGTAGACGGCGCCGCCGAGACCAAACCAGAAAGAGGTGGTTAGACACGTACCGAGTGGCGTGAGAAAGATGTTCCAGAAAGGACTTGAGAGAACTGTCGAGCAGTGGGGCAGTTCAGGCTATTAATAAAACCCTGTTTACGTAAACCTTCCTAAATATCACAATACTTGGTTTCCTAGGTCACAACCTAGGAAACCAAATGACACAGTTTGATGAGGTTATAAAACTGTAACAATAATTATTTACACTACTTCGACTGGCCTGCTTCCTACACAATTAACAATACTTGAGCTCTCAGGTCACACCGTAACTGTTAAAATTATGAATATTGCGATTATAAAACAAAGCAAATGGGATCGAGGTCAGCTCGTCTGGAGTAGACATATCAGCAACTATATTCTTACCGCTTCCTCCAGTCTTGGATGAAGCTCCAGTCACAGTGTTCATCTTCGTCGAGCACTGTAGCCTCATGGCGGTCAACCCCACCTCCGTGCACCAGCTCGACCAGCTGCCGAGCTCTCTCGAAGTTACCTTCAAACTCAACCACTAGAAACCCGTCAGAACTCATCGTCCCAAACACGTCCTTCTTGTACGTCGCGTCGTTAATAGTAACGACGTCTAGTGTATCTTTACTGTCATCAGCCTTTATCTCAGAATATATAGCTTCTGGTACCTGAACTTCAGATACCATCTGTGTGTTACCTCCACCTCTATCTACTTCTCTACTCAGTCCCAAGTTACCCGTTTCTTCTAAAAGTCTATTTGCATAAATTACTTCTTCTTTAGCGGGTTCCTCTTTGAGGCGATATTCTTCCTTCTTTTGTTCATTATGTTTGCGAATTATAGAATCTCCAAAGTATATGACCACTTTATTATTATTCTGAGTAATTTTGTTCGCTAACCCACCTTCCGTAAGAGGTAAGTTAGCTTTTTTGTTCTTGTCCTGGGAAAGTCTCTGCGCCAATTCTTCGTAACACGGAAGCCGGTTGCTATATACCTTTTTGTCCGCAGAGCACTTGCTGAGCTCTTCCTTCCTCTTTTCCACGCTCTGGTATACCGGAGGTCGACAACACTCGTCGTAATGGGACTGCGAGTTCCTTATGGAGGGTCGGGGTTCACTATAGATATGTTCCGTGGGTGACGACACCTGCGGCAAAGGAATGTACTTTTCATGAACATTCTTGGAAGTAGGAGCGTCAGCCTTTCTGAAGTTCAAAACACCACGACGTACTTTTGATTCTGAAGCATCACTGATGTTTGTTTTCTTGTTCCGGGAATTCCCGAGGAGTTTAAATAGAGCCTTGTGTTCCGACTGCGGCTTCACTCGGTCGGTGCTGGGCGCGCGGCGCATGCCGAAAGGACCCGGCTCCTCCTCGGAGGGGTGCGGGTACAGCTGTTCGCAGCTAGTGGACTTGTGCGTCGCGGTCCTCGTCTTGTTGGAGGTTAGGGGGTCTCTGCTCTGCCAGTGCCTGACGGAGAGGCGCGCGGCTCCGCGGATGAACTTCATGGGCTCCCACGCCTCGGCCTTCTTGAGTATGAAGTTGTCGCACATGTTGTTTTTGTTGTTAGGTTTTCTGGCGTCCGCGGCGCGGCAGGACTGCAGCTCGCGGCATAGGAAGCACGAGCAACGCGCGGGGCACAGCATGTCTGCGCGGACGTGCCGGCCGCACTGAGAGCGCGCTGCGCCGGCGCCGCTCGCCGTTAGCCCTCCAAGCAGCATTGTTGCCGTCGCCGTCGCCCCGCTACAAAGTCTCGGTAATTGCCGACACACGTGTTATCCATGGATTAATGTTACCGTTGTGATGAAAGCTCTATGCGCTCGATCTTGAGAAGTTTTAATTGCTTTCTCGTTGATTACTTGTTAAAGATCAGTTAATAAAATCGGTCGTTTGATATTTATAGACAGTTTAAATGGTTTAGCACATGGTCGGCACGGGCGCTGGAGTGGTTTGTGAGATGTGTGGCTGTGCTCGGAGCCTGCAGTCTGGACGGTAACACTTGCATATGAAACTCGTCTATATTCAATGCGAGGTGAACGAAACCATAAGTTGTGTAAGCTAAATATAGAGCACACTTCAAACAGAGGGGTTATTACTGAATCACTCGCAGTGTAATGATATACTGAGCCTGCATGAATCGCCGGCTATGCAGTTGGTTTCCTGATATTTATTACGTCATCATACAAAATAAGGCAGTATTCGATAAACATTTTGCAATCCGTGAAATGTACGATCTTGAGTTCATAGTAATCATTGAAGAGATTTGATAGAGAATTCTACTTCATCTTCGGCTGGCCTCTATTGACTGGTTGGAGTGGAGATTCGTAAGAGCAAACCAATAAAGGGACCGTAACCGTACCTTCCGCCTCTCTCTTGCCTGTATTGACAAGCTTGAGTGGAAATTCGCGAAGCAAACTTGCTAGAAGGAAGGAATTATTCCAGCGAGATGCTGGTAGGGGCCTTAACCTCAACTCCGTTATTGTGCTGTTAACTGTACTCTCTAATCCTCGAGGATTTGATGCTCCAGGTCGATACGACACTACGTGCTAGAGACTGATTTCAATGGCCCAATATTTACTATAGAATAGAATAGATTAGAATAATTTATTTCAGATAATTTAAATCCATATCTTGTTAGTATATTAGCAACAATATTAGCTTACAATTATGTTAGTATTGTTAGTACTTATCTTTATGTAGACTACTTACTACCTATACAAAACCATTCACTACCCTTACCCAGTGTTTTTGAATGGGGCAGTCAAAGCGAGCAGCAATGACTTTCAGAATACCATTCTTAGCACCTCGCAGACGCTGCAGTAATGAAGCCGATTTTTTGCGAATTATGGCTTTGAAGCCGTCCGTGTGGGCTTCTGCAAACATCCCGGAGGCACTGCAGCGCCACGGTAGCCTTGACAACACTCTGAAAGCATTGTTATATTGAACCCGCAGGGTGTCATAGGATCGTCGCGTATAGCTCACCCACAGGCCACTCGAGTAAAAAGATTGACAATACGCTTTAAAGAGCGTTATTTTTACTTGAGTTGTACATCGAGCGAACCTGCGAGCAAGCATATTACTTCTCACCGCCAACGCCCTGCGTTCCCGCTCTATATCCTCGTCATCCTTGAGGTCATCCGTTACAATATGCCCCAGATATTTAAATGCAAGTCAACAACTGCCATTTTATTCGTGTATCTTGATAACATTGGTCAGGCAAACATAGGAGTTACCCCTTCCACATAGTTTTAGGTAACCAGTCAACTATATCCACCCAAACACTTTGCACTTTTGTACTAGTCCTGCACCTTCCTGGTTGTCCTGCATCTGGGGATTGCTTTCGGGTGCACTTGCATAGTAGGTACATAAAGGGATGATCATCTGCTGGTTCCAGATTTAACTACAAGCATCCAAGTGGGCGCTGCAAGTTGGATTTAGTCCCTCGCACGCATCGCGCTCACTAAGGTATGATACCTCATGTCTCCGATATGTAAGAAGCTTCAAATATAAACATTATCAGACCAGCTTGTTGCTATCCCACTGCGGGGCAACGGCCTCTTCTCACGTAAGAAATATGTAAACATTACGTAAAGTGAAAATAAAAAAAAGTCTAACCGGTAAGATTGTATAAATCGAATTGTAATTAGGAAAGTGAAAACCTTATCAAATTAATTTACAACCGTTATTTAAAGCTAAAACTTTAGCACTAATTAGAAATATTTGAAGTGCTTTCGTTCAAATTCGCAAAATTGAGAGAAGGATTTCCAAATGTTTTATTTCAAAGAACAAGTGTCAACAGCCAAGCCACCAGATATCTTGAAAGTAAATTGAAACTGAGGAGCTCTGATAGGGTCATCAAAAAATTGTACACCGACGAAAAAATGAAATCTATATCAAAATTCATTTATTCAAATAAGGCTGAGAATCAGCACTTTTTGAACATCAAAACCTTTACATAAGATAGTCCTCCAAAACGCCCAATCTTCACTTGTAGAAAATAAATTAATTTTTCAGCTTTTCAGCAAGATAAAAATCGCAGTTAAGCGGCCAAAATAAACTCTTTTAAATCGGTACAGACTTTCTTATCTTCTTCTCTCTTTAACAAGTAAGTGGGATTTATCTTCGATAAAAAAGAAAAAAAATAATTAATTTTACTTTTTTCACTACAAAGTACAAATCTATTCCTCCATCGAGAACGCACGCGCTTCTTTATCGAATGTGTTGCGAATAGCGTCCGTCGGCCATGTTATGATGGGTGCCTACTGGCCACTATTATATTATAATACAACGCATAATATTATGCATTTCCGTTCCGGTATCAACACAATTAGAACAATTATATATGTATCGGACGTACAGACAGACTTATAGCGCTTTCATTTATAAATATTTCAGTTGTGCGGTTACAAGTGACAATTTATACATATTTATTTTGTACGATACTAGTAATTACTTCATAAAAAATTGGTCCTCCAAACCACCAAAATAAGTCAATATGAAATAATACGTTTATTTTGAAATTCTTCAGCATGTGAATGTCCTACAGGCAAAACTCGAGGCTTTAAATAGTTTTATTACGAAACTAGCGACCAGCCCCTGCTTCGCACGGGTTTTATGACTTGACAAAGCATCGAGATTTATTTTTAAATTAGGTTTAATGTTTTAAAACTCTTTTCGGAAGACATTTTCTAGATTATTGTGAAAATCTGGAAGCTTTAGGCAGAGGTGAACTAGTATACATACCTACCCACCCACCCCTATTACTCATATTTCGTCGGCTAATTTAAAGTCCCATGTAATAGATGAGCCTAGTGCCATCAACCGGTGTAATGTGGGTGTACCTACTATCAGAACACCTCTGCCAAACTCTTCAACGAACGCAGGCGTGTTGTTATGTTATGTTTCCCGGCTGCTTCTTATTGGCGTTTCCTATCCGCCTATTTCCGCTCTGCTACGAGAGCTGCAACGTGCTACAATTGCTGATTAAAACAGTATTTACATTTTGTTATCTTTGACTGTTACTAACTATAATTATCCTGTAAAAGTTTTATTCAGTTCAGTGTATTGTAACGTACTACTTTCTGGCACTCGGTACTGAATTTTGAGGACTTGGTATATGATTACTATTTACTTTCTAAGCATTACTTTGTACGTGTAATATTGCACTATGTACCACAATATTATAGATATGACCTATATGACCCGAATAAATAAAATTTAATGTAGCTAAAAAAATTTACATCCCTTAAACTCCCTGAAAACTGAAACACCTTCATCAGGAATTGCCCAACGAATACAGCGCGCGATGGAAGCGCTCTGTTACTCAGGATTATTTTCAGCTTAAACGACATATATGTACTTAAGTACTTTGTTTCTTCAACAAACATAATATAAAACTGTGTCAAAAACTTAGGTAACTTTTGAACTCTTTTGAATTACAAAATTATAATAAAGTTACGAAAAAGTCGAGAGAAAATAATAATAAAACGAGCAAATAACAGTTACTTTCATTGCATAAATACGGGTATTGTTCACTTCATAATCATAGTGAGATTCAACACAATATTTCCCATCCCAGCCAGAGAAAGTCCTTCGCTTTATATAAACTTTATTTATCCATTGTTTTAGTTAATTTTCACATGGAAAACTCTGTTTGTTAAAGATGAGCACCTTCCTAATACACGAGACAATGTCGTTGTAAGAAGTTTTATGGTTTCGTTGACACTAGCACCTGAGTGAGAGACAGCCAGACAAATGATTAAAACAGAAAGAAAAAGTATTTATTTAGCACAGGCTCAGGCACATAATGCTAAACACGGAAAAAAAACAAAAACTATACCTATTAATTAAAATAGAAACAAGAATAATTTGTTTCCAAACCTGTCTTACAAATTCTTAAATAAAAATACTAATAAGGCACGTGCTAATTAGTAATTCTCGATATCTATTTGGAATTAACAGGTTTCAATAATAACGCGAAATAAACTCAACTTTGTTTGGCATTTGTAATACTTCGTTTACCTACGTATGGTAATAAAAGTGTCTAAGTATTATTAGGTGGATGCTGTATAGTTACCTGATCAGCTTTCATGCTGCGCGTGCGCATGTCCGCCATTGTTCTGGGCAAACCGCCTAGCAGTGCAACTGCAAAAGTCTATAGATTTTTGTTTGTTTTGTCTATTCGTGAAAAAACGTTTCCTCGACATTTATAAAAACAATCTAATTCAAAATATTATGTACTTTATTCTGGAGATTTAGGAAGAGATATGAAAAATGAAAGTCTTAATAGATTTTTCCGTATTTTTGTATTAGAAAAGCTGTTATACTGCGCCGACGCAAAATAAATTGGGATTAATAATTTATAAATAATTAATAATTTAATAGGGCTGCAGGCAGGCAGGTTATTCAATCTAAGAATATCTGATAATACATATGTGATAAATTTGTACGTTTACCCGATACGCTGGTGTTTTTAACTGTCGTTTTACTATTATTTTATTTATTTTAATTTTGGTATTATCTTATGGCCCATTGCGATCTCAATATTACTAGCTTGTGAGTAAATTACCCGTTCTTATTTAATCTTCTTCATTCAAGACGACAAACTAACTGCACACAAGTTACAGTAAAAAGCAGAAGTTGCACGGAGAAAGAAATTGCCTTCTGTTACAGTTACGCGTAAGAATGAAAGTATCCATTGATATTTGAGATAAAAACCCGTCGTCGCGTGAACTAGCAGAGTTAATTGTAGGTGTCGTCTATGTTATTATTTAATGTTATGAATAGACCGCTCCTGAGGTTTTTTGATAGCGAAACCTGTTATTATAACGTTGGATGAATGAACTGTTGCGTCTTTCAAGAACTTAGTAATTCAAACAGTAGGTAGGTGCCTATATTTTCTAAATTTATAAGTATAACTATTTAAGTCAAGTTTGCGGCTAATCCTAATGTTAACAATATAGGACTGAAGGACCAAAATGAATCCACTAAATAAATCACACAGTATTTTTTTACACCGTATTGAAGGACCTGGTACACGTTCTCATTTTACTTCTTCAGGGAAAGCTTTATTAACTAACAGGCTGTGTGCCCGATCGGCAACCTCTTAGGAGCCAAGGGTTTCCAAAGGACGATGATACAACTCACATTGCATGCCTTTATTTGACCATTAATCGTATTCAGTAATTTATAAGTTGTAAGCAAAATAATGTCATTATGTGACGACTGTAGTGTTGGGGCTGTGAACGTATTTGGTAAAAGAATAAAGAATTAACATATTTTTTAATTTTCGTTATGCCTGGAACACTTATCATATATACTCATATTACAGTGCCTATATATAAAATCTTTCTAATAATATATCTATAAAACGTATCGAAAAATAAGTTCTTCAAATGTAGTCGTATTTACTAACACCGTTCAGTTACTCCCCGTTCTACCATTGAGCTGTCAGTCTGTCCAGTAAAACTGTATTAAAGTTGAACTCTTGTGACCTTTCGTAAAAAAATAGATGAGAATATCTCATACATTTATAATGGGATTATAAAAAGAGATGTGAATACATTTGGTATGTTAGCTCTCGTGGTTTCTGGACATTGGCAGATTATTTCGTCATTTGCGCTGCGTTTGCGCAGGGTTGACGAATTGTGGAACAAGCAAATTTGTTTTTTCTACATTCTTCTTCTACAAACACTATAAGGTTTGTTTATGTTTGAAACGAACTTAAGACGGTAAACAGTATATTTTTAGAAAAATCAGACTTGGTAGTTTACGTACTGACGAAAATTCATCCATAATCGAAACGAAACATTAAATCAAATAAATCTTCGTCCACGGACATTTCTGAAGCCCGAAGGAATAAAATGATTATAATTATTCTGTCCAATTCAATTGAAGCCACGCAGCCCTCGCCCCGTCCCGCGGCTACCGTGCGCCGAGCGCTCAGCACTGGCGTCAGCATTGAGAAACGGGAATTATCAGAGATGTGGAATGCCATCAGTGTCCGGCTATCGGGATCGGACAGTATCACGCCGGGGGACAAATGTCCGCTAATTACAACTTTACAACAACCCGGACATTCCAAATCGATGTATTAAATTCATCATTTCCCAAAATAACAAGAATTGAAGACGTGAATCTAGAATCAGATGAAACTATGGTACGGATAAACATTCCCAAGCATAAAAAAATAAGGCGGGTGATGAATAAAGTTTTACGGGAATTATAAAGTTAGAATTATCATAGGAATGCAAACCTTCCCAGCTGTTTATTCAAATCGTTCAACATTAACTGCAAATTGGAGTTAAACATCACGCAAAGGCGAAGGGTCGAAAACATCCTAACACCACGCCTGTATTCTACAAAGGGTAAGGCAGAGTAGTACCTATAGTACACCCTCATTTTGCCAGTTATGATTACGTCCTATATAATAAAGGGCTATCATATTGCCACCATTATATTGAGAAATTCCTGACGGAAAACCCCAATCACATTTTGTCTTACTAGGGAGTTAAATCTAGCACCTCATGCTCAGCAGTAGCGCTTACAACCACTCAAACAACGAGGCAATGATGAATGCAAAGTGGATTAATTAAAAACAGAATGACAGAATGGTTTTGGATTACTGGATAACTTCAGTTATGTTAAACAATTCAAATAAACACTTGTAAAGGTCACGCAAAGGCAAATATGGTCAAATCCGTCACAGAAAATATTTGTATTGCGCAGCAAAACTGTTGGAACCATTTCGAACACTGCTATAAACATGTCAGCAAACGTTGGGCCCCGTTATGCATATCTGATAGCAAATAGCCCAACAGTCCAATACATCAGATGGCTGTTATGATTCCATGTAAATGGTGGTAGAGAGCGCACGAAGCGACAGCGAGCCAAGGAGGCCTTTGTTGCAATGCTATTGCATTGCAGAGCGCCGTAATCAGACAGAGCAGACACGATATGAATTACAGTTTCCATAGATTTGTTAAGTCTCCTCAAAGAATAACTAGAAATGTACGGATCACCTGTGTGGTCATCTAATGTTGCACAACAAAGGAATCAGCTTCCTTTTTGTTGGGCAAGATACCGAATCCAAGCTGTCTTCGATCATATTTTTATTGAAACAGGTAACTAGTCTGTGTTCTCAGTTTTTCTGATCTTTGTAGATGGCACAAGGGTGTACTATACTATATTTCAAACACATACAATATAATCTAGGTAGCGTATTTACAAATGCTTCATCATAGCAACACTTGTGCGGGG
Source organism: Phlogophora meticulosa (assembly GCA_905147745.2). NCBI lineage: Eukaryota > Metazoa > Arthropoda > Insecta > Lepidoptera > Noctuidae > Phlogophora > Phlogophora meticulosa. The sequence goes on from LR990521.1 coordinate 685,538, forward strand.
TTGTGCTAAGAAGGCTTTTGGTCAAAATTATACCTCCATACAAGTCAATACAATATAATAACTAATAGGACGATGTTACTCAACTAGATCATTGGTTCCCAACCAGTGGTCCGCTAGAGCTAACATTTGGTCTGCAAATACTTTCCAGCACAGTAATCATAACGTTGCAAATTGCATTTGATTTTCTACACAGTACAGTACTCAAGTTTTATCCAAGTTTGGGTATTGATTAAAGTATTTTCTTTGCTGACAAAAGAAACAATGTTTGGAACCACCGCAATCACGTCTCTTCTTTGTAAATACGCCTATTTTAATTAACCTCATGTGTCCACAGCTCATGTGTTATGTATTAGTAGCACACGATGCTCGTATTTATAATTAGTTTGTAAAAAAGCTTCTTTAGCACAAGCCCTTGCGTATTTATAAGCATTTATAAGTACGCATCTGGATACAATTTAAATGTATTGAATGCAAATAAAAGTGAGATTTAGTGTTTTCCTATCTCACTGGTTCTCACCATGTTAAAGCAGGAATTCTAAATACGCGTACGCCGAGGTCCACGCGCCGGCCGTCGCCGGATGACGCACGGCCGGCCCGGCTAACGGCACGGCACGCCTAACTTACGATACTGCCACATCTGTCCCATTTACGAGCACAAAACGATGCATTCATATTAAATGTTTGTGGTCTTTTAAGCGTTTACGAGCGATTCTCATTGGACAAGTTATGATTATCGCGATATTTATTGTAAAAGTAAGTAGAAAGCTATTTCCGTCGGGGAGACGCTTAGGTTAGCTGTGGGAAATTCGGATGCGAGAAAAATACGTTGATCCACGTAGAAGTGATTAACAACAGAATCCATTGTACTGACAATGTAAAAACTGCGTTACGGTATTACGACAAAGGAAGCTTTTGCCATGAGCTACATTTTTTTTCTTTTTATTATTAAATTATGGTCTCGACCATACTTACTTAGGTAAGCAACCGACTGAGACACATCGTCTTGACAATCTTTATGCATTAATGGTCACAGGAAGCGCACAAGTAGGGACCGAGGACGAGCCTTTGTACGCGTCGATTTTGTTTGCTGTCATGGTACGAACTGATTTAATAAAGTTGAAAGATATGGTAAATGGTAGACACCATGGATAAAGCAAATATGTTAATACCATACCTATGCTAATACCATATTTTTTAAGAATTTTCCGTATGACTAACACTAGGCGATACCTAAATAAATCCCTATATAAAAGCGCGGTTGGATTTCCATCTCTCTCTCAAAATTTCTCGTGTGCTATGATATTTTGGCATTCATAAAGGAGTCGCATAGTGTTAGAAAAATGGGCTTTGTCTCTGAACAATTTTGAAGTTAATCATTTTAACTTAACCCTTTTTCGATCAGCAAAATGATTGTTCTGAGCCTTGTGGGCTTTACACTCCAGACTAGACTTAGGTAAGGGTATATTCAACATGTAGGTAGTTGTACCTTCTAGGTTTGGGTCGCAGGATTTCGTGCGGCGCGGGCTGTCTGCGTGGCGTCCAGGCGGCGCAGGCGCAGGCTCTCTCGGTGCGCGGCTCCCCCGCGCCGGCGCTGACGCCGCTTACACTCAGCGGCGCCTCCTCCGCTCGCGGCGTGCACGCATCCTCACTGGAATATGCAACAAACTCATTGTTAATAAGTATTAGCATATTCGTAGTAGCCGCTACGCCTTTGCTACGAAAAATTTAGCTCCTTATTTCTTTTTCCACAGTTTATGTACTTATTTTGTAAATCATTCATTGAAAGCGAAGGTAACTCTGTCTATCGGTGTATTTCTATTTCACGCCTTAATGACCGAACGGATAAAATGTGACACACGGATATACCGTAACCTAGGCTAGTACGTACAATACTAAGGCTTTTTTCTCGTAGTACACACGCACCCTTGGAAATATCCATGCTGGCGAGGGGGTGACAACATTTCATAAGTCTTATAATAACTGTCCAACTCCATGGAAATCAGTAGATGCAAAACATAAAATCCGAAACACCGATTCCGACACCACAATCGATTTTTATTAGTCCTTTAATACGGGTGCCGTTTGCAATAGCAATTAAAATCTGTTAGTAATAATTTATAGCTTCTCTACGTTACCTTACAAATAGCTGTTCAGAACAAGCAATAAACTAATTGCCCTTTTCTGCATAACAGTCGGTTATCTTATTATAGTATCCCAAATCGCGCCAACGATAAGTCTAAAATACATTCTATCTTTTAAGAGGATTATAAATATTGGCGTAAACTAATACTATTAGTAGAAAGTAACTGTTCACTTTACGGTTAACTATAGTTTATTAAATAAGATAGCCTTGTAGGCTTTGTGGTAACAAGCTTAGCTTCGGACTGCAGCTTTAAGTTCCAAGATCCAAATCTCACAAACGATTGTTAATTATTGTTTTAGACGCAATCATGGTTACCAACTGTTCTTAGTATATGTTTTTACCAGGAACACTGGAAAACGTTTGAGGCTTGTGTATACTTGTTTCAAAGGTTTGATGTCGTTATAAATATGTATAATAATTGCGTAATACACGGACAATCACCATCATCCTCTTGCTCTTATCCCAAGTTCTGCCAGGGTCGGCGCAGCATGTATTTTCCTTCCATACAGCTCTATTTGCCGTCATCTAATAAGTCACTAGCCATATCATCCACCCATTATTTCTTTGGTCACTGACAATCCCAATGCCATTAATGATGCCAATTCAAACATGCATCGCGTTATTTACGTTGCGCAGTTGAGCTTATAATATATGTAACGCAAAGTAATTCCAAAGCTTTTTACAGCACTCGTCTGTTAGTTCGATAAGGTGTCCCAAGTCAGGCCACTCCTGTGACACATTCTTGCAATCATGCACCCTCAAACGTCGCGAAACTGCGTTCCCATCACGTACGTGGCATCGCAGACAAGGCGCCCGTTGTTGGTCGCACAATGAGCCCCCTGTGGCCGCGTGCGCCGGGTATGCGCGCGCGAAGGAACGTGCGTACTCGAGGGATTGCGGTACCGGTTTGTTGCTATTTGAACTAGATACGCGGCGCTGTTTGTAGGTGATAATAATGTGTATTTCAAAGCCTCGTTGGTCTAGTAATCGCAAGCGCTACTTCTAAGCATGTGGAACTGGGTTTGATTCCACGATTTGGCAAAGTGTAATTGGGTGATTCCTTCAGGAATTTGTCAGTAGCAGGCCAGAGTCTGAATTGGTGTCCTGTTGATGGCCATAGGTTTGCCCCCTATTACATGGGACTTAAAACGTAACTGAGGAAATGTGGGTGTCCTATAAGTCTGTCGCATCTGCCTGACACTTCAGGAAATACAGGCATGATATGATGTGTAATTGAAAAATATATACTCGTAAGTACTGTAAACCCTTTCGAAGATAGCTAGTGGAAGAATGGATTGATCTCAGTATTGACTAGATTATACATTTATGAGCTATACGTAGTGTGCGTAAACTGTAAAGAATAGGCCGTTGCCACTTTAAGCTCTTCTTTACTGTCATTCCTACAGGAATTGACCGCAGTATTATGTAGGTACCAGGTACTTAATGTGATGCAGCGCGTTTATGATGAGAACATTCTTGACAATACGTCTTGTTACGGGATCTAAAAATAATTCTTATTTCAATTTTAAGCAAAAGAATCGTTACAGTTTATGGTGATTTTTAGTACCTACCTCAAAATACATCGCTACACGCCACCAATTGAGTACATTTCTACAGTACATAGGTCTAGTTTTTTATCTTGGACAAGTATATCTTGGACATTACTGACATCGGTGAGGAAACCTGGACTTATAATTAATATAAGTCTGAAATCGCCAACCCGTCTCGCGTCTTGAGCAAGCGTGGTGATTAATGCTCGTGCCTTCTCTGTATGAGAATAGGCCTTTGCCCTGCAGTGGGACAGTAACAGGCTGGTATTATAGGTCTAGTTTTTCCTATAAACTTTACATTGCTTTCCTCCATTACCATAAAAAATATCGTGAGGATGAAGGGCCGAGTGACAAGGCATGGGGGACGGGATGGCATGGTGGCTGCGCTTGCTATTGTTAGGACCACGGCCCATCACACAAGTGGGTGCGGCTTCCTTGCACTCCCCTCGAAACCTTCCATGATTGAGTGTTCGAAAGTTAAAGCTTGAGTCGTTGACTGTTACTGATTGGGTTAGAGATATTTGAGATCAGAATCAGAATCATTATTTATCCAATCTAATCTAAACTATTATCAAGAGGAAATATTTAATTGTTTGTATAAACTATTAAATCTATTCTCACCTATAAAAAGCTTCATTATCAGCAACTTACATACGCATGTATATTTTTTCAAAACTGAGTTTCAAAGGGTGTAGGGAAGTGCTAGTTTAGAAATACAGTAGGTATAATATGTAGAAATAAGGTAAATCATAACTCAATGGGAATTATAAAAATATTATTAGTTCGAAATGTTATTGGATCAATTAAATAGTCAGAGTCGTTACATTAGTGACTTTAGATCGGTGGCAGACGCAATACATTAATAATTTAATACTTAATGAATCTAGTACTCATTTCATTAGCATGGGTAATTTCAAACAATTTCACTCACAAAGTATTTTTAAGAAGAACCGCCCTTTGGTGCACTGATTTGGTTCGAAATAACCCTATAATCATAAAGGGACGGCGACGTTGCTTCATTACAGGTAAAATACACTCCTGCGCATCGTTCTCGCGATAATATACACTGGCGTTTTAGGGATGGTTTCCATGGTAAGAATACTTCTCTTAAGTTCTACTTAGTGTTTTGTGTGACTGTTGCCTAGTTATTCGGTTGGCAGAAAACTATCGCATTTGAGAATAGTTTTTGATCCAATCTGAACTAAGTAAGTACCTACATAACCTCAAACGTGTATTCTCGGAAGGGTCAAGCAAGGTTGTATCTGCAGTCCCACTTTTCGCCTAATGCCACCAACCAGGCACAAATCCGGAGTCTGGGTGGCTACTGAGCAATCCGAGATGGCAAACCCAAGAACACAGCCTGACCCGGAAATCAAACACCAGGACAAGTGGCATTTACGATAGCAGGAGATAAAATTAGCAAGAGTAGCATTTACGATCACTACAAGCATAAGGCAGTCGTACCTACAGTCTGAGTTAATGCCAAGTAATATCCACTCAAGCACCTGCTGAACTCAAAAAAAATGCCATATCTTATTCGTTTTCTTTCTTAAATCTCAGCGAAGAAGCAGTGTGGTGACTTAGTGTGTTAATAATTTGTGAGACGGGTTATTGTAACGTCTGCGGATCATCAATCATCGCTGACAGCTGCCGAAGTGCCAGGATGTTTGAGTTACTGAGCTCCCGGCAGCTCGGGCAGCTCCCGGCTACTGGGCTTCGACTTTAAGTGATCGACAAAAGATTCATTTATTGCTGTTAATAGTTACGACTGCTGTAACAGAGCAGCGCTTATATTCGTGTATGGTGTAAGTTACTGTTGATACTAAGAGGATGACCTGCGGTATTTTGTGTAGAATAAAATATTTTTATCATGTATTAATTGTCGTTCATTCGGTGTTAAGGCCCCGTATTCGTGATGGAACTTAAAAATGTAGTACTTTTAGATCATTTTCCTCAGTACCTGTTATTGCAATGAGTCCCGAAATTAAACTTTATTATTAACAGTTGACGACTCAATTATATGAACAAAAAAGAAAGAAAAATACAGAAAATAACGCCCATTCTCTCTGAAAGGTACCGTCAGTATACCTATAGGTACACCCCAATCTCACCAGTTATCATAATAAGGGGGCGAGCCTATTGCCATCAACAGCGAGCAAATCCAAGCTCCGAAAAACCCTAAACAAAACTCTGTCTTTTAAACTTAGTTGCACAAAACTTATGACACGATAAAGCTCATACTGTACGGTATACGAGTATATAATTAGAATTCGCATCATTCATAGTTAACTCAACGTCTTGGTATTGGTAACTCATTAAATTAGACGTCCACATGATTGATATTGACGCGGCACGTTATTTGAACCTTAACGACATTTGCAACAGAGCTATTTTAATATCATTTGATGGTTAGTAGTGTAGAAGCGGTGAAAGCCACGATATTTATGTCGATATCATAAAGAGTTTACACAATTACCTACTTCATAAGTTTACCGTTTCTCTCACGTTCTCTTTTTTAAATTTTGGTCCTTCGATCCCGATTCTGAGAAGTTACAATGCTAGCTGATACAAGTATTTGGCTGTGCGAATGTTGGTGTACCTACCCTATGTTCCAGTTAGAGGCACAACTCTGCCTAACCCTTAGGGGAATGAGTGGTGTTATGTTATGTTGATATACATATCAACATAACATAACACCACAACAAACTCAAAGATTATTTTTTCATTTATATTTTAAGTATCTTATAATGATTATAATTACCACAACGTGCCTGTGTTCATTTAACACTATGCGATACTAAAATTTAAAGTCGATAATACTCTTGAAGACATTTAGTTAGGTCTAGCGTAGTGAATACGGGCATTATACTATTTCTTGAAAAGTAATTCCGCACTTCGACGTTGACTGAGTGCTATCAGTTAGGGACAAGTTAGTAATAAATATAGTTTTATCACTAACTTAAACAGATAATGGTGACATGACAGCCATTCAATAAGCCACAAATTAATAATAATTGGCATTTTGAAGACGTAGTTATTGAGACCCAACATCAAATATTATTTATAGTCTAGGTGCTAATATTTCAAAGCCTTTAAATAAAATGAACAAAAGGTCCAAACGAAGCGTAGTTATGCCGTCCGTTCGGTAGCTACCATTATTTTAATAATCACTGGTCGGATGTGTAGCGCCTGCGCACTTCACTTTATTACCCAGCCACGAAAAAAATATTCGAAAACTAAGGAAACACAGATTAAAAACATTTACTATGGAAGTTAGCCTGCCACGTTGTTTTGCAGCCTGCAATCACATAGTGTAATTATTACTAGACACTTGGTCACTAGACTTGAATACCACATCGTATAGTCGTAGGACCAAAGTTTAGCGAGCATGAGTTGGCATCACCTTTGGTACAGCTTTGCCAAGTAATGCCCTCCTAAGCCAGCTTGGAACACAATAAAACATCAAGGAAATCTCGAAGACTCAGTTTAAATATCATGAAGCTGAGTTCACTGGCATAGCACCGCCTTTTCAAACAAACTGCATGGTAGAAAAAATAAGAGGTAGTACACTCTTACTGTACAAGAACTTCTTAGGAGGAGCATATTCTTAAGAAAACCTTTTTACATTCTGTATAGTTGTAAGTTCATCCTAAACCGTTTCCTAGTTTACAGTGACTCACATAAGGTTCATGGCGATTGTTTATCCAGTAACTGTGTTTGCTTCGCGCAGTGAAAGTGTTAGTTAAACCATATCTCTCCTTCCTCCTTCCAATCGTACTTCGTTAAGACTGGTCCTTCGGTACATTCATGCCTGTCTGCGTTTCTTTATTACCCAGTAATTTGTCGTGGCGAGACGCGCCATGACGCCACATTGTTTTAACGTGAATAACAGCAAATATGTGTGTCCCACCACGCCATGTCATCTCTCATGAGATATCTCAGCAAGATACGGAGAGGCGTCCAACATATTATATATTTTATAAAACGAAAAGGTCACAGCTCACAGCATCATTTATGATTAAATATAAGTTGCCTACTTATTTCATTTTATTATGGGAATTGGGATTTGATTGATTGGATGTTGAATTTTAATTTTAATCACTTCAATAATTTCCTCAAAAATGAGACACAAAATAACCGTGATTCCAACTTTACTCCATTATTTATAACATAAGAAATATGTTACGTTATAAGGCCAACGTTATTTTTATGTCAGCGTGCCTTTTTATCACAGAATCCAAAAAGGAGGTGGCTATTGAGATGACTGCAAAGAGAGATGTAGATATGGTAGAAGACCCCCAAATAATTTGGAATCAGGGCAGGAGGAGAATGATGACGATTCACAATATTTCCTCATGATTAAGATTACAGTAACACTTACTATGATTAGGTATAACCTTTGTACAGCAAACGCGTCGTGTGTTGTATGTTATAAAGATACATAAAAAACATTATTTTTTTAAATGAAATGAATAATTTACTTATAATGACTTCTAAAGCTCCTTTATACGCTCATTAAATCCGATGAGCAGACAATCTCAATAAGATCAGTAACATCGGGAATCAATTAACTATAACCCGATAACGCAGCAGATGTTACCCGGTGAGGGTGTCTATGTCGACAGCTATGCGAGGAATATTCACGAACACATACCGTGTCACATGCACTGTCCATTGCCTAATGTTTGTCAATTAAAAGTACATAAAAGTGTCGATGAATAAATAATTAAACGACGTGTTTTATTACTTGGTTCACCAATAAAATTTTAACATAAATAATCTTCTTAATACCTACAATGTCAATAAATTTCTATCTTAGCTTCATAAAATTCTTAATATCGGTTTCGTAACATTAAAAAGGATGGTACGAAAATATTTGTACACTGAACAATTTACACGCAGCGGGAGTTTTATCTCACTTCCAAATTATTTTGAAATCAGACAACTTTTAACGTGTCCCGTATGTCCGCGACGGTTGGCAAACCTACTGTATACCTGACACAATGGAATCCAAAAACGGACAAAAACTGGCCGAAGGAGGATTTATGTGGCCCTCTCGGACGCCACGCGTTCCTTCGTTTTATACCCTACGGCGATATTCCGCATACTGTATATTTTGATGACATCAAATCCTTTTGTAAATGTCAAGTTTTCGAGCTACCGAATAGTTGGTCATTGACCTGAATGAATTAAGTTTTTAATCGAGAGCGGTAGCGTTGCGTGCTCTCGGATAGATCTGTTGGATGATTTGTTTCAATTTCAATGGAGGAAAGTGCATGGGCATGCGTCCTGTGGGAATAATTTATTGTATTTGACATGCGAGGGTCAACAACCGTGAATAGGTTGTACGGAGAGGGACACTTTAACGACGACTATTATTAATAGGCCCGCGTTTGACCACTATCTCTCCTGCTGGTAAGCGATGATGTGAAGCTTGCCTAGAAGTAACCTATTCACTCTCGACTTAAAGTTCCCCAGATGAAAGAATTCTACTTTTGAATTAGAAAAGTACTTACCACAGAAATATAGGTAGTGGAGCCGAATAATTTACCTAAGTATATAAAAACCTAACTGCTATCATCCACGCGTCACCACCTCGCATGATAACTGAGGTTAAAACTACTGAACTAGATAAAGTTGATCTTACCTAGGTGACTAATTTGAGAAAAACCACCGAAACAAGCGATATCTTGACCATACGAGGACCATGCAGATTAGTGTCTGAGATGGTATTTTGAGTAAAGAACCACACTATTCTTTCTAGTCAGTGCACGCATTGATAAGTATTCGTATAGTTCGACTCAGAATTTAAGGCTTATTATCATGCCCACTTACAACAAAACAAACTAGTGTGACAAATGAAGAGATACAACCACAAATCATCGTTTATGTTCGCGAACATTGCTTAACTTTCACTGTTTACCAGACGCGACGTGTTTCCCATGCTTTTTGCATTCGACATGGGATTCTCACATGAAAATGTAATTGGTTATATTTTCTAAAAAAGTAAGCATCGTGACTTGAGGTGAGCAAGCATGTCTCTTTTTCATCCATTTTAGATAAGAAAGAAACGGCTATGATGAGATGGCTCGCTTGCTGTCAACGGACTGACCATCTTAGAATAAAAGTTTCAAACTTGCATCCTAAGTTTCATTATAGCAAGTCCTACAATATTTCATGATATCAATGTCATTCAGAATCGATGACTTCCTAGGTACTTCATATTTTCCGATCTTTATTTTTCTATTTTTCTTGGTCCTAAAAGAAGTTTCCTTTGTATAAATTATTGTTGGTCCCGATCCTGTACCGAAGGACCAAAACCACCAGGTTCAAAAGCCAGATTAAAGCAACTTCAAATGAGCCATCAGACACTATCTACATTTAACAGTTCCACAAATCTCTGTTGGTAACTGTATCTCCATGACTGCATCCACCATGCTGCACGTATGAGGTCGATTAAAATTAGCATAAGTGTTCGTCCGAGTGGTTTATGAAAATGTACGAGGGATCACGTCGAGTGCACTCTGATGCGTATTTAATTGCTTTTAACTTTGACATGACGTTATCCAGGCAAGCCTGCAGGCCTCATGAACCAAAATAATGTAAGTATTTGATTGTGGCCAGTCTGTTTGGATTAAAAATGTGACTTCAACAAAAAACGTAGTGGTAAAGACAATTAAATTGAGTGAAAAATGCAGAGTAAATGGAATCTCAATCAACTTGAAACCGGTCTAATGATTAAGTGAGATAAATAACTAGGTAGATATAAAGTACCTACTATTAAATAGCTAATTTGTAAACATACAACAGTTTTGTATTAGTAAACATGCAGATGTCAGATCATAAACCTAGGACGTATTGTGTTTGATTAGTCCAAGGATCTGTGACTGATGGCGTTTGAAAAGTTCAGTGGCAATCATGAGGCTTGCTTAAACTCTTGACTGTTCATCCAATTTGAATGTTCACAGATTTTATGGTGCCCGACAAAGGGCCCATATTCGACTAGGAAGTTAGAAGTAATGTTGAAATTTAATGAATGTCTAAATGTGTTGCTAAGAGCAAAACTCGAGAACGGCTGGACCAATTCGGCTAATTCAGTTTTTTATGTGGTTGTAATTGAAAGAGGAAAGTTCTTACGAAAAAAAAACTAAGAAATTTGCGCGGAAAATTAGAAAATTTAAGAAAACGTAACGACTATTTTAACTACGTGCGTATGACAGTTCGCGCACCGCGGCTAACACCGCGGAGAGCAGCTGGTATATGTATAAAATGAATCCCTGTTTGCCTTGGTAAGTTTTCTAATATTTTGACGACCGATGTGGCGCGGCGGGCGAAGGTCCGCCTGCGACGCAGGAGGTTGCGGGTTCGATTCCCGCCTTGGGACAAATGTTTGTACGATCTACAAATATTTGTTCCGGGTGTTCTGGGTATTTGCTATATATAATAAAAATATATATCTATGTAATGTACATGTAATGTTATGTAATGTACATTATCTATGTAATTTACATTATGGATTGCAATAAACGATTTGATTTGATTTGATTTGATGTATTGTATTAAGTATATCAGTCATCTAGTACCCATAACTTGGGGCTAGATGATGCTGTGTGGATTGTCCAGCAATATTTATTTATTTATTTATTTATTTGTAGAATGTTCTTCAGGAACTAAAAATGATGACAATTGTGCCGAAAATTTGAAAAATTCTGAAAAATTCACGCGTATCATACCACGGTACCAATAAGTATTTAATTATTCGTAAGCTCGTTGTTAGAGAATGGGGCTTATTAAGTCTGTTGTAAATAACAGTCGTAAGCAATAATAATAATTAATATAAGTCTGAAATCGCCAACCCGTCTTGAGCAAGCGTGGTGATTAATGCTCGTGCCTTCTCTGTATGAGAAGAGGCCTTTGCCCTGCAGTGGGACAGTAACAGGCTGGTATAGTAGTAGTAGTAAGCAATAGCTACGTATTTGTATCAAAATGAATGCGGAATGTGACAGTATCGCTCTGCCATCGACTGCAAATGAAGTAAACGGGAACATTGCAGGTAGCAGGGCGGAGGGCGCGCCCAACGCTTCAGCCAGACAGTGGCCCGTTACTGCACAGCAGCGAGTGTATGCTAACATAGCTAATGTGAAATAATTAGGACTCATTTGAGCATAACCCACATAAGTCTTTCCTGTACACTAGATGAAAGCTTTGCGTCTTGGAAGTGAAGGAGTTACAATAATCAATTTCATAGTTGTTAACGATTTCTGCGCGTCTGCGCGTCTCGAAATTTTTTACTTTTTTTTAAACAGCGTTTGTAAGTGCAATTATTGTACAAGAACCTTTAACAAAAATTCACACAAATATGCAAAAGTTATTGAAAGTTACATAATTTTATTACGTTACAAATATGTAAATGAAGATATGTGTAAATATGTAAATGTATATGTACGTACCGAATTTACTTTTTGTAAAAAGTAAATTCGCTCTGTACGCACCCTTTAAATCACTTATCTTCGTTGTTTTGCTATCAGGTCACATCATTTATCATTAAGAGCCACTAATATCCTATGTACGGCTATCAATCTAAATAACAAAACCGGTGTAGCCAAGACCTAGGTAGCGATGACATCAACATGTCCATCACAATTAACTGGCGACAGATAATAATATTTCATTTTCCTGCAGTTGTAGGATAGTAAAGCAAGTGTTATTTAACAGTATAAGCTAGATACTAAGGTAGCTTTAATGATACTCGTGCTAATAAAATGGCGACCACGTTCTGTCGGTCAGCCAGTCAGCAATACTATAATTTCAGAGAAGACCCACACTTATTATAATAGGGATGTCTTGCCAACATGGAAGGCGGAAGCCTGCGAGTGGAGGAATGATGCTACAAATGACAGTTTATACAAATATTGCCAGGTCCTAAGTCACTTCCTTGAGTGAACCACAACACAGGTTTTGCATGACCATAGGAAAGACATTAAAAACCTTCGATCGAAATATAACTTATGGATATAAGACTTTATGTTCACAAGACGAATTTTATGAATATCAGAAATACGATGGAATCAAAAGCTTTCGCCGAGTCAAAGTAATAGCTTACTAAAAAAACTTTACCACATATGTAGAGGCTTATAATAGTTTATCTGAGTCCTACGCAATAAGTCAATTACTTCTACATAATAATTCCAAAATTGTAGACAAGTTTTTTATAGTTCACTTATTGCACATGTCGATTTTACCAAAAGTTTTACCATCCATACATACGGAAGTACCCCCGGGACAAAAAAATATCCTATAAACTAACTCAGGTCACGGTCTATCCATTTGCCATCCAAATCTTACCAAAATCCATTAAGCCGATAGGTTGTAAAAAGATAACATACAGAAAGAGTTACTTTTGCATTAGTATCTTTGGAAATGTAACTGTTCCGAAGTTATTTTCGTCTTGTATCCTGTGCCGTCTATATCTACTCAACCAATTAATATATAATGTATATAATATAATTTTCTTTCTGTAGTCATTACCTACGCCTCTGATTCTTATGTTAGTGTACCAAATTCTAGTGTCATTTGGTTTACTACTACAGTATTTAGAGGACTGTTCGTTTGCTGTATTGTATTCTCTAAGATTATGTAGTAGGATTTTTTGTCCTATTATAATTTCTTCGTCACCTTTCTGTTTCTTTTATTTTTAACAAAATCTTGTTCATTTCATGACATATTTACTAAGTATAAATTAATAGTAGTGAGGCATGCCTGATTTTCCTGAAAACCGCAAGGGGCAGGCTTAGTTGTTGTGTATACCCGCATTTCAGCATTTATGTATAATTTTATATCACCGAATCCAATGTTACCGTCAAAGTTATTTATTAAATACTTATGAAGTCTCCTAGTTTATACGTATATCGTTGCTATAGATCTTCCATTCAATAACATGCCGAAAGTAACCGGTCTGAGTAGAAGTCGGATTGGCAACTGGCTCACTAGTCACACTGGAGCAGCACGTTGCATTAAGTTGTTACAACTAAAACTATGCACACAGCACTACATAGTCCCAAGGCCCTACCAATCTATAAACATCTAGTGAACTTTCGCTGCGAGCTCCACAATAGGCCAATTTCCCACAAGCGTGGGAGTATTTTTTCCTCTAAATAAGACGATGCATACCTAGCCATCCATTCCAGTGCTCTCGTCTGTTTCACTACCACTGCACTGCACTGCACTGAAAACTTTTACTTTTCCCGGCGTACGCTGGCGTCCACTGGCGCGGCAGTCGGTGCGGCGGGCGGCGCAGGCGCAAGCGAGGCGCGCACGACACTGCCGCGACCCGCGCCCGGCTCTCCTATAAATTCTTTACAAGACTCGTGCCAGAGCTTGGCCCTGTACAGTCGGGCACGGCGGCACGTTGCCCGCGCGCACGCCCTTACTTACTTTTTCAAGTTTGCTGAAAGCTTTCTGACGACGCGCGACGATTCAAAATTGATTTAGGACTTTCAAAGATTTATTACAGGTACGGAAATCAGAAAAAAAATGTTACAGGTAGGTACCTAACAATAATAACAGAAGTTAAGTATTCAAAATCATGACATAAGAAACAACAAAGACGTGCTTTGTAACAGTTGATAACAATATGAACCGTGCGAAAGGATATGATGCAGAACAAAAGTTTAACCATGTTTAATCTGGCACAAAGGCGAAATAATAAAGACAATATCAATTTGTAAAATAAATGTTAAAAGATAATAAATGTTTACGCCAAAACTGAGCGAAATCTTTTTATTAAAGGAAAAGGCGAGAAAACACCCAAGGTGAGAGATAACACAGATTTTAAACTGCATATTTTCGCGTCGAGATATAATCTTGAGCGACCACGTGGGCTTTAATTATAAAATTAAGCACAGGATTGTACCTGCGGCCGGCGCGCGCGCAGCCTCCGGTCGTCGTTCGAGTAACCAGTCAGACCGCATACTCCTCCCCCGCCCGCACACCTCTGTCCCAAACTTTCAACAGCACATACGAAAAGCTGCAATAATTCGGACACACAAAGTCTAAATTGGAATAAACCCTACTGGCGATTAATATCGTTTGATGTGGAGCCCAAATACCTCTGCTATTTCGTACAAGACATGCCGTACAGGGTTCCCTACATATTTGTCCAAACTTGGTGGCTGGTGCACCGTATTGGGGCGGCATAAGGCCGCATTTGTCCGCTCAGGTTGTAGAATGCACCTGCTTGCAGGACCGTCACAATCATTGCACTTACTACAACATTGACTGCGTTTGTTATAACCGCCGTATTTTCATAAAACACGTGATCCTCACACTGTAACAATAACATTACAATAAGTTCATCGGAACGGAAGAGTTCACGTGTTGGAATGCTTAGGAATGTTAGGAATTTAAATTTTTAATGAGTTTGGCAAAAATATGTGACGGAAATTATTACTCTCAGTCAATGTAGCTAGTTTCTAAACTGAATCATGAACTCTCAAAACTTTTAGCATGATAAGCATGACCAGATTCTTGATACTGCCTAACCTGGTATTACGTACTTGCATCCTTTTTTGAAACATCCTTCTTTGGATCATAGACAACAAATAAGAGTACACCTAAATTTAATTATGACATTCCAGTCCATTCGTAACATCATCATGGCATCGTCATGGCGCGGATCTTTCGAATAAAAACAAATTCTGCTATATTTCAATATGATGAATAATTACTAATTTATAACTGTCATCAATACTAAACACGAATATGAATGGTAAGTTCTGTGGACTGTGTTTCATATATAAGTTCTTATCTACAACATGCCTAAAACCAACCGAAGCTTACAGACTGCCCTTTTGCAACGTTTGTTTGTAATATACATTCGCCAGCACATCAAGTTACCCCAATGTGTCAAATTTTACCAATTAAACATGAACCTTATACTTTTGTAATAAAGTTGACAATCTATCTAAGAAATTTAACACATTGGGATAGCTTGATGTACTGGTCTCTGTTTCGAGTTTTTGTAACGCGTTACAGTAGTCAGTGCAGCGAGCCGCGCTGCTCGATACATACAGGCGTTAGTTCCTCCACTCGACTTTTTCGTAAATTCCTTTGAAACTTGTAACGTTCTTCACCTACCTCATAAAAATGAAATGGCTGTATTTAAAAGCCATAAGAATGCAGCGTGTCTAGCCAACAGTCTAACCTATCGTCTGCTTATAAATTGAACCAATAAAAAAACCATCAAAGAACTAAGTTTGCCGCAGTCGGACACTCTAAAATGGAATGTACCTTATTATTTTTTTATTACATTAAAATGGTATACATTAATTGACAGGTAGAGTATAAGGAGAACACCGAGACGAAATCTGGACTTTAAGACCATGAGTCTGAGATATCGTGATAAATGCTCTGTATGGAAGAGGGAGATTTGGCCTGCTCTGGTTGCAGCGCGCTCCCAAAACCTTAAAATATATCATTGCCAATACATAGTAGACTTCTTAAAAAGACGAATTGATTCTCTGTACCTTCAAAGAATGTATTTAAGTATAGCTAGTACTCTTATAGACTTAGACGTCAGTCACTGTAGGATCCAGTCTACCAACTGGTAGACTGGATCCTACAGTTATCATCAGCGTCATCTAACTTTACCGCTCTGAAGTAGGCTACAAATAACGGGACAGTGGTGTAGTAAACCTCATAAGATAGGTTTCACAGCGGTAGACCTAAATGATGTGAACTGTAGCTACGATGAATTTCTATGAAGCTGATGATTGACAATTTCAGGCAGATCGGGACAGACGGGCAGACCAGGGAGCGGGTCGTACAGGTCAAATGGGCCATACAGGCCGAGTGGGCCGCCCCGGTCGGCCAGGCCCGGCAGGCCAGGAGACGACAACGTCATGCCTCTTATCACCGGGGTATTAGGCTCCAGTATCCTCGCATTCTCTCTCTACGCTTTTTCCCAGAGCGCTGCGCTTATGGGAAACGAAGCCGTTATAGCTGAGGCAGAGGAGGTCTCTAATCAACCCTCCGTAGAAGAGGAGCCCCCTTTCGAGCTTGTTACTGAGCCCCCTTTCGAGCTTGCTCCTGAGCCCGCCTCTGAGCCCGTTCCTGAGCCTGTTTCTGAGCCCGCTTTACCCCCCGTTAAAGTTGTAGCAACTCCCCTTCCCAGAATTAAAATCGAGAAGAAAAGATGGCTAACGGATCAAGAAGAAGCAATACTTAAGAGCCGGAAGGAAAAGAAAATCTAGGGTAAGCACAGCTTCAAAGAAAACTTATTGAACATCTGCAAAAATACAAGAAAGGCAAGAAGAAATGTCCCAGCTGGCATGGGGTTCGATAGTTCTAGCGCTACCTGTCGTCGGCCGTATTTATATACATTCCCACGTTCTTGTCGCCAGTAACCATTCCACCCGCCACCATCTCTGCCTAGACCACATATCCTACAGCCGTCACCATCGCTGAAGCTGAATTTGCATAGAAAGCATTAAAACTGACCGCAAGCGAAGGTGTTGACAAAAAACCGAGGAATAGTTCGTACAAAACAAAGAAAAGATGAACATTTATAAAGTGCAATCACTAGTGAAACATAGCATAATAAAATACATGAAAGATCTGAGCTGACGTGTTTTATGAATGTCTGGTTTTCTTGTTCCTGTAAAATTTCCAGGTTACCTGCGAATTGATGAGGATGCCACTACCGTCGCTGTAAGTTCATTGTTTTACAGAACAGTGAAGTGAATTTTCTTATAAAACTGGCTGACAGATAAATAATAAATAAATAAATAAATAATGCTGGACAATATCCATACAGCATCATCTAGATGAAACTACATTGACGTTGCCAGTTGTACAAAGACGCTTTTCCTTTTTAAATATCGTCTGATGTACTGCTTGCAAGCACCCGCACTCAATTGCATTGAGTGGTTTTATGCGAAAATGCTTTCCGTGCTAGTTTTCGTAAATGACGCCTTCAAAGGGCGATTTTTCAACTGTCAGATAACTATTATCAGCAAAGTTTATACGCCGGCCGATTTTCTAAGCACCAAGCTGTTACATCAGTTATCATTAACTTATTCCTCTCATAAAAGTTATCTGACTATGGAATAATTTGCCATATGAGCGATACAATGCTGATCTGTGTGGTAGTGTGATTTCACACCAAATTTTTACTTATACAGTGGTGTACTAAAAATAAAACCACAACAAAATAATAATACATGATATTGTATTTGGAACAATCTTTCTCTCTTACCGCATAATAATATAAATTATAGCTTGGTGAACGTCACTGATACAAAATATATAATAATTAATAGTAATTAATTAATAATAACTTATGTATAGGTACACCTGTCGCTACTCGCACGACCCCGCTACTAAACAATTTGTTTTTACAAAAAAGTTGTCGTCGCCTCTTACTGTGTTATTTGCATTGATATTTGACATGAAGGCAGAAATACTCGAAGGCAGAATTGTATCTTAAGGATTAACTCACACGCACGTCGATGGTAACAGGTTGATATCTATAGTTTGTGTAGTGGTAATAAGGGCGGTTTTCGTACTGACATGCGAGGGACTATATCCCAATTCCGACGACGTTACGGTCGATGGGCTGAAGACAGGAAAAACAGGAAGCTAGGCCGCAGGGCGCTCTTTCTTCAGTCGACTTGATGTTGAAATGTCGCAAGTATGAGTTGCGTTTAATGTCCGACTTCGACAATACTGTGGGTGATATCTATCATCAAAACCGTGGAGCATGTCGCTCGTTTTTAAATATGACCGTTTTAGAAAAGTTTGGTTTTGTGGAGCGACCTCTCTCTCACTCAAACCTGTACTATACTAACACCTGATTCCGTACTAATTTGCTACTTTTCGCAAATGTCTTTTCTATGTGTCCAATGTTGTTTTTAAAATGTAATACTAATACTTTTCAGAAACCGGTTCAACTGACTTTGGCTCGATGCCTGTACTTATGTGATTGGTACAGATTTTATATAAATCATACTGGTATTTTCTAAAATCAGTTGAGCTGATTGAGGCATGATTCTGGTACTTCAGGAAGCCGGGATAAGTAAATAAAATATCGGTCACATTCAAGACTAGGGGCGTGTACCAATTCGATTCCGATACTTTTGGGGGTTTTGTTATAGTAAGGAAAATACCTGTATTTCCCGTTATCATACTAGTATTTTCACTACCGGTATACGTGTGAGTTAATAAGGCTAATTCGTCTTTACCACAATTCAGGACTGATAATATGGACAATGGTGCCAATTCCTTGTTCGCAAGCTAAACTTAATTAAGGCCATTTTCATATTTCTCTCCCTGATATTAAAACAGAAAGGGATGGACATTTATGAGAGCTGTCATTTTCAAATTTGAACCTCACTAAAGCTTCCATACAAACATAGCGAAGTTCAAAGCATAACTAATTTGACAGCTCTAACTTATAGTACGATTTTTAATTCGATAAGCGTAAGTTGACCGAACTAATGTCACATAATACACTGAAAAATGCACTATGGTGGTGCACACATAAAATAACTAATAAGTACCAGCCTATTACTGTCCCACTGCAGGGCAAAGGACTCTTCTCATACAGAGAAGGCACGAGCATTAATCACCACGCTTGCTCAGGACGGGTTGGCAATTTAAGACTTATATCAATATGTAAGTCCAGGTTTCCTCACGATGTTTTCCTTCACCGATGTCAGTGATGTCCAAGATAAACTTAGAAAGTACATTACCGTACCTTAAAAAATAAACTGTACTGGAATCTACTTTGTAGGATATTTAAAGCAAACCAGTTTCTTTTTTTTCATGTTTTAGTGACTTCGGTGACATTAGATCCTGTCAAGTTACTGTAGCTTAATAAAAGTCGTACTTTTAGTTCTTATCTGACACCGTCAGTGTCCGCCCTTTTCTAGAGCTGTGTAAGAGATGGCCATTCTATAATTTTGGCTTACTTTTTTAACATGGGACTTGTCGCCGCTATATTTCTTTAAGTTTTAGCAGGCCTAGTTTACAAGAGGTGTTGGATATATTTATGCTATTATAATACGCAGTTAGGCATTTCCACTTTCTTTTATTTGCATTACAATTACAAGCCACACTCAAATCACACACTGATACGCCATTATAAAAAGCATTATGAAAATAGTATGACTTTCTTGTGTGGATCAATTTTTATGTTTCATACCACTACATACTCCAGCTCTCACAAAGGTAACAAATTTGATTGAAATAATATGTCACGAACCAATGTCTGTACCTTTTTGAGAGAAATAAATCTTTATTATTATTATTATACAGTGTGCCTAGTGTTTATTGTAAATGTACTTATACCCGTTTCCACTAACGCTAAACGACATCTAAATGTTTTGCGTAAAAATAAAGCAGTCACTTAGAGCAATAAAACATTGCATATATACCTACTGCAATGTTTTATTGCTCTAACAACTAATCAACTTGTTTTTTTTTTTGGTGAACTCAAAACGCTTCGGTTCAACGGATGTTAGGGTTGCGAATCAATATTTTTTTTATTGCCAGCAGGTAATGCACTACTAGTCTTTGCCGCCATAGCGTATTAAAACTTTGGTAATTTTTAGCAACATATTTCAAACCAAATTGACAGAACAAACCATAGACACGTGTCAAAAACGTACACTTTTAATTGAGAAACAAGAGTTGTTGGTTATGAAACTGCTTACATATGACATTACTTTACGCGAAGTTGCTTTTCTTGACGTAAGTGAAAACGGGATAATGGCCCTTATTTCAAAACATTTAAAGTTGCATATTACATAATATTTAGCCAAAGTATGTTCGGATGTGAAATAATGAGTAAATCTTCCAACAACTTCGTAGTAACTGAATTCCTATGATTTAAATTATTAGATTGAGAGGCAGGGTTCTTATTCAACAGTTGATCTTGAAACTAGCTGTATACAACACCAATATATACCAACTATTTGTAACCATTGTAATATGGTGCCAATAAAAACATCAATTATTTATATTTCTACCCCTCTTTGTCATTAGCCCTTTTTGTATCAGTTACTTAGTTATTGCTTTTTTTTCAACATTTACGTGTTCGTCCGAGCGGTACCGAACCAGAACGGAGCTTTCAGGTGTTAGCTGTTCAGGCAGCACTCATTTCAATATTCCTGGTAGGTTCTGGTGGACACAAGCACTCTGCAGACTAACAGCTGTTTCTTCAAACACAAATAAAACTATATATTAATATTGAGTGTAAAACATCACCAATGCACTCGATGGAAACTTGCTATATTCCGCCACACAGCTTCATGTAATTCTGTCTCCCTCTATTCAGCCAAACGTGTGATAGTGTATTGGCGACAACGTAGAATGCTAAAACTAATGGCGTTATATGTGACTATCTTATCTGTCCATCGCGCACGCACACATCAAGCCTTCTTGTATCACGTGGCCACATCAGTTTTAGGCTGGAAAGAGATAGAACGAAAATGTGTTTAAATGCAGAAGTAATTTAACAAAAGCTCTTTGAAACAAGACCCATGTAACATCGGACTTCAAAGTGGGAGAAGGAGACTGTTGCCCAGCAGTGAGACAATACAATATAGATACAGAAGTAAGGTTACACTCACCATTTACAGGTGTTATTTCCTAGCCTGCAGCGCATTGGAGAGCCAGTCCATCGCCTGGTCGAGTCCCTCTCCGCGCACGGCGGACGTCTTGAAGATCTGGAAGGTGCGGTCACGTAGCGCGTCCAGCCCTAGCGCCTGGTGCACCTCGGCCACGGTCAGGCAGCCAGCCATGTCCTGCTTGTTCGCCAGGACCACTAGTATTGCATTGGCTAGCTCTTCCTCCTGGAATGTTGATGGAATATTTTAGGATTGACAATTCATTTCACGCTCACTTCGCATTTTTACAGAATATTCGGCAATGAGTAACCCAAGACATCCATTGGAACATGACAGGATTATTAATAACTAAGAAACTGATTTAGAATAGTTTTGTAATAACAAGCCTTTATTTTAAACAAGATTAGGAAATAAAGTTTTGTAGGCGCTGCCATGTAGGTACCTAACGGAATGTAGGTAATGGTATTACAACAAATTAATTAAATGTAACATAGTTGTGTAGTTAAAAAGCAGACACTTTAAAAAATAACGATTATTTTGATAAAATTAAGGAAAAATTGCTTCCTAACATTATATTAAACAGCAAACACACACTGATAACATAGTGAGCGGAACATTATTTTGTTTAATGATGTAACCAGCAACGTCCTAATATGCCCATGTAAGTAATTAGTAATTTTGTTTTTACAGCCGAAAACGAAAAAGGAGCTTAGTCTTGAGTCTTGTTTTGGCCGAAAACGATAACTAAGATCTATTAAGAATCTGAAGCTTCGGCTCGTTTATGGCCGTATCATGATTTTTCGGATACGTAAATACTTAGCATCGCCGACCTCGCAAGTCCTTTACCCATGTTTGACAACTCCCAGTAAATTGAAACTTCACTAAGGTTGAAATTTCTATACATGAACATCGTCCTCGTGTGACGTGCAAAAGATATTAGGGTGATAAAGTAGATACGAGGTCCTTTGTAGAGACTTCAATAAAACATGTGAATTACCATTCTGATTTCTGCTTTAACACTAGGACCATCATCCTCCTGCCCTTATCCCAATTTTATTTGGGGTCGGCGCAGCATGTTTTCTTCTTCCATACATCTCTATTTGCCGTCATCTCATGGGTCACCTCTTTTCTTGCCATATCCTCTTTCACACAATCCATCCATCTTTTCTTTGGTCTTCCTCTACTCATGTAACCCTGCACATTCATACTCAAAACTTTCCTCACAACATGGTCCTCATTCCTTCGCATCACATGCCCATACCATGACAACCGATTTCCACACAACTTCTCGGTCACAGGCGCAACTTTAAGACTTCCTCTTACATACTCATTTCTTATTCTATCCATTCGCGTAACACCACACATCCCCCTCAGCATTCTCATCTCAGCTGCATGTAACTGCCTTTCATTCATGCCTTTTGCGGCCCAACATTCTGATCCATACAAGACAGCAGGTCTGACCATTGTTTTGTAAATCTTCCCCTTAAGTTTAAGGGGAATATGGGGGTCACAGGTTGTTCCCGTTACCTGCCGCCATTTCATCCACCCTATGTTAATTCGGTGCTTGACAGCCCGATCTATTTCTCCGTCACTTTGCACGAGTGAACCGAGATACCGAAAGTCGGAACAGACCGGGAGAAGCACGCTGTTAAGCGACATTGCTTCAGGACTGGAGAGACCGCCGAAATCGCAGAACATATATTCAGTTTTGGTTCTGCTGATTTTCAAGCCCACACTCTCCAGCCTCTGTTGCCATTTCTCCAGTCTGCTCTGGATCTCAGGTCCATCTTCACCGACAAGAACAATGTCGTCGGCAAATAACATGCACCAGGGTGCCTCTTCCTGTATGTCCGACGTCAGAGCGTCCATTATCAACAAGAAGAGGTAAGGGCTTAATGCCGACCCTTGGTGCAGTCCTACAGCCACACTGAACTTGTCGGTGTTGCCAGCAGCCGATCGGACATACGTCCTAGACCGGCTGTACATTGCACGAATTAACTCCACATACTTCCCAGGCACACCTTTCTCTTTCACGGCCCACCACAACACCTCCCGGGGCACCCTATCATACGCTTTCTCCAGATCAATGAACACCATGTGCAAGTTCTTATGTGCACGTCTGTATTTCTCACACAGCTGGCGGAGTGCAAAGGTGGCGTCCATTGTTCCTCGACCTGGCATAAACCCAAATTGACTTGGGGTAATTTCACTCTCCTCTCGCAATCTTTTCTCTATCACCTTCTCCCATACTTTCATACTATGTGACAGGAGCTTTATCCCTCGATAGTTGTTGCAGTCCTGTACGTCCCCTTTATTTTTGAAGATGGGCACTAGTGAACTATTGCACCACTCTTGTGGGATCACTTCCTCATGCAACAACTTATTGAAGAATAAAGTCAGCCACATACATCCATCTTCTTTTAATACCTTCCATACTTCTGCTGGTATATCATCTGGGCCCATAGCTTTTCCATTTTTCATACTTCTAACTGCATTCCTAACTTCATCCATGCTAATTTCTCTCACCAAACCCATATTTACCTGTGTCTCTTGAAGCATACCATTCCATTCATTCTCCTCGTTCATTAACCTATCAAAGTAGACCTTCCATCGGAGTTTTATTTCATCATCTTCACACAGAACCTTACCAGCATCATCTTTAATACATTTAATATGCGTTATATCTTTTGCCCTTTTTTCCCTTGCTTTCGTAATCCGATAGAGTTCCTTCTGGCCCCTAGGGCTATCCAGTGAGTTATACAACTTCTTCTGTGCCTTAGCCCTAGCGACTGCTACCACCTGTTTTGCTTTCCTCTTCCATTCTTTGTATATCATATTCTTTTCTTCTTTCAAACTATCGTTCCCGTTTTCTACACCCTGCCATTCTCTAAACGCAACTTTTTTCTGATTAAGTACTTTTTGCACTTCTTCATTCCACCACCATGTATCCTTATCTATTACACCTTTCCCTTTCGATTCTCCGAATACGTCTTTTGCTACTCTTCTTATACAATCTGCCATCTCATTCCAACAATCATTCACAGATTTTCCCTCCATAGCCTTCATATCAATCATTTTATCCACAACTTGATTTTTAAACACTAGGACCAACAGATATTTATTCTAGTACATTTAAAGATACCTCTTTCCCAGCAGTCACACACTCAAAGGAGTTGTGAGACTTGGTTTCAAGTCTTGTAGACTATAGTTAAAAATTTATAGGAATCATAAATGAATAGATGTTGTTTCAAATATGTATATTTTGTTCATCTTTTTAACAAGTTTGGTAAACAATTAGTGTTGACAACTTGTTTTACTGGTCCATAAGCCAAAAAGCATAATTTCAGCATTGCTTAAAACACTTCACACGAGATAGGCTAGTCGAAATAACAGAATCTTTAATCTAACATTTAAAAAAATTAAAACAAAAGTTGCATAATAATATTTCTTATCATTATTATCCTAATTTACTATGAATGTGCGCCGCGTAACTATGATTACTAAGCTAAGCAAGGGAAACTCGCCCTTTGCCGCCGGGTTATCGCTCTTAGGCCTCGCCTCTTTCGTGCACAAGAGGTTGTGGGTTCAAACCTAGGCAGGCAAGTACCAATGTGAGTTTTTCAATTCATATATGTACTTTTTAAGTTTATCTTGGACATTACTAACATCGGTGAAGGAAAACATCGTGAGGAAACCTGGACTTATATAATTAATATAAGTCTGAAATCACCAACCCGTCTTGAGCAAGCGTGGTGATTAATGCTCATGCCTTCTCTATACGAGAAGAGGCCTTTGCCCTGCAGTGGGACAGTAATAGGCTGGCAGTTTTTCATCGTCATCACTTCTTAAATTAATGCTATGTAAGATACCGCTGCAACCGCCTCAGAAATCTTTGAAAACCAATGATAAAGAGAGAATTCCTTCAATCTTTTGAATTGGCGTGAGAGTACATAATACCTAACTTTATTTCTTTTATAAATTAATGTAATATGCACTTGCAAGTTATTTTTTAAATAAATTTACATCCTGCGTCACTTAAGAAACTGGTTACCTATTATGAAGAAACTATCAAACTTTAGATTGATTATTACGTAGAAAACAACCACCACACCTACCTAATTACATTAAAATACTTGTCATAACTTTACTATGAGGATAATAAAGTGTATATAATATACATTTACTATTTTATCTTAGTTTGCTAAACAATAATGCTGTTTTGTAAGAAGAATTCAGTGCATACAGTAGAACAAAAAACGGCACTTCAAATTAAAAAAAAAGACTAGGCAGTCATGGCGCCTTCCAAGAAAAAAGAAAATTTAAAACCTTGGTATAACTGCCAGTCTGCTGCACACGTCACGTTAGCATGTTGGTGATACAAACACAGAAGTTTTGCTCCTATCAAAAGTCGCTCAAAGCGGGTGAACTTTTCACTTAAAAAAAAAACAGGTACTTATATATCAGTAGTAAAATGACTCCCAATGCAAATATTTGGATAAAGTTAATTAAAAGTCTCCGTCATTAATTTTAATATATGTAATAAGGTGACTCCATTGTTGGTGTAGTGGTTGTAAACGCCACTGCTAAGCATGAGGTCCTGGGTTCGATTCCTGGGTCGAGCAATGTGTTATTGGGATTTTTTATTAGGACTTTCTCAGTTGCAGCCCAGAGTCTGGATGAGTGCCCAGATGAAGACAATAGGCACAGCCTGGTAGTACATGGGACTTAAAAACATAACTGGTGAAATGTGGGTTTACTTAGGTCCACTTCCTAACTTTTCGGTGGAATACAGGTGTGATGTTTTATGTTATAATAAGGAGACGGTTTTTTTCTTATATGGGCAGTCTAGGTGCAAAGAATAAACTCACACAAGAGCAACTTGTAGAATACATGTTTTATAACTTAGTGTTTATGGTACGTGCCTACTGTAATCTTATTAGAATTAAATTCTTGCAATTAAACCTATGGGAAGATCTATGAGCTAAATCAAACTAAGTATTCATTTAAACAAATAGTGTTTGAGAATTAATTAAATGGGCAATGTAAACAATTACTTCCTGAGTGAATCTAGAATTAAGTCAGGAAATGACATACTTTTGATAATATTTATTAGGTACTAGAAATTACTTTTACACCTTTTTGTATTATCATTGGTTTTATCTTTATGGAACATCAGTTAAAATGGGTAATCATCCGATCTACATGGCACGTTAATTGAAATTGACAAATTGAAACATGTAACGTTTTGTTGTTGGATATTTGTCATGATGGATTTGTGTCATAATATTGCAATTAACATGGGAAGTGTCCCATGTTAATATATGTATCATATAATATGTTGTAGTGACAACTGGCAACGACAGGTCCACTCAAATTTGTGCAGAAGCTCAACTCAGACACTCATCTGCATGATCCTCACATGATCTGACCAAGATAAATGAGAGAATGAGACGTCTTGAGTTTCCTTTGGTGTCTCTTCTTACGAGTAGCCAGGTGGGGAAACACCAATCTTATCAGATTCTTATTTAGTTACTGGATTTCATGACATGTAAAAGTGTTTTTTAAATAACATTTTTTTTAACTAAATATTATTTTATAATATTGGTGAATCCAACTACTTCTATATCTAAAACAGCTGGCCTAGAAAAGATAGTAAAATAAACACTTGAGTTATTAAATGTTTACTAAACTTCAATTGGTTAAAACTAATAAATACAATGATTGATTGATGTAATTAAATTCAACAGTTCATTGCAGTATTTAATTAGAAAATCACCATATCAACTGTTCTAATTGGTTATGGTTTTATGGCCTCTTATCAGACTGTAGCATGGGCACCTTATTTTTCAAAATTTCTTCAGCAATGACAGGTTAGTGAGTAGGGCATGAGAGCCAGCTTATCAATAAGGGGGAAAGTTTTAGTTAAAAAGAAAATAAATGTTCTTCGATGTACCACGGTAAATCATACAGTGAATTCACCTTAATTTTTAACATTCTCAACAATAATAGAGTTTGGAGTGTCAGTTTACTAAGAAGGTGAGTTGTAGTTTCAAGTAAAATAAAAGTTCCTGGACGTCCTGTATACCACAGTAAATCATAAATTGAACTTTCAATAATAAAGTAGCCAGAAATTTAAGGGAAACACAACCGTGACATGATTCAAATACTAATGCTTTAAAACTTACCCTTAACATGTGTACCAATTCATCTTTAGATATTCCTATTCGATCTCTATCTGCCGAATCTACTACATATATTATTGCATCCGTGTTCCCATAGTAACATCGCCAGTAGGGCCTGGAAAAAGCAAGAATAACACATCAATGTAATATTACTTACACAAGCAGGCTGTATTGTATAGCCACACAGAAGCTTGTCAATGACACAAGAACAATAACCGTGTCTAAACAGGACCTAACCTATCCATTGCACAACACTAGCTCACCTAATACTGGTCTGTCCACCAAGATCCCACACTTGAAACTTTAAGTTCTTATATGTGACTTGTTCTACGTTAAAACCGATGGTGGGAATGGTCGTCACCACCTCGCCGACTTGAAGTTTATACAATATCGTCGTCTTCCCGGCACCGTCCAAGCCGAGGATCAAAATCCTCATTTCTCGCGCCCCTAGCAACCCTCTGAAGTAACTGAATAGACCACCTGCAAAATACCGACACAATAATCATGTTATCAAAGCGGTAAACTTGATTAAAATACATTTTTATGACAATTAAAAATCACTTACCCATTTTCTGATAAGCTTAGCCTATTTTAATGCATTAGTTGTAACGTCTAAGGAATGATTTTGTATTATGTGTGCGCATCAAATGTTTCCAATGTTTTTATTTTTATTATCTTTGCTTTCAAATTACTTATTCAATCACTTAAAACGATAAATACAGAACATTTTATCGTAAAACCCAGCAAATCATTTGACGTGTAAGCAAGCACTCAACGTCGGTTGCCAGCATAAGAAAATATTAACAGATTATAGATGACAATTCAAAAAGAAAAAGACAATAAACATTGAAAAAAATAGTCCAGAAACATAAAAATCAATAAATAGTGATTTACTATATGAATAATATATTTTGTATGAAATATTTATTATAAATTTTAATTACCTGTGCAAATTGTTTTTTTTTATCTCAACAATAATTACGCAGTAACACTTTATGTCAAACTTATTTTCACTTTACAAAAGGCAAATACTTTCATCCATACAGCCTCCTAAATACTTAAAAAATTAAAACGTTATCAGACTTTGAAAACAACTTGTTTTACACGCTATTATGTACTATCTCTTTTTGTAACATACAATGAACCAAAGAATTCACTCATATTTTAACCTTGCAGAAACACGTTAGCAAAATGCTGCACGTGAGCAACATTTGTATGGTATTTAGATGAAGGCATATTACCTCCGGTCCGATTAAAAATACAAATAAAAATTACGCATTATTGTTGTAATTCCAATCTATATTATACCACTAATATTTTTAATCCACGAATTTCCAATAGGTATTAACAAAAATAATTATGTTGCTGTATTTTGGACTGTCCACTCTATCATAATTGGAAGTAGGTAGGCTACCTACATATAAAATTATATATAATTTCGGTAGGTAGTTATCACACATTAAATATTCAAACAACCAGGACGTAGTCTTACGCAAAAAAGTATATACAATTGAGCACTTAGCTACCATAATTAGACATTTTATGATTTATTTGTAAAAAAAGTTGCATAGTTTAGAGTGGCCTTGCGCTGATACTATCTGACTCATAGATAAACTTAAATGAGGGTTTTCCAAGACGTTTAGTTTACTAGTTACTACCTCGGTATACCTAACAGAGATAACTACGAATCTACCTTCAGGTACAACTGTAATAGATTCCGCTTACGGTTACGCAGCCTCCCCGGTGTTAGGGCTGGTAAAAAATAAGATTCATCGAGTCAAAATTCTTTATTATTACAGTACATACACATCAAGTTACCCCAATCTGTCAAATTTACTTGATAGTTTTCAAATTTATTACAAAAGAATAAGGTTCATGTTCAATTGGAAAAAAAAGACAGTTTGGGATAGCTTGATGTGTTAGCTGGCGTCTGTACTTAGATACACTAACAAAATATTGACAACCATGTCGTACATGCTGATACTACTGAAATAAAACTCTAGGAATTAAGAGCACGTCCTATATAGCATCTGCAAGAGCGAGTGGAGTGAGCTCGATTTAACGCCACTTCACCCCGCCTCCACCATTCATATGGAAATAGGAGTTTCTTTGCTGACTCATTCAGAAATATTATGGAATTAAGAGAACCCAGGCTGCAGAAGCGAGCTCGAAAATTTGAGCACCCTGCCTCGGACCGGTTGCTATATCGGGGGAGGCTCAGGACTGTTGATAATAGTATTGAGGGGGACTGGGCACTCCCAGCCCATGTGGATACGGCGCGAGTTCGTCACAATGTAGTATTTTTCCTTTGACTTGAATGAGGATCATGTAGTGAGGAAAGTTTTGAGTATGAATGTGTAGGGTTAAAAGAGTACAGGGAATCCAAAGACACGATAGATGGATTAAGTGAAAAAATATAAGCCATATAATTTTTAAGATGACATGGCCTATACGGGTTATGACAAGTTCAATAGTAAGTACCTTACAACACATGTCAATCGACAAGTGTCTACAACGCGCTATCCACTACAACTCCCAGATAAGCTGACGTAACGCCGGCTGACGTAGCACGACGTCACGGCGCGCGGCGCGACCCCGCCTCCACTGACAGAGCTGCGCGCGCGCACGACGACACATTGGAAAGGTGACCAATCGGGCTCTAACTCTAGACACACCGACTACTTTGTATTATGATTGATCTCTTGTCCTAAAATCACAAAATATTTATGACAAGATGTAAGAACTGCGGTTGTGTGTTATGTGATAGGTTTTCCAATTAATTTTGTATTATGACCATTTCAGATAAGGTATTCGTGGTAAGGTTGAGGAAAATACACATCGGAAATTCTGGGAATTTGATTTCTGGCAGACTTTTTTTTTCTTTTTTTTGCTTATTTATATTTAATGCTGCTCTGTCGCTTGCTAGAATTGACAAAGTGGTGAGGTTAAGGTAACATATTCGAATATAAATGAAAGAAGTCTAATAAGTTAAACATAAAATAAACGGGTTTAAGCAGAAACTACAGAAAACCACTTTCTTTGTCTATGTTTCATACCTTTATATTTATTGTGAAACTTCTTAAACTGCAAGCATGAAATTCTGCTTCCTTTCTTACTTTCTTTTTTTTTAATGTTGCCCCACGGAATTTCTCCTGTGTCGTGGGTGCGTTCACACCATTTACACTCACATACACAAACAGTAACCCGTACAACAACCCGCAACAACTACCTGCAGGCCATACAAATATATGTTCCGTGCGGGAATCGAACCCACGACATGCAGCGTAGCAGCCAATCGCTCAGCCACTGCGCCAACCATGTCGTAACACCAGAGTAAGTGATAAAACTCTCAGCCCCTTAGATATCATTAAATTGAAGTTATGACAATTTTAAAACCCAATTAATGTATATAATCGTGTAATAGTGTAATCTGAAGATTATACGGGTTGTCACTTTATACCACATTTATTAATAAGAGGTTCAAATATTTTGTCTTACGCACTCGACAACCATTTATTTTGTAACCTACGAATCGTGCAGCTATATGACTACGCCAGGAATCCACAAAACAGACGACATGTGGACAATATCAACATTTTATAACAACATCCCACGTGCAAACCGCTACTAGGAATAGACTATCCCATCTCCCAAGTCCATCCCATAGTTGGTGTGGCCACTCCGGGAGAAGTGATAGCCAGATAGACTATCAGCTTTTCCTGGAGAATCTACCTGTGAAGAATAACGGTTGAAAACAATCTTGATCCAACTTTGTTCTTTTAAGGTAGATTTATATGAAGAAATAAAATAAATAATCACAGGGTGTCGAAAAGTTCATCCGCATCGCTGTCAAAGGGAAAAGTGCCCGGAAGGCTGGCAATGCGGAACGTTGAATGGCAATGCTGATTCTTTGGCCAAAAAAAAGGGCCAGCCCTCTGGTCACGTGAAGAGTCGACCATACGCTTAGCGATTTCTCGAAAAACTAAATGGGCAAATGTCTAGTTTTAATCATGACTGTGTATATTATGACTTATTACCAACCTCTTACTTAGGTATCTTAGTCTATTTTTCAAACAGGAAAATATTTGTAAGTAAAAAATGGGGAAATATTAACCTAATTTTGAAACAAGTCTATTGCGCATTTAAAATGACCTACAAACCCTTGCGTACCAGATTCTAGTTCAACAAACCATGTAAATCTGACTTAAAAGGCACACGTGTCATGGCGGACATTTATGGAGATTTTATGATGATGCCGGCTTCCGATAGAACATTCCACGCGAAGAAAACAGAAACAATAAAATTGGATCACAGTCAAACATTTTAATGGCTGGAATTGTTTTTCCACATAAAGAGAAAGAAAGAAAGCTTCACTTTTATTTTGTGCCTCACCTCTGAGGCAAAATATACAAATGTTACACATGTATAAGTTATTGTCTTGTTTCAATACGCACGTCCTCAAGTGCATATTGAAACAAGACAAGAACTTAACACAAGGAAAATTCTAATGTTAGTTTAAGTAAATATTTCGCTTAAATTATGTTAGTGGAGACAAAACACAAACTAAAATAATAATAAAAAGTATTTATTTCCCAAAAAACATAGCACTTTAAAAGTGATAACACAGAAAATTTTCGCCAGTTGCACGTCATGATTTTGGCGATAGGGATACCACTCTGCATGATGCCGTGCCTTGAGCTCCCCACAGCACTGGTTTTCAGTACTCCTCTAAATACTGTGACGTACCTACAGAAATCAAGTGGATTGTAAAGTAGATTGAGAAAAATAGATTTAAACAAATAGGTACTTAAAGTAAAAGTAAATGAATAACATCATGCAGTGAAGCAATTAACACGGAATTATACACATGTTTTGACTATTTATTAGCTCCACATCCCAATGTACACTATATCTGCCAAACATCTGGTACAGTCGCAAACGTAAACATTCTGCATTGTTTTGTACAACCAGCGCTGACTCAGGGCGCTAATTTAGTAAAGATTCGTTATTAATAACGCGAATACTTGTGGATTATTTTAACATAAACCGATGATGATGAACGGTCTAAATATTGAATTATTGAATACTAGTTGTAACCGCGACTCTGCTCGGAAATTTAATAAAATCATCGAAGCAAGCTTGGTATGGTTTAACAGGTCTAGCGAGGCGTCAAATTTCGTAAGAGGGAAGCCTACAAAACTCTTATCAGCTGTCGTTGTTTTACTGTTATACTTAGTGTATTATAAATATAAAGTATTTAATAGTTCTGCCTATATTATTTGCCATTATTAGACATAACTGCCATTTTTAACGACAGTAGAGTTGCTCTTCAAAACCTAAGGGAAGCCGGTAGGTATCTAGTTGTTTAAATACTTCGCCACTGATTCCACCTGGCGGCGGCATCCTGGTAGTGGATGAGTTCTAGTTCGGACTATGTTAGGCTTTGACTGGGTACATACAGGTAAGTTCTCGAAGTTTCTTTGCCAGTGACTGCCATTTCTGTGGTACATAAAATGAGTTGATGTATTACAAAAGTATTGTAAACCAATAAATCTTCAAAGCTGGTTTTGCGTGAAGACAGACAACCAGAAGACCAAACCTTATTCTTTTACTGAAATGGTTTCGTTTGAATAACAGTTAATGTACAGACATAATCCCATTAGAATTTTAATAAAGGAGGATAGATTTAGATGGTTCATCATGCCAGGGTATTTATAATGCGAGTGAATCACGTTCATTAAGATCATGGCGTATAGGTAATGTTTTTAAAAAGAGCTCACGTGAGTGAGGAATTTTGGCTAGACTACAATGGGTTACATTATGTTTGTATGTTGATAAAATCTCGCCTGATCGTAAGCGATGATGTGGTCGACAATGGTGCATCGTGGCCTTCAAGTAACCTCGTACACGCTGGAGACTTAAATACCTCCAAGTGGACCTATCAGGACGAGCAGACTCCACAAAGGAGGGCGGGCGAGAGAATCGCGGCGGTAATATCACCGTGCCATCAAACTCAATAAAATTTCAAGAGCAAATCTCCATACCGTAATGGATACTTATTGTCGCTTATAACAAAGGTGCCAGAATTCGATTTGTGTTTAACGAAATCTATATACGAGTACTATATATTTAATGTTATAAATGGGAAAGCGTGTGTGTCTGTTTGTCCGTCTCTCATAACAAAACGGAGCGACGAATTGACGTGATTTTTTAAGTGGAGATAGTTAAAGGGATGGAGAGTGATACAGGCTATGTCTCTTTCTAACCCCCCACTTCCTAACGGGAGCGAAGCCGCGCAAAAGCTTGAAATTTTAAAATGTAAATTTGTGTATCTATGGAGCTGCTTGTCATTTTTCTCCATGAGAACTAATCTTCGAATGTATACGTTGACAATCTGACATGCCTAATTGAAATAAATCCGTCATATTCTCTTTCTGAGTTTTTATTCATAGCACCCTCTCTCTACTCATAATAGTCATAGGAACTTTCAAGACAGGAAATAGTTTGTTTGTTACGCTTTCACGTCTTGACTATATTCAACCGATCATCTTAAAATTTTGCATATCTACACTCAGTCAGGACTTCAGGAGTATAGAAAAGGTCTTTTTAACTGGTTGAAAACCTTTTTATGAAGACAAAGTATCGTTCCCGAGGGATAGACCAAATCTACATAACGCGAACGAAGCCGCGTGAATTAGCTAGTAATCTATATCTAGACTTAAGTATACATAATATAATAATTCCTTCTTTGACTGTAACAGGTTCGTCCGTAGAGCCACCAGTTTTTATTCCAACAAGACGGATGCAGATGCGGACCACAGCTAATTATTACAAGCAGAGCGAGGGCACGACGAATCGACGCTATGCTGTTATCTTCGACAGATCTGCAGCCACAGAGCATGAGCAAATGGAGACACCGCGACACAATGTACGAGTGAACAGTGTCTATGTGTAGGATTCAGAAACCTGTATATAAAATAAGATGAGTAAGGTATTTATCAGTGGCAATGGTTTGTTAGAGGGAAGCCGAAGATTAAAAAACTTATTAATAGGCAATCTAACCAGTTTTTGTTACTTGAATGTTGAGGATATGGTGCAAAGCTACAACCATAAACCTTCAGAGTAACTATTATTCGTAAATAATAGACACTATTAACTATGCCATTTTGCAATGGCGCATGGCGGTAGAGTTGGACTTACGAATCCCCTAAGGGAAGCGGGTTGGTTTCTATTTGATTACAATTATTTCAACAATTTATTCAACATTTAAAAGTTGTGCTAGGAGAAACCTTGCGAAATTGAGCCAGAGAGTTCGAAAAAATGTCTGTCGAGAATGTGTATCGAGTTGTATCGACACTTCGCCATTGGTATTTATTACATATACTTATTAATGTTTAGTGTTGTAATGGAAGCTATCTTAGCGGAAGTGGAGGTGGAAGTGCAGAGCTTGAGGTCCGGGAAGAGGAGGCAAGGGGGTAGTGGTGGAGAAAAAAATTAAAATAAAACTTAATAACACTTCTAAAAATTAAAAACATAACTGCTTTTCCATCGCACACTTATGCAATGATAAGATGAAAAGAAACCTCTGTGTCTACTCCGCTTACAAATAACGGAAGCGGAGGTATAATTTCTAACAGAAGTTCCGCAATTGCGGAGAGGGATTCGAGTTTCCATTACAACCTTATTACCTATAAAATCGAAATCGTTTATTAATAGATAGTTTACTTACTCTTTCAGTGAAGCTAGAAATAACCTCTGCTTTTCTCCTCCAAATGTTTGTCCTTAATACTTAAGCTGCTCAAATGTAGAAAAGGAAATAAGTGATCTTGCTTGATGCTGCTCTACGAAGATTCAGAGAAAATGTTTTTTTGCAGGGTAAGAGAAATAACGCTACTGAACACTCCATTTTGTAGCCACTCCGTGTCTGCAAGTCATTTGGGGCTTTCCGCGGACATTGTGTTTTTATTGACGCAAGTAGTTAGTTAAATAATAGGTACTGTTATCTATGCTAATCTGTTCCCGTGTAGGTACAATTCTATTAAATAAGGATTTTCTAAGCATGGGTTTTGAGTTCTGTGGTCCTAAGGTTAGACTGGATGTCGACCTTAACTTAGTTGGAAAAAGGCTGGGCGGACGATGATGATGACAAAGTAATACCTAAGATGGTAATACCTAGAATAAAATCATAATCACACGTAAATGTAATGCTTAAATAATATATTATTGCACTATGCGTTTAGACATCATATTTAGGTGTCGTCGGTTTGTATACAATACCAAGCCTCGTGTCGAAATGTGTCATCTTCTATCAAAATTTAATAAGTTCGACAAAGAAACTCAACGTGTTTCTAAACATGAGCCAGGTGCGTGCATTGTTACCTTTGTGTTAGTAATATTAGGTGTGCCTACGTGTAGCTGTTTCATGTAAAGTTTGTTAGTCATGTGATTTTTTTCTTGCTATGGTGCCCACACACCTTCGCAAGGTCGGGCTATGACGACACTGTTTAGTGACGCGAAACCCTAATATGATTTACGAGGTGAACTTAATTATCTCATACAAATTACAAGTTGTGGCTCCACGACACGACAAATTGTGGCTTTTTTTTTATTTTTTTATTTTTTTATTTGTTGTTACATCCGTACTACAAATATTTTACTCCTGCCAAACTGTAAAACAGTTTGTTGGCAGATGTAGCTCCCATATACAATTTTAATATTGATGTAAATATTTGTTAGTTAGTATGACATAAATTTAAATTTAAACAACAACAAACAATCATAACCGGACCTACACATCTCCAGTCATGAAGTTTTGACAAAAGGTGCTAAAAAGAAACTTCCCCATTTTGTTTTTAAAAGATACTTTCGTGGTACAGCTATTTTCTAAATCGGAAGGTATGTCGTTAAAAATTGTTGGCACTAAGCATTTTCTACATCTTTGCCCATAATAATTAGTACAAGTGGGTACCACAAATCTTCTGATACATTTATTCCTTTTAGGTCTTATGCACGTATGTGGTGGAATCATTTGAAAATGGCCTTCCTACTGTAAAAACTCGTGTTATTCGTGGACCTCTACCCAACCCTTTGAGGAATACAGAAGTGATGTTATGTTTATGATAAGTTAAATCATCAGAAGAACATGGAATTCGCTTAGTGAAGTGGATAAAATAAATATGTATTTGAATCCTTTTATATTCGATATTGCACTTACCACAGTTGGTCTTTGCAAGACCCAAAGGTTGTCTGGCAGAAAATAGTCAACCTCTGTATATTAGTATGATAGTAAGTATTACAGAATTCTATCTGCGTAGTAGCTTGCAATGAATTTAACTGAACCATCAAGGAATCAGGCACAGTCTGCAACATTCAAATTTCCTCGACGGAGAAATCTGCATTAGCAAGCGGGGGAAATTAATTTCCCAAGCTTTAGGAAAATCAAGCTTGCGGCTATCAGCTATCTACGTCATCATTCAGGCTGTGTGTGCATAAAACCCAGCGTTTCCCGTTCCCGACGCACCAAAACGACTTCTTTGGAAGTGCCACTTGTATGTGAGTGACGTATTGCATGCATTTCTTAGTATTAACCTTTAAGTATTTATTTGTGGCATGTGAGGATTAATGAAACCTGCTCAACATACCTAGCGTACAGTGTACAGTCACGAGCAGAAATATGTACAGCCAGTCAACCAACCCACAAAGTTTTCGTGGGGAGAATGTTTAAGACGGTAAAGTCAGACAGTGTAAATGTTCGTAGGAGCCTATCTACAACATTTAAAGGCCGACCTCTTTTCGACATCTTAACGATATTCGGTTCGACCTCATTATAATAAATTAGGTTCAAAAATTGTCTGCTAAAAATGCTTTTATATTGGACCGGAAAAGATTGACCTACTCTAACAGACAACATAATTGTGTGGTAAACTGGAAGGGAAGCCTTTGTCATTATAAAAAATACAAATACGTACCTACTATATTCATAAGGTTTTCTCAAGATTTAAGGTACTTTTAGTCCAATAATAAAAATGTAATGATGTTCCTGACCATAGTTTATTGACCAGACTAGCTATGTTATATGATTGGATACAATTTTGTTGGTTGCGACTGTACATTGCGAAGGCGACTGGGTATTACCCAGAATATCCGGGTGAGGTCGCCGGAGCATGTCCAGCTAATCATTTTGCAGCTCATTAACTGCCACTACATAATTATTACTACAGCGAATTAATTATATTGTTTAAAGTCTGTTGTTGTGCGTACGTGTGCGTTTCATTATACGCTTCGTCTGTAATAAAGTTACGCAGAAAATATAATTTTGTTTGTTCTTGGAAGTTCTAGTTCCGGCTTCTCTGCTCTAGTTTTTGAGTAACTGTTTTAGCTGAATTTTGTTAATTTAAACAAGTTGAGAGAACTATTATGAAACCAGTTTTGAGCAAGCATTGCCTGTTAGTTTATATAGGGTCAATAAGCTGCTGTTTCATACATTTTCATCGAGTAAATATTGTACATTCTATCAAGAAAGTACCGGGAATCGATCAAAGAAACGGTATTCTTATTTGTTACTCACGCCGAGTTTAAGCATCACGTTTTGTCAGTTCATCTTAAGTATGCTGCAATTTTTATATTAATAGTAATTATTAATTTCTTTAAAACGATACAACTATGGATACATGAAGAAATTAAGTAAAATAAATAATCACAGGGCATCGAAAAAATGATTCACATGACTGTCAACGGGAACAGTGCCCGGAAGGCTTTTAGCATTGCCACGTTGAATGGCAATGCTGATTCTTTGGCCAAATAAAAGGCCAGCCCTCTGGTCACGTGAATAGTCCACCAAACGCTTAACGATTTCTCGAAAAACTAAATGGGCACACGTACCCCACCATTTTTATAATGGAAACAATATCAAACAAAGAATCTGTCTTCAATTTTATATTCCATATGGAATTTCATGCGCATCGTAAATTCTTTATACTACTATGTTTTACTAGTAATTACTTTAACTCCGTGTGTGATTTTGGTCTATATTCTTCAGTTAAGTATCTTGTTTGAGCTCACATGACTATGAGATTAATTTTTAAAATCTTATGCCAATATGCGATTATGTTGGATGAAACACAAATTTCGATCTCTAGTTACTAAGGCCCGCGCTTTGAAAATCTCTTTCAATAAGTGCTTATATTGATATTTATAACCGACTTCAAAAAGTAGGAGGTTATGCATCCGGTGATGTTTTTATCATGTATACACATTAGTTATTCTTTAGAAGTTGGTTGTTTTTTTAAAGAAATGTATTAGGTATCTTTTTTTACCAACTTAAATCAATCAGTCAGTCAATCAAATTTAGCTATTAGGTACCTACTCTACTTATAGGTAGACGATAAGGGTCTAGCGAAGAGATTCTATCGATATAAAAATCACTGGTAAATACTGGAAATTTCAGCGGTCAATATAATAGATTAAAAAAACCCTGTGATAAAGATCATTTTTAAATTATACGTTATCAATGTGGACAAAATAATATTGGTGGGTATTTCTTAGAACCTTCTTAAGTTATTCTGTTATTTTAAGTACAGCGTTAAAGTTGTACGAAAACCCATAAATATTTTTCGCATTAATCATGTTTTTTAACTGATACATATTATGTTCATACATATGACCAGATGTATATGAGAGTGAGCGAAGCGGAAGCAGTATGTAAGGATCGTAGCGGGTGGCGTTCTGTGGTTTCTGCCTTCCCCCATGGGAAAAAGGCGTGAGCTTATAATAAATAAATAAATAATAAATAAAATAAATAAATAAATAAATAAATATTGCTGGACAATCCACACAGCATCATCTAGCCCCAAGGTAAGCAGAGCTTGTGTTATGGGTACTAGATGACTGATATACTTAATACAATACATTACATAGATAGATATTTTTATTATACTAGCTGTCCCAGCGAACTTCGTCCCGCCTCAAAAGTTGAGTTACACTGCCATCTGTTAGAAATATATGGAACTTATTAGAGGAAAACGTTTAATTTGCAATTAAAAAAATATTAAGGTCAAAAATCGAAATAAAAACTATCCTATCTCTCAAGTTGGATCGAACTGCACATGGTGTGCGAATTTTATTATAATCGGTTAAGTGGTTTAGGAGTTCATTGAGGACAAACATTGTGACACGAGATTTTTATATATTAAGATATAGGAAATACCCAGAACACCCGGAACAAATATTTGTAGATCGTACAAACATTTGTCCCAAGGCGGGAATCGAACCCGCAACCTCTTGCGTCGCAGGCGGACCTTCGCCCGCCGCGCCACATCGGTCGTCAAATATATAATAATAATGCTGGACTATCCTCACAGAATCATCTAGCCGCAAGCTAAGCAGAGCTTGTGTATGGGGTACTTGATGACTGATATACTTAATACAATACATTACATAGATAGATATTTTTGTAATACATTGCAAATACCTATAAAAAATATTTGTAGATCGTACAATGATTTGTCTCAAGGCGGGAATCGAACCCGCAACCTCCTACATCGCAGGCGGACATTCGCCCGCCGCGCCACATACACTCGAGAGCAATGAATCCGGGTCACTTAAAGAATGTTAAAAATCTCGGAAACTAAAAATGATAGGTTAATGCAATAAATTGTATTTAATAGACAATGTAATACTCCTTAAATGAAAGTAAAAAAAATATGAGTCACCATACATTTTATTAACACAAAATTACATAAAGAAAAAAACTGCTGATCTCTCCTTAAAACAAAAATAGGAAACATGAAATTTTTGAACTTTATTACGATTTTCTTGAATTTTAATACTTCGTATTGCCTCCTCGTGCTTCCATTACTGCGTTTACGCGGTTTGGCATGCTGTACACCAAGTTCCTTATACGATTTTGGGGAATATTCTCCCATTCCTCTGTGAGAGCAATTTTGAGCTCACGAAGCGTGATTGGGGGAGGGTTTCGTTGTTTTACGCATCTGCCTAGCTCGTCCCAAGCATGCTCGATCGGGTTGATATCCGGGCTGCGCGCTGGCCACTCCATACGAGTAATGTTCATCTCTTGAAGGTAGTCATTCACAATCCTACCTGTATGAGGTCGGGCATTGTCATGCATAAATATAGCATCCTCACCTAAATTGACCATAAATGGACCAACGCGATCATTGAGGATTTCTTCCACATATCTTACGCTAGTTAAATAGCCGTTTTCTATGATCACCAGCTCTGTGCGACTTTCAGAAGATATTCCGGCCCACACAAGTACAGACCCACCACCGTAGGCTACTTTTTCTTCGATGCATGCTTGCTTGAATCTTTCCCCTGGTCTTCGATACACTCTGTGTCTTCCATCGTGCTTGTAGAGCATAAATTTTGATTCGTCGGAGAACATAACTTTTGACCAATCTTCAATACTCCAATTTACGTGGCTCTGGGCATATCTTAGTCTTGAAATACGATGCCCACGCTCCAGTTTAGGGCCGTTTGCAGGTCTAAGGGGTTTTAAGTTAGATTCAGCAAGCCGACGTCTTACTGTCCATGCACTTGGGTTACTTCCTCCGAGGCGTCGAAACTGATTTGTGAGTTCAGTTCCTGTGAGAAAGCGATTTCGAAGCATGGTGTTCACCAAGTATCGGTCTTCTCGTGCTGTGGTACACCTGGTTCTGCCCGTTCCTGGTCTGCGTAGGTTAGAACCAGTTTCTTCGTAACGTCGGAGAACTCTTTGTACTGTTGACAGCGACACACCGACAGTCCTGGCTGTATCGCGCTGACTCCGGCCGGTTTCCAGCATTGTAAGTATTCTGGTGCATTCTTCAGGCGTAAGCGACATAATTTCAGCTTGAATAATGAATATAGAGCACTATCAACATGGTTTATGTACCCACATAAATGACAGATTACAAACAAAAGCAAAACCAAATGCTGTAATTTCGTAGTTCCATCTTCGAAAGTGGCCCTTTTTCAAATTTGATTTTTTTATGATATAACTTTACAATAACTAAGAAGTTTTAATACCTTCATTTAAGGAGTATTACATTGTCTATTAAATACAATTTATTGCATTAACCTAGCATTTTTAGTTTCCGAGATTTTTAGGATTCTTTAAGTGACCCGGATTCATTGCTCTCGAGTGTAGGTCGTCAGTACATGTTATGTATGTATGTTGAACCGAAACTTATAATGAAGATGGCATTCCGATTGCAACATAGACTGGGAGGCTGACTCACTAGAGATGAGATCTTTCGGAGCATTCACCTGGAACTTTTTAATATTCAGTGACCAAGGTAAGTAGATGACACAGTCTATGACCAAATGTGACGAAACTTCGTATTTCGTCGGCAAGGTCAAGTGGCGAATAAGTGATAATCAGCCTTCTCTGCTGGGGTTCCCTCCAAATATTATTATAATGAGGTTCTTGACCTGATAATGTTACTTACATCATTTTTAATAATACCTACGGAAAAGTTTTATTATAGTTAATAAAAATTGAGGAAAACTTGCCTGTTTACATAACGACTGTTTCTACAAAAAAAATTCTCATAACATCAAGCTTGTTTTTACCTCAGGGTCAGGCAGAGATGTACCATTATAGTACACCCGCAGTTCGGGAAAGGAAGCTGAAGGAGCGGATAGGAAGCCTGCCTAACCATCAACCGGGCACAAATCTGGACGCTGGTCTGCTACTGAGAAATCACAGATGGCGAATCACAATAACACTTGACCGGCCTGCGAAACAAACCCAGGACCTCATGGTTAGCAGTAACGCTTGTATACTGCTTGCAAGCGACCGCCAAAGCTGTCTCAGTTATACTCACGGACCAATTTAGAGTAACTGATTTTTCTTAGATCTTTAGGTCTTATATATTCTTTAATTTTTTTATTGTGCATGGAACCCTCGGAGTGTCCGCCAGACTCGCACGTACATAAACGGTATTTTTTTATCACCAATCTCAAACAATTTGGGAAATTCCTGTAATAAGCGATTTTTCTAGTAAAACCAGTTATATCTTAATCCGGATGCCGTTTTGTAATTAAACAAAATGAAAATATTTGATTTAAGATAAAATAACTCGCCTAATATTACTTATTACTTTAAAATAGGCACCTAAGTAATGGATTCTCCAACGGGCAACAGTGCAAAGTCTGCTAAGAATATTTAAGTACATGTATTCATGTAACCTTTCGGAAGGGGCAACTGGAACATATTTTATGAATAGGTACTAACTTGTGTAGACGTTCAAAAGTGAGTTTTTCAACAAGTAAGGTCTATAGTCACTAGGACACAGATGGCGGCGCAACCAGTCGCTCTACCAACAAAACTTATGCAACTCTATGGAGGGTACCTCACCTGGTATCCAATTGATTGCGCAACTAACCATACAATTTTTGCCAGCTCCACCACGGTTGCCCCACCATGGTCTCCTAGTGAGATACAGGCCTTATGGTGGAGATTTTCAATTGAATGTATAGCTGTGTTAATGGCCAAACTCAATGTGTTAATGGCCTCAATGGTTAATAAATTATTTGACTTTTGCTTTATGTTATTTTCATCGTTAGCTTAAAATAAGTAATAGACGGATGACCAAGATAGATTAGGTAGAGTTGTGGGTTAATTAAACCAGTACACGCTAGAGTGGACAGTTAGTTACTTAATCGATAAAATCGTGAAGTTAAGTATTAAACAATAAATTAACAAACTGCAATTAATTTGTAGAAGCCTAGTAAAACGTCGGTCGTGCACTTACGTTACCACCAGTTACGTTTAAGTCCCACGTAATAGGATGGAGACTTTGCCATCGACCGGGCGCAAATCCACACTCTGGGCTGCTACTGTGCAATTCTGGATGGAAACTATTCCGGACTCGGTAATCAAACCCACAATCTCGTGCGTTGAGCATGAGGTCCGGGAAAAGCTTGCGACCACTACACCAAATAGGCAATTTAGAAGAAAAAACTTGTGGTACATCACCCAACAGACATACCTGAACCTTATATTAACCAACAGATAAATGATAACTTGAGGAAACTTCCATGTCAGAGTTCATACATTGCACCATTTTATATAACAATGAGTCACGGTCAATGTTTTCAATAAGTGTGTTAAAATGTACATATGTAAATCAATTAATTTACATTCCTTCGATGTCGTGGGAGAAAAATGCTCTAAACATTAAATATACTGTAAGATTGCACACGGCTCCGCTCGTGGGATTAGGAAGTGGTAGGACATAATATGTACACACGTTATGTTTCTAAATGTTATTTGTCAGTCTGTTTTGATTCTAATTTTGTCATGTTATTTACTGAGTGTCTGACTTCTGAATGTCACTT
The DNA here is from genome assembly GCA_905147745.2 of Phlogophora meticulosa. NCBI lineage: Eukaryota > Metazoa > Arthropoda > Insecta > Lepidoptera > Noctuidae > Phlogophora > Phlogophora meticulosa. The sequence continues at coordinate 729,381 of LR990521.1, forward strand.
TGAAACTGTTACAAACAAAACAACATCACAAATATCCACATGCTATTAAATTGACATAACATCATGCTATTATTTTCCGATGGGTTGGGCAAAGGTGTATCTATAGAACACTCGTCTTTTGCCAGTTATGTTCAAGGGGGCGATCCCATTGCCATCCACAAGGCATAAATCCAGACTCCGGGCTACTAAGCAGCTGCTGCTACTAAGGAAATCTAGATGGAAAACCCCAAAAACTTTTTGCCCAGCCCGAAAATGTAACCTAGGACCTGAACGGCAGCGTTTTTTCTTTTTTTTTATATTTCCCAAACTAAGAATTTCACCTGATTCGTGGATGCCTTTTACCAACATTTAAACTCAAATAGGCAGACCTGGAACAATAATTACCGGTAGGCCATACAAATATTTGTACCGTACGGGAATCGAACCCACGATACGCAGCCGCTCAGCCACTGCTCCAACGGTGCCGTCAGTAGTTATTGTATTGTTTCCATATTTTAAAACGAACAATAATTTACGAGTTTTGCAAATAATGTTCCCAATACAGATAAGATTTATTTAAAGATCAACAAATTAAAAAGTAGCACTTTGCACTTTGTATTGTAGGCAACATGATACACACCTGTAATTAAATCTAATCTCAGCGTGTGAGTGACCCATTCATGTAGATACCTCAAACGGTATTAAGTAACTAGCTTTGAGAATTTTCCTTGAGTTTTTGTGACTTGAAATGATACATAGTATTATTAGCCTACGTAGTTTCCTCTGTTAGGACATAGAGCTCCTCGCTGTGAGGGCTATAATACCCTTAATCCACCACGGGGAACCAAAACCCCTGGATGGGTTCTGGGATGTTATCCGCACCGTTTAGTAAATTATACAATTTTAAGGGCCCTGGGTGCGAATCCACGACCTATAACTTGGAAGTCGAAGCCGAACTTTTTTCTTTTTCTTTTCTTTTTTTTAAAACGTTGCCCCACACTAGGAATTTCTCCTGTATCGTGGGTGCGTTTACAAACATTTAAACTCACATACACAAACAGCCAGACCCGGAACAACTACCTGTAGGCCATACAAATATTTGTTCCGTGTGGGGATCGAACCCACAACACGCGGCGCAGCAGCCGATGGCTCAACCACCGCGCCAACCGTGTCGTCTGGAACTGGAAACTCAACTGGAACAACTGTCAACTGGAAGACTACTGCTTGCACTGCGCATTGCTGGCCATGAATTAATGAAATGGTCATTTGTTTTTTCTTATTTTACAATTACCTCCTAAACCGTTAGATCAAATTAAATACAGTACTGCTTCATTAAACCTTCATGATCCCGATGCTATTTATTTTCATATGAATATTTATTATAAATGTATCTACCTAAAATTACGCCTATACAAACATTACACGCCTTTAAATTATTATAAAACTTAAAAGCCATAAAAACTGTTATCGTGTTTCAAATATAAATATTTTACATTATGATTTTGTAATGAAATGCGACTAGCAAAAGGTAATTTATATGCAGACAGGCAGAGCATAGTGGAAACGCCGCGATGACGCTATAGAAAGACACACTTCTCTCTCACTCTCTCACTCTTAATCTTAATGGAAAAAATCTTCAGACGAATCGTCAGGTACTCGCAACAGGCACAAAACAAAGGGGCACAACGTAAGCGAAACAAAGGGAGTAAGGATCCTAGCTGGTGGGGTTCTGTAGTATCTGCCTACCCCCATGGGAAAAGGCCGTTAGTTTATGTAAGTCAGTAAATACCAGTTAATTTACGCATAAATTGTGTTGATACGAGTACTAAATATCAAATGATTCGGTCAGTGCAAGCCAATAAAGCAGTAAATCGGCTCATTACAATACTAAAAACAATTTTATTACCCTATAAAACGTATCGTATCTTCAGCGATAGTGTAGCTTTCTATCAGTCTAAGTAGTATTGTCGTAATCGGATCACTTTTAGAGATAAGTTTTTACAAACGTATAAACAAACAAACAATTTTTCCTCTTGGCAATTTTAGCTTACATCACAAACTCAGCAAATATTCCAAAAACACAATAGGTACCTACTGTTGCCTGTTGCCAGGCCAGTTATCTCTATTCGCAGTAGTTTGTTAGGTACATACTAACTCAATGAAATAATAATTTTCCGGTCACAAGTATATTGGAGGTCATTTATTAATTTATTAAAACTTTATGCTCAAGTAAAAAATACCCGCGCAAAGGCAGACTTAATGCTTTAGGCATTTTCAACCAGTCTACTTTAGGGTGATGAAGAGACTGAACATGGTATGTGCAACGAGGTAAAAAAAGACTTGCAAGTAAAGATACAGGTGCACACAGGTTATAATTGTTATATTATCCTGTCTATGTCTCGACGATAGTTTCATCCTTGAGCTTCTTGGACCACTGACTGTCAGACAGCCGAGTTTCAGTCACCAATTCACCATGTCTACCGAGACGAGGAACAGTTACCACGTGTTTCATGCTAGGTCAAATATCACTGTTATAGTTTAGGTAGATAAACTACAAAATTATTTTATTATCAGGTCTAACAGACGTAGCGAAAGCATTCCAATCAATGGCTATGCTTAGGCGTTAGCATTGTTTCGAAAAGAAAATAAATAAAACTAAGATGCCTATTGAAAACTATCTTCTGACCCCACATTGTGCAACATACAATCAATAAAGTTTATATTTTTATATTGGATTCAAAGACAGTCAAACATGAGAGAAAACCGTAAGAAGTTATATTTTTTTATAGATTTTCTGAAATTTCTACCGCACATTAATGTAAACCAAAGAAGACAGTCTATTAGCTAAAGCTATATTTATTATATTCTTATTATCTTCAGACATCATTCCTTAACAGTCGTAATATACTTAGGTACTAAAGATTTCCTCAACAACTGGAACCAGGGAAATAACTTTATCTAAAAGATTTCCTCATGTGGGTCATGGCCGCGTGAATCAGTGACCCACATGCCTAAGAAAGATCTATTTCAAGCCCGACGTGTGCCCACAAATATTTGGAAAATGTTAACGTTTAAGAAATATTCATGGATTTATGTACATTCCTCGTTTGATTTAGTAAAATACTTATTAATAAAGAAATGCTGTGTAAACTAACCAGTCATGTGTAACATGCCTCTACTGCTTACATTCCTAATCATTACCGGCCCACGTAATTGTTTTAGGGTGTTGTTTTCTTCCTGCGTTATTTTAAAGTGACTGGAAAATTACTGCCACATTATTTAAAATTTAGTGTGCGTCTCCACTAGGAATGAGCGAGGACCATGACACCATCGCTCTTTTCACCAAAGCTGTAAGTGGAAGCTGAATAGTGCGTGTATGGGCAGCGCGAGTGAACGGTGTCTTGTACATACACATCCCTCGCACACGATTTATTCGTGCACGAAAGACCCTGCATTTTATTTCTCAGAGGTGTTGTCGAATTTATACAATCAAAAGGCTCGATAAAGGCCCCGCACAAAATGTTTTGAAAAAGCCGTTCGGCCAATTTTCCTAGGGGCCTTTCTCGAACCAATTGTTCTGTATACGTAAGACCTTGCCTTTGCTAAGTCTTTTCTACCAGAGCTGCGACATGTGAGGTTGGAAAATGAACTGATCCTATGCCATATAGTACACATTCCACGCTACGCCATCTCGAAGACCCCTGGTGGAAACACACCTTAATTATTGAAACATCTTCTAGGAATGTGTTTTTCATAGTTGTTTATTTTGAGTCAAGAGCTGTCTAATAAATAGTAATGAGGGACTTCAAAGTGTAGTTAGCTGCCATGTGAAAACTGTCCTGCTGTGAAACTACGCAGTTATCACTTGTTAAAGCGACATATCCAGTTAAATCTGATGCAAGCGTAAATGAATAAATTTAAGGTAAATTAAAAGAGAAGGGGACCGAATATTGAACCCTGCGGGACTCTGATTTCTGTGCTTGCCTGCGCGTGTAGCTTTTGATTTTACGAGCATATACTACAGCAATTTAAATTTATACTGAAGACATGTGATGTCTACACATCTTTTATTATGTTTTAGATATAAGCAATACGAAATAATCAGGTAAGGGGACATAAAGCTAATCAGGTTTCATCATTAGGTTTATTGATAACGACATTGTTCGCATATTTCACAAATAACTAACAGATGCGTACATTACATATTAGGTATCAAAGATAACGTATCGGTCATTGGTATTTCGAAAATGTTGGCGATTTCCTATCACTTACTGAAAGCGTGATTATTATTAATTGACACCTCATCACATCATTACACTAAACTTAATTATAGGTAGGTATTATTCGGTAGTTGACTTACTTAGATAACATGACATCACGCCCCTAACGGGTAGGCAGTATTGGTGGACAAGTATTGGCTTGTCACCCAAATATTTCAGAAAATGTCGAATCATGCACTTTGGGCGCCATGTGTAGAATTATGTTCTGCATATTAATGGTTGACTTATGTAAATTTTTGCATCCAGTTTTTGGAATCAAGACACCATGACTTGCAAACAGAACCTAATGTCATACCGTGCATATCATTTGGTGGGTGACCGTCAAGATGACACACAGGCTTCCGGATTGTTACTTCAGTTTCAGTAAAGACGTATCACCGTTTAATCCGATTGCCTACATGAGACGTTAGTTTGTAATCTAAACGTTAGAGTGGGTAAAAACCGTTACTGGTAATCGTAAATTTCACAACAGATAGGATAGACAAGACCAGAGTATAACATTTAAGTTGTTTAAGTAACTACATGATTCTTTAGAGGGTTTTCATGGCGAAAACATAAAATAATAAAATTGCCTCAATAGAAAATCACCACGAACTTCCCTCTTATTTCAAGGAGTTAAATAAATAAATAAATAATGCTGGACAAACCACACAGCATCATCTAGCCCCAAGCTAAGCAGAGCTTGTGTTATGGGTACTAGATGACTGATATACTTAATACAATACATTACATAGATAGATATTTTTATTATACGTAGCAAATACCCAGAACACCCGGAACAAATATTTGTAGATCGTACAAACATTTGTCCCAAGGCGGGAATCGAACCCGCAACCTCCTGCGTCGCAGGCGGACACTCGCCCGCAGCGCCACATCGGTCGTCAAAGTTAAACAAAGTATGTATAAATGTAGGTAAATAGTTTCTTCTACGTAACACCTATGCTACATAATATAAATTACTGGCTTCCACCAACGGCTTCGCCCGCGTGGTTAGTTGATAAATAAAGTAGACTATGTCCTTTACCGGAGTGCAATCAATCTCTCTGCCAAATTTTATCGAAATCCGTTCAGTGGTTTAGGCGTGAAAGACGGACAAACAGACACACACACTTTCCCATTTATAATATTACTATGGATGGTGTTCAATAAAGTATTGAGTATAAAGTTTGACGATAAAATTGAATTAAATGTACTGAATTCACGACGGAGGACTTTTAATGGGCATTTTGAGAAATTCCTTCTAGATTTGGATCTATTACGATAAAATGCTTCTAGCACTGAGGTACCTAACACGATTTTGTTCCGAGAAACAACGTATGTATTTTCCTGCTTAATTAAGTCTGAGATAGTCTTATATCACTTTACTTCCCAACGCCTTATCGTATGAGCGGATTCTGGTTCAAAGTAGATAGCAATTGTTGGAATTCGTATAATGCCATTACAGAGGTCAGGTCACTTGAGATTACCCTGCTTTATCAGGAATTATGTGGAAATCTTTACAGTGCCAATTGGTTTACAATGATAAAGTAATCTTTATAGCACATCATTTAATGAGGTGTTTTCCTGAAAAAGTGGGTTGGGTTCGAATACCGGGTATACGGGGTAGTCCCGCCAAGTGCATACTGGTGTATACTGGTTTTGAGATCAAACACATTGGGCATCTCGCGTTATGTGTGGCTGTCGTTCTTCGATCTTTGACAGTCGTTACGGGTAGTCAGAATGCCGAAAATCTAACAACTATTCTTACTAAAGGGGGTACTGTTACCCAGTCACTGGATAGTAGAGTTCAGGAGGGCAGTCACTCCATGTAAAATTTGGTATTCAACTGCATCCGGTTAGATTGGAAGTCAACGGCAAAAGGCTAGGCAGATGAAAAAGCTACTCTTTACGCATACTCAATAAAATGCCCCTATGCACATAGGGCTAATTCAAATTATAATACTTGAATTCCTTTATTAACCTAAATTAATAATAGAGCAAAAATGTGGAATCGTGTTAATAGGAGAACAGTATATATGGAATAAAGCTCTGTAAAAAGGACAACCCCTGTAAATGTTCACTAAACCTGCACTTTCGTTTTATTTAGGCCACCCGATGTCGCATATATTTTAGATTTTTAATTTATTTTGTGATTAAATTTAAACAACAACAGAAACACAGTAATGACAGTGACAGAACATTCAACAGTGCTGCCATCGCACGAGGGAGTTTTAAGTTTTAAGACTAATCTTCAACTCTAAATGACCATTATTTTAGGGAAAGTATAGTTCATCCAGCCACCTCCTCCCTAGCCTGCAAGGCTGTTGTATCCTGCTGTTACGAACCCACTGTGTCTTTGTTTTTACTTTAAGTTTATCCGACTTACAGCTGATATGAATACCCCAGATTAGGTTTTAGGTATGTTTAGCATCAGTAATGGCAGTAAAAAATGACAAGGTTCCACTCGATGAATAAATTATTATAAAAAGTCTGACCACTCTGATGTCATAACGGCTATCTAATCTCAATCTGTAACGTGTTAGCTGATGGAGATGATGGCGTCACGGCGGGTACGCGGATACCCAAGCGGATAGGTCGCCGTCGCTTGATCAAGTCATTGTTCTGTTACGTCATAGTTGTTACACTGATTTTAATGACGGCCATCTTAGGTAAAGCCAGATAAGTTTACTTAAACCCAGATAAATTACGCCGCATTCCTGTTATTGATATTTATTTACAGTGAGACTGTCTCGTTGGTCTAGTGTTCGCAAACGCGACTGCTAAGCATGAGGTCCTGGGTTCAAGTCCCAAGTCGAGCAAAAGCAAATGTTGTTGGAATTTTGCATTAGGGATTTCTCAGTAGCAGCCCGGAGTGTGGATGTGTGCCCGGTAGATGACAATAGGCTCACCCTATATTCTATGGGACTTAAACATAACTGGTGAAATGTGGATGTACTGTAGGTAAACCTCTGTCCAACTCTCTCGGCGTGATGTTATTTTATTTAAAGTAAATCATCTGAAATTCATGATTTTGAATATTAGTATGTAAGTTACACCGAGAATTTTGATAGCAGATGATAAACTTAATGATACCCTCATTAAGTTTATCATCTGTCTAGAATTTTCCCATCTACGTTGGGGTCGGCTTTCAGTCTAACCGGATGCCACTGAATATCAGTATTTTACATGGAGTGACTACCTATCTGACCTCCACAATGCAGTTACTGGGTAACACGATAGCCCTTGGTGAAACTGGTTTGCCAGACTTCTGAACCTGTAACCACTGTCGAAGATCCACAAATGACAGCCGATACCAACTGCTTACCTTGCTTTTCGAGGCATGGAGAAGTGATGTTACTAAGCCAGCCCTTCCTCCAACGGTTTTTTTTGGTTTTCACAATGTGTTTGTTGCAGGTACTTGCGATTCCAGCTGACAACTGCAATTCAATAACTATTCTTCTTATTTACTGTGGGTATGAAATAAACACGTCATTGCTGAATAGTTTTACCATTCAAATTTTGTTTTGTTTATTAATATTTAATTAGAATACATTCTACCTACATCACCATGCATTTAATTATATATTTCACACATACTCACATCATCATACTATACAACTGATTTACATCCGTGACATCTCACTACCTCAGGTCCAGTTGAAAACCAGCGTGAGACACTTTTGCTGATCTGGACCCATTTGGCGCAGCCGTAAGGAAGATAGACATAATTTGTTTAAGTACTTTGCTCAATATAATTATTTAATTTAGTTTATTTAGTATTTAGTCATTGTGTGCCTGACGCTGTGCTGAATAAATGTTTTTTCTTTCTTTATTCTTACTTCTGTCGTTAATTTATACTTTATTTTGTTTATTTGTACACCACTGGTGACACATATTGAACCAAAACAAAATGTTACTGCATTCTAATCTACCTGCACATGTTTTTGGGAATAAAGATAGGTATAGCCTTATCTTTACGGGCTAATAGTCCAGCAATTACCTATACATGATCATTTCCACCACAAAAAATTATAGACCCTATAAATTTCTACTATTTATGTCACTGATAGACTCCACATATTACGGATTAACGATAAGCCAGGCATGCAAATCAGAAAGCGGCTGCCAATGATGATTTAATATTTTTGTAGGTAAGTGTTATATTTTGTTGTGCAATAAAACGATATAAATTTAAATCTTTACCTATTTTGAGACAGTTATTTCGATTCGATGACTGGCTGATGACTGGGTGTGGTGACTCAATACCTATTACCTGCCTGCTGCGAAGATTACAGCAGGTAACCTGCTGTTATTGTGTTTGCTAACGTAACTCGGCACGTGGATGTCGACTTTGCACACGATTGCAGATAATATCTTGAAGGTTTATCTTTTTAGGGCAAAGTCGATTGTTTATAATAATTACTGAAATATTCAATCAATTATAACGATTAAAAGTGGGAAAGTACCCGTAGGTACTGCGTTGGTAATTCCGGGCGATTTCATAAAATCAATAGACTTTTAGTCATCATCATCATCTGCCAGCCTTTTCTTACAGTCTAACCGGATGCAGCTGAATACCAGTATTTTACATGGAGCGACTGCCTATCTGACCTCCACAACCCAGTAACCAGTTATAGGCATAATATTTTTTTATTATATTATAGGCGTAATCGAGTTATAGGCATAATACGTAACATTCACAAAGAATCCATAAAATTACTGAAAAAATCCATAAAATTTCAAACCCTGTATTTCAATGGGCTTTTGACTGCCCGTAACGACTGTCACAGGTCTATAAACAATACCCGGCCTAAAGTGCTCTCCAAGGCACGGAGGAGTCTTGATATGTAATGACCGGTCACCAATCCATAGATTGTCCTCGGCATGCGTAGCTTAACCTTCTATCGACCAGTGCGGTTTTTTTAGCCACTAGCTCACTAGTCTCATACCTACAATCAATTTAAAATATTACAATATTCATAACAAAAATTCTTTATCTGTCTGTTTCATGTGTATTAGGTTGACAACAGACACAACAGTCAGACATTCCTGGGAACAAGATGAGGTCTGTAACTAAGGAAAACTGAATTATACACCTATACCTACAAATAAATCTGCAGTGTCTGATTGTAATTTCACAATAACAGCTTTTTACTAAACGTACGTATACGTAAGTACCAATGTGAGTTTTTCAATTCATATGTACTTTCTAATTTTATCTTGGACATCACTGACATCGGTGAAGGAAAACATCGTGAGGAAACCTGGACTTATATAATTAATATAAGTCTGAAGTCGCCAACCCGTCTTGAGCAAGCGTAGTGATTAATGCTCGTGCCTTCTCTGTATGAGAAGAGGCCTTTGCCCTGCAGTAGGACAGTAATAGGCTGGTACATCTACTAAACGCATATTAAGAAAATATAAGGTAGGAGAAATCCATTTTTTTACGTTTTGTCTTTCTATCTGTTTGTTCCCGCTAATCTCCAAAACACCTTGACCGGTTTTGACGTGATATCAACCTGCTGATATGTTACCGTTTCAATGTGCTACATCTTCTCTAAGCGACACATATTTTTTTTCCGAAATTCGATCAACGAACGAAGTCGCACTCACAGCTAGTATGCAAATCGACCTTGATAATAGAAATCACTGTGCTGACAACATCTCTAGGGGACCCCCATCTTCAAACAGCGTCATATATCTAAGTAAGACACAATTATTTCCGTTTCCTACAAGTTTTTCCTATTACCTTGGAAACCAGAAGCACGTGCTCCTACCAAGCAGCGTACACACGGGGCTTTCTACACCGGACAAGTAGAGGCATGTAAGGGCATGTCCACACTCTCACGTAGAGGCGTATGAACTTGGATGTGACGTCACTGATAACAGTTACGTGCCAGACGGTGTGCACGCGGCCGTTTATTCACTATCACGTGATCATTTCGTGTTTGATCTATTGTCGAGGCCATACAAGTAAGGTCGGGCAGGTAGAGACATGATTGTTTAGTAAGGTGCCAAATATGTGGGGATTTCTCCATTTTCTGTGCCTCTTTGGTCCGGTGGTCGGAAGGGTTAGCTTTGGTTTGATTCCCGGGTCAGGCAAAGTATTGTTTGGTTTTTACATCTGGGATTGCTAAAGTCCGTAAATCCGGAGTCTGATAGTCGGAGTTTCATCCAAATACGTTAAGCCGTTTCAGCGAGAAGGAGTAACAAATATACACACTCATGATGATAATGAGGTCCACGTAAAGAAAATGAGGAAGCTTCTGCCGGACCCAAAGCTTGTAGACAGCCAGTTAGTCACGGTGGAGAGGACTTCTTTAAGACCTACTGTAAAGGTCGTATATAATAGCAGAACTTATTGTAAACAGGCTGATAGAACTTTGGTTATCTCTGGTTTCAAAGAGTCAAGCAATTTCGAATTGTTTTAAATATAGAACGAACCCTTTTGTCAAGGGTAGAAGGAATCTTCTATGGAACTTGCGAATGTAAAGAACTACTTATATTAAACGCATTCAAATCTCAAATCGTCCATTTGTAATCCATAATGAACACTTTCAAGAGGTACAAAAAATTGAAACAATTATGGACCCTGTCGGGCACAGCAACTTTTTTAAATAAGTGGAGAGGGGAAGAGCGCTTAATTCATTTTCCTTATTATTAATTTTGACACATAAAACGCCACCCGTTACATTCTTCTTTTGCTTCGTCTACGTTCATACATCTGGTGTACAGGCACGCCGTTGCGAGTACTACGCACCTGACCTATACGTTCGAATCATTCTATTCCCTATTAAGTATTTTATCATATCATACCCATCAGCTTCTCCAATACTTACTACAGTGTATGACCGGCACAACCGTGACCTCACGCACGTGATAAGGATAAGACGTGTACGTGTAGGTACTTACGTCACTCTCAAATGAACCTCGCAAAAAAACGTGCTTTTATTAAAAACGCGTGTGGACTTGTTAAGATATCTCACTGTCTGTGAGTGAATCACGAGTGTGTTGCTATGTGTCGTGATTGAACCGTACATAATAATTAGGTATTATTCGTTAGCATACCTACCAGCCAGCGGTACTTTGGCAGACGATGAAAGATAGAGTTCAGTGGTTTTTTATAAGTAGGAAGCATTCAAATAAAAATCATATTTTGGGTTTTATTGAAAATATAAGTAACTAAGTTTTGTCTCAGGAGCGTACTAAGGTTTAAAGAGTAAGGGTAAAAAGAGTATCCTATGTTATATGTATCAAAGTTTTGCACACAGATAGACAATAAATCCGTGGTAAAAACTTTATCCGCCGTTTAGCCGTTAAGTAAACCTACGGAAACAGTAATAAACAGCCATACAAATGTTAAGTAATTATGGAAGCATGGATTTTAATAGCTTTAAAATAGATTTGCTAGACAGATCCATTCTGTCTTACAAATCCATTTAACAGTTTAAGAACCATTGTTTGTTGCAACAAGCATGGAATTTACCTCACTAAAAAACTTCTGGATTTTTCATGATTTTTTATTTGTTATACAAATACAATACAATGTTGTAGGCGCGTACTTTACTTTTCACATATTGTATTTCTTTTCTCACTTCCTTACATGTTGTACATTTTAATAATGGTGAAATACCAGCACGTGTCTTCCCAAAAACCGCAAGTCATCAATGTTGTCATATCACTGACAAATGTGTAATCCGTCGGCTGGCAATAGAAATACATAGGTAGATAATTATGTACATTAAGTGGCGCGCGCTACCGCGGCTTCATGTCGGGACTTGTAGCGATCTTTAACCCTAGACAAGATACGTGATTTAATTATCTACTCTCTATAATGGCCAATGGTACATAACTCGTATACGTATGTACAGCAGGCTGCACGTCAGTTGTAACATATCACCACGCCTGTATTTCCGGCAGCGATGGGCAGAGGTGTACCAACAGTACATCCATATTTCACTAATTATGTAGGTATTTAAGTCCGATGTAATAGGATGTGAGCATAAATAACTAACCCAGTGTTAACTGGCTTTTTATTCTATTGAAACTCGATACCATGCTATGCCAGTTCTAGATTAGTTTTACCAGTAACGTGGTCGTTTGTATCTTTTTGTAAGCGATTTATGTAAATTTAGGTCAAACAAAATAGGTGTGTTCTCAATAAAAAAAAGTTGTCTTTCTCTTCTTAGCGTAGGTATTGATGGCAATCTATTGGTATATCGGGCCAGAACTTAGCTACGAGTTTGGTGCCATTAGTAGCGTCAAAAACTGCAACGTGCATAATCATGGCATGCAAGATCACGATATCAGGTGCCCTAACGTTTGTGGAACAGAAAAACTGCCACCTCGGGCTGCAGTCATCTGTTTACCTCCACCTAAGCCAGGTTTTCCTGCTTCGAGCTGCTTTAAGTTGTATTTAGTTCTCAAATACTTTCAAAAGAATGTAAAGAGGTTGAAAGTAGAGCTTGTAACATTCTATGCCTTCGAATACATCTGCCTCTGCCCTCCACTGAGGTATTTAAAGCTTGAAGGTACATTTGCGAACGCTGTTATGGAAATAGTTATTTTAGGTTGACTTACAAAACTTCTGATAATAATTATCTCTAAGTCCGGCAATTTCCTAACATGTGTCACTATTTAATGAAACAAATCTCTTCTGTTAACATTATAAGCTTTATATCAATTGACAAAAGACTTAACTGTGCAAAAAAAATGTCAGCCAAAACGATTTTGCGTCACTGGAAATTTGTACCACTGATAATAACGTTCAAGGTTTTGCTAAATATAGCTAAAACAGTAATTATTTTTAGATAAGTTTTATCTTGTAATTGTCGTCATTTCTTAATTTAATTCGGTGCTATTTGCGGGGGAGCAAGGGCAGGGCTGTAGGTGTACGTAGGTACGTACACGATGACATTCATGACACTGATACTATTAGTAACACTCTCTATTACTAAATATCTGTTGTTTGTTACATCACATGATAATGAATCAGAGAGACAGACGAGGGTTAGTAGTATTGCACATATCTGTGTGCTGCATATTTGTTAGAAAGATTAGGAAATCTACTTTCTAAGTAAACTGTTTATCTATCTAGAATTCTAAGTTTACTCAAAAGTCTTGTATTACATCATCAACCTTTAGATCAATGTCCTGAATATGTAGGCGATAAGGCAGAAATACTTGAAAAAAAAAAAAGTTGAAAGAAATTTTTCCTCTAATATAAAAACCACTGTGAGAATGTGTTGTGAGAAATTTAATTACTTAAAGTTAACCTGAGTTCTCTTTAATGGTTCATTTTATGAGCCTGCTAATATACTGGTATTTACGTGCTTATCTATTTATAAATATAAATTTTAATTACTTAACATAACATCGCGACTGTATTCCCCCGAAGGGTAGGCAAATGTGTACCGATTGTATACCTCAAAGATATAATTTCAAGGGAGCACCCACATTTCATCTGTTATGTTTAAGTTCCATCTAACAGGAGACCAGAGAGAGCCTGATATTGCCATTTGCTGGGTGGGCATCCAGACCGACCAACGAAGTAGTAGAAAACCAATTACGATTACAATAACTAATTACTGTTAATCGACAAAGGATTAACTAATATTAGGAACTATTATTAGGAACACCCACCATATCTACTTAATCAATCATCATGAAATACATATATGCACACATTGTGAGGGGTACGGGTTTTCATCCAGACAAAAAGTACCTATACCCAAGGGATTTACAAAATCTACATGAATGCGAGTGAAACCGTGGACAAAAGCTGGTTGTAGACTAAAGCTTAAACATGAATAGCAATTTAAAACAAGATTCAAGTTTACATTCGTTTGAAATCTTATCATGAATGAGTTCTGAATATCAATTCATGCCTGGTCATCGTTCTTAGAATACATATAGCAGATTTCAGTTCATGTAAATGCCACCTAATATTACTCAATTTCCATAATTATGATTCATACTGAAGACAGGTTTCGTTGTTCACCCTCTTTGCCAAAAGTGTGTTGTCATTAACCATGTTAGACGCCGGGGGTTGAAAAAAGATTTTAAACAAAACTATAAGTCGGCATTTGCATTTGCAAAAATGTTTACATTGTTCCGAGAATCAACAGAAAAAAATCAGTTCCATCCAGTTCTATCTGCATATGCTAGAAAGATGGATCTAGAATTAACTAAAATAAATGATAAGTATTTACAACACACATAACTACCTAATAAAAACCGAACCTAGCGTGGCCATTTTCCAATTGAATAACTTTAAACACTACGGGAAAACCCTTTCATTTGCCATCCACCCCACAGGAACTAGCCGTGATAAGGATAAACGCATAGCTTCCATAACAACGCCTAGTCTAGACAATAAACGATGCAGATACAATAAAAAGACCGAGCTAATAATAACTGCGCTAATTTTCCTTATCGCGCGAGGCTAACCGCTAACGACCTGACACCCGTCACTCTTACCGCTCGGAGACGGCAAGAATCAGAACGATTCGGAGAATTGCTTTCACTCCTGTCTGATGCAACTCTGTCTAATGTCACATCAAGTCTCCGGCATTTTTAGACAATGAAGGATTACGGTACTACGACGAACTTGTGTTGTGGAGCTAATGGCCTTGCTAACGACCTTTGTACCGGTACCTTTGGTAACCGGTAACGGTTGCAAGATAACTTTGCGGTCATGCTTCTGAAATCGAGGGTAAGAGGGGATCATTAATATGGCTTTAAGGAGAGTGGAAATGAAGGAGAAGAAGAAGAAAGCTGGGAGAAGTTTGACTTCCTACTGAAGTCTGCCACATTGTAACGTTGGTTTTGCGATGCCTCTGAGCTGTTTTTGCAAGTAGTTGCTATCAAGAAAAAAGCTGTTATTCTTCTCGTAACTCCAATCATTTTCTGCTTTACAATTTTCCAACTACGTTGGGGTCAGCTTTAAGTCTAACGTGATGATACTGAATACCAGTAAGTATTTTATTTTATTGGACCACCACAAACCAGTGACTGGGTAACCAGCTTATGATAAGACCCAATGGTAAGACTGGTTGTCAGTCTATCGGCTTTTAATCCAAATACCTAATAACTAACCTTAGACTACATCTATGAATGGCAGCCGATACCAACTTGGCCGTGACCAACTGAGCTTCACGTTCTTTCCAAAACACGGTCTCAGTAACTAATGGATGGCCACCCATCTACGTACCGAACTCGGCAAGAGTTTCTCAATCCTAAAAACGCGGGTATTTTATTGCTTAGCCACGAGCCTCTCAACTCAACCGCTTAAAACGATATTTTTTTTATAATTTTGTCTTCTTTCTAACATGATCTTGGCCTACATCAACCACAGTCGAAAATCCGGGTAAGTTTTCTCCAATGTCTCGGTGGTCTCGGCTTCAATGGACAAGTCGCGCCTGCGCAGACTATGCTGTGGAAGTGCGAAACGCACGCTGTCGCCACGTGCTCGTCGAGGTCGTATTGATAATGCCGACCATAACAGCGTAACCTCCACAAAACTGCAGGCAAAAACCAACATTAACTCGTAGAACCCATGTATGAAGATTCAATAGCGTTGCAAAGAAAGAAAGAAAGTCCCTTACAGGTGGAAAGCTAACTTTAACTGAAGTACGGTAAGATTGATTTTCGCTTGGCAGTAAATAGGCTTATAATGATTAGTGTTGGCACTTGTATGAAGGAAGCGTACCGTGGTATTTCATTCATGAAAGTGCAAACGAGGTCGCCGTAGTACTATGTGCGTAGTTTGCGTTCAAAGATAAACTAATTAAACTATAGATAAGCGACGAGAGTTTAACTATCTCCAATTAGTTTTAAGTAATGGTTTAGTAAGGATTACTTACTTGTTTAAATATGATGTTTAATAATCTCATTATCTAAATGAAGGAAGTAATAATGATAAATTAATGATGATAAATGATATTTATTTTGTAAATCGGTTTAAAATAAGTATTTTTCACGGCATTAGTGTTTCGATATTTCCCATCCGAATATTCGTAGAAGAAACACCGAACCAAAGTCAGAGGTCACAGTCTCTTTTAGAGTCCAGACTTTATCTTGGTCAGATCATATGAGGACCATGCAGATAAGTTTTTGAGATGGTCTTTTGAGAACAGAACCTCACAGAAATGAGTGGACCTGTCCAGTCTACTCATACTATACATATACTAATAATGTAGCTCAGAACTTAGGAGCTCAGGGTTAAATAATTGCTTAATTAGATGTTACTTAAGTATATACTTACTTTAATTGAATTATTAATTAGGTATGACAGAGACTAAAGCTCAGCAAACTTGGTTAATATATATAATCAGCTACTCGTACATTTATTTCTGAGAAAACTTGCAAAGTATTGAATTTAACACCTTAGCGTTACCGATTTTATAAAACTTGTTTTATTCTTACAAATGTAGAACAAGATTTGCAAAGCTCCTAGAACTTACTGCACTAAGTACAATGCGTTGTATCACTGGTACAATGTCAATGCTACAATGGAACCTACGGCTGAATAGTATCATCAGTGGTAGATCTTCGAGAAAACTTGACTTCTTAGTACACTCCTGGCGAAGTGTTTAGTGGTCATGGTTCGATGATAGGTTGTTTCCAGCTTTTGCAAGACTTCTCCATCCCTCTGTATTCGTGGTACTTCGTGTACATTAAGTAAGGATGCACTTCGTAGACGATTTAGTGTAGTCTATGCATATTGTGGGTAATCGGCCACAAGAACGTTGCCCGTCCACTCGTCCTTATAATTTGGTTATGTCAACACAATCCTAAGAAATTGATTTCTCTGTTAAAAATAGCCTAGAAACCAAACTTAGATATCCTTAATAATACATATTATACATATTTATATTTATTTACATGCGATTTTTGCTTGGGTTATCCAAATATTGGAAATATTGTGGTGGACTTGTGCCCACCATTCTACACCACTGCAACTCCTGAAAACCAGAATCAACAGTGGCGACCACAGACACGACAGTCCCAGAGAAACGATTCAACTGTCTTGGATCCCGCAACCAAATGAATTATGTATGTCTTCATAATTGAATATCCGAGTCCAACTAAAATCTACGACATAACTGACTCTCCACTTACATAAAATAAGATACACCCAGACAAATGGAGAACCTCCTTTTCGAAATCAGTAAAAAATGGCCGCGGCAATCAATCCTACGTTTTGCATCAGCCGGTACTCGAATCCAAGGTTCATTGTTACAGTATAAAAGTTATTAAGTAACGTTATTGCGTAAGATACATTAAACCTATTACTAACATGTTGTGGTTTCAAGTGTTTGCATGGGAGAAAGTACTCGTGTTGTGTTGATGGGGTTTTTACTATCTATGGATACCTGACGTAAGTTTCTATCGATCCACTAAGCAAGGCTATTGACCAGACAATACTAGAATTACCATTAATATCATAAACTTGATTATCTGTAAGTCCAGATTGGTACTAGCACCTATATCTGTGCCCCGCGGTTTCACCGGCTCCTCAAAGTCGTAGCTTGATCTTAAATGGCCCATAACCTTCCTCAAGAATTGGGTTATCAAATGGAATAAGAATTTTTAGTACTCGGAGTTCCAGTAAACTTCTAAAAAATACTTACAATTTCTGTACTAGTATTTAGAAGCCTGAAAGGCTGCCAAACAGCTAGGCTGCTATTAGGATACTCTGTTTGTCTACTGTGTTCTAATTATGAAATTGAGATGCATTTGTAAAAAGTTCTTTGATTAGCAGTTAACTGTACGTGGACAAACTCCTACCTAAGTAGCGTACATTTTTAACAACGCGACAGTAAGTAGTTAATGCCCAACTCAACAAAAATCGTATAGATAATTTGGAGCCGGAAAGTTGTACAATTCGTTCATTTATTTATAAACAACTCCACATACATTTTACAAGCGTCAATCGGGAAATTCAGATCGGCGTAACTTAGCATAATTTTCCTTTAAAATACCGCTGCCGTCAGTGGATTTCTTAAGTTAAAACAAACTAGTAGTAGTATGTGCATGCTAAGAATACAAACCAAGTCGTCTACGTCACGCGGAGAGAAAACTCTGAGAGCGGATTGTACCGGCAACAGAAAATAATCATTGCCTACGTCGGAGCTTGGAGATAAAATCTAGACCCAGTTGACGGTCGTGTGTTGCATGTAAATGCGAATAAACTTAGGTACTCTTATTTCCATCAAAAGTACTTTCGCTATTGCAAAAGCTACCCTGCATTTTTTTGTAGATAATGTTGCTTTATGGATATTAATGATTTGTTCCTACTTTAATTAATTACACCCTTACTATAGTAGATGTTTGTGAGGGTATGTGGATGTTTTTGTTGCTTTTTTACGCAAAAAATACTGAACGGATTTTGATCTTATACTTCAGAATAGAATTAGGCATAGGCAAAAATTTATAAAGACGAAGTCGGGGGTGGCTTCTAGGAAATAATATAAAATTAAAAGCCTTTTCATTGTAGTATATTTACATATCATTTATATTTACGGATATAACATTGAACATGGAAAGGAAATCAGCTTTCTGTAAACATTCACATTTCCATCATAAGTACATATGAATTAATCCTGCTACTTTAATCCCATCAATTATGTAATTAATCATTCATAAAAACTTTAAGTCACTAAACTTTAAGTAGTTATAGTAAATACCTGTGTTATGTAATATGGGTATTTAATCTAATTAATAAAATAGTATAAAACATCTTATTCTGTTCAATAATTATGTATAAAATATTTATGTAAGACCACTCATATGAGGGTGAAGGCCTCCTGATGAATCAGGCTTTGACCAAAGTGCAGCACGATACTTTTGTTTTTTTTTTCGTCATCAGACATTGAAGGCCCATAGATAAATACCTTAACCTCTATATACATAAACATAAGTATACAATTCGTTTTAGCATTAAAAACTTAAGCCTAATATTAGTCACAGTTCACTTGGTGCCGCACCTGCCAGCCGAAATAACGGAACACCACACCCTCTGGCCAAAAGTTATTTACCAATACGCATACATCACTTAGTCTGATTTAATTAATTGAATTGAATGCTACTGTATCATCATTTCATCGTGAGGAAAGTTTTGAGTATGAATGTGCAGGGTTACATGAGTAGAGGAAGACCAAAGAAAAGATGGATGGATTGTGTGAATGATGATATGGCAAGAAAAGAGGTGACCCTTGAGATGACGGCAAATAGAGATGTATGGAAGAAAAAAACATGCTGCGCCGACCCCAAACAAATTGGGATAAGGGCAGGAGGATGATGACTACTGTACCATCATTTTTATTTCTTTAAAACGATATAACTATTAATACATTAAGAAATAAATAAAATGAATAATCACAGGGCATCGAAAAATTCAGCCGCAACGCTGTCAACGGGAAAAGTGCCCAGAAGACTGCCAGCATTGCCACGTTGATTGGCAATGCTGATTCTTTGGCCAAAAAAGGCCAACCCTCAAAATAAAAAACCTCATTTATCTTTACCTTAATAAATAAGATTAAAGTTTTGTAAGAAGTTTTAAAAGATTACATTATAATTAGGTATTAGATCTATATGTTAACCGAAAACTTCAATCCCTTTTTAAGCATATTGCTCTCATAGAGAATTGCGAGATTTGATACATTGAAACTACATATGGATATAGAGTGCAGAAATCTAAAACGGTAGAATTTCAACTCTGTGCGACCACTAGTAATTATAATTAAGGATAGGTTCTCCAGTTGATAAGTTCTCATTGTTGGATATGGAGTACTTATAAGAGCAAACCAAACATTCGGATGCTTAATATTTATCAGTGATCTGGATTGTGAAGATCACATCATGATCATCCTGTTGCCCTTAAGTTTCAAACTTTTGTCAAAGTTGCATAAGATTAAGCAAAGTTTGAACTCTGCGTAGCCATAGGCATAGTCAAGTACTTGAATAAAAAATCGTGACTCATATATTATACATTTTTTGCTGGAGTTCAAACCTATGGTAATAGAGAAAACGGTATGGATGAGCCAACACAGTAACGTAACGTCTTCAATAATATGTGGATATAACTGGATTCGATTTTTTATGTGTAGATTGTATGGCTTAAACTTTTTATAGAACGTTGAAACGGACGTGAAATTAAAACTGAATTACTTCTAAGTACGTTTCAATGAATCAGTTAACAGCATAACTCACAACTGATAAAAATGCGTCAAATTTGCAGATAGATTACTTAAAATTTCCTAGAAAACCACAAAATACAGTAACTGCCATATTTGGTAACACTACGTAACACGAAGACAACATGACACAAGCCGCCGCGAGATAAATATAATAACAAACCGTAAAACGGATAACCAGCAGATGTAGACTTTTGCAGTGACGTGCAAAAAATACATGAATCATACATTTTCGGAGTTTCGGTACGACTTGACGAAAATAACAATGATTTCGAGATGACGTCGCTGCGGCGGCGCGGGCGGCGCGGCGTGAGTACTGTGACACGTGCCAACGCTAATGTGGACAGAGAAGAATCTCGCGGTCTGAAGTGGTTGTGTAATAGGGAAACACGGCGGTAGGTAGACGCTTCACTTGGAGGGTTACAAGAGTAAATGAAGACCAAAGAAACGATGTATGGATTTTGTAAAGGATGATATTGTTAGAAAGAAGGTGTCTATTGAGATGACGGCAAAGGGAGAAGTATGGAAGAAGAAGACATGCTGCGCCAACAACTTGGGATTAGGGCAGGAGAATGAAAATAGAAAGAAAAGAATAGAAAGAAGAAAAAGGTGAAAATGAAACACTCGCCTTATGCTTTTTCGCTAAAACTGACACTAAAAATATTCTAGAGTGTTCCAGAAATTCAAATCTTCATTACATTAGATATGAGAATGTGATTAAAGTGCCAATCAAATAAGGCTTGCCCTTTAGGACCACTTGAAGTCGTCACTGTCTGTGAGTGGGTGTGCAATTTGGGGAACGATTTCCCGCATCGGGTGTACGTCACGTAATAACCGACGTGACCTTCTTTACGCCATTTTTCTTTGTTTTCTATCAGGACTGTCTATTTTGATGAACGGATGGTTTCAGAGAAGTATTGACAACTGAGGGTTAAATTAGTGCATGAGGCGCTATGCTCACATACTCGTATATATCATTTTGACGGCACGGTTGGCGCAGTGGCTGAGCGATCGGCTGCTGCACCGCGTGTCGTGGGTTCGATTACCGCACGGAATAAATATTTGTATGGCCTACAGTTAGTTGTTCCGGGTCTGGCTGTTTGTGTATGTGACTATAAATGTCTGTAAACGCACCCACGACACAGGAGAATTTCCTAGTGTGGGGAAACGTTTAAAAAAAAAAAATTGTGTGACTTTTTATTTAATTTTATAATCAAATTGCTTATAATATTATGTAAGTACTACCACAGTGAAAGTGCTTATATTATTAACTTTAAGTATAGGATGAACTCAGCAGTTACTAATATATTTTCAAGTTTTGTCATCAAAACAAATATTATAAATATTGAGGAAAGATTAGATTGTTTTTTTTTTGTATGTTTGTTTGTAAAGGATATTATTTTATTTTCAAAACTACGATTTAAAGGACCTGGATGTTCTAAGGGAAAATAATGAAATCCACGCGAAGCAAGTACTAGTTGCTAGTGTCTTGAATACCTGATTTTTCATTCATATTTTAGACTTAATCAAAGTTAGATTGTCGTTATTGGAACCATTGTTGTATTGTTCATGTAGGTACTGAGCATTCAAAGTTTGTAACGTTGTGTGTAGATATATGCATACCTACTGTGTGCAATGTTATTTATAACTTTATTTTCTATGTTGTATTACTGTAGGTACCTAATATGATCCTTTGTTGGTCGAAATAAAGTTTATTAATTAATTAATAGTAAAGGAGGTTTAAATCAATGAATTCTTCTTCTCAGATTAATTGCTACAACTATCTCTACCTGTGAAGCCTCTCGTGTCGTAAATGACCATGGCAGCGATCACCACGGGTTGTCTGTTTCCTGGTCACCTTATCAAACATTTCAAGCAGAACAGTTACATCGTGCATTTATATCAAATCTCGTGGCTAAATTAAAAAGCTGCAGCAGTTGATCGAAGGTTAAGCTGATCTTGCCTAGGTCAGTGTGTGGATGCGTTACCGTTCGTAACATATCGAGAATATTCCGTGCCTCGCAAAATACCTTAAGCTGTTGGTCCCGGATTTGTATTTACGGGTAGTCAGAAGCCGGTTAGTCTGACAACTAGTCTTACCAGAGGGTATCATGTTCCCAGTAACTAGGTTGTGGAGGTCAGATAGGTAGTCGCTGTAAAATACTGGTATTCAGCTGCGTCCGGTTAGACTGTAAGCTGACTCCAACATAGTTGGAAAAAAGCTAGACAGATGATCAGTATGTTATTTATTAGTGTTATTTGTATTAACAGCATACTCTCTAAAGGTTACATCCTACGAGTATACTCTTTATATTCTTGTAGGTCACTTGAAGACACGTGAAGACGTGTAATTCGATGTTTTTTCTGTATTTTTATGTTGTTTTAGCTGTAAGCCTGCCATGTACTAAATTTACAAACATTTTAATAAGGTGTTAATGCGTAATTGGAAACTACAATACGACAAAACGAATTCCAGAAATTGGCGTGTCTTCGTGACCTCCCGCAGTTAGGCGGCTGTTCAAAGGTAAACGTTCTTTCGGCAGTGAGTCAAGCCGGTGGGCTAGGCTAGGCTAGTGATCCTGCAGTGAGTTCGTACAGTTCGTGGAAGCTGATTCATTCACCTATGCTCCTAGACTAAGGTGGGAAATAGAAGCGGCACTTATTTGCAGCTGTCAGCTGTGTGTGTACCAATGTGGCTTTTTCAATTTATAACTATATAACTAGTTGCTTTATTAGTTATCTTAGAAATTACTGACATTGGTGAATGAAAACATCTTAAGGAAACCTGAAAATGTAGTAAGTCTAAGATCGCCAACCCGCATTGAGCAAGCGTGGTGATTAATGCTCGTGCCTTCTCTGTACAAGAAGAGGCTTTTGCCCGCCAATGTTTACACAAAAAATCACGTCCTTCATATTAAGGAAAGACGTGAATTGAGATTATTGAATCTCATTGTGCTAGGGAGAAATTTTAATAAAATATAGGACAAGCCGACAAAAAATATCAACATTGGGGGGTCCGGATTCATGTGCCCACACCAAGGTATCAGTTTGTGCACCGATCTCCCTTCCACACTGTACACATATGACAACTAAGATCAAATCTTCTGCTATCACCTGTGTTGGCGGATACGGCACGGCACCAAACCATACTCAAACATAATGATTGCGACACAGTTATAAAAGAAACAATCCTACGTAATTAATTATGACACGATCAACGATTGTGTGTTATCAGTATCCGTTAATTAATGTCATAGTGCTATTAAAAGCATATTGCGAGTCTTTCATTCAGTAATCGTTGATCTATGACCGGCACGTACACCTACCTACACGACTGATATCAAAGCATGCCGGTATCAGCAGCGATCTTTACGTGAAAGGATTTTCCAGTCTGACACAATGATTAACAGGATACTTACATAGACAATTCTTGTTAATGCCAATTGAACCTTGGCTTTCGTTAACAGAGGACTTAAAAGAATTGTGAAGGCCAATCATGAATGAAATTATCGATGGACAATGTATGACAAATAATTTTAAGTAGAAATAACACCACCGCGGTCTCACAAATGCAGAATTCCGGAATTAATATTTAAAATTAAATCAGATTTTCCTTAACAATCGACATTGAGCTAAGACATTAATATAATGCATCAAACATATTTAATCATTCAGATCATTTTTCATCGAATTTATAATGATTCAAGATGGCGAGGAAAAAAATACGGTCTGTGTGATCATTATTCAATACTGGCCAGAAATAACGATCCTTTAGTTCAAAATGCTTAGTAACTAAGCATTGTGTTACCCTGTTTTACCACAGGGCACGGTAACCGTTTTTGAGATATGCCTGCTCACCTTAGCATATACTGATATACCAGAAAAGGTTACAGCGTTCATCAATTTATATTATAGTAGGTACAATCAACTTGGAAAGATTATTTTCTCCTTCTTAATAAAAGTCATAGGTCATAGTAGTCATAGTCATAATCATCTGCCTTTTCCCAACTATGTTGGAGTCGGCTTCCATTCTAACCGGATGCAGCTGAATACCAGTGTTTTACATAGAGCGACTGCCCATCTGACCTCCACAAGCCAGTTACTGGGCACCACGATAACCCTTGGTAAGACTGGTTGTCAGACTTTCGTTTTTCTGAATACCCGTGACGACCGGGACCAACGGCTTAACGTGCTTTCCGAGGCACGGAGGAGCCTCGATATGTTACGAACGGTCACCCATCCACAGACTGACCTTGGCAAAGGTAGCTTAACCTTCGATCAATCAGTGCGGCTGTTATTATTTAGCCACGAGTAGTAGTAATAGTCATAGGGCATCAAATTATTCATCCGTGCCAACGGGAAGCCTGGCAGAATTGTCACGTTGCTGTTTCTTAGCTAAAAAAAAACTCCAGCCTTTTGGTCACGTTAACTAGACTTCTCTAATTCTCTAAATAATCTAGACTAAGACAACAGAGAGATTAGCTTGCAACTGTTCTTAAAATGAGTCGCATGAAAGTAGATCTTCATAAAACAAACTCAACTGCATAATCTTGTATACACGAGTATGATTCCTTAGGATAACAATTAGCATTTCTGTATAATTTGTCCGTTTTACATTTCATCACTAAACTAACAATGTGACGTGGGCAGCCGAAATCCTCATTGTTTGCTTACGAGATGTACCTACTACCACACTACATGAATGACTGATAAGTGATAACAAGATACCTACACAGTACACACACGACGAACTATCAATGACATATTATTACAGGCGCGACGTAACCGCCACTTGTGATTGTACCGTTAGCTTTAGGAGATTATATCAGATTTATAGG
Source organism: Phlogophora meticulosa (assembly GCA_905147745.2). Lineage (NCBI taxonomy): Eukaryota > Metazoa > Arthropoda > Insecta > Lepidoptera > Noctuidae > Phlogophora > Phlogophora meticulosa. The sequence goes on from LR990521.1 coordinate 754,656, forward strand.
GACCGATAATGTATTAGATTTATCGTAGTATATGTATATTTAATGATGATAGTATGTGTCGTCATATTTATTGTATGTTACCTATTACAGGGCATGTAGTCATCGCTATCAAGGGACACCGGTAATACCTAAAGATGCTCCGTCACGGGGAGCATTCGCCTGTGATGTAATATTTCAGATCTCATTGTCATAGGAGTAACATACAGCCCACAATGCAGAGACTGTATGGAAGAAGTCGAGACGGCAGCCCATGGCTCCTCAACTGCCCAGAGATGCAAACAGAGCAAAATACTTCGGTAACCCAGGTACTCTCCAAGAGATCGCCAGCAACATTAAATTCCTACTGGCATTACTTGAGGAGCTGGGGTGGATCGAATAAGGGCAAGTACCAATGTGAGTTTTTCAATTCATATGTACTTTCTAATTTTATCTTGGACATCACTGACATCGGTGAAGAAAAACATCGTGAGGAAACCTGGACTTATATAATTAATATAAGTCTGAAATCGCCAACCCGTCTTGAGCAAGCGTGGTGATTAATGCTCATGCCTTCTCTGTATGAGAAGAGGCCTTTGCCCTGCAGTGGGACAGTAACAGGCTGGTACTTGACTTTGGCTTATTAAAGATTGTATCATTACAGATTGCGCACTGTAATGCTCGGTTCTCCTCACTTACTGTTACTGGCCTAGGCTCTGTAACGTTACAGGCAAAAGCTCTTCGTGAGGGACCACCTTAAAGTTTTGATGCACGCCCGCCGAACTTATTCTGAAGGGTCTAGCGTTTAGCCTGAGTTGATCATGCCTTGCTGATTCAGATGATCACGCCTTGCTGATTCAGATGATCACGCCTTGCTGATTCAGATGATCACCTGAAAACTTCATGTCATTAAAATTTAAACAGGTTTCTTTTTCTTTTAGTAGCACAAATACGTTTAATATTACAAATGCTGCCACAGAGGGTGACAGAGGCCGCCTCTATATCTCGCTGCTGAATGCAGTATAGGTATTTGACAGGTTTATTTTATTTAATGTGATAAGAAAATGGATTTTTAGCTGAAAATGAAAAAGCAGCCTCGGTTTTAGTCTTATTCCCGGCTGAAATCGAAATGATAATTGTAGACATACATATATTTCTGCTGTACACTGTAATATTATATGTTATTTCTTACATCTGGGGAGAGAAAGAGCGAATAAAGGCTTGAAAAGAAGGCTCGATAGCTTGAAATAATAAACCGCAGTGAAAAAACTGTTTAAATATCTCCAAAATATCGTATATGTAGCTTTTATAGTAGTTATATGTAGCGTTTATAGTAGTCCATCATTTGACATCACGAGACATACACGCCATAGTAACTTTGCGCCGTTAAGTACTGACAATGATCGTTTTGCGTGACAAGGACAGAAGAATTTCTTCTAAAGCGAAGGTAGTTAGGAAGGAATTCGTTGACTCCTGCTCTTATCCTAAATTATTTGGGGTTGACGCAGCATGTCTTCTTCCATAGGTACATCTATATTAGCCGTCATCTCAAAAGTCACCTCCTTCTTTCCATACCGTCTTTTACACAAGCCATCCATCGTTTCCTTAATCTTCCTCTACTCGTGTAACTCACCACATTCATACCCAAAACTTCATTACAACATGATCCTCATTTCTTCGCATCGCATGCCTATACCATGAAAACCTATTTCCACACAAGTTTTTGGCCACAGTAAGGGCAAAGATAAATCGACAAAGAGAGTCTACATGTCATGCGGGATGCGATGATTCATTCCTTCAGTAAGCGGCATAGTGGCTTCTACGCCACGTGCTCGTGTGGAATACCACGTTTTCTTTCAGATTGAAACAGCGCCATGAATTGAAAAATTGTAAAGATGGAAAAGGGAAAAGACAGCTCCAAATACAAAGCTCTGATTAATTCAATGCCAGTCTTTTATATCTAAAATGACATCATGTTACTGTACATTTCATTACAATGATTTGACCCCTAGCACTGATATTGCGGAATGTGGCCACTTGCGTACCCGCAGCGACTGAGCCAATATAAAGATAAGCCCATATTCCTGTCAAAACGTGTAGACTGCACTTTGATGCCTGTATGAAATACCCATCGTGTACATCGTCGTCACCGACAATTTCGTAATAAAATAACCGTCTTCAACCTTAGGTATATGGGCGCCGGTATTTTTCAGAATTATGAAAGAACTTCCTTCAAGTTAAACCCTTGTTTGGTTTTCCTCATCGCGTGTCCGCCTGCGCCGGCGCCACCGGCTCACTGTTTGATCGAAGCCGCAACGCCGTCATAAGGCAGGTGCGAAATGAATGAGTTTTAGATCTTTGTAATTTGATAAAAGTTAAAGGTATGATGGATGTGTTAGGATTTTCCTTAAAATGATTCAGGGTTTGTTGATTGGTTTAGGGACTTTTGGAGACTTCTTCTTTTTATCACGCGGCACTTCAATTTCCACTAACAGTATTCAATAAAAAAAAACACAGACAATTACTGCAAGCTTGAAATAACTTATTTACACTAACTTGTTAAAATAGTTACACGTGGGTGTATTAATATATACTTAACAAAAGAGTTTATTAGACTTCTGCATTAGAATCCGCAGCTCTCAATAGAACCGAGGAGATATTTTCATCTCTTTACGACGGACCTCCCACTCCATTGGTCGAAGTTTAAAAAAGATATTCTATTCCAAGCTATTCTGTATTTAAATCAGTGTCATTAATAAGGAAATCATTCAATGTTCCAATGGACTTATTGAAAACATTTCCCCATAAATTGTTTACGGTCGGTCGGCGTGGGAAATTCTCTGGAAAGCTGGTGTTTACGCAAAACTATATAAACTCGCCGGTAATCGCTGAAATATTCGAATAATTCGCATTACTCACGTGCTCGTCGATCGTTACACTTATCATTGCATCAAAGAGCCTGGTGTTTGTGCCAGACTGCTCACACTAAATGACAGCATGTCGGCAAATAAAAATATCGAAATAATTCATAGCAATTGACGTTTACATTTTTACATTTTTAAGCTCATTCGGCGCTTGCGCTGGTTATGAGGACAATTTGATAGTTATTCTCATTATGTTTGACGCAGAAAAAACGCGCATGACATTTAAGACAATTTCTACAAGTGGGATTGCTAAGATGATGCATCACAATATCCTCGCTGTCCATTTGGTGCGAAACACAAAGAACAGCACAAGCCCATTTTATCTCGTGTATGTCATTAACGTTGACTAAGGGGTCCACTAGAGAATGAGCAGCTGCATTCTGTTTGCATTCCACCCTCTCCATCGGTACTGCTTTGTGCCTGGGAAAGCACGCTGGACTGACATTTTTAGATGTTTGGCAGTCATTACGTGTAGTTAGAAACCCGAAAATCTCGCAACCAGTCTTACCCATGGTAATGTGCGCTCACAACATGTCAACATGTCTTCCTATCGTCTTGCCTAGTAGCTGGGTTGTAGAGGTCAGACAAGCAGTCGTTCCATGTATTCAGCTGCATCCAGTTAGAATGTAAGCCGTCCGCAATATGGTTGGGAAAAGGCAGATGGTGAATGCGACCGCCTACCCAAGAATGCAAAATAGTGGTTGAAATCGCCTCCCCATCGCGACACGGTAAGTTTCACTACCACGTTCGTTCACTGGCTAGTGCTTTGACCACGGTATGAGCTACCTATAAACAGAAAATCTATGAAATTTAGAAGCAATCATCCCTAGTTTCCTTTGATATATGATAACTCGTGCGTCAAATAATAATACGTCACATAGCACGAGCTATAATTAATTCATTGATAATAATTAAAACTACACTACTTACTACGTTTTAAGCGTTATCTCGGTCACAAACTACTTAGTAATTGGACCAGGAAGTGATCTTTATCAGGACCCTTACTATTATCAGTGGACGGGAGTTCACAGGGGGCACGGTGATGCGTCGTATTGTATAGAAAGATCAAGTTGTCATAATGAAATTTTAAGTACAGACGCCAGCACATCAAGCTACCCCAAACTGCCAGATTTTTCCAATTGAACATGAACCTTATTTCTTTTGCTATAAAGTTGAAAAACTATCACAGGAATTGGACACATTGGGGTAGCTTGATGTGCTGGCCTCTGTACCTAGTTTATTCTAAAAATGAATATTTTGAGTATGAATGTGGAGCATGAGAAGATGAAGACCAAAGAGACTATGAATGGATTGTGTCAAAATAAATAAGAAACGAATATGTAAGGTTGTCTGAAAGTGGGGTCTGTGACCGCGAAGTTATATGGAAATCGGCTGTCATGGTATTGGCATGTGATGCGGAGGAATGAGTATCCCGTTGTTAGGAAATTTTTGAGTATGAATGTGGTGGGTGAAACGTTAGATGGGTTGTGGGAAAGAAGAAGTAACTTTTTTTTTATAGAAAACGTTGCCCCACACTAGGAATTTCTCTTGTGTCGTGGGTGCGTTTACAAACATTTAAAGTCACATACACAAACAGTCAGACCCGGAACAACTAACTGTAGGTCATACAAATATTTGTTCCGTGTGGGAATCGAACCCACGACACGCGGCGCAGCAGTCGATCGCTCAGCCACTGCGCCAACTGAGCAACTTGGTGAAGACATGCTAGGCTTACCCTAAATACATTCAAAAAAGGGCATAAAGATAAGGATGACTGCTACGATCAATACCTATCACTACCCATAGGCTTTCTTTATACGGGTTTTTGGATTGTAGAACTGAAAAACAATCCAGGTGATGCAATATTTAAGTATTCTTAAATACACTAATTAATTTTGTTATTTATCTCAGTGTTTATACTTAATGATAACTTTATTTGGTAGGAACATTTATAGACAGCTGACGGATTTCACAACAAAATAATAACATTCTAAAAATAAAACGACAGATACTTAATAATAAAACATTTGACATTCTGAGCAATATTGTGGCTAATTTACTAACTTCTGGGTATTATCCTTAACCTTCTGGGTATTATCATAATCGTACAAGTGTTGTGCTTTACAGAAGTAAAGCACAAGTCGAACTAAAACTGGGTTACATCGCATTCACACTTCTAGGGTCGATCTCTGTAGGTAAAGTTGACCACACACCGACTTTGAGCTGGCCTAACGTTGTACTGATGGAAAAAGAATGCGAGGCCAGCTAATGCTGGTTTCTTCCACAGACGTAAGGAAAATTGTACGTCAAACAGAATTAATTCGCGAATCGTAGTGACGGATGTACTTATTGTGAACAGACCGTTAATCTTTCTTATTTTAGCTAAATAGCGGTAATTTATGAAGTTAATTGACCGCCCTATAAATATATGCTCATCTAAAAATGTTTGCAGTCGTACAGCCGCCCACTATTGATGTACTGCGACATCGCCTCTATAATAAAAGTTGACGGAATTTGTTTTGTTCTAATTTTATTAACATCAATCTACGCAGTCACAAATTATGCCTTCCCACTAGATTTCTACATATACGTCACAGTATTAAGAGGACCACTGAAATCCAGCGCTGTGCTATGGGTCCCGCATGGTTCAGCATCATGCTGAGTACGTATCCCTCTAGCCACGTCACGACGTGCTACTACCATCAATTTTCTGTATTACACCTTTGTTTGTGTGGTCGTTTTCACTACATAATTTAGGTAAAATATTTACTAACACAATCATTAACATACTACCAAAGTTTTTATATGCGAAAGGTAGTTTTTATAAGATTAGGTGTAAGTACTAAACGAAATGGATTTTAAGTTGTCCGAGCAAATCAATTTATTAATAACAGAAATTTCTCTGTCCTCCATTACGCCTGTGTGGCAGATATTTCTTTATTTTTTTCTTTCAGTCTATTTGCTTGCGTAGAAATCTAAAGTTGTAGTATACCCACTAAGTTTAAAGTCTTGGTGTATCTAGACTTAAGTGCCTACCTGAATCATCGCTATCCACCTACCCTTATCCCAATTTATTTGGGGTCCGCGCAACATTTCTTCGTCCAAACAGCTCTATTTACCGTCTTTCTAGCCACATCATCATTCACACAATCAATTCATCGTTTCTTTGTTCTTCCTCAACTTTTGTAACCCTCCACATTCATACACAAAACTTTCCTTCTATTTTATTTTTTCCAACTTTCTCACAACATGATCCTCATTCCTTCGCATAACATACCCATACCAGGATACAGGCGCTTACTTACCTACCCGAATAGTTTCAAAAATTAATACTTAACACCACTATTTCTTTTCTGCTACGAGTCTTATCTCCATAGGTAAATACTTACACATATTTGAATACTTCATGTATAAACTTCTGACGCTAGTCACATGAGAGAATACAACAACAACAATTAATTGTAGGTAGGAAAGTAATCTTTTGTTTACCAAAAGAAGCTAACGCAAGGTAGCATCAGTGCTATTTCAAGAAATGTCAAGATGATTAAGAGCTAAAATTATAAAAATTAAGCTTTTACAGATAATTAAGAACCCTGCTTGTCAAAGTAAGAGGATCCTGTATCTAGACGGACAGTTCTTGAGCTTTGTTATAAAAATAAGTAATAAATTTAATGAACCTTTGTAACAATTATCGTCTTATTCTCGGTCTGCACTTATCTACTTACTGTTAGCTATCTGCATTCTGATCTATCCCCAAACTACGCTTCCAAACTATCTCGGGGACCCAAGAATTGTGATACATGAAATGTTTTAAACCACTGGTTTATGACGTTAAGTTTAAAAAAAAAAGCAAAATAATTAAAAAAGAAAATGAGATCAAAGTGAAAGTGAAACTTAAATTGATAATTATGAACCAAAAATAAATCTGAACGCAGTAAAAAACTTTAAAATATTAAACAAAACAATAATAAGGTGTGTAAGTGTCTGTATGGGTTTGTATTGTGTGTTTGTGTTTGAAGTGTGTGTGTGAAGTGTGTTTGCGTGCGTGTGGTGTGCATGTTTCAGTATCTAAGATGCAACTGACGTTCCGAGTGTGAGCTAAATCATGTGTTTTATGGTATTATATGCTTTATTACAATATTATTATAATATGTAGCTAAAAGAATACAGTGTTTTATTCTGGATTCACCCGAGCAATAACGGTTACATTAGCGCTACTTAGCGGGAAAACCTGGAGTTTCTACATGTAGACGACATGCAATACGGCCGAGCTGACGAAAACGCATTACCCACAGGAAAATGCAGCATGCGCGAGGTGTATTCCGAAGTACGCAGAGATGGGAAATACCTTACCCACACATACTTGGGCGGAAAATACTGAAACAGAGACATCTATTCTAAATTAAGAATTAAGGATAAGTTGGTATATCCAAGTTATCCAACAAAACATAACATCACGCCAATTTTCCCCAAAGGGTTAGACAGAAGTGTATCTATAGTACGACCACATTTCACCAGTTATGTTGAAGTCCAATGTAATAGGGGGTGAACCTATTGCCATCAAACGGGCACAAATCCAGAATCCGAGCCAAAAAAAACATAATAACACTTAGCCCGACCCAGGAATAGAACCCAGGACCCCATGCTCAGCAGTAACGCTTACAACCTCTAGATCAACGAGACAGTCTAAGATTTTAATAAACTTAGTTCAGAATGGTGTGATACTGATGACGCTTCGGGAGACTGAAGTCATAATTGTGATTTATATGACGGCTGATTAGAATAACTTGCCCTTCAATTGCTTGCAGAAGACTCGTGTTCACACGGTGATCAGATGAAAGTGTCGGCTCCATGCTCACGGCGTGATAATATGGTGATAATCACAGTCTGTGGTAAGTGTAACTAGTGTCGCAGTTGCAGAAGAACTCTTCGCCAAAATCTTATTTAATTATGTATATGGGAGCAAGTCCCAATTGCTGAAAAGAGCTTTCCATCAAATAAGTAGACTGAAAAAGAAAAAAAAAGTGAGCTTGGATGTAAAATTCTAATTTATATTATCTCCTTGAGAAAAAGCGGTTCAAAACCAATTTTCATGCCCAGTAATGCCACTTTCACGGCATTACTGGGCATGAAAATTGGATGCCCAGTAATGCCACTTTTTATTTTACTTATGTGTAATTAATGCTCGGGTCTCCTCTGTATGAGAAGATGCCTTTGTCCTGCAGTATGGTGTACAATGAGCGTTAAAATACAAATCTCCTTGAATTTTTCGTATCGGGGGAGGGACCCAATAAAAATAATAATATAGAGAAACATTAAAAACAAAAACAAAGAAAACTTAGTTATGCGGTTAAATAGAAAATTAAATATTGCCATTTTATTTGAGCCCCTTTTTTGTCCAAACCGCGTCGGATTGCCGGCTGGAGCTTTTGACCTGTGTTATCAGCTACGTGATTAATTGTGCTATAATTGTTATTACGTGTGCCATATTTGTGTCAATATAAATACAGATATTAAGTTAGCTAACTGAATTAAAGTACTTATTTGCTTAAGATACCTCGAACGTGCGGTTGATAGTATTCCGATTACGTGTGGGAACACGAAACCTCGGGCGTAAGTGACCGCTCCGTACTGTTGGGTACTTTTCCTAGACACCTCAATGATGATGGAATAAATAAATGATATTCATTTCTTAGTATATCTGTTCCAGGCACTTTAAAACTGCAATAATTTAAAATTATTTATTTTGAAGACATGATTAACGAAGCTCAGAGGTCATGGTGTCTTTTAAAGTTCAACATTATATATGTTAAAGATTTTTCAAGATTATTATGTGATTCTAACGAAGCAGGGCAAAGTCTGGAAAGGTCTTCTGAAGAAAGAGCTACTGCAGCTACTTGTAGATCTCTCGTCTCGTCACTTCCTTTCTAGCCATCTTCTTCAACACAATCTATCCATCGTATCTTTGGTCTTCCTCTACTCTTGTAACCCTCTACATTCAATTATGCTACTACGTTATGTATTATTTCAAGACCCAAAAACTTCAGAGAAGTTCTCTTACTCAGTGTATCTACGAGCACATGACTGGTCACACGCTGAAATTAGATTAAGTTACAGGTGTTTTTCACGGTAACAATGAAACTATTTTTAACCTTGTTTTGACATCATTGTATGTAGAAGACCGTCATCGATAATTAAAAAAAAACTTTATGTCATAAGCGGATGCGGTGGCCCGCCTGATGATAATCATCACCACGACTTCTTGATAAGGTGCATGGTTGCTAAGGTCGGCTTACACCAGAGCTATGTATAATCCTAACTTAATATTATAAATGCGAAAGTAAGTTTGTTTGTTACCTTTTCACGTATAAACCACTGAACGAAATTCGATAAAATTAGGCAGAGAGGTAGATTGCAGCCCGGGGAAGGACATAGGCTACTTTTTTGTCAACAAACATAGGTGTTACGTAGAGATATCGTAGGAATCAATTATGGACCCTGTCAGCATGCCTGACAGAGTCCATAATCCTAAAACATGATGCAGCCCATGAAAATCGTGTCGACTAGCTCATTAATCACCAACACCTGTTTATTTACTTTCAAAGATCATCTGATTACTGATTAGCTGGTATCATTGACCGAAATGAATGTGATCACCCCACACACCTGGTCGTCAGTTCAATCGCGTGATAAAGATTGTATCCTGAAATTTGATAAAATGCTACGTGCAGTGATATATCATACCTAAGGAAAATTTCTTGGAAATGTAGGAATCAGACAAGTAAAATAAATATACTATTTATGTTTTGAATTACTGCTTAGCTCATGGCTGAGCTAAGGGTAACTATTCTTATTTTAGAGATCTAAATCACTGTCACATATATGTAATTTGTTAAGGGTCTTGAAGTTGAACAGACTTGAAGTAGGCACATTCCATATTTAATCCTTTTTTTTTTGTTTGTTTCGGTGTGGAAAATCCTCTTGGATGTCCTCCGCCCTGGGGGGGGCGAAGGGGTCTGTCAGACTCTTACTGACTAAAAACCAAACCGGTTCAATCTCACACCTACGCCGGGGGTCGTGGGAACGTACGATCCTTCCGCAACCCCCAGCTAATTCCATATAATCCTGATTCAACCAAATAGCGATGACGCGAAGAGTCTGTTTAGGTTTATGGCCCAGATATTATGACCAACGTGTATTTAGGGTACGATGGGACTGGCATACGCATGGCGATTATAAATGTCCCTAAATAAATTAAGAAAAAAAAAAACTCACTGTCAGCTATTCTGTGATTCAGTCCAACTGAAAGTTGGTAATCTGAATTTAGTTGCTTTTTAACCACCCCTAATTATATTTTGTATTGTTTATACACACCTTTTTTCTTAACATGATACAGTGCCAAATGTATCCTGATAAAAGTTCGGACGGACGGACAGGGCAAAATTTTAAAGATTCCAGTTTTGCAATTTGACTACTGAGCTCTAAAACTCCCTGAGGAATAACCTCTCTGCCAGTACAAAAGACTCAAGTCCAGGAATAGATTATTCACTAAATTAAAAGTCACACAACTCCTGAAATATGAACTGAACTAATTTTTCATTATATTGCTTTTTTGGTGATTTTTTGGTGATTTTCTTCCATACCATATAATTTGATAAAGCTGAAGAGTTTGTTAACTTTATGTTAAAACTACCAGTCGATAGTCCAGTCTTGAGAAAGGTTGTAGGCTGAATTAACATCTGGTTACCCTTAGGAGCGGGTAAAACCGCTGCGCAGAGCTAGTCTTTCGTAGGTCTTGATTACACGCTTAAAGATCGGGAATTCGAGGCCAAAGCCATTTTAGCTACCTCAGTATCTAGGCCACCTGTTTGAACCATACTATTAGAACTAATAACGATATAGGAGTAAATATACCCTTTAAAACACCATATTTGCTTGCAAACTTCCCATCAGCCTAATCGGTCGCGTGAAAACTGCCTATTACCCTACATTCCCACTTTTCAGATCATGTAGTGGAAAATGGCGACTTTTCTAACAATCGTGACTGTTAAAATTCATTCATGGTGTTTCAGTTAAAGCTGCCATAGGTTTCTATGGTATTTTTGTGGTGTGGTGGTACGGTGCGCGGGGGTCCCGGCTACGTCATAATTTCGTGAGTGGGCAATTTTCACATGTCAAGGCCCTACCCGAGCTAAGCTTTAAGCGTAAGCGGTTTCAGGTAATCGACGACTCCAAATCTAGAAAGTTCGTCTGTTAGTTTCGGGTATATTTTGGGTTACTTTTCTGTGAATACTATTATGTAGTAGTCTTGCCAGCATTTGTAATGGATTCATCATCATGGTTTCAGCCAAAAGACGTCCATTGCTGGACAATGGCCTGTTCCAAAGATTTTCACAATAATCGGTCCTGCGCTACCCTTACGCATCGCCTTCCTGGGATCTTCACCATCATCGGTCTACGTTGTGGGGGCCTATCCTCTTTATAGCTCATCCTAAAATGGATTAACTTTAAACTATTTAAACAAAAATGTATATTGTGTGAAAGGTATTTGCCTCGACTTCTCTAAAGATGACAGAACACATAATATAACCTTAAGACCCCCCTTGTCAGTTCACTATCTTACTTAAATTAAATAATCCTGAGTCATCACGAATCATCGTTATTTTATACAAAGCGAAGAAATTGACTTGAAATGTAGAATATACAGACGTGAATCATAGATAGATGAAAGCGTCACAATGCATATCTCGTAGTCTCGTGAGATCAACAAATGATGGTAGTGTACATAGGTACGTCTCAATCTTATCAGCCTCAATAGCAATGATTTTAAATTAGAAGTTATTCTAGAAAGTTTTTTGCTGTATTGTATAGTAAGGATATTATGTGGATGTGCTAAAGCTTCATTTCGTAAGGTGTGTAGGTATATTCTGGCACTTAACTAGACAAGAATAGGGAGTCCATATACTTCCTTTATTTTGTAGATAAAACATGGAAGAATCTCATCGGTGTCTGCGGTTTCGTAAAAAATAAGAGCTTTTCTTTGAATATTGAACAAACATTTTCAGGTTTTTTTCGATACTCGCGAGCTCTCGCTAGTAAATAATAGTCACATCGTTCGATTGCAGGTTGAGCTTCGCCTGCCGAGGTCAGTGGTCATCCATTGCACACAGAGACCTCTCCGTCGCTAGAAAAACACGTTAAGCAGTTGGTCCCGGCTTTCTTTAATAGATTTTTGAAAACATTTGGTAGTCAGAAGGCAGTCTTTCCAAGAAGTTTTGTGTTCTCAGTAACTAGGTTCAGCAGGTCAGATAAGCAGTTGCTCCATATAAATTCCTGGTATTCAGCTGCATCCGGTTAGACTGGAAAAGGCTAGGCAGGTATTAATTCGCTGCAGTTCAGACGTAATTTCAAATAAAAACCCTACTTAGTAGGTATACGCTCGTAGAAGACGTCGAGATACATAGATGTCGGGGCAACCAGTACGACAGAACGAAGAAACATTGGCATTGTTACAAAACTGACCATTCTTAGATCATTATATCACTAATCTTTGCTTAGAACCAAGACTGCTCTGTACGGATGGAGACGGCTGGCAACCGTTCAAACTTCCAATTGTCGAATAGACTTTTGCAAAGTACTGATAAAAAGTAACAAAAAAAAATGGTCCTATGTTGTAACGGAAACTTCGTGGAAGACAGGGTTCAAATTCCAACCGGATATTGGCAAAAGAATGAATGAACAGTATGATATGCCAACAAAAAAAATACTTGATATAGTTTTTTTTTTTGGCAAGTCATCATTAACTGAGACTTTTTTAAGAAATTTCATAATGTTTGGACCGTTTTAAAAGTCTTATGAAATATATGTAAGAAGAACCAATCATGAAGCTATTTAATCAATGTTATGTTGTACCTTATTATTACATACCACAATCGAGTTTATTTCAAGCCTGTGCTCAAACCGGTCCTCTGGTCGACAAGAAACTTTCGGTGCAAGAAGATCTGGGTCGCGGACACAAAGTAATGAATGAAACACGCCTGGCACGTCCTGTGGACGTGACACACAGGTTATTGTACCAACTCGATATACGCTGTACGCATAATTACATATGCTTTTAAAAAAAAAACCACGGCCATTCGATCGCTTCTAGATTGTACCATCGCTTCTGAAAATCAAGCTCAAGCCGCGTGTCTACGGGGGTGGTTCACATTCCGACCAGTCACCATGACATGTGACGTCACTCCACAGTCAAACTATGACGTGTGCCCCACAAACACGCTTTCCCAGAAACATTTTCACACAACGCTGCTTTATTTCCTTTCACAATTTATTCCTAGGAATAATTATAAGCTAGAACTTAGAACACTCATGCAAGTCTATTAGTTTGTCTTAATCTAGAAAAAATGGTAGCGTTCCATGAGTTAGTTAGCGGTTACCGTGAAAATATTCATTAATTCATAGGTTAGTGCGAAAACGCAAATAAATTAAACTAGTTAGTTTTATATGACCTAAGTAATGCAATGTCTACGTCACGGAAGTGACTTAATAATAATAATAATACACAGTCGGTGTTTCAACATTTTCTTCCGTATCCTTATTATATTCTTTTTAACGATGTAGGTAGTAAATCAACCGTCCTTTTATGTTCTGCGTAATCGACTCTCAGGGGAAGCACAGGGCTGCACACCCAAAGGAAAACCCATATTTCCATGACAAAGTTCTTAAGTTGGCCTGCAATTCGGATCATTTAGGATCCGGTACTGCACGAGCAGAGAAACAAAGGGTAGTTTTAGAATCTTCAGAAGCAGGTGCAAGGAACCCAAAAAAGATTCTACAGATAAGGTATCAGACGGCGCCGCTGTACGTGGAACGCGTGCGCACGTACAGATTAGAAATTAGATCATAGATCGATAATGATTATCTTAAATAACAATAACGTAAATTGATCGAACACAAGTATACGATATTATATTATTTCATGATAGCCGACTAGGAATTCCCCACGACATTTTTTGTATTGATACGATACCTAAAGTCGTTATTTATTGTAGGTACCTAATTGGGAAATGCTTATATGAGTGGCTCGTGGCTAACACACGTGCCGATCAAGATGAAACTGCTATTATTGAGGTTGGTCAGTGGATGGGTGACCATCAATTATATGCCGAGACTTCTTGCCTCAGAAAGCATTTTATGTCGTAGGTCCAGAGTGATATTCCTAGATTTTTGGCAGTCGTTGCTGGCTCTCAGGAGCCTGAGAGTCTGACAACCAGTCATATCTAGAGGTATAGTGTTACTGAGTTACTAGGTTTTGGAAGTCAGATAGGCAGTCGCTCTAGGTCAAATACTTGTATTCAGTTGCATCCGGTTAGACCGGATGCCGAACCCTACGTAGTTGGGAAAAAGATAGGCAGATGATGATGAGAAATTTTTAGTTTATATAATACTTGTGATATTGCAATATATTGCATTATTGTTATCAATTATTGTCATGATATGACATGATAATCCGATGAACTTCCCAAATAGTGTGCGTAAAGTTAAATCAATATAAAGAATTTGGGTGAGTGTCGCGTGTAGGCGCAAGCCGCGACTTGACCGTCTGGATCAAATACATCACACGCAACATTTACACATGTTACAGTATTTGCACAGTAACGGTAAACATAGGTATGACTGTCATGTACCGCGCCTCCTAATCTGTTTACCCCATTTGCAAAAAAAAGCAAGTCGGTAAGAATTGCACAATATTTTAAAATCGAAGTTACTTTCTCCTTAACTTTCCCATTTCTATTAGCAGTTGGACTGTCCACTTGTCAAGGTTGCTCTCAAAAGGTACTGACGGACGACTGGTCAGTGGGTGAACCCTACAACCGGTCTCCGACCTCAGCGAGGACGGAAACTGCATGTGACGTCATTAGATTACCGGTGCCGCCAACTTAATACCTTAGGAGTTTCCATACGCGTACTTTAGCGCAATCTCAGCCAAATTATCGTGGGACTCGATTTTCCAATTAATTATAAGGATAATTAATATCGATAGGATTAAATTGATAACTATTTATGATGAAATTCCATTAGAGTATGACGTAGAGGAATTTAAAGAAAATTGTAGAATGTTTGAGGGCCATGTGTGGAGTTCCGTTCGAAGTTCCTGTGATTCGGGAACAGTAGGAAGTGGTTCATACAATTTTTGGGTTGTCAGCGTAGTGACGTAGCATCAGCTGTGTTAACAGTGCACGTCTGCGATGACGCAAGGCTGCCGTGCCCACCGCTCGGTCCCACGTGTTGAGTCAGGCTTGCTTTATAACAGCATACCGGCCCGCCTTCAGGCACAAGCCAACAGACCGGCAAGCGAGTAACACGCAGTGACAGTGATACAACACGTGTATATCTCAAGATAACAGTGCTATTATAAATCGTGATCAATTAAAAAGTGATAATTCAAGTGAAAGGTGAAATAGTAATGATGGCTAACATTGTAATATTGTGTGTGGTGTTGTTTGTGGTGGTGTCTGGACATAAGCACCACCCCAAGTTCCCCAAGAGTCCTGAGGATTATATCATACCCATGCCGAGGAAAGGTGAATGTTTAATTTGATATATTACTTTCTTTTTGGACGATAATTAATATTTTTAAATAATTTCACTGAAGCATCTAAAAATTTTTTGTTTGTGCTAAAGGCATTCAAAAAAATTTAAGAGATTTTTTTTAAATTAAAATTTCCTAAAACTAATACCTGATTATTTGTCCTCAGTTGCATGCTCTGGTGACATTGGGCGTGAACGTAGTAACATCATAGAACAGTCCAAATGTGGAGAACCTAAAGAGGTCTTCGAATACTTGAAGGTGAAGACTGCGCATGAGCAGGTAAATATCACATATTATACTTTATATATTAATGACCCGTAATTAGCTATGATAGTTAGGACACAATACATTTTTAAGAAGTCAAATTTGACACAATTAAATTTTATACGCCGCTTATTTTAACGTGTCATTACCACTCATTATCTTATGACCTTATTAGCACATACAACATGTGACTATCGCGCTATTCCATAATTACATGCCATCTCAAGATAATTATATAAATATATTAGAAAATATGAAATCTACTCTCCAACTGTTTTTGGGAAAATATTTCCATTCAACTTATCAATTGCTGCGCTATGGTGACGTCTCAAATTTCGTCACCAAACAAATCAGCAGCAGCGCTTGATGGATTAACATTTGCACGATTAACAATCAAATTACTCATCGGCAAATATTAGATATTATTGTAAAGTACATCCGCGATCATTTGGCGGTTACTAAACACGCCGTGATTAGCGGCGCGTGAGAACATCCTGCGCTCCGACTTGTATAGTACGAAAGCTGACGAGTGCGTGTTTCCCCAGATCAGTCCCCGCGCGGTGTGGGTGAAGAGGTGCGTCGGGCTCTGCGAGTACGACAACGAGGGCACCTGCGTGCCCACCGAGACCGTCATCCGACACGTTCCCGTAAGTACACAATCTCTATCTCTTATCTACACTCAGCTTATTCTGATACATCCTTGACCCGCTTACTATATTTGTACAAGAGTACGCCGGGTTGCGTAACTGTGATTGTCCTTAATGAAAATAGTGACATAACTGTGAATTGCTGCTTCCATGATTCAGCACATTCTTGTGCGGATGTTTCTAGATGATCGGAAGTCCCGGTGGTTGATGGAGATGTTAATGGCTGTGTTGTTACAGATACGAATATACAACGCGAAGACGAACAAGGACACGTGCGCGATGTACCCGATCGTGGAGCACGTGTCGTGCGGCTGCTGCTCGCTGTCGCCCGAGGAGTGCGCGGCGCCGAGGGTGTACAATCCTCGTAAGTGCTCCTGCCAATGTCCCAACATGGAGGAACGCCGCAGTTGTCTGAAAAAGGTTCGTAAGATAATGGATGTCTGTCAGCACTAACGTACCGTAGGGCGCATGCCTCGCCCAGCCAGCGTCAGCACTATCCTCTCCCGCTCTGTTAACACACGCTTCTTTTATCTCTGTCTCGATGTTGTTTATCCTTCACAATTCAACCTGTGTGATCCGCGTGTCTAGCTGTGTTTGCTCGTACAATGAGGTCAAGTCAACACTGGCCTATGTACAAGTAGAAGAAAAATATATTTGGTTAATGCCTGACGCCTGCTCTATGTCGACTCGTTTTGTACTGACATCCATTGTCTTTCAATCTTTTGCTTTTGTGTGCACTCTTATTTTTTTTTGCCGCATGTGTTTGTTACTATTTTTATTTGTTTTTATCAAAACTTAAAAAGTCTAACTCATAATATGATTACAGTTACCCAATGTTATCAAATACTGAAGTCCCAAAACGTAACTTTAAATTTTCTCAAGTCACAGTGACAAACTACTTTTTTCCCCAACAAGGTTAGCAATGTTCTTTTTATTTTGTTACAGCGGAACCAGAATATGAGGTGGAATCGGTCTAAATGCGCTTGCGAGCAGCGGAGGAGAGTCTAGTGCTCGCACTAGCACATAAGACATAACGTGGACCGCCTGACGGTGGACCAGTGATACCTGAGTCCTGAGACAGACTAGTGTTGTGAAACTTAGAGATAGTAATGTGAACAGAGCATGAGAACATTGGCAAGTGAGGTGACATCGGCATAGAAAGACTTTCTTCTGTGGAAGCTATAGTGACGTGTAGTCAAGTCGTGACTCAAACACGATATTTAGATCCGATAGTCACCGGTCACGACTTCACGAGGTGACCAAGCTGAAGTCTCGTGCATCCAGTATACGTATAATGACTGAGTGAAGTGTGTTAATTGTTCAGAATTTAACAGTATTATAGAGTTGTAAGTTATTTATTTGTTTAACTTTAAGATCAAGTGGGGCCAAAAGGTGCTGTGAGTAGACATTGCTAATTTATTCCATGACTTTTTGGTTTGCTGTCTAATGTACTTAATTGTAACTCAAATGCGTATTATTTCTAATTTATTATTATTGTAATAACTAGTTGTAATATTCCTTATAGGAAACTCTTCAAGGGACGGTACAGGTGAGTTGGTGGGATGCCAATAGCTGTTAATCGGGCTCACATAAAGGAGCTTTAAAAGTAGTTAATTTCTCAGTCTCACCCAACTCCACTTTTGCCCGACCTTGGAATCAAACCTCGCACGTTAGCGGTCGTAGTCCTTAAACTTCCGAGGCTAATGTTAATTATTTATTGTAATGTTAATGTGCATTTTTCGCAATTCTCCGAGCGACATCACTGTTCAGTATTTTAGTAATTTTAATAGGTACTTATTTAATGACGTGCGTAAAGCTGATTTTACGCAATTCCTAAATTGTGATAATAGGTATTCCATTTCTGATAGGTTAATGTTAGATTTGTTAAGTACTTAAAAGGTAAGTTTAACTAGATTCTAAAGTATTTGCTGTCTAGTCAAGAATTGAGTTTCTTTAAAATTGTTAGATTTTGTATCGGCTCTCTTATTTATTTATGTGTTAGATTTAATTATTTAATTTCAGGCACCTCCTGTACTTATATTAAGACCTAGTCTTCGATTGTGCCAAAGGCATAGAATCTCGTAGGTTTTTCTTATTTATTTGTTTTATTATTTATTATTACTGAACGGAGGTACTCGAGCTTTAAAAGCTAAGCGACGGACATGATTAGAACTAAGCTTTTGTATTTTTAGTGAGTAAGTTAGAAAATAAACAGTTTTTAGAAAACACTATTTATATTTTTCATTTAAATGACATTGGTTAACAAACATCGAGCGCTTCCCATGAGCGCGAGCGCTTTCAACCTCGCCAGTTTGCGTACCTTCTAGAAATCTGTTTCTGGCAGATTTGTCATACAAAATGTGTCAACAACACTCATGCATGACAGATGCTCATTAAATAATGGCCCTGGTGTTTAAAATTGTACCTACACTGTTTGAAGGTGGATGAGGAGCTGACTGTCCAGAATGCGACTGAAATCATGATCATCATAACCTTCTTGCCCTTATCCCCATTTTATTTGGGGTCGGCGCAGGATGTCTTCGTCTTCCATACATCTCCATTTGCCTTAATCCCAAGAGTCACCTCCTTTCTAGCCATGTCATGTTGCACACAATCCTTCCATTGTTTCTTTGGTCTTCCTCTACTCTTGTAACTCTCCACATTAATACTCGGAGACAGACGAACGAGTTCGAAATACACACAAACCTTACAAAAGATAATAGTGGAGAGAAACGATATCCGTTTACTGAACGAAACACAAATGACTGTAGGACGTGATATATGATTTGCAAGTTAATAGAGTAGATCCATTATCGGCAATGGTGATTCCGATAACGAAATGCACGCAGACGCAGACAAATATTTGCACATATCTACGAGTACGGCTGCTTGACTTGATTGGCTGTCAAAAATGCTGTAGGATATTTTGTAGTTTCGATTCAATTTAATAGTGAAATTTATTTATTAACATTTTGTAGACTTAACACGTCAACCCAAGGTTACAAACAAGTTACATTTAGTAATATACGCGTACAGTTAAAATGGTAAAAATGGTGATATCAAATCGTTTTAGTATAATTAAAAAATAATTACAAAACTCAGTTCCCCTAATCACGCGACAACCACGAGATGATCGTAGAGCCATCTTCGATAACCATTGTGTGACACATACTCGTACGTTACATAAAATAATATTATGCAATGGCGGCGCTAGATCGCCTAGAAATGTAAACTGTCATCAGCATGGCGGTACAGACTGGATTATTATAATATACCTACAATGCACATTCCATTATCTCCTTTTGATTGCAACCATAATACGAGTAGTGAGAAAGGCGGGAACTTAATATATCGATGTTTGGCTCTGCGCTTGCTTCATTGAGTCTGTTTGAGTGTCCGTTTTTGACCTCGATAACTTAGTGCACGATAAAAATTGACTCGAAAATTGAATCGACTTGACTTGACAAATATTAAGTCACTTCCCTGTTTTACTCGCTTCAATTTGAATTTGCGGTACCGCTGGCTGTTGAGGGATCCCGCAGGACTAAAAATTATGCTGGATTGGGGGATCCAAATTTCCTAAATTTAATGAAAGTTCAGACATCTGCCCAACCTTTCGATAAATTCAGGCGTGATGTTAAGATAAATCTATCAGCTATGATGGAAAATCTACCACTGATGACGTGAGAAGTCTTTGATTATACTGAATAGATTGCATTACTCATATTTTTGCTATGGCTGGTGTAAATCACGATAAGCCTGGGTGTAGCACGCGCACCCAGCTTCGGTGCACAGCTTTTTAAAGTCAGCTGCAGACTTGGTTACAATTTTTGTCTTATAGCTATACTACTTTGCATCATCATCTGCCTAGCCTTTTTCCCAACTATGTTGGGGTCGGCTTCCAGTGTAACCAGATGCAGTTGAATACCAGTATTATACATGGAGCGACTGCCTATCTGACCTCCACAACCTAGTTAATGGGCAACCCGTTGCCCCTTGGTAAGACTGGTTGTCAGACTTTCGGGCTTCTTATTACCCGTAACGACTGTCAAAGATCTACAAATGACACCCGGGACCGACGGCTTAACGTGCTTCCGAGACACGGAGGAGTCTCGATATGTTACGAACGGTCACCCATCTACAGACTGACCTCAGCAAGCGTAGCTTAACCTTCGATTAACCCGTGCGGTGGTTTTTACTTAGCCACGAGCTCCTCCTATACTACTTTGCATATAAAGAAAACGAAAGAAAATGAGATTATTTGAGCTCTAAATGACGCATAAAAAATGAGAAAGTTTGCACCACGCCTGCGCAAAACGACCATCGCTCAGCTTAGAGCTGCAGCTCATGTGGCTCTCGGCGACATTTGGCGTTGGCTGGATGACATTGAATGGGAGCAGAATGTAAGATACATAAATATAAACTATGACAGATTGAACTGATGTTCAATATCTTCTTCTTCTGCTTTGCCCTCACGTCTTCAGTTTAATTAATCGATCGGCACCAGTCACTTCGCTGGTCAGCATCATCCGCTGTAAGGCCAAATTGTTTACATAATTCTGATTTCGGTCATTTGTCATAGTATTAGTCGTTTAGGTAGTTTACAGTCTACCTCTCCATATCTTTTTTTATAAATAGATATGGAATGGTATGGAAGAAAAGGAATAAGGACAGGGGAGTGATGATGATGATTTACTTATCGCTAGCACAATTGTTTAAAATGAAAAAATAATACAGAGAACTTTTACCGGCAAGACCGCCAAGCTTTAGTCATTAACCTAGATTTGAAACATGATGCGATTCCGAATCTGGGTGTTTGCACTCACAATAAGCAAAAATCTTGGGAAAAACCCCATCTTTTATGAAAAAATACCAATGGCTTTTGAATGGGAAACTTAACTAACCTCATGTCATGGTAATACCGCTATGGGTATTTCAACAACATTGCATAAGAACAGAACAATTGCATAAATTACCAGGAAAACTGCATGGCTACTGATAAGAAGTAGCTTCCTAATAAATGGCGGTAAATGCATCGGATAAACCGCTCTATTTAACTTCATCCTGCGCATATACAGAGTTATATCATAACTATATGGATAACCTATTGCCTCTGAGCCGGATTTTTAATCAGAATCATTATAGAGAAGATGCGGGATGCCCCTGCGCATGATATTAAGGAAATTCCGTGACTAAAAAAACTACTTTCCATAAATTTAATTTGATTAAAACCACAGCATTTAAATTTATCTTCTAATTAGCATACATGATGAACATTGCTGTTATAATGATTTATTTGGTTTTAGATAATAATTAAATTAATGGTTTGTGCCAATGATGGTTGCTAAAAAAATACGGTATGGGTATCCCTGTTGACACCAAAAATAATGAATTAAGTTTTTTGGCCTTCATACAGGGTGTAGATGTAGAACTCATGGCTAAATAAAAACAACAGCACGGGTTGATCCAAGGTTACTGACTACGCTGACCGACATACTGATCTCGGTCAGCGTAGCTTGCTGACCGAGATCAGTATGTCGATGGGTGACCTTTGTGACTGTTCGTTACATATCGAGATTCCTCCGTGTCTTGAAAAGCACGATAGGCCGTTGATGCCGGCTGCCATTTGTCTATCTCAGACAGTCGTAAGAGTAGTAGTCAGAAGCCCGAAAATCTGACAACCAGTCTTATTAAGGGGTGTCGTGTTGCCCAGTAACTGGGTTGTGGAGGTTAGAAAGGCAGTTACAGTAAAACTGGTATTCAGCTCGTTAGCAAAAGGCAGGCAGATGATGACAGTGTCTAAAAACACCCATCACGGAGCTATGATCTGTATCGGATTCTGTAGACCAAAATAAGTTATATTGTACGGAAATAATTGATGGGAAACTATATTTCAATTTTATTGGTGTGAAAAATCGCAGCGTGCAATGTTACTCACGCAAAACATCGTGCTTATGGAAGCATGTTAAGGCAAAAGGGTATTTGAGGTTTATAAAGATTATTCATAAGATTTAAAACAGAAGTTCGTGTAAAAAGGTCTTCAAAAGTTGTAAATTTGACCTTGGATATGGACCCAGGAGGTTCCCAGGTATGGTCCAGTACAACAAACTGATCACAATGTAGGCATGAACACACGGCAATCGGTTTCTCTTCTTTCTCTTCTTACACCCGATAGTAGATATCATTAAGTGTGTGGTTCATAGGAAATATTATGTGGATACTATGCGCTTCGTGACATGAGAATCTTTAAGTCACAATGCATGTTAAGATCTAGGCACGCGTGCTCCAGCATCGACCGCAACAGTTCTGAGTATGAGGTAAGATGGTGGTCAAACAGAAGCATATCGTAATTTAAAAACTAAAACGACCACAAATTGCGGCAGCCACCAGGTATAGTTATAATCAATTAAGAATGAGTTCGAGGTAAACGCTTTGAAACAACGAGTTATTTTTGTATATAAACATATTTGATTACTGTATTTACTAAACAGTTAACCGTTATTTGTCTTGTGTGATTGTTTTGACTAAAAACGTAAAAATAATATATTTTTTCTTATATAGATTCATAGACTAATGAACTACAGAACGTTAGCACTAATTAATCAGTGATGAGTACAATTACCTTCGACTCTGTATGCAAATGGTATGTTCAATCTGATAGAAAAATTACTACTTCTATATACTATAGAGCCAAGTTAGAGGTTACTGGGCGTTCAATTTTCCATTAGGTTTTTCATTTAATTATGACGACCGATGTGGCGCAGCGGGCGAAGGTCCGCCTGCGACGCAGGAGGTTGCGGGTTCGATTCCCGCCTTGGGACAAATGTTTGTACGATCTAAAAAGATTTGTTCCAGGTGTTCTGGGTGTTTGCTATGTATAATAAAAAAATATCTATCCATGGTAATGTATTGTATTAAGTATATCAGTCATCTAGTACCCATAACACAAGCTCTGCTTAGCTTGGGGCTAGATGATGCTGTGTGGATTGTCCAGCAATATTTATTTATTTATTATTTAATTCTCAGACTCTATCCGGCCAAAATTCGGTTATCACCATAGATACGTCTCTACGGAACGCAGGTATAATGTTATTTATAATTCTGCTTTAAATCCTAGAACGTCCAATTCACGATGCAAGTATGCACCATTAATTGAAATCATTGAACCCGAACTAAAATACTTAGTAGATCATTGTAGTGAGAACCCACCGGTGGCTACGGCGAGCTACGCAGTGCTACGGCGTAGCCGGTAGCATCTTTTTATGGAACGGGCCCGTAGCCGTGCTGCTACGAAAAGCTTTCAGTAATTTGACTTTATTATGATGTGTGAGAGTTTCTGAAATCGTCCGTTTTGTGGTTTAATAATATAAGGATAGGAACATAAGTATGGAGTAAAACTTATTAACACCCTATGTAGCTGTTTATTTGTAAGTTTTTATGGTGTACAATGAAAAGTATTCAATTATATTCTAAGAAATTAATTTTAATAAAAAATCCCTTCCACCTTATATGTAACACTTAAACATTCCTATCCTTATTCGTGTCGAATATAAAACCGCTTAAAAGAAAACAAAATTTAGATAAAGAGATACTACTTTTGTCAAACATGAGCGAATAATGTCAGTATAAACAGAGTTTAGGTTCAACAAGACGTATTTATTTACAAGGTAGGGTAGGCCGCACGCTAGTGGCAACGGTACCAGTATAAGCTGGTCCTGCACTCTATAGGAACTCCTTACTTCGCTAGGCTAGCTCGAGGTGAAAGTGTCACCACATACGTATGCGGCCTACTGTAGATCAACATTGCTTATCACTCAATACGGGAAAACTATTAACACATATAAATAAAATAAACCGCAATAATTAGTTGCAGTTTCTGAGAATAAGATAACGACATTGTTACTTGATGCACATCGAGTTATCATTTTAATTTATAATCTGAATGTTTTATTTATCTTGTAGAAAATTTCACGATTGTTGCAACAACAAATGAACGGATTTTTTTCAGATATGTTTCAGTCCCATTTAAACATATCTGAAAAAAATCCTTTAATTTGTCACAGAGGACGTCCATATTGCAAGTAAAAAAAAGGAAGAAATCACATTTATTCAGCACAGGCTCTAACACAAAACGACAAAATGGAAATTCTAATGATAGACTTAATAAATATTTTGCTTAGTATAATATATGAGTATGTTAGTGGAGTCGAAAATTATCGATTTTCAAATTGATAATGATCTTTTCGAACATAATATCTCAATAAAAACAAAAAAAAAGAAATAATATTCTTTTTTTTATTACGACATTGCTCCACACTAGTTTTTTTACCTGTATCGTGGGTGCATTATAAACAATCAAACTCATACAATAACAGCCAGACCCGGAACAACTACCTTTAGGTCATACAAATGTTTGTTCCGTGCGGGGATCGAACCCGTGACAAGCAGCGTAGCAGCCAATCGCTCAGACACTGCACCGTCATTTATTTTTAGAGTTTATTAATAATTATCTATGGTTGATACTTATTGTGCTTGCCTTATTTAAACACAAATGTTGCAGGTGCTATGCACACAGATATTGTTTCTTGCGTGTCTGAAACCTGCACGCTGCAGGAATTGACGGATGCCAACAGCTGACATGGCGCCAAACTCGTAGCTAAGTTCTGGGCCAACTCTTTTTAGAATGCATTTTTTTTTAAAGTGGACCCACACTAAGAATTTCTCTTGTATTGTGAGTGAGTTTACAAACATTAAAACTGACATACACAGACAGTCAGACCCGGAACAACTACCTTAAGCTCATACAAATAATTGTTCCGTGCGGAAATCGAACCCGCGACACGCAGCGCTGCAGCCGATCGCTCAGCCACTGCGCCAATTGTGTCGTTATCGAATCGAAGAAAAAACTTCCAGTGGTTTTCCCATATCATCAATATACATACACATAAACTTCCTCCGACTACGGTTGCATCAGCAGTGGTTGTGGCGATAGAGGTTACTGTCAATGGCCTGACAGCCAAGGGACAAGATCATCACCTAATGTAGCTGTTGAATTATCAACAGCGGTTGAATTATAACATGACAGGGACACTCCCGCAGTCTCGATGGCAGGTTTTTGGTTTTTAGGTATATTTTTTTTATAAGTTTGAAGATATTAGATATATCTTCTATTCATTTATTGATAAGTATTTCTTTGTAACTTTCATTTTTTTCTTGCACCATTTTTCAAATTACGAAAAATAAATAATGTTATAAGTCTGAAATCGCTGACCTGCTATAAACAGGCGTGGTGATTAATGATCAGGCCTTCTCACTATGAGAAGAGGCCTATCCTTACAACGGCACAGTAAAAAGACTGCCATTTTTTGTTAAATTTAGGGACTCATACTTACGGATTTATTATAATATTTGTATTTTTATGTTACTTAATTAATGTTGATTGTGTGATGTGTGTGTGATGTTTTATCGATTAACATATAAAGTTAGCAGTATGTGTGCCTATTTAAACAATATATATAAATAACAAGATCTTAGTGATTCCCTGTGTATTTAATGGCTCTAACGTGTATGTAACTGAACCACTTGACTGCAGTTAACAATATAAATAAATCGTTTATTACGACAGACGTTTATATTGTCAGGTCATAGGTTACAGGAAAACTGGTCAGAGCTATGTTCTTAGGGCGCACAAAGCGTTTTCCATCGGGTTTTTTTTTTTTTTTTTTTTTTTATTCGGGAAAACAAAACAAGGGTTTCCCATAAGTATGTTGACTTTTTAGTTTTCCCTGTAACCTAATAATTGCGTAGGTATGTCCTACAATTACCCACAATATTTGTTTACGGTTATACTTTTGATATGTGTGTAATAGCCTGATAATAATAATATTGCTGAGGCCTTGCTGAGGTCGTTCCATGGATGGGATACACTCCGTTACACGCCGAGACCCCTCCGTGCCTTTCCGGGGCATAGAGGAGTCTCGATATATAATAGATGGCACGATCTCGGCTGTCATTTATTGATCTTTGACAGTAGTTACCGACAGCCAGAAGTACGGTAGTCTGACTACCAATCTTGGCAAGGGGTATTGTGGTACTCATTAACTAAATTATGGAGGTCAGGTAGGCACTAATTCCATGTGAAACTGGTATTTAGCTGCATCCGGTTTGACTGGGAGCCGAATCCAACCTAATTGAAAAAAAGCTATGCAGATGATGATGTGTAGGTACTTATAATAAATTGTCGACTACATATTATGTTCTTAAGTATCATATCTTGAGTATCTGAGTACAATAGCGGTGATGAATGTTGTTGAAAAAAAATGTAGGAAACCCCACTTTTTATCGCGACACGTGAATCATAATTTACTGTTAGGATTCCGTAGACAAGTGGCCAAAGTCATTATCGAACTAGTAGACTAGAGTATATTTTGTTTGATTGTCTATCTGTATGTACGTGGTATACACATACATTGTCTGTCTACCATTCACGATTTCATATATGTATCATTTTTATTTTGTTTTTACCAGGTTTTTAGGATAAACCAAAATAGGTTTCCTAAAAAAGCTGGTTTATTCAGGACCTCCTCCCCGTTTTTTATAGGTTCGATAATTGAACCTATAATTACGCCGACTTTTCGCACCGATTTTGTGACCGCACACATCAGTCAGTTCACGTCCTTCCCTAGACAGAGAACCTGGCCGACTGTCGGGAAGTAGTATGCGTTAGCGCACACATCTCCAAACGTTCTATTTCCCCCGACAATCGGATCGCCCGGGATGCGCCGATTTTGTCATCCAACTTTTGTTATAACGTTTTCGTTACAATATTGTAATCTGTATGTTCCATTTCTCACCAATTATCTAACGTGGGCGGACAGCTTTATGGTTTCATCAAAATGTACGAAAAGATGGCTGAAGTATTTAATAATGTACGGAACCAAAACCAAACACCGCACACTCTTAACCACTTTTTATGTTCAACAACTTAATTAACTCCCAAATGGTAAAGGATACAAACTTCGAACGAAGATATTGCCAAAAAACACTAAACAAATTAGTTCGGGTATCGTTTTCTAATAACCTCGAAATAACTATGACAGATACTAAAGTCAGTTACTTAAGTTTTTGTGTGTCGAGAATACCCAGCGGAAGTGCATTTGGTAAACCCGTTGTTTGGCCTTGATACCTTGGTCAGTTTTTGTTGGTAACACGTGTATTGCTTCTACCAGTCATGGTGTAAGTACTATTGACTGTTTACTGGACGAAGGCCCGGATCTAGGTCTTGTAGACTTAGTCTAGACTAGAGTGAAATGTTAAGTCGGATATTAAACATTGAGAAACGTTTGTCAGCATAGTAATGATTGCCTAATACTGTCTGCGTCGTTGGTGGAGTGATTGCAAGAGTTACTGATGTGCCTCCTGGGTTCAATTCCCAGGACGGGTAATTAGTTTTAGGTCCAGGGTTTTGCCATCTGGAATATCTTGAAATTTTTGGAAGCAACTAATCTAGAACGGACATCTTTCGGACCAAACAGATTTTTTTAAGACACTACCCTATGTCTTAAAAAACATCTGTTTGGTCCGAAAGATGGATTACTCAAAATTACTGGACAGGTATTTTTTATTTTCTCACGTAAACCAAAAATGACGAAGATATAGTGCGTTGAAATTTCGCGTGACGTCACGTCGTGTTACACTTTATACGTAACAGTGACGTCACAAGCCCCTTCTTCTGAACTTTGATGTGCTATATCTTTGTCACTTTTTATTGATTTGAGTAACCAAAAAATACGTGTCCAATATTTGTTGGTAATCTAACTGACGGACCAAATAGACTTATTATATTTTTACCTAGGACACGTCCCTATTGTGTTCGGTTGATGGCAACCGGCTCGCCCTCTGTGACATGGGACTTAAACATAACTCGCTGCATGTGGGTAAATTACCGGTACACTTCTGCCTTACCGTTCGTGGAATACAGGCGTGTTAATGTCATTATAATAGTTGTTTCGGTATCAATTGTACATTTTTCCAAGTTTATTTTTACTTTATATATCTTAAATTAAGTATGAATGTGGAGGGTTATAAGAGTAGAGGACTACTCAAGAAACGATGGACGGATTGTGTGTAAGATGATATGGCTAAAAAAGGTGTGCATTCAACCCTTTTCTATATAGAGATGACTTTTTAATCAGCAATGTGTAAAATAAATATAATTATTATTATCTTGAACATTAATACATTAATTTTTCTAAAGTAACATTTTAATTTGACATTTTTCAATATTATTTAATGTATATGTATAATTGCAATAATTAACTGTGACATCTTAATTTGTAACAATTTTTATAATTGTTGCGTGCCTATTTCCAGGCAGAATGTACATGGCTCACTCCTTCCTATTCCACCTGTATTTTAATGTAACCTACATTAATTGCAAATAAATGATTTGATTTGATTTTGATTTTTAAATATAGAGATGGTATAGAGATGGTAGACTATATATAGTGATGATTCTATATAGACTTTACATAGAGATGGTATGGAAGAAGACGATATGCTACTCTGACCCCAAATAAATTGAGATAAGGGCAGAAAGATGATGTTAATGACCTTTACTTTGTCTTAAAATGTGCTACCTTGCGCATCAGAAAATACGACTACCTAAATACCTACCCACGTTGGTTACATAATGTATGTAAACAAATACGTAGACGTGATTTATCCTCGGCTTTTTAATAAGCCGCTTATTTGTCTTTGAACATATTATGTGATTGGGATTCCGTAATTCAAGTGGATTTCCTTGAATTGTAGGTACTCACTCATTGTACCTACTTTTAGTTCACATGGCAGCGCATGCGCATGGCATGCTATATTTTAATAAGACTAATATTTGTCTTTACTGATTCCTTTATTTTTAAACTGTTTTTTGTATACTTTTACTTACTATTATTGTCATATATACGTGTATGACGTCATTCGTATTTATAATGAACTTTGGAGTTATTGTTTAGGTATTGTTATCAACTAAAACAGTGCAAACGTATGATGACATTTTAAAACAGTAGTTATCGTGTGGACATGAAATGATGAAATATTAAAACGGTTAATTTCCATACGTGCACTACCCAAAAGATCACTCAAAAGACAATCAATAAGTCAATAATCATTTATACAAATCAGGCTAAGTATTGCCTGCCTGCCTTTTTGCTTGTTAGATGTCAAAAATTACACAAGACAGTCCCACAAAACGCCCACCATTCACCACTTCCAAGAGTTTGGTCTGGGAAATAGAAGTGGCGTATCTAACTTCCCAGCAGCTTTGAGTTTTGCCATACCACTGAATCTCGTCTCAAATGTGTCTTTCCCATTAAAAGAACGGTCACAAGAATGGGCTATAATTCTTGTGACCTTACACCAAAACGACTACTCGTCTTTGTTTGCCCGTCGATCATGGCATTATGGATTTATTTGCTGATTAGAGGTGGCGGTGATGGTATGCAAGCCATTTTGTTCACCATCCATCAATATCTTTTAACATACAGGCTTAAAGGTGCATAGACGCATAATCAAAGTTCAGAGCATAATTCTAAACCCTCTATCATGATTTCTGCCGAACCCTACGAGATTTTTATTGAGAGAAGTAAATGATTAGCTTTTTAGTTAAAAAAAAAAACTTAACTGGCGAAATGTGGGTATTACCACGGGTTATTACAATAGGTGCAACTCTGCCCAACCCTTCGGGGATTACAAGATGTGTCGTTATGTTATGTTTATAAAAAATATCATTGGATACACAGACAGAAATGATGATTTTCCCATGACCCTTTACTGTTTAAAGTAAATAACAAATTCGAAATGAGGAAAATCCCGACGCGAAATTTCAATTTTCAAATTCGAATCTGTATAGGTAACAATCAAGCTTTTAAGCTCTTCATCTTACCCATGGACTGGAAATTCTATTCACCCACGCTTGACTACGGAACCAAAACAGAGATCAAAGAGGTGTGTCGATATGAGACATTTTCATTAGCAAAACGATACGATGTTATGTAAACGTTACTCACCTGTTACGTCTATGTCACAGTAAGCCGATAACTTGACGTACCCACATGATGGCTACTCTCCTATTGTTACTAGATAACCTAATCTTAGCCTAGAGACAAACTGTAAAGAGTCTTTGATGTGTGCGGTGTTTTCCTATTATGTGTGAATCACTCCAGCCTAATATCTCATGCGGTGAGTATTTTATTACGAAGTCTAAGGACGTCAATGAAAGTCACCTGAAAGTTATTATGATAGTGAGTGACTGATTTATTGCAGAGCTACGTAGCTGAATCAATAAAACAAATCCATTTATTTTGTCTTAAAATAATGACGAATGTATAAAATGTAAAAAACATCATCGTACTCTATCCTTTGATAAGGACATGGCTGGAGATGACCTGCCCATACAGGGTAACGCTCCACACGTTCCCCAACCACGTCACACACGTCAGAACGCAAGTGATGTACAATGTATGGCTAATGAGTCAATGTTTGTGTTACCCTTGTTATGATACCGCTTTATTATGGTGTTTCAACACAGAATGTCAGCACACATTCCTGTAACGTTACTCTTGCTGTATAAACTATCTGTGGGCTGTTTGACGTAGGGATAACGTCATAACAATGAACATTTTGGAGGTTAAAGATGTATGCTTACTAGCTAAGCGATCGAAATTATAAACACCGAAATGAACATCGCGGCGGCCCGTCTGACGTCACAAGCTTTTTGAGCGATCTTATTAGCTACCATAACACTTGGCACAAAGGAATGCTGGGTGGTAGTTACATGCCTCTGATAATAATATATTTCAATGGGAAGGGAAGCTGTAGTGGTTGATGATACAGTTGCAATGAAAGAAAGTTGAAGAGGTTTCAAGTCTTTTTGGAATTAAAAATAAAGCAGGTGTTTAACATAAGTGTCAGTGGCTAAACGATTGGTGTAATTATCCAAGTTGAGCAGCCATAGACTATCCGTAGTGTCGCCATGGGCTATCCGTAGTGTCGCCATGAGGTCAGGCGGAGGGTTAGTGTTCGGTTCGGTTCAACTACATATCACGATAGTCCGCGATCTAGTAGACCACCATAGAAACGGGTTGTGTCGACTGAAGTATAGACACAAAATGACAGATATAGAAACATTTCTATATTACAGCATGGCAACGTTAGAACTGAAGAGAAGTAATATTTCTATTCTTCATTCGACAAAAATCTTAAATATCAAGCAATACGACCAAAGTCTCTCTATGACGACCAAAGTCTCTCTACTTTTGGTAGGTAGGATACTTTTGGTAGAATAGAGATAGAACTGTTTATTCTATGCGTGCTAGTGTGTGGGTGTGTGTTATTGTATTGTAGCCTTTTATTTCCTAAAATATAATTAATTTTATTCTATTTGTTACATTTCAATAAAAGTATTTTTATCATGCATTCGTTTATATATATCTGTTGCTTACATTTAAGTTTTCATTGCATTTCAAATTCAGAATTTAAAATAAAATAATTTACTATTCATTTATTTTAATTATTATTTATGTATTTACTTCATTATTTTGTATTGTCGAACTATATTTTTAAGGACCTCTCAACGAAAAACCTAATCCATGGTTCTCCAAACCTCTCTATTAGTTGCTTTTGTTATCCAGTCGTTACCCGGATCTATTTCAACAATTATTCATAACTAAAAAACATCAGCAATTGAAAGTTTTACTCCTTCTTTGCGGAAGTTATAAAACAGACTTTAACGATGCGGTTAACATTTTTAAGGAACTCAAAATATACCAAAAAACACCTCGGTAATAAAGAGGTTGTGTGTGCTGCAGCGACAACATAAATAAACATAAACCTCCGCTCAGATCTGTACCAGTTCCATCTATAACTGTGTTTGGTATTTAGGGCACCGAAAATTAACACATTGGTAAAGGCCGAATATCTATTGATATCGACCACAAATACCCGAAGCTCTAAATACAGAACGCGAGAATTGATAATGACAACTCTTGGCACGAGTATACACTGTATAGGAAACAGATTAATTAGGAATTTACACGATTGTGCGAGAACGAGTCATGTCCATAAAAGGGTAAGTTTGGGTTTGTTTTCCACGCGGGTGGAGTGCGGGTCGCGAGAATAAGAATAGAATAGAATAGAAAGTTTTTATTTCAGACCGGAGTCCATAGGGTTAGTAAAGTAAATAAGAAAGGAAAGAAAGAAAAAAGAAAGGAAAGAAAATAAAAAAGAATTGCGACAAAAATAAACTTTAAAAAAGGTGATAGTGATAGTAAACAAAATATATTGCTTATAATTATTATAAAAATAAAGACAAAATACGAACTAGAAGTATAACACAGACAATTACTGTCGGCAGTTGCACGTCGTGACCTACAGCATGATGCTATGGTATGGGGGTCCACAGGACAGCACTGGTTTTCCTGGTGGCTAGTTCACATTAACACTGTAACGTACGGACATCAAGTTGGAATGGATTAAAGTAAATTGGGATAGACTTAAACAAATACCTATGTGGTGTTATTTTTATACACCAGCTTCAGATTTAGTTCACTCCACCGTTATAGCTCCTAGGAGTGTAAACACTAGGCTTTAATTAGGAACAGTTGAACGTTACACATGCGCGTGGGCAAGCGTAAATGCGTGACGGATTGATGTGCGCGAAACGCCGTGATCAGACGTGTTTGTTTTGCACCATTCGATTTAGTGAAAATTCACTAAGATCGCTGATAGACGCTCGTGTTATGTCGGACAAATTGGCTTATTGGTTCGTATTCAACACATAACTTTGTACAAAGGTTTCCTGGGCTTAAAATAACTCGCCGATATTTTTATTCGCGCACCAAAATAGCACGTGGAATTTGTGGAAATGAGGGTAATCGGTTTTCAACTATAAACGATAGGCAAATAAATAATTAGGTATGGAAATAAGCAACGGTAAGTTTATTTTTTCGGAGGTAACTAATGACTGAGTCAGTGGAAACATTTGAACTAGACGGAGCGGAATAGCATCATTCTGAAAGATCTGTTACATCAGTAAATCTATGAAGTAAGAATGCTTCTTAAAATAAATATACGAAAAACCAGCAGACATTCAGGAGCCCGTTGATATTGAAGGCAATGAATGTGTTAGGGCCTGTCACTACCTCCGAGGCATAATCATTATACCCAGAATACTTTAATGTCTTTACCCAAAGCCTCGCTCTCATGCATACAGTTGTGGGTGGGGTAAGTACCCAGTACTTTCTTCAGGAGCTCGTGGCTAAATAAAAACCGACGCACAGGTTGATCGTAGCTACGCTTGCCGAGGTCAGTCTTTGGATGGGTGACCGTTCGTAGCATATTGAGACTCCTCCGTGCCTCTTTAAGCCGTTGGTCCCGGCTGTCACTTGTACATCTTTGACAGCCGTTACGGGTAGTCGGAAACCCGAAAGTCTGACATCCAGTCTTACCAAGGGGTATTGTATTGCCCTGTAACTGGGTTGTAGTGGTCAGATAGGCAGTCGCTCCATGTAAAATACTGATATTCAGCTGCTTGGTTACATTGGAAGCTGACCCCAACAAAGTTGAGAAAAGGCTAGGCAGATGATGACATTGGTACTCGCCCGGATTTGAACCCACCACCTTATAATTTAATATTAGACATTACTGACGGAAAGGCATCTTGAGGAAACTGAGACTAATTGAATTACCTAAGTCTGAAATCGCCAACCCGACTTGAGCCAGCGTGGTGATTAACATCTTAACTGCCAGAAAACGAGACACAACAGAAAATGTATTGTTTGTCGGTCACTTGGCGTTTAAGGTGTTAATGCTCTTGCCTTCTAAAAGACTTTGCCGTGGGACACTTATAGGCTAGTATTATTATTAACCTTTTCCTAACTTAAACCTTGCACCTCGGGCTCCAATTCCAGTCTAATTTAAGCGCACGTTAGCACGGGCGATGTTTTAACGCGGCGTTAAAAAATCGCGCTTGCAATGGAACAAATGAAAACTGCGACATCTTTTTCACGGAAGCTCTTTATTACTGCACCGCACTGTCGGATTTTTAACGCTTAGCTTTGAGTGTTGAATGAATGCGGGGTGCGGAGTTCTCTACTTGTGTACGCACGGGCGCTAAAAAAGCGCCTGCGTCTCACTCGGTTCTTTTTCTCACGTTTGCAGTTTATGCATGGACTACAGGCGCGTAGATATTTTGCGACGAGCGACAATATCATTAACTGTGTTGGTCCTGACCTATTGCAATCTCAGTTTTGGGGATGAGGAACAGGGTGTTAAGTTTCTCTTTTTTTTGTATAATTATTTTCAATCGTGAGGATAATTTTAATATCGCGATGTAGTAGTATATGTACCTACGTCAGATCTAGTTCATACATGGTTATTATATACCAACACTACTTTTAAAAGTAGAATTAATCAAATAATCATGTAAAATTACTGTTAGGTACGTGATTTTTCTTTTTGTGTTTAGGTAGTAGAGAGGTAAATTGTATATCTAAGTGCATGTATTGCTTGTGGGCTGTCTCTTAGGTCCAGTGGTTGCAAGCGCTTTTGCTAAGCTCGAGGTCCTGTGTTCTATTCCCGAGTCAAACAAAGAATACTGTCGCTTGTAACTTTGCAGATATAATGGTACGTTAAAAATCACTTCGAACTGATTCTTGGTGCAGCCTCACTGCACGAAGAATCACTTGGAAGTGATTTCTAAAAGCTCGTTCGTACACATTGCTGAAGGAGGCGATTTTTTTCTGCCTCGTTAGTAGAGTGCCCGCACGGACGCGCTACTAGCAACATTTCACATTTAGCGACGGCCTATCCGACCACGACTCAGTTACTGGTTTACACAACCCCCCTTGGTAAAACTTACTGTCAAACTTTCGGGCTTTCGACGTCCCGTAGGTACGTAACGTCCGACAAAGGTCTACGAAAGACTGCTAGAACGCTTTCAGAGTCCCGGAGTTGTCCAGGTATGAAATGCATGCTCAACGTGAACAGGCCGAAGTAGACTCGCTTTCTAGAAAAAAAAATCAACTTGTCAGAAATTAAACACAAGTCAAGTGTTCTGATTGGCTGTTGGTAGGTTAAGTAACTGGGTTGTAGAAGTCAGACCCTAACATAGACGTGAAAAAGATTGGTAGATGATAATGGAATAGAATAGAGTAGATTCAATATTCTGCACCAACTTTCTAGCCATCTACATACATACTAGCCATTACAGTACTAATTGGTCCACAATCTACATCTTACGCTCTCATCACAAATAATTTGGGGTCGGCGCAGCATTTCTTCTTCTTCCATACATCTATATTTGCCATAATCTCAAAATCTTCCATGGCTATATCACGGTTATCCATGGAAATTCCCCGGCTCGCGCACAGTTGCACACGAAAGGTGCGAATTTGAACACACATGAAATACCTCTGTAATTACTCAGTACACCAGAAACGAATTCCACCAGGTAACACGCAAATACACGTTACACAAAATTAATTTTAACAGATCGCCCACGTGCATAACTCCTGGGCCGCGCCGGCAGCGGGGTCGATCAAAACAACTAATTCTCTTTGTTGGTAAAAATGTTAAAAATAAATCGGTATTTTTACATTAAAACGGTCATGTGAACCGAAACAGGGTAATGAAATCGTAAACTGTTGAGGGTAAGGAGACTGGGGTAAACAAGTGGTAAATATCATTGTTGTTACTTGTGCAGTAGGCCGCGGTTCAGTCAATCTATAGGTCTTTCCATCTTATCTTGCTTCGGGGACAGCTGCCAGGCGGGCGATCAGTCCTTCTGTAATGGATAATTTGGTCCTGTTCCCGATTTACTGGAGCCTTGGTTACTGGCAAGTCAGCGTCTCTGCGAATCTACCCGTTGGCCTGCAGAGGCCCAACAGTTGTTTGATAGATATGTCTGCAAGTTGCTCCTCGTCTGCTTTTTCTGTTCCTAGGATTTTCCATCTTTGCAATACGACGTAGTTAGGCATGTTGATTTCTTAAGAACTATGATTGAAGACGAGAAGGTAGTAGGTACCACCGTACTATAAGAACTGGTCGGTCCACCTTGTGGGTAGGCCTCCAAGAAGGTGGACCGACGATCTGGTGAAGATCGCAGGAAGCCGATGTATGAGGGCAGCGCAGGACCGATCGTTGTGGAAATCTTTTTGGGATGCCTA
Source organism: Phlogophora meticulosa (assembly GCA_905147745.2). Lineage (NCBI taxonomy): Eukaryota > Metazoa > Arthropoda > Insecta > Lepidoptera > Noctuidae > Phlogophora > Phlogophora meticulosa. Next base: position 791,281 of record LR990521.1, read on the forward strand.
GATATGTCCAGCAGTCGATATCTTTTGGCTGAACTGACGATAGGAAGCTTACGTACCTGAGGTTTTTACGGAGTATGAGCATGAGTTCCTGAAGGATTTATTCCTTAATTGAATTACCTTACCATGCCAGTTAGCCAATTGCTATTCTCTTTCTTAATCTAAATATAAACCAATATTAATTATCTCATGACATGCCATCAACTCATTATATATGCAAATACGGGTGCCCATTTCCACTAATACTAGAATATTGGTAGGTACTGATTAGCATTATTATCTCCTAAACGACGTGGATTAGCTGCGCCATTCAAACTAAATTAACTACTCATTACTCGTTGCAGATAACAATCGATTTGCACCTGGCATTAGTGCTTAGTTTCGTTTTGATAGATTGGTTTGTACTTAGAATAACGGAAATCCGTGAATGCCGACTGACCCCCTGCGATGACAGCTGGTAGTGTGAAAGAAGAAAGCAGGCAAGATTTATGGAGATTTTTGTGCTGGAGGGGATAATATGCAGGTGGTCCGCAGTGTCCTTTTTTTAAAACCTTACTACCTATTTGAACTTAAATAAAAATATATAAAAACTAGCTGTCTCGACGAACTTCGTACCGCCTTCAAAGTTAAGTTACACTGCCATCTGTTAGAAATGTATGGAACTCATTATAGGAAAACGTTAAATTTGCAATAAAAAAAATGTTGAGGTCAATAATCGATATAAAAACTGTCCTATCTTTTAAATTGGACCAAAACACACACAGTGTGCATTTTTATTTTATTTCAATAGGTTCAGTAGTTTAGGAGTCCATAGCGGACAAACAACGTGACACGTTATTTATATAATTATATTAAGATATATTAAGATAATTCAGATCAGATATAAAAAAAGATATCGAGGGAGACCGCTACTCTCCGAACCTAGAGTAATGCTAAATTTAAATGTAACGATCCCTTTCCTCCTGTCAAAAGTAAAAGCTCGGAGTGTATTACAGTTTCACTGAACTTGATAATATTTTAATGTGACTAAGTTTCTAAACAAGGGGGAATAATCGAAATAGTTGGCAGGCATTCAACAGGAAACGGGCCGGATTGCTGGAGATGTTGCCGAACACATCACCGGTCCGGGTTCAACGGGACGGATGGCATTCGCTCCGGATGACTTTCACATTGCGCACGAACAAGGCGAACTATTTGAAGAATAAGAAAAATATAAACAACTTAAGCTAAGGGTGCATAAATCATACTAGCCTGTAAACAGTTACAGGCCCACTGCATAGTAAGGCCTCTTCTCATACAGAGAAGGCATTAACTATCACACGTTGGCGATGACAGACTTGTATTAATTATATTAAGCAGATGTTTCCTCACGATGTTTTTTTTTCATGGCTGTGATGCCCAAGATAAACTTATAAAGTACGAATCAAAAAAGTCAGACCCGGATTTGAATCAAATCCTCGTGCCTACATGAGAGGCGAGGCCTTAACCACTGGGCCACCACGACGAGTTTGCATTAATGAAGAGTACCTATTATGATTGAGTTCTTAAATGCCATTTGTTTTCTATTTGGTCGTACTTGATGCGTAACCGAAAAACAAGAGAATAAATTCGGAGTCAATGATGCAACCGGAAAAGAACAACTTATTGCGTGCGTAGACAGACCATGGGAAAAGAGTAGGTAGGCTAAAGAGAAAATTACCTATCCAAAAACTAAACTACTCAGGGTGTGGTCCTGGCCTCCTGACCTTTGAGCCCAGAATAGTGAACTCAGGCTTGTTGACTGGCCAATATGTTCATAATCTGCACATCACAATGATATCGGGAGCGTACCTATTCTTTAGCAGTTTGAACGTAATATTATGTTAGGTGTTGCATAGGTTACATCCGGATTTGTTTACTTTCATGGACTTTGCAGAAACTAGAACAAATTTCCGAGCGTTCAGTTTTTGCCTACCTATTATTGGAATCAATGTAACAACTTACATTGTAAGCTTCGCAAAGTTCTATTTAGAAGATTTAGAAGTTAGTTTATTATATTATTATGTAATAATATAATAATTTTATATCAAACAGAACTCATCATCATCCTCCTGCCCTTATCCCAATTTATTTGGGGTCGGCGCAGAATATTTTCTTCTTCCATACATCTCTATTTACCGTCATCTCACGGGTCACCTCTTTTCTTGCCATATCCTCTTTCACACAATCCATCCATCTTTTCTTTGGTCTTCCTCTACTCATGTAACCCTGCACATTCATACTCAAAAATTTCCTCACAACATGGTCCTCATTCCTTCGCATCACATGCCCATATCATGACAACCGATTTCCACACAACTTCTCGGTCACAGGCGCAAATTTAAGACTTCCTCTTACATACTCATTTCTTATTCTATCCATTCGCGTAACACCACACATCCCCCTCAGCATTCTCATCTCAGCTGCATGTAACTGCCTTTCATTCATGGCTTTTGCGGCCCAACATTCTGATCCATACAAGACAGTAAAAAAGTTAAACGTTCAAAAAGTGCCGATTCTCAGCCTAATTCGAATAAATGTTTTTTTTTATTGTGATTCTTTCGCTGTTGATCTGGTGGTCGCCAGTGTTTGTTCAGACTTTCAGGAGTTGCTGTGGTTGGGTAGTAATAGTACGGTAGGCTTGGCAAATATTGTCATCAACACAAAGTTTTCTCGTGAAGCTGGGAGTAGATTTCTCTTTTTTTATTTCTTAATGAACCAAAAAAGAGCCCAAAGGTTGGTTACATAAAACAATAAAAATAACAAGAAACTCATTTATTCTCTTGAAAGTTAACTATGATAAGTTACAAGTATTTACAATGTACAAAAGTATAGACTTGTTTATGTTAGAACAGTATTTAGGTACTCATGTCTTTTGGAAGCATACACATCTGTAATGGATCACTAAAACAAATCACAGATAAACGAAATATGAAAAAAAGTAAGTAGGTGAAAAATACAATTAAAGAAGGGTAATATTGCCGCTTAACTTCTTAGGGACCCTATTCTCGCCTTCACGATATTTGATATAGAAAGATGAGTTCATTCAAAATTAATGACTCTAATTCAAAATATAATTTGTTTCTTGGGCACGTAAATATTTCAGTATAAACATTCGCATTAAGTATGTTGCTTAAGCATAGTGGCATACCTATCGAAGGAGATATTATCAAAAATATAAAATTAAGTGGAGTTAGGATCATCTATTTGATTATTAACTCGCTACTGGATAAAAACTAATGAGACCTTTGTGACTATGATACTTTTAACTTAAATCTATTCCCCATGAGAATATGAATTTTAGCACGGAATCGATGCTCGGATTACATGCGATATTTACGTGTTCTATATCAAATATCGCCAGGGCGAGAATCGGTCTCAGGTCGTCAAGATTTGGTTGGTCATCTAGTCGCGGAAATAAAGAACTTATTGGAGTTTTTTTGCCTTTGCTATTCTTAATTTTGATAGTACCGCGTAAAGCGTGTTGAATGGAAATGCAGGGGGTGAACTGAAACCTAACTTTAAATCGGATTTTATTTAAAAAATGTCCTTGTATACCAAGAATATTTATATCACCCAAATTGAAAATCCCCTTAAAAAAAATGGTTCAACTCACCCTTGCGTTTCTACTCACCCCGTTGTACGGCAGTGTATTCTTTTTCAAGTGTTCCCACGAATCCTACATCCGTTATATACCTATTTCATTACAAGATCGGGCATCATATGAATTAACTAAGACAATCATACATGTTCGTTTTAAAAATAAGATATAGGTTAATATAACTAGGTACATTTAAGGTGTATCTATTCATGCACGAAATATTTTAAAAAGCCAGCACATCAAGCTACCAAAGTGTGTTAAACTTTATAACAAAAGCATAAGGTTGATTTTCAACCGGATTAATTTGACAGTTTGGGGTAGCTTGATGTGCTGTCGTCTGTACTCAAGAATACTTCACACTTCATTTTTACCATTTATGGGTAGTAGATACACCTTAGATTGATAACTAGGGGTATGAAAAGTTAGGAAAAATATCAACACAATGCGTATGCGCAGGTTATGTATGTCAAGGGCATTTGAAACAGTGCCTCGTTGATCTAGTGGTCTCAAACGCTATTAGGTATTAGTGTTAGGACCGGGGTTTGATCCCCAGGAAGGGCTACAGTTGATTGATGAAGGTTACGTTTAGCTGGATGTTTACATACGAGTTCGGCAATAGGCTCGTCTCTTATTGGCCCAGGTCCCATAGCAATAACTATGGGACTTCACACATAACATCACGCCTGTATGCCCCAAAGGGCTACGCAGAGTTTTACCTATATTAATAGTTCACACACGTACTTAATACATAACTGGCAAAATGTGGGTGTACTCTACAGATAGGCCTCTGTCTACCGGCAGGATGCTATGTATGTGTGTTGACATGTATTCGGTACAAAAAAAACAACTGTTATGTAAAAATCACGTTATAAAATAAAATATATGTTTGGTCTGTTTTGTTTATGGCATATCATAGTCAAATTGGCTTCGTTATAAATACTATTGAAGTGCAATCACTTCGCAGTAAACATTGTTTTCATATAGGTAAACTTTATAAACTTCAATATAGGTTATTATTATTAGAATAAAAGTGTTATTAAGTACCGTACGAGTTAGCCCTTGACCCCTACCCCCTCCCCGCTCCGGCTTCTCAAATCCTCCATCTCTCTCTCTCTCTGTTCAATAGCAACGCAATAATAATGTTATTAATTGTAGAAGTCGACAAAATATTGTATTGCTTCAATTCATCGCATAGCTATGACGGCAATTCGGTCGAGGCGAGCTCGACGAACAAAATAGATTATATAAAAAATAAGTTTAGATACGGAAGACATCCTATTTAAACACACTCAGTGCGAGTAAATGTGGTTGTCGCGGGCGCTGGTGCTCCATGCCCTGTTAAGTTTTAAACAGTCTCACGATCCTTTTTTATTTTTTCTGAGTGTATGGTACATTGAGGTCTTAATATAAAAAAAGTTTCACGTACACTACCGTTGCCGGTGTAGAAATATTACAAAAAAAAGTAATTCAAACTAACTTAAGTAAAAGGTCTAGCCAAATTTTACTGATAAGATAATATCAAATGTTTAAAAAAAGTAATAAAAAAAATGAAAAGAAAAAGGTATACACACACAAAGTATTGATATATTGTAATGTCAAAATTTAAAATTGATAAAATCATTTATTGAATAGAAACAATTATCTAACAGCCAGGCAAATATTGTTTTTCTGAATTTATTACTGGGCAACACTGATCCGTGGGGTTAAGTGGGTTTAAGTCACATCTTCAAAATATAAGGCCTGTAACTGACTAGGACACCAGTCGCGTCACCAACATAATGTTTACAGCTCTGTGGAGGCTCACTAGCGCGGCGTACAAGAAGTTTGTGACAAGAAAAGATGACAGTGGTATGCTACGGTTTTATCGCCCAAACTGTGATAAAATGTGTGACTCAAGTCATGTCACAGTAGCCGTGCTCGCCCCGCTTCTGTGACCAACTAGTTTCTGTCATCATCATTCGGCTTATGCATATACTTCGTATATCTAGATATTGTATTGATACATAATATCAATTATATTGATTGATTAAATAATATCAATTATATTTTATTATCAATCAATACAACAAGAAATACACGAAATTTGGTATTCCTTAATGTTAATATCGTGATTTATTTCTTATAAAGCCTAAATTTGCTATTTCTCTCCATAAGTAAAAAAACATACTTCATTTCAGTGTACATTATAGTCACTGGCACGTAAGTTGGCAAGGTTTTGGCGTAGTGGGGGTAAGTTCGCGCATCGTGCACTTAGTGGAACAAAAAAGTGGTGACTTTTATTGATCGTCATTATTTTATGGTTATTGCCATCATTTATATTTAATAATATCTGATTAGAAGAAAGTTGAAGAAGGGAGTGGAATTCGTAAAGTTTATTGGGAGTTATAAATAATATGCATACGAGGAAAGTATGCGAAAAAAGGCATACCTTTTTTTGCCTTCATTTTTTAATTTAAAATAACAACAATCATATCAACTCGTAACAAAAACTAAATTTAAAAACAATAACAATAACTCTTTAACATAAACACAACAAAAACAAAGGGTACAATTTTGTGTCGTGCACGAAAGTGTAATCGGGAGTTCGGGAGGCAACTGTCGACTGTTGCACCAATCGCGCGCTCGGATTGACGCTACCTCATACCCCGCGTCCCGCTTGACTACCAAAGAGACCTAAAAAACGACTTGTCCGCATCTAACGACTCTTGCCAAATTACATGCCGATAATTATAAACATATTAATATTTTTTAAATGTCTAAATAGTTTTCGTTTTCGCCCAAAAAAAGCCGACGCTTCTTTTTCGTTTTCTACAGAAAATATAATTGCAGCCGGACACTAATTAAATTTAAGTTTTGTTTTATTTTGTCATTGCATTAAAATTATACAATTATTAATACATGAAAAAATAAAATAAAATAAATAATCATAGCGCATCGAAAAATTCATACGCATCGTTGTCAACGGGAAAAGTGCCCAGAAGGCTGGCAGCATTGCCACGTTGAATAGCAATGCTGATTCTTTGGCCAAAAAAGGCCAGTCCTCTGGTCACGTGAATAGTCGACCAAACGCTTCGCGATTTCTCGAAAAACTAAATGGGCACACGGACCCTATGGCGCTAGTGTTTCAACCCCAAACGGCTCAAACATATAACTTCCAGTTAGGTTGTTGTATTTTCGCTGTTTGAGGTTTTCTGCACCTGCAGCAGCCGCACCTGCACAGTCCACCGTATATTCATACATTCATACACCGTGCGTCTTTGCCCATTTAATAGTTACAAAATGCCTTTAAGGATGGGAAATCATCCAATGACTGCGTACGTTCCAACATCGCGGTAACTCTTCCGAACATCTTGCAACCGCCTTGAAGCTTGCTAGAAGCTCCGGCCCTGTGCCTGGTTTGCCTATTCTCATAAAAAAAACCACATTATAGACTGTTTGTTCTCAAATTCGCGTTTACGACTTGGGCCACATTTACTACCAATGAGTGTATTTGCACTGTGGAAGTAGAAACAGTTATAGACTCGGTATCACTGTTTATATTACTAACAATCATCACGACTAATCACTCCACAGGGTCAGTATATGAACTAGGATCTCTATGGCAACCACACCATCTCTCATCATCTTAAAAAATTGTGTGTAAAAGAGAAACGGACTTATTTTTTTTAACTAGATACATATCTATGACAAACGGTACACGAAGCTGCCAAAGAGGTCCCTGTTTATAACATCAACCTCTATAGTCCCAGTTTTTGACACTGTGAACTTCAACATAACAATATTGCTATAATTCACTAAAAACCATTTTTTATTTTACGGATAAATTATGCATTAACACATACTACGCTAAAGTTATACATAACGTACATATTATTAATTATTATAGCAAAAAATAAAAGAATTCAGTCTTTATTTCAGCACATTACTAGAATTATTATTTCAGGTTATTTACAGTACATTTTAGAGTTCATCTTTAGTTTATTAGAAAGTAAATATTTCTCCATCTCGGTATTTGATCATTAACTAAGAATACATGATTATTTAATTTGACTATACTTGAATATCATCAATAACTGCTTGTTTTAAAGGCCTTGTTTTTGGTTAGTACAAGTGATACGTCAGTTTAAAACTACAGTTTATTATGGTGGGAATCTCATATGCGTAGAAATTGGGAATCCCGCGAATTTAGAATTTTCTCAGGTATTTAAAGTTATTCGTAAAAAATACTTATTTCATGAAGTTAATACGACTTGAGTTCAAATTACCCAATTAATTATTAATTAAAAGTTTAAATTATCACAATTAATTATTGAATGACTACTTCATGAAATCATGACATTAGAGGACAATTGTAATAAAGAGAGTCGTACTGGTCATTTCTATGATTTTTCAGATAGCAAAAAGTCGAGCAAATTTTAATTTCGCCGCGTACCCTGACGCTTTCGCCTTAAGTACAGCAATGTGATTAAGTGAGAAGCACGTCAAGCTATCACAAACTGTCAAATTTTCCTAACTGAATATGAACTTATTCTTTTGAACAAAAGAAAAAAAAGCTAAAATTTGTCAAGTTTCTTTAAACTTTACAGATTAACACAATTTTAGCTTGATGAGCTGGCCTCTGTACATGTATTGATTCAAAATAAAGTTACTTGCACTCTTGAACAATTATGCAATAGTTCAAGAACTTGACTTGTACGAGTATTGTTAAGGCTATTTACTTATACTCCTTCTGTAATTTATTGCTCTTGCGATAAATTACTGATAGAAAATGAACCTTTCTGTTTATTGAAAGGTTCTGCTTACGTACAGGCAGTGACAACGACGAGCTAAGTCAATGTCATTCTAAATTTTCGACTTGCGATACTAAACATTGGATCACCCCACAAAGTTCGTATGAGAACAAATAACACTATCGCATCCTTAACATTTCTCCAACGTAACTTAAACAATCCTTAACTGGTTTTTAGCATTTCCGCCCGTCGCCATTGCGGTGTTTTGTTATTTTATTTTAGTGACACTGCATCCCTGATACCTACTGTATTTTAACACGTTGAACGCCAAATGACCGACAAACAATACATTTTCTATTGTGTCTCGTTGTTTGGCAGTTAAGGTGTTAAAAGTAATCACTTGCATAACCAAATAATTAATATTTTAATTTTATTGCTGTATTTTCTTTCTAGACATCAAGGTATACTAGATATACTAGGATAAGCCCCAATCCCGCCCGTATAGTGGCAAAAATGTGCATATACAATCTAGACATAAAATATGGTAGCAATTAGTAAAAAAAATTCATGAAGGTGCTCCACCAGCCATAAACTACAATTATGATCAACTCAACGTTTTCTCTATATATATGTGCTATTGACAAGCGCAGGTACACTCTAGTAATTATTATTAGTCACTAAATTATATTAATGCGTCTTGCATAAGACCAGTGCCGATATAAAATACTAACAAAGCAGTACAAACCTATTCTAACATTTTATAAAATTTTATCTCATATTTGACAAATTTTGGTCCTAAGTTATAAGTTTGGAGGTCACTAATATCGCTTTAAGGCGCTACAAAGCTTCAGGAAGATTAATATACCTTGTTTATATGTTTATAATCTTTTGCCCGCGGCTACGCTCGCGAAAAGTACTTTTTTCTATATTAAAGGTACCCTTAAAAAACAAACAAACCCACACTAGTTAGGATTATCATTTTAAATTTTTCATGAGAAAACCAGTTTCGTTCCCATATTAAATACTCAGCAAAAACGGGACATGGAAAATCGTATTACATATTTGCAGTCTTTACAATTGATTAGTCTTATGATACGATGTGGTATCCTATTTTGCCTTTATCGATTAAAAAACGAGCCGAGTAGCGCCTGAGCTTAGCAGCAACGTTAATACTAAACTTCAAATTGAAACTAGTCGTAGTAGTTATCACAGCTTCTCACACAGCGGGTATATTGTACAGCGCTGTAAGTCTCTCTATGAAACCATTCTCCGTGGTCTCCCCGTGCATGTCGCCCCTCACCTCCCGCTCCAGGTGCCGCATGTCGCCCAGGGCCACCTGGGAGACAGGCACTCCAGCGCTGCCTTTCTCTATGTGCGTGTACACCTGCATCTTGCCGTCCGTGTTCTCCGTCCGGAACACCGTCTGGTCGGCGTCCACGGCGTCGCAGAGCACGGTGGTCCTGTATATCGGCCGGAGTATCGCGAAATCCCTCTCCTGAGTCTGTTCATCTTTGTATCCACCTATAACTTGTTTGTGAAAGGAGTTGTCCAGCTCCTGCTTGTAGGTGGGGTCGCTGTACATCTCCTTGACGGACACTATGTTCATTTTCCCGTAGGAATCTTGCCGCGTGTCGAATACAGTGTTGGTGTAGCTGTCGTCCAGTTGGTGTATGGTAACGTTGGGAGCTCCTTTCTTCACGCTCTGGTTCTTCTTAGCGGGTCTCTTCTTGTCCGTTGTAAGGACAGTTCTGAGGATGGGTGATTTGGTTGTAGAGGCGAGGGCGATCTTTTTTAAGTTCTTGGCGACCTCCACATCTTCGATCTTGATGTTCGCATGATGTTTGTTTTCGAGCTTGACGACTAGTTTCTTGTCTTCCTTGAGGTCTTTCCCCTTGGGCTTCTGCTCGGCGAGTCGGTTGCGCACCTTGTCGTGTATGAGGATGTGCCTGCGCAGGTCGCCGGCCACGCGGAAGCACTTGTCGCACTGCGGGCACTTGTGTGGTCTGTCGCCTGCGGGAGGGACATGGGTTAGTGCGGTGAACAGCTGGCACAGGGTCAGCACAGGGTCACAGGGAGCGAGAGTTACCGGTGTGCGTGCGCATGTGGCTGAGGCGGTAGGAGGAGGCGCGGAAGCTCTTGTTGCAGTAGTCGCACTTGTAGTTGCGCTCGCCCGTGTGGATCCGGCGGTGCACGTTCAGCGAGTACTTGCGCGCGAACTCCTTGCTGCAGAACTCGCATTTGAACATTTTCTGTAACAACATTCATTCAATTATTGTCAATTTCAATTCAATTGTCAATCATTCAGTCAATCTGACGGCACGGTTGGCGCAGTGGCTGAGCGATCGACTGCTGCGCCGCGTGTCGTGGGTTCAATTCCCGCACGGAACAAATATTTGTATGGCCTCGAATAGTTGTTCCGGGTCTGGCTGTTCGTGTGACACAGGAGAAATTCCTGGTGTGGGGCAATGTTTAAAAAAAAAACATTTATGTCATTCGATGTCCTCCGCGCACAGAATAGTTGGAAAGAAGTAGATAAAATATATTTTTTGTAAATGCAGTGAGAAATTGGAATTCGGAAGAAAACATTCAAAGCATGTCTAAAACACAACAACACCAACTATCTCATTCTTTGTGGTTTTACAACAGCGTGAAGGAAGAAAAAGAAATGTTTCTTTGCCACAAGAACGCGCAAAGTTATAAAAGTTAAAAAATATAAAACATAGAATTTCTTTTTTCACAATTAAAAAAAAAAGAAACGAAGAACCTTTTAGGAAAAAGAAGTGAACGCAAGTGTACCTGGTCGGAATGTATGGACACCTTGTGGTACTTCAGGTCGCTCCACTGGCGGAAGTCTCTCCCGCACACGTCGCACTTGTACGGCCGGTCGCCGTTGTGCACGCGCTTGTGTATCTGTGGGAGATCGCGGCGATAAATCGTAGTGAAGCATATAAAAGCTAAGTGGACTGTATAACATCTATTGAAAATAAGAATTTAATTTACAGCTGTCGGTTAAAAATGTGAATCAACAAGGTAATGATGTGCAAGCGCAGCTGTACGTGGAGGCAACGCCGGTGCGTGACCTCGCGTCGCCGTTGCCAATAAAACGTACACGTACGTTACAGAATTAAAAAAAAAATGAAATATAATTTCATTCCCGAAGGAATTAAATTATATTTCATTTTTTTTTTAAATACTGTAAAAAAGTCATCACTAGATTAATGGTCGACCCCTAATCTACCTGAAAGACAAAAAATACTTTTATTCACTATCCTTATTCAGTGTGTTCACTACAGTGCCTAGAGTAGGGTAGTAGTACACCGGTGAGTACCTTCAGCGCGGCCACGGTGTAGAACCCCTTCCCGCACTCGCGACACATCTGCTGCTTGCCGCTGTGTGACAGCATGTGGTACAGCAAGCTGTTCCTGTACGTTAACATGTATCGTCAATACAGAGACATAACAGTTCATTCGTTTCTATTGTCCCCGGTAAGTAACTTGGCAAGAGTCGTTAGATGCGCACAAGTCGTTTTTTAGGTCTCTTTGGTAGTCAAGCGGGTCGCGGGGTATGAGGTACGTCAATCCGAGCGCGCGATTGGTGCAACAGTCGACTGTTGCCTCCCGAACTCCCGATTACACTTGCGTGCACGAAAGTTGTACCCTATGTTTTTGTTGTGTTTATGTTAAAGAGTTATTGTTATTGTTTTTAAATTTAGTTTTTGTTACGAGTTGATATTATTGTTGTTGTTTTAAATTAAAAAATTAAGGCAAAAAAGGTATGCCTTTTTTCGCATACTTTCCTCGTATGCATATTATTTATAACTCCCAATAAACTTTACGAATTCCACTCCCTTCTTCAACTTTCTTCTAATCAGATATTATTAAATATAAATGATGGCAATAACCATAAAATAATGACGATCAATAAAAGTCACCACTTTTTTGTTCCACTAAGTGCACGATGCGCGAACTTACCCCCACTACGCCAAAACCTTGCCAACTTACGTGCCGGTGACTATACTATGTTAATGGCCAATTAGAAGTTTTCACAGATAGCATTTTTTAAGGTGAAAATATTCTTCTAAATAGTCTGTGGTAAACACATTTACATACATATTCTACTACTGTTTTTTTCCCAAAAGTCATAAATAAAAAAAAAATCTACAGAATAAATAAAATATTTAAAGTAACAAAAAACTATACAAAATAAAAAGTTGAAAAGGTATAACAATGTTTTTGCACTTATTCACAAAAAAAAACCACTTTAGTGAAACAAAAATTTTCAAAATAAGATGAGATCAGTATTTCCTATCCGACTAAGTTGAGAAGAAACACCGAGACACTCCCAGAGGTCACAGTCTCTTTCACAGTCCAGACATAGTCTTAGTCCAACCATGGGAGGACGCTGGTCTCAATAAAATGTAACAGACTAAATTACGTCACCTTTGCGAAGTTGTACCAAACAAAAATTACCTGTGTTGAAACACTCGCTGGCACTGCTGACATTCAAACCGTTTCAGTTTCTTCTTGTCGTCCGCCTTGTCGTCGGGCGGCGCCTCGTCCGGCGGCAGCTCGGCCGTGTCGGGCGTGTCGGCCGTGTCCGTCATCGTGCTGTCGGTGAAGTTCTGGGTGTCCGTCGCTACGTCCGATTCTAACATTCGTCGGAGGACTTCGTCTGGTGAATCAAAGGCAAATAGGTTAGTGCCAGGTCAATTGATAGCATCATATTGTTTTTGGGAGCTTCAAAGAATAATTCACTTTTGAAGTTGCCATGGCCTGTGAGAAATTGGGAAAGACAGTTATTCACCTCCAGCCATGTTCTAACCTGCCTCACACGAACTGATGGAAAGAACTGGTGGTGGCCCTAGATAGAATTTCGCCACCTAGGTCCTAGTTCCTCGCAGACATCAGTCTGCGGTTTAATGCGGTCTGTGTGTATGTAAGTTATAGTTACCTTTGAGCAGCCTGAAGTGATGCTGGTCCTGCGGCGGGGGCGCGCACGCCGCACAGCACGGCGCGCCCCCCGCCGCGCCCGCGCCCGCGCCCCCGCCCGCGCCCGCGCCCCCGCCGCCCGGCCCGCCCGCGCCCCGCGCATACCTGTCAGTGACAAACACCACATTAGCCCGGTCAGGTTTTCATAACAAGGAAGACTACTGCAGAATATTATTTAACACCTTGAACGCCAAATGAATTTCTATTGTGTCTCGTTACCTGGCAGTTAAGGTGTTAACCAAAAATAACATTGAAAGCATGTGAACATACTCGCAAGAAGTTGGCAGATTCAGCTCAGGTTGATTACAGCATTGTAGTTATTGTAACATTAGTTTTTATTTATCAACGTTTTTTTATATATCTTGACTTCGTATTTTTTGCTTATAATACATGTATGTATCTATGTATTTATTCTTGTACATTATTGTCCGTTTTCTGTCTCTATATCACCTTAAGGTAGACTGGTTGAAAATGCCTAAGACATGAAGTCCCCGTTCGTACGGTTATGTCTACTTGCGCATAACATTTAACAAATAAATGTAATTAGAGATAAGATAGTGGTAGGAGTCAGAAATCAATATTTTCCAAGCACATCAAGGCCCGCTTGCAACACAAATAACTGAACACGTTCACCGCTACACAAATTTCAAACCTATATAGTTCTGTTTCTGCCAATCGTTTTAAAATGACAGAGACAATAATTATTGAAATAAATTTAAACAAACAAAAACTTCTACACATAATTTTGTAAATGGAAATTATTACGTTTTTTAAATACACATGCAGCGTTGTATTCGATGTAAATCGCGACCATCAGCTGGTTCTGTTTGTCTATGCATTACTGAGCTACTAACCTCAACCTCGCCCGGTAACACGGTATCGATGTTTTCTCCGGAGAAACAATCATACGCAGAAGATAGTTTCAAACTCTAGCTATGAAGGTTGTCAGATTAATTAGGTCCCTTACTTCCTATAATTAATCCAATAACTTTCAAAGCTCGAGTGAAATGGCTTCGCATCCTCAGCAGGTCAATAGTTATCTGGTGAAAATTGAAATGAAATGGGTAGTGGCAGGGTCCAGGTCCTGCTGCGCCGGTACCCACCAGTGCCTGGCGCTGTCCTGGTGCGCGTGGCCGTTCTCCACGGTGAGGTGCGGCAGCAGCGAGTGCTCGTAGTGCTCGGGCGGCTCGTCCACGGCCACGTGGATGCCCTCCATCAGGTCCTCGGGCTCGCTGAACTCACCCATGTCTTCTAACTGCAAGGGTGACTGCAGTGTGTACTCATATAGTCATGTACATATAGCAAATAACGTTATTTACGACGTACATGCGGCTGAGATTGTACGAATAGAAGGAACTCTGTCTACTGCAATCTCTATTCGTCAAGATGGCAGACTTGGTGTCCATTCCTAATAAGAAATTAAAAGCAAATATGCTAGAGCTTCAAATATGCTTTTGGTTTTTGCTCCGTGGCAAAGTGGTATATTAAGGCGGAGAATTACTTGCAACGTTTGTTTGTAATGCATCGAGGTCTTGTAACGCGTTACGTACCTCATCCTCCTGCCCTTATCCCAATTTTATTTGGGGTCGGCACAGCATGTTTTCTTCTTCCATACATCTCTATTTGCCGTCATCTCATGGGTCACCTCTTTTCTTGCCATATCCTCTTTCACACAATCCATCCATCTTTTCTTTGGTCTTCCTCTACTCATGTAACCCTGCACATTCATACTCAAAACTTTCCTCACAACATGGTCCTCATTCCTTCGCATCACATGCCCATACCATGACAACCGATTTCCACACAACTTCTCGGTCACAGGCGCAACTTTAAGACTTCCTCTTACATACTCATTTCTTATTCTATCCATTCGCGTAACACCACACATCCCCCTCAGCATTCTCATCTCAGCTGCATGTAACTGCCTTTCATTCATGCCTTTTGCGGCCCAACATTCTGATCCATACAAGACAGCAGGTCTGACCATTGTTTTGTAAATCTTCCCCTTAAGTTTAAGGGGAATATGGGGGTCACAGGTTGTTCCCGTTACCTGCCGCCATTTCATCCACCCTATGTTAATTCGGTGCTTGACAGCCCGATCTATTTCTCCGTCACTTTGCACGAGTGAACCGAGATACCGAAAGTCGGAACAGACCGGGAGAAGCACGCTGTTAAGCGACATTGCTTCAGGACTGGAGAGACCGCCGAAATCGCAGAACATATATTCAGTTTTGGTTCTGCTGATTTTCAAGCCCACACTCTCCAGCCTCTGTTGCCATTTCTCCAGTCTGCTCTGGATCTCAGGTCCATCTTCACCGACAAGAACAATGTCGTCGGCAAATAACATGCACCAGGGTGCCTCTTCCTGTATGTCCGACGTCAGAGCGTCCATTATCAACAAGAAGAGGTAAGGGCTTAATGCCGACCCTTGGTGCAGTCCTACAGCCACACTGAACTTGTCGGTGTTGCCAGCAGCCGATCGGACATACGTCCTAGACCGGCTGTACATTGCACGAATTAACTCCACATACTTCCCAGGCACACCTTTCTCTTTCACGGCCCACCACAACACCTCCCGGGGCACCCTATCATACGCTTTCTCCAGATCAATGAACACCATGTGCAAGTTTTTATGTGCACGTCTGTATTTCTCACACAGCTGGCGGAGTGCAAAGGTGGCGTCCATTGTTCCTCGACCTGGCATAAACCCAAATTGACTTGGGGTAATTTCACTCTCCTCTCGCAATCTTTTCTCTATCACCTTCTCCCATACTTTCATACTATGTGACAGGAGCTTTATCCCTCGATAGTTGTTGCAGTCCTGTACGTCCCCTTTATTTTTGAAGATGGGCACTAGTGAACTATTGCACCACTCTTGTGGGATCACTTCCTCATGCAACAGCTTATTGAAGAATAAAGTCAGCCACATACATCCATCTTCTTTTAATACCTTCCATACTTCTGCTGGTATATCATCTGGGCCCATAGCTTTTCCATTTTTCATACTTCTAACTGCATTCCTAACTTCATCCATGCTAATTTCTCTCACCAAACCCATATTTACCTGTGTCTCTTGAAGCATACCATTCCATTCATTCTCCTCGTTCATTAACCTATCAAAGTAGACCTTCCATCGCAGTTTTATTTCATCATCTTCACACAGAACCTTACCAGCATCATCTTTAATACATTTAATATGCGTTATATCTTTTGCCCTTTTTCCCTTGCTTTCGTAATCCGATAGAGTTCCTTCTGGCCCCTAGGGCTATCCAGTGAGTTATACAACTTCTCCTGTGCCTTAGCCCTAGCGACTGCTACCACCTGTTTTGCTTTCCTCTTCCATTCTTTGTATATCATATTCTTTTCTTCTTTCAAACTATCGTTCCCGTTTTCTACACCCTGCCATTCTCTAAACGCAACTTTTTTCTGATTAAGTACTTTTTGCACTTCTTCATTCCACCACCATGTATCCTTATCTATTACACCTTTCCCTTTCGATTCTCCGAATACGTCTTTTGCTACTCTTCTTATACAATCTGCCATCTCATTCCAACAATCATTCACAGATTTTCCCTCCATATCCTTCATATCAATCATTTTATCCACAACTTGATTTTTAAACAAATCCGAACACTCCTCATTTTCTAACATACACCATCTAGTTTTTGGTGGGGGCCGTTCTTTGTTATTTCTGGCGGACACACTTACTTTAACCTGCATAACTACCAACCTGTGTTGTGAGACTAATGCTTCGCCTGGCAGCACTTTACAGTTTTTGACACAAATCAGACTACTCCTTTTTACCAGGAAGTAGTCGATTTGTGTCGCGTGGTGGCCACTTTTATATGTGATCAGGTGCTCGTCTTTCTTCTCAAACCACGTGTTTGTTATTGCCAGGTCGAATGCAGTAGCAGCTTGCAGTAGTGCCTCGCCGTCATTGTTACGGTTTCCGTACCCCCAACCACCATGCACTCTCTCATACCCAACGTTCAGCTTTCCAACATGCCCGTTAAAATCACCCCCTACATACACTTCTTCACTCTCTTGCACATCTCTCATCACACAATCAAAGTCCTCCCAAAATTTATCTTTTATACTATCCTCACATCCTGATTGGGGTGCATACACGCTCACTATCTTTAGTACCAGACCCTTCACAATCACTTTGACAGCAATTACTCTATCACTCATTCTATTTACATCTACCACACATTCTTTTAGCTCGCTATCCAGAACTATACCCACACCATTTCGCTTGCCATCGCTTCCACAGTAGTAAAACTTATATCCTTCTCCTATCTCTCTAGCTTTCGCCCCCTTCCACTTTGTTTCTTGCAGACACGCTATATTTATCCGTCGCCTTTTAAGAACATCTGCTAACTCTCTTCCTCTTCCAGTCATCGTACCTATATTCCAACTTGCATACCTCAGCCTTACTTCTCTTTCTCTCCGAGCTTGCATCTTACGTCGCACCCGCCCGTTTTGGTGCGACAACCCTTGTCCATTTCCCGCAGGGGCCGGGTGCTGCTCCTGCGCGTCGCCTGTGGGGTACGCCCTAGCCCTATCGTGCAACATATCTTTTGTACTATTCATGCTGCTGTTGTTTTGGCATAGTTTTTATAGTCGGCCGCCTGCCTGACACCAACCCTCCTTGGGAATGCTATCGTTGGTGGTATACCCGCCACCGTGCGGGTGACCTAGAGTGCTTAATATTTTGCACCAGGTCTGAAAAACTCCCTTAGTCGCCTCATACGACACCCACGGGATGAAATGGGGTGGTCATATTCTTAGTCCGTGACCACACAGAACTATTGTTACGTACCTATGAATTGAAAAAGTCACATTGCTACTTACCCGGACTTAACCTCAACCTTGAGCAAAATACCGTTGACCTTTTAAATAAAAATACCTTCATATTAGAATGCGCCTCCTTGATGTGTGCTTCACATTGCTTCTGCTTCCTAAACGACTTGCTGCACTTCCCACAGCTATACAAATCCAGTTTATCCAGGGTATCATACAGATCTGCCTTCTCAACCTCCTGAACCACCGTCGGCGGCTCCTTGTCCATACTTGCCATGGAATACTGAAGCTTATTATTAGCGTACGTGAACGTTTTATCGCTCGTCGTGTATAGGACGTGTTTGTCCATAGATTGGTATATAGTTTTTGGTATGGAATTCTCTAGAGACAGTTCTACTATTGAGTCCGGAATTGTCGCTACGTTATCTACGATGCATGAGTTGGTCATCTGTGGAGAAATGTGACTGAATTAAAACCTAATATTATAAAGAGGACAGATTTGATTGTTTGTTTGTAGTGGATAAACTCAAAAACTCTTACATCAGTATTAAAAAAATCTTTCATCTTTAGAAAGCTGCATTATCAGCGAGTAACGTGGGCTATATTTTATTTTCCATAACTATGCCTTAAGGGGGTGGAGGGGGTGTTAAAGTTGGAAGGGTAAAGTACGAAAGTTCAATATAAAGCTTACCTTGTCGATGCCCAGGTCTTGCACGGGGTTCTCGATGATGATGTGCGGCTCGTAGTGCTGTTTCAAATGCTGGTAGAACTTCAACTGCTCGTCGCCATAGAACTCGCCGCATAGCTGGCAGATGAAGATCGGTCGGACCTGGCCGTGGGTGAACGAAGGTGTTAGCATAGTTATGGGTGTTTCGAAAACGACGATAGCTTCGAAGACAGGGGCTTAAGGGGGCTCATGGCTGAATAGTAACAGCCGCACGGTTCGGTCAATGATTGGGGTACATTTGCCGAGGTCCATCTATTACATTGGTATGTAAAGTATGAAAGTTCTTTCCTTAAGAACTTTAAGAACTTTCAACCATTGGTCTCGTCATCTGGAAGAGTTCCATTTATGTTACAAATGTATTAAGTACGTTAGAGAGTCGGTACTGATCTGAACATGAAGTAACGATTTCAATGGTATCAAACGGTAATAATAATGATAATACCAGCCTATTATTATCCTACAGCAAGGCAACAGCCTCTTCTCATGCAGAGAAGGCACTAGCATTAATTCCCCACTTGCTGAAGGCAGGATGGCGATTTCAGAAGTATATTGTGTGGTGCCAGTGATGTCCAAGATAAACTTAGAAAGTACAAATTGAACCTACATCCTCGTGCATAAGGGGCGAGGCCACAACTACTGAGCGATCACGACAAAATATGTAAAATAAATAATAGTTTTTTTCTTTATATTTTGATCAAGGTTAGGCACATACCTCATGTGTAATATGATGCGTGTCATCAGACATGTGGTCCTGCTGCACAAAGTTATCAGGCAGGATCTCCTGCTCCTGCCCGTGGTCTGCGCAGCTGATGCGGCCCTCGACGTCCGTGCAACTGATCACCACTATGTCCTGCAAACCCATGGATAATGAACACGTATTACATTTGGAGATCATGACGTCGTTACTGGTAGTCAGACGCCCGAAATTCTGACGACCAGTTTTACCTAGGGGTATCGTGTTACTCAGGGACTGGGTTGTGGCGTTCATATAGACAATGGCTCTATGTAACATACTGGTATTCAGCCGTATCCGGTTGGACTGGAAGCCGACCCCAACATAGTTGGGAAAAAGCTAGGCAGGTGCTGACGATGATATTGATGACACATTTTTGTGGCGACACAAAGGCCCTTGAGCTTAAGATTTCATCCTATCCTTATCTGCCTTACAAACATACTATTTTTTCCCGCGACATCGTCCTGGAAATGTTAGCTATTGCGGATGCAGTAGAAATCAAAGACATTTTAATCCATTCAAGTGTAGTCTGTGCCAAATTTCATTACAAATCGGTTCAGTAGTTTAGGCGTGATAGCGTTACAGATAGACAGACAGACACACAGACAGAGTTACTTCATTTATAATATTAAGTATGGAAGTATATAGATTATTTGGCTGACCTGCTGAGGAGTACTGTTCCCATTATTTTTCTTGAGCTTCCTAGATATCCTCTTCTTGTGTGGCAGACTCTTCTTGCTTTGAAGTTTGTGATGCCCCGGAGATGCGCCGGGGCCCAGTTCTAACACGGATCCGTCCGAATCTACCATAGACGAATCATCCTGTAGAAAGAAGAGGAAAATGTATATTGATGTATATTTGTATACTAATATTTTATAACTAATTTGTTGGAATAAAATGGAAAGTCTTTGAAATTAATTGTTTATTGGTAGGTAAGACAACTAATTATTGACGGAGAACGACATCCACGAGTAAAACGACCGGTCATTTAAATCGCACTTCGCACATCATCCCTATTTCCAGTAATTGAAAATTCAATAAGGTTGAAACTGTAAACAAATAGACCCTGTCGTTTTATGACGTACAAGCGACATTCAACCGTAAGGTGATTGATCATAATCATTTCAACATAAGCAATTAATTTGCCTCACTTTGCAAAATAAACTAATTTGTACCGTTGTAATGACGCACTAACTACTACTGAACTAAACTATCTTTTTTAAAAACGTTCCCCCACACTAGTTATTTCACTTGTATGATAAATTCACATGAAGCAAACAGGCAGACCTGGAACAACTACTTGTTGGCCATACAAATATTTGGTCCATGCAGGAATCAAACCCGCCAGCGCAGCAGGTAATCGCTCAGCCACTGCGCCACCCGTGCCGTCACCTACTAATGAACCGTGAAGTCACGCCACAACGATAGGTCCTGCGCTGTTTGTTTTAAGATTTCATAATGTAATTTAAATAATAGAATATAATAATTCAAAATTATATTCTCTCTACTACCGATATTTTAGCTTAGTTGTTGTTCTTTTGTTTTCTTTTATTGTCTGTTTTTTTTTTGTAACGTGAATGCTGTGGTTTTTTCTTCTCTTTTGTTGTGAATGCTGTGCACGTCTGTAATTGACGTAAACACTAGTCCATGCCTCTGTTCTCTGTTATTTGTAAATGTCTGTGTTTGTGTTGTTGATGTGCCTTAATAATAAATAAATAAATAATAAATAAAGATTTAAGATAGCAAGATGTATCAAATAAGTAGTAACACCAATCTAAGCCACAAGTAACAACAGCTATATATAATAGGTCTTTACCTATGAAATTGCCGTTTTGTATGAAAAAATTTAAATGAATTTTTTTCATGTATTTTTTATTTGTATTAATCGAAGTAATCACCCATGCAATCAATGCATCTTTGCCAACGCAGTGGCAGTTTATTGATGCCCTTCTTAAAGAAATCAGCTGGACGGGAGGCAACAAATTCTTCAAAGGCATTTTGTACTGCCTCTCGGGTATTAAATTTTTTTCCCGCCAAGAAGTTATCCAAATTCTGGAAAAAGTAGTAGTCTGTAGGCGCAAGGTCTGGTGAGTAGGGCGGATGACGGAGAGCTTCCAACCCCAGTTCTTGCAACTTGGAGACCGTCTGCTGTGCAGTATGAGGTCGCGCGTTGTCGTGCAGGAGCAGCGGAGACGAGCGATTGACCAATGCTGGTTGGAGATGTGTGCTTCTCCATCATTGTGTTCAATTCTTCACAGTACACATCTGCAGTAATGCTCACCCCATTTGGTAAGAAGCTGTGTTGAATCACACCGGCGCTAGACCACCAAACAGTGACCATCACTATTCTTGGGGTAAGTTTTCGTTTAGGGCATTGTTTAGGTGCTGAACCAGGATCCAACCAACTTACTGAGCGCTTGCGGTTATCAAACAGAATCCATTTTTCATCGCAGGTAACAATGCGGTTCAAAATTCCTTCATTTGTGTGTCTGTTGAGCAGTGCAAGGCACGTCTCGACGCGTACTTCGCGCTGGCGATCATTGAGTTCGTGGGGCACCCATTTGTCAAGCTTTTTTACCTTGCCAATTTGACGCAAATGGACCAATATTGTTTTGACGCTAACGTCGAAAGCTGCTGCTAATTCAGCCGTAGATTGTGTATCATCAGCTTCCACAATCGCCTTTAATTCGTCATTGTCGACCAAAGTCTTCGGACGACCGCGAGGTTCATTTTTCAGGTCGAAATTTCCAGAACGGAAGCGAGCAAACCAATAACAGGTAGTGCGTTGGTTTGTACTGTTAGCTCCGTAAACGTCGTTGATGTTGCGTGCCGCTTGTGCCGCGTTGCTGCCACGACGGTACTCATATTCCATAATTACTCGAATTTTTAACGTATCCAGGATGACGAAAAGATTTAAATGTGATGACAATGTAACACTAATCAATAAACAAATGACTACTTTTGGAAAAAAAAATCCATGTTTTTAAAATAAAATTAATTTGAAATTAGAATTCTTAGCCAAACAAAAAATATTTTGATTTGAAATGGCCAGTACTGCAGAACGGCAATTTCATAGGTAAAGACCTAATATATATATAGTTTGTTATCTTACTTTGAGTGATGGTTTAGCCTTGTTATTAAACCAGTCAGTTTCCTGACATCGCTTCATCTCCTGCAGGGGAGGAAGCGGCGGCAAGGGGGGGACCTCCACCACTATCGGTTCCTGTGACTGATCCTGGGGAAAGGAATCATCATCATTCTCTCTCTCATCTCTCGTGCCTACCAACTTATTTTGTTATTGGATTAGTGCAGCATATCCACTATTCCATCCTAGCAATATTACTTTCTCTAACACTATTCATTCAATGTTCTCCTTTCACAAGCCTTTTACATTAATGAAAAAAAAATACCGAAACAATAATATTCATCTATGAATCCCCGCATACTCTGCATAACATAATTATATTTGTCATTCACATTTTTAATATAAAATAGTATTTGTTTATATGGATGTAAACCAGTAATTAAATTCATCCTAATAAGATACGTAGTTTTCAGTAAAATTTAAATATGTATTTTACATGACAATCCGGAAAAAAGTGTTTACTTGTAACTCGAGTAACTCGAGTTGACTCGCTTACCAACTCGAGTTGTAACTCGAGTTGACTGGATTCAGTCTGCCTTATGGTCCGTCGCGTCGCCGCTTGGTCCGTCCGAGTCAGCCCGACTCAACTCGGTGCATCGTTCCGCGGGGTGCTAGTTTGCTACGTTCACGGTTCGGCGGGTTGGGTCCGGCGGGCTGCGTGGCGCCGAGTCAATGGTAGTCAAATAAAATTGAGCCCGTTCAAAAATCCGACGTTTATTATTAATAAAAGTGTTTACAAACATGAAATCATAAAATGAATGATACGCTACGGTCGCTACGCGACCTATATAACAAACTATTCAACATCTAAGTAATAGCACTTATTTTTGAATGAATACCAGTCTTAATTAAGTTCAAAAAATACCTTGTTGGTAAAACCGTCTGATAAGAAATCAACAACGAGAACTATCTCTTTCACTCGCGGCTCGGACGTTTGGACGTTCGGGCTGATTCGGGCTCGTTCGGTTCGGGCCTCGCGACTCGTGGGCTAGGTGGTTAGCCGCCAACCCACCGAACCGCTTGCCTAGCGCGCTGTCCGAGTCAACTCGGTTTGCAGATATATTGACTCGGGCTGACTCGCTTACGGTCTGGCCCGAGTTACTCGAGTTAGGTAACTCGAGTTACCCATCGCTAGTTTACTTCGACAAGGTATGGGGTGTGAGTAGGGCAGCAATTACCAAAACCACTGGAAAAATGAGATAAACGTAGGCAATAGGTTGGAAATGATTTGGCAATCAGAAAAATTTACTTGTTTTAAGCTAGAAGGAAATAGAAAAACCACCTAAGGTATTTTGACCATACTCTACGTTATAAATAAAATGTAAATAACCCATATTTTTAAACACCTTTTCAGTAAAATTACTTTATTTGGCAACCCTATATGCTTACCATTGGCTGACCATGGAAGAGTCTCATTGAACTATCGAGGATGATAGATGTGTCCACATCACCTCTCACTGTATGCACCTGAAATACATGGTTTAGGTTAGCTGTCTCCACATTCCTGTAGACATGTATAGATATACATTTTTTTTTATTTCCCCCTACTTTTTCATGTGGTTTCCTGATGAAAACCACATGAAAAAGTAGGGGGAAATTAGGCAGTGTCATTAACATGTTGCTCGTCAAGCAGACACACAAGGTTTTTAATTGTTCTTAATGAGCTTGGCAGTTAATGAGTATATAAATCTCCATGACCCACGGCAGTAAAATTATTGCTTTCTTGCTTCTGTGCTCTTTTTAATCCAAAAGTTAACTGGCAGAGAATGCCTAGTGGCATTAAATCCTCCTTGCATAGTCCATAGTATGAAATAAATCAATGCTTTGTTCCATAGGTTTATGGCTTGCTGAATTTGTAAACCAAATAGTTTTAGTCATAGATAAAGATAGATTTTATTTGCCCAAAACATGAGTATAAAAATGGCATGCAAGATGTTAAATAAAATTATGTCACAGTCATGTTTTGCCTGAACGGCGTACAAATATAAAAAGGTAGGATGTTACACAAGCATAAAGTCATTTTCAATTAATCAGTTTCATATCGCACCCTTAGTAATATAAAGGCTTAAAACAAAAAAGTAGTTTTTTGGGAATATGTGTTTAAAGATTCTGAATTATAACATTCCAGTTTTTTTTTTCAAATAAAATGCTTAATATTTTAGTTGTAAAAGTATTATATACATGTACATTGGTTGATTTCATCAAAAGAATCTGAATTTTGTAATACCTTATGGTGCAGTTGCTGCTGCCCCCGAGACTGCTGGGCTGTGATGTGAGCCATAAGTGCCGCCAGTCTGCCTTCTGGATCCATGATCTCATCACTCCATTGCCCCTCAACTTGGTCACCCACTGAGACTTGCCTGATACATATGCATAAGGTGTTAGAGGGAAATAGCTTAGCTTCTTAGAAAAGTAGATAAGTGAAAAGATACAATTCAATAACAAGTAAAAACAACCCACAAAAAATATAAATATTGAAGATGTCATTTGAAGTTGTTGGTAATATTCAAGAAGACACTAAGAAGATACATTATGTTCTGCAGATGCAGTTAACAGGTTAACTGTGAATAAAATTAGATAATAAATCTCAGAACTTTTTAAATAAAGAATAAATAAAAAATTTACAAATGGAAATTCAGCTGTTGTTTTTTGCATCTGTTGATTTGAGATATTTTGGTTTGTATTTTCGCTATAAGTCTAAATCTAAGGACCTTGCTGCTAGGTTGTGGGATTTACCTGCATAATGATGTGGAGTAGGACTGTGAATGCATGATGGCCACCCTGCCCCCTCCATCATCCTGTACATTGAGGGCCAGGGCATTGCCATCCACATGAACTGTCTGTGGACACAAATACACAACTCTGAATAGTTAATAAACCTATTTTCTACACCCTCACGAGTGATAATATGCATACCGAGGTAATTTGAACAAGGAAATAAAATTATTTATTTTATCTAGGTATATTTTTAGCCCTACTGGGTAAATTGGGAAGGCATTTTCTGCCAAAAATGGTTTGATTTAAACACTAGTAGATTAAAAAAAGAGCTAGAATTGAAGGCCAATTCACTGAAATACCAGCAAACATAATGAGACAAGATTGAAGCTAATTTGTTAGTGGCTAATTTATAAAATTTTATATCAACACACAACATACCTGATCAGCTGGGTGGGAAGTTATATAGTGCGTGACGGCTTCATCCATAGTAACAAAAGTATTTGTATCTAAGGAGCCTACGCTATGTAGGCTATACACAATAAGAGATCACAAGGGAAACTTCTTTCATCTTAGTTTACAAAAATCGTGGTTAGGTTATTTGACAGCTGTATTGCTTACGCTCAAGGTCACAAATTATTTACTTATTTTTATTAGTATTACGTCTAATTTAACTACTCATTATGATTGTTCGTACGATAACTCATAACAATTTGTAATTATCTTTTAATTTATTGCATTAGAATATCTAACAATGTCGTATTGCATTTCACTCTACAAACAAAGCCCTACCCTAGCAAGGATTTTTTCTACAGTGTTGGGAAAAGTCGGGTTACTTTGTAGAGAATCGACAGCTATATGCTGTTGTGTAGACTGGCAGTGTTTATACGTTGAGAACTACTTGTCTTAATCGATTAATTAGAATAACAAAATGATAAAATGAGTCATCGTCTTGCCCATAGTCCTAGATATTTGAGTCAACAATGTGGCACTAGCGTAGCATGATTCTTTCCAGGTTTTCAACTTTCCTCAAAAAAAAATGGTCAAGATTATAACCATTATTTAAAATTTCATAGACATACATAGACGCCGTTTTCCGATATGGAAAAGTAGAAATCATAAAACAATATCATCTACGAACTTAATGAACTCCTTCAGTTTCGTTTACGTTCTTACATCTAGTCATTAATGCACTCCAGTTGCAAGTACTAAGCACGTAAACTGACTGTTGAACATCACCAAATTCACCTTTTAGTCAGTGTATGTATGTCCTTCTAAGGCGTCACCTCTCGGAATTTCCACTCATTTCTGCCTAATAAATATTGTGAACATTTACGGAAATAAACGTAATAGATCACAAGAGAACCAAACTTGTCTAAGTTGATGTATGTACGTGGAACTATCTATTCAAAACAATTGCACTAGTTATTATTTTTTCGTAGTAGTTGATCTGAGAAAATCCTCTTTTTTGTAAAGTCGGTTAAATAGTCGATTCATAGAATAATATCGTGACGTTTTAAACGTACTTTTAAAATATTCACATGCATCTCTCTACAGTCTCTACTCACTGACATTTGACATTGACAGCAGATAGTTGTATTATTGGCCGTGAAAAGAGAACGAAAATAAAATTAGTGTTTTTACTGTAAATTGGTGCATTGTGTTTGTATTATATAACAAAATAAGTTGTATGTTGTTTTTAATATGTTTCGCAATAAATTAAGGTGTTCTCTTATTTGTAGGACTCATGACGTAAGTTTCAAAATAACCTCTTTGACATCAAAATAACTTTTAGAGTTTCTAATCATAACAACTGTTTATTCAATTTAAATGCTCACGTATGGTGCTAAAAGATTAAATCTACAAGATAGAAAGACTATGCTAGATGTAAGAAGGCGAAAATGTTTCAGTACTATGTTTTTGTTAGCTTACGACGTAGAACCCCATCTTTCTTTTTACAAGCAATTATTTACAGTTTCAGCGGTGCAAACATACAGCTAAACTCGATGCGATTCGAGAGAAACTTCGCGAAGGGCCCAGTTTAGCTGATTTTGTCTCTGAAGACCGTCCAAAGGACTGGGACGAGTATGAGGGCAAACTTAAGAGGGAGAAGGGCGAAGCAGAACGTCTCAGGCTACCCCCCTGGTTGAAGACGACCATACCTACTGGTAATTAATTTAACTATATTGTGAAGACAGTTAACCCATCAGTCTGGTTGTATCCCAACTATGTTGAGGCCGGCCTCTGGATGGCTGGATGCAGCAAAATCCATGTATTTTAAATTGAGTGACTACCTTGCTAACCTCCAAAACCCTCCCACCACTTGTAAGACTGGTTTTCCGACTAAAATAAATGTATGAATAAACAAGCTTTTCGTTGCATATGGGTATATGGGCATGATAGTATCAATAAGTTTTGGTTGGTCACCCATCCATACTGATCTCGGTAAGCTTACCTTACTGTTTGATCTACC
The DNA here is from genome assembly GCA_905147745.2 of Phlogophora meticulosa. NCBI lineage: Eukaryota > Metazoa > Arthropoda > Insecta > Lepidoptera > Noctuidae > Phlogophora > Phlogophora meticulosa. The sequence continues at coordinate 819,211 of LR990521.1, forward strand.
AATGCAGCTGTTATTATTTAGCCACAAGCTCTTAAGATGGACCAATATTCCTAATTCCTAAGCAGTTAGCAGTTAATTAGTAATTTACCAGAACATTAAAATTAATGTAATCTTTTAAATATTAGACATCATTATCATGTTAGAATAATTAATAATAAAACATTGTGTAATGGAAGATTTGTAAACAAATACTCAATGGCCTTAATATAGTTCTTTATCAGTGTTGAGCTTGAGTCAATATAATATTGTGTCAATTGTGTGGTATTTAATTTTCTGATGCCTATTTGTAACTCTTTAGGTTAAGAAAGAATTCCTTAACAGAATAAAAAAGATTGTAAACAAAGTAAAAGTTCATTCTATAGTTTCTGTTACACCCCAGGGTTAAAGGTGTGAGTTTATGTGAATGTATGGTCAGAAGCCAAATAGAACCCACACAATCTCAAGCGTCATATAAATTTTTCATTACAAACATTTATTTTTCCAAGCAAGTATATTAATTTGTCTTTCACAATAAAGTGTCACTGATACTATTGTATCCATCCTTGTTATCAAAATTCAATCAATACATGAATTAACTAACACCTTAGACACATGGGGTATGCAGAAACTATGGAACACCACCTGCTATGACCCTTATACATGAGTATATATAAGGATCATAACACAATGATCCTTATACATGAGTATATATAAGGATCATAGCACAATGATCATAACAGAATGAAAACAGAACTATTGGTTGAGTAATCAATAGTTCTGTTCTCATTCTATCGGAATTAGTTTCCACACTTAGTCCTTAAAATGGGCCATTATGAATGACAATAGTGGTGTTGTTCCAGGGTCAAAGTTTGCAGAGATAAAGAAACAGTTGCGTGAACTGAAACTCAGCACAGTGTGTGAAGAGGCACGGTGTCCTAACATAGGAGAGTGCTGGAGTGGAGGCAAAAATGGCACTTCCACGGCAACCATTATGGTAAGATATTCCACCAATTGCTCTTCTACCTAGATGAAGTCATCACAATATCCCACATTGAATATTTTCAAAATTGCTGTCTAATATTGCAAGGAGCAGATTAATATTTATTACAGACAGCTATGCAATTCATGAATCATGACTGAAACATGTGTTTGGGTCATGCCACTTTCCACATCAAAAAGCTAGTAGGTATCTGCATCTCCCTCTACCCTTTACTTTAGTGTTTACAGAGCTCCTATTCAGCATCAAACAGTTGAAATAAGATGATAATGTGTGTGCTCAGTTGATGGGCGACACGTGCACCCGCGGCTGCATGTTCTGCTCGGTGAAGACGTCGCGCCGACCGCCGCCGCTGGACCCCGACGAGCCGCGCAACACCGCGCGCGCCATCAACAAGTGGGGGCTCGGGTACATTGTGTTGACTTCAGTTGATAGAGATGGTAAGATTTCCTATCTTAACCAACACATTTTTGGCGAAAAAAAACGGAGAACGAGTTGTTTAAGGGTGCTCACACCCTCTAAAAATGTTGTCCGTTTTATCTGCTTTGAAGGGGAACCACAAGAACTACTTCGTGTGGGATCCTGAAGCATATTCCAGCCTGGCGCGATACTCTCGCAGGCGCAGATACTTACTTACTATATTTTAATGACTATTTTAAATTTCAAATCTGATTTGATGAAACTGTGCCATAATATTACTTGAAATTGAATTAACTACTGGCACCAATCTCTTACGGTTCCACCGCAGGGCTAGGGGCTCTTTTCGTACAGTGAAGGCATGAGCATTAATCACCATGTTTACTCAATGCCGGTTGGTGATTTCAAACTTGTATTAATGCCCTGGTTTGGTCACGTGTTTTTCGTCACCAATGTCAGTGATGTCTCAGATAAACTTTGAAATTAAATACAAATTGAAAAAGTCACTTTGAAACATGGTGTTCAAAAATGATTTATCAGTTTAGAAATAGAAGCCTACAATTATTTTTCGTATGTGTGACAATAAATATTTGTGAACACCTTGTGCATGCATTTTACAGATCTACCAGACGGTGGATCAAATCATCTTGCAGAAACTGTGAGGGAGATTAAAAACCTGTAAGTGGACTACATTATTTATTACACTTTTCCCATTGGGTCGACTTCTAGTATGTCATGATTAGTAGAAAAGAATATAATTGCATAGAGTAATAAACAATAAATTAAATAATTATTTTTCTACTATCCAGAACTTGGTAACGAAATCAAGTGCAATAATTTGGTAGACAGTTGTTTACACAGAGTGTTTGTGTCCATATAACAAACGTGGTTTTCGTGGTCGAGTCCGAATCGCACTTGGACGGTTTTTTTTAAAGTATTTTTAGACTCGTATGTGTTATTGTTCAGGAACCAGGACATCCTAGTGGAATGCTTAGTGCCGGACTTCAGGGCGGACCGCGAGTGCGTGGCCACCATCGCAAACTGCGGCCTCGACGTGTTCGCGCACAACATCGAGACTGTCGAGCGCCTGACTCCCTTCGTAAGGGATCCGCGAGCTGGGTAACTAACTTGTTGCTTTCAACTAACTAGTGGCTGCTTGTGACTTCACCTGCATTCTAAGGGCCGTCGCACGGCACGACAAGGAATTTTAGTAAGCGCAAATTATTTGAGATCTTATTTTATGATGCTTAGCGTTCACATTTCGGTATGCCTCGGCATGCCAGAACGTGCCGAAGGATGCCAAAGCAGGATGTGACGTATCAATGAAATGTGAGCGTTAACAGTGTAAAATAAGATACTGCGAGATCGCCAGTGGGCGCCGGGTCTAAAGGAATATGTTCAAGAGAGGTTACTTTTTTATTCGGATACGAATAAAAAGTAACCTCTGCGTTAACTAAATAAATGCTCTGCCACTAACTTCTAACTGTAAAAAATCACTATTATAACCCAATGAGATGAACAGAACACATTTACTTGCAAAACTAAAAAATATATTTTATACTACCCTGCATAGGAACACTGAAACAAAGTGGTCACAGTCCCTTTTAAAGTCCAGACATTATCTATGTCAGATTGATCATATGAGATGAGGACCATGCAGATTAGTCTGAGATGGTCTTTTGAGGAAGAACTGCACAGATCTAAGTGGGCCTGTCCAATCAGTGGCAGAATTTGTCAGTAGTGATGTAGTCACTCAATTTTGTGTTTTTTTGTGACATAAGATCACGCCTGTATTTCTTCGAAGGGTTGAGCAGAGAGTACAGTACACCCACATTTCACCAGATATGTTTTTTTAGTCCCATATAATCCATTCAATAATGATAATAACTGAACTAATTAATTAGTATTATTATTTAAATCTTGTAATTTCATCCATTGAATCTGTTTTTCCTAATAAATATTAATAGTGAATATTTTCTATCCTCAGCTATCGTCAAACCCTGAAGGTCCTGCAGACGGCTAAAGAAGTCAACCCTGACCTGATCACGAAGTCTTCAATCATGCTGGGGCTCGGCGAGACAGACGAGCAAGTGGAACAGACTATGAAAGGTACCATGTGATTTTGAATAATCGCCATAACATTACGTTTCTATTGGTGTTGAAGATCTTGTTTAACTTGATTGTATTGTATTGTTAGACGGGCCGATTTCCGCAACTCCACGACGTAGCGCGTATTTTGCGTAAATGTTTAACTTGATATAACCGGTTATTTGTTTCTAAATCTAGGTGTAAATGCAATTTACTTTTATCTATAACATAGCATACACATACCGTGTTGGTCTAGTGGTCGCAAACTCTACTACCGAACATGAGTTCCTCTAGAAATTTCTCTCACTCGGTCTTGATTAGTCTCAGATTACTAGATATACACGTCACCTTTCGGAAAATACTTTCTTGACTATGATTTCTACAAATAAGTGCGTATACCAGAAAAAAGCATTAAGAATCATGAACTTGATCTTGATCTTTGACGACCGATGTGTCGCGGCGTGTGAAGGTCCGCCTGCGACGCAGGGGGTTGCGGGTTCGATTCCCGCCCTGAGACAAATGATTGTACGATCTACAAAGATTTATTCCGGGAGTTCAGGTTATTTGAAATGTATAATTAAAAATATATCTCTATGTAATGTATGTATTAAGTATATCAGTCATCTAGTACCCATAACACAAGTTCTGCTTAGCTTGGGGCTAGATGATGCTGTGTGAATTGTCCAGCATTATTTATTGTAACTCATCATCCTCCTGCCCTTATCCCAATTTATTTGGGGTCGGCGTAGCATGTTTTCTTCTTCCATACATCTCTATTTGCCGTCATCTCATGGGTCACTTCTTTTCTTGCCATATCCTCTTTCACACAATCCATCCATCTTTTCTTTGGTCTTCCTCTACTCATGTAACCCTGCACATTCATACTCAAAACTTTCCTCACAACATGGTCCTCATTCCTTCGCATCACATGCCCATACCATGACAACCGATTTCCACACAACTTCTCGGTCACAGGCGCCACTTTCAGACTTCCTCTTACATACTCATTTCTTATTCTATCCATTCGCGTAACACCACACATCCCCCTCAGCATTCTCATCTCAGCTGCATGTAACTGCCTTTCATTCATGCCTTTTGCGGCCCAACATTCTGATCCATACAAGACAGCAGGTCTAACCATTGTTTTGTAAATCTTCCCCTTAAGTTTAAGGGGAATATGGGGGTCACAGGTTGTTCCCGTTACCTGCCGCCATTTCATCCACCCTATGTTAATTCGGTGCTTGACAACCCGATCTATTTCTCAGTCACTTTGCACGAGTGAACCGAGATACCTAAAGTCGGAACAGACCGGGAGAAGCACGCTGTTAAGTGACATTGCTTCAGGACTGGAGAGACCGCCGAAATCGCAGAACATATATTCAGTTTTGGTTCTGCTGATTTTCAAGCCCACACTCTCCAGCCTCTGTTGCCATTTCTCCAGTCTGCTCTGGATCTCAGGTCCATCTTCACCGACAAGAACAATGTCGTCGGCAAATAACATGCACCAGGGTGCCTCTTCCTGTATGTGCGACGTCAGAGCGTCCATTATCAACAAGAAGAGGTAAGGGCTTAATGCCAACCCTTGGTGCAGTCCTACAGCCACACTGAACTTGTCGGTGTTGCCAGCAGCAGATCGGACATACGTCCTAGACCGGCTGTACATTGCACGAATTAACTCCACATACTTCCCAGGCACACCTTTCTCTTTCACGGCCCACCACAACACCTCCCGGGGCACCCTAACATACGCTTTCCCCAGATCAATGAACACCATATGCAAGTTCTTATGTGCACGTCTGTATTTCTCACACAGCTGGCGGAGTGCAAAGGTGGCGTCCATTGTTCCTCGACCTGGCATAAACCCAAATTGACTTGGGGTAATTTCACTCTCCTCTCGCAATCTTTTCTCTATCACCTTCTCCCATACTTTCATACTATGTGACAGGAGCTTTATCCCTCGATAGTTGTTGCAGTCCTGTACGTCCCCTTTATTTTTGAAGATGGGCACTAGTGAACTATTGCACCACTCTTGTGGGATCACTTCTTCATGCAACAACTTATTGAAGAATAAAGTCAGCCACATACATCTATCTTCTTTTAATACCTTCCATACTTACCATAGCTTTTCCATTGTTCATACTTCTAACTGCATTCCTAACTTCATCCATGCTAATTTCTCTCACCAAACCCATATATACCTGTGTCTCTTGAAGCATACCATTCCATTCATTCTCCTCGTTCATTAACCTATCAAAGTAGACCTTCCATCGCAGTTTTATTTCATCATCTTCACACATAACCTTACCAGCATCATCTGTAATACATTTAATATGCGTTATTATTATTATTTATTGTAACTAACAATAAAAATTGTTTATGCAGATCTTCGGTCGGCCGGCGTGGACTGCCTGACGCTAGGCCAGTACATGCAGCCGACGAAACGCCACCTCAAAGTGTTCGAGTACGTGACGCCGGCCAAGTTCTCGAGCTGGGAGCGGCGCGGCGCCGCGCTGGGCTTCCTGTACACCGCCAGCGGCCCGCTCGTGCGCTCCTCCTACCGCGCCGGGGAGTTCTTCATCAGCAGCCTGCTTAAGGATAGGAAGGCCAAGAGCTTGTGACCCCAAGTTTAGTTGTTCTTTTTTACGACTAGAGAGATTTGTATGTTTAAGTTAGATGTGATTTTAGCAGTGGTGTCATTTTAAACTCGAAACTCATTTTCTTACGAAGTAAAGACATGTATATGTAGCGACATCTATATCGTCACGTACGAACTAAAACTGACGTATCATCCTAGACCGCGATATTAAAGTTATCCGCGCGATTGAACTTGTATACACATACCCGACAATAACCGTCGGGCCGTAAGTACCAACCAGACTCCAGACCCGACGTCTAGTTGAAGATCCTCCCTTTTCTATAGAAGATGAGGAACTCCACACCCTGTTCCTCATACCTCTAAAGTCTAGTCTTATTTTAATAGGAGATACTTCTAACTAAAGGGAGGTACGTACTATACTTATTACTGTGAGGCTCATCAACTCCGAGTCCTTGGTATGGTTAAATTTTGTCAGCCCTTCACACAACTGCCATGGAGTCGTCAGTTGTAAGATGAATAGTGTTTTGTATTTGATTGGAAACTACGCATGAATAATATGACAAGAAAGCAAAAATTTCAATACAATATAAGATTATTTATGCACCAAGACAATTAAGCTTCTTATTTCACGGGCGCACAGGCACAGACCAGAATTTTGACTACAGCAAGGGATTCAAGCTAGCCCCAAGACCCCACCACTTTTTACACCTTCTGTGATATCATAAAAAGCAATTTGATTATGAAATAAGTTCTTTTCGAAACCGAAATGATACATACATTTATGACTACTATTATGAATTAAAAACACATTATCGAGCAGCGGATTATAATGTAATATCATTGCCTGGTTAGACCCTAGGGCTGTGATTACTTACTTTGAATTAGGTTTGCTTCACATATAATTTGACATTATCGAACAGGTGGCACGTAAGCTCTGTTCGAATTCGAAACCAGTCAAGCAAACCCAAAATAAATTAACCTAGTGCCTTATTAAGTAATAATAATCATTTATTTCGGACATTCTTAAAAAATCCATAATGAGTTAGTAACAGAAAAACTTACAACTACGTTAGTAACCTTAAATAAAATTAATTATACAACAATAATAAAACTTCAATTCATAAACTTTCCCTCTGCTCCGGGCCAGCAGGCATGCCTACTACTGCCTATGCCAGGAAAGGGCAGTCTGGTCTTTCAGCAATAACACTTAGTTTACTGACCTCTAATTAAGTGACCTCATCCGCGGTATTCTAGCCGATAATTTGTATGACTTGTAAACTCTTGTCAGCATTCAGAGTTAGTGAGAATTTTTTGAACATACTTACTCGTAAAGAGCACCGCTTTTAGAATCACAATGCAGTGTAACACACACGTGTGCCTTTTACTTTGCACCCGCACTTGTGCAGAAAAGTGCGCCACAAAACTACTGAACTAGTGCAATAATATGCGATTTTTTTTTAATTTTAGAAAATTTTCATGCTTTTTAAGGCCTAAATCTTTTGTTAATATTTTAACTGTGTAAGTAAACAAAACATGATAAGTAACCATTATATAAATATTCAACATATTATTTATTCTCTTCTTAAATTAACATACTTATTCAGTTTTTTTTGTATTTTTGGCAGCTTCGTGTCAGTGCCTCTCCTTCAAAATGCGAAGGCACACGACGGGCGTACTAAATAAATATCACTTTTAGTGCCCAGCGCCCGGCTCCCGGGTCGAAAAATAGTTTGTCATGTATCCAGAACTCGCTTCCCTAGTCGTACATGTAAAGACTATAGATGAGATGTGAACATGCCCATCACCCCCTACCATACACCTACGCATTATGTAATTTGCCAAACATTATGACATACAAGTTAAATCGTATTTTTGAACTGGGCAGCGAAAGGGATATACCGCAGGCCATACAACTATTTTTCACAAATATTTGTTACAAAATATTATGTTATGAAATTTTGTTTTTTGTATCCTCGCAAGTGCTAAGACACGTCGTTGATACACGTGTGTAATTCGCCTACTTGTATCACAATTCACTAGTATCGAAAATATTAAGTAGGTATAATATTAATATTCACATGAATATGATACTTTTATTTTGCTAGGTTGACCAAAGTTTGACTGACGTTTTTTTAGAGATAATTGCGTATATATGTATTTAGAAATTCATTCAAATATCTTGATGAGAACGTTTATGTATGTTTACCTTTTTCATATAACGTTCGTCTTGACATGTAATAAATAAGGGAAAACAAGTAAAAAACCTTTTCATAATTTGTTAATTCACGAAATTTCTAGGAGAATAATAAACACGCAATGATTAGTGTGTGAATATTGAAATGTTATGAACAAGTGAGAAATTTCTTCAAACTTTATTTAGCCATGTCTTTTTCCGACTTTACCGGTGGATTTTACAAAAAAAAACTTCGGTCAATCGGTAGGGCCGTTTCTAAAGTGATGATCTTTTTTGATACATGCGGCAATTTATTTTCATCATTTAAATATTTTACATAACAGAATTGTGTTTTTCTTTTATCTAGCATCAATGTAATTACGTGCATTGTTTCCTGCACATTATAATCGATAAAACCACTGCTACATGTACCTAATATTGTTTCATATTGTGTATATTATGGATCTGTAATAAAATACCGCTAACAAGTCAGTCATAAGCTATTTATTGTAAACATACCTTTTGTTATTGTTAATAAAAATATTTTATCAATCGTTTAAAAAGTTATGTTCGTTTAACTCCAAAACCATTTGGAATAAACCTTTAAATCTAATAGATACTATTCTATTCTAATAATAAACTATTAAATCGTTTTATCCGGAAAGTTAAATGCTTTTCTAACCCTTTAACCGCTCGAGTCGTATTTATCCGACATTCTACTTATAAATAGTTCTTTTCTGGCTAGATAATTTAATGTACTGACGATTTATAAGCCAGCGCCCAGCTTATAAATCGTCAGGGACACGGGAACTGATATAAATTCAGGCGGTTACGTGGCTAACGAAAATGGTGAAAACGAAACCCCTATGGTGGGACTTCGTCCGGCTGTCTGTCTATCACTGATTAAGTTTTATTAATGGATTGAAAATATATTCTAATTTTATGGTATGGTATTTTATGAAAAGTGTTTGTGAGCCTAAGCTCACAAACACTTTTCACTGACTTTTCTTTTCATATTTCTTAAGATTATTCAATAAGTTCTTATGAACACAGTAAAAATTGAAATCACCACAATCTTTATTACTGATTGTTAACGCATATAACTACTGTTTACATCATAAAGCATTAGACATACTGGCCGAGGTGAGTAAACACACCACGCCTGTATACCCCGAAGGGTTGGGCAGAAGTGCACCTATAGTAACACCGCGGTCGCTGTGGGTTAATATTGCCTTATCCATCATACTGTTGCAATTTGCATGGGTTTTGATAGATTTAATAGTCATACGGATTGGTACACCTCAGCTGTAGCAAAAAAAAAACAAAATCAAAATTAATTTAAGCATTCAAATTAGGCTGAGAATCAGCACTTTTTGAACGTCAAAACGTTTACAATAGACAGTCCCCCAAAACGCCCACCCTTCACCACTTCCTAGTGTTTTTGCTGGGAAGAAGAAGTGGCGGAACAAACTTCCCAGCAACACGTCTGTCTGATAGTTTGAAGAACTTAAAGCTATACAACATATGTCAAAAAATAATAATGATGTCAGTCATATTTATATATCATAAAATTAAATACGTTGCTACAAGCTAGGTAGCACACACCAATATGCCAAATTAAAAAAATAAAAACTATATACCAACATCGACAATTAACTCAAGCAAAGCCTGCTAGACTGAATACATAAAACCCTCCAAGGCAGTCCAAGGGCGTGCCCGCTGACATGTGCAATGCTGGATTAAATATATAGGGCAGTGAATAAAGTCACTAATCATAAACTATGAACGAAGTAACAAAGCAAACATTTAATTGATATTACTATAGCAAAAAAAACCATGGCCGGCCGGTCACCACAGGCAGCACCCGTTCACGAGTATAACGTAAAAATCAGCCATTACCCCCCTGGCCATATTTGAGGGAAGAGGGTAACCCGACCCCCGACTCTACCGCCAGCAGTGACATCTAAGTGAGCATGACGAACTTGCTGTCGGTTGCTCAGGTAAAATAAAATAAATTTGGTCGCTAGTTCACCACATAATGCAATACCAAATGAGCTCTGGACCTTATGAAGCCGGTGGAAAGGAGCGTATAGTTTGTGCTTATTTCTGGTATTAAAATTGTGGACGTCACTGTTTTTAGTGTACATATGTATATTTTGCCTAATGTATATTATGTTGGCAAAAATAAATTGAGAAGCCACTGTTAGAATACCAATCTCTTTAAATAGATCTCTTAAGGAGACTCTGGGCCCTAGTTGTTGGTATATTGCACGAACAGCTCGTTTTTGTAGCACAAATATATTTTGAATGTCGGCAGCGTTATGTCTTACGGTATGCTGTTTTGGGGCAAACCCATAACAGCATACCGTAAGACATAACGCTGTGAAAATAACTAAAATAGACTAACCGAGCTGTGTCCACGTCAGTGTATTGTCTCACTTTCCTGACAGCGTAGGCGACAGAGCTGAGTCTCCCTGCTAGGGTTGATATATGAGGGCCCCACTGTAGTTTGGCGTCTACTGTTATGCCCAAAAAGACTGCAGAGTCTACCGTATCAAGCACCTCATTACTAATGATTATATTTGGTCCAAGATTTCTAACATTAGGTAAGGCAAACGGTTATTTGTCGTAAACCAATCCGTGACCATTGAAAGTGCACAGTTAACATCATCAAAATCTTGTCTATTCCGATCTACTTTAAATTACCGACCGTTTAAATAGAATGGTAAGTCGTTAATATCGACCAAAAATAAGAATGGACCCAGTATTGAACCTTGAGGTACACCTAATAGAACTACGGTAGCCCGGAAGATTTCACACCATTTACATCTACACATTGAAGTCTATTAAGTAAATATGAATCTATTACGTTAAGAGCTTCGTTTTGGACACCGTAATGAACTAGTTTACGCTTAAGTGTGTCATGAAGTACACAATCAAAAGCTTTTGAGAGATCACAGAAAACCCCTATTGCATTTTGCGAGTTTTCCCATGCATTAAATAAACTACTGATGCCGGTGTCGCTTTGTTGAAACACGACAAAGCGACAACGGCCTCAGTAGTCGAACGACCTTTCGTAAAGCCATACTGTTCGGTATGGCTGAGGCTATTTAAATTAAAATGTCTTAGCAACTGCTTGAGTATTAATTTTTCAAATATTTTGCTGAAGGCAGGTAAGATAAAAATAGGGCTGAAATTGCCAATGTCATTTCTGTTACCTGATTTAAACAGTGGAATGACTATACTATTTTTCATGAGGTCAGGGAAAGTTCCTAAATCAATGCATTTATTGAATGTAATGGCAAGATAGGGGGCTACGATGTCTATTATATTACTCAAAAGTTTAATGGAGATGCCCCAGTAATCAGTAAAATACATTTATTATATCACGTGGTGTTACATGTTGGAAACTAAATAAGCGGCTACATTTAGGTACGCTAGTGAGCAAAAGATTCTCAGCTTTAGACGGGGATGAATTTAAGGAGCGAGTCGTGGTTATAGGTATGTTGGCAAAAACTCATTGAAGGCCTGAGCTACGTCAGCCGCTTTACGAACTAATTTACTGTCGACAATAATCTCACGTTGATTTACTTGTTTTACCGATTTACCCGTTTCATTGTTAATCATTTTCCAGGTGGCTTTTACTTTGTTAGTAGATTTTTTAATTGTTTCGCTTAACAATGTGGATTTAGCCGTTATGCAAATCATTTAAATAATTTTGAATTATTTTTGACATACACATGAAAGGGAGTATCAAACGTGTATCTTTTTAAACCTTATAACTCGTATAACCTCGCTCTAATTTTATAAATACCAGGAGTAGCCCATCGGTTGAATCCAACGGAGGTACCCGAAACGTTGAAGGTTTTAGTCTTGAAAGTGGATTAGTAGTCCGAGTGAACAACTTCAAAAAGGGCATCATATATTCCACGATCTATGTCTCCGTCACTTTGCACGAGTGAACCGAGATACCGAAAGTCGGAACAGACCGGGAGAAGCACGCTGTTAAGCGACACTGCTTCAGGACTGGAGAGACCGCCGAAATCGCAGAACATATATTCAGTTTTGGTTCTGCTGATTTTCAAGCCTACACTCTCCAGCCTCTGTTGCCATTTCTCCAGTCTGCTCTGGATCTCAGGTCCATCTTCACCGACAAGAACAATGTCGTCGGCAAATAGCATGCACCAGGGTGCCTCTTCCTGTATGTCCGACGTCAGAGCGTCCATTATCAACAGGAAGAGGTAAGGGCTTAATGCCGACCCTTGGTGCAGTCCTACAGCCACACTGAACTTGTCGGTGTTGCCAGCAGACGACCGGACATACGTCCTAGACCGGCTGTACATTGCACGAATTAACTCCACATACTTCCCAGGCACACCTTTCTCTTCCACGGCCCACCACAACACCTCCCGGGGCACCCTATCATACGCTTTCTCCAGATCAATGAACCATATGCAAGTTCTTATGTGCCCGCCTGTATTTCTCACACAGCTGACGGAGTGCAAAGGTGGCGTCCATTGTTCCTCGACCTGGCATAAACCCAAATTGACTTGGGGTAATCTCACTCTCCTCTCGCAATCTTTTCTCTATCACCTTCTCCCATACTTTCATACTATGTGACAGGAGCTTTATCCCTCGATAATTGTTGCAGTCCTGTACGTCCCCTTTATTCTTGAAGATGGGCACTAGTGAACTATTGCACCAATCTTGTGGGATCACTTCCTCGTGCAACAACTAATTGAGGAATAATGTCAGCCACGTACATCCATCTTCTTTTAGTACCTTCCATACTTCTGCTGGTATATCATCTAGGCCCATAGCTTTTCCGTTTTTCATACTTCTGACTGCATTCCTAACTTCATCCATGCTAATTTCTCTCACCAAACCCATATTTACCTGTGTCTCTTGAAGCATACCATTCCATTCATTCTCCTCGTTCATTAACCTATCAAAGTAGACCTTCCATCGCAGTTTTATTTCATCATCTTCACACAGAACCTTACCAGCATCATCTTTAATACATTTAATATGCGTTATATCTTTTGCCCTTTTTTCCCTTGCTTTCGTAAAGAAAAGATGGATGGATTGTGTGAAAGATGATATGGCAAGAAAAGAGGTGGACCTTTGAGATGACGGCAAATAGAGATGTATGGAAGAAGAAAACATGCTGCGCCGACCCCAAATAAATTGGGATAAGGGCAGGAGGATGATGATGATGATATTCCACAAGTCGAAGAAGATGCCGTGATCCTAGTTGGTTCAAAAAACAAGTTAACTAAATTATAAGATCTAAACAGATTAAGTAGCTAATAGATTTAGTAAGCTTGGACGTGAGTTATAGTTTGAGGCTTAAACCTAGCTTCTTTCAGTACCTACTTACTAATACTATCGCATTGAAATAGCTGTAAACGATGCAAGTATGATAATTTAAAATTTAGATTTTTAGGCAATCAAAAAAATACTGATACAATTTCTTTTGCTACAGGATTTAAAATGGAGGGTTAAAATATTAAAGTCAAGTGGAATATATAAAAATAAGGTATTTATAAAAAAATAAGAAGGGGCTTCATTTTTACATTATCAATCTTCTTAGCGTATTGGTGGCAATTTAGATGTGTTTTTTTTTTCTATTTAGTCGGCTAAGATATTTTGGCCATGAGTTTGGCGTCTGCGTCCTGCAGCGAGCTCCTACATGCTGTCCAGTATCCACCTGTCAGGGCACACTGGACACGATTTCAGGTGTCCTATCGTTTGTGAAGTAGTATGACACTTGATACACAAAAAATATCCGTAAAATACCAATCCTGATAGTTAAAACTATTTTAAAAGCTAATTTTAAATTGGTACAGAATAAAGATTTACCAACTAGCCCATCTCTAGTACGGTAGGGCACGGAACCGTCGTCGGTGTGGCGACTCTGATTTTACCGGATTCTATTTTTCTGACAGAGTAGTAACAAATGTTAAATATTGCCTGTATTCGTAAGCAGATAATGTATTCACACTTAAACTAGTGGAAAATCAATCTGCAACTTATCTTAAGTTAGGCTCAAGTAGGTCAGAGTGTCAACAGACAGCGATCAGGGTCACAGCACAATTGCCTCACAGTGCCGGTCTCGTCCTACTATAGAAGCTTGCTTAGGCTGGGAACTACAGTTTGTGATAAAGATATTTTAAGCGTATAAAAACGGGAAGGCGTTGTCATAGCTTCTCAATATAGCGGGGGGAACACGGCGCAGACCACAAATAAAACAACTCAACGCATATAAAGATGCATCTTTATTGAAAACAGTAGTACGAACAGAACAACATAAGCCCTCACTTGCCAAACTGGTGCCTCATCTGCAGCTCCATGGGGGAGCGGTTGAAGCAGCCTGGCTTCCTTGCAGCTTTAGCGATGATGCTGAAGGAGCTCGAGCTGTACTGTAGCGGCTTGTAAGAGATAGTGACGACGTTGGTTAGCCTATTGAATGTCACGCTCGGGTTGGATATCGGGTTCCGGACTTGGACTCGCACGTACTCCATGACGTAGCATTGCGGCGTCTGGGGGAAGAATGACATTTGAAACCTGATTTATTTTAGTTTAGGGTCCATACAGCACAGAAAGGACGGCTGCCCAGGCTCCGGGTTGTCAGTGTTCCATCATAACATGTTCTTACGTATTTACACTAGAACATTGAGCCCGGGCTGTCTGGAGCTTGGATGACCCAGAACTGTGTGGATGATCCACAGATAGAGCTTAAGCAGAAATAATTTTATGTAATGTTGCCTTTGCAAAAATAGGGTATGTATGCGTGTTTATGACGACCGATGTGGCGCGGCGGGCGAAGGTCCGCCAGCGACGCAGGAGGTTGCGGGTTCGGTTCCCGTCTTGGGACAAATGTTTGTACGATCTACAAATATTTGTTCCGGGAGCTCTGGGTATTTGCTATGTATACAAAAAAATATATATCTATGTAATGTATTGTATTAAATATATCAGTCATCTAGTACCCATAACACAAGCTCTGCTAGCTTGGGGCTAGATGATGCTGTGTGGATTGTCCAGCATAATTTATTTATGCCATGTGTCATAAATCATATGGATCTCAGGTAGGTAATGTGTAGGTAGGTAATAATCATTCTGGACAGAACATTCTTGCAGCTAGGCAGTCCACTTTTAATATACATTACTACTTACCCGTAGCCTTATCTCCTTAGTCCTCTGGAAGAGCGAGAAAACATCTTCTCTATGATCAACTATAATGCTCCCTGGAGCATCCAGGCCGAACTCCCATATTTCTCCCAGGACGCTGTGTGCGGCTGATAGAAGAACATAGAGTAGAAGCGCTCTTCGTGATTCCATAGCTCACAAGCCCACTAGCAGCATCTGGTACGACAATACGTTGCACAAAACCTTTACAACTTCATTTTAACCAAAAGTCTGTAATTTGTTTTTCCAATGCACATGTTAATTTAAAAACTTTGTAAATGTGTGTCAAATTGTTCAGGTAACGTTTATTGAAAGTGCACATACCTATTCGTATATCGATTTGTTCAATTAAGTAGTCTTATGTTTCATCTTGTTGAAAATTGTTCAGTTTTTGTTCACACACGTATGATTAACCCTTTTACCGCCTAAGTCGTATTTATCCGACATAGAACCTTTGTCCAATTGAATTTTTTGCTACTTTACATTCTACACAAAAATAACTCATTTCATGCTAGATAATAAAGATACTTACGATTTAGCTGGGCGCTGGATGCACGGCAGCTGATATAAAATCAGGGGGTTAAAAGGTGTAGGTGGTGTCAGGGGGTTACATGGTAGGGTTAGCAGTGTTTACATTTTGTAGACGTTCTTGCAGTTACTTTTGCGCTTACTATAGGTTTGAAGTTACTCAACCATAATCGTAACGTAACTCATTTACATTAGGTCGTTTTGACGGTTTTACCGGTATTCGGCATTATACACCGACTTTAATGTAAACAGGTTTTCGGTTAGCCGTAGTCGGTTGTAGACCGTTTTCTGTGACTGAATACATGAAGTTGGTCACCGACAACTTAAACTTATAAGTTTACGAATACCGAATCACCGAATATGCCGACCGTACACAGACGGCGTATTTCATAAACCGCATATAAACCCAGAATCCAGATTACTACTGAGGAATTCCTGACGATAAAATTCGATAACAGTATAACACTTTGCCTTTTTTTGCTGTGGGGAAAACCTTATGAGGACCTTCCGTCTGCTCATCAGTTGCTCATGTCGAATTCCTACCGACTAAAACTGGTTTCTGAGTCGAGGGCCCAGGAGACATTGGTACATTCACGCGCACCCCTGACTGGCATCAGCCCGCCATACCTAGCGGGCCCCATCATCAAGCGCGGCTGATCTCACGATTCCACATCCTCCCATAAAGGTGCATGGAACACCGCGCGCCGCCTCTTTGGGAAGAAAACTGCCTGCTGGCCCTTTAAAGATATTGAATAGTTTTAACTATTTGGGTTAAAAAAAGTCCTGATTAACTTACATATTTGACTTTTAGAAAACAAAACACAATTTACTATAAAATACCCGCATCAGATTAAAAAAAAAAAAGTGTTCTAGTGGCTCTCAAGCTATAAAGTAGTTAAATAACATAGTTCTTGCTATATGAAGTGTCGTCTCTTTTGTAAATGAAGACTCTTAACTCTGAGATCTAAGTGTGAAATTAAACCTAGCTATATCTAAAACAGTATGTAAATGAATACCTGTTTAAGCTTCTATATAACGGTGTTACAACTAGGCAATTTACTAAATACATTTTCTTTTGATTGCTTTTTAGATTTTCCCAAGATTAGTTAGAATCCACTAATGCGAGAAACACTGCCACTATGGTACTTAATCATGGCCTTAGAGTTAGTTAAGTTGGCCCCTAAGAAGAATATACGTAAGTTTATATAATTTAAGCAAGTACTCTTTGGGTTTAGAACACGGTGTGAGTACGTAGGCCCGGTAATATTATAATACAGTACTCCAACTTCATACAAACGGAGGAAACGCGAGCTATACCTACGCGCATCGATCTCGGGGTGTACTCGGGGCGCAGACAGTCACGGCTGTACCGCAGTGTCGAACGGACGGTGTGTTGTTTTTTTAACAATAACCGCGTGATTTTTCCCTAAAAATCAGTTAATATGACGAGTAGGAAATATTGTGCTGTTTTTGGTTGTATGAATTCGTCAATAACGAATATTTTTTTTTAAATTACCTGGAATCTCTGAAAGGTAAGACCATAAAATAATTTTACTTACTAGTAGGTAGGTACATAATGTGTGTCTTTTTAATGGAAAAACTTTTATTCACATATATACAATTATACTATAAAACTAACTAGGTATATACATATTTACAAAAACAAAAAAAAAAACAAAAAACAAAAAAAAAAGCCGACAAGGACACTCAGGCGTCAAAGTATTCCTCCGCATCGCTGTCATCTGGAAACGTGCCCAAAAGACTGGCAGCATTGCCACGTTGGATGGCAATACTAATTCTTTGGGCAAAGAATGAGCCAGCCCTCTGGTCACGCGAAGTGTCGATCAGACGTCGAGAAATTTCTTTATAAAGATGACGTGCACTCGGACCCCATGACCCGAGCGTTTCAACCCCAAACGGCTCAAAACTGTAGTTACCAATAAGGTTACAGTATTTGCGCCGTTTGAGGGTCTCAGCACCCGCCGCGGCAGCGCCAGCACAGCCTGCCGTGCTTGAAACATGAGATGGCGCAAGGGTATCGACGCAGGTTGCGTCCCACACCAAAGGCCTACCCATCTTCCAAGGCAACAAAGTCATGCCGTCTGGTCTCTTACCATCGTCTCGTACCAAGCCGTTAGGTTCTAATACCGCTGGTACGCCGGCGGTACCAAGAGCTCGACGAATAATATCATTGATGCTGGCGTGCCGTGCTATGCGTCCTGCGCTCCTGTAACAGGACAGGCCATGGTGCCCGAAGCTGTCGACCGCTTCACCACAGTGACACCGATGCGGAGCAACACAAGGGGCACCCAAGCGAAGACAAGTAGCGAGCCGAAACGATGTGTCATCCATCATAGTACCTATGGTGGCTGACGGGAGTGCCTGAAGCCAGAGGCCCGACTCCCATTCTCCCACGGCCAACAGACGGGCACGCTCAGCAGTACTAGGTGACGTGTTCAACAGAGAATTCCGTATAGTACTGCAGAGCGGCACGTCCCATCGCGCCTGGGAAGACAGGTTGTCGGGCAAATCCGTATTGGGACAAGCCATTTTCCAGGCGTTCAACGCATCGGTCAAACACGGTACTTCAAAATCAACCAGTGAGAAAGCTAAAATATTCCTGGTTAATCTATCGGTACTATGGACCGAGGAGAGGAATGCCGGTAAACTTATACTGGAAATTTTGCGGACGCCGAGACCACCCAGGCGAATGGGAAGTGTGGCTTGCTGCCATGCTCGGTCGTCCAAGGCCACATTTAGGATCGAAGAAAGAGTGTTTCTAATAATTTGGTCTACTTTTTCTAAAAGTTGTGGATGCTTCCAAAGATGGGAAGAGCGTAGGCTATATGTAAATTTTGGTCCAAAACAACAGTATCGAATAAGTGTGAAAGCCGAATGTATGTTAATTTTGTAAAGTCTTTCCGAAACATCATTAAAATTTTGTATTTTCTCCTCAATAAAAGTGGGAAAGGATTCGTCAAAAATTGGGGACCCCAGGAGGTGGAGAGAATTTTTCTCCATGATTTTGATGTTAGGTGCTACTGTGTTAAATTTTGCTATGATAGTCTGCCTGTCAGTGGCTTGGGGAAGATAAATTTCGCATTTCGAAAGATTAAGGTCTAGTCCAATGGAACTGAATTTTTCCTTTAAAAAAGCTAAATCAGTCAAAACTGTGTCCACATGACCTCCTAGGGTTCCGTCATCTAAATACCATACGTTGAATTTAGAATTTAGTTGTTGAATTATTGGATTTATTGCTAAACTAAAAATGACCGGCCCAAGAGGGTCACCCTGTTGACATCCAACAGCTGATTCTAAAATGTTGTCCTTGTAAAGTAATTTAGAAGGGTGCCTGTAGCATTGATAAAGAAAACTGTAAATTTTGGGTATTTCCTTTTGAACTTCTGTCAATAAGGTGTCCCTATTTACGGAATTAAAAGCATTCTTAATGTCAACCTTAAGGATGACCTCACCTTCATTGCTATGGACGTATGATGAGAGTGCATGTACCGCAGCCTCACAGCCCCCTTTAGATCCGAAGCCTAGCTGTAGGGGCTGGAATTTGCTGGCCAAAGTTTCGCTGTAGAAAGCACAGCAAATTTTAGCTGCGGTACGACGGTAAGTGGACCCTACGGCAATGGGACGAATACCGCCATCCTTCTTGCGCAGGGCGCAAAGATTTGCCCCGTACAAAATATCAATGACGTCTTCGTTCACATTGCCGGAGAGCATGAGGTTGATGAGGGCCGTCAACTCCTTCAAAAGGGACTCACCAGCTTCCCCGGCGCTTGAACTCATCAGGTCCTTAAAGTGTTGTGGAGTTAAGCCGTCGAGTCCGCCAGCGGAGCCACTCCGAAAAGAGCCCACGGCCGCACTCACTTGTTGAGCTGTAATTACAAGTGAGTTGGATACTGGATCGGGGGGGGCAGGGAAGATGAGGTCATCGGCTGGCGCGGGGTGTTTGCTCTCCAGAGCTGTAAGTGTCTCTGGAGAGTACGGCGCAACCACATCGCTACTGAAAATTATCCTTGCTGCACCTCTAATGTCACCTTCGCCTAGTTTAGACTCGACATGGTGCAATAAACCTCTTTGAGGGAGGTGCGATGTTAATTTAGGGTCGAAACTTTGGGCCGAAATGTTACAATTGTCTTTTATTTGAGATGTTAAAGATTTTTTATCTGCCAAATTTTTTTGCACATGTAGAATTCTAAATGGGAAAGTGAGTAATTGTTCCCAAGCAATCGTAGAGTTCTCTCGGACGGCGAGGCGGATACAACGTGCTAAACTTAATGCCACGGATGGTCTCGCGCCACGAGGAACTCTCTTTAAAATCGGGGTTGACGTTTTAAATTTTGCTAGCGTTTTCCAAAAGGGTTGAGTGGGTGGATTGGATGTTGTGGAAGCGAGAAGGCTTGAAGGTACATTGTGGGGTTTATGTTTCTTACCCAAATGTATCTTCAAGCCCCGTTCACCTTTAAAAAACCTTGCTTGGGAACAAAGAGGACATCTCACGAGGAAATCCAGCGATGTGGTAGGTTGACCGGCACTTCGTTCGGCATCACTACTGTCGTCATTATTGCTCAGCATGGAAATATGGAACTTACCTATATTTTAACTTATATATAATAACATAAAATAATAAACACAATAAATAAAAAACACCAAAAGTGACTTAAAAAATTGACAAAAGTTTGACACAATGACGCAGTCGCACTGGCAGCCTGGGGCTCCGCGCCGCCTAAGATGGCGTTACGGCGCAGCCCTGGCAACCGTTGCCGAGAGACAGGCCGAAAGCGTCGCGTCCTTGGGGGTACGCAGAAACTACAGAACTCCACCTCCTACGATCCTTACATACTCCTTTTTCTTTGTTTGTTCAAATTTGTTGTTTGTTCAAATTTGTTGTTTGTTCAAATGTTCAAATTGTCTATTAATTCACAACTATATCATCATAAATAGTCCTCTTTAGATATGTTAACAAGCTATGTATTTTGATTGTTAATATTTATTTATTGTTTGTGATTGTAATCACTAGATAACAATGTTATTTGAATATTATATTTCACTTCCAGCAATAAGCTTATTTGAAGCACTTCATTACTATTTTACTTATTTTAATTTAAATACGGAGCTGATGTTGTTGACGTGACAGCTGTCATTCCAATAAATAAATAAAGAAATATCTTAAGTTTTAACGTGGTCTCCAATGGATAAGTATTTCCTTTTATCTCACGAAAAAAAGGTGTTTGGATTAATAAATACAGCGAATAAGTAACGGAAAGTTATTGAGACGAGTGAAATAGGTAGTTATATGCGGTTTTTTATTAATAATATTTGTTTTATTCAACACTTCCTATTCAATATACAAAGTATTTCATTTATTTATATAAAAAGGATATTTACAATAACAAAACTAAATAGAAACAGAAAGTAGGCAAATGTAATTAAAATGCTGGAGACGGGCAGCCCTAACGCATGTTTACGTACCGCGCGGCTGTAGGCATTTATTTCTATCATGCGGCCGAGCTACACTACTGTATTATAATATTACAGTGACGTCGGAAACTCAAATTGTTATCATGTTTTTACAAGGCCAGAGGAGTCCTCGAGCGGATACCACGTTAGAATATTCACCTATCGGTAAGCCTAGCTTAGGATGTCCCCAATTCTGACGACCAGCTCCACAAAAATCGCAACTGGGACAGACTGGAGGCGGAACTGGGTGTTGTGCAACACGGTAAAGACCTAAGTACAACAGTGGATTGGACAAGGCCAATATAGTATAGTAATCTATGCACAAGGCTTAGTTAATTCATTGAGTTCCTAAAGGCCCACACTATTTCCTTTTTGTTAAAACCAAGTAGTAACAATAGGGAAAAATTAAAAAGCTCGTCAATCAATCGATTTTCAAATTACATTCAAATTGTTCGGTTGACTTTTCTTGTCAGAAATAGTATTGAAATTGTATTCCCGTTTATTAATTTTATTATTAATTATAAAAGCATCAAAAATAGAACCGGAATGAGAAGCAGCGGCTTGGTGTTATTTGCATGTGCTGGACTGCTGCTTGTGAGTATACACTCACCGCTGACTCAACTATTCCGTTGATGAGTGTTTGCTAAGATTTGAGTGCGCGATATGTTCTCTTGTGGGTTTTTGACTGCAGCGGCGGGTGGGAGCTAGTAACAACTGCTCCCGCCGCAGTATTATATATAATATCATCGTGAACCTATTCTACGCGGGTGCAAGCCATTGGGCGTGCTACCGCTACGGGGTGCCTGTAAATACACTCCCAACAGTTCTTAACCATAGTTGACTCACTAACTGAAATAGAAAATAACGATTGCCGGTTTTCATGTTTGAGTTTCACTTAATCTCACAGAACTTTGCTTTTGACAAATTTGATCGCCCTGAGATGTGTCGTGAACTGTATAAAGAACTTGTGTGTGTCTGTCCTGTGTAGAGCGGTGGCGCGATCCTCGGCGGGTCGGTGACATGGAGTCTTCTGCGCATGTCCTACTACTTCTGGACGTCCGACCTGGGTGTGGAGCTGAGCTCCAGCGTCCTGTTCATGGGGGGCGCGCTGCTCTGCCTGCCCACCTGCTGGCTGTCGACCGTGGTCCCCTACCACCCCAAATCTTTGTCGTTGACTGCAACGGTAAAAGATTAAACGCTCTATTTACATTGCTCAGTTCTGGGACTGAGGGTCTCGGATGGACCCGGACCCTAAAGCGTGTTCAGGAATCTTTATAAACTCACAAGTTGTAATGGGATGTACAGTTTTTAATAGCATGTGGATATTGCCCTTATTTCCTAAAACCCTTATAGTCTTACTTGGCCTTTGATGCTTATATGCATAGGCCTTTGTAGTTACCAACGTACGGCCTCTCAGCCAAGAATCGTTGCAGCTGATGGCACTGGTGAGCGTGGCCATGGTGATGCTGTCAGTGGGCATGTCGTCGATTGCGGGGCTATCGCGAGCGGTGCGCGACCCGGCCTTGCTGAACGCCAGCATGTTGCGGGCTATGGACAGCGACGCCTTCGACCCCGCTGTTAGAAGCTCCTTCGCGGCTATGCAGATTGAGGTACGGTTTTTTGCTCTTTTGTGACACCTTCAGCAAGGCATGAAGCCGCAGGCCTGTTTGTTTGACAAACCGCCTTTTGTCTATTTTTACCAGCTTCACTGTATGCCAACGTACACATATGGTGTTTCAACTGGTGAATATTCAATACTTTATTTTATTCCGTAGTGTTTTACTTAGCTGTTACATAAAAAATGTGGGTATCAATTCTGGAACCTGTTTGACACAGCATAGTTTGTGAGAGAGAGGAGGGGTAGCGCATGATATATGAGAAACGAAATTAAACACTATTGAAAGAATATATATAACAGGGTGAAAACATCGACGCACAACCTCGTGAATAAATAAACCACAATCGATTCTGAACCGCCCACAGTTTTCCTAATTTACAGCCATTTCCATCTCACCCATTGAGATTTTAAATTGAAAAGTGAATAATATACTGCTTTCATAACACTCATTGGGATAGCAATCATTATGAATATTTACAAGAAATAAACTTTTTTAACGTGGAAAAATGGTTTCTGCCTATGTTTCAGTTGAGATGCTGCGGCGTGCACTCGTATTCTGACTGGTACTGGCACCGCCGCACTCTGCCGCCCGCATGTTGCGGACGCATGTGGAACGGAAAGGTAATCCTTATTTGGACCTTACCGAAGCTTTTACTTTAGGCAGACTTGGGTGCAGCTAGAGACCTATTTACAACACATCCGACCGAATTACAATAAAAAAAAAGACTAATTTTAGTTTCTTGTCGGACGGTCGGACAACGAAGTGATCTTAAAAGGGTTCCGTTTTCTCTTTTAAATGTACGGTACTCTAAATACTAATGTCATGTGAATCAGGCATGTTCTTAATAATACAGTGGCTGTTTACCTAACCATGTCCAATCATTTTTCTAAAATTTGACGACCGATGTGGCGCGGCGGGCGATGGTCGCCTGCGACGCAAGAGGTTGCGGGTTCGATTCCCGCCTTGGGACAAATGTTTGTACGATCTACAAATATTTGTTCCGGGTGTTCTGGGTATTTGCTATGTATAATAAAAATATCTATGTATGTATTGTATTAAGTATATCAGTCATCTAGTACCCATAACACAAGCTCTGCTTAGCTTGGGGCTAGATGATGCTGTGTGGATTGTCCAGCAATATTTATATTTATTTTTCTGTTATGGATAAGACATTAACAGTTTCAGAGGTGAGCGGAGGTGTCAGTTCTAAGCTGGACCTCCAGGCTCCCACAAAAGTTTCCCTAGTAAAATAAAATAAAAATAGAACATCAGAAACATTGTAAGATAGTGGCTTTTCGCAGGCGGCTTATAAAGGCCATGTGGGGTACAAGGCCCCGCAACGCACGCCTCCCCACCTTGCAAAGGTATGTATCGCGAGGAGTGACGGCATAGTATAAGACCCACCCCAGCAACAGACACACCGACGACCTTAAAAAGGTGGCTGGAACGTACTGGATGCGGAAAGCAAAGAACCAGGTGTCACAGCCCGTGGCACTACTTGCGAGTGGCTTATATCCAGCACTGGATTGTGACATCTTAAATTAATTGATTGATCGTGACGCGGTGTGGTAAACTTGCAGCGAGGAGACTTATGTGAAGTCCCGCTGTACAGCATTGGCTGTCTGCGGCCAGCGCTGGCCGAGCTGCGCTACTTCGCCAACTCGCTGTCAGCTCTGTCCTCCGCCATCGTCATCGTCATGGTAAGCATGTGTTGTGTAACTGTGTACTTATCTCTTTGAAAATTGGGCCCTTAATGCGTGGCTTTTGCTCCTAAGTCATTTAAGCCGTTACTGATCGATTGCAGACAGACAATAAAAGAATTGAATACCTACCCAAGTTCTTAAGTGACATATGGGTAAAGTTGAAGTGTATCTGGAGGAAGGCATCCTTACATTGACAATACTATAGCAGAGCAGCTTACGCGCCTGTTCAGTGTGCATACCAGCGCATGTTCTGTGGACGGGAACTGTCCTTCTTGCATATGCTATTAGAACCCAGGCCATCATATTTTTCCTTACTGCTAATAGGTTCACTCTTTACTACAATCTCATCTAATTTATATTTTCTCATTGTAAATTGATTAAAATGACTATTTTGCACTTTCTAGCTTGAAACACAGGTTCAACCTAGTTCAGGCAAATAAGTAACTATGCTCCGTTTAAAATTTTATGATATAACGATTATTATTATCACAACTTATCTGAGGTAGATGATTCGGACGACGGTTATCTAAAACGTTTTCATTCTAAACTTCATGTTTTTTTGTGGTGCAGGCTGTGACGCTATTCGCGGCGGCCTACATCCTGGTGACGGGGGTGGTGGAGCGCGGCGAGGCGCGCGCGTTCAAGGCGTACACGTACAAGCCGGCGCCGGCGCAGGCGCAGGTGCAGGCGCTGCGCGTGGCGTGCCTGCCGCTGCCGCCGCCGCGGATCACGCTCACCCCGCCCGCCGCGCTGCCGCATGACAACACAGTGTAAACGTTCCCGCAACATAACCGGAATGAGCGCCACCGAAACGAACGGTATCCGGATGTTAACCTAGTTCATATCTTTATTAGTTAAACATTTTAGTAAGACAATTGCCAGTACCTATTAGTAAATGAACAAACGTGGGACTCGCTTCAAGCGCTCGAAAGAGGCGAGCCGTATTGCACCCAGTTGTCTAACTGTCATGGTCCACTAGTGCTGAATATAGCTGTGTATCCGTATAGATATGTACAAACCTCCAGGATGCCTTAATTAATCTTCCGGCGTCGAAGACGCTGAGTTGTTTGAGTGCTTAGTTGATATTAAGAGCTTGCAGGTACAGGTCCTGTGATCGCCTCTATCACAAATTCAAAATTTTCTTGAGCGCAGCCAGGACGCCGGACGCCGCGCACCTTTCTGGCAGTTTGTCCATACATAGACGTGTAGATAATATGATGCAATGCCATCTTTGAGACAATCAAACAACAAAAAGCGGCACTGACTTTTCGAAGCCGGTTGACTTCGATGATTATGATATGGTAATAAAATCTTGATGTGTTCATATGGCACCCAATACCTCGTAGATCTCTATAAGTTATTAACAGTTCGCTAAGCTTTGTGCTGAGTACCCTAAGCGTTCTCAAAGTAGTCGGTCAGTTTCCTACGACTGTCCCTGTGCAGCTAGACTAACACGATTCCGATAGGCTGTCAATAACATATAAAGCTTTGATGCCATTGCTTTATTGGCAAGGGTCAGACCAATAACAATGCAATGATATTTGACTATTTTCGGAACTCGTTGCCAACTAATGATCACATTCCACGCATGTTTTACTTTTCTGCACAGTTCCCTTTCTGATTGCTGAGCAGTTCCGGTGGTGACCAACCTAGATACAGAAATCCCAGCTAAAAGCTTCTCATGTGATAGAAGTGGCCAGGTGTCCTAGTGCCAGTTCAATGTTGACCATAATTTGCAGTTTGTGTTTACGTCAATTCCCTAATGGAAGGCACTTTTAGACTTAGAAAATATAGAACTATGATTTCAAATTGTCCTTTAAAATTGTTTAAAGTCGTATGTAAATGTGGAAAATAAATGTCTTTGGTGACAATATTTGTTTGGTTTTCACTCCACATGTAGCGTGGGGAGCAAGTAAGAAAACAAAAAATCGAGGATATCTTTTTTAATCGTAATTTTTTGAACACAATACAACATGCAAGCATTAAAATGCTTTATGAAAATCAAAAACAATCATATCTTTTCTATATTTGGTACCTATTTTTGGTTACTTTGAAATTATACAAGAAAAACGATGTCTATATAAAGTCAAACAAAAACTATAATATATTATGAAAAATTTGGTACAACAGGGCGCGGGCGCGCGGGCGCAGGCGGCCGAGCGAGCGGCCGCCGGGGCCCGGGGGCCGCCGGGGCCCGGGGGCCGCGGGGGCCACTCACGTAACATACTACACTATACAAACGTACGCACTAATGATTCCACTCAGTCGCTCTCACTAACTTAGGCCAGCCCGGCCGGGCCGCGCCGGCCGCTCGCGCCAACAATATACAGCCGCTCGCCGCGCCCGCGGTCCGCCCCGCCCCGCCCCGCCCCGCCCCGCGCGCCCCGCGCGCCCCGCGCGCCCCGCGCGCCCCGCCGCCGCAACAGCTAAGTACTCCGACGAGTCTAAGATAATAATGTGAAGCGATCGACTTACGTTTAAATTTAGAATTGGAAGGGGCGGCGCTGGCTCGCGGGCGCTCGCCGCGGTAACATTAGATCTATCTAGAATAAATAGAGGGAGCCTCCGTCCGGGCCGCCGCGCTCAGGGCGGCTCTAGCGCCGCGCGCCGCGGTGCTTGCGGTGCGCCGCGCGGCCGCGGCCCCACGCCGGCCACCACAGCGCCAGCAGCGCCAGCAGCGTCAGCAGCAGCACCGCCCGCTGCGCGCTGCACACACATGCCACGTCACGCACGCCTCGCGGCCGCCCGCCCGACCGGTGCCACCGCGGAATACATAGCCAGCCAGAAGCGGCTCCATACAACGGCAGGCAAACAGAAGACAATTGACATACAGCTGCTGTTAAACTGTAATTCTTATATGATATATATATATATATATATATATATGAAATCTCGTCAAAGTTTGTACTTTGACGAGATTTCATATATATTTTCGAAGATATACGATCATTCCCGAAGTGCATTCTTTTCGTGGGACACGTACGTACTATCTCAATCCATAACAAATTCCAGCTAGCGCTGGCTGTACCTGATCGCATCTACGTACGTTTTCGCTCGTTGTATGAAAGCCACCTTCTGTAGGTATTGATCTATTTTGTGGTGGCACGCTCCACAGTCAGGTCGGGTCATAAGATTTAAACTAAGTTTAATTTATTTCTGCTACTATCTATGACTAGCACTACTCTGTACATCATAATACATAGTTTACTATATTGATTTGAATAAAGTATTTTTTTATAGAATGTCGTGAACGAATTTGAACTATACATCTAATTCTATCTAATTTCTAAACTAGTGGGGGAAGGTGAAAAATAACAAAAATCGATTTCATAAGTTGTAGATGCAAAACTGAAATGGAAGTAAATTTTCAGCGTGACGCATTCAAGATGCTCAAATCATATCGAAGCAAGAAGTAACGAGATGTAGTTAATGAGGAAATGATATAACATGCAACATAAAATGATTCTAGAATGAATGTCCTCAATTTAATACATTTTGTACTCGTAAACATGGCAACCCTATCAAATGCTGATTAGGGTTGGCATGTCAAAGAATACGAGACAGGGCACAAATATACAAACTACGGTGTGACAGCTAATGACTCGAATCTAATAATTTGAGTATTAATAAAAAAATAGGTAAAGTGCCCTTTGAGAGCTACATATGTTCAGAGGTCCGTTCCGGCAGCGGTGGTTTCCTGGCAGTGGTAACAAGCGAGAAGCTGCTCGTATGTACGTATGGCTACAACGGTAACAATTCCTCTGTTCAATAGAGAAACATTGTTTAGTAGTGTACAAAACAGAACAATTTGTAATTCACCATTTTGTTAATACGCTACTAGTTCATGCCAATCTAACAGAGGAACCGTTCATAGTTTAAACCCCTTTACTGCCTGTATTAAAACCGATGTAATTAAATCAAGGACTCGAAGCTAAAAACACGTGTTAATAGAGCAGATGTATGAATGAATAAGAAGAGTGGGGATGGTTACCGATGCACACAACACGCGAGATTGCTCACCAAAGTAGCACACTGGCTGCCCTGCAACAAGCATAATGCGGTCACACTCCCACCCCGCGCCGGCCGTCACACCACCAAAACACCCCGTCGGAGGTGTCGAAGGAAATCAGGATTTCCCAGGACACCACCGAGTTTTAGTGATGTCGGGGCGCTAGCGTCGAGGCGTATGAAGCGATTAGTTCAAGCACTGAGCATGTAGACACTTGGCCTTCATGAGGATGGCAGGAGCGGTCTCAGAAACAACGGCACTTCTTGTGAAATTAAAACTGAATTCATTACAAAAATTGACGTCAATTTTTCTACGGGCAACTTCACTCCTAAAATTCTAGACCCGTGTCTGGTATTTAAAGGAGTGTTATACTACGCGAGTAAACTTTCTATTTATTTTGGTAAAACGAGTTGTAAGGCTAAGTATCACACCAGAATAGGTACTCGCAGATTCCCTGTTTCAGTCAACGTCGAACGAAATTCAAGAACTGTATAGTTGCTTGCTCGATCCTGCTAACCTCTCGTCAAACCGGAGTGTCGCTGTGTATATTATCAGGCGGTATGTGACGCACCGTGCAGGCGGCGCAGTGCGGCGGCGCGCACCCCCCCAGCTCCAGGCGCCGGGGAGGCCCCGCGCCCCCCGCCCCGCCCCCCGCGCCCCCTGCGCCCCCCGCCCCCGCGCAACAGCCCGCGCCCGACTCCCCGCACTCCGGCTCCCAGCAGTCTACCTCACCAAGCTGCAAGCAAACAATCAACCCATAAATCACCACAAATGGACAACACTGAGTCAACCCACAAATGGACCCAACAGGCGAACAGCTTCGCGGAGCATGACATTCACCTTTAAACTTGTCACAAGGATGTACTGCTAATTAAAAGAGAAAGTGAAGTGAGATGATGATGCTGGATGGACTACCTATCATAGATCATAGATCTATGGTAGGAACATCGGGCGGTAGATAGCACCACTACGCTGCTTTAGAGGACACGAAGCTTCGCGCCCAGCCATTGCAACATCTACAGCTTTTGAGTAAATCTTGTTCCTAGTTAAAGTGCCTGACCATGTCGACGCCTGCGGGATACTGTACGTATTTGAGACTTCGAGATATAGAGTCTATAGATATCTATGAATATCGTGATACTAACGAGACACTCGCAGATCTGGCACTGGTAGAGCCAGCGCTCTCCGCTGCGGAAGGTCACGTGGTGCATCTCTTGGTGGCGGCAGTGGAAGCGCGCTTCGCAGTGCGGGCAGCACGACGCTGGCGCAAGTGACGGCAGTGACGTGCTCTGCAACTGATAAAACATGGAACAATGAGAATATGATAGAGGTGGAATATCATATGTAACAGGGAATGAGCTTCACGTCCCCACTTTGTTCGACCTGGGATTCGAATTCAGAACCTGAGTCTGAGCAAACGCGTTAGCGTCCACTACCTACTAGACCAACCACTCTGGAAAATGAAGGCGAACATTGCAAAAGCAAAGCAAAACCTGAAATGGCTTCATATTACAAGCCAAGTGGCTCTGCAAGCTTTTGGGCAACGTTGAGATGATCCTGCCCCACACGCACCAGCTGTCAGTAGTGCCATGATAGTCGTACTTTGGAATCTGGGCACACTTAAAGCCTTTGCGTATACAATTTTAAGCATTTATTCTAGAGCGTGTTATCTTCACTTACGATCAGTCTAGTTCGAGCGATAGTTACCGCGGTGGTGTGGTTGTCGTGCAAGTCGCAGGCGCAGGCGGCCAAGTGGCAGGAGGCCACGCCCCCTGCGCACGCGCATGCGCGGCAACCGCCCGCCTCCGCCCACGCTGCGCCGTCCGACATGATACGCCCTTGCCATCGACAACCTGGAACCACAAAATTACACTGCTGGAAAATATTGCGCGACAATCAACAAGGAATTAGGAACAGTTTTGTTTAGCCAAAAAATTCCCGAGGATCATCTGTTTTTTTTTTAATTATATACATAGATATGGTTTTTACATAAACTTAAACAAGGCACACAAATAGACCCCTGGGGTCTGTCTTAGCATGCCATGGCCTGAGATTTGATCAACGCGCTATTACCATTTAAGTTTGAATCAAATTGATTAATGTTTTATGTTATGTTTTTACTGTTCATTGAGTCACTAATGTATATAGGCATGTTGCACCTGTTAAGGTAGAAAGTGCAATACTCACTCAGTTCACAGTGTTCCTCTGAGTCACATTGGCATCGGAAGCCGCCCTCGATGTTGATGCAGCGCGCGGTGGAGTGGCATGTGTCGAACCCCTCCGCGCACTCATCCACGTCTGTAATATTACTCAGGAGCTGTTAGTGGGGTTTGAGGTAGTGGATCTACAGAAAAAATGAAATATCGCCAAAATATTGGAGTACCTATCTGATAATGTCAAATGAGTTCATGGTATAAAAGGTAGACTGAACCTTTTTATAACCAACTACGTGATTGAATGATGCGGCAACTCATCATCATCGTCAGCTGAAAGAGTTCCACTCCTGTACATGACATCCCCAAGTATCGCCACTACGACTACTGTTATTCTACTTCATGCTAGCAGCGGATTCCTACAATTTTTACCATCTTTGTACCATACGACACCTGGGTAACAGTAATTCTCTAAAGCAATAGGTACCTTGGCATGTATCCAGCACAGCATCCCTCGTGTATCCCGGCGCGCACACGCAGTAGTAGCTGCCCGGCGTGTTGACGCACAGCGAGTGCGGCGGGCAGGCGGGGGGCGCGGGTGCGGGGGCGGGGGCGGGGGCGCGGCACTCATCCACGTCGCGCTCGCAGCGTGTGCCGCCGAAGCCGCGTGCGCACGCGCACAGCTCGCGTGACACGCACACGCCGCCGTTAAGGCATCCACCCGTGCAGATAGCTGAAATGTTCCAAAGCTTATGAACACTTGTGACTAGTAAAAGGAGCAATAGAAAGAAGCTTTCCGTTCACATTCTAGGTTTTAAAGATGTGGTACTTACGCGTGCACTCGTATCCGTCTCCGGTGTAGCCCTCGCGGCAGCGGCACGTGTACGAGCCGGGCGTGTTGGTGCACACGGCATGTGCGTGGCAGCCGTGTGTCTCACCCGCGCATTCGTCTACCTAAAAAGGAAATACGATTTTACTCTGGTTTGCCAACCACCTTCATGGTTTTGGTGTGCCGAGAATGAATTCGTCTTCACTGCGCTACATAACATGACGCCTGCATCTCCCGAAGGTTGAGTTGGACCTATAGTACACCTACATTTCGCCGGTAATATTTAAGTTCCATGTAATACATGCAGCTCTCATGCACGGGCATGCGAGCATGTGTTCCATGTGCATGTGTATATGTGTGACGGCACTGTTCGCGCAGTGGCTGAGCGATTGGTTGCTGCCCTGAGTGTCACGAGTTCGATTCCCGCATGGATCAAATAATTGTATGCCGGTAGTTGTACCGGGTGTGGCTGTTCATGCGTGTTAAATGTTTGTAAACGTACCCACACTAACAATTTTGTATTTGTATACCGGTCGCGCCTTGCCGTCTCCTTAAGTTGAGTCTAGCAGGGTGATCATAAAAGAACTTACCTCAACACAATTGTATTTGTCTCTCCTGGTGTACCCGGGCAGGCACTGGCACACGTAGCCGCCCACCACGTTGACGCAGCGCGTGTTGGAGTGGCAGTGGTGGCCGTCCAGACCGCCCGCGCGCTGGCATTCGTCCACATCTGGAAACATGACAAATAGGTATTGTGAAACATCACATAACATGATAAAGGGTACCTACATACCAACAGTTTTGTTCTAATGGATGAATGTACGTGGCCAAAGTTCATTCGTGCAAAGTTCATTACTTAGCTACATTACCATTTTAAGCTCAATAATAATGCCATAAAATCACGCCTGTTTTCCACGCAAGGTAGGGCAGAGGTCTGTTGATTAAATACCAATTATAATGCTGCTAAAAGAGCCGTCTATAAGGGCAAACTGTGTTTACCTTGACAAGAGAGTCCGTCGCCCTGGAAGCCCTGGTTGCACTTGCATGTGTACTTGGTGTTCAGGTTCATGCACGTCGCGTTCTCGTCGCACGAGTGCCCCATGCTGCAATAGTCCACGCCTGAAAACATACAATCATAAATATGGCACCATCATTTCTGGAACACTTTATACACCAGCATAAATATACCACCTAAACATTATCGTAAGAATCAATAGTAACATATAACATCGAAGCAATATCAATCACGTAAGCAATACATTGAGAAGAAATCCGCATTGGACCAGAAGCCCAACTGCAACCGTCGGACCCTATCTTCCAGGCCCCACCTAGAGGCCCCAGTTGGAGCATCCTGTTTTACACATGGATAACAAAAATATCGCCTCGTTTGTCCACTCCTTGAAGAAAACCTCACGGCGACCTACTTACAATTATCAATCAAACAACGGCAAGCAGCAATACCTATAATCCTATATGGCTACAGCTGCTTTTAAATGTTCAACCTTGCAGTCTTTGTCTTAGCACGTCGATGGTAATGTAACAGAGTCGGTCCAGAACTTAGCTACGAGTAGTTTTGCGCGATCGGTAGCTTTCATCCAAATCCCGCTGCGAGCATGTACCGGGGCACGCTGCACCTCGCAGTAGCGACGTGACGCTTGAGACCATGGCCCTACCTGGACAGAACTTGCAGCACTCTCCGGGCACGGTGAACTGGTCGGCGACGTCGCACGGCAGCGGCGGGCACGCCAGCTCGGGGTCGACGCGCGTGCACTGCATGTTGCCGTCGTGACACACGCACTCCGCGCACTCCTTCGGAGCGAATCGCTCTCCGTGTTCGTATAATGTTCCCTTTAGAAGGCACTGCCCTGGGGAAAGGTAATAAGCTGCAAAATGGTTGAACACACCGACGCAGCCGGCACTCTTTCCGGCCTCAATTGATGTATGAAACAGAACATATTTGTATAGCTTTGACGACCGATGTGGCGCGGCGGGCGATGGTCCGCCTGCGACGCAGGAGTTTGCGGGTTCGATTCCCGCCTTGGGACAAATGTTTGTACGATCTACAAATATTTGTTCCGGGTGTTCTGGGTAATTGCTATGTATAATAAAAATATCTATCTATGTAATGTATTGTATTAAGTATATCAGTCATCTAGTACCCATAACACAAGCTCTGCTTAGCTTGGGGCTAGATGATGCTGTGTGGATTGTCCGGCAATATTTATTATTTATATTTATAGCTTTGTGTAGCAAACATTGTCATAATTTGTATAGTTATTATTATGTTTGTGTTTGTGTTGTGCTAGTCTAAGGCACATGAATACAACAGCTCATGCCTTTTCACATTAGGGTAAGAGTATTTAAGACAAGAAGTTGTCAATGTCTTATGTGGTA
This sequence comes from Phlogophora meticulosa, assembly GCA_905147745.2. Classification (NCBI taxonomy): domain Eukaryota; kingdom Metazoa; phylum Arthropoda; class Insecta; order Lepidoptera; family Noctuidae; genus Phlogophora; species Phlogophora meticulosa. The sequence continues at coordinate 853,359 of LR990521.1, forward strand.
CGTACTCAAACATGTTGGACAGCACTCCCCCGGATGTAGCACCGGGTTCTTGCACTCCGCTCTATCGCACTCGACTGGCCTGCACGTTATCTCACCGTGCTGGAACCCAAAACAATCAAAATGAATACACAATAAAAAAAAATATTCAAGTGAGGCTCATCCTGGATCATCATCCTCCTGTTATCTGATCTGATCTGTGTAATTTCATAGGTTTAAATTTTAAAGCGCGAATCTGTAATTCTTTTTCTATTATATCATCAGCTAACTGCCATAGGGTCTCTTCAGAATCGGTCTAGCCTTTTGAAAGATAATCCAGAATAAACAAACAGACACATGGTATGAAAAAACATTTAGTGAAAAGCTGTTATTTTGACATTGCAAACATGCTTCAATTTTATTTATATGTCATTATGTATAGACAATAACTCGATTAATTTACCATCTGCGGGAGCAATACTTTAATTATAACATGAGTCAGCTTAGATGTACCGTCGATAATACCGACAAAACGAGTAAATGTAGAGTAAAGCAAGGTAAAATCGATAGTAAAGAGTGGCAGTACCACACAGGAGCAGCGATTGCAGTCTCGTTGCCACGTGGCGCCGTCGGCGTGCACCGTGCCGTTGGAGAAGCACGACTTCTGACAATCACATTGTTCCAGACGCGCTAACCTTGCCTCCGTGCCAACCAACTGGAAACAAATATTGTTGAGATTACATCTAACAGCCAAGTGGAATCCTCTCTCATTACGCACAAAATAATCTTTTGTCATAGCTCTCTGTGAGGGGGTTACACGCCCCAGCTTTGTCTTCGGGATGTCAGGCACTGCATCTGCGATGTCTTTGGTGTCGCAGATGTGCACAAGAGGCAGGGACCAATTCCCATCAAGCCATAAAACATAATGTCTTAAACATTTGTCGACTAGTGGCACCTTGAGTGATAGGTCATGGATATGTGTAGTGAGCTCCTGCACAGTGGCCTGCAGCAAGGCGAACTGCCCACACGTGGGGCACTCCGAGTCGAGCCCCGGACACTGTGCCAGGTAGCCGTGCGGCCCGCTCACCAGTCTTACGTCTTGTAATGTACCCTGGAATCAGAGAGCGAAATTGTAATAGTCCCTGTCCACATAATAATATTTCAAGTCATTGAAAAATAGTTGAAACATACCTTAAATAAGGAATGTTTGCTATTCCTCTGGCCAAGCCAGAGCGCTAGCTGCGGCTGCGTGAAGTTACGGTCAGGCGGCGGGATGAGGCGGCGGTACAGCGGATGGCAGTCCACCAGCAGCGTGGCCTGCGCTCCGGACACGGCCAGCGCCAGCCGGTGCCAGGCGCCGTCCGCCAGCCGGAACGGAAACGTCTCCACGCGCGGAGCCACGCCGCCGGCCGCCACGTAGTGCAGGCGCACCTCGTCGCGCCGCCCGCTCGACTGCACCTCCAGGTACCTGCGCACACTCACAACACGTCACACCACCGCCGCCAGCCGGAGCGACTCCGCCCCGCCTCGCATACTGTTCCGAGGTACACATAAACAAAGCAAACAACACACATATCGCACGGGACGGGACGGACCGGCCGCGAGCGGACCTCGGCTCGCTCTACATCTCAATATCGCTCGGCCAGGATGGGGGACCATGTACCTCGGAACGAATTGCGTTCGGTGTCGACAGAGACGCAAGGTGTCTGTTAGTCGCTCTGGCTGCGCGGGCTCAGCCCGGGCGCGGTGTCCGCTTACGTACTTTTAAGGGAGAATTTTTGACCGAACAGTTAATTACGAGTTAGCAAAGGCGCAGAGACGGCCAGTGCGCCGCGCGAGGCTTCAGACACAGTACGAGACAAAAAGGATTCCCATGTCGCTTGGAATGCAAGTGCGGAACAGCTCGGCGTCCCCTCGTGGCGCGATGGCGCGGTGGCGCAGTGACGGCCGCGCGGCGCGCCTCTAACAACAACATCCAGGTACAGAACATCGAGCGAGGAGGGGGGGCGGACATATACAGAAACAGAACACAACACGTCAAGACACAGAACACAAGACGGACGGCGGCGGGGACGCGGGGGGCGCGGGGCGCATGCAAGCCGGCCCGTCCGCGCACACAACATCCATGCAGATGTGACAGTGAGCGCAATCAGGTCAACGGATGGATCGAGGAGGACATTCCGAGGCACAGGACATTCCAAGATACATGATTCTCCCCTAGACGCGCGCACGCATGGCGCCGGGAGGAGGCATGCGTGCGCGCAGCGATGTTGAGATCTAGAACTCACCGTGCAGAGCGCGTCGGCTGCGGCGCCCGGCCCGCTCGCCGCCCGCCGCCTCGCTGCGGCTGCGCGAGCGCCATCCACTTCCACTACTCGATGCCAGATGAATACATAATTAAGTCGTGAAATCGGGACTTCAACAATTTAATTATCGAAACATCAACAAACACTGGTAGCTCCCATGTTTGTGGTCGCTACGAACAGTGCTACGCCGCGTAGCAAATGCTACGACATACTACACATTTTTATTGATTTTATTTTATGAATAAAATTGTTAAACTTCATTTGCGTCCGATTGAAATATTGACCCTCCACAATAAAATTGTCTGGACATGAAAATGTCCACAAATACTTAAAGTCAACGACTAAATAATACTTTTAAGCAAATACGTGCTACTAATTTAAAAAATATACGATAATTAAGGTACAACAACATCGAGTACACAGCGGGCAGTTACCTGTTGTATCCATGTGAAAAGGACAGGATGGTGCCCGAGTTGGCGGGCTCTTGTCTTAGTGATGCGAGTACTGTGAACTCGGGTGATCGGCGCAGGAGTTCCGCCGCGCGCTCGAATACGGCGCCTTCAACTTGCAGTGAACGAGATTCTCCTGAGATATAAATATACAATTGTATATGTACGCGGTACACACATCATATATTTTGTAAATTTAGTGAAATCCAAAAGAAAAAATACATGGAAATAGATAGCTACTTTAAGTAAGCTTTCGTCGTGTGATGACTAGCTGAAACTGAAACGTCCAGCTTCAGCTATTCGTCACACGACTCTCGAACAAGTAATATAACTAAACCGTTTTGTCACATTTTGTGTTATCGTTCGATTTCAAGAAGGTAAAAATAAAAAAAACAAGCCTGTTACTGTCCCGATACAGGGCAAATGCCTTTTCACATAAGGAGAAGGCACGAGCATTAATGACCACGCTTGCGTATTGAGACTTGTACTCATTATAAGTCCAGGTTATCTCACGCCGTTTTCCTTCACCAATGTCAGTAATGTCTAAGATAAACTTAGAAAGTACATGTGAATTCACGAAGTCACATTGAATATTTAAGAAACAAAAACATGTATTTGGGACACGCACAGATAATAAAAAAACACAAAAGAAAAAAGGAACTAAAAATAAAACAAAAAATATAAAATAAAAAGGACCTGTGCGAGCCCAAAAAGGCTCCTATCATAGCATTTGCTGCGATATTTCAACAAGGAGTAAAAATACTTCAGCGCTGTTCTCCCGATAGGGCCCGGAGATTTGGACCTCGTACATATCAGTCGAGGCCTTAAACACTGGACCAGTAATATAAAGTAGTCAGCTGACATCGTAGCCTACACGTGTGTAATATCGTGATCTTGGAGTCCTTGACTGGTAACGATCGCAGCCGGCTGGCACTCCGCCAGATCTATTATCTTGATTCACGGATTTCTCCGTAAGATTTCCTCTAGCTTGATTGCTTTCCAGATAATTCTAGAATTAATTTTCTCTGTAGCAACTGAAACTCTCCAACAATCGGGCTTTGAATAAGCTCGCCGATAGTGAAAGTTTCAATTTCAATCGGCCAAGTTTGTAGAGAGCTTTGTGTCGGACGAAGATCAAACTTTACAATGCGGAATACTATTGGAAATTAATTGGAGCAAGTATAAAATATCTAGTATTGTTGTTAATTCAGATAAGTATTTTCAAAATATGCAGTTACACACACAATGTACACATAATGTTTCTGATTTTACAATGTAGCTACCAAAAATGTTAACAAATATATGTTTATGGAAAAATAACTTTAAGACACACATTTTAAGTTCAGTTTGCACTACACTTTCAAATGTTTTAGGAGTTTCTTAACAGTAATAGTCATTTTGAAATTCGCTCAATTTACACCAATATAAATTTAATATTTGATTAAGTAGAAAGAACGTCAATAGGAAAAATGGATTTTAGTATCGAATATATTTTTGTTTTGACCCATTTTAACTAATTAAAAATTGCCCAGAGTTACATACAGTAGTCAAGTGTTTCTTTAAAAGCAGTCAAGTTTAAAAATTAGCTTTGGTTGCAGTAAAATGTTCCTAAATGGTTCATGAACCAGCTACGCCTATTGCTAGAGTAAAGCAAACCATATAGACACAGCAAGGGGATATTCATAACTATTGAATGGAAACTCGGACACAGCTGTGAAATGACATGCAAGCTATCTCCATCGAACACCTAGACTGTCCGTTGTCCTGGCTATCGTGCCGCTTGAGCAAGCTGTCACAGCTGTGCGAGTGCTGTTGTTAAACCAGACATATCTTGTCGTCCCCTCACGTTTGCCGCCATTCACATCGCATTTCTATAAAACACAAAACGTTTATACGGGACTAGATTTAGAACCCGTCGATTTGTTTTCTTTGACACTTTGATTGCAAGTTTTCGCCGTCGTTTGTTTTCTATGTCTAGATTCTAGAGAGTTCCGAGTTTAAAGTTTGACTTTATTATTTGATATATTATGTTATCCAAGATCGGGAAAGTTAAGCCCCAATTTTACTGGGATAGATAATGTCATTGATAATAAATCTATTTGCCTTTGACACAAATAGATAGGTACAATATTGTTATTAAAACTTTGCCCAATCTCGACCGTCTAGGTACGAAATCCTGAATAGCCCGAGTCTATTATAGACACGCTATCAAACTGAGTTAATGCTTTATGTGCATTTGGCAGAAATACTTTACCTACTTGTGTACAAATGTTTGCCAAACCAGAGATTACCGCAGTTGGGTGACTGATTCGCAATGCAATGCTGCAATGCAGCAGAAAAGCCCGAGAGGAACTATAAACTAGTTTAGTATGATGCAGAGTTATTGCAGATGCGATTTTCAAAGCAGTATCTAGGTTATTTTACATCGGAAATAATGGATATTTTTTACATCTGGACTTTCTCGGTAGCAGCCCGGAGTCTAAATTTGTGCCCTACCGCATACATTTATACTCCGGGCTACTATGGGGAGACCTATTGTTCAACCGGTGACAATAGGCTCGTCCGCTATTACATGGGACACAAAACATAACTAGCGACATCTGGGTGTATCATAGGCACACTTCTGGTGCCTTACCTTCGGGGAGTGCAGGCGTAATCTGTTATATCACTTATAAAAAAAAAATACACTCACTTTAATCAATTACAGAAACAGATTATCTACTTCCTCATTAGATATCTACTTATATAATTTTAGGAAATAATAGAATCTTCTTCAATATTACGGCTAGTAGCAGTACATACACAACAATAATAGTGGAAGCAAAAGTTACCTCCGAACTATGAGCAAACGTTGTAATTCAAATATGCAGGAAAAAGATAATGCTCAAAGTGTGTAGAAGTAACCGAGTTCATGATAATCTATCATGAGCGGCCTTACATTGTATACCACGCTGCCCTCTACGATAGTTTACGGTAAAAAGTTGGGATCGGTGTGCTTACGATTTTTAAATTAAAAACACTGGTTCACTAACTCATTCATTAATTAACTTTGGTTGATACTAATTGTATTTGCATGATAAATGAAAGGCATTCAGGTATAAACCTGAATGCCAAATCCCGTCATTCCAAAATTCAAAATCTAGTTGCAATCCCATCTCAGATTCTCGAGAATCAATGTCAACAATTTTAAACTAAGATTAGAATGTGAACGTTCTTGAATTGCCCCACTGAATGCTACAGGATAGTCTTATTTTCAATATTAAAACGTAGGAATTGACGGTACGTTTTCGTCAAGCATTCGTGTATCCCACTGTTCATACAGATAGAAACAAATGCAGTACAAAACTGCCATGTGACCCATTATTTATTATTCCGCACCTAATATAAATATTAATCTCGATTTTAATATGGATGATACAAAACTGTTGCTGCGGTTTCACGGATATGGGTAAATAATTCATTTTTCCGGGAAAATGAATTTGTTATACTTTGATATCCGGATATCAAAGTACGGATGTGGTCTATCTGTGTGCCAATTCTAAGTAAATCTTTTTTGGAGCGAAAATCATGTCATGAAACTTAAGTAAAACTATAAAATGATTATATTGAGGACAAAAAAGCCTGGCTGGGCTGCTATTAAATATATAGATTATACTCATAATGACATGTAAATTATATTGTAAAGTATTTTATTTATATTTAAATAATTATGAATGTAAGCACTATGTTAATTATTATGCGATATTTTACTTATATGTATATTTAAAAAAAAAACAACAGTTAATTTCAAACAAACAAAAGAATATCAAACTTTTCAACAAAAGTAATCTAACGCAATGAACACAGCCCCTCCTAGAATAGGGTAGTGTCCTTAAAAAATCTGATTGGTCCGAAAGTTGGATTACTCAAAAATACTGGACACGTATTTTTTCTTTTGTCACGTAAACCTAAAATGACGACGATATAGTGCGTTGAAATTGCGCGTGACGTCACGCCGTGCTACACTTTTCGTTAAAAGTGTAGCACGGCGTGACGTCACAAGCCCCTTTCCTGAACTTTGATGTCACTTTTTCACATCATTGTCACTTTTTATTGAATTAAGTAAGCAAAAAATACGTGTCCAATATTTTTTGGTAATCTTACTGACGGACTAAATAGACTTAATATATTTTTACCTAGGGCACATCCCTATTAATTAAGCATTCAATATAAAACGCTCTCAATCAAACCCTAAGATCTATTCGACGGAATGTGTCAGCGACATCACACTTGGAAATCACGAGCGGAAAATAAAGTGCGCAACACAGAGATTTAAATCACGGAGGGGGTACGAGATGACGAAATAATATCGCGAATGAATGACGTGATAGCCCCCTGCGGCGAGGGCAGTCTTGCGGAAGGGTGACACGCTACCCACCGCCGACCGGCGATATATTTTACGGTTCCAAATAAGAATTCAAACTAATAAATCTGTCATTCAACGTATCTGTACTGTAATTGATTCGGGGACAAATGATGCGTGTTTATTTCGATGATTTATTGCGGCCGTTGCTGTGCGACGTCGACTTTAAGACGAATTCGTTCAATATTTCCTCGTTTTTATTTGTTATGTGCGTAAAGAATGGACGTCTGTTGCCGAGTGCGTGTGCGTGCGAGCGGGCTCGGGACGGCGGCGACGTAGCCGGTCACGTGACCGTCTGTCACGAAGATGTCAGCCCGGGGGTGGCACGACCACGGGGGAGTTTTTAACAAGCAAGCATTCCTTGATTAGTACCTAAAACGTGAGTAACATCGCCGAGGTTAATCAACGTCACATCAAACCCTTTGCGTAGCAACGAAGTGCAATTTTGAAACTCGTTTTCATCATATCGTTTCCAAAACTGAGTCATTATTTTCCGTTCCTTTCAGCTTAAAGTTCCTTCTCTTTGTTGAAAAGTTCATGAATGATGTCAAGTGTGACGCACTTTGGGTTGATTGTTACTCGAATTAATGTCATAGTGTCAATTTCATTATTTAAAATAATATCAGCCACTAGCGACCCACCACGGCTTCGCACGGGTGCTTACATTTTTTTTATTCAGATTTTCACTCAAACTTTCTCCTCTCCAATTCCCGTCTTAAAGTTGAAATTTCCAAAAATCCTTTCTTAGCGGTTGATAACATTATAAAATAAACCTACATTCAAAATTATAGCTTTTTAGACTAAGTACTTTTGGCTGTGCGTTGATAGTCAGACATAAGGACAAGCGATTGCCGATTGCTGTGCCCGAGACATTATCCGCATGGAATTTCATGGGCATTTTCATGGAATTTCATGGGAATTTCTCTTTTCGTGCGGAACCCTAAACCTTAAAATAAAAGTAGCCTCAGTTACTCCTTAGAACATCAGCTATCTTCCAAGGAAATCGGCCCAGCAGTTTCGTATGCATTTAGTTAAAAGCTGTTCTTTTGACATTACAAACAGACACTTCAATTTTATTTATTAGTATAGTAGAAGATTATCAACACCTTGGTAAATTATACATGCATTTTCAAATTCATACTTAGTATACTTCGTGTCGTCATTTATATGTGCTTCTGTGTATTGCACAAAATCAATTATTTATCCATCTATCTTATACAGGGAATACAATAGGATATTCAATTGGGTACACTCAGCTGCTCAATCCCCGCTTTCTGTATCTCGAGTAGATATGATAAGTGCAAAAGTTTCCGGAGCTCGCACAACCCCGAGAGTTCATCGACTCCTCCCAGACACACCTACGATATTATTGATAAAGCCCCATCCCCACTGGGCGACAACAATAGTCGGTCAGTCAACAAACTGTCGCACATTTGATGTAATGAGCATAATTGAACGGAACTAAGATCAAGAGGAAGCGCGCAGATTTGTCCTACAGATTGCCAGGTATAAATTAAATTAGGATCAGAACAGAAGGTACATAAATCTTATTAATATCGCCTTCTTGATTTGGATAGTACATGAAATAGTCAAGCCCAATAAATTGTACGAGCAAAAACAAAAAAAATCCCTCTTTAGAAAATCATCTCAACTACGAGCATACTGGCAGCATACTATACTAACCAATAATAATAACACAGGTGAAGAGTCTCTGAAGATGATAATCGGCTATTTAATATCAAAGTACCTAAGATACAAGTGAGAACTTTGTCAGTTTTGTGGCCTAAATTTGAACTTAAATGTAATATTTTCTAGACGTCATCGACATGGCGATGTATATTGCCGTTTACTGAGTATGGTGCATACACTCGTGTTATTGTACGAGATTGCACGAAAACAATAGAAGGTCGGAGACAGTTGCCAGAACACAGAACGAGGAACGATTACGAAACCCTTTCGCGAAGCTGTCGACTCAACTAATGTAAGTGGATTGAATAATACAATGATACATTGTGCCATGAATAAGATTATACGGATTTGTCTTCACCAAAAAAATATGAACTATTTTAGCGAAGAAATTTTTTAAAATTATGAAAAAAGAAGAACATCTGATGTTGGGGTCTGCTTTCACTTTAACTGGGTGTTGCTGAGTACCACCATTTTACATGGAACGACTGCCTACTACAACTCTCACTCTGACTTCAACTGGGATGGACACCTTTGGTGGGAGAATTTGATAACCAGTCTTGGTTATCAGATTTTCGGGCTTCTGACTAACGACTGTCAAAGATATTCGTATTACAGCCGTGACCTATTGCTTAACGGGCTTTTCGACGCACAAAGAAGGAATATTATGTAATTATTTGTCACCCAGCCGTGCTACGAGCTTAAGCTTAGTTAAATAAAAGATTGGAAAAATGTTAAAATTTTAAACACTTTAACTTTACCTGGAGTGTAGTAAGCGCCTTAGTGTTTCAGACGTGTTTATTTGACGGTAACCACTACCCATCAGGCGCCACGTGGCATGTTTGCTTCAAGCCAACATTATCCACCCTTTGCATAAAATATTGTGAGCAATTTGTACGAGTATATTGAGGCCCGGGTAGACTTTACCTAAATAATAATTATATGAGTGCTGCCTTCGTACACGTGTGTATTTTGAAAAGACAACTTTGTGTCAACTTATTTTTTTGTTGACTTGTTCTGCAAGCTTGAACCAGTTAGGTAAGTATAATTTTTGTAAGAACCTATTTCTGTTATATTTTATTAATTTGTTTTAAATAAAGCTTACGGCTCAGCCTAGACTGCTTGTTACAAGTTTCTAGTAACTAGAACTAACAAGAAAAAAGAGGAAAAACAATGCAGGTATTTCGTGGTATGCTTCTTACATTTAGTGTAAATAAAATAACGAAAAGTGGTAGTCATCCGCCAACTGCAGCCCCGTGTAGGCGTCAGTAAACATGTCGCTAAAATAACCCAATGTTTACGTACGAGTACGTGGGTACGTGGCACAAGAAAAGCAATTTACTTAATTGCTTTATTTTCTAAGCTCATTTCTGAAGAAAAACTGTCAGTGACACAGGCGATGACGTCACCAAGTTTAGGGTTGTATTCAGATAAAGATATTCCAGTTTTGTTTTCTGCAAAGGAAATGAAAACTGAGGGTTCTAAAAACTGTTCAGATTTCAAGATTCTTTGTTATAAGTATAAACATTAGTACATGTTGGTTGCTCAAGTACATTGTTGTATTAGTCATGTGTGACATTAACACACAAACACAGGCAAAAAGTAAAAAAAATAACACTTTTATACTTAAGGTGAGTGCGTAGTGGCAGCCCGCGACATTCAAATTTTTATAGGATTTTTGGAATTTGCAGCTCAGTATTAGGTTGCATATTATTAAAAAAATCATTCGCAACCGTAAATTATGTGTACTTCACGAAGTTATTATGATTGAAATGATTATAAGACTTTTTAAGTTCTAATTGTGCGATTGAATGACTATTTCAAACTGCAAAAAACCAAACAAACTTTGAATCGCGAGCTGCCGCTACGCATAGCCTTGTATAAATTAAAACTGATTGTACAAAAGATAAGTCTTCACAAGACGTCATAATTTGGCAAAGCAAAATAAATGTTATTGTATTGTATAACGTACAGAAAATACAACCACAAAAATCTGAAATCCTATAAAAACAAAACGGAAAAACATATGTTTCAACGTCGCTCGCTTTCCACACAAAAATATGAATAATGCATTTTTCGGCCTCGCGGCACCGTGGGGACTCCCCTAGCCTCAATTATTATTTAATATCAATTAGCTCGCACTGCTCCAGTCAATAGATATAGTTTAAAAATCAACCAGTCACACTAGAACCTTGGATCTCTTTATATTAAGAAAGCCCTTGGGCGATAAAAGAGATCTCTATAATTTGGCGGAGGCAACCCTAGCCCGGCTTACAGAGGGGTTAGCGAATCTTATGCCCTGCTTCATATTTCATTTATTTGTTGCTGAAATAACATAAGGGGAAGATTCTGTATAATGCAAAGGTTTTATTATTCATGTTGGTTTATTAAAATATTTGCAAAATACTTCAGACATTATGGAAATTGTATTTTTATGGTGTAATTTTATTTTATGGGAAGGGTAGATAATGCAAGCTATACTAACATGATACGCCGTAGACCCTCCGTAGCACGTGTACCAATCATTTTACAGGTTTATGGGTATCGTAACGACTCCTACCCATACACGTTTCGCCTAACCATACCAACCTACCATACCACCATACTACTACTATTTCAAAAGACTGACGTTTTGAGCACGCGACCGTCACGTTCATTTTGTTCGGAAGACCCGAATGCGTCTTAGCGCCTACGGAGGGTGCCTTCCGGTTTAAGTGACATAATTATGAACCCACTATTGCGTGCTGGCGCGACCGATTGCTCTGCTCAGGACACGGGGAAGGCTTGTAAATGACATACAGCTGTTTTTTCCGGGTTTTTTTCCATACTTTTTTAGCGTTCATCGAAAGTATATAGATATCTTCTTCTTACTCACATATTTTTTCTAATGATGGTTAATTTCTTTAAAACGATATTACTATTAAAACATATAAATATAATAATAAAAAAAATAATCACAGTGCATCGAAAAATTCATCCGCGTCACTGTCAACGGGAAAAGTGCCCAGAAGGCTGGCAGCATTGCCACGTTGAATGGCAATGCCGATTCTTTGGCCAAAAAAAGGTCAGTCCAGCCAAAAATGGTCACGTGAAGAGTCGACCAAACGCTTCGCGATTTCTCGAAAAACTAAAAGAGCACACGGACCCCATATAAACTGCTTATAAAACCTAAACTATATGTACTACACAATAAAGAAGAATTTGTTTGTTTTTGTTTAAACACGCTTATCCCTGGAACTCTTTTGGATTTTCAATTCTTGAGGAAGGCTGACTGACTAGCTGTTGACGGGTAAAAAATGCCTATAGCATTTAATCCATCTGTGTACATTAGTGTATCGTACTTAATGTATTACTAAACAACACGCTACGACTTCTGGGCGCACGTAAAACCGCGGGGCACAGCTAGACATATCTTATTTTCACTGTGGGTAGTAAAGTAGATATCACGGTCGTCATCTTTCCGAGACATTACGATACTCGCAATAGTAAACATGAATTACACGAACGATTGATCGCCGCATATGACAATATAGGCTTTGAATGAAGCTAAATGTTCCACAAAGGTATTAGGGACGTCCCGATACATTTGGATTTAATTGTAATCGACCCTCGCGTGTGTGGTGTGCAAACATCGTGTGCTTTGTGCACATACTTATTGTCTGGCAGTGAATTTATTTTATTGGAAGTACTTTATCACTTCCTGCACGTGCCGAGGTTTGTCTGTCTGTTGATGAAAAGAGAGATCGCAGTTTTAATTAAACTCGCTTTCAAATGTTTTAAAGTTTTATGGTGAGTGAGGAGAGCAGTCAATTGTAAGTGTTTTTTAGAAGCCAAAGAATTGAACTGAAAATGGATGTAGATGTATGTTACTGGGTGTTTTATCTTGAAACAGTATGTATGGAGTTCCTTCTCAATGTTTCTTCACGCGAAAGTATCTCTTGAAGGGGTAAATGTAGTCTATCTTTTAATTTTACATGTAAATTTGTCGATTAAAAGTGCCTTCTAGTGGTCTAATTGGGATAAAATATTTGAAATTGAATTTTGCTTGTTCTGAATCAAACCAAAAATTCCACCTATTTTAAAAATCGGTAACAGGTCTATGAAATCTTGCACAAGAGTTCCTTATAGAACGAACAAGAGCTTTTGAAGGTTTTCAAAAAAAAATACCCTCTAAAGGGGTTACATAGAGGAGAGAACCTCATCGTACACACGACTATAATATTAAATGCGGGCCAGGCAAGCTCCCGGCTAGTGTTACTAATGCAAGGGATGTTTAAGTAACAGTATGTAGTGTGTGAGCCCGTGAGAACCGCTGACTGCGAGGTAATCTTATACAACCTTCAACTTTCGAGACAATAAGAGTCCAGACCAATCCATTAATAGCAATTTGACCTCAACGGTTTCATGGCTAAGTAATAAGAGCAGGACAGTGTAATCGAAGGTTAAGCTTACGCTTGCCGAGTTCGGTCCGTAGATGGGTATTATGTACCATCACTTCCGTGCCACAGAAAACACATAAAGTCCCCACAGTTATTTGTAGATCTTTGTCAGTCGTTACGAATAGACAGAAAGCCAAAAGTCTGACCTGTGAAGGTCAGATAACCAGTCTCAGCATGTAAAAGCCAATAGTCAGCTGCATCCGGTGAGACTGGAATCCGACCCCGAAAAGGCTGGGCAGATGATGATTTACAATGGCAATTTCATAAGTTATTAGGTTGGGTTTAAATCGTAGTGATTTACAGACCACACAAGGATTTACATCCGTGTCAAAATGTAATTTTAATATTTAATTTTGGTCTTTTAAGTAGTGGAAATTATGAAAATTCTTGGGGAGGCGGCGGCGTTTAGTTCCGCACGAGAATTTTTACAGCGCCGACATTATATCGTTAAGTTTACACGCGAAGCATGTGATTTACTACACACCTTTATCTACATTCGGGATTGAATAACCTAAAGTCCTTTTAAACTTAAAGTTCATAAATGGTATATTATAAAGGTACTATGAACTAATTGATAATCTAAACTAATACATTATGTTATAAATGATGAGGAAAGATTTGATCGTTTTTATATTTGTATGTTCCTTTGTTATGGGTGAACTCAAAAATTATAAAACCGATTTTAAAAATTATTTCTCTTATAGAAAGCTACATTATCAGCGAGTAACATTGGCTATATTTTATTTAAAAACTAAACTTTAAAGGGCTTGCAGATGTTAAATATGGAAGGGAAAGTACAATATACACGCGGATGACGCGGGCGAAGTGCTGGGTCATTAATGTAAATGTTCTTTGAATCGTCCTAATGCTGAGCAAAGGCCTTTTCCTGAGGTGTGTTCCTGTATTTTTTGGGGATACGGATGGTAATTCCCTGTATGCTTAAGTAGAACTGTACTAATAGTCCTATTTGTATTACAGTTAGCAGTTATCAGTTAGTTAGCTAAATCTAGTACACAATACACTTTTTACGGGAATAAGTTCAACGGGTAGACAACTCAATAGTTGTCGTTATGCACACTAACCGGGATCCACACTGCCACTGTTAAATAACTAGGCCAAGTTCAGATTAAAAGTGAATGTTTTCATAAATTAAGCACGCATTTTCACGTGATTGGGCTTCGAACGCTATCGTACAGTTCGCCGAACAAATAAAGATCAGTGCACACCGGTGGCGCGAGGCAACGTTATAACAAACAAAATGTTTTTGGAGTGAAGACTCCTTTAGGCTCCTTGAGTGATTTTTGGCGGGAGCACACGTGAATTGCTAATGTGGCGTGTGTCAAAAACCTAAAAGTTTATTCAATGTTTTAAATTTCCACCTCGGCAGGCCCCATGACTGCTTCTTTTGTTATCATCATATGCCTAACTGAATAAGGAAAACCCAGTGTTAGGTCGTGCTAAGTTATATAAGGGTTTTCCATGAAGATTGAGAACCCTGCAGAATTAGCGGAGTTTAAAAGTATGCCCGGTTAGAAATGTTTATGATAATATTTCATATAAGTAGATAGGTAGTTTTAATTAAACACACTGCCTCGTAGGTCATGTGCTCGCTAACACTACTACTGAGCATGAGGTCCTGGGTTTGATTTCTGGGTCGAGCAGATTGTTATTAGAAAGAAATTGAAAATGTTAGTGGAAATTCTAGCTGGATATACCCAGTTAGATATTTTCAGTAGTAGCCCTGGATTTATGCCCAGTTAATGGCAATAGGCCCGCTCCCTATTACATGGGACTTAAACGAAATTTCAGCTCTGCCTAACCCTTCGGGTATACGAGCTTCATGTTACGTTACTAAGTACCTAGTCGATCCTGCGTCATCCACAAAGCTCGGTACATCACAGCACAACAATGCCATTATTTATTTACCGCCTCTGCCCTTGACGTGCCGACCTATGCGAGCCGTCAGACATGCATGCATATCATTCATAAGCCTTGTAGGCTGTCCGCAACACGCCTCCGTCTGTCTGCTAGTGAGAGCTTCGTGTCATAAAACTGACGGCCATTAGCTAAACCAGCTTGATGTATTTAAGGGTTCAGTGGTTGAACAGGGATTTTTAGAGTTAGAGAACTTTATATCTCAGAAAATTCCTACATTCATTTACATGGGGAAATAACTTATTTTCATATGGTTACCTTCACACATCACATTAACTATCACATCACATTATTCAGCAGTTACACAACAAAAATAGGTTTACACAAGTATAGTGCCCAAAAGTAACAAATTTACTATTTCCTTAAATCCTCCAAAATATGAGCAGATATATTTAGTGTTTCTTTTTCAAAGAATACATGGACTTTTTGATATCCCGAGGTAGTCCGTTGTAAATCTATGTCTATAAGGAACGAACTCTAATAGTTACTCCATTTCCGTGTCTGTGTATTACAATCTTTTTACTCTGGCACATACGGCAAAAAGAGATGTAAATTGGGATAAGGGCAGTAGGATGAATGTATTTACTCAGCGTAAGTGCCAGGTATGGTAGTACAAAGACACAAATAAGAAATACAATGTGTATTTGTACTGCTATCTATTACTGTTCATGAGGCCCGCTCACAGACATGCTGATGGACAGCGGAGGTGGTAAGAGGGTCTCGTTGCCACTTATTGGGTTTGGAATCCTAAGAACAACTCAATTATGTAGGTACAACTCAATTATATCTTAGCGTATAAGTCTTGTCCTTAACTTAAAAATCTGATTAAATATACGAGATGGCATACTTAGCCGACTACGGAACCCTACACGTGGTACAATACGCTCCACTTGGCTAGTTCCTAACAGATTATCTTTTTTGTCACCACTCTCAGTCAATGAGGCAAAGTGTTTTAATGAATGGTCCGTATTTACGAGTGCGACAAAGTCGTTGCGTCCCTAATCCGATGCTTTTGGTGTTTGACACTTGAATCAGCACCAGTCGGCAAGACAATATGGCGCAGGAGGTCCCCACAGGGCTCACAATTAGGGTGAACACCCTTCGACAATTACCCGCTGCGCGCGAGTCGGTTAATGGCAGGGATTAGGTTACGCGTAAGTGAAATGCGAAAACGGGACGAACTAGTAGGGTTGCCCTGAACATGAGACAACTATCTATTGTGACATATTTTTTAATTATAAAATTGTGTTTTTTTTAACAAGGGACTGATAAAAAGCTTGTAGGGTTTAGTTCTATAAGGGTAAATGTGAGTGTCAAGTTTGGTGATTCTTTTGGTGTATAAATGTTGTTATATCTCTATTAAATACTTTTTATCATTACTGTTTTCAAAAGTTATCACAACATTATTATTTAACTTATATAAAGTCGAGCTTCACATAATTTTGTGTCATCTCTCTCTTTCAGAAAACAGCCGGTGAATATCAGAATACACCGGCTGTTTCATAATGACTAAATATAAATATAAGATCACAAACACACCTTTGACAGCCCTACAGATTTATGTCAAAATTCGGGGCGATTTAGAGGTCATTTAATCACCGGTCGGCGAGCGAGCCGTGCCGGCCGCCGGTTATAGACCCCGTGACGCCGGTAATAGCCGGCCGTCCGGACCTGGAGCAGGCGGGACACGCGTTACCGCCCGGATTACAATCAATTAACATCGTCAACTTTGAACTGACTGATACATTTTGGGACTAATGAATATTCTGCTAAATACCTGCCTTGTGGGGTGCAATATGTGGTAATGTTGTGGTCAATTGGGATGGCTGCATCATTAATATAGTTCAAGTATGCTCCGATGTACGTGGACGAAGCAAGAGGAGTCTGTCAGTATCTTGTAAGGATTGTAATCTGCGACGGTTAGTTATGTCTGTACTTTTCTCAATGGCAAAAAAGTGTGAGTTGCATCTAGCATAAGGAATTCATTGTTATACCTTTTTATTCCATTTATCTTTCCTTGCTAGAGTATTTGGCACAAGCTGTGCCCTGCAGTTTTATTCGCTCCTAAGGGATGTTTGATAAATAGCATTCCTCAAGAAATGAAGTGAAGAACAAAAATATTTTTTTAATGTGAATATAAGTTCCAGAATTAGCTTAATTCTATTCTCTATGCCATGAACTGCGTTTTAAGTTATTCAAACGATAAATTAATACACGTTGATGTCAATATTCCTTCCAGTATTGTAAAAAATATGTACAAAAACAGAATACGGAAAAATCAATACAAAACAAATACGTAGAAAAAAATATTAACATCTCAATCGATCAATCTCTACATCTCAAAAGTAACAGCAGGGGAGGCACAAAGCCTGCGCCCCTCGCAATAACAGCCACGGAAATAACATCGACGGTGGATACCCACCAAATAAACGCAGTTTATTAATATAACCATCAAAAATCAATTTTTACCATCCCTTTCTACATAAATCTCATCATCGTTAAGGGATTTAAGTCGTTTTGGCGTTCACTGACCATGCTACCAGATCAGAGTATTAGTAAGTAGCCATTTTTTTGCTAAGGTGAAAAAATAGACCTAGCATACCTATTCCCCGACAAAGGTTGAAAAAACCAATAAATTTAAATAATTTAAAAGTTGAAGTAGGTCACCACTAGCTCCAAGTTTCTGAGAACTCACCGAAGCTCTGACAGTTCAAAAGCCAGCAAAAATAAATGTTTTTAGTTCATAACCTTTGTGATAATCTTTTTAAATATCCAGGATGTCATGTAGAAAGATGTACTGTACATTTATACTTTAAGGCAGTGTAGTAGGTATCTAATCATGAGAATGAACCACTTTGACTACAAATAAATAATGCCGGACCATCCACACAGCATCATCTAGCCCCAAGCTAAGCAGAGCTTGTGTTATGAACACTAGATGACTGATATACTTAATACAATACATTACATAGATAGATATTTTTTATTATACATAGCAAATACCCAGAACACTCGGAACAAGTATTTGTAGATCGTACAAACATTTGTCCCAAGGCAGGGATCGGACCAGCAACCTCCTGCGTCGCACTATGAACCCTAAAAAAACCCCAGAAAATCAGCTATTCCAAACTTTTACGAACGCATAAGTTAGATAGTAGAGAACAGCTGGTTTTATGTTCGCGACTTTAGGGTAAGTAGCATCCATCCCTCAAAGTATCCAAGTTAAATCAGTTATTTGAATAACACCATAGGCATTTTTTAACGTAAAATTTAAAATTTAAATAGAATACTAAAATTATTCTCTTTGCCCCTTCCAAAAGGTAGTTTCGTGTGGAGAAAAATGGGCAAGAAACCCCATACATACTTACTCTGTTCTTTATCTTTTATAACCAGCGTTCTACCAAACACATAGTATTTATAGCCTATTTCCACAGGAAACAAAGCAATTCAATCCATTACAGACACCATGGTCTCCTTATCAAAATAAAATACCACCGACGATACCGCTCAATCCATCGGTAATCAAATTGAAACCGATACGGATACCGCACATAAGTCTTAACGTACGTAGGGTGCATCGCTGTGGCGCACCTCTAGCCCCTAATGGATGGCGGCTCCAGGAATGAAATTGCAACTGAAATGTATTGCATTCATACCGGACAGTGTTTACGCCATTACTGAGGCGTATGTTACGTGAGCTTTATGTACAGTCGACAAAATAGATAAGTTACCAGACAACTATCTACAACTCTTTTTAAACAGCATTGCGTCCGAGTAGTATGGCTAAGTAATTGTAGCTGTCAAGCCGCATGGGTCGTGGTTAAGGTACGCTTTCAGAGATCTATCTGTAGATAGGTGACCAACCATTACGTACTCAAGTACTATGTAGCTCGGAAAACACATTAAGTGGTTGGTACGGGCTGTCATTTGTAGATCTTGGGAATCGTTACGGTATGTTCAGAAGCCCGAAAGTCCTACCAAAGGGTACTGTATCCTAGTAACTGGGGTGTAGAGGTCAGATAAGATGCTACTCCATGTAAAATACTGGTATTCAGCTGCATCTGGTTACACAGGACGCCTACCTAATATAGGCAAATGTAGACGTAGAAAAAGTGAATGAATTATATGAATTTTCTAACTGCATACTTATTACTTTGATGAGGTTTTATGGTGAATATCACCATGAAACCTCTAAAGCCGTCTTACAAGTCTGCAGTACCAGATTTAGCTACAGATCGTCACGTATTGAACTCCTGTGAGCACGTTCCTTGACCGCAGTTGGCTAGTACAACGCACTTGACCCTTTCGAAGGACGCGAACGTCACAAATAAGGCCAATAGAAGTCCTTCCCCGACGATTCCTTGTTTCCTTTGTACAAGACTGATCACTGACGCGATAGTAAAACATTGTTGACGACACGGTTGGCGCAGTGGTTGAGCCATCGGCTGCTGCGCCGCGTGTTGTGGGTTCGATCCCCGCACGGAACAAATATTTGTATGACCTACAGTTAGTTGTTCCGGGTTTGGCTGTTTGTATATGTGAGTTTAAATGTTTGTAAACGCACCCACGACACAGGAGAAATTCCTAGTGTGGGGCAATGTTTAAAAAAAAAAAAAAAAAATGTGTTTCCTGGACATTATTCATATGCTCTGACGTCACGCCTATAATCTGCGAACGGTTAGGCAGAGGTGAACCTATAGTATGCCCATATAGTGCATAAGTGTGTGATTATTGGAGAACGAGGAAGACTGACCTACCGTGATACAGTTTTTACTAGTACGGAGTCAGCGTGAATTACTCTCTGACAACCATATTTCTACGCACGACATGACATCATATTTTTTGTTTTGTTTTCAATATCTTTCTTTATAAGTACCTATAAATTGTTATTCTTAAGGTTGTTTTTGCGATGCTGGAAATAAATGTTTTTTTTTTCTTTTTTTATATATATTTCGCCAGCTATGTTTGAGGGGGTGCCTATTTCCATCAACCGGATACACATCCAGTATGCTCCTGAGAAATTACAGCTGAAAAATCCTAATAACACATTTTCTGGTCCCAGTAAAAAAAACCCTGTACGATATGCTCAGGAGTAGCGCTTGACAACACGAGAACAACGAGGCCGTTCGATGCTGTAAATAATATAAATTAATACAGGGTGCGCCATTACAAGTAAATTCATCTAACGAAAAGGGATTTTCATGGTATAACGAATGGTTTAGTGATAGTATGGCTTAATATTTGACGACCGGTTAGCGCAGAGGCTGAGCGATTGGCTGCTGCTCTGCGTGTCGTGGGTTCGATCCCCGCACGGAACTAATGTTTGTATGGCCTACGGGTAGTTGTTCCGGGTCTGGCTGTTTGTGTACGTGAGTTTAAATGTTTGTAAATGCACCCACGATACAGGAGAAATTCCTAGGGCGGAGCAAAGTTTTTGTATAAAAAAATGAAGTATTCTAGGTTTTTATGTAGTACACAAAATAACATAATATTGTATTCAGTGTTTGTATAACAGCGAGCGCTAGTTTCCAGCCCGCCCGCGCCCGTCTAACGAACCTATGTTTGTTTAGTTCCACGGCGAGTACGAGTGGAACGAGGACACTGACATTATAAACTTGTGTGTAGACGAAATAAATATACCTAGGGCCGTTTGAACATTAAATGGTGTTTGTCAAAATGTCTGCAAATGTAGCGTGTTCACTATAACTTAGCACGTAATAACCTAGAAAACCTCGGAAGGATTTTCTTGATCACTTCTCTGATTCACGGAAGGTGCAGTGTGCTTGGTAAGAGAACCTTTTTCGCACAAAGTGACCTTCGATTGAGGTTTCTGGTTCCTGGTTTCGATTCTGGTTCATACACCCTCAGATACCAACCAAAGGTGCAGGACCTAGCCTAAAATGACCCCTCGCGACTGCTAAGTCGCAAGGGGTCATTTTAGGGTCATTTTCGTAAGAAGGGAAGCCGAAAAAAATTGCTTATTAGGGAACTGTTGTTATGCCCGACAGGGCCCATAATGCTCCAAAACTATTGCATGTACAACCTACCACCTAAGTTCACATTGTGGAATGCAATAAACGTATTGAGTATAACTATAGAGATATATAAGAGTTTATTTGTCTCAATATTATGGTGTATGATGCCAAATCGTATGGGTAGTTACAATAGGTCAACAACCTTTAGTGTAACTACCTATTATATTTGGCATTAGTAGACACTACTGACTGTGCTATTTTTCAATAGCGATAGACTTGCCCTTTCCTACAAAGAGAAGCCGGTAGTTATCGAATTTTATAAACCCTCGCCATTGTAGCTTACATATATTTAGTAGCCTGAATGTATATGGCCTTTCAGAAGTCTAGTGATGTTGTCTGATCATTTACCTCTTCTTTTGTGGGCAGTACTGTGCTCTTCACAGACTTCTTTTTTTTCAGTGAAGGCTTGTAATTGGCTGTTTTGCAGTCTCATTGATTTTTTTAGTCAGCTTTGTTTAGCTGATAAGTGTTAGCCAGTAAATTAATATAGCGTGTGAGTACAATACGTAGCCGTAAATATGGAGCACCGAGCTTTATAACTTGGTGTCACTTAAACCTGTATGACAGTTCCTGTCTAAAGCTTTATGTATTAAGTGTGTGCATTGTGAAAGTTGGCAACGTCCCAAATATCTATCAACCTGTCTGGTGATAAATAGAATGTTAAAATATCTCTACAGTGGAAGGAAATGTTTTTATTATCATCTCATAACACTTAGTATTTAGTTTTAGCAGTCAAAAGAGCATTCGGCAACTTTCTAAACTTAAAAAATAAAGTCTTTTGTAGACTAAAACTTACAACACTGAATTTGCATTGTTATTGCAATAGAAATAGTTCTTTAAATGTGAGGCGAAAACTTCGGATCCTTTCTGAATGTGAGATTTGGATTACTTTAAGATTCAATAAACAAGAATTGCAGATAGATAAAGTTACCGAATTTCGACCACTATGCGACCACCAGTATTGTTTTATTAATCAAAACAGAGAAATACTTTACAGCTGTGTACGACGTTGCCAGCTTTTAAAATGTACAACCTTAACACCCGGTACCAGTAGTCATCAGTCAGTCAGTTTAGTCCATTTACAATAAGATTAGACAAACAAAGGCCAAATATCGATAGGTAATGTGTTAGATTTCTAAAATTACTGTATATTAGTGTTAAAATGGATATGCAGATAGTAAGACACACACAGAATATGTATATTAGTGTTCAAGTGGATATGGAAATAATAAACAGAACACATTTAATTGTATTAATCATGAAATCACGGAGTCTATCAAACGCTGATAAGGTAATAAGGACGTGATGTTATTATGAATGGAGTATAGTGACATAAGAGTTACCTTGTAACGTGTATGCTGTGCGCTGCGGCTGCATTCCCGGCGCGGCTGTGACGCCAGCGCGTGACGTGTTGTGCAGCGACAAAGCGCCCAGCAGGTCTAGCTCGGTGGCTGCAACAAACATGCTCTTATCAGTAATATGGACAACATATTATACCAATATACATGACAACAGATTAAGCTATGACGCTCTGTCACTCGCTTACGAACCCGCACATTTCTGGTGAAGAAAACATTATGAATAGTGACTTCGCGACTTCGTCTGCGTATGTATCTTTATAAGTTATAGCGTACAGTATATAGCATACTACAAAGTTTAATCAAAATCCGTTCTCTAGTTTTCCCCTTGAAACAGCAACAAAAATTCATACCATCTCTCTCATAAAGTAACAATAAATTAGTTTGACAAAATGTAGCTTAATTTGAGGAATAAATTAAATATTACTGTAGTTTCTAAGTTTAGGTTAGACATCACCGACATCGGTTTAATAAATCATCGTGAGGAAATCTGTACTTGATAAAGTCTAAAATCGTCAACCCTTTTTGAACAAGCGTGGTGATTAATGCTCGTGCCTTCTCTGTATGAGAAGACTCTTTTGCCCTGCAGGCAGTAGGAAAGTAATGGTTGTATTAGTTATAAGGCTGGTATTATTGTTCAATTAAATATTACTTCGAATGAGATCCTCACAAACTTTCAAAATGGGGTAGTGTCTTTAAAAATTCTGATTGGTCCGAAAGTTGGATTACTCAAAAATACTGGACACGTATTTTTTCTTTTGTCACGTAAACCTAAAATGACGACGATATAGTGCGTTGAAATTGCGCGTGATGTCACGCCGTGCTACACTTTTAACGTAACAGTGACGTCACAAGCCCCTTCTCCTGAACTTTGATGTGCAATATCATTGTCACTTTTTATTGATTTGAGTAAGCAAAAAATACGTATCCAATATTTTTTGGTAATCTTACTGACGGACTAAATAGACTTAATATATTTTTACCTAGGACACATCCCTATTATAATACGTTTGAGTAGGATAGGAACCAGGATTTCTTGAAAAGCCCTATTAATAATTCCACACGTTTCGTGTCACACATATTGCTAAGTCACTTGCTTATTGGCAGGAGAATGTGTGTCACCCTCGTAAAATATTGCTTCGTACCCTATATTTTCTCCAGAAACAAGACACGTTTTCAATTACCCACGATACAGATGTACATGACATTACAATACTGAACAGGAACCTTAATATTCATCACGAACATCAGAACTAAAATAATAAAGTCAAAAAGTTTGTTTGTTTGTATGCATAAAAGCGCTAATCTCTCGAAATACTAGATTTGCGTCTTTGGATTTGAAAAATTCTTTATTGCATTTAATAGCTCAATGCTTGAGGAAGGTTATCGGCTATTTAACATCACTCTATGACCCCTAAAATATTTATAAAATACCCAGGCGTTAAAAACCACGTGAAAAATGTAAATATTTGTGTTACAGAGATAATGCTCTGCAACAGACAAATTTATTGAAACTTGAAATGATATTTTACCGCCGGGTTCTAGAATTATTTTTAGGGTTTCGTACCACAAAGTTTAATAAGAATCCCTTATGGTGCTTCATTTGTCTGTCTGCCACAACTTTTTATTTCAAAGAAAAGCCCAGTTTTTTAGTAGTCACAAAAAACCCTTCCATCGTCATCATCATTTCTCCTGATAGTCGTGCACAGCATGACATAGGCCTTCTACAAATATATCCATCACCTGTACATCCCTCATCCATCGACTTCCGGTCGGTTCACCATGTGGAGGGCCTACGCACGCTGCATCTTCCATTACACGGTCGCCATACGAGAACGCTTTCGCCCAAAACCCAATACTTTTCACCAACATTTGCAGTCTCAAAAAGAGAAAAAGGAAAATAAGTCTACACACCGAGATACAGAACCCTCGCTCCGAGTACGTCTGAATCTTTCCTGTTTTTACTCTGTGCAACATTGTATATTTAAACACCACATAAATCCCCCTTGTTCGGTTGTAAAATGTCCTGAAATTCATGACGCTGGCCGTAAAGTGTCCATAACGGAAAATAATAGATCAGGATACGGTTATTATTTTCTATGTGTATTGAATATTTACGACCAAATAAAGTCGAGCTGGCCTACATTCGTACAATCAATATGATGGAGGAATCCAAAGACCGGAAGAGGCAGCTTCGGGTGTATCGATCTGTGTGTACATGTGGTTGTTAAAAATAATGAAGTTGACGTAGCCTTGCTCGATAGAAAAACATTTCGAAGAATTGTGCTGACAGTGACAAGTAGGTTAATCACAAAATAAATTACCTACATATGTACAATCAATATTTAATAATGTTGACTGCTTCGTTGATCTAGTTGCAAGGGCTACTGCTGAGCATGACGTCCTTGGTTTGATTCCCAAGTCGATCTCAATATTATTGGGTGAAATTTCCTGTCTGAAATTTCTCAGTCATCCTTTTTTTTAAGAATGGGAAATCATCCAGTTACTTCTCCCGTTCTGGAGCGCGTGTCAGACTTTTACTGACTATTACCCATCCGTGTTGCGTCCTTGCCCTTTACGTTCCGGGGTCACGGTAACTCTTTCGAAAATCGATTCGTTCCCGTTTGCAATTTGTTCGCCCCCTATTTCATGAGACTTACACCTCAGCCTAACCCTTTTGGGAATCCAGGCGTAATTTTATGTTATGTTATATATATTTAATAGTTATAAGCATCGTATAAACTTTGAAATACGCGGTAATTGTGTAACAAAGGCGTGATGAAAGCCATCAGTAAGTAATCAGTGATTATCACCCCGTTTGGGTAAGTGGTCGAAGTTCACAGAAAGAGAGGGTTGTGTTATAATGTAATTTAGCTAATAGTGCAGGTGATGGGTTTAATAATTTTGACATTAGAGGCCTGTCTCGTTATAGATACGATCCATCCAGATTGTGCCTAGATCCTAATCTACTGACTTGCAGGAAAAATATTTTGTCTAGTTTTAGTGTCTTGTCTTGACGACCTATGTGGCGCAGCGGGCGAATGGCCGCCTGCGACGCAGAAAGTTACGGGTTTGCTCCCGCCTTGGGAAAAATGTTTGTACGATCTACAAAGATTTGTTCCAGGTGTTCTGGGTATTTGCTAGTTTGGGGGTCTGCAGCTCCTTGAGTAACCTATATAATGCCTTGCATGTATAATTTAAATTAAGTTAAATTACTGTCTCCGACATGGGTGTGTAAAATAATATATTATTATTTCATAAATAAAAAATTGAAGGCATTTTGAATGAAATTAACTGCTGTTACAATTCATAAGTCTATCAACCAATGTTTTGTGAACCGAATGTGCACTTTTTAAAGTTATATATAAATTATGTAATTTCTGACGTTTAAAAACGCTGATTCCCAGCCTAATACATAGAAATTAATGTTGATTTCGATACATTTGGTTCACCAAATCATCTAAAATCTCCAAAGAATTTAAAACGGTAATTAAATTATTAATTAATTATCAAAGAGGGAATATTTGTTGTAATGGATAAACTCAAAAACAACTTAACCGATTTTAAAAAAATCATTCATTTATAGACAGCTACATTATCAGCGAGTAACAAGGCTATATTTTATTTTCAAAACTAATCTCTAAAGGGGGTGCAGGGGATGTTAAAGTTCGAAGGGAAAAGCACAAAATCCACGCGAACGAAGTCGCGGGCGTAACTAGTACATAATACAATTATACTTTCAACTACCTTAGCATATACCCATAAATCTCCTTTATACATACTAAGGCAGTATTTAAGCAAATTCCCACGTAGGATTCGGTAGCGCAGGTATGCCGTAGACGTAGCGGAGTGCCATCTATCACCAGTAACCCGGTCACGTAGCGCGGCGCTACACCGCTACACCGCTACACCGCTACACGGCGTAGCACCGCGCTACATCTAGGCTACGACTATGAAGATTTTGCGTGATTATAAACCCACATAAATATTTGTACCTGAAAAACCCCTTTTGGTATTAAATTCGATCCCTGTACGGAATAAATATTTGTATGGCCTACAGGTAGTTGTTCCGGGGCTGGCTGTTTTTGTATGTGAGTTTAAATGTTTGTAAACGCACTCACAATACAGGAGAAATTCCTAGAGCGGCCATGTTTAAATTAAAAAAAAAATCGTTCTATCACGCCTGTATTCCACGAAGGGTGAGCCAGAGGTGTACCTGTAGTTATAGTACACCCACATTTCGTCAATTTATTAAAAATAAATAGATATGGAATAAAAGCTGACAGTCTCGTTAGTCTAGTAGTCGCAAGCGCTACTGCTGAGCTTGATGTTCTCGGTTCGATTCTCGGGTAAGTCAAAGTGTTTTCCATCTGGAATTGTTAGGTTTCGTGGCAATAGGATCGCCAACTATCACATGTGACTGAAACATGGTACTACTACTTCTGCCTAACCCTTGGAACACAGGCTGCTATGATATTACAGAATAAAAGCTTGCGAGCGCTGCAATAAAATATAATAAGGCAGTTTCCTACCTTCCAAATATTTAATTAATTTGGTGCTAACAAAAACGGTTACCCGGGTAAGTGAAATTTTATGAAAAGGCAAAGTTGGGTTGGCTGGGTATTTGTTACAAAGTTATGGTAAGCCTTACCTAATTGCTTTAACTTTAGACTTTTGATCATAATGGATGATTTACGGTTTAAATTGTTGTGAATGGGCTTCGGTGGGGTAGGTTGTGTAGGTAACACTTACATAGTATAGTGTTAGCTATTGAATAATTTCGAACTCGGCATTTTTCAATAACTAAATTAAGATTGATGAGCCTCTCTGTTTAACCATAGCGTGGTCTACCTACTGCATAGTTGCATACTCGCACATCGTCAACCATAGATCCGGTGTGGAAAAATAATATATTCTGTTTTTTTCACCCATTGACTGTAATTAATTTTAACATTAACAGCCTATAACAGTCCCACTACAGGGCAAAATCAGGAGAATTAATCACCACGCTTTATTAAAGCGGGTTGGTGATTTCACAATTATACTTACATAAGTCCAAGTCCAAGTGTCCTCACGATGTTATCCTTCACCGATGTCAGTGATTTTTTAGATAAACTTAGAACCTACATGTCATTATCTGCCTAGCCTTTGCCCAAAAATGTTGGGGTCTAACCAGATGCAGCAGAATACTAATATTTTACATGGTGTGACTGCCCATCTGACCTCCACAACCCAGTTACTGGGCAATACGATACCCCTTGGTTAGACTGGTTTTCAGACTTTCGGGCTTATGACTACCCGTAACAAATGTTAAAGACCTACAAATGACAGCCAGGACCAACGGGTTATCGTGCTTTCCGAGGCACGGTGAAGTCACTATTTGTAATGAACGGTCATCCATCCACAGACTGATCTCGGCAAGCTACGAACCTACATATCATTTTACTAATTCTCATTGGTTCGTGACCGTATTTGAACCCACAACCTCGTGTATGAGAGGCGAGGCATTCACCACCGGGTCATCACGACTTGATAGAGGTAGCTCTAATCAAATCATAACGTTATTTGACCGCTCTGAAAATATTCTCGCATCTTATAATATCACCAGTATTTTGTTAATGTATTTAACAAAATACTGGTGATATAAAAAATATATAATTTGGGAATATTTCCACATGAAAGCGGCTCTCCCTCTTAATTTGTTCTTGAATTAACAAGCTCCACAGATTGTGTCAAGAGCCCTCTCACAGCAGAAGCTCCAATTTGCGACGCCTGTGTCTCACAGCTTCATACATAACATCACGCTAGTATTCCTCTGAGTGGTAGGTAGAGGTGAATAGCACACTTATATTTGACTAGCATTCTTTAATTCCAAGGGGTGCGAGCGTTTTGCCACCCTAAAAAAGGAAGCGAACATAATAGAAAATAAAAAAATCGTGGTAGGTACAGACACACTGTCAGATTTTCCCAATTAAACATGAACCTTATTCTTTCGGTATAAAGTTGAAAACCTATCAAAGAAATTTGACACATTGGGGTAGCTTGATTTGCTGGCTTCTGTACTTCCAGTCCATTAGATGTCTAAAGAGGGAAACTAAAAAGATTACCGTGAACAGTCATAAGTTAAAGGAAATGTCGACGTCAACCAGGAAATATTAGTCTGAGGGAAAACTAGACTTTTCAATTATGTAACGACCACGGACAGATTCATAAATCATACAGACGATGAGCATCATGAAGTTGTTAAAATAAAAGATTATAGGATGCTGGACATATGGCTTACTAAGAGAAAAATCAATTGTTTAACCTGATTCAACCGGTCAACCGTGAGTCAGACTGGCGCACAGACGATTCTGTACAATATAAACTGCTAAGAAGTTGGAGACTTCAGAGTTATATTTGTAAGATATCGCCTAACAAATTGTAGCTATCTATCAATCCCATCATCTATAAAACCCACCTACCTAACTAAACTTTAATTTAGAGAATAACGAAGCTGTAGATCTCTTCTGTAGAACTCTTTAGAGATAGACAGGATCCCAAATAGCCCTAGATAGAGAGAAGCGAAAAGAGCTTAGGAAGGTGAAAAAAACCATACTAGAAAATGGTACAATGAACAGCATTCTACATTAAATCTTAGATCTTTGTAGAATAACTGTATCAATACTATGACACAGACATGATCAACACTTCTCTCCACAACGGTTCCGTCACTTGGAGCCGGCAGCGCCGTCACCGGCCGGGAGCGGGCGCCGGCGCGCCGCCGTGTCGCCGGCCCGTCTGCGCCTCCGTCACAGATACGGCCGACATAAAAAGAGCTGCTCCAGATTGCCTCGTAAACTGTCGCTGTAGACTGTCCGTGTTTGCAGCCGACCCATAACTGTTATTCGCGTTTGTTTCGTTGGTTCATTTATCTTTTATTAATGCAAATAATAGACTTGGTTTCTGATTGCAGCAGTGCGCTGTTAGTTTAGATTTCTAGTACGGAGACTTTTTCTGCGCTTGTGTCTCGGGAGTGTATAAGTTGCAGGATAGTCGGAAACGAAGAACGTTTATTTGGGAAAATGCGAGTTTTATATCACTGGTTACCAAATGTGGGTGTATTTATAGGTACACCCATGTCTTACCTTTCGGGGAATACCTACATGCGTGATGTTATGTTAAGAGTAAATCAGGATTTCGGAAAAATATCTAGACAGTTTAGTAGTTACGATTGTAACTAATAATCCGTATTTTTTGCCCAGTCCAAGTCCCAGGATTTTCGGAATAACAACGATTTTTATTTTTATCCTATAACATGTATTAATCACTTATTCCCTTACGATTAGTAATAAAATTGATTCTTACACATTCACACGCACAAATTCCTGCTTGCGCAATTTACCTTCCAAAGATATGTCTTGTGGAACAATAACTTTAATTACTCAGACATATAACTTCAAATTATGACTCTTTCGATACTACTATAGTCATTCAGAAATCAACTTAACACAATGTTAAGTTGATGTTTCTTTAAGAGAAAACAAAACCAATTTGGAAACGAAGATTAAAACATGCATTTGCTTTACGCTGTTTAGGGCAACAAGACAAGCTTTATTTTACTTTATTTCCTTAAAAGACCATCTCAGTCAAATCATGTGAGGACCATGCAGATTACACTAATCTGCTTGGTCCTCACATGATCTGACAAAGATAATATCTGGACTTTGAAAGAGACTGGTGACCTCTGAGTTTGTTTCAGTGTTTCTTCACAGAATAGCCAGGTAGGGAAATAAGTACCTAATCGCATTCAGTAATCCATTTTACAGCATGTAACATTGATGAAAATAGAATCCTTACTAGGTGTGTTATTGAGAATACCACAGTCAGATCCTATCGTAATACGGCCATACTCCGAAACTATAGAGTATAGTACCCAACTGCTTGCTGAAAGCGATAAAACGTATTTTCCAGGCGATCGTAAACACGTCTACTCCCACACAAGTTAGAGTACATTGCTACTAGATACTGTAACGACCAGATAATGCTACATTACATTTGTGGAACATCCACAGTGCTACGGAACTATCGCCCTTATGTTCAAAGACGTAAGGGATATTGTGTTTGGTGGAACGAAACTTTGCTTTACGAGAAATGCAGTTTCGTGATGCATCAAATGTATTTTATGAGTCGGATATTGCGATTGGCGTTAGTATAGTTGTAGACCGGACGATAACATTTTAATACACTTTAATTATTCTCATATAATCGTTGTGAAGGCCAATTCCCGTAATTAAAGAGGTTCCAAAGTGTTCTAGTAGCAATCTCATCTCAGCGATAATCAATGTCAAAAATATTAGTATTTTTAACAAATTGAGACTGAGAATACAGGGAGTAACAGATCAAAGCGTATTAAGTCCGTCAATGTAACTTTTGAGATAAAGGCATAATCCATAATATTTTAAAGAGAGCATCATCATCATCATCATCATTTCAGCCGAAAGACGTCCACTGCTGGACAAAGGCCTCCCTAATATTGCAAAGAGAGCATACAAACAAATAACTTTTCTAAATTATTTCAAATAACAGTCAATTCAGCAAATAAAACTGTAATCTACATACATTCTTATTATTAATCTAAGGTTTGAAATAGATAAAAAATCCGTTTGTACTATTCTTATTACGGTGGGTGGAGTTAATACACTTTGATCTGTTCCTCCTTTCTAATAATTCTAAGTAGATAGAATGCGAACGTTCTTAAAAAAACGGGAATTACCCTTGGAGAAATATAATGTACGGTTTTCGTAAGAGACTGTGACCACCGAGTTTGTTACGATTCTCTGAGTTGTCGGATGGGAAACATCGACCTCTTCTAGCTTTTATCCGAAACTAATTTTTTGTTCGTCGCGTAAACATGTTTAAGCCAGTTTACAGAAATAAATATAATTTAACATTTATTTATCTTCTAAATGAAATTATCCAGAAAATAATTTTAAGTCAATAGAAATACATTGTAAGAATGTTTTTTTTTTCAAATGAAATAGCCCTAATGTTAAAGTAACCGGTGACTCATAGTATTCTTGATTACGGGTGTAAATATATACAGGGTGCAAAGGACATCGACGCATTACCTGATTACATGTATGTATACTTACTTATTTATATGTATACTTACTCGTATATATTGTTAATATATTTCTTGTTACTCGTTTTTTGTTTTTTGTTTTCTATGTTAAGTATTGTGTCGTAGTGTGCCTGAGCCTGTGCTGAATAAATGTTTTTTCTTTCTTTCTTTCTTTCATGAGTTCAGAACTTTTGTTAGGGGGTTACTTCGGAACCCCCCAACAAAACAGGTAACTAAGCTCTAAGAACCTACCTAATGTTAACATCTAAAAGTCTGTACACTTTGTGGGCAATAAAGAATTTGAATTTGAAATTATTATTTTGTACAATGAAACAAAACATCAGAAAACCACATAACAAATATGAAAAGTAGATAAAAATCAACGCCGTAGGATCCAGAAGCGTGTTCTGATTTCATGGTATCACGCTGTGAAACTTTCTTTTGGAGGGTGTGAATCGGATTTTAAGGAACAAAAGAGTGTAACAAAATAGAGACAGCTATAAATGTTCTTCTCTATCGCTCTCCCTCTCTCTCTCTCTCTCTCTCTCTCTCTCTGTACCCCCTTACTCTCTTACAATTTAACCAGAATACAACGTTCATGTGCGGCCATTTCATCCTGTATACTTACTTAAATACCATATTAGTAAGATAAATCAAAATCACAAATTATTCCAGTTGAAAAGTGTTAATTAACAATGGGCGTATCAGCGCTAAGCGGGCAATAAATTAGCCCAGGTAATGTAATTAGCAACACATAAAGATTTTCACCATTTTAAAATTAAAAACGCTACATTTCTAACGAATCCCCAAGCATATAACCATCAAAACTGTATTTTTAAGTCCTTACGTGGATAAGTGGACCCCGTCCGGTATGCAGACAATATCAATTACATTTTATTAATCGACCGGCATGTTATTGTGTTAGACCACGAACAAACGTTTAAGGCCGCGGTGCAACACTCCTAATTAATTAAAAAAAGCTATATTTTTGGCCATTAACTCGATTGTGTGAATAAGATTGGCAATAAGGGTGCCCTAATTGAATGGAAGGCAGTCACGTAGGATTATGATTAGGATTTAAACGTAATTGTGGGGTGCGTGACGTGATAGGAGGTAAAATCCGCGCGCGAACAGAATGGCATGCGAGCTTTTGGAACTGAGACCCTAGGGGTACGTCCGGTAGTGTTAGCGTCGGCAAACTCACACTAGTATTATTGTTTTGTGGTTGTGGAGGAGAGGTGAAAGTTGAACGTGAAGAATAAAGAACATAACGAAGCAATCAACAGTTTTATTCCAGAAATATTGAGCCAATCTCACAGCTATAAATGATTAAAACGCTCTGAAACGAAATCGAATCCATTTAACGAATTCGCTAGTACTGTGGCTGTGCGCTAAATGGGTTTTTTGTGTCTAACATTAACCAAACAAACCCTCCATAGAAACTCAACGATACTTAAATATGACCTGTGTGCGATTCGCCTTCTCTCTTAAGTCCATCCAAAGGTTGTCTGTAAGAGATTGCTTTTAGCCTTGCTATCCATTGTAACACCCTATGTAGCTATTAAACTCATTACTTGTAAGTTGTCACGGTGTACAATAAAGAGTATTCTATTATATTCTATTCTATGTCGTAGAGTTGTAGCAACTCCGACTGCTCTTCACTACACACACAACGTTACATTACTGAAACCCAATCCCGTGGATAATATTTATCAACTAATAAGCACTCGATCGGAAGGTGATTAATTAATGAAGTCCCTTGTAACTGGAGACGGCACGCGCTGCCAACCTGCCGACGTGTCGGCAAAACGACCATATGGCCGGTGGCAATACTGTCAGGATAATGTTAGTAATTATGTTAAGCCTCAAAACACGAAGGGGAGACCTACCTACACGCTTGAAGGCATTTCTTGGAACGCCAGTGGCGGGACACGTGCCTTTAAATTATTATTAGAGCTGGCCCGTGTTGCCCACAACTCGTAGAACTAGTAAGACACCCTAATTACATACAACATTGTATTGGTTGTCGATAAAAGACGATTCGTAAACACATATTTAAAAAAGTTCCTTGAACTTTTTGTGGCAACCTTTATTTAAATTGGGGCTTGACACAAATCGATTCAAATGATTAATTGCACTCGAAAGTAGAGTCAGCTCTCGATCTTTCATAAATCAATTAATTTCACTAATCAATCGATTTTACTCATCAATAAGTAATATTTCCACAAAAAAAGGAATGACACAATATTTTATCAACAGTTTAAACTTTAAATTAACTTTTAGCTGACTCATTGACAGTAAAACCCAAACAAGCACCAATTACGGTAACCGCTACAAAAACTAAGGCTCAGTGGAGTGTACTGTACAAGGGCTAGACCGCGACATATGTCAAATGACGCAGCGCGTGCGCCCTCTTTCTTGTAAAGCGCAGCTTACATGGCGAAAGTGGATACACTGTGGAATCGTGGATTGACGAAAGTGTCAAAAAGTTTCGACACTTTTTAAGTGAATCTTCCTTTGGGACGGTGTGACTTGGATTATATATAACGAAAAAAAGACAACTATACATTTATAGTTGTCTCTTTTTGAGAGAGACGTTTCTCTCTCTCTTTTTAACAACTCATCTTCTCTTACAAATTAACCAGAATACAAAGTTTTACTTCTACAAGTGTGAACTCACGCTCGAATTTCTTTAATACTACTTTAAAGAAACTCGAGCGATACGAACGATATACTTCTTTTGGCACGATGGAGAAAAATTATGAGAGTGAATTTTTACGATGCGCGCGCACACCGACACCTAAATTTAACAGCATGAAGTTAGTTCTAGGTGGTATGAAAATTGATAACTATGTTCAAGTTGTATATTCTAGTATTTTTTGACACTACCGGTAATGTCAAACTATATGTCATGTCAAATTACATAATGCCCGCTGGTCGACCATGTTTTTTGAATTTGGAACCTGAACACAAAGTTTGCATAAATCTTTTTAGGTACCGAAGAGAACACATTTGAAAATCGAATGGCTTTTTATTATCTTACTACAAAAGGTGTGTACTGTGTAAAGAGTATTCTTGGGAATAAAGGTGTCTTGGGGTATTTTGAATCCTTTGCTGCATTCAGGATTCTAGTCTTAACTCCATCGATGCGCTCGGTAGTTAACTCTAGAATTCTTCGTTACGCCCGGTATTCATTATGGCGCCCGTGACATAATACACTGATCTGTCCCCTTGGTGCGTAATCTACTATTTATTTGCATACTGTGATTCATTAAACAACAGATTTCAAAATATAAATAATTTGCACTAACTTATACTTTTACATTATATTTTTTTTTTCAATAATTGATTTAACGCGTTGAACGCCAAATGACCGACAAACAATACATTTTCTATTGTGTCTCGTTGTTTGGCAGTTAAAGTTAAGGTGCTAATGTAACCACGAGCAAGAATTGCTTGTTGTATTATTTGTTAAGAAGTATAACTTCTAACGCGTGTACATAAGTACACACACTCTTTTTTTTTTATACAAAATGCAGTTTGAATGTCTTGAGAAAGACTAGGTATCATTGAGCAAAATTCTTGATTTCACGTTTGCCGATTTCCTTGTTGATATGCCAAACAAAATTTAGACTACTTTCATCACTTTCTTTTTCATAAAACAAGAAAGGGACGGACATTTATAATAACTGTCAATTATGATTGAACTGAAATTTCCAAACAAGCATAGGTGACATTTAAAAGTCATCGACCAAAAACATGGTCAAGTTCGAAGCTAATAAATTAATTTGACATCTCAAACTTAGTATATCACTGTCGCCGTCCTTTTATCGAGCTGTCAGAAACAGATGTCAATTTTCTAAATTAAGTTTCGTTTGTAAACAAAGGAATCGGCACCACTATCTTTCATTAGATGCAGGCTGGCAAACATATACACGAAATTACATTATAACCTACTTAAAATATCATGAAGCAAATAATACACTTGAAAAATTAAAAATAAATATTTACATCAAGTCTCCTGCCCTGATACCGTGCACATTTCCCTATGTAAACCTTGCTTAAAAGTTAATTTTGTGTGTGAAGCGAAGTAAGCTATTGTAGTCTCCCACGCTAAACCTAAATAAAACTACATAACTCTTTTATAAGCCCGAAACAGCCTTGACATTTAGTTTGGTATTTATTGATCTAGCTAAGTCTACGTGATCTATTGTCTATGATGTTTTGTAATGTAGTACATTAGTTTATAGTAACGTAACTGGAGTATTAAACATTTGTATTTGTGAACAGTCAGCCTATAACGTTTCCACTGCTGGGTATCTCGGAGAGGAGGCTTATGTCACACTGAGTGGGCCCTAATCCACCACACTGGCCCTGTGCGGGTTGGTAGATGTCACATGACTTGTTTTCGCAGGATATTTTCATTCACCATTTTGAGATCAGAGGCCCACTTAAAAGGTCATCCTTTCATTTACAGTACAAATTCATCCAGCATTTGTCCATAGAACCCGCCAGTTTTGCATGAGATGCGTACGCATCTGTTCACTTAAACAAGAAAACACAAAAACGAATTGAGCTGAGTAAGTGTAGTTAGTAGCTAAAACAGTCAAAACACAAAACATTTCTCAGTGTCATAACAAACTGTCATTACGAAAGAGACAATCAATCTCGCATGATATCTTGATCAGCAGAAAATATCGTATGATGTCGTGTGACTCAATATGTAAGCAGAAAAATACTCGACACCTGCGCATTACTTGTTTTAAATACTACCTAAGTAACACAAATAACTGACGACTTGCTAAAATGACGTCTAGTTACAATACTAGGAAATCATACGATAGAGCGACTTTTATTTACGTTTTTTTTTTACAAACGCAAACAAATATTAGAACTTGGCGATAAGGAACCGTGGACCACGAGGGAGATGGCGTGATGACATTAATCCTTAAGACTTGGCAAGAAGTAACGCGGAATATCAAGACTGATATTTAATAAATGCAGGAACCTCTTTGTCTTTGAATGAATGAAAAAATCATTTTCATAATGTATGAAAGTATACGATGCAGGAAGAGTATATAAGGATTTTAGCAGTTGGCAGTATGTAGTTTTTGCCTACCCCCATGGAAAACATAAATTATGAAATATAGAAATTGGAGATAGCAATTTACAAAAAGTAGAGTGTTGTGAAAAAGTCTATCATCATATTTTTAATTCAACTAATTTTTTACTTTATGGGTTTCTCCTACGCCAATTGATACAACACTCAAAAATCTTGAGCTAATTTAGTGTATAAAACACACGGGATTTTGGAATATAAATTCGGTTAATAAGGCAAGCTCGTGGTCGAGGGGTGGCCGGGAATCGAACCGGTGCGCTGACAGGTGGCCGACACGCGCTGCTGCCCGCGCCCGCTGCGCCCGCGCCGTCGTCCGTGCCCTACCCGCGCCGGCCCGTTGTAGGTGCAAGAGGTTCGCGGTAACTAGTTATGAATATCTTTAGAATAATGTATTTGGACATATAGAATGTCTCTGAGGAGCTCGTGGCTAAATGAAAACAGCTGCACGGGTTGTTCGAAGGTTAAGCTACGATTGCCAAGGTCAGTGTGTGGATGCGTTGCGTTCGTAATATATCGATACTCCTACGTGTCTCGGAAAGCACGGTAAGCCGTTGGTCCAGGCTGTCATTTGTACATCTTTGACAATCGTTACAAGTGATCAGAAGCCCGAAAGTCTGACAACCATTTTTACCAAGGGGTATCGATGCCCAGTAACTGGGTTGTGGAGGTGGGATAGGCAGTCGCTCCATGTAAAATATTGGTAATCAGCTGCATCCGGTTAGACTGGAAGCCGACCTCAACATAGTTGGGAAAAGGCTAGACATACACAATGTCTCTCAGTTTAGTGTACCTCTTGGCATAGGCCTCCTCTATGTCTACGAGTACATGTTCCATTGTTTTCTATCTGACATTCTGTAAAACAGTTCAAAAATCCAGGCAACAATCTTAAAAGTTCAGTATAAAAGGCTTATTGATTTGGGCACAAGTAAACATGAGATGGGTTTGACTCCTACAGAAATGCTTATAGAGGTCTTGTGTACAATGCTCGTTACACTTTGTGTATTCTGTTTAGACGACGCGATTGTAAAAAAAAAGTGAAGTTGACTTTTATCTTATAAGGATGTGCTTTTGTCGATAGTAATTAATGTCGTGATAGCCCAGTGGTTAGAAAGAAAGAAAAAACGTTCACTGAGCACAGGCTCAGGCACACAACGACATTATACTAAACATAAAATAACAGAATAAACAACTAGAAAAACATTTAAAATATATATATTATTAAGTATGTGCCTTACGGCTGCGCTAAAAGGGTCCAGTTCAGCAAAAATGCCAGACAACCAGGGCCTGACGCTGGTTAGGATCTCACCTCTTGTTCCCTAGCCTTGCCTGTTCTTGAAATCCCGGTTAGTACCAATGTGGCTGTTACAATTCGTATGTAGGTACTTTCTAAGTTTATCTTAGACATCACTGACATCGGTGAAGGAAAACATCGTGACGAAACCTTGATGTAGAAGAATATAAGTATCAAATCACAAACCCGCAAGCGTGGTGACTAATACTGACTAAAGCTCGTGTCTTCTCTGTATGAGAAGAGGCCATTGCCCTGCAGTGGGACAGTAACATTGGCTGGTATTACTTTTATTATTTTTTACTTATTTAAGTTGGTGAAACACTCACGAATACCATTTTCCCTGATAGTGGATATCGCTAACATCTTGCTTCATCTGCTAAATGGACCAGCAGCAGCATGGCGGGCGGTACAACGCTCCAAAAATTGTATGTAGAACCTACCACCTAAGTTCACATTGTGGAATGCAATAAACGTATTGAGTATAGTCAAGCACCATTTCGATGAAGCTCTTTCTCATTTTATAAATCTATTTAACGGGATTAGCTTCTAGCACCTGCATGATGAAACAATGACGTCACATGTCGCACATGCTCAATTCAGATTTTCAACGGAGTTCATTGATCTTGTTTTTCTCAGAAAATCCGCTGAACACGATACATACATCAGACTGTAATCTTGAAATAAATTAAGTAAATCTGTATAAATAAACGAACAAGTCTGTATAGTAAATAGGTAGGTATTCCTTGGTTCTATAATATAATCAAATCGCGGCGACGTACAGTATAATAACCTAGTCTGTGACACTCCATTCATAATTCTATTCACTACAATGTTTCTTTCCCGACAATTCTAACGCCATATTTGAAATTCTGATACGGAGTGTCCTTCACATACCCTTTGCAGCAATGTACCTACTCTAAAGTTTGCAAACAACATCCGGTGGGTTACAGTATAGTGCCAATATGATATACACAGTGTTAGAATATAGATTTTATACCTAGTCTAAGCCGTTGATATCCTATGCAAACACGCATCTACATATTATATCTTACTGATGTGCTCTATGAATGCTAGTAACATTTCCAAGAATGAAAATATAACATCACCACACAATTTACTAGTTATGTTTAAGTCACCAACCGGGTACTGAGCCAGAGTCCTGTTCCACCAACCCGCACTGGGCCCGCGTGATATAAAACAAAAATTAAAAAATTAATAATATTATTATGACCCACTCTACCACAAAGAAAGCATACATATAGCCCCAGCAGTGGCAACATGGGATTCTTCTTAGAATTTTCGGAGAGGTCCTCAATTTTACCGGATTCCAGGTATCACCATTATGTCAAAAGATTTTATAAAATATACTAATGGTAGGTCACTGGTCGAAATTCCATCCCGTTTTAGCTTTCTACACTACATCTGCACGCACGCGCTATATTCTTGAAAAAGGATTCGAAGTTTTCATTTCACGTATTAACTAAATAATTCCTTATTACATAGCAGCATTCATTACTTTACGAGTTGCTAATTGGCCAGCGAGCTAGACACACATAATACGCGCGCCACTGTTTTAGTAAGTAGTACACAAGCATAAGGATTATCGAGAGTAAAGCCTGCTCGCAATATAAACATGCTGAGGTGTACACACATGATAACCAAAGTATGAATTAACTTGTACTATACTAATAGCATGGCAGCAACTAGAAAAGCCATTACTAATAACTAGGTGATGCCCGCGGCTTCGCCCGCGTGGATGTCGGTTATCGACCAAAAGTAATCATGAAGTTTTCGACAACTCCAACAAATATCATTTTATTTTAGACAATGTATACAAAAACTTGATAAATTATATACCAAAACCTTTCTCAAGAACCATTCTATCCATTGGAGAAAAGAACATGGAAATAGGCGCAGTACTTTTTGAGTCCGGCCGAGGACTTTGTTTTTGTGTGTGTAGTAAAAACTGTCAGTTTCTGTAGTTAATCAGTGACAGTCTTTTAAATGATTGGTTTCTATGAAAAGTGTTGACAATGCCGTCTACAGCAGTGGCCGTCGGAGCTATGTTATATATCAAATCCAGGTATACAGTAAAAAAATAAACATGTTTTCGCCTATTTGTCAATTTATCATCATCTGTCTTTTTCCAACTTGGTTGAGGTCATCTTCCTGTCGAACCGGATGCAGCTGCTTACCAGTAATTTAAATAGATCGACGGCCCATCTGACCTCCAAGACACGGTTACTATGGAACACGATACACCCCGGTAAAACTGGTTGTCAGACTCTCGGGCTTCTGAAGACCCGTCAGGGCTGTCAAAGATCTACAAATGACAGCCTGCAAAATGTCAAAAATCTCTGACCAGGTGAAATTACGATCTGCATAAGACTGTAGGCAGATGCTGGATGCGGCAAGCTGCAAGACAGGGCGCTATGGCGCTCATCAGGAAAGGGCTATGTCCAGTAATGGACTAGTATAGGATGATGATGGTGATGATGACGATGATGAAAATGTCAAAGCTTAAAAAGAACGTTGTCAAAGAATTGACCGCTCAATATAAGCACAACATTGATTAAAAGTAG
Organism: Phlogophora meticulosa; assembly: GCA_905147745.2. Lineage (NCBI taxonomy): Eukaryota > Metazoa > Arthropoda > Insecta > Lepidoptera > Noctuidae > Phlogophora > Phlogophora meticulosa. Next base: position 894,040 of record LR990521.1, read on the forward strand.
TTGCAACAACCACCGTCCTGACTGTACCATTAAGTATATAAACAGATGAAGTCATTTCATCAGCCGATAGTTCGGTACCGCTAGTGCCTTATCCCATGTTATGATTAGCAATATTATTAGAACTTAGCATAAACAGCTAATTGTATAACCAAAGCGAAATTGTGCAAGTGATCGTTAAATTTAAATTACAAACGTATTCTGACAGAGCTAACACGCATCGATCTATTCCAGATTTTCGGCGTGGTGACCTTCGATAAATACGGAGTGTCTTTGACATTTTGAACTTGACAGTGCGCGGCGCGGGCGCGGCTCGGCGTGCGTCTAATCCTGAGCACACAGCACGAGAGATAAGCACACCGCACGTGTGTACAAACCGCTATTATACGACACATGTACACACTGGCCGCTTCCTGCACCTTGACATCCACACACTGGGATATTGGACGCGATTCACACTACACCTACCTTGAACGACCCTTGTTCAACAAATCATAGAGGGCTTAGATATGCTTGATATGATTTTACTACGCAATACGAATCCATACCATTCATACTAAGGTTGTGTTATTCTAACGTTATGAATTAAGTCATAACATCACAAATATAATTTTGTATACTTACTCGTAAGTATATATATTGTTAATATATTTCTTGTTACTCGTTTTTTTATTTCTTTTTTTGTTTTCTATATTTAGAATTGTGTCGTTGTGTGCCTGAGCCTGTGCTGAATAAATGTTTTTTCTTTCTTTCTTTCTTTCTAACATAACTCTTTCACTTACACCTTTTAACGCTAATCCGCCGAACCGATTTATTTGGAATTTGGTGTGGACATATATAAGATCCTCGGAAAGCCATACGATATTTATTAATCCGCAAATTCGTATGCATCCGCGATAACTGACACTCACGCAGATGAACTATCGTAAAAAATTTAGTATTAGCATAAGTATCTAACTAGAGCATTACCAAGTGTTACCAACCATGCTTACGTCAACAAAATGTTTCTTTTAGTCCAAATTAAAAAAGGCCTATCTGAAATATCGCGTGGCCGTCAGCCATAACAGAACTGTTACAGCAAATAAACTAACGTTCGCAGATCGATACCGAGTTCAATGTTACTGTAAGCGAAACCATTTATTTGGAGATCTTCGCTTCACGAGTGATGAATGAACATCCTCGTCTGATATATTACATTTGAATATATTTGCCACCCCAGGGAGATATTAAACCATGATCATTATTGCGTGGTTTATTGACAGTCGAATAAAGTGTAGCAGTGTGCGTATTGAGTAAACATTTGATACGCGGTCCGTGAGGTAAGTACCGCGGTGATGGCGAGGGGTGGCGGCAACCTGTCGGTATCGGCACGGCAACCCTCTGTGAATACATTCCAACCCTCACCGCGCCGAGCCAATTGGCCAAACTCATTGCTACGTTCGTAAAAGTAAATTTTACAAGTATCATAAATCACTTGGATACAATTACAGTCATTACGCAGACCCCCTTCATATTTGCAAACTATTTTAATTTTATTGCTTCAAGGAAATGTCGAATGACAGTCAAATAGTGAAGTCTTAAAGTTAATGTACTTTTGAAATAGAAAAAGCGAATCGATAAGTTTTCTGAGAATACAGTTTCAAACAAGTCCGATGTCGATAATATCCGTATCTGACCTCTACGTTAAACTATACACCATTTGATTGTGTATTATCAAATTAACAAAAGACGTTACACTAGCAAGCGCCAGCTGTTTATGCAGGTAGAAAAAAGGCGTATGTCCAATGTACATGATAGCAATCAAAGAGGCTGGTAATGTAAGTAGAGCGGTAAAAAGTTGCATATTGCAACTTTGTAGTTACCCTATTTTGCTACAAATGAATTGTTTATATCGTAAAAAGCCGGCTTTATAGCGGTCCTGTGCTAAGCTATGAATGTGTAGGCACTTATAACGAGTACTACCCTAAAACCAAGAATTGTGTTATCAAATACAAGATTTTTTTTTTTAAACCCGACTGGGAGTACCTACCAGAGATTATCGTGTTTAAACAAACAAATTCTTCAGCCTTATTACATTAAAAACAATCGTTTTCTTATATATATCTTTCTCTCTCTTCACGTTTCCTTTAATTAAAAAAAAAAACTAAGATGAACAAAAATATACGAGCAATATATCGACTCATATGAATATATATTATAAGGTTTACTTAACCTACATACTCCCCTACGGGACGCAGGCTTCCTCTTCCTGACATGTTATTTTCATCCCTTTTCTTTCTAACGCACCGTTTATACTTCACCAAACAGCTAGCTCATGTTACGGCAATAAATTGAATATTATGTAAGTCACTAAGATTGTGATGGTGAATATCTTCTTCGTAAGGATGGTCAGGAGTGCCCTCAACTGAAACACTACATAGATGGCGCGAGTTACTTAAATATACATTTGCTTCACACCGCATTGTTAGTCGCTGTCAAAGTGTTACTGCGAGGTAGATTTATCAAACATTCTAGGAATATTTAAGCTTTTAAACATACATATAATCAGGATAAAAATCAAAACACCACAAATTTGAAAAATTAGTGAAAGTCCACCAATATATGTAAATGAGCTCAGTATTACTTCCAAAACCGAAAATTTCTGGCATTTTCCCTTCAGAATTTTAATACTAATAACACAAACATACTAAGTTCCTAAACGCAACGAAATTAAAATATTTCTAACATTTCCGACCCCAAAATATAATCCAGAAACAATACGAGTGGGTACTAATGGCTGTAAATAACATGGAGACTTTGGAATAAGTTAATTGGCTACCTACAAGTAAAATACAAAATGACTTAACTTTTGTTTGATAACTTTCATAAGAACTTGAAGGTTTTAATATTATAGCTCAATTGATCTTTTGTATAAGTAACAATCAACTGCCGCACATTTGAAAGATCGTCACTTGAGAACAGTCCGACTGATTTAGCTTCTTCTTTTTTGTTGTATTCGTAATTGTGAGATCAAGGTTTGTTCCAAAGATTGTTTTTAAAAAATCTACTGAAATCATCGGAAAAAAATGTTTACACCTTCCCCAAAATGTGTGCCGGGACGGGTCGCTAGTTTTCAATAAATCTTTACTATACCAGCTCTGCCTACCAACTAAAAAAAAGATAGCAAAGAACTTTACCATTGAGACACGTGTCCATAGCGATAGGCTGATATAGTGGTGACGAAACAACGCTACAACTATAACCACGTTCCATATTGACTGGACAGACACATTGGGGAATAGACAGGTCGGCCTTGAACCCTCCCGGGAGTAAGACTCGTTCCATTTAGCGGACGCGACGGGTAACCGATTCTATTCGGTGAGCACTTCGCACATAATCATATCGATCACCTTATGTGTGACGTCAGCTGATAAGATTACCGCGGGAAGCTTTTTGGGCCGTTTTTGATAAGATAGTGCTAATTTACCTACAGGTATTTTAAATCTTTTATAAATAAAAATGATAATTTTGCCCTCTATTACATCAGCTTAAAATTTCAGCGTGGTGTTACTACGAGTATAAAGGGTGTACTTTTGGAACCAAAAAGATTGTTTTTTTTCAAACATAAACGTGTTTCTCCAAGAATGGCGGACCCCAATGACACGATAGCCCTTGGTAAGATTAGTTGTCCGAATTTCCGGTTTCTGATTGCCCGCGACGACCGTCAAGATTTACAAATGCCAGCTGGGACCAACAGTTTTGCGTGCTTTTTGAAGCAAGAATGTCGGTAAGTAAAGGATGCCCACAAATCGAAGGACTAACTTAAACATAACTGATGAAATGTGGGTGTACTTAATAAGTGCACATCCTTTACCATTCAGAGAATACAGTCGTGATGGTATGTTATGTTAAAGTACAAATATTACATAACCACAGGGCGATCACTGGTGCTTGTTATAAAATACCAGTGCTCGTCCAGAAGACTAAATTCGACTGTTGTAGCTTTCGGTACTTCTTCTTCTCCATACAAATAAAAAGAATCACGAAATTTAGCAAAAAGCAAGGTCTTACAGCACAAATAAGGGAAAGATTCCAAAAAGTTAAGAAAGAACCCTCGGAGGTTTTTTTTAATTATTTTATTAAAAAGTTGCCGACATTCTAAATTAGCCGTAAGTTTCCCAAACATTTATATGCCTTGCAAGGCAGGCCATAGTGATACTATTATTATTTTTCACCATGTATATCACAAATAAGAACGAAAAGAATAACACCTGTGTGTCACAAATAAATACATTTTAATTTGAAACTTTATTTACTATGTCAAATCTCACACCTCTGTCGCTTCAGTATTCTTAAAAATGATCCGAAGTTCTCAATTATTTTAATTAATTTAATTATTTTTTTATATTTTTTTATCAATAATTAATTATATTTAATTATCAATAAGTTCATTCGTTGTTTAGTTGTCCGAGCGTACGAAACCAATACGACTAATATGCTTAGGATACTTCCTATACTACACTTAATTGCGTGTGGTCGATACTGTACTTTTGGGTGGAAGCCGGTCGCCAGGTAACGGGATCGTAAATAAACGGAAAAATCGGATTTGGAATTTGGTTATAGCCAAATATTATAGTTGGAGGAGCTCGAGGCCAAATAAAACATCCGCACTGGTCTATCGAAGGTTAAGCTACGCTTGCCAAGGTCAGTCTGTAGATGGGTGACTGTTCATTAAATATTGAGAGTTCGAGACTCCTACGTGCCTCAGGAAGCATGTTAAACCGTTGGTCCCGGCTGTCATTTGTAGATCTTTGACAGTCTTAACAGTATTCAGAAGCCAAAAGTCTGACAACCAGTCTCTTTAAGGGTTTCAATTCATATGTAATTTCCAAGTTTATCTCAGACAGCTCTGATGACATCAGTGAAGGAAACATCGTGAGGAAACCGGTACTTATACCTAACTATTGTAAGTCTAAAATCACAACAAACCTTGAGCAAGTGTGGTGAGTAATGCTCGTGCCTTCTTTGAATAAGAAGAGACCTTTGCCCTGCAGTGGGACAGTAACAGGCAACAGTAATACCATATTGTCGTTATTGTTATAGCTAAACCCAGAAATCCTTACCAAATCTTCCAAAGGTTTTGATAAACGCCACCAAAGTCGTCAATGAATTAAAACATCAAAACGTTAAGTTCATCGAACTTAACGTACTCCAATATTAATTAAAGCAAAAGTTTCTCAATTTCAAATAAAAATCGTAAAGATCTGAGTCAATGTGAAAATTAAATTTCATAACTACAGTTACGAGTTTTAATTAAAGTTTTTGTGGCCAAGACTCAATAAAAGATTCCAAGAAACTGAGAACTTCCTGTTCGGTCTGAGAGTCGGTTAGAAATATTCGTCTGACTGAATTAAATTTAAAGCTAAACACATAGCTAGGCAATTCTCTTTCGAAGAAAAGGAAAACTATTGCATTGAATTTTTAATCTAGTTTAAATGGAAAACGGCTATGACATTTAAACCTGAAACTTATTTCAAAGATGGCCGTGAACTGAGGTCGAACTAGATTTAGTAGAAGCGCCGCATTGCGCCCACTGCGCCGCCTGCAATCTCTCACTGCGTTATCTTACTGCCAAGAAACCATATACTTATTTACACTAGTAAAATTATAAAACATATTTACTGTAATAGCACTAGGAATGATTTAGAGCAACATGAAAAAGAAGTTATAAATCAGAAATGAAATATGGTATATAGTGAAAATATGGTGGCATAAACAGGCCTGACGTGAACGTGCTTATCTTTAGTATGGGCAGATTAAATCATTTATGGTCTCCAGTCAGGGCATAAAGCTTAGGTGCAAGTGCAAGATGAATTTGTTAAATTTCTATATGTAACTACTTCCACGTGGAGCACTCACCCAACAACCCCATCATAGCTAAGAAACGTCCAAATAAAAGTGACGTTCAAACAGAGTCGTAGACTACTGCGACTCAGTTATTACTAAATAACCATAAATGATTAAACAACCTACATAGACTGACAAATAAAAATAAACGAACAGTAAATAATAATTCCATGAAACAGCGAAAGTTAAAAGACAATGATTACGGAACTTGAAGGAGCACTCAATATTCATGTAAATTGCTGTCGTCGAGTGCTTACTGGTAGCCAGTCAAGGTTCCGCACTGACACCTGTCTCTACTGGCCAGGAAATAGACCGCCATTACGTCAACGATCATATTTTCCAAGAAAATTGTATTCACGGTGATTTTTCATGGAAATTTAAGGCGCCCTGCACCAGTGTATCATGAAATATTAAAATGCAAGTTCGCTACACTTAAATGTGTCAATGCCAAGGATTGAATAAAATAAACATACATGCATAAATACATTTTGCAGATTATAATATATCCCCTGGGGTTCGGCGGAACTTACGTTTAGTGGCAAACCGCCGCACACAAACCACTTTTAGGATTATGTGGTAAGTTAAATAATCCCTGAAGAGTTACACTGTGTTGCCATGCAATTTATTAGTGGCAGCAACCATCTACCGTTGTTACCCTTTACAGCATAAATAGGCGAGATAAGTGGCTCAAAATAATAGGGAAATATTTTAGGCAAATTACCATTTCTTTTACTTAACTTATGAGGCCATGAATGTACCTATTAATAATCGGAGCGCGACATATGTCGTTGATTTTAAGATATGTTTTCTTGAATGTAGTGAGACCGAATAGCAAAATAGGTCGACAATACAATAAGGTTAGTTTTAAATGGCATAAAAGTGAACAGAGGGTTCTGTCACCAATTGGAGATACCATTCGTTTATGGACAGAAAATTGAGAACGGAAAATTTCGTTTACCATTAATCGGACCAAAACTCGATAGTAAATAGCTTTATTTTTTCTTTACCCCAAACTTCTCAAAGGGTCATTGTACCCATCATTATGAATAACTTTTACTAAGGGTCTAACGCTGAATTCCAAAAAAAAATACAGGTATTCAGTACATTTCCTGTTTCATAAATCGACAAAATTTATAGAGCTGCTGATTTTTTGGCGATTTCGGGGTTGTCATTTCTTAAGAGTTGAACCTAATAATGAGGTCACTGTTCTCATTAAATTCAATAATTTCCTTAAGAGGTTGATAGTAAACAAAAGATAAGGTTGTATAATCTTTTCTTGTCTTGTCGTCGGTGTTTTCCGGTGATAGAGATACGCGTCAGGGGGAGTTTTATGACACTAATATCGTACATAACATTATCATCTACAAATTTCAAGGTCGACACAATACATACAATAATGATGTTTTACTGAACATCATTATTTTAACAGCCTTCAAGGAAACGAAAAAAGTGTGTAAGGAATTATATCACAATGGCTACCAAAATAACTGTTCGAATTTCCATTTAATTGATTGATACGATCTTTTACAGCCGTAAGTTTGGTGACCCACATTTGGGTAACAAAACATGTCTATAACAAGAAATAACCGAATATTCAACAACTACTGGTAATAAAGTCATGAAGGTAGCACGTAGCACGCCTTACACAGTAACTTGGTCAAATTGCCAAACTTACGTAACAAGCACATTATAGTTTGTCGGTAACTTTGTAAATGTCTGTAGGCTTGGTACAGTTGGCCCGCGCGACCTACCCTCTGAATATTTTACTGGCTTACATATTTCTACGTAGAATAAATAAATTTCCGTGTACCGTAGCATTACCGTAAATATTTTCCGCGGTGTAAAACTTGAGATATTACTCGCATTATGCTATGTTTCACCTTTGATCATAATGTGCGGTACAAAGTTCGCGTTGATGATCCCTTAGGGGGAAGTTTTGGGCAGTTTCAGACGTTGCCTCAGTTGTTGTATAATATTAAGTTTGATTACAAAGGGCATGCGCATTCGTAGTACGCGCGTACTACGCTCAAAGTAGTTAAAGTTAAAGAATTAAGAATCAAGTACAAAACATACCACAAGAAATAATAATTTAAAAAACACATACATCAAGCCTTTATTTAAGGGTTAAGCAGACGTACGAGTATTGTACATTCATACGTGGAGCGAAAACTTCGGATCCCTTTTTAAAGATTTTGCGCGCACGAAGGAGTGTGGTATTCAGCATACCTAGTTCTATTTCTTATAGAAAAGAAGTGCAGTAAAAACAGTCAGAATTTCGACTACTAAGCGACCACTGGTAATAATCACCTACATTTCACCACTTTCGTATGTCTCATACGTGTTATAAGGAGCAAGACTTTTGTCATCAACCGGGCACGAACAGAACCCTGCTTCTGCTTCAGAGAAGTTACAGATACAAACACCCAATTACACAACAGGCTATGAATTTAGCACAAAAAAAACAAAATAAATGTAGTTGCATTCGTTAACAACAAGACTGTCGTATTGGTTTATTATATCATCATCTGCCAAGCCATTTTAATCCCAAATATGTTGGGATCGGCTTAATAAGCCTGTATTTTCCATGGAGTGACTTCCTATCACTGACTTCCAGAACCCAGTTACTGGGCAACGCGATACCCCTTGGTAAGACTGGTTGTTACGCTTTCGGGCTTCTGACTACCCGTAACGACTGTCAAAGACCTACAAAGACACGTGGTTCTGGCTGACTTTGTCGATCTTTGACGGTCGGGCGCTACACGAAGGGTCCGGAGGAGTCTCGATACGTAATAAATGGTCACCGATGCACAGACTGTCCTCAAGAAGCGTAGCTTATCCTTCGATCAATCCATTTTTATTAAACCACGAACTCCTCTCATTGATTGATTACCTAGTGGTAATGTAATGATATTTAATCGATATTGACGCCATGCCATGTCATATTTAATTTGTACAAAAGATCGTAAACAAAATTTGTTATAAATTTGTTCGTTCAAATTTCGAGGCAGAACTCATGTGAGGCTTTGCGTATATTGTATCAGTACATAACTATATTCGTATACAACGTACGTACACACAAGAATATGTAAGTAGACCGCAAGATAAGCTGAAAGTTTGAAGTTAACGTTTTACATATTTAACGTAACGTTACCATTACGTAGACGTAACACTTAGAAACGTAGTTAAGTCGTGAAATAACGTGTAACCACCAAATGAAAGCTACAAAAGGATGTGTGCTTAGTTTATTAAAGTAAACTATAGGTACTAATTAGCGGGAGTCTATTTTACCTAGCGTTGCCCATTTACAACCCTCGTGCCGCCGTGGGAAATAAGAGGTCGAGCCTATAATAGATACCGCATTTCGACATTATTATATCGGATATATTGAAAGTACGTCTCTTTTAGAACATCACGCTTGTAGTAAGGGGGTCAGGCATATCTCTATAGTAAATCCACATTTCGCCAGCTATGTTTAAGCCTATATAATGGAGGACGAGCGTATTGCTATCACATGGGCACAAATCCAGAGTTCGGTCTGCTACTGATAAATTACAGTTGGAAAAACCCAATAATACTGCAGATACAGGAGTCGAAGCCAGGAACTCATGATTCGGACCACTAGACCAACAAGTAACGTGTAAACTAGGAGTTCTGCTCGTCCCTCTGTTGCGTGGCTCAAGCCGCAGACAGCGCGGGCACAGGGCGGCCGCCGCGGCTGCGGGCGGCACGCGATCTCCACTTTTCATTTTATAATTCAACCGTGACGAACGATGAACTTTTTAGATTTTACTTTCTTTTTACTTTTAGTATAGAAACTGTGACGTCTGAGACGGTCACAGTACTGGTATAAACATAGAGTTTCAAGCTATCTATGTTTCATGTCAATCATGATACATTTAAATGTGACCAGCACATTTTCTTCTTTCAGTCCATTTTAATAAAAGACAAACTCGGAAAGTGCACAAGAACGAGTTCAACGTTTGTAGATAAAACTGAAACGTTCTATTGATTTGAGAAGTGCTGTAGTATCCGCAGTTTCGCCACCACTACCTACAGGTTGCCTCCAATTTAGCATTTTATTGATATTGAAGGCATTATGGAGGGTTCCAAATATAGGCATGTCGTGGATTCGGGAAAAAGCCGTTCCCTTGTACAATAAATTATGAATATCTGACGCAATTTACTTTCCTAAAAGACAATAAAGGAAATTGGTGAAATGCGGAAATAGTACAAGAAAAACTCATTGGCTCCCACACATCTTTGCATTTCGGTATTAAGTAAGACAATTAAAAGTACTAACCATATTCTGGTTCCTCGATGGATGACCGGATACGATACATCACGCCTGTATATCCCAAAGGGTTGGGTAGAGATAGAACACCCACTTTCCACCAGTTATGTTTAAGTCCTATGTTATAGGGGTCAGCCTATTGCCATCAACTGGGCACACATCCAGACTCCGGGCTGCTACTAAGAAATTCCTAATGAAAAATCCCAGTAACCAATGGCTCGACACGGGAATCGAACCCAGGACCACATAACACGACACGTATAATCACCTAAATATCTACGTTTTTAAGCCTGCATATACCGCTTAGATATTGCAGTTGAGTGATCTAGCTTCTTCTTCGATACAATAAATACTTCTTTTAGAGCTAAATACAGCAGCATCGACTTTCACAGTAAATTCAGACAATCAAATTGCTTTTATTATGATACAAGGTTATGCTGGTTCCGATGCAAATTCAGTATTTGTTCAAATGAAATCAAATCAAATAAAAATTCCTTTATTCAAATTATTTTTGAACGTCAAAACGTTTACAAAAGACAGTCCCCCAAAACGCCCACCCTTCACCACTTCCTAGTGTTTTTGCTGGGAAGAAGAAGTGGCGCAACAAACTCCCCAAAATATAAAGTTGACGGAAATTTAAAGTTGTCAATATGAAAGAAATTGATGTTCCTACCTTTGCGTTTATAAAGAAAGGGTGTGAAAAACACTCAACGAATCCAAATACCACAATATGTTATTTTCCCATAATTGGGAACCTCTTGGTTCCGGAGATAATGAATTTCCACCATTTTCCAGGGTTTTTAAGAAGGTAGTTTTAAATCTTATAACTTCAAATTAAGTAACCCTTCGACCCCTGTACAGTTGTTTGCACCCGAAAGCACAATGTTTTGCACGCTGCCATAAACAGCGATGTCACACCAAAGATAAAATTCCTCCCCCGTTATGTTTTTTGCTCAAAGTTACCAAGTTTCACGTAAGTAGGAACACAATGCGTAAGCGATGGCAGTGATAGATCTTTTTATACCCTGTATGACTCAAATACTTAGTTTTATTGATGCAATAAAAACTATGACGATCTTCTATATTACCCATTTAATACAGAACTATGTTCAATCGATTATGTTAGCTTTATACATAACGTCACGCTTGTATTATCAAAGGGTTGGGCACAGATGCACCTATGGTAACACCCACATTTTGCACAGTTATGCTAAGTCATGACATGTAATAGGGGCGAGATTATTGCAATCAACCGGGCACAAATCCACACTCCGAGCTGGTAATGAGCGGATTCCTGATGGAAAAACTCAATAACACTTAGCCCGGCCTGGGAATCGAACTCAGGATCTCACGCTCAGCAGTCGCACTTGGGACCACTAGACCAACGTGCCAGTCATCTTTATACTAAGATAGTTTATGACATTTCGTTAGTAGTCAACGTCTGCACCAACCTAGTGCATTCTGGAAAGCGTGGATAATTAATAGAACAGGAGCATAATTAACAAAGCAATTAAATAAACAACAATCGGGTTTGTTAGGTCCAAGTGAAGATTACGATCTGTCTCATTTAGACTGCCTGTCTGTTGAAACGGAGTGAGTCTGCGGAGCGGTGGACAGACAGCCAGTACTGTTTAATTATTTTGTATGAAATTGTACAAATGAAAACATGGCTAAAATCGTAAATTAAAAATGTTATAGTGCTTTTTCTTATTACCTGGTGGTCATTAAAACGTAATGGTTACCTTCATTACACTCACATAAAAATAACTTTGCATGAAGTTATTAAAGCTGGCAATAGTGTTACGCTGACATCGGTCGCGTATTCTCGTGTTATAGTGTAGCACTGACAGACAACGAGCGCCAGTCTATATATAATATAAATCCGTCGGTCCGGATTTTTCCGGGCATGTCCAGCTTTTTGACCCTGAGACCGGGCTTTTTCCGACCTATTTATTTGTCCGGACTTGCAACTCAAACGGATTTTTCTTAGAAAATAAAAAGTATTCGTTTAAAATATTGAAAACGAAAGATATAAAAGTTAACGTCCGGATTTATTTGTAAGTGTCCGACTTTTTGTCAGTACTTTTCATATTATCAATTGGTAACCCTATACGCAAGTGACAAACGCGACCAACGTCGGCGTAACATTACTAACCCTAGTCATTAAGTTATTTTGTTGTTACTAACACTATGGACAATTGTCTGAAATAAACAGTTTGAATTTAAATTTGAATTATGGGTCGAGACACAGCTGACGGAATTAACGCCGCCGATAGATCGTCGCGTACACAAAATTGCATACCACCATCATACACACATTTGACTTTTAATGTGATACTATTGAATGAATTTTTAAACTATGCTACGGAAGATCAGATCAGCTATCAGATCTGTCTCGGCCCTTTTCGTATTTAGAATAAATTTTAAGGTTGCCTGTTTTATTAGTTTTTGTTGCATCTTCCTCCAGTTTACTGGCTTTAGAGAGAGAGGGGTGACCTATCATGTGTCAATAAGAGTCGGCGGTCAATACTGACCCCAGTATTTGTTTTTGTGAAACGTTCCCACGCCGAAAGCGTTCCGAGAACATGTGTATTCAATACCTTCTTTTGAAACATTTATTTACTTACCAAAGATCGCTCTCAAATCATTTGTAAATGTAAATAATACGTTTAATTGCTTTTGTGGGGCTCGTGGCTAAATAATAATATCTGCAAAGCTACGCTTGACGAGATCAGTCCGTGATTGGTCTACATCGAGATTCCACCTTGCCTAAAAGCACCTTCTGCCTCACACTTACTTGCCAAAGGCTATCGTATCACTCAGTAACTGGGATGTGGAAATCAGATAGGATAGGCGATACAATACTGGTGTTCAGCTGTATCCAGTAAAACTTGGGAAAAGGCAGGCAGATGATACCTTAATTGTTTTACAATAAAGACGTTGGGATTGTGAAACACACGATTAGTATATGTAGGGATAAGGATATGTACGAGAGTAGGGACTAATTAGCAGCCAATTTCAATAATGCCAAACTAGATAAATCTTTGGTTGCAACCAATCAATTACTAAGTTTGCAATCTGTAATCTTGAGATGGCAAATCAGAAGCAGCAATTTGAGATCGCGGATTGGGATTCGGATTGAGATACGTTATTTAAATTGAGCTGTAAGTAATAAGAGTTTAATTAACCACGTGTTTTAGGGAAAAAATGCTCCACATCTTAACGATGGGACGATAATTTGGTACAGGAAAAATGCTGTAACTATTTATAACAACTCTTAATTACTTTACAAAAATTCCCAGTGTTATACTACTGAGAAATTCAATAGAATAATGGGTTATTTCCCATTCGCGATAGTCACCTATTGACCTAGTGAAGACTTATCATGAAACATGCTAAATTTGGTAGATTACGTCACACCAAGACATTACCTATATTATTGAGTGGTAAGCTGGTGGTCAAAAAGTCATGATGGCCCAGTGGTTTAGGCCTCGCCTCTTGTGCATGAGGTTGTGGGTTCAAACCTGGGCAAGTACCAATGTGAGTTTTTCAATTAATATGTACTTTCTTAGTTTATCTTGGACATCACTGACATCGGTAAAGGAAAACATCGTGAGGAAACTGGACTTATATAATTAATATAAGTCTGAAATCGCCAACCCGTCTTGAGCAAGCGTGGTGATTAATGCCCATGCCATCTCTGTATGAGAAGAGGCCTTTGCCCTGCAGTGGGACTGTAATAGGCTGGTACTTCACTACTTCACTTCAAGCTGGTGGTGCTCCAATGGCTAAAGGCATCGCATCTGATGCATGAGGATGTAGGTTCAAATCCGGGGAGATATCAATCTGACTTTTAAAATTCGTATGTGCTTTCTTAGTTTATCTTACACAATACTGATATCGGTGCTCCTGCACCATTGCTGGCTCCTAGTACATGGGACATAAAACATAACTAGCAAAACTGGCATCCTGGGGATACAGGCATGATGCCGCAGAATCCAGCGTGAATAATTTTAATTTAGCAACCGGCGTACATAGATGAACGTAAACGAAGCTAAAGAATGATGTAAGGATCGTAGCAGGTGGCGTTCTGCAGTTTCTACCTACCCCCATGGTAAAAGGCGCGATTGTATGTATGTAAGTATGTAATTTAAATAAACCGTGGCAACTGAGAGATGACCAATCCCGACCGAAGGTGCACAACAGAACACAGCAACTCTGCTTGTCGGAAGAATTTGGTATAGTTCTTTATCACACCGCTAAATCCACGTGTTCCCCATGATGTTTTCGTCACCGACTACGTCAGTGGTTATGGCACCACTCATAAGTACCTAAAATATTTGTTTTCCTCGTAGATAACTATAAAATGATTAATAACTAAAAGGTATTAATTTGATGTAGATATTTGTAATGAACAACTACCGTTACGCGTCGACATACAAACTGTTAACAAAGGATTAATCTCTCCAAACAGATTTAGATGATAAGATAAGTGAGTATGTTATTAGCAGCAGACTTTACTAATGCTGGGGCATTGCATAGTTAAATCAATATGTTATTTTATCGGGGATTATGCTCAGAGCATGCATCTGGCTTGTTATAGTAACCATGGTAACCACCATGGTTACTATAACAAAGGTTGGAGGATCCCTGATGCTATCTGCTTTATTAATAACGATACAACACTAAACTATATTCTTGATCAATAATAACTGAATAATTACTTCACTATAAATACCTGAGAAGAGGACTCGCGTCCTTCATTTAACTGGCACAATTCATTTTGAATTCACGATTGTAGGACTATCTTAACTTTACAGTTGAAAAAAGCTTTTGCTTGACTGGAGATCTTGACACATACTTCAACTTCATACCTCTACCCGTTGCCGAGAAATAGGGTATAAGGGTTAAGTTTTACTCTTATAGTACTTATACTTTGATGTCTGTCCGTGTTTCCGGATACGGAATCCTCCTATCCTAATCCCAATAAAATAATAAATCTATATCCCAAGCATGAGGGTTACTGCATTTTTTAATTGTTTCCAATTATCTTGCCCTGAATTCTCAAACAAAACCTAACTTGACTTAAAAAAAATGACTTAAATTTAAGTGACAGAACAGTATTAAACCCAGTTAACTTCCAAAAGAGTAGCATTTAGAAACTCGACATAAAACAATAGTAGTGATTATCGAATCTTTAAACCAAAGTTTTCCAATATTAAATTGTCAAAAATTAGCCAAAACGTAAGAAAACTTTAAAATAAGAATTTCAAACTATGGAAGACTCACACCACGTTTGCAGTGCGAGTGCAGTCGTTGCCAAAAATGAGACTAAGTTGTATTTTAAATAGCTTATAGCCAACTTGTAACCTACATTGTACTCGGAATAGTCGTAACACCGTGACTTTTGACTCAGATGAATACATGACTTCACGAGGGACCAAAATGTCCACTGTAATCAAAGTAACTCTTCTTGCATCGAAAACAATGCACAAAGCTAACTAAGCTACTCTGACGAAAAAGTGCTGGCAAAACAAAACAATATCGGTTGCAAAATATTGACGATCGAGAAAACGAAGGAACGCCTTGTTTCATGTCATTCTGGAGAAATTGCATAATAGTCATAGACGCCTGTTACCGTCCCACTTCAGGCGTCTACCTAATGACTCTTCCCATGTATAGAAAGCATTAATCACTACGCTTGCTCCAGGTTTCCTTAGTTTTCTCTTCAGCGATGTAAGTGATGTCCAAGACAAACTTAGAAAATTCATATGAAATGAAAAAGTCACATTGGCACATGCGCTGATTTTAGCCCACAACTTCGTGCATGACCACTGGGTCAAAAAGACCCTCAGAATTCAAGAAAGTCCAATTCATTTGAAACAATCAAATGTTCCCACGAGTAGCAGAGGGAAATGCTGCTTCTCAAATAATTTTCAGAGTAAATTGTTACTGCTCTAACAAGGCGTAGGTACCTATACCCTAAATTCTTGATTAGACGTGTTAGCTCCAAGTTTTCCTACAAAACAGAAGCAATAAAAGTTGAATGAGATGGCTCGAGGCGCGGCAAGCAGGCAGGCGGGCAGGCGGGCCCGGCTTACGTAACTGTAAAATGAGGAGCAGAGGTGAGGGAACGCAACACTGGGGTAATCTTATTAAAATTTTATAAAGAAATCCAACAGGAGTACGCTTTATATTGCATACGGGTGTAAAATTGGAGTTCTATTTCAGTATTCGAATAGGAATACACAAAATAAAATGGATTGCCAGACTATCCGGCTATCCGAAACTTATTCCGGAAAGCCGGAAACGGTCATAAAATATGTAAGTTATTGTATATTTTGAAATATTCAAATTACAGTGTATGAAAAGGTATTTGAAACAAACATTGTCATGTAATGTTAAAAAAGTGAAAGAAGTTAATAATAATTTAAATAGTGTACAATAAAGACCAGTCTATCAAAAGACAGACGTATTGGTGGATGCTGTGTTTCCGGAAGCCATAAGCATAAGATTTTCATGTTGGGTTGTTGACCTATAAATGACTGAGGAGACAGCCGTTCATTACGTAAGCTCAAAATGTGGGGGAAGTCCAGCAAATCAAAGCTCAGTAAAACGTAGCGGGGATTATTATAAATCTTATCTCAACTTTTAATTAAAGAAAGAATTGGTACAATCCTAAGTTAATAATAAAGGTGAGTCCCATTTTGCCCACAAAGACAATCTCAATGCTGTAAAAAAAGTCTCGTGTGAGGAAGAAGGGCCCTACAGATCTCACCAAAGAGGGGGAAGGGATCCAAATTAAAAGAAAAATAGCTCAGATAATTAATGGACGTCCGCTAAGGAACCTGTGGTTACAATGGTTCTTTTTTTATGTTCCTTTGGCCATCTAATTCAGAAGATTACCATAACTCTGGCGTAGTTGAATACTACTACTACTGGAAATACAATAACCCATTTGGAGAACTTTTTACACCAGTCAAGGGCGTTTGGACGTTTGATTGGGGACTGAGCATGACGTCCAGGGTTCAATTTCCGGGTCGGGCAAAGTATTATCGGGGGTTTCTTTTCTCAGTAGCAGCCCGGAGTCTGGATTTGTGCCCTGTTGATGGCGATAGGCTCCCCCCTATCTTATGGGACTTAAACATAACTTGTAAATATGGGTGATGTTATGTTTAAAGGGCGTATTAAAAAGTAAAGTTTTACACACGTAACTTTCTTGTACAGAAACGTGTACGTTGTTGTCTTGTTCGTATTATTGGTAAGATATGAGTACATACCTTATTGGAAGATGAAGTCGGTCAAATTGAACGAAGATAAACGACGTGTTTAAAGAGACTTTACTCACGACTTTGACGTATCGGTTTTGAAACTTCCAAAACTTTCTTCGCAAACTGGGACGTTAATTTCCAAGTCGGACAACTTAACTCTATGTTAGAAGTTACTTTATCTTTTAACTAGCTGTAGGTAGTCTTGCTTCATCCCCGGATCCACAGATCACGGAACCGCACCAGCATGACGTACTCACAATATTCGTATGCTCACAAATCGCGTTGAGTGCAAGTTTCAGCTGTGACGTGCACAATTAGAAAGTTAGAAAAAGTGATTGTTTCCCACAGAAGACATATTCCAATGAAGAATTTTTAATGACAGTGTTAGTAAATATGTTACTTAAAATGTGTAAATGAAGACATAAAAAAAACTAATGATATAACACGAAAGAAAATTGTAGGTGATCGGCGCGACTGCGACAAGAGACTCCATACGCCACACAGCATGGTGCTATGCTGTGAGGGGCCTACAACACAGCGCTGGTTTTTAGTGATCAGTTTACTAAGTCCAGAAAATTAATTGGAATTCTGTATGGGTAATCGACGTCACTCACTGACACACTTGGTATCTATCATAAGTCGTAATAGCGTCTCTAGCAGCGGCCGCCAAGCATCTCCGTGCTGCGTACCATGACAACGTACTTAACATCACGACTGTGTTCCACGAAGTCTTGGGCAGAGGTGTACCTACAGTACACCCCCATTACACCATTTTTTTAAGTCGTATGTAATAGGGGGCCATGCCAACCGGGCACACATTTAGACTCCGGGCTGCTACTGAAAATTCTTACTGAAAAATCCCAATAATTGCTCGACCCGGGAATGTAACCCAGGACCTCATACTTAGCAGTCGCGTTTGCGACCACTAGACCAACGAGGCAGTCGAGGCATCAGAAGGCATCCGAGGCAGTACTTAAGATATTGAAAATGAGAGATATTACAAAACGCAAACAAATAACAAAGTTACTTTAAACACAAATACCTACCTAGATAAATAATAAATTATTCAAAGACAAGGACAATATTTTAAGTCAAAATATAACTCGCATTTCTTAGTTGCATGATAAAAAATGGAAATGTCATTGAAATTGCAACGATGTTTTGAATTTATAAATATTCTCTGGAGACACGCTTGTCGTTGAAACAAATGATTATTGTGAATTTATTTATAGCAGAGTTCTTATTCCACCTACTAGCGACCCGTACTGCCTTCGTTTGAGCGCCTTTGATGTCACTTTTAGTTCCAAGAGACTTTTGCCTCGAGGCACAATAAATTGTCTAAATAAAGGTGAAATCATTATCCATGTACTTAAGTAACGGTAAGGTAGAAGTCTTATCTGAAACACAAACGCGTCCGAAAGACTACAATAACAGGGTTGGTAAGAGTTTATTTAGTGTACAGAACCCGTGGCTTACTTCCAGTTATTACTTCAAATAATGATCGATCATAGCTGAGTATAAGGTTTTTATTTTATATCAAGGCGGGCAAAAGCTTTTCATTTCTTCGAAGACTGATATCGACGGAAAATGAGCTCGAAGACTCTCTCTACATGTATCGAAGTTATGAAGGCAGTAGCATAATCGGCTGTAACGTTCCCAAAGCCGGAACGTAAACCTCCTCTCTGGTAGGGAGAGAGCCAGTGTGGGATGGAAGATGCCACATGTTTTCGGATCTTCAGAAGACATGTCGGTTTCCTAACAACGTATTCCTTCATCGTTTTGAGAGCAGAGGTGATGAACCTACTACCTACAATTAAAGCCGGATATGGTATTTTAATTTAATTTGATTTCACCCATTTGTCGGCAATAATATAATTAAATTTAAAAATTGTGTGTTTTTTTGCTGTCAAGACTTTGGGAGTAACCCATTTTTCCCGATTGGATAAAAAAACCTTTGTCACAATCATAATGTAGCCTTGATTTTAAATATCTGATAACATTTTATTAAATTGTAAGTAAGGGAACTTGGCGCCTAGACCAAATCCCTTTTCTGTGAGCGATAACGCCAACGGAAAGATCAAATTGTATGGAGGTGAGATGTCACGTGACTCCTTTCTACATGTTATGTCATTACCTGTCATTATCAAAAAGTTTTCTGTACCGTTAACGTCAAAATGTATTGACGTTAACGGTATAGAAAACTTTTTGTTTTGCTTGGCAGTGAATTTTAGAAGTGATGTCAAACGACCCCTCTATTAACACAAACTATAATTGTTACTGCTGTATAGACGAAGAGACAGCTGATAACGTGTCCTGCGTGCCCTAAAACCTGCACGCTGCAGGACTTCAAGGACGCTATACTGATGAAGCCAAACTCGTGGCTAATTTCTGGGCCAACTCTATATTGTTCTCTTAATAGAGTTGAGCATATGCTAAGAAGAAGATTGTTAAAAAGTAAAATAATAATGAAGCTCTGTAAGAAAAGTGCTTTTGAACGACGCCAAGCGGAGTCACATTATGTAAGCCTCGGACTCCACTGAATTAATCACTCGTTTAATAATTTAGTAGATAGTATTTCAACATTATTTTTTTATTGATAAATTGTCGTATAAAGTCATTTGTAAAATACACAGATGTAACAAAATCAACAATCAGCCTGACCCAGCATTTGGAAAGAATTTAGTAATAAACTGATGAATTATAACTATCTTTTTAAAATTGTTATTTTTGGAAAAATTTGCCATTACTTTTTAACTTGGTTTTCTTTGAAAGAACGCAACACGGTGTGGTAGTATGTTTTTTTAGCTTAGCGCGAATATTTAAATTTTTAACTTAGCGCGTTGAAGTCTTTTAAAAGAGATTAAATTCTTAACTTACTATAAACAAATTTACGCAGCATTTTAAAAATTTACGTTTTACAGAATAATACATCGAAAAGTATGTCAAACCTCTATCTTATACGACGGATAGTGTATTCAAAAGTGTCCCCTAAAATTGTAATAATAAGCTGTGCGCGGACCCGACAGTGGGTGACTGTCGCCACCTCGGCAGGTGTCAGCTCGTCTCGCCTGCACTTAAATCCTGACTTCCTCAGTCTACAGTGGCGTGATTATGATCAATATTGACGCAGATGTGCCACTGTATGCCGCATTACGTAATAATATCAAAGTTTGTTTAACATTGGTCGCAGCAAGGACGAGCAGGCCTGCTCAGCAGTGCCGGCTGGCGATAACCCCGCCACTGCATGCGACACCACACTCGCACATTATATAATAACCTTCTCCCTAATCAAATACCATTTTAAACAAGGCTACATCAACCACTCACTAGCTTCTTCTTCTAACGACATAACATAACCTTATAAACTTAAAAATCCGACACCTGAGACCAATTCAATTAATATAATCGAAATAATGCATCGAAACTTCACGCGATCGTCTTATAAATTAACAATAGGGGGTTGCTTGTTAATAAATCATACACAGAACACTACCGTACTCGTGAAACTGCTACGAAAAGCATGTAACGTACGCAACACCGGGGGAAAATCGTGAAAAGTCATGTGTCGACGAAATCAGCCGTTCTGGAGGTCACGACGTGCGAAACAGCTGATCGGGTGCAAGGTCGAGCGAGTAGCGTGGGTAGAGTATGATGGGGAGTACTCACCGGCTGCGGTCATCAGCCACCACCAGCAGCAGCAGGCGGTGACGAGCGCCCGAGCGCCGGCCATCTCAGCGGCAGCGCATGACACGCGCGCTCTCGCCGGCCGCCCCGGCGGACTGAGCGCGGCTCGATCGATGCTCGCTCGCGCCTCTCGGACACGCACCCTCCGGCAGCAGCCCCGCCCCGCCCCCAGCCCCCCTCCCCGCCCCCTCGCGCCCGCGCGCACCCCCGCCACCATTTCCCGAGTTTCCTCAGAGAGCGCGCGCGCTGCCCTCTTTTCTGGCGGATCGCTGACCGCCCCTAATTGATTGGGCCCGTTCTGTTGCCGAACACGTTTTAGGTCAGTTCAGCCGCAGAGCCTTGTGCCCCGTTCTCAGCAGCTGGGAGCATCTGTAACTGTGGCCCGGTGTAGCGTTGTGACGGAGCACAGTGGACTGCGTGCAGAATCTAGGGGCAGCGTGTTATATACGGCTTTCGGTTGGGGAAACTTTTTAACACACAAGCAAAACCCTAAAAGTTTCAAATACAAAATGCGTCAAAAACACAATAGACAGACCAAAGGAACGTTTAAAAATGAGTGCATTTAGTGCCCTGAATAGAATCTCATTAGTTTTACCTACCTACAAATAGTTTTTAAGCATTTATACACTAATTGTTAATAACAAAATGGACACCACGGTCTGAATTAATAAAGTATATTATTATTATTATTAAATAATCGTAGAAATTTGGCTTGCTTTCGACCGCATTGATAAAACTCAAAAAACTTTTTTCATTTAACAATACCTATGCTGTTTTATAATCTCATAGTTGACGACTATTGTGCAATATAGTTACGTATGTAATATAGTTATGTATTGTACCTATTATAACGTACGACCTTTTTTCCCTAATACGTTTACCTAATAATCTTTTGAAATACCTACTAATAATGATTTTAAAATATCCTTAAAGCTAATAGCTCACACTTACGGTTAGGTTTACAGGATTATAAAATAGGTATAATAATTTAGCGTACGATTACGTAAATACCGTGTAGCTAACGTAATAACGATAGATTATAATAATGTGGGTTTTCCGTGTGTGGTTTCCAAAAAAACCTAGGCCAGGGAAGGGCCTAAACACGTGGTGGTGGCGTGTAAAAAGTCAGAGGCATATTCAAAGGGTCAAGAAACTTAGAACATTAACAACATTTTCCAAACATTGTGTCTCGTTGTTTGGCAGTTAAGGTGTTAATGTTGTAACAAGCGACTAAGATTATACAGAGAGAGAAGTTTAAATAGGTATACCTAAACTAATATTATAAAGAGAAAATATTTGTTTGTTTATGTCTGTATGTTTCTTTGTAATGGATAAATTCATAAACTTCTTAAAGCTATACATATAATATAAATAATATAATATAAAAAAAAAGAAATATTAGCGATTAACATAGACTGTTGATGGGGGTGCAGTAGAAGTAAAAGTTTCAAAAAATACGAAATCCACGCGGATTAAGTCGCGGGCAAGTGGTAGTGAATAAATAAATCTGTAGTTGCATACAAATTTATTTATTCACATAAGTATTTAAGCTTCATGTACAGAAGTGGTACAAATTTAATTTTAGATTCATTTGTCAAACGCAGAAATGCTTTTCACACGTTTCCGGCTGCCTTGTAGATGTGAAAGCTTTCCATTTGGTATTGGGTACCTGGCTTCCGTTAGAAGAATAGCTTGGACTGGCCTTATATCCGGCAAGGCTGTGGCAGGCATGATACCGTTCCAATGCCGATAAGGAAATTAAAATGCATCATCTGCCTGCCTTTTCCTAACTATGTTGGGGTCAGCTTCCAGTCTAAGTAGATTAAGATGAATAAATACATGCAGCGACAGCCTATCTAAACCGAGTTACTATGCAACACGATACCCGTTGATAAGACTGGTTTTTGGACTTTCGGGTTTCGGACTACCCTTAACGACTGTCAAAGATATACAAATTACAGCCGGGACCAACGGGCTTAATTTGCTTTACATGCACGGAGGAGTCTCGATCTGTAATGAACGGTCACCCATCCACAGACTGACCTTGCCAATCGTAGCTCAACCGTTGATCGACATGTGCCGCTGTTTTTATTTAGCCACGGGGTCCTGTTATGTTTAATTCATTTTTATTTATGGCATGTGTTTGACTGACAGTGAATGTGATTCAATGTTTGCGTGTATTGTATTTTTATGTAATTTGCTGGAACATGGATTAACCCTGTGTTAAAATGTTATAAAAAGATACATTTTAATAAAATAATCTTTATTCTGTAAATAATTTACATTACTATTTTTTTTTTGTTAAAAACGTTGCCCCACACTAGTAAAATCTCCTGTATCGTGGGTGAGTTTACAAACATTTAAAGTCACACAAACAGCCAGACCCGGAAAAAATAACTGTAAGTCATATAAATATTTGTTCCGTGCGGGTATCGAACCCGTAACACGCAGCGCAGCAGCCAGTCGCTTAACCACTGCGCCAACCGTGCCGTCAACAGTTAAATTACAGTTATACATTATACACTCAACAATTAGTCTACATAGAACTGGTGTTTCCCATCTCTAAGAAGAAACATCGAAACAAGCTCAAAGGTCAATGTCTCTTTGAAAAGTCAGACAGTTCATATTGTGGTTCATATTACATCATGACATTACGCGTGAATAATAGCTGAAATGGTTTTTGCACAAACTATGCAGATTTAAGTGGACCAATCCCAACAGTTGGCTTTAGATTTTCCACATATCCAACATTACTCTGCAGTTTTTATTGACGAAACCATGGCTCGCCAACCCGAGGTGGTAAAACTAGATTAAAACAGCAGTGTCAAAAAATAAATAGACCAAATTATACATTGTAATTTTGTCTGATTTTTAATTATAATTTAATTATTTCTACAGTTTATAAAAAAAATATCTAAGTCAACTAATACATTTACTTAATCTAATTTTGTCCATAAATGATTGATTAAATACAGTTTATAGCAACTCTTTCACAGAACAGCGGAGGAGTTAGAAAAATATATCATTTCCACGCACAAAATGGAGCGCGCTTGCCTATAAGAAACCTATTCACTCTCGACTCAAAGACCCTAAGGTCACAGCTTTTGGAAACGCAAGATCCGTCAGGGAATTCCACTCCTTAGCTGTATGCACACTAAAAGTGTTACCAAAGCGGTTTGTGCGTTGGGGAAGTATGTCCACCATGTGACAGGCACAGTTGCTGCCAGAGCCTTTGGGGGGGTCATAGGATTTGAGGGGGAGGAATTTAAATTAGTTTACTACCAGAAATCACAAAACAAATCGCATAGCCAATAATTTATTTAAAAAATAGTAAAAGTAGTAGTTTTTCAATTTGACGGCACCGATTTGGGGGGGAATCATGACTCCTACTGACCCCACCATGAAACGATGGCGCTTTGCCATGAGTCTTAGTTTCCGATGAGAAATATGAGATCGCATCTCTACAACGTACTCAATCTTCTTACCTGATCGACCTCCTTTATAGCAAGTCCCATTTCAATATATGATGTCAAGTTTTCAAAACGAGAAAATGATCGTTATATTAACAATTGTAACTATCAGTAGTGCTGAACTTTGATGATATTGTGAGATCCATTTCAGTTGTAAAAAACTCACTCTTATTTTAAACGCGGTGTAAATGACAACCAGTATAATCCTCGTATTTACCATACGTTGTTAACGGTTTATGTTCGGCATCAATTTAAATAATGATAATACCAATTTCTTAGCACTGCAAGTCAAACTCTTCTTCTCATGCTGAGAAGGCAGGCGAGGATTAATCACCACGATTGGTCAAGGCGGGTTGGCGAATTATATCTATTGTAAGTCCAGATTTCCTCACGATGTTTTCCTTCGCCGATGTCAGTGACGTCTAACATAATTTTAGAAAGCACATATGGATTGAAAAAGGGACATTGGTTTTTGGACAGATTTGACCCCACAACTTCTAGTTAAGGTCTTCTCTTTACTAGTGGGTCATCACGACATAACTTCATTACAGCATTCCCACAGTTTTACTACGACAACATTTGATAGCTATTATAATAGAATATGTAATAGAATATGCACAAGGGTCAGTTTTTACTATCCCGGTCTGAAAATGAATTTCAAAAACACGTGTATCATAATTCTATCTTCATATTATTTTTTCTCTGAGGTCGGCTTCCAGTCTAACCGGTTGCAGCCGTCCGTTCAGTAAAACTTTAAGTTTA
Organism: Phlogophora meticulosa; assembly: GCA_905147745.2. NCBI lineage: Eukaryota > Metazoa > Arthropoda > Insecta > Lepidoptera > Noctuidae > Phlogophora > Phlogophora meticulosa. The sequence continues at coordinate 919,401 of LR990521.1, forward strand.
AAAGGACTTTAGGTTATAAAATCCCGAATGTAGATAAAGGTGTGTAGTAAATCACATGCTTCGCGTGTAAACTTAACGATATAATGTCAGCGCTGTAAAAATTCTCGTGCGGAACTAAATGCCACCACCTCACCAAGAATTTTCACAATTTCCACTACTTAAGAGACCAAAATTAAATATTAAAACTACATTTTGACACGGATTTAAATTCTTTATGTGGTCTGTAAATCATAACGATTTAAACCCAACCTATTAACTTAAGAAATTGCTATTGGAAATTATCATCTGCCTAGCCTTTTCCCAACTGTGCTGGGGTCGGATTCCAGTCTAACCGGTTGCAGCCGATTACCAGTATTCTACATGTAGTGACTGCCTATTTGACCTCCACAACCCAGTTACTGGGCTACATACTATACCTACGCGGTAAGACTGGTTGTCAGAATTTCGAGCTTCTGACTACCTGTACCGACTGTCAAAGATCTACAAATGACAGCCGAAACCAGCTGCTTAAAGTGCATTCCGAGCCACGGCCCCCTCCGTGGCTCGGAAGGCACTTTAATGATCTCTCGATATGCAAAGAACGGTCACCCATCCACAGACTGACCTTGGCTAGAGTAGCTTGACCTTCGACCGACCCGTGCGGCCGTTTTTATTAGCCACGAGGTCCTCAAATTTACAGTCGCCCCATGAAAAAACACTAGTGTTCACCTGAATTCGGAAGCCGATCGTGGATTCAAAAAACTTGAAAGCGACATGCAGAAGAAGGCAAAAAATTTAATTAAGAAAGTAACTTATCGGACAGCAGACCACAGTTACCTATAATTGCTAAGAGCACTTAGGTTAAAAATGCTCAAATTATCATTGCATTTTTTTTCAGTAATAGGGATTTACTTCTTAATGATTAAAAAAAAAAACAAATAATATTTATATCAGTGAGTACTGAATAGATTTACAGGTACTTAACACGAGAGAAAATAAGTTCTCAACTCAAATCATAGCATTGAAATGTATGTTTTAATAGTAGTAATTGAAAAATACTTCCTATCCGATATTTAAAAGGATGGACTAATGTAGCGAAAACTTATGTATGTTTTGCACAGCCTAATTTTGAATTGTCAAAATTTGACATTCAAAGTGTCAATGTCAATAAATAATGTCATCAATTGTCATTGATTGTCATTGTCAACCACTCATGGTTAGTGGTATTATTTATTGTGGTAAATCAAAACAAAATCAAAACTGGTAAACAGTTCACGTTTAATAAAACATGTTATTTAGAGATTACACGCACCGATTAGTTTTCGAGTATCGCAAATATTATGTTTAGAAGAATTCGTTAAGCAAAATTTTGATTTGCTATCCTTGAATTCCCTGTAACAGCTATTTTTACCAGGCGTTATAAAAAAATAAGCAAATGAAAGTAAAGCGGGGCTATTACGATGTTTTCGTAAATACTTGTGCCAAATACCCATCCAATATCGCCGTGAGACAATATGTGGATGATGTCTACAAGAACTACACATACTCTGAGCTGTATGGAGTATGTGAGTACATCTCACAACAGCTTCAGTTACGTCAATGCAACAAAGGTGTAATTGGATTAGTATCAGACAGAAACATCATCATACCATGTGTAATAGCTGCGTGAGTACCACCAGACATACTTGTGGAACTGTAGTGGAAGTAGGCCTAGTTCTGTTGTCTTTAAATCATGTTTTATATATTACAGAGCTCACAAAAGTTGCACAACATTTATGTTCTTGGACCCGGTGCAGGATGTACTGGCAATAGCTAAAGATATTAATTTTACAATCATAATGACCATCAAGAAGAGTGATGTCACTGATTCTAATTCAGAGTTATTAGGTAGAGGCCCTGACCACTCTGTTTCAGTTTTTGACTTGACAGTAAGTTTTTATGACTTTGATGGCAAGAAACCGCCACATCCTAAGCATCTACCCCAACATTCATTCATAGCAATGACTTCAGGTAGCTTGGGGGAACCTAAACATATCCAGGTTCCAATTCAGTGCATACAGCCCAACATTGAGGATTTAACCAAAATGTTTAACATTACATCAGAGGATGTCATCTTTTTCTCAACACCCCTGACTTTCGATCCTTCAATGATAGAAATATTATTGGCATGCATTAACGGAGCTTCCATATTGATAGCACCAGACAGAGCGGACGTATTGTTCCCAGGGAACAGAGCCAATTCTGTTACAGTTTGGCAAACAACACCATCAAAGTTTTTACAGTATTCAAACTCTGATATAAAAAATAAAATTTTAAGTAAAAACTCGACACTTAAAATATTAGCTCTCGGTGGCGAACCTTTCAATAGTATTAAAAGACTACGGGAGCTGAAGCACTGGGAAAATAACACTCGGATATTTACATTGTATGGAGTCACTGAGATGTCATGCTGGGCCTGTGTGGCAGAACTTGACCTGAACAAAATCGAGACTGACAGAGAAGTACCGCTGGGGAACTGTCTCTCAGAAACTGAACTTGTCGTCCACCGTGCAGAAAGTACCAAAGATCACACTGGGAAGATTATGTTAGGTAAGTAAGTAAATAAAGGGAGCGCGGCTTGGGAGACTTATGTAAATTTTGATGCTCAAAAAGATTTAAGAAAGTGAATTTCGATTTTTTTCATTTTAAGATAATTAATGGCTGATTTCAATCCCAATCTAGAGATTGATCATTGTTTGTTACCGATCAATGGCCGGGTTTGCAATCTGTAACTTGAGAGGGCAAAACAGAAGCAGCAGTATAATATCACGGATTAAGATTGAGATTGAGATTGAGATAGGTACATTATTGAAATTGACTGGCTACAATTTTCGTTTTGTGACACTCACCTCTATGTTTTTATTATATTTCAGTAAGCAAATCCAGAAAGTGCATTATTTTGAACAAGTCAATCGGCCATGAAGAGCAAAGTTCACTCAAATTCCTGGACACTGGTGACATTGCAGAGGTTAGAAATGGCACTGTTTACTACCGAGGCCGCAAAGATGATGTTGTTAAGAGATTTGGACATAAAGTTAATTTGCAAATGATAGAAGCTACTATAATGCAATGTCCCAGGGTGAGAACTTGTTCATGTATATGGCTACCAAAACCTAGGCTGCTTGTTGTGTATTTTGCATCAGAAACCCTCAACAGCCAAGAATTGTCAGACTTTCTCAAATGCAAGCTTGATGATAAACATTGGCCTGACAAGATTGTTAGGGTAGATAATTTGCCCACTAATGCTCATGGAAAAATATCAAAACAAATAATAGCAAAGATGTTTGAACGAACTAAAGGTGAAAAAATAGTTGTACCACAATCAGTAGATGGGCTTAAAAAGATCTTCCTGAAGGAGCTCCATACAGCTATGACAGAAACATTTACATATGACCAAATAAAAGATATGAACTTCTTCTCGTTGGGAGGAACCTCTTTCCTGGCCATATCTATATGTAACAAGATATCTTTGATATGTCCACAATTTGGAAAGTTGATCCTGCCTTACCTCATGTCAGATAGAAGCACTATAGAAGAGATTTTACAAATAGCCCAGAAAAAGATATGTGGAGAAAATATGAAAGGTAAGAAGTACATCAAAAGGCCCAACAGTGAAGTAGTAGGAGCAGAACAGGAGATTGTGTGTAGCAAGAAAACAAGCATCTTGACTATCAGCAACGCTATCGAGTTCCATGTGCTGTGGCGCCAGGACACTGGCAAATGTGTAGATGCCTCACCAACATTGTTCCAGTCCAGATTGTAAGTAATGGTCATTCACTGAAATCATTTTAGGTCCTACGGGCGATATTACACCCGCACGATATCGAAATTATAAATATTTTAACCTGGTAACCATTCGGTATTCAGCCGTTTTATTGTTCCGATTGAATAGACGGCCAACATTCTGAGTGAGTTCAATTAGGGAAAACCTAAGGTTCAAATACGAACATCTGCGGTCTCGTGGGCTGGTTACAAAATGGAAATTCATAGGCCAGGCCGTGTCACTTAAACCGCAGGCTTTAAGATGGAACCGTCAGGGTGCAAGGCCTACTCGCACTTCTCCGGTGGTTTTTTCGTGTGGAAAACCTCTGAACAAAAACCGGTTGCGAGAGGTTATCCGCAGCCCGGTAAAGAGTTTGCCCAACCGTCTTTATCATCTCGTACCTAGATTTGAATTTTTTGGATGTCATGATGGCGCAGTGGTTTAGGCCTCGCCTCTTGTACACGAGGTTGTGGGTTCAAACCTGGGCTAGTGCCAATGTGAGTTTTACAATTCATATGTACTTTCTAAGTTTATCTTGGACATCACTGACATTGGTGAAGAGAAACATCGTGAGGAAACCTGGACTTATGTAACTAATATAAGTCTGAAATCGCCAACCCGTCTTGAGCAAGCGTGGTGATTAATGCTCGTGCCTTCTCTGTATGAGAAGATGCCTTTGCCGTGCAGTGGGACAATAATAGGCTGGTACTACTACCTAGATTTGATATCACAAGTTATATCACAATCTGTTTAACACTTTTTTAACTTACATCCGCGTTTAGCGTCCCGCAACGTGTTAAATTGCTCCATTCAAAACTCGACAGACAGACAGACATGAAAACATATGTGAGGACCCAGAGTATGAGTTACCCAGAGTAAGTGACGAACAACCCTACCTTTACTTACTTTAACATGCCCTGTTACACCCTCGGCCCCTACCCACCCTATATCGTTATGATTACTATTTTTTTAAATAAACGATTTAAAGTTGAACTAGTCGCGGACTCGAACTCGCTTGTGAGCACGGCCAAAACGCACGCTGTCTCATCTCCCATAGCGTCAGACAGAGATATGAGCAGTTAGTCGCTAGTCTACGTACAAAAGCCTAGTTCGCACACCAACACCGTTCCGAACTGAAATGTAAATCCAGCGCTTAAAAAAATACGAAGACCTTTGGAAGATCGAGTTTTATGAAAAAACCCTAAGCATTAATCAATTACAAATGAAACTCTTCAACAACTCTTAGCTTTGTCGGCGCCGACTTTGTTTCTGAGTTTTTGCAGTACTTTTATTGCTTATTTACGCCCAAAGTCGCGTTACAATTAGCAAGAATAAGAAAGCTATTTATTTTTAACTGACTTCAAAAAAGGAGGACGTTCTCAATTCGACTGCAAATTATGAATGAGACGAAACATGTTATATGTTTAACTTTGGATGTAGTTACACTGTAGTAACACCCCCCCCCCGTTTGTATTGAAAAAATATTGTCTAGTGTAACCTTAATATTTTTCAGTAACCTGTACGTGACAGTGGGCAGCCACTCCGGCAGGATTATCATTGTGGATGCAATCAATGGCACGCTTGAACGCACGCTCACCGTGAACACGAGGATCGAGGCCACCGTGCTGTGTTACCACGAGGTGAACATCATGCGCCCGTTTGGCGTGGTGGGCGGGTATGACGGCACCATCATCTGCTTCTCTCTGGAGACCTTCGATGAGAACTGGAGGACTAACATCGGACACATGATCAGAAGCAAAGCTGTCTGCTGTAAGGGACAGCTGTATGTCGCCGCATACGATGGAAATGTTAGATGTATTTATGTCGCGGTACGTATTCTTTCAATTTGGTCGTTGAAAGTTTAGATTTGGCCAGTACGCGAGCTCGAACTAAATTCGCTGTTCCGAGGGTCTCGCAACAGTTTGGCGGACGCTACCGTGCACTCGTCTCGAGTAGAGAAAGAGAGAGAAAGAGAGTACTAACATACACTAATTAAGTACACGCACTCACACAACACTAAATATCATTCCCTCCAAATAAGTTTTGTAGGCAGCAGTCTGTGTGGCAGCGGACAGGGTATTACGTACGTAGTTATTTTTTTAATGCTATTTGCAACTCTTGAGTTGCATTTGAGTTCTAACGTAAATTTTCAATGAAAACAGCGGCTAGCCTAAGACTGACCTTATAATATTATATTACCGGCGCGGCGGCGGCATAGAAAGTTATTTGTCGCAAAAAGCAACCGGACGCGTGACCTTGAGGGAACGCTTTTGTCTCTAAGCAAGCTTGTAAACTTACGAATAAGGCCGTTGAGAGAGAAGGCGAAGCCCTTGAGATCTCAAAGATCTTTTACAGGGGCTGGCATGCTTGTCTGTTGGAATACGAGAACATTCAGCATTCCTGCTGATTTTGCTGCTGGGTTTCTGACTTCTTAAGTGAGCGATCGATCAGAGTGGTCATATATGGCTGCTTTTACTATGGCTATTGACTGTTCCACAGTATATGTCTCTTTTCGTACGTGTAAGTACGGAACAGTACAGACGTAACAGTCTCTGGAAGATACCTAACGAGTGAAAGAACCAGCAGATTAAACTCTTTTGTGGACCGGTGACAATCCGGTCAAATTCAACGCTCTGAAAACTCAGGCTTGTCTTTCCACTGCGAAAAGGAATTTCAACTATGCCTAATTTTCCGGGATGCCTCTTCTTTTGGCCATAGAGTCAATTTAAGATCTCAAGTTCAACTCGGTCATCAAAGGCAAAAGCACACACAGCTAAAATAATATGAGCCGATACTTTATACCTAGTAACTTCTTAATTTATAAGCACCCGTTCCTTTATTGCATATGAATACAGATTGTTGCAATTGACTCGGTGGAATACAGATAAAAGTGGCTCGTAGGAGACGAGATGCTGGTGGCCAAGCTATAACAAACTTCTCACCATATCCCTGTGACTACCACTTAGTTGATATCCGAACTAGTCGTACTCAGTGCTTCTCCTTCACATACATATATTATGCGCACAGCTGAAGACTAGAACTCTTCGCTAGCGTCTGTGTTCTCTAATTCGTGTAACAGCGTCTTTAGAGGGCGCTTTTTCCGTCGTAGACCTCATCCATCGCTTTTCATCAGGTGTGAGCGACGGTAAAAGCTGGTTCAATGTAAAATGAAAAGAATTGAGGACAAGAGAAGCCCACCACTCTTACCATTTGATAGCATAACGTGTAGGTAATGGTTGACCGCCCGTGTACCGTGTAAACTTACTCCTACGACTTATTAATGTTTTAATTACACATAAAACAAAATTAACTAAAAATGTTGACTTCAGCGCCATCTAGCGGGAAAATAGCCAAGAGCAGACCGTATGTACCTTAAGAGAGACAGATTTTATTAAATTAGGTAGCAGTGATTGCGCATTTACCCTCGCTCCCCTGGTAGGATATTCAGGTGGATCCCGACAAGGCCAGTTCCTCTTACTGAATCCTAAGAACCACAAGTCCCATTTTTACGACGTCTTATATGCATTATAGTATAAAATATGAACAGAATAATATTTTTTTCCGATAACGTCCGATGACTCGGGCAATTATCTCACAATATTATGAAGCCAACATCAATTAACTAATAATCGTTGTAGATACGTATGACTAATATTATTGTGATATGATTCCAACAATTAATATCTGTTGAATAACAAAGTGTTATAAATAATTCTTTATTTATCCTCCATTTAATTTTTCCTGCTATGATTTACTTATTCCGACCCTGTGTCGATTTAACTGTGCTGCTACAGGAACTCTGTCTACCCACATTGAGTGGGCATCTGTCTACCGTCCTAATAAGTTCTTTTTCTTTCAGTCGGGTATCCCAAAGCTCACAATAAACATTTGCAAAGAAGCTATATCCGCTGACCTAGTACTTGCTAAGAAGGAGTTCGTACTGCTGGGCACATTATCGGGCGTGTGTGCGTGTATCCACACCACCACCAACACGATAGTGTGGCGCGGCACGCTGGCCAGCCCGGTGTTCGCGAGCCCAGTGCTGTATGACGACGATAAGTACGTAATGTTCGCTGAGGTCGCCGGCGATATACATTGCAGAACTGTGGAGAAGGGTATCAAGGTAATGACGACACCTAAATACAGTATCTGTTAATAAATATGTTACATGGACAGGTGAAGGAGACTGTCAGTTTTATCTGGTATAAAATGTAGGTATTAATTAGTGTGGTACATTACAGAGACAACGCTCTACAAGCTGTACCTTATCTATAATTCGATGCGCCATATTAGGTATCGGCCGGGATTTGATAATATCGAATTATTTGCGACAACGTTCATAAAGCATTATCTGTTCGTTTTTAGAGTTCTGTACCAAAATGGTAAAATAGAAACTTTTATGGTGCTACTTTGTCTATGTTTGCCACTTAACTTACTATACATTTCAACTGTAATCATATTTATAACTACATTTACATCCCGCCCCGCCTCTCCCATCTCTCCTTATCTCGGAGGTTTACGACGCGCAAAACCTTTAATGACTTTATGTAAATTTTGGTTTCATCAAATAAAGTAATCTTACAGTAGCAACAAAATAAAATTAACCTTTGAAATGGATAATATTTTACCTACCAAATAACTAGTAGTAGATTGTAGTCAGACTCGCTCTTTGCCGGCTTTCTTTATTCATTCGTTTTTTGATAAGATTGCACAAATTATTTTTTTCCATTTCAGATCTGGGAATATCCGGGTGCAAAAGGAAATATATTTTCTTCAATCTATGTAAAACCAGTAGATAAGCTGACATGGCAAATGGTATTTGGTTGTCACGACAAAGTCGTGTACAGTCTTAATGTTAAGAATTTTCAGCCAAGCCTCCTGTGGAAGACCCAACTTTCTTCCCCAATTTACTCTACTCCTTGTGGTTTGAACGACAACCTAATATTAGCCGTATCGAATAATGGCAAGCTATGTGTTCTGGATGCAGAAAATGGAATGTTATTAGAAGAACACAAATTGCCAGGTGAAGTGTTTTCGTCACCAACTGTATGTGGAGACTACATATTTGTTGGTTGTAGAAATGACTATGTGTATTCCATTAAATATATTTCGAATTTATAAATTGTGATTTCATCTAGTCTAGAAGTAATATTGGTGATATTTAAATTAATTAAAAGTTTAAGTGTAAAATTGCATAGTAAGAAAAAATATAGCTTTGTTATTGACCCAGCTCATGTGACATGTTTTGTTTCAAAATAAAACACTTGTTTATTATTATAACTTTTATTCATGATCTTACACAACATATAGGTATAGTGAGCATTCATAAATTTTGACTTGTTACAAGGTATGATATGGTTACAGAATTAAACAATTACCAAGTTGGAATGCATAACATTTGGTACAAATAACCTACCACTTGTGCAGATCATAATAGCTTTGTATACTTAAAAAGCAGCTTTAAATAAAGTATAAATTCCTTTAAATAATATTTTATTTTTGGCAATAAAATGCATAAAATCAGTTTTGGAACCACTGGGAGCGTTGTACATACATTAATACTTGATCTACTGCCAATACATCTAAGCTCTTAAAATTGATAACCCAAAATCCCTAGAGTATCGTTATTGTTGCCAGAACAGTTCTTAAACAAATATAAAATTAACAAGCAATGTACATAAACATGATATTATAACATAATTCACTGTTCCTCTTCTCCGAGCTCAACTTTTACTTTGGAGAAGTCAAATTCCTCGCCCGTTCCGTACTTGTATATTTTAATCACATCTAAACAAGTAGTTTCAAAGTGTGTGGTAGCATCATAGGACTCTGAAACGAAGATCTGGCTCGCCGTACCATCATCAAGGGGCTCATAGTAGTCTGTCACAGATACAAACTTCTGTCGGATAAGTCCAAGCAGATCCAAGCCAGGCTTAATCTCACTCTCTGGGTCATTAGTTTCAACAGTGGTAGACACCATGGCGATGAACCACCCCTTAGCAGCGACCTGGTGTGTGTATGACACAACAGAAATGTATATGTCAGAATGCCTGCCTACTTGTTTCTGAGGTATTATAATTTGGGTGGACAAAGCATCCTTAGTATTTGGTATGGGATGATCCAACAAACAGATGCAACGAATCACCTGGGCCTTCTTACGGACACGGTCAGGTACATAGCTAGGGTCGCAGTACACTTGCTTGCACTTGGCTATTTCGTTGCCAGAGCGCACACCAACTACCTTGCCACCTTCTCCAAGGACTATCTCATCAATTGGTTTATCCAGCATGTAAGTGCCTCCGTAAATAGCAGAAAGGCGAGCAAAGCCTTGAGGCAACTCCCCTAATCCATACATGGGGTACAAGTAGGGAGATTTGCCATATCTTGCAAGTGAGTCAGAGTACAGTTTAATACGGCGGATGGTTTGTATAGCTGGTTGTTGGAGGTAGTTATCGTTGAGGTAGAGGCCAAGAGCATGGCCAGTGAAGTCTTGAGTGTTCTTGTCAAGACCAAACTTGTCGTAGAGTGACTGCATGTTAGCTGTACTTGGGTCCAAATCTTTCCAAGTCTTCGAGTCATCCTCCTGGAAGTCCTGGACGTAAATAAGGAAGTTTCGGAAGCGTCTCTTCTCGAACATCCCCATCAGATCCGATGCAAGCGCCTCCTTCTGGTCGACGGGCACTTTTGAAATCTTTCCACCTTTGTAGACATAGCTGCCTTCCACTGACTTGAATTCCAGGTAACGAGTCACGCCCGTGTGAATGAGAAGTTTCACGAGAAGCCCATTTGCCATCAACAACTTGGGAATCAAATCTACATTCCAGTCGCGACCTCGGCCGTATGTTTCGTCAGGAGCCGGTGCGTTGAACTTTGCGAACAATTCTTCTAACGGGGTAATTGACGCAGATTCACCACCGTAGTACTTATTGCGATCAATGTGCAATACCTTTTTCCCGGACACCGAGAGCATTCCACTTAGAATGCATTCCTTCAATCCTGTTCCCAGGACTATCGCGTCGTATTCTTCATCCATGTTGGAAGCTTAAGCTGATGAAGATTTGCCACTAATAAGAAATTGCAAACCGGGTAGTAAATGTCAAAATGTCGGAAAGAATATGGCCGACGTCGATGACGACGACGTGTGAGCTAATGTTGCTCAGATGAATATTTACTAAAATGATAGTCGATATTTCTATTTTTTTAACTGGCAATAATTTCGTGATGATAAGTTTTATGATTTTACGAAATTCTGGCTCATTAACTAACATACATGACCACGCACGAGATTCCCTCCATCTTGTCAAATTGACGATAAACGTGCCGATTAGCACAGCACACCTCGCCTATTTCAAAGTTAAATACATAGACAAACTTATACATTCCTCCTTTTTCCAATTTGTAAAGTATGTATTCTACTCTCATATCTCTTTTGCCGCACCCAACATTCACTTCTAAACATGTTGGCACTAGCATACCGTTTTGTACAGCGCGTTGAACCTCTTTCAGACATCACTTTCTTTTCCACATATGCTTCAATGATCTCTCTCTTATTCATCTTTTTCATCTTATATGTTTCATTCATCTTCATAATCACCATGGATTGTCATTGTTCGACCAACGCTGATAGTAAAACTTGATCTTCTGCATAAGCATTTGGCAGGTAACTCATTTCTCCTCAATTTAAATCTGTCAGATGAGACATCTAACCATACAAAATTTGAACAGCCACATTACAAAGTTCACAGCCCTGCCTAAATCGCCTTGAGCTGCGAAACCAATTATGTGGCAATCCATGGAAATGGCAATACATTTCCATGTATTGCATTAATATTAATACATAATAAGTGTTAATACATTTATTACGTATTAATATTAATGCAACTGTCAATTGTTTTTCAGAAAGACAATATTTATATAATTTTATAAATTCACGGAATGGCATGAATCACTCCTGCCGAACCAGCATGCACCTGCATAAAGTGATTCCGTTCAGAAAACAGCCTCCTTCAAAATTGTGAAAAGAAAAAGCACAAAGAGAAATTTAGCTTAGCTAAGCTCATCTCAGCTAATGCAGGAACTACATACTTACTTAATTGTGAAATAATGTTTACATACAAAAAATAAAAAAACTGAAAAATTACCTTTATAGCTAAGTTTTGTATAACTTAACTAACCTATAAGTAGTTTGTGTGGTTTATATATAAATACAAGTTGGTATTTACATCAATAAGTTGGGTTTGAATGGGATAACTCATTCGACAGGCAAGCAAGCAACAGCAAAGAGTATAATAATAATATGGGAGAGCAACAGTGAAGGAAACTGTAAATGACATGTCAGCAGCAAGTGACGCGGTGATGCCAACAAAGCTATGCGTAGCTAGATCTAACCATTTTTAACACGTACAGCCTTGGAAATAATGTTATACCTGGACCACTAAGCAGTTAATGTTAATAATTCAAAATAGCTGAGGGGAGAGGGCCGACCTATTTTTAGCCAAAGTTTCATGGCAATGCTACTTGCATTGCCATTCAACGTGGCAATGCTGCCAGCCTTTTGGGCACTTTTCCCGACGACAGTGATGCGGATCAATTTATCGATGCCCTGTGATTCTTTTTTTCCATTAAATGCTTCTTATCAACTTGAATTATATCTTAAAGTAATATTCTCACCCTGAATCCACTTATGTATTAACTCCAACACGGTTCCATGGTGTGTATGTGTGGGTTTTAAAGAAACGGTCGCACGTATCTCGAAGCTCTTTAATTCACAACTTCAATTTATATTTGCTAAAAATCGTCCTATTTTGAGGAAAAAGTCAAAACGAACAAGTTTAAATGTCACGATTCTTACGATTTTATTATAGTTATATACCATATATTAAATTTTGATCAACATATAATGCAATGGAATGAAATGGCAACAGAGGCTGGAGAGTGTGGGCTTGAAAATCAGCAGAACCAAAACTGAATATATGTTCTTCGATTTCGGCGGTCTCTCCAGTCCTGAAGCAATGTCGCTTAACAGCATGCTTCTCCCGGTCTGTTCCGACTTTCGGTATCTCGGTTCACTCGTGCAAAGTGACGGAGAAATAGATCGGGCTGTCAAGCACCGAATTAACATAGGGTGGATGAAATGGCGGCAGGTAACGGGAACAACCTGTGACCCCCATATTCCCCTTAAACTTAAGGGGAAGATTTACAAAACAATGGTTAGACCTGCTGTCTTGTATGGATCAGAATGTTGAGCCGCAAAAGGCATGAATGAAAGGCAGTTACATGCAGCTGAGATGAGAATGCTGAGGGGGATGTGTGGTGTTACGCGAATGGATAGAATAAGAAATGAGTATGTAAGAGGAAGTCTTAAAGTTGCGCCTGTGACCGAGAAGTTGTGTGGAAATCGGTTGTCATGGTATGGGCATGTGATGCGAAGGAATGAGGACCATGTTGTGAGGAAAGTTTTGAGTATGAATGTGCAGGGTTACATGAGTAGAGGAAGACCAAAGAAAAGATGGATGGATTGTGTGAAAGAGGATATGGCAAGAAAAGAGGTGACCCATGAGATGACGGCAAATAGAGTTGTATGGAAGAAGAAAACATGCTGCGCCGACCCCAAATAAATTGGGATAAGGGCAGGAGGATGATGATGATGATGATGATGATAATGCATCAGCGCTATCATAATCGTATGAAATCTTGATATGCATGGGCTTAATTAACGGACTTTTAACAATGTTTTGAGATGTGTACTTGTTTTTAACAGTTGTATTTAGTGGCAAAATTTTATTTTGTGCCTGTGTGTTACTACCAGTTTATTCGTTTCAGCAATAGTGTTTTCAATGGTGTTTTTAATTTTTGGCGTAATGTGTCATTGCACTTAAATCTTTTGTACCGCATTTTATTAAAATATACTTTGACTTTAAGTTTGAGCATTAAACTCTGATATGTTGTTGGCAACACTGAGTGTCTGTAAGTCGTTTTTGCATTTTATGTTCTGTTGTCATTGTGTTCTGTCAGGACTGTCAGTTGAGTCAGTCAGTTTATCATTAGTTACATTAGTTACATGTCTCGTGTTTTTTTGCTTGTTTTTAAGTTTCGTACTCTGTCGTGTATAAACGCTCCGTGGTGGTCAAATAATTATTTTAAAAGTTCTAAGAATATGTATACACGGGCTGCTACAAAACTTATATGTTCGTCTAGTGATTATTGGAAATAATCAAGTTAGTGATGTGTGAATCTGTGGACGGATGACTTCCTACCATATGTTTGATTTCTTACGGCACATTCTCCCTAAATCACCTTCAAGAAATACTTTTAATCGGTGTGGCGACACAACAGTTTTAAATGAAAGGTAAAAGTGGGGTGAACACCGTTCAAATGAATAAAAATGTCAACAGAAGGCAGTGGAGAGACACCTTCTACCGTGCCATGTTTACCCGGTGCACCGGAGCAGACCTACCTGTTTCCAAAAGCGAAAGGACACTCGAGGTCTGTAAGTCATGGAGGCACCCCGATGCTCGCGGGGAATCCCGCCGCGCCGCGACCGTCACTCAAATCGGCGATGCGCGGTCACCAGCGCGCTCTGTCGCACGGGCAGATCGGCGAGGGCGGGCGGCCCAGCAGCGGGCCCGGCCACAGCCGCGCCGGCAGCCGCACGGACTTCATCCTGCCGCCCGGACACCGCGAGCCGCCCGTGCCCAGCGCGCAGCCGCGCCTGGGCTCCGTGCGCATCCACTCCCGCCAGGCCTCGCGCTCCGACTCCATCTACACCATCCGTCGCACATCCGTCGTGAGCCCCTGGAGACGAGCCGCCTTCTGGTTGCTGCGGCGCCAGCAGCCTGCTATTGATAACAGGCATCTCATAATCACCCCTAACATCCTGGTGCCAGATAAAACACCACTTAAAGACCACCCTAATGGGAAAAGATGCAACAATCAAATTAGGACTACAAAATATACTTTACTATCATTTTTACCGAAGAACTTATTTGAACAATTCCACCGGGTGGCGAATGTGTACTTTATATTCATAGTGTTGTTGAACTGGGTGCCTGCCATCAATGCGTTCGGCAAAGAGGTGGCAATGCTGCCCGTGTTGTTTGTGCTTGGTGTGACTGCCATTAAAGACTTATTTGAAGACCGCCGAAGACATAATTCTGATAAAAGAATAAACAGCTCATTTTGCAGAGTCTTCAAAAAGTAAGTAAACTTTATTATTTATGCTTGATCTTGTTACTGAATGTATTTTTGCGTCTGTACATAATCAGAGATTTTTTTAAACATTGTATACTTTCAACACTCAAAATATTGACTATGTGTGGTTAAACCTACCTGAAAGTCACAACCATCTTCTCATGTCATATTCACCAATATGTCATGAGAAGATGGTTGTGTCTTTCAGATTGATATCTCATATCAATCTTTATCTTAAAGTACAATAACTACTTAGGTTTATTTACTTCCTAATTTCCAAACAGAGCCCTTTCATTTATCTTCCAAGACCTTTAAAAGCTTCAATTTTTATGAGGAAATATACTCTCACCTCTCCAATAGGACTGTATGACAAAATGACGATGAACTCTCCGAAACTGGTATGTAATCTGACAGAATTTCAAATCCTACAGAAAGATTTCAGTGTACATACTTAAAGTTATAAACTATGAATCACAGTAAAAATTCCAGTTAACATGTTAAGTGCCAGACTATGAGTTCTTTTGTTAACAATAGTTTGTCTATTGTGTTTATTGTGTGGCAGTCAAAAGAAGCATCATGCAATCTAAGATAAATATACTAACAAAATTCACTCCATACTAGTATTCAGCTGCATCCGGTTAGACTGAAAGTCAAGTGATTCCCACATTTCCAACATAGTTGGGAAATGGCTAGGCACATGATGATAAAACATACTATGTTAATTTGAAATTATAAAATTTTAAATTGAAATACTGTTTCACATACTTTTAAATATACTCACTTGTGTAGCTACACTACTTCCCGTTTGGTCTATTTTTATAACAATGTTGACACTGATAAACTAAATAGTAAAATAAATGTGCATCGAAAAAGAAGAATTAAAGTCAAAAAAGTTGCCGAGGTCAGTCTGTGGATGGGTGGCCGTTCGTAACGAATCGAGACTCTGTGCCTCGAAAATCACGTTAACCTGTTGGTCCCGGCTGTCATTTGTACAACTTTGACAGTCGTTACAGGTAGTCAGAATCCCGAAAGTCAGACAACCAGCCTTACTAAGGGGTATCGTGTTGCCCAGTAACTGAGTTAAGGAGGTCAGATAGGCAGTCGCTTCATGGGAAATACTGGTATTCAGCTGCATCCGGTGAGACTGGAAGCCGACCCGAACGTAGTTGGGAAAAGGCTAGGCAGATGACCAAATTGTAATGGGCAGCTTCAATGGTATATATGGATTATTAGTGGGGGGAAATTACGAACACAACTACAGTGAATATTACTTTGTTGACATCGTCACAATTTAAAGCTTGGACAAGAACATTAATAAAAAATCAGTGCTAATGGGTATTAGTGAAATAGTCGATAGTGTTGACCAACTGACACGCCACAACTTTCGCTGGTCGATTTTTATGACTAATGTGGGAAGGTAGTCTGAGGTAGGTAAACAAGGCAAGATTACCGCCCCCATCATCGGTGAAACGCAAGCCTATCCGAAACGGTATTCAGTGCATCCAAAATCTCGTATCTCTAAAAAGTCTATACCTAATTATGAAGTTAAAAGTTTAAAATGGTATAACAAAATAAGCAGGGTAGATCCCTATGGGTCTACCCTGCTTATTTTTTAATTACCTTTCGTTCGTATGTTAGGTATTACTCATCGGCTATTTAACGAAATATTTTAACATGGAACAATAGCCTGGTAACAATGTTCTCAAAAATTTACCGTAATTTGGTCAACTAATTAGAGTAAAATAATTTTCCTACTGATAAAACTGTTGTTATGGTAACCTTACCCTGTAACTACGTCATATAAAAAAGAATCGCACTCACAGGAAATCCCGAAAATGTAATTATTAATACAATATTTCAGCCCGATACTTACATTGTTACATAGTAAAATTAGTTAAAAAATCAAAAAATAAATCAAACCTAAATCATCATCATCCTCCTTCCCTTATCACAATATATTTGGAGTCGGCGCAGCATGTCTTCTTCTTCCATAAATAGTTCGGTCCGACTTCTACTAACCCTCCACGTTCATACTCACAACTTTCCTCACTAAATGGTCCTCATTCCTTCGCATCACATGCCCATACAACAATTCTAAATCACAGACAAAAATTAAAATGAGAATTATTATAATAAAATATTAATATTGTCGTGATACGTGAGTATGTGGTGTGTAGTGTCATGTTTTAGAGGGGTGTGTGTGTCATTGCACGCCAAAGATACTGTAAATACTGCCTTCATATCTCAAACAGTTAATACCTTGTATTTTGTAGGTTCTTAAGGAAAAAAAAATGTACGATAACCTAGTCATAATCATCTGTTGCTGATAAATATGACTAACTATTGTTTTTACCGTTTTACTGACGCGCGTGGTTTATTCGTTGGTGTGGTGAGCTGTAAAACTTAATCCTGTAGGATATTAAAGAAAACATCATCTCTCTAGCACGCTCTGCGGACGCCAACCCTTAGGCTCTGGTGGTTAAAAAGAATCTTGTCACTAATCCACTTGAGAGCATACAAATATTCCTATCTAAATACAAACCGTCAAGGTTTCTTTTACTTTTCCTGGGGCACATTATCATCGAATCGCACCCTCTCATCCGTATCAACCTCCGAAATGGAGATCAGCGATCATCCATTAAAAAAATGAAGGTCCAATTTTTTGGTCCTTAACAAATTTAACCGGTCTTTCACACAATCCACAAATTTGTGAAGGTGTACGCGCTGACTTCGTTCGGCAGAGTAGGTCGATACACAAGAGAATAAAGCCGAGGACATGTTGAAGGTCCTAAGGCCAATAAACAAAGCTAAATTAAGTGTCGAGTTTGTGGGCTTCGGATGGATAATAGATTCTGGCAGCAGAAGGAATAGCTGGTGCAAATCCTTATCAATGCGCAGATGCGGGAGGACGCGCTATGTATGTTTGTGTATTAAGATAGCAAACTACTAATTAACCGGTCCAATTGCGAGTCGGGCTTGCATACAAAGGGTTTCGTACCATGGCGAGCAAAAAACGCCAAAAATCACGTTTCTGGCATGGCCCTCCCTTCATTTTTAATTTAATTTAATTTTTTATTATTTGTTATTACGATTTATAGGTCATGAGATTCATCCCGCTGACTGACAGCGGAGGCTTAGTAATAGGGTCCCGTCAGTAACCTTTGGGTACGGAATCCTTAAAACCATAATTTCTTTTGGCGTCAGACACACTTTTTCAGTTCAGCAGTAAACGTCGAATGTCCCGATTAATCTAAAATTATTAATATTATACGAGGAAAAATGCGTTTGTTTGTAATGGATAAACTCGAAAAGTCCTTTCACCTATTATATAGCTATATTATTAGCGAGTAACATAGGCTAAATTTTATTTTCAAAACTACGCTTTAAAGCTGTGGAGGGAGATGCTAAAGTTTGAAGAGCAGAGTGCGAAATCCACGAGGACGAAGACGCGGGCGAAGTGTAGTACTACTACTAACTAGTACCGCCCAAGAGGGAAACGCGCCATTGTTGCCCACGAATACCAAAATTTGGGATTACATCGCGGAACTGTGCAATTTTTATGACCGTTTAGGGTAAACATTCAAGATTGCTTAATCATTGAACAAAAACTTGAGCAAGTTTAAATTTTATTGTACAGTATTTTTATTGCATTGAGACTATGCTACTTCAGCTGAGCCTTATGGTCCGTCAATGTTATTGCGTGATAGTAATTGATCGTTGGAGTACAAGGGTTGATTCAATCATATTGCGCAAACACAAAGCAGGGGTAGGGACGGCATAATAAAATACCGTCGATCTTTCAATCATTGGTTATTTGAACTTATCAAAGTAAGTACTTAACAGTTTATAATTCCATTTGTTATTTTAGTGTGGCTATAAACTTTGTTGACATTTTGTTTGATATTTAATCGCCACCCATAGTTACTAATACCCGAGAAATCGCAATCTTGCCATCCCAGAAGTCACCATCACTTTTCTGCCCTTCTTCGTCTCAATTTATTTGGGGTTTGGGAACATATTTTCTTTAAAAACATGTCTCTTACGGCCGATTTCAATAACGTATATCAATTCCAATCAGATATATCTGTAGAATCTGTAATCTTGAGAGGGAGAACCAGAAGCAGAAGTTTAAGATCGCGTATTGGGATTGGGAATATTGGGATACGTGATTGTAATTGGCAATTAGCCGTCATCTCTATAGAGTAGTCACCTCATTTCCAGCCATATCATCTCTCACTCAATTCTTCCATCGTTTCTTATAATCTTATAGTAATTGTCCGCACTCATACTCAAACATACACGACATGTTCCCGTTTCTTTCGAAGCTGCAAATTTGAATATAAGCTACTGGTAGTGGTCCTAACAGCATATTAAAAACCAGACTGGCCTATTCCACCATTCTCTCCACCAAAGTTAGTTGCTATATTTTGCTTATTCTCCACACATTGAAATCGTCCCACCAAGTCCCTGGTGAGCCATTTGGCGCTGTTTTAGGTCACCTATTCTGTGTTTTACGGGCCCAAGGCTCGTCATGGGTTTTCTATGTAATTTAGGAAATACCTTGACACTATATTATGTGGTTATACACAGGGTGGCAGGGAAATCGACGCTCAACCTGACACTATTAATTCGGGACATGTTTCTAGATACCACAGCGTTCTATTTCTTTGTCAGCTTTTCGTTGAAAATCTTATCTTCTATCTTAAATTGACTTTAAATTATTTAGTTAAATATCTCATTGGTTTCAATAGAAATCATGTTTTAAGCATAATAGCATTAAACGGAAAGTTTCAACTCCGTGGGGTCCAGAATTATGTACTGAACTCATGGGTCGATGTCGGTTCCGCCCTGTATATGAGTTGGACCTTCGTTCCTTAATAGAGCGCAGGTCCTTGGTGCCATGTCCATAGCTCAACACATAAGTAATTCATTCGGAATAGAGTGAATATGTTATGATGTTAGCCACACCAAGTGGTCGGGCGGACCGCCACGCAAGAAATAAATTACCTATTAATATTACAAGCGTATGATGGAAACTGAGTATGTTTGCCCGTTAGCAATCGGATATTTATTTATTCTATTAGAGAGTTTTGCTTTTCTCTTCCGAACTTTGTTCCATTTACTTTTTTGTTTTTTTTCTACTAAAATCGTCGTCAAACATTTTCTAATAATGTTCGTACACTTTGAGCGAATGTTATTGGGGATCCTAGAGGAATATTCTCCATTATAAGTACAACGCTAATTAGGCACATTCATTAATTTAGCTTGGCGATGTAAACAAAACAATTTGGTCTAAAAGTACTCCCCAGTTGTTATGGCGGGAGGTGTAGAATGAGCTCTGAATAAGTTGAATTTCTGGGAAATATTTTCTCGAGTATAGCAATATTGCTATCATTATCACGCCTGTATTCCCCGAAGGGTTAGACAGAGATGTACCTATAATGCACCTACGTTTCCCCGGTTATGCTAAGTCCCATGTAATAGGGGGCGAGTCTATTGCCATCAAACCGGCACGAATCCAGACTCCGAGCTGCTACTGAGAAATTCCTGATGGAATAACCCTGGAATTTAACGCTGGACTATCAATGACTATATAACAAAGACTGAAAATTAGAATTTTATAGATCTGTCTGTATATTTGCAGTCGCAAAGAGCTAAAATGTCAAATGTGATATTGTAGTGATTGAAGTGAGGTTCGCTAGCTTCCGTGTCATGGACGAAACGAGCTCATGGAAGGCCAGACGGAACTTCATATTAGACCACCTGGCACCTAATCGATAAGCAATCAAAATATTCCATAACACAATAATATGTTCCACAAACTTAAACTTAAGGGGAAGATTTACAAAACAATGGTTAGACCTGCTGTCTTGTATGGATCAGAATGTTGGGCCGCAAAAGGCATGAATGAAAGGCAGTTACATGCATCTGAGATGAGAATGCTGAGGGGGATGTGTGGTGTTACGCGAATGGATAGAATAAGAAATGAGTATGTAAGAGGAAGTCTGAAAGTGGCGCCTGTGACCGAGAAGTTGTGTGGAAATCGGTTGTCATGGTATGGGCATGTGATGCGAAGGAATGAGGACCATGTTGTGAGGAAAGTTTAGAGTATGAATGTGCAGGGTTACATGAGTAGAGGAAGACCAAAGAAAAGATGGATGGATTGTGTGAAAGATGATATGGCAAGAAAAGAGGTGACCCATGAGATGACGGCAAATAGAGATGTATGGAAGAAGAAAACATGCTGCGCCGACCCCAAATAAATTGGGATAAGGGCAGGAGAATGATGAATAATATGTTTCACAAACATCGTGGAAATAAAGCAGGTTTTTACCTAGACCTGTCGAAAAAATATCGATGTATATTTTATGTCGACATAATTACAACATTTCAACCTATCGATATCACAATTATTACGCGTAGGTACTAGGTACTTATCGGAAACGATATTTTTTACATTTATCAAAAGAAAAAGTCCTAACTCAAAAGGCGTTTATTTGTACCCGTAAAAAACTAAGGCACTTGTAAGACTTGTCCAAGGAATATCGATGAATATATCGTTTCTATTTTATCAATTAATTAAGAATCAATACTTACAATATAAATTGATGGTTTTCACCCTTCCGCCATCCCCACTGGACACCTCGTTAGCCATGATTTCAAATTATTTTGTTGTGATTGCTCGTCTGACAGCGTCAAGGTCGCCACTCGCAATCATTGTAGTTTAATATTTATGCCTAGACTATTGTCGGTGAACGTTTCCTGATTTCTAGTCAAACAATCTATACTTGGTATTGACATTTGATGTAGATAACCAAAAACCCTAATGTCCAGTATATTTATTTCTTAGACACTTAGGTACATATTTTTTTAATAAATCTGCCAAACAACGAAAACCTCTCAGGGTTTATTTGTGTGCTGGCGAGCCGATTAATACATTCAAGGGTGATTTTTTGTCAGGAACAGCTTTGATTTGTACTTATAACTTTTCGAATCAGTATTGAACAACGTTTGCAAGTCTTCTGGAAGTTTATTTAGAAATAATGGTACCAAATATTCTGCAACCCTCTTCCCGTACACATTGTGGAATTTAGGTAATACATAACAAATATATGTATATCTTTCAAGGTGTAGACAGCACATCAAGCTACCCCAAACTGTAAAATTTTCCCAATTCAAAGTGAACCTTTAAACCATTGCAATAAAGTCGAAAAACTATCAAAGAAAGACTGATAATGGTGACTTGTTGCGCTAGCCTCTATACTAACACTGATTACATTGTCAGTTAGCTCATCATACTTTCACACCTAGTCCGTGTTGATAACGACCGTCGGCAGTTAATTATTATTGACACGCAAATAATTGTTCTTCATACAAACCCAGACATCAGACATCATGCACCTTCACAAGAAAATTGACCAATACAATACAATAAGGTAAATCGTCCTGACTAGAAAACCTTCATTATAATTAATGACCACTCGTTAATTAAGCCACGCTAATTGATTCTCTTTTCTCGTTACATCGGTGTGTTAGTTACTTCGAAATAATTATGTTTTGTCCGTTGTAAATTTAGCGTAAAACATTTGATTCGTATATTTGTTCTACAATACTACAAGCTCTAAAAATATCACCATAACGCTGTAGGTGTACCAATGTACACCCATATTTTATCAGTTGTTGTTGTTGCCAGTAACCGGGTATAAATCAGTAATCCGGGCTCAAAATCATTGGGATTTTGAGATGCCCGACCAGGGAATAGGTTTGACGACTAACAAATATTTTTTGTCGGTCAGGTAGATCATGAAAAATCTTTTTTGAAGCAATCGAAAGATTATGTCGATATAAATTGAGTTTAAATGTGGCATGACGTCACGCCTATATAGATTTTATACTGAGTTGTGAAACTCCCAACTTTAACGCGTTTTATCTAAGTCATTTTTTATTACTGTGATAACCATATAGCGAAAAATACGCTTTATTTTTTTTAAATTGACGAACTAAATATAATTTCTTTTTTTTACCCAAAAATCATGTCTAGGGTCCTGGGTTCGACCCCGGACCTTAACATGAACAACATTACAAATGAACCTGAACTGGAAGTCACTAATATAAACATTTTAATTAATTTAACATTTCGAGCCTCATATTTCCTGTATAAACCACAGAGCTCAATTAAATATACTAAGAGATATTTGCACATAATTTAGAATAGATATTCATAGCCTAGTTACTGTAGTGTGAACGCGAACTAAACTAAGTGTTGTAACCCAGCAACATCCACACGTTACATCACTCATGGAGAGATTTTTTACTAACTGAGTAATCGTAGTACTTAGTATGCTAAATATTCATACAGCTGCGGCAATCCATTCTCTAATGAAAAAATGTATAGGATCTACTACTTATAGTTAAATCACATTGACATTTGAGGAAATATCATCACAACGTTGATTTCAAATTGGGTTAAGTAATAACACACTGTTTACCGCATTGCCTATGTAATATTCCCAACAATGCGCGACCGTGTACACCGTTGTTTAGACTTAGAACAGGTTGAACCATGGAGAACAACCATCAGTCTGTCTCTGGGTTTAAAGACCTCTCCGGTTAATAATCTCTAGTCATAAACAACATTATAATTGGTTCATTAGATCTTTCAATTAGTCCCTTTTACCGAATAGATAGTGATCGATAAAGAAACGATTTGTATCCGCCGTAACATTAGCGTCAAACTATGACTATTTTATGATGCAGTGGCATAAGTAGGCCTTCATGAGTCCCCATTAGTGGGGGACAGTGATTACGTTCTGAATGGAAGTGGAATGAGGGAGTAGATAAGTACAGTCGAAGAAACATATAAGTATACAGGCAGGTAACTTGCGACTACTTGGAGATAAAAAATCCGTCTAGCCGTCTTCGTGTAATCGGGGAACATACATAAAAAAACGTAAGTTTTTTTAAAGTCTGTTAAAAATCTGAGTACTCAAGTCATTGTCATCGCTCTTTTAATGTGGGTCATGTGTGACAGTCTGACAAGACAGTTCACACAAATCTGCATTGTTCTTGCCTGATCTGACCATCAAACAAGAAAATATGTACCTACGAGACCCTGACCTCTTGAGTTTGGTTTAGTTGTACTGCCACATTTTTTAAGTAACTAGTTATAAAATATATACTTATCGTTTACATGGGCCCCTATTACATTACATGGGACTTCAACTTAACTGGCGAAATGTGGTGTTACTATAGGTTCACCAACCCTTCGGGGAATAAAGGCCTAATGTTATATGTGTACTTGTCATTTAATATTTACAGCGCTGTGGAAAGATGATAATTTATACCTGTGTACCTAACTGTTTTGTCGACTGTACTGGCCACCCTGGACACGCAGCTCTTCTCTAACTGGGTCATTGGTCAAGGTCTGTCGGGATGTGGAACACAATGTCTCCCAAAGTCCTCGTAATATAATGTCTATGTGCGTGTCCGACAGGCATTATGATGACTGTAAAAGTTGGACTTGAGGTTTAAAAGGTTAGTTATTGTTGTTGGTTATTTACGACTCTAATCGTTTAAGTAATTGAGTAGTAACAATTTTTATGATTTTTTTTAACGACGTAATTTATCAGGCGTGCTTTGAATCAAAAATTTTAATTAGTTGGTATGACTGGCTGGTTGGTCTTGTGGTCGAAAGCGCGACTGCTGAGCTTGAGGTCTTGGGTTCAAAGGGCAAAGTTAAATTGGGTTATTCCATCAGAAATTTATAAGTTGAAGTCCGGAGTCTGGATTTGTGCCCCGTTTGTTGATAATAGGCTAGCTCCCTATTACATGGGACTCAAACATAACTGGAGAAATGTGGGTATAATACTATAGGTACACCTCTTCCTAACTCTAGTTGGTATATTTTCTTAAATATTTAGCGAAATCTACTGATCTATGGACGGATTAAGCTTAGATGTTCCCATCCTCAAACCTAGTGACGTAGGTACGATGTATAACACATTGATAAGTAATGATAACGCTATCAGCGCGGCGATGGACTCAGATTATCTCAATGGGCTGATTCACTTCGTACGGTAAACGTATTTGATCAATTACGATAGTATGATGTACATAAAAATCAAGGTGAGATAACGTATGATGGTACACTCCACATGCTTCGAAGAAATCCCCCCACGATGTATCTGTTTGAAGTATTGGAATGTCCTGTGTGATCATGCATTGTTTATTGCAATTCTTCGATACTTTAAACCTGTTGTTTGCTCAGATGCATGCAATTTTATGACTTAATTCTTTATACTAGTGGTCGCACAGCACACGAAGAGCTTGTAGCTGAATAAAAACAACCGAATGCGTTGATTGAATGTTCAGCTACGCTTGGTGAGGTCACTATGTGGATGGGTGACCGTTCGAAGTATATTAAAACAGGAGTCTTAAAACGAAACGGTTAACAAACGGCTGTCATTTGTAGATATTTGACAGTCGTTACGGGTACTCAGAAGCCCGAAACTGACAACCAGTCTTATCAAGGGCTATCGTTTTGCCCAGTAACTGGGTTGTGGAAGTCAGATAGGCAGTCGCTCCATGTAAAATACTGGTATCCAGCTACATCCGGTTAGACTGGAAGCAGACCCCAAAATAGTTGGGAAAAGGCTCGGCAGATGATGGTCTCACAATGTTCGCAATTCGACCGTTATAGCTTTCGACCCTCCTTTTGCATATAAACTTTTAACTATGCCAAATCACACACTCCTGCGTGCGCGCAATGTTCTTAAAAGGAATCCGAAGTTTTCCTTTACGTATTCACGTTAAAATCACTGTTCAGATGTCTTCTTAGCTTCCGATGTGAGCTATAAGGAAGCTGAGCACCCCATAACTGGACATTCAGTCGAGAAATTGTCGCTTAGAACGCACAGGTCCATAAAAAAGAAATCTTGTTTAGAAAGTAATATTTCAACTGCTCATTAACAAATTTGGCAATGTACCTATCGACTATCAAATCACCACGTGTAGTCGTAGTAACATCGGAACGTAACTATAAAATAGTGTGTTGTTTTATGTCGTATACATGTGTTAGTAATTAATTCAACAGCCAAGTATAATATGGTATAAATAAATAACGGTTTCGGAAATACCAGATTCGTGTGAGGTATACACAATAAATGCCAGTAGCATGCACAAATTATAAATGCGAAGCAAAGAGATTGCTGAGAATCCAGAATTTGCCCGCAGCTGGGAGTTTCCTCACTTCCAAGAAATAATAAACGAGTAATAGTCAGCGTGTGTTAATTGCTCAAGAACATGCTTGCTAATGCTAATTAACTAGACTTGTCAAAAACATATCGAGTTATCGATATTTTCTATTCGAAATATATCTTTTTGTTTCTTGTCGTAGTTTGTTACACGTATCAAACTACTACAAAACGATATATGTATTTATTTTATACATCGCAAAAAGGTCGAAACACCTCCACAAAAACATACAGAAATTATGAGCTTACGCCGTTACAACGATGTTACAACTGATGTAGCTGTTAGGCTTATCCAAAAACAAATAATATAAAAAACCGCAACGATATTTTTTTGAAATATTTCGGAAGCTATTTCAATTTAGTTGAAAAATATCGATACTTTGTAGCATTTCCGACATTCCTATACTTCACTGCAATCGGTTGATTGAAAGTAAAATTCCGTTTCAAGATGACATTTTCCAGCCTTAGCGGTCCTAACAGGCGCAAGCGCAAGCTAAGTAATAAATTGATGTTCGTATTTTTCGATTCCATAATTAAGTATAATATTTCGAAGTGACATCTATAATTTTAAACAATCTGGTGGAGATATGCGCTTCTCAAGCTGAGCAACTTTGTTTTTCATAGCTTATTTTTAACATTACATACTTATTTCACGGATCACGGATATCTATGATCAATACTGAGCGTGTGCTTGCGTAAAAATATATTCGTACCGACTACGGAACCGTAGACTGTGGTCCAGCATTTGACCGGGTTTTTATGAATATCTAGGTATGGTATGCTTACCGCCTTTCTATGTAAGAGGTAGATGATTATCTGGAACCACCGGTGATACCCTTAATATCTCAATAAATGGCAGACAAGTGCCCAACAGTTTACCAGGAAAATATAACGAATATAATAATGCAAAAGTGACGCGTATTTTTAGCGCTGGATTTTCCGCAAACGGAACATTTTTAACCGCTGCAAGATCCATAATGGTTTGCAAAATGAGAAGTTATTTTTAACGCGGTTGTAATAATTGACCAGGAAGTCCATGTATTTAATTTCCATGCTCAGTTTTGTTTGAAAATCAAGGCTACAGGTTTTAGTGCATGCAAGTAAATAACGGATACAAAAGAGTAGGCAAGATCTGAGTGTGCTCTTTCAAAGTCAAATAATTTGATTAAATTAGACCTTAAAAAATACACTTTTTTATAAGTTAAATTAAATATAAATAACTAGCGATCCTCCTCGGTTTTGCCGGTGACAAATTATATACAAAAACCTTTCTCGTTTCTCTCTATTTCTATTGGTTAAAACTACATGAAAATCCGTTCAGTAGTTTTTGAGTTTATCGCGTACATACGCGACGGGGGACTTTGTTTTATACTATGTAGTGATGATCCTATCTGCCAATTCCAAAACGTAGTTTCATATGGAGAAGTTAGGGCACGAAACTCCATACTTGCTCTTTTAAAATAGTTTTTAAAATAGCCTGTATACATGCTTAATTCAGATATATGTGAAAACGATGTACCTAGAATAAAAATGATTATTTACTCAAACTAGACCCAGCAAGCGTTGTTTTGCCATGTAAATTATTTCTAGAGAATATGTAGGGTAGAAAAAATATATGGGGTGGACCTCCCTTATCACTTAGGGGTATGAAAAATAGATGTTGGCCGATTCTCAGACCTACCCGATATGCACACAAAGTTTCATAGAAATCGATCCAGCCGTTTCGGCGGAGTTCGGTAACAAACATTGCGCCACGAGAATTTTATATTATAAGGTAGGTATCACAAATTTAGCAATGCAGCAGATAAGTAAATGATTATATTGCAACTATAGAAAATTATTCTTATTCGATCGATTATTGGGTCCGGCAAAGTGTTGTTGAGCTTTTCCCATCTGGAATTTCTCAGTAGTAGCCTAGAGTCTGGATTAGTGCCCGGTAAATGGCAATAGGGTCGTCCCGCCAAATGTGGGTGTACCCTTCAGGGAATAAAAGCCAGTGGTTCTGTTATTATTATATATTTAGTACAGTAAATAGCCATTAAAAATAGTTAATCCTGCTATTTTGTCTTCTCACAGAACCGCATACATTTTAAATTATGTTATTGTATGTTTCATATTGTCTTTTTCCCTAATTGATTCGCTTGTTCGTAGTTCTGCCACGTGCGCAAGAGTTTACATAGTTAAATCGTTTTGTATGTAGGTACTTATGTTGTGATGATGAGACATTGTTTTTACTTTTACCACTTTAGTAAGGAAAATAATGCTAACCCAATTATAGTGACTGTAATTACAATAATTACCTACGCAGCTCTTATATACCTACATATTAATAAAATAAAGCTGAACAGTTTGTTTCTGTAAACGCGCTAATGTCTGACACTACCAGTCGGATTTGAAAGTTTTTTTTTCAAAAGGCTATTTAACATCACACTTCGACCCTCAGGAGCGGATAAAACCGCGGGGCACACGCACAGCTAGTCATAAATATAGGTGGTACCGATTACTCAGTATAGGTAACATATTGTTGTGCGGTCTTGTGTTATTCCGTTTACACAAAATGACCAATGTGTTCTATGCCCATAGACTCATTGCACTATCCTCTATGGTCTGCGGTTGTCCCATGTACTTAATTTAATTATTTGTCCGTATAACAGAGTACTTGTACCAGTTTTCCAATTAACCGTTTTATAGATAAGGGTCCTTATAGTGTTTGACAATACTTAAAAGTACTGCTTTGTAGGGCAGCCCGTGTAGGGTTGCCAGGCTTGAAAATAGAAAAGCTGTACAAAGATTCAAATTTAGGCGGATTTTTGGCCCATGATGGGAAATCATCCAATGAGTTCTCCCATTCTGGGTGGAACGGGAGTGCGTGTCAGACTTATACTGGCTAAAACCCATCCGTGTTCCGTCCTTGCCCTTTAGGTTCCAGGGTCACCATAACTCGAACAAATCGCAACCCTGGCAGGCTTCTGCCCCCTAGTTGGCCCCGTCAATACTGCTGACACATCTCCTTGAGGCGCGCATGGAACACGACGCGCCGTCGCCGTGGGCCTGGATTGGAGTCATGGGGCGTTTGAGTCGTTCGCGCGCTTTCGTTCGGCATCGGATCAGGTCGGACTTGTGAATATTTCGCCGAACACCTGGCAACCCTATACCCGATTACGACAGGTCGCCGGTGTACAAATCGTTACTAAGAAAAATGACTAAGCAAAGAACCCACTCACCCACCACAAATTTGCTCTTTCACCGGTCATTATCGTTCAATCGATTTATTGGACAAATAGGCTTATTTAAATCGTTTGATTCCAATAAATGTGATTAACTCACAGCTGATATGTTATCGGTCGTTAACGACTTATTAAACAATAATGCTTTGTCTGTTTAAAAAACGATTAATTTGATGATTGCTGTTCTGACATTAATCAACACAATATTCCGAATAAATTTTTCTTTTACAAAATAGCAAATGTTATTTGTACTGTCAGGGAATATGATTGTTGAGCAGATTTTCACACTACCTACATATTTCTTCTGTGATATGACCGTTTCATACGTCTAATCCGACGATATGAGAAATGCCTGGCTGTCGCCATTTTTTTGGAATATGGAGATATGGTCTTAGAGCAAACACCATATTGTTTACACTTCATAACATGTCTTATAGTATAAAAAAATATAAAAGGCAAAGGAGCATGACATGGCTGGTGTAAATTTGGTATTTTTAAAGTTAAACACGCATCATTTCAAGCAGCACGCACGGGCTAGTGAACTTCTGAAAACATTAGAAATAAA
The DNA here is from genome assembly GCA_905147745.2 of Phlogophora meticulosa. NCBI lineage: Eukaryota > Metazoa > Arthropoda > Insecta > Lepidoptera > Noctuidae > Phlogophora > Phlogophora meticulosa. Next base: position 949,416 of record LR990521.1, read on the forward strand.
TAACTTGTTTATAAAAAACAAATAATAAAACTGCTGAACTGAATTGAGAGTTGTGGGGTTCCAGTGGTAACTGCACTGACTTATGTGTCGAAGGTCGTGGGTTCGAACCAAGGCGGGCACTTTAGTTTGTTTAATTTATTTATTTTCATCTCTGAAAATGGTGAACGGTGAAAACGTGAACATACCTTTTTTCCTACTCTATCGAGTCCACCCAAAGGTTGTCTATAAGAGATCGTTTTGAGCGATAAGCCCGGCCATTGTAATGCCCTATGTAGCTCTTAAAGTCATAATTTGTACGTTTACATTGTCTACAATTTTCATTAGAATAGAATACTCTTATATTCTATTCTAAGGAGAACATCCTGAGGACACCGGCATGACCTAGAACCAACAATAGTCCTATGAAATTTACCAACCCGCGTTGGGCACGCAAGGTATATGTATGTGGGAGGCTATTCCCTCCCACAATGATAGGCAGCGTATGCCTCCGTAGTGAAAAGACCACACCACCACACCACATTTCTTGGCACAACCAAAAATTGCAGTTCTATCAGCTGATACCGTTCTCTACTATATAGCACACACTATATCCACATGTTTACAGACGTGAGAAAGAGACCCGTGACCACAGCCTCGTCCGCCATTAAGCCGGTTACCTAGATACCCGGATGTTTACTAATCAATTTCATTTTAACTGGTTATGCTAAAGCTGTATTTCTTATCTTGCAAATTGAGCACTAAAATTTCGGAATTCTGCTTAAAATATGTAGTCCGTTTCGGAGGAAGGACGACTAAGTTATAACAATGTTTTTTTTTTCATTCGAGCTAGAGGGTCTAAAACATGGATCACCTATTACTTTCATTTGGGGTCCGTTTTTTATAAGAAACTACCATTTTTTTTTGCGCGGAGTTAACCGTCCAAAGTCTGGACTAAAGTTGATGCAGATTATTGTCATAGAATCTTGGAGAAGTTTATCGTACCAGCTTTCTATTGTTTTGAAGATAAGGTTCATCATTAAATCAAGTTAACTATATTTTTTTCTTAGAATAGTTCGGCGGTCCGCATCCGGACTACGGTCTGCCATTTGGTGACCCCTGGTCTAAACTCTAAATTAATATTAATACTACATTAGTATGAATTCAAGCTTTTCCTTCTCAGAGCCAAAGGACATGCCCGTTTAAAAAAATACCACAGAGCGCAGAGAACTACACCTAACAATTAAAATCAAATCAAAACTGTCTATATCCGTAACCTCCAGTAAATTAACAGCTAAAATCGTCCAAGTACAGGCTGCTACGTAACTCAGTTTGTTCTACTATTATGAAAAGTAATTGAAATAAGTGATGGGTGTTAATGTGAAGCCTAACTAATGAAACCACTAATTGAGTGCTTCGCTGCGGCCTTGACAGCGTGACCTTAGCGGCCTACGAAGTAAGGCCATTGGCATTTACCACTATATGTAAAACTGTGTTCTATCATTAATGCAACGAAAATATTGTATCAACTGTATATTTTTTGATAGACATATTAAAATGTGTTCTGATTCATCGTTCGTGCGGTTTCTACAAATAATATAATATACTTAATATTTATACTTATGTATACATACGAGTATATGTAGATATTTGACTATTTATGATCCGCTTACTATGTCCAATTTGTTTCTTTTTTTTTGTTTTTGTTTCCAATTGTCTCGTTTTTCCTGGACGAGGACTAGTTTAAATTCAACTTAGATATTAATTTGTAAGGCAAATATGTATGTATAAATAAATAATTGGCACAATTTATTTTTACAATAGATAAGACAAAACAGACGGTGTTTTGTCGAATCTATTGTTTACTAAATTAATAGACATACACAAATTTGGATTAACCCTTTATTTCAATCAATAGTAATGTACAGTCGCGACCATTAAATCTTAAGCATGTTTGTAATTGGCGATTTTCTTAAAACAACGATTGCGCCTTTGAGAAAAAACGGTTGTCATAATAGTATGGTTTCAAAATTATAATACTATGTCCGTAACACAATACAATTTCTATCATTACCTACTCTACGCAGAAATCTCTTTTTAATATTGCGTAAAAGATTGTACTCGTGACTGTACCAAAATTTTAAAGTTAAGCGCTTCCTTATACAGTATGATTGCCACATTAGCCACGTTATTTTTAGCTAATGCTAATTGTGCATTGACTACATGATAATTGTTTGTGCTCGCTCGTTTCTGCTAATCACTTCACATTCTCTTAATATCTTTCCGTATCTAACACAATCGCTCGTGTAGTCTTACTCATTTGTATAGATACTTTGAACTGATTTGAAAATTCGTACAATAGACCTCACGGTAGTGGTAACACGATCCTGATATGACCTAACGTAGTACGGAGTTTCAATAGAATGCGAGGTCAGCTTTTACTGGTTTTGATGTTTGTGCAGGCTACTGTACAAACGCATAACATTTTTCAATGCACATGGCAGTTTGCATTTTAATCTTGAATGGACAGTCAGGGGAGTATATTGATTAGCATTTTCCATGCTATAGCCATTTCATGAATGATAAAGAAAGGTAGTTGTGTTGTGAATATTCAGAAAATTTAAGTTGATAGTCAATTTAACACTGCATCTTTTTTCCTTGAGTGATCTTTTAGATTTTTTGATGTTCAAATAAAAAAATCGATTCAATTAATTTATTTTGTGAACATAAGGTAAACGCACAGAAGTCAGAAAAAAACAACAATTTTTGACCGATACTAAGTATGTCCCGCCGGAAGGCATACAAATAACCTAATGCCATTGCTTTAGGTATGTCTGAGTAACTAGCACCTTAAACTTGAGCATTTCTGTTATTGTATGGTATCCGTGACCCGAACCAGTCACCAGTGACGTCACAATCGGATTGGAGCAGTTCGAACCGAAGGTGTCAGTAACAACCCTGTCAAAGTATTATACCAAGTCTGGGGCAACGCACTTTACCATACACACAAAAATCAGAGCGAATACTAATGCGTCATCGGTGAAAATTTCGTGTTATTTACAAGGCGTGTCTAGTCTAAAAGTTGTAATTTAAAATCTTTACTGTGAAAACAGCTCGTAAACGGTCACCACTCCCTTGGTAAGTGCAAGTATATGGCGGTCATAGCGACCTTTGTCGGGCTATGATTCTTAGTAATAGGAACGCACGCGACTCCGTCCGCGTGTATTTAGAAAAGCTATCTTCGTATAGGAGGACAAGCAAGTGATAACTGTTCTTAGTGCAGTTACAGAATGCGACAACATTGACGGCACGGTTGGCGCAGTGGCTGAGCGATCGGTTGCTGCGCTGTGTGTCGTGATTTCGATTCCCGCGCGGAACGAATATTTGTATGGCCAACCGGTTGTTGTTTCGGGTCTGGCTATTTGTTTTTGTGAGTTTGAAGAAATGCACCCACGATTCAGGAGAAATTCCTTGTGAGGGGCAACGTTAAAAAAAAGTAATAAACAAAGCGATATATAACCAACTAGTAACCACCCGCCACTATATACTGTAAAAAACCCAGGTCCAACACCAGCTATAATACTGTACAAAAATATTAAAATACGTGGGGTAGAGCGATTTATGGAAGATAAATATTTTTCTACTCCAAAGTTAAGATTGACTTTCAATGCGAAATAGAAAGTTCATAGGCCGTATCTTGAAGACTTGAAGTAAAATTAGACTTTGTTATATTCAAGTAAGTCAAAAGTTTTTTATCAACTGCAAAGTTAAGTTTGTCCTTCCAGGACGTTAAGTGACAAAGCCTAGAAATTTCCAAGGTCTTGTCACTTAGGAGAAGACGCGGGCAGCCGAGCACAGCTCTGAGATGGAACGCTCAGAGACCGCGCCCTTTTTGCAGAAGCCCGGTTTTTTTGTAAAAAAGAATATATCTTCTCTGATCTGATTATTAGTGCAGAAACGCGTTTGTTGACCCGAAGCACTAGTAAGGGAATTGTTTAACGACCCCTTTGCTCTTATAAGGTTCCCATCCCCATTTTCTAGGTATTCATTTCAGTGTCGCCTAGTGATCGTGAAAACGGGCGTTAACCTTATTTGGGGTTATCGCGATGTCACCCGCGCCTTGTGACGTCACCGGCAGATCAACGTTACCTACGCTAAGCCTCCCAAGTCCTTCGATGACCGCTCATCAAAAGCCATGTCGTGATGTACTGACGTCACGTTGCCGCGCCCGTGTTGTTCCAAGTGTAGTAGAAACATAGTGCAATTAACAATAAGTTGCTAACAGGTGGGCGTGTTAATACTAAGCTCCTTACAAGAAATGGAAAATGCTCGAGAGGAACCTTTTTAGTTGAATGAACGGGATGTTACGTGTCTATGTTATGGAAGCCAATATTTATATTATCATTTATGATATTTGATAACAAAAGGTGACCGCTTTGGATCAACAATAAATCGTGATCGAATTCTGCGTGGACTTTTGATATTTCTCATAGATTCTTATGTCGACTAGACTTCTCCATAATTCGCAGTCTCATTTAAAGTGCACGCCATGGTGGATTAGGTGCTGCCAAAGTATGTACTTTCCCGAAATCCTGTTGGTAAATACGAGTAGTTGATAAGTCGCAAAATGATAACAGATGCCTCGTGGCAGGAGTTGGTTGGTACAGTTAATCATGGTAGTGACTTATGTGATGCTAATTTTTTCAAGGCTCATTTTGCTGTTTTACATTATCAAAGCATTATCAAAAAAGTAAGTGTCACGGACGCGGCCAGCGTCATGAAAATTGTGTTCCAAAAATACTCACCCAAGTAGGTCATCCCCTTAATATGAAAACACTATAAAATTACATGGAGGCATATATGTCCTTGATCTAGTTCCAGATTGTATGTCACCGACTCACCGCCCATTGTTCCACGCTGTCCGTTGTCCCCAAAGAATAAACTGGCGAATGGCGCTACTCTACCCAAACAGAACTGAATTTATCAGGCCGATGGCTGGTTCTCACCGGCTTGCGTCAGTCAGAAGTATTTGACAATCGGTGGATATTTTGATTCAGTAAACATTCTTCAGATCACTGCGGCAATCGATTATGCTTTGGACCTGAACGATTCTACGTATTTAGATCGATATAGCATTGATGTATGATACACATATTCAAGTCATGATTTATGCTCGAGTATCTTTCTAGAATAATGGGACTGTTCATCATCACCGTATACCCTGAAGGGTAAGGCAGAGGTGCACCTATAGTACACCTTATTTCGCCAGTAAAATTCAAGGTAATAAGTAATAGGGGGCGAGCCTTTTACCATCAAGACACAAATCCAAACTCCAGACTGCTATTGAGAAATTCCAGATGGAAAACCCCCCAGTAACACTTTCCCGACTCACCGATTTGCCCGACTTTAAGAATCGACCCCAGGACCTTATGGTCAGCAGTAGCACTTGCGACTACTTGACAAACGAGGCAGTAAAGGAGTGGAGGAATAGCAGAATTACAACCCTTATCACATTAGTTCCCGTCGTCTGAAACAATCAGTACCTTGAGTCAACATAGGCACCCTAATTACGTTGTTTTTCGTGTCTATTCATTATGGACAATTGATTAACGGAATTGATTGACTTTCTATCAGTATTGGTATCTTAGTAGTGCACGCCAACTCGATCAAAAATGTATTTCGTTTGTGGTTCAATCTGAATAAATAAACAGTAATGACGAATGTTTTTTCCTCGATTTATAGCTGGCATATCTGTTTGATAACATTATAACCTCTAAATAATTAAATGACTCATTGTATTTTCCTTGTTAGAGATTTATTTATTTTATTTATTTGGTCTTGTCGTATTCCACATAGGAGAGATTATGCCGTGATAAAAGTTTCGCCAAGCGGCAAAGTGTGTTGCCTAGCGTGCACCGGAAGATAATCATCATCCATCCTTGATTCAATTGTTTAGCATCACCATTTTCGCTTGGGATAGGAAAGGACCGTCGCATATCAGTTAAACTAGACCGAGCCTGCGTATGTTCATCCTTTAGTTCCCGACCTCGCAACTAAGCATGACGGTCATGTTCTGTCAAATGCTTTTATCTCTACGGTCTAGATGCGCTATAAACATGATTGTGTCTATGACTATTGTGCGATTGTCATTATCAATTATGCCGTTTCGGTACTATATAACATCCACTACAATGTTACACCTAATGACCTACTCTCAAGATAAAACGTCGGCGTGATAAGCAACTGACGAGCTCATGATTGTTAATTTTGTCATAAAGAGTTCTTTTAACATTAAACCATTTAAAAGATAATAAAGTCAATTAAATCCTCTTTTCAATTTGCAGCTCTTGATAACGATACGTAGTACTGATTGTTTAAAAAAAAAAACGTAAAACAGTGATCCTCATCGTACCGTACTAGACTAGAATATTCATGACACAAGTCGCTCGTCGCATGCGGCAAAGAGAATGGTGACCACGAATCACGATGCACGGTCAATGTCAATCGATACAGTTGCGTGTACAATGAAGCCTGGCGACGGCGCGACATATCCGGGTCACCTATAAGCTTTTTACTGTCCGGTTCATATTCAATCATAAAATAGGAACTCGTATTACTTAGTTCGCCACAATTATAACTTATATTAGAATTGTCGTAATCTCTTTTACTTAAACGTTTATCTCGATAAATTCCGCAAGTTTTTTCGTTTACTCACTCAACATCATTGTGTGTTCCACTTTCGCTGAACTGCTAGTTTTGTAACGGTTTCCAATCAGCGTTGTTAATAAAGTAGTATTAACAGTAAACACTAGCTCCATTTAAATGAAGACTATCCATTAGCTCCTGTCTACTAAGTCTGATTTGATTCGCAAAACATTGTCCGCATAAAAAATTGTCAAGCTGAATTGCTTTAATTTAGTGCACAAGTTGTTGAAATTGGTCTTTAAATGGCGTACTTTATATGAATAGTATATTAACGAGCTGAATCGTTGACGAAGGTCTTCCGAGCCGGGGACGACACGGGGCAAACTAATAAAATGTATATTGACGCTTATGTTTACGAGCTCGGCGCCATTGGCACTCACTGATTTTGATATAACGTCGTTCGGTATGGTACGACCTTCAATAAGACTCGGTACGGTTATTAAAAACCAGAGGGATGCACATAATAGTCTTCGTGTTCAAGGAAAACAATTGGCCCAACTCCAATATTGAACCAAGATTGGTCAATCTACATGCAGATTTATCATTCCTTGTGAGCTAGAATGGGTATAAAAATATCGCTTTCTTATATAAACAAGATTGGAATGCACTTGTGTATGCTACCTATTTTAAATTAATAAAAAACTCAGTATAACTTTGAATTTCATTGGACGTTTTACCAACTTTTTGCATAGGTTTTAAGAATTTATCTAGTTATTGTTACATTTATAACACAATCTCTATTGTAATAGTCGGAACTAGTTCCAAGTCCCTGAAGTGGCTGAAGGTTGGCCAGCATCCGGTTTTAGTCCGACGTACAATAAGTCTCGCGAGGCATAGCTTGGAGAGGTTTTTTCTGCGGGTGCGACTGTCAGTTTTCCGAGGCCAGTCGAGATGTCGACCGGCCTGTTACTTCCTGCTGGTTACTAAAGCGTTCAAATGTTAACTACTTGCTCTCCTCAACCTTAAAAGATACGCGGGTTTCACGGCAATGTCCGAGCTACGTTGAATTTCGCTCATAGGTCACGGAGTACGTCAAGGTGTATACTATGGCCAGGTTTAACCGCTTTTCAAACATTTGTGCAAAGCTTTGTTTAACGGCACATTTATTGCTTTGGTGCGAGTTTGTCGTAAAGAAAATTCCTCTGAAATGACGTTAAGGTTGATATGTATCGTACAGTTTACGTAAACAATGTTAACAATACACCTCACTCCATTAATAATGTCACAACGGAACGTTAACTTTCGACTTCAGTTAACTATTGTTTGATTGTTTGTGAGGCAAAAACCTAAACCTGAGTAATGGCTTATCATTAATAACGGACTTTCCGTTTCATTTATCGTGACATTTTCTTGCGTAGGTTTGTTTGTGGAGCCAGCATTTAAATTCGGTGTTTCTTTGTAAGCTTATTATCATGGAAGTGATAAAACATGCTACATTTTAGGGCCCTTTCATTTTGATGTCGGCCATGTTTTTTTTCGGATTTTTATGAGTAATCCAGTAAATAAATATACCAGTATGATCTCACACATAAGACCTGGTGAAGATGTTTATTTTTTCTAAGTGCTAAACCCACCATTGACATGGATTGTGTAATTTAAACAAAACATGTTTTCCTTCATTCACCATGTAGTTGTTCCGCGAAATCGTTCCGCATGTGTTTGGATCATGAATTTCTCCCGGCTGCGCGCGCGCAGGCTCTCGTCAGAAAAGAAAGCGAATAGGTAACGGTACTGCGCGACTCAGCATAATTACTCGTGTTTTGTTAAACCCATGGTACTGTACTGTTTTACTACCTAACTTACCATGATTCAACGAAGTAATGAAAATTAATAAAGAAATCTAGGTAATTGTGATGCAATTTTCCCAAGACTCATTATAGGCAATAATTTTCCTTAAGTCCGTATATATTGACATGTGTATGGGCAAGCGTTAGCGTAGGTTTAATATGAAATCACGACATCTATTAAGTTTAGTTCCAAGGTGCACATGTAGTGAGAAGTCATTGTGTGGCCAGAAGGTTAATACGATCCAATCTTAGTTAAGTCAGTTAATTTAATCAACTGGACAGTATCTACGACCACAGCTGGAACTTGTACCTATATACTGTACCAGTGTCGCCACTCCTGCCATAAATCGTTTAGAAAATAATCAAACAGCGTGCCACAAATTTTAAATTGCAATGTCTGGCGAGCAATAAAAAGCAAAAAAGCCATTAATTGAAATCGACGCCCGAGTGCTGAATGACGTGACCGCATCCGTGCCATGTGACCCATTATGAGCGAAAGTGTCAAATCTTTGAGGCCCGCAAGCGGCGCGTGCGCTGATCGTGCGCCACGCTTACCATGGGTTGCTTAGCTATTAATGAACGTCAAAGCAACAAATTCGTAACCAAATTTACTATCAACTTAGATTGTCCGTGTATTCAAATTGTAACTGTATTTTTTATCAGCGCTTATAAATGAATATAACTCGGCAAATTGTCAATCTTCTGCCAATTTAATTACTGTACAGTATGCATCGTGTATTATTTATTAATTATTAAATTATTTTATTACATTCGTGTGGGAGCCGCCCGTAAGGTATCTAATTCCACCCACCTTCATAATAACTGTGTTAGTGTTTATATAAGAATTAAGTTAACCAACAGTTCATGTTTTTACTCACATATTAACGTCCTAAATACAAAATACCTACATTATTGTAAGTAGGTATGTTATGTTAATTTCAAAACGGTGAACCTACTTTATCCGTCTCGTTTCCAAAACCCGTTCGATTGAAACTACATTAGTATTTTATTACGCACGCCACGTCGTGAACGTCACAGATCCGTCGATTGTACCAATATGTTTGTTTCCAGCATCACAACAACAACTGTTACAATCTTATACAGCTTTTTATTGATCACCAATTCATCTAATTCGTTTTGTTGACTGAAGCTTTTGCCTTGGTATTTTTTTTGATGATTGTTTAACCGACATATGCAATAGACGATTTATATTGCAAACGATGATTGATAGATAGACGCCTGAATCCTATAACGAAACTGTCCAAATATTTGCTTACTAGAGATAGAATTTTGACATGAAGGTCCATACAAGTAATTTCAACATCTTATGTCTAGTAACCAAATATACCGACAGATTCGTAATTTGGCTCGGCAGTAGAAGTGCACAGACTTGCCCCGGTTCCTAACGCTCTGCGAAGCTATTAACAGTAGCAAAATCTCCACAAAACTGTCGTTATTGCATACAATTTAGAACGGACGCTGGGGCGCTGTCACACCAGCGATAAATAACTACGATTCGGGACGACACAGATGCTTTGTCATTTAGTAAGGAATATACAAGGAAAAACATGGCATAACTGTTGTTTGCAGTTGGGTAAAGATAAATAATAAAAAATATTGAATCCTTTCATTAATTATTTTATAAGAGATATGATCTTAATTACCGCCATCACCTTGGCTTGGATTAGTGACTTAAGGACTGCAGTCAAACACTAGACAGTTTTAAACCGAGTTTGAATTTATCTTTTATACAAACGCGTTCAATGTCGCGTTGCCCGTGAGTCCCCCTGTTCATTGCAATATTGTCTATTGAAACTTAATTCACTCAATAAACCTTCACGTGCTGGTGTCGTGGCAGCGAGATAAATTATTGCCATATTTGAAACAAGCAAGTTGAACATAGAACTAGTGATCAATGATGTCACAATTTAATTTCTTTTCGCAGTTTGCAGCTTCTTTATTTGGAACAAATTTGTTATGTTTGTGTGTATCCGTAAGGTTGTTACTAGATTCATGGTCGACCACTAACCAGGGTTTTACCATTGCCCTTTGAAATGGATCATGTCTATTATGCTCTCGGCCAAGTAATTTCGTAATTTTACTAAAGTGTTCGTCCGAGTTTAATTGCTTGCTAAACCGGTCAAATTGGTTACATCAGATAACCCATACACATTACTGTGGGTCGTATAAATAACTTTCTAATGGTGGAAAGTAAAAGTGAACCATACAGACTACCACAAATGGAATGATATGAAATGATGTCGGATGACATCAGCATGGTATATGGTCCAAGACAATAAAACCGCTCCATTTTAAGAATGACCGAATGGTGAAGAAATAAAGTATTTAAAGACTGCTGCAAATATAGGTGTGAACACAGTCTAACATGAATTTGCAAAAGGTGACGAAGACAAAACATTTATTTCAATTAAAAACTATTTAAAGGCCTTTGAATATCAAGTAATCTATCAGTTAGTGAGAAAGTTGAAGCTCATTCGCCAATTCTAAAACCTGGATTTCCATGGAGAAGGATGGGTAAGGACAATCTTATTCAGACAAACGAATAACAGTAGAAACGAACTCAAATAGTTGTTATAGCGAAGTGACTAGCACTAGGTAGACTCGCAGTTAGGAGTGTATTTAAGTCGCCCAAGTCGTAACAAATCTGGGTGGTGGTGGCGACTGGCGATGGTACGGGCGTTGTATCGCTAGAATCTCTTCAAAATTGTGGAGTTCAATGATGCCACCGATAAACTCATTAAGTTCTGCTTTAAATTCTACCGTGATTCCAATCATATTGTTATAAAGGCTTACCATTATCAAGCAGTTATCTTGTAGAAACTAGAAACTATCGATAACAGATGAGTTATAACAGTCGATTTTAAGCCACCACTAGCGTCACCTCGGTAATATTCATCTTTAAACATAGGTACCATTTTATCTGTACACTCTTGGATTAACACCTCTATAAAGCTATCCTAAAGAAACGTAAATATTGTGCAAATAAACTTCAATGTGCTATTTTCTTTGAAGTGTCAATTTTACATTTTAGATACTGATCGAAGTGACGTTTGAAATGTGAAAATATCTGTTTCCGTTAAAGCTAAAAAGCAATGCACTTTATTGTTTAAAGCATAGTATGTAATATTTCTCAGTATTAACGTCAAGGTTTAGTAATAATTTTATTAGTTAAAATAAATAAGACTGAAACGTTACAACACGTGTAGTGATGGAAATGAAACGGGCTCGTTGTTCTTCATACATTGTTCTTTAGAATGTTTGACATGCATGTCCTTGCACAAATCTCGCATAATATTTCATAACATATATTAGTATTTTCAAAGGGACCTACAAGTACCTACAATGCATCAGTTGCTGTTGGGACTAGAAGAAGGTTACGCAATTTTTTTAAACCTTACCGAAGTCCACAGAAGCAACAGTTTGCGACTCCCTTCAAATATATGCTATACAGCTTCACAGTTCATTTTGTGAACGTCCACACATTTTTTATTAAACGACTATGAACGTAGTATTGACTCACATTGTTAGTCAACAAATTCGAATCCAAACTAATCGTCGCTTTCACAATACTGGACTTTAGTAATTATAGGTATGTAGGTGCAGTGCTTGTATCGAGTTTTTATCGCTACTCGGTTATTCATAGTAGCAATTTTCTATAAGTGTTATGATGACTAACCCTTTGCTATGTACATTAACTGCGAGTTCCTTGTCATCTATATTGTTTAAACTAAGTATACTATCAATATGAACGAGCTGCCAATCACTGCTGGAAAAATAAAGCAATTTGAAAATTATGCAAACGTTTGTTCACTGTACATAATTAGCAATTAGCCTGAAGACAAAAAGTCGTCCAATTATTTGCTCAATAAGTGTTTCGTGCTCTTCGGTGACAACTGGCGAACAAAGCTTATAATTGTGCGTGTTTAAAAAAGCGTTCTTAATAATGAATTGCTTTAAGAAAAGAGGCCGACTGAAGGCGAAAGATGGTGGGATTTTCTGACAGACGCTAATGATAATGTTAGGAAGGAAGTGAGCACTGAGATGACTCCTAATTAGGTTGTATGGAAGGAAATGACGGCATTTACACCTAATAAATTGGAATAAGGGCTAGTACCCTTTACCTATCACTTATACTGCTCGATGATGAATCGAGCACAATCAAAACATTATAATGTCCACGTGATTTTATCTTATTAAATATTATGTGTCATATCATATCATATTAATCATTTTAAAGAACCATAAAGCAATTAATCTGGCAATTAAAATTTTTGATACGCAAGTAAATCGGTTAAAAAATGTAGCTTGTGTAATTTGTATTAAGGTTATCACATATTTGCATGCATGGAGGCATTGATCGGTCGACATTGAATTCAGACAGACCGAGGTCGCTTTCTTTTAAAACATATAGGAGGTTAAACTCACGATAACATCAACGCAACTGGTAGGCATGGAAATACCACCAAAACGGCCTCGTAAGACTACAATCCCGGATAATAAATATTTACCAGTATTTGGTAGGTTTATAGGGGTCGATGAAACAGTATTTCTGTGATCGGAGAGTTTATAAATCGTCTGACGGGAAACATACAAACACTACGTCAGCCACTGAGATACTGAAAAGAATTCCGCAAGGAACTATTCTTGGCCCAGTTGGTAGCTATGTACGGCAGAACATTTGGTGTGGTTTAATCTTCAGAAGTAACAATGACCAGCACTAAGGACAATACTTGCGTGTACATGTATCACTGTTGCTCTCATCATACTCTGCCTAACCTTTTCCCAACTAAGTTGGGGCCGGCTTTCAGTTTAACCGTTTAAAATGCAGCTGAATACCAGTATTTTACATAGAGCTACTGCCTATCTGACCTCCTCAACCCAGTTTTTGGGTAGCACGATACCCCTTAGTAAGACTGTTGCTCTTAATAATACAACGTAATCTTGTACCTATGATGTGAAAACTTATACAGTGGGTAATGTATTTTACTTATGCATTTTATACTGCTTACCCGTGCCTTATGCATTCCAATCGTTATATAATAATATAGAACTGAGGAAGGTTTTTAACAATGTTCCGTAACTGTAGTATAATACGTAACATTCAAACCGTTTAATTATTCTTGCAAGAATCATAAAGTTTATGTTCAATCAGAAACGACCAATTACAACCTGACCGCTACCACGCGTTCACAAATTTTCGCGGTTTTGTAAATCTACGCGACATCATTTTCGGAGAGTATGTTTTGTAATTACACGAGATTACCTACAAGTTGTTAAGGCCAATAGTGAACGTTTCGACCTTCACATTGCCTTTACTGACAGGCATGTCGTCACTACGGCTTTCGCAGGCTTAACCAACTGCGGAATCTTGAAGATTTACAGAATATCTTACTTGTTTACGCCTTGCCCTATTAAACTTTATTAGAAAATAACCTATCGACCTAGCACGTTTGGAAGGTTTCATAAAAAATAACAAGGCTGTGTAAACAAAGAATAATGAATCCGATTATTCTGTAGACACAAAATATAAAGATTTCTGCACGAATATTAAACTAACAGGATTACAATTGCTACGCTTACGTCCACATGATATGTAAATACTGAGCCTCTGTTTTGCCAATATGTATTTACTTTGAGAGCAAAGTAAACTCTTTATATTTAAATGGCCTACATTGCATCGAGCTTTTATTTGACCTTCGTACTATTTTTCATTTATCTGATTGTTTCTGCTCGATCACTAGAGATTTAACAATGCAATGAATCTGTAGCATTGTAACAACACTGGCTGTCGGGAGTTCCAGATTCTGCAGCCAGTGAGCTGAGCGCTGATATGTTTCATTCAACAGGGAGCGATAAATTGCTTGTCTCACGAGACAGTCGCCGCACGCCAACCTATCATAACATTCATAGCGTTATTGAGCTGTTATACAACCATTTTTATTATGTTTATTAAAGAATTTTCCTCTATAAATAAGGTTTTATCTTACGTCTTTATTCTAGTGTTTGTACAGCGTTTATCAACTGTTGGCTAGGATTTGATGCTCTTAACGCGGAAACGTGTTTGTGATACATGGGTATACATAAAACTATGCTGTGATCCGCAAATGATTCTACAAGCCTACTGTGAATTTATATAATATCTGATGCTTCACACAAAACTGCCCATGCTGAGTGCTTGGATCTTTTCTGCCATTTCAGGGTTGATCCCCGAACTTAGTAAAAGTTTCTGTTAACCATGAGTACGACTCCCAAAAATATTGCCAATTCTTTCAAAGCTAGCCAGTCCGTCATTATTCAGTACTGAAGGCTTTAAACTTTCAACTTGTTTTCATTTAATTTAATCCAATGAATAAATTAAGGAAATATAACATGTGACTTTCAAGTCACTATAATTGATTTAAAAATAAAACCATAAATCAAAATTATATTTTATTAACGATTCATAACCACAACATGCTATATTAGAATGAGAATATATAAATATGTCTTTAGATAATAACGTAAAATAAATAATGAATGTCTTCACGCGAGACTTCGAGAACAGACACATAGATATACGCCAAATAAAACGGCCTAAGGGACTAACTACACTTATTCAGCTCAATTCAGCTTTTGTCCATGGAAAACACCAATTTTATATGATATTCGTACTCATCTTTTCATCTGAACGGATGCTTACGCGTCTCCATACAAAATCGTTGTTTTCTAGGGACATAAGCTGAATAAGTGTGCGTTGTCCCTAACTCCGACTGGCGGTGTAGGCGCGGGGTATGCGGTGCATATAAGAAAGGCGGGAATGTTTTGAAATATTGTTCTCATACTATTCTCCTAACTCAGGAAGTCGTTTATACTTATCAGATTTGCAATTTGTTAAGGTGCTTCGTCGCTGGGAGCGTTCGCCTGTAATGTAACGTGGCAGAGTCCCGCATTACTTCAGTGAGTGAGGAGTACCGAGTATTACAGTACGAAAGTAATGATACAATCTGTAATATTATTACTTTCACACACTAGGAATTTTCTATATTGTGGGTTTACAGACTTATAAACTCACTTACACAAGTATCGGAACAACTGCCTGTATTTGAATCCACGACGCGCAGCGCAGCAGTCAATCGATCCGCCACTGCGCCAACCGTGCCGAAATTAGCCGAAATATTTGTATGGTCTACAGGTAGTTGTTCCGGGTCTGGTTGTTTGAGTATGTAATTTTGAATGTTTGTAAACGCACCCACTATACAGGAGAAATTTCTAGTGTGAGGAAACGTTAAAAAAAAAATATGCGCCACGCCAACCGTCAAAACAAATTTGAATTGTTCGTCAGTCATCTTAAAATAAAGTTTTGGCCGTGGATCGCTCAAATACCCGGTATTTAATATGCGGAGGTACTCAGTACCCGGTATCCATAAGGGCGGTTATTGTGTCGGCATCGTCAAAGGTTCGACAACAATAGAGATGAATGATCATCTCCATTCGGCGCGGTGTTATGGCGACGGAATGGCCAACATATTTAATGCCTAATAACCAGTAGTATAAGACTCACATTGTAGAGACTACTTTTTCGTTTGATGGTTTGATGCCATCCGTACTACAAATAAATAAAATTAAATTGTATGTTTGCAATGTCAAAATGACAGCTTTTTACTAAATGCATATGAAAGTGTATTTAAACAGTAACGACTGGACCGAATATGACGAGAATTTTCTAAGCAAGCGTAGATGAGTTTTTTTTTAAGAAATTGAATAATGTTACTACCAAAATCTCATCAAATAGGGAAAGGTATACATTCAATATAAGGAAAAATCACCAGGTCAGGTCGTAAGTAGTTAGAAACCATTTATTATCAAATACCAACCAGTTTGCTGGCCATAAAATATAAACACATGTATTTTATAGATTTCCTTTTTTAGTCCACAGCTATAACGTCTTCCAGCGGTTTCTCAGTATCAATCCGGAGTCTGTATTTGTGCCTGGTATGGCAATAGGCTCGCCCCTATTACATGGGACTTAAACATAACTGGCGAAATGTGGTGTACTATGGAGGTATTCGTAAATTGCTGCCTAACCCTCCGAAGAATACAGGCGTGATGTTATGTTTATGTTACCTTTAACAGTATTCCTTTGGAGTTCTTTGCTTATGGTTTTTTCTCATCATCTCTGCGTACCAGAAAATGATTACGGCCTCTTAGTCTCTCACGGCCGTGCTATTGCTCGCAAATATAGTCCATCCAGATGTCAGCCTTGGGGCCAGGATTTTATTTCACACTAATACTTCTACTACCTGCGACTTCGTCCGCGGCAATTTCGTACGTTTCCCTTTGAACTTTAATATCCGTCCCCCCTTTAAAGTGGAGATTTGAAAGTAAAATATAGCCCATGCAAACATCTTATTACTCTGGTAAGCCTCTGATTACTCGTATACTTAGGCTACAGGTATATAAGTACGTCCAGTGGACACTAGGCAGTTTCCTTCACTGCTATATCTACTGACTATCTTTACACCACAGCAGGGCCGGTTCTTCTATAGGGCGAACAGCGCGGCGCTTCAGCCTTTTGTGGGCATACAAATAAATATTCACACCATCATCATCGTCTACCTAACATTTTCCTAACTATATTGGTATCGAGTATCAGTCGAACTTTATACAGCTGAATACCTTACATGGATCGACTGCTTATCTGACCTCAACCAAACAGTTACTGGGGAACACGACATGCCAGTTAGCATGGTTGTCAGACTTTCGGGCTTCTGTCACTCGTATCGACTGTCAAAGATCAACAAATGACAGGTGGCAAAGTACGTGCTTCGGAAAGCTCCATAAGCCGTTGGTAAACGAATGAAATATTCACATAAACAATCTTTGTTTTGGCTAAAAATCTTAAATGTAACAGCCAGAAAAGACTTTGTAGCAAGCAAGTGTGTTTAGACTACGTCAGCCTCTTGGCTTTTGTTTTCCACGAGGTCTTTGGAACTGCTGCGCAAACACTTGTATTTTTCGTGCGATGATTCATGTATCTAGGTGCTCGCAACTTTTAGTAGTTTACACATTCGTTTGACGAGCCTTACATCATCGATAAGACAATATTCCGTAAACAAGCAGATTTTATTATTTCCGCCTCATGTACTGTACTGATGTAAGCTGAAAAAGTTACCATCAAATATTAGTATTTCCATGTTTAGGGTTCCGCACTCAAAACGTGGGAATAGGACCCTATTATAGAGCCTCCGCTGTCGGTACGTTTGTCGGTCTATCTGCTGTATCTCACGAACAGTAACAGGAAGAGGTTGAAATTTACACAGAGTGAATTTGTTGTTTATTTTGTTACAACTCAATTTGTCGTGTGTATTATCTGCGACTTTGCTGTTATTTACAATGACACAATTGAAAACAACAAACGTCAGTCAGCCATCATAACGTATGGCCGCGTATACTATGCTCTCATAGATATTATTGTTTTCGATGAAAGACTCTTCAATAGATGACAGATAGTAAATAAGCAGCTATTGCTACGAGACTGCCATCGTGTGCGCTGTGCTGAGGCAACCAAACTAAACAAGCTTCACTGTCAACATACATTTTTGTTGTGTGCGTAATAACTTTTTAGCTTACACCATACTTAGAGAGTGGTGTAATAGAATTTACTACTCGACATACTCAGAACAGATTACTTATTTATTTGTTTTCACAATACAACTAACATAACAAGCTACCCCAAATCGATAGCGTGGTCTTTAACAATATTATTTTTATAACAGTTGTAATGTAATTTTTGTGAACTCATTCAGAGAACAGGAAAATGAATCCATCCTTTCCGCGATTTCGTTCAATTATGCAAGACGCGCGTCATCAAGTGCTTTACCCAGCAGGAAAAGTGGTTGGAAGTTTGCCCCTTATTCCAAATATGTAGCTTGTTCAACTTGTGACACGTTTGACCTTTGTTTCCGAGATGGTAACTCACCAGCGCTGACTATCAGAGACAGAGTGTGGTTGACGGTCTGGTTGTCAAATCCACTTTTTCATCTACATTAGCACACTACAATTGTTTTATAAGACCCACAATGCTTTGTTTTGTTGGCTAAATAAACATAAAACCCAGTTAATAGTTGCATTGTGTCGATGACACAGATTCCCAGGCGTCACTCGTTACTCCACTGGGTACCGGGTCGAGTACGCCCGCCGCCACACTTCAAATATTGTTGATAATGTTATTTATTACTGTATTGTTTCATTTAATGCTGACGTTTCCAAGAACTACGGTACTTTTAGCTGTAGAAGGAGCTCTTTGTATAGGAGCTATGTCCATGGAATCACCATTCCTATTTCTGTCGCTAAACAGCGTTGCTGTAACGCTGTGTTCCGGTTTGAAGGGTATGAAGGTCAAGTCATTCCAAACATAATCGTTAAACCTCTTTTCACATGCCTCGGTGGCCGGCGCTGGGAACACGGTGGCGAATGTATCTTCGTCATTATCATACAATTTACTTTTTATTCCACCACCACCTGTTTGAACTGCCTCCTTGTTCTAGCTGTTGCAAGCACTGCTGAGCATGAGGTCATGGGTTGATAAATTAATTTGTCAGTAGCTGTCAGTCGGAGTCCTCACTTGTGCCCGTATGATGGCAATAGGCTCGCCTCCTATTACATGAGCCTTAAACATAACTGGTGAAATGTGGGTGTACAATAGGTACACCTTTGCCCAACCTAAAGGGGAACACAGACGTGATGTTACGTGGCTCCAAACTTTGGTGCATGCTGCCTGTGCTGGTCCCATCCATATGTTACCCGGTCGTCTGCAGGTTGGTCCACCTATCTAGCTGTTCGTCTGCCAACACTGAGTTTAAAGACACCCGGCAACATAATATCTTATTGCGAGTGCGAGTTATAATTTGACGTTTCCAACCAATGTCCAAGCGTTTGTAAACGGAAACTTTGTAGTAAAGTCACACACTAGGAGTGTGCCCGGTGGATTGTTGTTTACATACAGACATACATAAACTCACGCTTTTTTCTCATGGCGGTCGGCAGATACCACACAAAGCCGTCTTCTACGATCCTCACATACTTCTTTTGTTTCGTTTACGTTCATACATCATATAGTTAGGTCATACCCCCACACCGGTTGCGAGTACTACGCACCTGACCTTTTTGAATATGTATGTAAGTTTAAAGTTATCTATGAATTGTCTCGGTGCCTACTCTGAATATTTTCATACCTGGTTAGAGCAGCGGGAGTTAGGACTGCGTTAAACGGGGTTTACCCGGAATACCTTTGCTCCATTCAACCACTCAGCATAACTTTAGTTTTGTCTACGGCATTTGAGACGTGCTCGCACTCTATGGAGTATTGTTTCGGCTGTGAGTGCTATGACTCATGTAACGGGTCACGACATCATCAGCCACACTTTCCAATGTTACTTCATCGTTGTTTGGCCACTAGAAAATAGCTCGGTGTAGAAAATAATGTGCATAGCTTCATTGAAAACTACGTCTTTCCATATGAATGATAGTGTATTTATTGTTGCGTCGAGCTGTGGCGTACATAATCCATAATTTAAAAAAAAAAAAACCCCAAGTAAGGCGTGACACAGAAAGTGAGACGTTTTCAACTATTGCGATACTATAATAATTGAATGAGTGTACGCGTGACTGTCGGCTGTATGCTCATTGTTAATCCAACAAACAACAATATAAAGAAGACAGTAATGTCGGAAAGGCAACTTTTATCGCAATATGATCTGTGAAGTTCATTCAAATCGTAGAAAGTATTGCCCGAAGCGGGTATCTTGGCGCAATCTCTAATCGCGACCTGTTGCTTGACTCACGAATTTGGCCGAACCTTACTTGCGAGTGTCGGCAGCACAATTCGTGTTCGCTAGCCCACACCACACAACTGACTGCAATGACGCTGTCGAAAATTATTGTATACACTGACAAATATCTTTCAGAATGTAAAGATGGCGGTGCTTGTAAAGGGATGATATCAAATACGTTTCAAATACAATACAAAATGAAGCTAGTTCTCTATTTTCGCTCTTTGGCGTGTAGTATGACTAGAATTTACTCTCTCAAACAGGTGCGCTACTAACTGTAACTGTACTTACTACCGACGTACTTATGTGCGTCAATATCGTACTTCAGCGTAATCACATTTCACTACTGGTCTTGCGGTATCACGGTAATAAGGCTGCGAAGTAAATTGTCTACGCGTGCTGTTAAGGAATTCCATTTTATTTGCGTGCGCTATCCGCAAGACATTGTTGTACAACCCTAGTGTTGCGTAATGCAGAGATATTGACGTGCGTGACGATACAGTACATAACGTTACTTCTGCGTCCGTAGTTTCATTGAAATCGTGTTTAGTTTACGTCATTGATTTTGGAGATGATTGAAGCTGTCTACCCAGCTCGTAGGATAAAGGGATCTTGACTGCCTGATTCTAGCCGTATGTTGTGCTGTATCCATTATCTGCCTAACCCTTTTTCAACTATGTTGGGGTCGGCTTCCATTCTAACTAGACGCAGCTGCATTTCTTGGAGCGACTGCCTATCTATCTGACCACCACAACCCGGTTACTAGGTAACACGATTGGCAAGACTGGATGTCAGTCCTTCGGCCTTCTAAGTACCGGTAACGACTGTCGAAGTTTTACAAATGACAGTCGGCAGACCACGGAAAGACCTTGGCAAGCGCAACACAGCGCTTATGTTGAGTATAAACAGAACAAGATGTTGCTATAACTTAAAATTTGTTCGCTATTTCTAACCCGGAGGCGTGAATCGAGAACAACAACAACACGAGTCCGTCCTTTTAGCGAACAACACGTGTTGTATAAACTGATCGCCGACTGCATCACACAGTATTCTGGAAAATCAGTTGAGCTGTTCATAAAGCGTTATTGATTGTTTCTATTTCTGTCCGACAGATCAGCAGAGCGGTACGTGCGAGTGCAATGGCGAGATGTGCGCGTCGGGGATATAGTCCACCTGTCGAACAACGAAGCGGTGCCGGCAGACATTGTGCTGCTGCACTCTTCCAACCCCCTGGGCCTCTGTTTCTTAGAAACGTGCAATCTTGACGGAGAGACTAATCTCAAACAGAGGCTCGTGGCCTCTGGCTTCAGGGACAAGGTAAAACTAACTATACAGATGAAGAATCGAAATTCCTGTACTTACAAATAATTTCCTTTGAGTTCCGCAAGTTATGATTGTAAGCTGTCTATTATAAATAATCTTTACCTGTCTTGCTGGCTGTATTATACTTGAGGGGCAAAACCATCACGGTTATTTTATATCTATGTTATGGATATCCAAAAGATTTTGTCGCTCACTGTTTTTGGAAAGAAATCCTGGGCGAAAAGGTTATGAATCCATAACATAGAATAACGCCTATATTCTTCGAAGGGCTAGGTAGAGGTATGTCTATATCACACCCCACATTTCCCCTGTTATGTTTAAGTCCCATGTCATAAGCGGCGCGCCTATCGCCACCAACCGGGCACAGGCCAATCTCCGTGCTGCTACCGAGAAATCCCAGATGGTAAGACCCGTTTTGGCCCGACCCGGGAATCGAGTCCAGGACCTCATGCTCAGCACCACTATGCCAACTTGGTAGCGAAACTAAAGAATAACAAACAATGAAAAGTTTGTTCAATAAATAATTTAGATTATTTATTTTTCGTTTCTACTCCTGAACGAGATTGTGAAATTGCGCAATATCGTTTCACTCTTCTAAATTCGTCCGGATTTCTATAGTGTCACTGGGTCAATTTAAAATTGGATGAGCATCAAAATGATTCTCTTTATTTTTTTGTTTGCTATTCGTGTAATGCAAACCACCGAAAAAACCAGAGCGTGGGAACACTTTCTCCGATACTCGTACAATATCACAATGGCCGCTGTAGTACCGCGACACAGTTTACCAAATCGTCTGTTTTAACTAAAAGTATATTTACGTGTAATAAGTACATAATTAATATGTTCCAGCAAGCAGAGTTCAATCCGATGAAATTCAGGAGTTCTGTGGAAGTGGAGCGACCGTCTACAAAAATATATAGGTTTACAGGCTGTATCTCGCACCCTAACGGAGGGCGGGTGCCACTGAACTCGGAGAACCTTCTGTTGAGGGACTGCACGATAAAGAACACCGACTATGTGGAGGGCATCGTCGTGTACGCCGGACACGAGACCAAGGCGATGCTCAACAACGGAGGACCAAGATACAAGTGTTCAGGCTTAGAGAAAAAAATGAACACAGATGTGATATGGTGTGTCTTAGTGTTAATTTTTCTTTGTTGCGCCGGCGCAGTCGGTTGCAAGATGTTTTTGGACAAATATTATGCTATCTCATACGAGGCTGTCCCATTCATTACTATGGTGAACAATCCCATTCACGAGGGGCTTCTCATATTCTGGACTTACATAATAGCGTTGCAGGTGATGATACCTGTGTCGTTGTACGTGACGATAGAAGTGACGAAACTGTTGCAAGTGTATCATATACACCAAGACATCCAGCTGTACGACCCCGACACGAACATGCGCACGGAGTGTCGCGCGCTGAACATCACCGAGGAGCTGGGGCAGGTGGCGTACTTGTTCACGGACAAGACGGGGACGCTGACGGAGAACAAGATGGTGTTCCGCCGGTGCGCGGTGAACGGCGTGGACTACGAGCATCCGCCGGGCCCGCCCGCAGAGCCCTCGCCGGAGCTGCCGCCGATCGTCACCCCGATCACTAGCGTGTCGCCAAACAGTCGACTGATGCAACATTTAAACGACAGCAATGAAGCTCAGCATACGCAAAAGGTAATTAAATTATATTTATTTCTGAATGTAGATCTTTTCCAGACATTTTTACACGTCAATGTGTGGTCAATATTTTAAAAACTAGATGGCGTCGCCATTTCCTACCTCTCTGATCCCTGCGAAGAGATCCTGCTACAGGCCTTTTTTCTTGCACGTTAACGTGCGGACGGCCACACTGGAACTCCTCGCCCGGATTCCTCGTTCCCCAGGAACTACAATCTAACGGTCTTCAAGCCGAGAATGAATCGGTTTTTTGTAAGCAAGCGCGGGCGAGTTGTGGTCATGCGCAAGCCTATCAATAATAAAAACCAAAAAATTACGCTTTAATCCATACTCAATTCATTAGTTGTAGGACATATTGAGATTCCCGTAACTAATTTCCAGGTCCGCGAGTTCCTCATGATCCTGGCTTTATGCAACACCGTGGTGGTGAGCCAGCCGCACGTGGACACGACGCAGCTGAGCGCGTCCACGTCGGGCGAACACATCTCCGCGGGGAAGGCCTCCCGCTCCAACGGAACCCTGCGATCTAACGACAAGTAAGTAACTAGTAAGTCCAACATCTTAACCTTTTCATAAACATTCTATAGTAGTGTTTTAGTTGAGGGCTAGTGGTAATAGGTATGTATTTATTGAACCCCAAATACACACCATTTTGAATTCCACAAAATATTCATGGACACACAGCAGGTCACAAAAACATAAGTCGGGCAAAGTGTTTTTCCAATTGGTATTTTCTCATTAGCAGCCCGGAGTCTGGATTTGCGCCCGGTTGTTGGCAATAGACTGACCCCCCTTTTAAATGGGACTCAAACCTTAAGACATACCGAAATATGGGCGCACTTCTGCCCAACCCTTAGAGGCATACTGGCGTGATATTGAGCGTCTTTTTGTAGCTGTAATTTATGAAGAAACGTACAAAGACGTAGTCGCGAGTGGCTGCTAGTAGGTTATAATTAGATAAGTGGATAGTTGCTAATTAGTTTCCATTTTACATAATCCTTGGCTTGTGATACTGAATACTATAACGGTGCCGATTCCCTTGTTGACAAACTAAGCTAAATTTAGACTACTTCTATCTCTTTCTATCTTTATAAAACAAGACAGGGACGGACATTTATAAGGGCTGTCAATTTTAGTTGAACTAAAACTTCCAAACAAACATAGTTGACATTTCAAAGGAAACGACCAAAAATATGGTCAAGTTCAAGGCATAAAATAATTTGACATCTCTAACTTAGCACACAAATGTCGCCGTCCTTTTCTAGCGCTATGTGTCAGAAAGAGATGTCAATTCTATTATTTATCGGTGTGTCTGTAGTAAATGATGAGCAGTGATGATCAATTCTCAGTAAACACCTTAACACTTCGGTACTTGGTGATAAGGATAACAGTCTGACAGATACAATATCAGTGAATGACAGTGCGCAGGGCTTACAACCTCTTGCCTGTCAGATAGCGTAAAACAGATGCTTTAAATATGAATCACTAACGTTAATATCATAGCACATTCGAACAAACACGTGGTTTTTCTGGTGGCCGCCACTGTAGGTTCTGGTTTTCACACGTGGATGCCAGATTCTGAGATTATTTATCCAAAACATAGAAAATATTAGAATACTCTTCATTTTCACTATAAAAACTTACAAATAATCACTTAGAGTAACTTAGCGCCGTCTTAGAGCTCGGGAATGCAATTTCCACGACACGGTTGGCGCAGTGGCTAAGCGATTGGCTGCTGCGCTGCGTGTCGCGGGTTCGATCCCCGCACGGAACAAATATTTGTATGGCCTACAGGTAGTTATTCCGGGTCTGGCTGTTTGTGTATGTGAGTTAAAATGTTTGTAAACGCACCCACAATACAGGAGAAATGACTAGTGTGGGGCAACGTTTTAAAAAAAAAACGTTCATTTTTGTTTTATTACAATTTTGGAAAGAAAACTTTGGGACGCGCGCTCTAGTAACACACAAAAAAAGTTTAGTAACTTGTAATGCTATCTATGATGGTTAATGAGAACCTCGTTGAAACTTGCGAGTGTAAATAAGCGATAGTAATACAAATTTGAAGGTCGTAGATTTTTCTTACTCCTGAAATGTTACTTCTTTCGCACTTACGAGGTTTTCACTCTAAGGCGACGATAATAGGGTGTACAGACACCAGCGAGCTACATAATTCTTGGAACGGTCAGACCGTTTCAACGATATGCTTATGGTTATTCATCTCGTTCGGCTCCATCCGGTTGATCTTAAGACCATAACAGCCACATACGACCGGATTTTGGTTATATCAGAAGGGTCTAAAGGTACACCAGTGGCGAAGCGTCTATACAACCCGATTCCTACTGGATTATATTTAGAGGTCCGAAGAGCAACACTACTGCCATTAAAAATGGTACAGTCAGTAGTTCCTACTTATGCCAAATAATATTATGTAGTACCACTAAAGATATGATACACAATCACTATCAAACAACAAAAACTGATAAGATTTCTAATAAGGTTTTTCCGCTTTCCCTCTTACGAAAATTAACGCCTCGCTACCATACATTTTGGACTTATGTATCTTAATATTACCTCGTCTCGCTATCAGATACGCCCGTCTGACGGAGTCCCGGTCTACCACGCCGTCACCACCGCCGTCCACCGGCTCGCCTCTCAGGATAAGACTGCCGAAACTCCTCAGAGGTAGCAGGGACGACACCAGCGAACCCAGCACTTCAGCTGAGCCACCAGTGAGTACCTTATCACACCTACTTCCATTAAGACCACCCCTTTTCTCGCTGCAATGTTCCTCGTTCTTCCGCATCATATGATCCATACCATGCGAACCGATTTCCTTGTTACTATATGTTGTGTGTCCAGCTGGCGCGCTACGAAGCGGAGAGTCCCGACGAGCTGGCTCTTGCCGAGGCGGCACTAGCGTATGGCTACGAGCTGCGGAACCGGGCCCCCGAGGAGGTGGAGCTGGGCATCCGCGGAGAACTCACAAAGCTGAAGGTGATAAGGGTGCAGCAGTTCGACGCCAATAGGAAGTGCATGTCTGTGGCCATGAGGATGCCTAATGGACAGGTAAACACTCATATTTTCACTACTAAAAGCATCACTAAAAAGCAACATATAACATATCTATTCATGTACAGTAAAACGGGGTGAATTGAAACAAACATTTAAATTAGATTTAAACGTTGATTCAACATTATTAATTCCTGACAAGGTGTTGAAATTATTCATTACAATTCCTTAAAAAATAAGTCTTTGTAGGAACAAACAATGTTAAACTAACGCGAAAATGCCCTTCAAAGTTTTGTTTCTACTCACCCCTACGTTTCTATTCACCCCGTTTTACGGTATGCCGCGAAATTTTTGACTTATGAGGCCTCTACCTAGCACAATTTTATAAAATAGCAAACAAACTTTACGAACAAGCAAATGCGATTGCTAACGATGAAATTTTACTTTGAAAATGGAAAATAATATTTTCCCAATAAGGTACGGAACCCACGGCCTGCGAGTCCGACTCGCTCTTTCCCGTTTTTTATTAAGACCGGAGTTGTTATATTTTATGCAGGTCACCAAAAAAAGGCTAGAAGAAAAAAAATACAATGGAAATCTAGTTGGTAAAAAAAGTATTCTGTATTTTGAGGTTGTAAAATTATACAAATGAGGTGACTCATTTCAGGCTATCAATATCGACTGGCCGACCTCAAACGACTGTTATTTATTTGCACCTTTACAAATGCAACTTCTCGTCTGTCAGTTTGTAAGCTTATAACTTGACAACCACTTACTCGTAGTATTCGAAAAAAATATATTTTTAATCTTCGAATGCAGAAGTGAGCGACCTCAATTATCACCGATTAAACGTGTATGTTTGGCTTCTAAGATATTTAATTACAAAACACATATTTAAGAGTCATTGTCGGAGTTAAAATAAATTCGGAAAATCTTATTTATATTATAAATGTGACAGTTTATGAATGTTTGTTACTCTTTCACGCAAAAACTACTGAACGGATTTTGATGAAACTTTACAGTATTATCACTTATATTTCAGAGTAATTTTAAAGATACACATTCGAACAACGCCGCCTGCGGCTGCTTGTACAGAAATAATTTTCGGCATTGCCTCGACCTTTGCGGAAATTGGCAGAAAACAAACTTTTTGACAAATGAACGTGACATATTCAGTCTAATGTAATAGTTTCTATGTCACGGACGTGTGCAATGTTCTGTCTGCGTGTGACCGCGCTGCCAACATGGCCTCGGCGCCATAGCTACATTATTATAATATATTGGACTTTGAAATTGCCATCACCCAAAATCTTATATATAAAATTCTCGTGTCACGGTGTTTGTTATTAAACTCCTCCGAAACGGCTCGACCGATTTTCATGAAATTTTGTGTGCATACCGGTTAGGTCTGCTAATCAGACATCTATTTTTAAAATTTAGGACACACAAAATTTAGGACCGGCCTTAAAATTTAGGGGGATGAAAAATAGATGTCCGATTTGCAGACTAACCGATATGCACACAAAATTTCACGAAAATCAATCGAGCCATTTCGGAGGAGATTCACTACAAACACCGTGACACGAGAATTTTATATACCTATTAGAAAATAAAATTGATCTGTCTCTTTGTAATTTTAAAATGAAAGTTTTCTACCAAATGCATATGAAAGTTAACACGGTGGTATAACTGACCAAACGCACATTTTTTTTTTGTCTGTCTGTTTGAGGTACCTAATCTCCGAAACGGCTGGACCGATTTTGACGGGCAGATAGCTGATGTGTTAAGGAATAACTCCTCCTTATTATCCTTATTCGGATATATATCCTCCGGATCCTTATTATCTTTCAAAAATAAAAGTAGCCTACTACTTTTATTTTTGAAAGATAATAAGGATCCGATCAAAAACCAAGATATTTTGTGTTGTTCCACGTGAACAAAGTCGCGTGCACAGCAAGTACATAGACAAAATATTAATAATCCTCAACGAGTCTCCCGAATCTCACTAAGATCTTTTTCCCTGTGTTAGTTTTACAGTGGCTATTAATATGCGGGTTTTAATTTTAAAAATATGCCAGTTTGTCTTTGCCAATTTCATATGCTTTCACGACTACAGTACGGTATCACAATGATTACGAATGCAAAGTTCCGTTCTTACTGGAGTAAGGAAGAACTGTACTTAGATTTTCGATGGTCGTTACGATAGCTACAAAATAAGTTTTAACAAAGGGTATCTGGATGTGACATACTTGCATGTAGCTGGATCTGGCTCGCCTGGAACCCGTCACCTAAATGAATGGGAACCGGCTCGGCACATCATGGTGAGTCTTGTGAGAACTGACATTTGTATTCAAAATCGTTGAAACCCAACCCTCGTTTCGTTCATTCCTTGGCTGTAAATTACTTATGTAATTATTTCCAAATAAATCTATCCCAACATATGATGTCACCAGGTAGTGCTATACGTAAAAGGCGCCGACTCGACGGTCTTGGGAGCGCTGGCGCCCATGCGCGCCGGCTCGGCCGAGTCCGCCGCGTACGAACGCACGCGCGTGCTGCTGTCCGAGTACTCTCGCGCCGGCCTGCGGACTCTGGTGATGGCCAAGCGGACCATGCAGCCCGCTTTGTGGGAGGAGTGGCTCGCTGGACATCATCGGGCCATGGATTTAGGAGAAGGTATGTAGGTTCTACTGTTGTCGAAGAACCGAAGGTAGGCGAGTATTTTCGCCTTTGGACCCTCCAGCCGCGAACCGTTCAGCCCGCCCTGCGGCGGGAGTTAGCTGGACATATCCAGCTGATTTCCCTAAGTGTATATTGAATCAGCACTCCCGAGGGGTGGGCTATATTGTAGATATTGATATAATATTGTTGCGTGCGCAGGCCGCGACAAGCGCATCCGCGACTCGCTGGCGCGCCTGGAGAGCGCGCTGGCGCTGGTGGGCGCGTCGGGCGTGGAGGACCGGCTGCAGGACGCCGTGCCGCGCACCGTGCGCGCGCTGCTGGACGCCGGCATCGTGGTGTGGGTGCTCACCGGGGACAAGCCCGAGACCGCCATCAACATCGCCTACTCCGCCGCGCTGTTCTCGCAGAGCGACCGCCTGCTGCACCTCATGTCGCGGGACAAGGTGGGCGCTGAGGCACGCTAGGCACGCTAGGCACGCTAGGCACGCTAGGCACGCTCGGCGCCAGGCACAGACTGACGTGTGTATCCCCGCAGGAGCACGCCGAGGCCACCATCAAGAGCTACCTGGAGGACGGCGCGGTGGCGCCGGGCCGCGCGCTGGTGGTGGACGGCCGCACGCTGACGTACATCCTGGACCGGCGCTCGGGCCTGGTGGCGCCCTTCCTGTCGCTGGCGCGGCGCTGCTCCGCCGTGCTGTGCTGCCGCGCCACGCCGCTGCAGAAGGCCTACATCGTGAAGGTAGCAGCCCGACCCTTGTTCCGACGCTGGGGGCAGATACTTTTAAACCGACCGTCCGACCGACCAAACTTTTCGTCATGATGAGTGTCATTTTCTTAGTTTCCGAGGTTGCTTAGAAGGATTATGAGGTCAAAATCTCAATCCAAGATGGCGCCGATGAAACTTACTATCTTTTCATCATGGTTGTCATTTTCTTGGTTTCTGGGGTCGCTAATAACGATAATGGGGTCTAAATCGGAGTTCAAGGTGACGCCGACGGAATTTACTTACATTTCGTCATGGGTGTCATTTTCTTGGATTCCGGTGTCACTAATAATAATTAGGGGGCCAAAATCGCAAACCAAGATAGCGCCGAAAAAATTTGCTCAATTTTGTCATAATTCGTAGCTAATAACGATAAGGGGGACAACATTTAAATCCAAGGTGGCTTTGACGAAATTCACAAACTTTTCATCATGGGTGCCATATTCATGGTTTCCGGGGACGCTGACAGACCGGCCGACCAATCGATCGACTGACCAACCGACCGACCGACCGTCTGACTCACAAAAACTTATAATGTTACTTTATATTTTCGAAACAATTTTAAATTTTACTCCATATTTACTAACGGATTATATTTAGCAAAAATATATTTCCATAACTATCAATTTCAATGTTTCACATCTGCCGGGCGTCCCATGATCCCGGTTTTATTAGATTCCCGATCTTTTTACTTATTCGAGATCCCAAAAACACACATGGCATACCAAGATTTCTACATGGTATATACCTTCTTATATTTCCATATCGCATATAAAATCGTAACATTCATTTTGTTCGTAATTGATGTAACAATTATAAACGTTATTCGAGATCCCAAAAACACACATGGTAACCTACCAAGATTTCTACATGGTGTGTATACCTTCTTATATTTCCATATCGCAAATAAAATCGTAACGTTCATTTTGTTCGTAAGTGATGTAACGAACTGGAAAAGAAGAACGCCTGCACATGGTTAATAGAAAATCGAATCTACATTCTGAATTCGTCGTACGTTAGTTTAACTTTTTAACAGCCATCGTCATAAATACATGTCAAGCGAACGCATGCCCTGTACGCCAACGTCAAAATGTGGTGCACTCTCAGTACTATAACACGAAATAAACAATAGGGTAGTGTCCTTAAAAAATCTGATTGGTCCGAAAGTTGGATTACTCAAAAATACTGGACACGTATTTTTTCTTTTGTCACGTAAACCAAAAATGACAACGGTATAGTGCGTTGAAATTGCGCGTGACGTCACGCCGTGCTACACTTTTCGTTAAAAGTGTAGCACGGCGTGACGTCACAAGCCCTTTCTCCTGAACTTTGATGTGCTATATCATTGTCACTTTTTATTGAATTAAGTAAGCAAAAAATACGTGTCCAATATTTTTTTTTAATCTTACTGACGGACTAAATAGACTTAATATATTTTTACCTAGGACACATCCCTATTAAATCCTTACTTTTGTGTGTGTTTATTTATATAACTTAAAAGTTGAAGCACGGGACTGCGTATTTAATTGCATGAAACAAATTAAAATACACCACGAATATTGATAAATTCATGATAACAAAGAAGAAATTAAACACTTTTATTAAAAAGGCTTGGCGTGCAGCGCGCGCTTTTATGCTCTGGCGGTCAAAAGGTTAATAAACGTATTGCCGTATGTCCGCAGGCGGTGAAGGAGGAGCTGGGCGTCACGACGCTGGCCATCGGGGACGGCGCCAACGACGTGTCCATGATACAGACCGCGGATGTCGGCGTCGGTGAGTTTTGACACTTCCATTAAAGGCCCCTGAAACAGCGGTGCCGTCATATTACTGTGCCGTCATTAGGCGAGGATGTCCAAGACACAGAGTCTTGGACATCCTCGCCTAGGCGGTTCTATGTTTTACACTTGGCGTTAAGACGATACTGATATATGTATGTATGTGTGTATTTTTAGGTATCAAATCATTGTAACCAGATTAATGATATTTCCACTTAAAGAAATCTCAACTTTACGCTAGTGCAAATAGAGTTGAATTCAGAATGACTTAAGAAATACATGTCGTTGTATTAAAATATTTCAAGTATGAGTAGATACACCTCATATATTATGTTAAATTATCCTGTTATTTAGATGCATTGGTATTCATGCCAAGCTTCGATATGCATTCAAATTATTTTACCAAAACATAAAATTACAAGCGTAGGATATCGGCGCAGGCGCAGATTAATAACTATACGTAAAATAACGTGTAGGAGATTTTCCTTAATCAGACTAATCATACCGCAAAAATACTTGCGTTCAATCTGTACACGACATTGCTGGACACGGAACTCGATTTTATATAACCCAATTAGAGCTGTCTACGTGCTTCGTTAAAGATCTGATGTCTTATAAATCTGCGATGACGTGCGCTCCTCTATTAAAAACAACTCCAAGTCTATGATTTAACTCAATAATGTTCTAGTGGTTTTATTCGGCGCAATAAAATTAATAAGGTATAATTGTGACAATGATTCCTAGGTAACCTTGACTGAATTGGGTAAAGTAATATTGTCACATGATAGGTATTAGAAGAAGAAAGAACTGTGGAGTATTAGATAACGTAACGTTGAATAATCAACTTCATGGTTCGTGTCATAAAGACCAAAGTTGTACAAATGTGGGGTCAGACGTCCTTGAGTGCGCTGGCGCTTTGTTATTTGCACTCAATGACCCTATTAATAAAGTCTGTTATTCAATGTTTATAAACAACTGCTTCCAATAAATCTTACTTCAGCAGTGATACTAGCGGCTCTTTAAAACTCCGACCGGGTTCTGCTATTTAGAGTTATATTTTTTATGGGGTTCGGCCCTTGTTAAGAAAACTGAATCTTTTTAAGACGGCTGTTCAGTCGGTCACAAAGATTTCTTTTTAACATATTACAAGATATTGGGGTATAATATAGGAACTTCCATGCTGATCTGGGAGAAAAACAAAAACTTAAATTGTGTCAGCTGATTTTCGTCTCGCGCATATCGTAAAAGTCGACTAAGGGATAGGTTTACTTTCAATTTTACATCTTCAAGTAAACCACAGCCAACTTAGAACATGCAAATGGCCTAAGTTGGACAGTTGGCGTAAAAACAGGACCTCAATTTAGGGTGGTAGCGGAGGAACATTATTTGAATGTCAAAGGTAGCACCCACGGACCGAGTCAGCCGGTTCGCTGTTTACTCATCAGATCAAATGAAATCAGCACAGGCTAATTTAAACAAAAGTACGGGTACAGAACATAATTTCGTACGATTGAATAACAGCTAACAGATTAACTTGCTTTCCGAGCCATGGATGGTCACCCATGCAGGAACCGACCTCGGCAAGCGAAGCTAAACCTTCGATCGACCTGTGCAGCTGCTATTATTTAGCCACTAGCCCCTCGTATGGCTTATTCGTAGAATTAAGTGTATGTTTGTGTGTTTCCAGGTATATCAGGGCAGGAGGGCATGCAGGCGGTGATGGCGGCCGACTTCGCGGTGTCGCGCTTCAAGTACATAGAGCGGCTGCTGCTGGTGCACGGCCACTGGTGCTACGACAGGCTCGCCAGGATGATACTCTACTTCTTTCTTAAAAATGCCGTGAGTTTACATATTTACATTGTGTTATATAATTACTTTAAGGACACAGTCGCTGGAACAGACAGGATTTTTGAGTAGAGACCAGTATACTCATAATAGTCGACAATTTTCTGAAATAAATAGCGCCGATTGCGCAGGTCCGAAGGGCATGTAATTGGATATGCATTTGCATATTTTACCTTAATCGCAAGTTTTCTTCTAATCTGTGACAAAAATAAAAAATGTGCTTACTGTACAAACCAACTTAAAAAATATAAATATATCAGCATAACATCTCGTGGAAATTGACCAACTAAGTATTTTGCTTATTATAATGTTTATTTATTCATTGCATAATGCACAGTCAGTTACAGTCTAGGCTAAAACTGAAGAATACATGAGCCCGTTAGAGTGCAGCAAGTATTGTTACATTAAGTTAACTCAAGATGTACTGTACAGGTTAAAAAAAAAAAAAAAAAAAAAAATTGTCAGAATATTCTGCTGTTTCCAGCGTACAAATATTGAAAATAATTTAAATGATAAGGATTAGAAGACAATGTCAAAATTAAACATTAACAAATAAACAAATGTCAAGAAAAAGGGAAAAATAATTACCGTTACATGCACGCTCAGGAGTTATTAGTAAGCATAATGTCAAAAATGAATTATACAATAATAAAAATATTAAAAAAGTTATACAATGTCAAATAAATAATAAAAATTCTATTCAAATCGCACAAATGTCAGTAAGTCATCTAATTTAAATTTAGAATCAAATCTTTCATTTAAAAACTCAGTCATTGAGTAGTAACAGTTTTGTAATAGGAAGTTAAATAATTTCTTTTTAAATGTCATAAAGTTAAGAATCTTAAATGCATTGGGTAATTTATTATAAATTTTAATTGCCATGCAGTAAACATTATTAGAAAATAGTAAAATGTTATAAATAAAATGTTTAAAAAAAAAACATTTCCCTACCCTAATCCTGATTCTATTTTGAATTAAATTTAAAAATATTCAAAATAGGTTCTAAAATATCTGTAAATAGGTTTTTACAAACACTTTTACATGTCAAGAAGTATTTTTTTTAATTAGCTTGGTGTTTCGCTATCTGACTACTCTGAGAAGCAATTAATACAACGTTTTAACTTGCTATGTGAACCATTTCAACATAAGCACACAATATAGTAACAAGTGTTTCAAGGCTATAGAATGTGTGTCTGGTTGTGTCCACAGACGTTTGTGTTCCTGGTGTTCTGGTACCAGATGTACTGCGGCTTCTCGGCCATGGTGATGATCGACCAGGTGCACCTCATGACGTACAACCTCATGTTCACCGCGCTGCCACCCATCGTCATCGGTAAGTCATTCATCATTTTAATGAACTTTTTTGTATAAACACAGAAGCTTTACAGTTTACTTGATTTGTACCATTAAACTAGAATTGGTTTGTATTGGTACTCACATTCGCCATAATATTGCGTAATCGCTAAAACTAAACCGAGTAACTACAAAAGCCCTCAGTTGTTTTCAATGTTTTTCAAGTAAACCTTTTTTCGGGACGCTGTAAATTGGATTTTATGAAACGAAAAAGAGAAAACCATAAAAGTTTATCTCTCTCTTTCTTTTTTTATCTCTATAAAATCGCCGCAAAAATCAGTTAGCATGAATTTCACTAAAAAGCAAGTGAAAATGTATTGCGAAGACGAGAGTACCGTGTGTAAGGAGTGGGGCGTGGTGTGCGCAGGCGCGTACGACCGCGTGGCGCCGGGCGCGCTGCTGCTGGAGCGCGCGGGGCTGTACGCGGCGGCGCGGCGCGGCCTGGCCTACCGCGCGCACTCCTTCTGGGCCGTGCTGGCCGAGAGCCTGTACATCAGCGTCGTGCTGTTCTTCCCGGCCGCCATGGCCTACTGGGACACCACCGTGGACCTGTGGGCCTTCGGCACCTGCTGCATGACCTGCTGCCTCGTCGTCATGCTGCTCTACGTCGCCATCGAGACCAGGAGCTGGGTCAGTCATT
Source organism: Phlogophora meticulosa (assembly GCA_905147745.2). NCBI lineage: Eukaryota > Metazoa > Arthropoda > Insecta > Lepidoptera > Noctuidae > Phlogophora > Phlogophora meticulosa. Next base: position 984,779 of record LR990521.1, read on the forward strand.
ACCTCTGCCGTTGCCGTTCTATATATGTGTACTTATTTTATTTATGTACCTATTTATTCTTCCATTGGTTACATGCAGCGTTTTAATTATATATTCGTAAGTGTACACTGCAGTGTGTATGCATGGAATGAAGAGTTACACTGTAGCTGTTTTAGTGCATTAGTACAATCAACCGCACGCCTATCGCAACGATATGTCATTGACTTGACAACGCCTTTATGTCGTAGCAGTAAGAGCAATTTTCGTAGTACAAACTACTGACGTCCGGTTGACTGTATGAAATTTATAGAAAACTACCACGAGTGTTTATACTAGTATTTGCAAGACAGTGTGCGCTACTAATAGTTTCGCAATTTGCATTTATGATATTTTCAGCGGTACCTTTAATGATACAGGGTGGTTTTTATCATACATCGCTGCACAACCTGATATGAGTTTAGTTCATGATTCCACCCCGCAGCATTGATTTTTCTCCTAAGTTTTACGTTGTTTTCTTATATATTTTTTTACTTTAAACTGCAGTAAACCATGATTTCCATCTAATTCAATGAAGTCAATTATTTACTTTTAAATTAAAAAAGTTACTGTATTCGATAGAAATAACGGTTTTTTACAGTTTAAAATAAAAGAATACATCACAAAAGTCACAAAATGAATTAAAAGCCGACGAAAAATGTCAACGCTGACGTGTCCAACATCACGTGCTGAACTGATAGTATCAGGTTGTTGCTCTATGTCCCTTCCTCCCTGTACGTTCAGACACAGCCATTTAACCCATACGTAACTTAAAAAAAAAAAGTATAAATAAACGACAATCACCACAACCTTCACAGACGGTGATCCACCTGCTGGCGCTCTCGGGCTCACTGCTGTCGTTCTTCATCCTGACGGTGATGTACCAGGCCATCGCACCCACGTTCCTAAAACTGCCTTCCACGTACAACGTCATGCTAAACACCATCAAGGAACCGGTCTACTGGCTCGTCCTGATCGTCACCACTGTGGCCGCGTTGATTCCCAGGTCAGTACTATAGAAAGGATGTTTTTTATCATGTAGGCAGTAGGCGAAAAACTGCACGGAAAAAATATGTCGACGAGGTTGTGGGTTCAAACCTCGGCAAGTACCAATGTGAGTTTTTCAATTCTGAAATTTGTTCAAAAAAAATTCTCTATGTACTTTCTATGTTTATCTTGGACATCACTGACATCGGTGAAGGAAATCGTGAGAAAACCTGGACTTATATAATTAATATAAGTCTGAAACGTTTTGAGCAAGCGTGGTGATTAATGCTCATGCCTTCTCTGTATGAGAAGAGGCCTTTGCCCTGCAGTGGGATAGTAATAGGCTGGTACTGATACTGAAAAATATGTCAAAGTTATATTAAGTCAATAATACACTTGTTCTTCTCGCTATTGCTATATTTTGTGAACTAGGAATACCTAGGAACTTTCCGGTAACATTGTTTTTTGTTTACAATATACAATAAAAACTCCGACCGATAGAACCTTTTAATGCTTAACATAAAAGTATTTTCTGTCAAATTAATGTTCTTACTTGGGCTTTCAGTCTCAATGCATTATCGAGTCCCAGGAAAAAAACTAGACTCGATGCGGTCTCGAAATTCCTGGGGAAAACGACACTTTCCAGAATATTTTATAACAAGGGTTTTTAATTATAGGCTATGCAATTAGGCAGTCAAAACAAATATTTCAATCAAGAAGGTACTTTAACTATTAAACATTCGGTTAAGTAGATTATTTAATACTGTTCATTTTGTGACTCAAGTCTCAAAAGTCTCGATATTCCCGAGACTAAGATTGTTAGAGACTCGAAAATACCAAAAAATCGTCGTTACTCTGGAAATTTTCGAGGCCGCGATTCCCGGAATGAAAGCCCTTTCTGACCCAAGTTACCTCAATGTCCTTCAAATTAGGGTAATTTTCAAAACCTGCCAAGACCGTTGTTTTTGAAACTTTTCCCACTTGTACCTATGTGTAACACGCTGCTGCTTGTGTGGCCAGGATGCTGTACCACGGCATCCGCAACTCGGTGCACCCGGGCACGCTGGGCCGCGCTGTGGCCGCTCGGCGCCGCAACCGCTCCTACGCCGCGCACTACCGCTCCGCGCCGCCGCACGCCACGCTCTACCGGTACGCTACACGCACTTTACTGTACCACAGACACACACTATACTACCAGTACGCCACACATACTACACTACCAATACGTCATCCTAACTCCTCTATCGATAAGTCACACACAGTATACTGCCAGTACTTCACACACTTTACTACCGGTAAGTCACACACACTATACTACCGGTAAGTCACACACTACACTACCGGTAAGTCACACACACTATACTACCAGTACGTTACACATACTACACTACTTCTAAGTCATACACACTATACTACCAGTACATCACAGACACTACCACCGGTGCGTCACACGCACCACACTCCCACTCACCACTCACGCTACTCAAATACACCCAATCTACTACCTTTTGTCGTAACCTCGATTCATAATGGACGTTACTTCGCAGTGCGCGGGACGAAGACGGTCTGCAGAAGCCGCAGCCGGACGTGGCGGCCATCACATGAGAGATGACGTCACTGCCGCCCGCGCCGCATTACCTCCACTCGTTACACTGAACCTAGGCTGTGATCTGTCGATAGACCTATTGTAATACATGTAGATTATATTGTGCTTTTATACTGCAAAGCGGGACCAACGCGTCCACGAGACGCAGCCGGCACGGCCGAGTGAAGCATCCGGCACGTCCGGCACGTCTGACACGTGAGCGGGACGTGGCCGGACGTCCGGCACGTCTGACACGTGAGCGGGACGTGGCCGGACGTCCGGCACGTCCGACACACACTTGGCCGGCAGGTCCGGGACAGCCGGCACGTCAGCGGGACGTGCGACACATAGCTAGCATTTATCTTGGCTCACATTTATGCAAACTAAGTAAATTCAGTGAGTCAAGAAAATAATTATATTGTACTACACAACTTGAATCTGAATTCTTTTAAAATACACTATTCTTGTTTCTTTGTAAATATTTCATCGCAAGTGTTCAAAACGATAAAGTATAACCTACCATATCATCGAAATTACTTCCGATGTTGTTAGTTACCATAATGATATGTATAACATTATTATATGTGTAGTATTTATAGTACATAGTACTTACGCGCCGCATCACGCGGTATTCTCATAGATCTGCCAATATACACTCGGTGTGGCTGGCCGTACCACATTCAATATATCACGTATTCTATAGTGCATGCAACCCTGGACTGTGTACAAAGTACTATGTTCGTCGACTCGGTCTAAAAGTAAGAATGAAATAAACAAATCCCGCAACAAACATTCTTGAAAGCAATAACTTGAGGTTTCACTCTTAATTGCGTACTCGTAGAACGTCATTTAATATGGTACGGTCAACAGCACTGAGTATATCATTTGTTAACGCTCCATTACACGCGCGGTACCTACATGTTCACTTAGATAGACTGAGAGCGGACGCTTCTCCCCGACACTGTCCGCGTCACAGCTGCTGTCCCGTGCGGAGAGTAAAGTTACTATTCGACGCATGACCGAGGCAAGCAGCTATTTTCTTTTTAAATTAGGTTTTGTTTTAATATTGTTGAACAGAAATGTGTGCAAACATTATCATCGTTAGTAATATTGTAGTGTATAACAATTTTATTGTGTAGTTTCCCCCATTGTTGGTGCAAATACTTTTATGTTATTATTACGAGGAGTCTTATATTGTTTTACATATTAACACAAATATTTTTGAAATGAAAACTTCTTAAGCCGCGTTGAGTTATTTCTGGTAGAGGCAAAACCTGGGTTCGCGTCACCGACATGCTACATGTGGCGTGTTATCCCAAAGTTTTAAGTTTCCACTTCTGTCGGCAGTCCCCATGACTGCCTAGTTCTTATTTTGTTAAGTGTATGACTATTTTATCTGAAATAAATTTCTACACCAATAACGAAAAATCGTTTAGTAACTCTGGGCCACAAAAGAGCCCCCTGCGTGTAATCTTATAATTATTAGGGGTGCGTGTAATGGAGTGTTAATTTTTATCAGTATTTTGCATGTCGATGTATTTTGACCATGGATTCAATGCCGTTAAGACGCGTTTGGTACCATTATTAATATAGCTAATATTTTCGCACGATTCATGCTACAGACGTGTTAGGTATATATATTCCATAAAAGTTGTATACTGCCTTCAACATGTGCCCGTGTATTTTAAATCCATGACAGATGACATCGCGGGGCATCAACGCTAGTAAACGAAAACGTCTATCTGCACTTGAACGAGAACCTATATTTTGTTGTAGTTCTGCATATCACGAGCGCATCTATCATTGAAATTTAAACCTTATGCCAATAGCTTGAACATCGCATTACGAGTGCTCGTGACTTGTGGCTGTAACCGCTTCGTGTGAAGACAACAATGTTTTGTTTCGCTGCTTATCATTTTAACAGTATTTGTGTTCCATGAGAATATTGGTATTTAACTAATGAATGTTTGGATGTGTATAACGACTGAAATCTTGTGCGCGCTGACAAAACACTATGGTAAACGCCAAGATACGTGGCAGCCGCGGGCATAAATCGTGCGAGTAGGACGTACAGGATTTCTGAAAGCTTTATACTGAGTTTCGTGTCGTCTCGCTCCGACGATCTATGACCGCACCTACCACGAATGTTTGAGTTTAATTTAGTGAGCTGTACAATAATGTTAATTATAGATCGATCTACGCTTTACTAAGTCTTAACTAAGAAAACCCATAAGTCGAAGAGAGTGCACAATATGCGCTGACACATTCCCACATTTGATTACATTTTAATGCTGCAAGTTTTAGACCGTACGTAGTACCGAATACAGTCGTCATCTATACTCTATGGTTTGCGTCTGTGTGTGTGACCACCAAAGACATAAGGGCCATTTTACGTAAAGAACCATCACATGGTTTTGTCAAAACTAAGAATATCTCTTGAATCGAAACACACACAAATGCAAACCTTATGACGCGATTTTCGAGGAATGCAATATTTGTTGTAGGTAACACATTAACTATCATAGGGGAAAATTCAAAAGAACTGTCGTTAGTTCTTAGTCTTTGTTGTTGAACCATACTTAACGCCAGTCAGCAACTCGGTCATAAAACGTGCGAGTAGGACGGTGAATATTAAAATAAGAAATTTCTAAACAGTGTCATGTCATCTCGCTCCCACATTCTATGACCACGACTGACACGAGCGTTGACGTTTAGATAATGAACGTTATTGTTTGTAGGTATGTAGTACCGTGTTATGTGGCAACGTACGGCACGATTGTGATTGTTGATGGAAATCTTGTATTTTAGTAGGTTACTAGTGTGTGATAACGGTTGACTTCCTTCTCAGAATATTTATATTTATTTATAGAGAAACGCTGCCTTGCCTGAGACTGCACCCGTTATTGGGGCATACATATTAATCGTAGCGGGGAATACACACGGCGGACTATCGCGTTCACGTTCAATTGACTTACGACTTTAGTTTAGTCCAATTTTAACCGGATCTTGGACTTCTCGATCTTGACTTCCTTATTGGATCTTAGATCCTGGACTTTCGAACACCCTGCATGATGCTACATAGATGAGGTCCATGTTACTGGCGTGGCCGCACTCATTTTATGTATAGGCAAACATTTAGATATATTTAGAAATGGATTTTATTCAAAATTCATCGGAAGTCGTGATGGCCCAATGGTTAAAAACTCACCTCCTCATGCACGAGGTTGAGGGTTCAAATCTGGGTGAGTACAAATGTGTCATGTTCAATTCATGTGTACTTTCTTAGTTTGACATTGGTGATGGAAAATAACATGAGGCAACCTCGACTTAAAATTAATGTATAAAGTCTGAAATCGCCAACCCTCCTTGAGATCAAGCTCGTGCCTTCTCATTATTAAAAAAACCTTGTCCTTGGGTGGTACAGCAACAGCTGATAATATTTATTTATTTTCAATCCTTGCTTCCCACTGATCCGCGATATCGTCAATTCAAATTCTCTATACAACAAGTGCCTTGAACGCCTTCGCTTGTGTTCCCCGCCGCGCCGACATCGTGTAGATGATTCCTAAAGATTTACCTATTTTTACTATCGTTTCTAGTTTTGTACATAGAAACAAATATATTTCTATATGAATGAGATGATTGTTACGTGTACAGTAGGATATTTTTATATGAAACAAATCTTTGTGTAAATAACTAGTATGTTCTAAGACTGTTGTTTATTTTAGAGCTTTTAGTTTGTTCAGTTAAATTTAACTATGTAATAGGGTATTGTGATGAACACATGTATTTTCCAGTCATTTTGTTATCATGCTGACCAACCTTTTTTAATAGTTCCATTTCGATTTTTCATTCTTGCCATCTTATTAACAATGTTTAGTACAATTTCTGTATGTTATTACTTGAATGTTTACTATGTAGTTTATTTGTTTTAAAGTTATGCGAATTTAAGCGTTGCCAGTTTACAAAATATCAGTACTTATTGTTTTTTATTGGCGAATATTCTTTTTTTTAATAATAAGGTCAGATTTACATGTTCCGGAAAAACCATCAGATCGCTTAAAAATGCAACAGAATTAGCAAATAATCTGCCAGATAAGTTTAGTAGGACTTATCTGGGGGTTGTGGAACAAGCCATTATATGTAGCTTAAATTTTTTACTAGTCTTTTCAACGAAATGTGGATTTTGTTCAAATCTTTTTAGTAGTATTATGAAAAAAAATAATCTTCCATTAATGTATTTAAAGGCATTTTTTTATCAATGTACGTCACTATGATACTAATTACACTCCTCGGCTATCTTCACTCTTCCGAAGTATCAATTAGAGAGATAAAACAAAGATTGTCGTAGGTCTGTTTTGGTGTCCGAGTACTTTAATTAAATATTTATGCCCGTTTTTACTAACACTAAGCGCGTTGTTGGATTATCAACCCTCAGTGCCAAACCGAGCGTTGAAAATCCAACAGCGTGATTTTAGATAGGCATTGATATAGGTGTCGCCTTAGTGTTAGTGAAAACGAGCATTAATCTGTTGCTTATTCCATTATATTATAAATCAAGTTGATTCTTACTTATACTAATATTGTGCATTTAGTTTTTGTGATATTATCAAAACAAAAATCTCTTTAAGTAAGCACGGCAATGACTAGAAAATACATCATATAGATGTGTTGTTTTATAATAATAACAAATTATTTAATTTCATTACAAATATTGTTTTATTTTTCTCCTCTTCACACAATGTCTTTTGAATTTGACACAATATCATTACAACAGTGGTTTGTGCATTAACATTGCTACCAACAAGCAAGTGTAGAAAACATGAAAAAATGCGTCAATTTCAACTTTATAAGAAATTCTAAATTCTACGTATTTATATCGCTGGCGCGTATTCTATGCGCTCTAGGGCAAGCGCACATCACAGGCGCGCCGGGCCGCAGCGCAACGACTTTCAATACGAAAAGCGCGGTGCGCCGCCTGTAGTGTGCGGTGTTCATACAAAATGTACGAAATTTGTGTGCAAGGCCTTTTGCGTTGCGGTGCGGCCCGCCCTTGTGTGTCAGCCTACACTGTCACATCTGGTAAAAAATCGCATGACAGTTAGGTTTACAAGTTTTTGCCTTAATAAAGGGGCATAATAAGTATTGCATAAGAAGCTAGTAGATAACGAACAGTCCACTGTGTATTTTCACGAAAATATTCTGAAATTATTAAGAATTAGACAAAATCTCTGAAACTTTTTGAACATAGAATTGAATATGTTATACTTTCGAAAACATAAATACCCCATGGTCTAAATCTAGCACTAAAGCCCCATTTACTCAATGCACTGTCTATTTTTTTATTGCTCCATGTAAATCAAACTTAGAAACACTTAACAAAAAAATAAAATTCTGAAGCTGTCTTTGAACAAAATAACATACAATAAGCTTGAATATTCTGCATAATATAACGGAAGAAAACATATCATCCAGATAATAATATAATTATGCCGAGTGTGCAAATGAAGTTTTTAAAACAGAAACAACAATAACATACATATAAAACCTCTACGAACCAAGGAAACTGGGCAATTTTGTATAATCAAAAGAGTAACAACTATGACACGAGAAAACACCAAAATTGGTTCAAGTACCAATATGGCCCAGTTTCTCTTCTTCAAGTAGATACCTATTAAAATACCTTAATAATTATTATAAAATTAGTAAATCTACTAGAAGAAAAGAGGCGTCGATGGTGCCGAGGAAAAGATAACAAAACTTCTTAAAAGGAAGTTTGACTCATCAACGTCTGATTATGAAGCATACTATGTATGTACAAGTGAGGTCTATGACCTTTAAAAAGATATGAACAAAGCGCAATTCAGGGTTTACAATGAAGTTGCTTATTTCATAATAACTTAAAAAAATTATCAGGAAGACAACAATATGTCGCGTTTTGGCCAGACCCACAAGTTTATCATTCATTACAAAATTATTATTATATTATACGGCCACTGGCCGACATTTGTAAAAACCAATCGAAAAATGGCTCGAATATTCTATCGGACATTAATTGTAATCTGATCAATGAATAAGTCTTAAAAATTGCTGCTTTATAGAAATCAAGGCACTTAATTTACATAGTGATCACTTAAAAAATAAAGTTAGTGCAGTATAATTTGAACATAATATTATGTTTATGTGTGAAATATTTCAATGTCTATGGAAGACGGGTCTGGCAGAGTTACATAACAAAAGAAGACTATTGCACAAACGATTTTCTAACAAGAATGTTGTCACTAACAATAAATTATTATGACCTGATTTCTGAAATGCTGATCAACAAATTAGCTGACTGACTCACGTTACATTATTCTGTTGTCCAACTTTTCAGAAACCGGATGTAAGAAACTTTAGCTACAATCACAATAAAATAATCACAGTATAAGTTGCAGTATGGCGTTGACGACGTCGACTGACGGTTCGTTTACGAGCACTATGTCGAATTTGTTAAGATAATTTTTCAGGTTCCCTTCCGCGTTCTTTCCTAGGAAGCCTACTTTGACGACGACGTCGCAGTGTTCCATGCCGTCGGCCATGCCCGCGTCGCCGATGTTGTCGCCCATGAGGATCACGTTGGACCGCTGCTGCACCATGTCATAGTACTCTGTGTGTTTGATCGCTGTCTCGTTCTTATTGTACGTGTGAATGACTTCGCCTTTTATGCCGACTATGTAGTCGTCTTCGTCCATGGCTAGGAAGTTTGATACTACCTGGAAATTTGTAATTGAGGTGTAAATGTTATGTATACTGACATAAGCTTAACATTGACAGTAGTACATGTACAAATAGTAACCTTGACATGTGGTAGCAAGAAGTTAGCGGCTTTCATAGCAGCCAGCACAGACTCCCCAAGACCTGCTGAGAACACCAGCACCGGCACCTGCTGGGACTTGCTCCATTCTATCATGTCCTCTACTCCTTTTCTGAAGAAAATATTCAATGTGTTACTGTGTAGAAACATCGATGTGTTACTTACTTCAAAGTGATTTAATGTTATATACATATTTTCGGGAAATACAAAGATAAGACAGTCATTAATTTCCCAAACTCCGAACAGTTATATTTTTAAAGCTTTGATAAGGCTAATATTATGTTTTACCTGAAACACTCCACCATTCTGTGAGCTGAATCCATTAGCTCATTTCTTGGGAACTTCACACCTCTGAAAATGTTTAGACAAAATTTATGAAAAACTTACAATAAATCATAAATGTACTATCAGGAAAAGAAGCATTCAAGGTATTATGTAAGCACTAAAGGTCTTTGCTTAAGGGGTTGTTTAGTTTATTTTTGATCACATGGGGGAGTGGTGGTTTGGATGTTGATTACATCAACAATATTTATTTATTAACTGAAACCTTTTCACTCTTTTATACAGGAACATACTAAATACTTCAATGGCACCTAATCTGATAGAAATCAGTGGAAAAATTCTCGAGTACTTTTTTTATTACATTATTTTGGCTGCCTAAGTTATTTCCTGCATAAGTCACAGCTATTGTCACTATGGTGACCAAATAATCAAACATTGAATAATTCCAAACATGCAATAAAAAGAACTTTATCAACCAAAATCAGTCATTATTATCTTGACAACAATTATCATTGCGTCATAATTGCTATCTACACCCTTACTGCTCAGCAACAAACTTACACTTGCCACCCACAAGAGCACGCTAAAAGATACCTTGTCTTACCAAGGGGAATTGTGTTATCCAGCAATCAGGTTGTGGATGACTGAAAGCCAGTAGTTTCATGTAAAATACTGGAATTCAGCACGTCTAGTTAGTCTAGAGCCAGCCGCAACATGTTGGTAAAAGACGATGCAGATGTTTACGATAACAAAGACATTCAAGAGATACTTACTTAAGCAACGCATGTGCCGCCACATACCAATCAATCATATGTTTGGTTTTCTCCTCTATGCTCATAACAGGGTCGCACTCTATAGGCTTGTAAATGCCTGACAGCCGATTGTCTTCATCTTTGTAGTGCTGGGGTATTGAGGGACACTCACGGAACATACCTTCAATTGAAGACAAGGAATAAAATCGTTTGTATAGGAGACTAAATCCCAAAATAGATTAGATTGCATTGTGCTTTTCTTATCAACACATGGTTTGGTTGATAGAAACTGGTCAAGAGTAAGTCTGGGTCATTTACCAAGGGTTAATTTTTCATAGTCTATATTCAATTTTTAGTGACCACTGACAGTTTTCTGATAATAAAAAACTGCTAGTTACAGACAAAGTTTTATTGTTCCTGTAATATTAACATAAACCTCAATCACCTGGATTTATTTCAGATTTTTCACTTAGACAAGTAGGAGATAAAAGGGGGTCGGAAAAGATATTTAAATTAATGTTATTCAAGAGATACACAATCCAGAATATTGAAGGCGGAAGAAGAAAATTAATTTTACTCTGCAAATGAAGCACTTTCATAAGATGACCTAGTTACTGTTGTTAATAATTTCGACACTTTATTTCTGCTTCTGTTGCTAATAACAAGTTTTTTTTTTTCATTTCTTTCACTGGCTATGCAAGAAAATAATATTTGAAATATTTCAAAACTATGGTATGGAACCCTGAAAGGGATAACCATCAAATTAATAGAATAGGTACCAATATAGAGTATAAGACCTTTCAATATAGAGTACATGATCATAAAGAACTCATTCAGACTTCATTTGCAAGTTAGGATAGAAATGTATCAGCTTACCAAAACTTGTGAGTACAGTGCTTCCATTGTCCAGTGTGTGTCTTGTCAGTGTGTGATCGAAATCTGTTACAATCTGTAGCTGATTATGACCATCTTTTATCATCTTATTTAATTTTTGTAACAACTCTGCTTCATCCCTAATGTGGACATTCTCTCTCTTGAGTCCGGGCACATCGTTCAAACTTGTCAGTAATTTCATAGCTATAATAGAGAATTCAATCAGTAAGCGATAGTTGCTGTTACGTTAATATTTTGTCAACTAGTCAATAACACGTTCGTGTTGAATCTACGATATACAAAAATCAACAGCCACTAAAGCAAATTATTTTTAAATGCTTACCTGCTAAAGGAAAGGTTACTGGAATCAGTCACAATGTTTTCTAATGATAGATTATTAATGTTATGCTTGCGCTAAGTTATAAGTAGCGTTATTATTAGAACAATAATAAGAGAACAAGACAAGACGAACAGCCCACGTACGACCTTGATGTGGTGAAAAAAATACTAGCCTGATTCTGTTACTGTCACTGACATTTGTCAAGGTGACAAATCAACAATTACCGGTCTGTCAGCTGTCATTTCAGTCTATGGTAAGTTCAGTTCTTGGCCTCTATAATGCTATGGTTCATTGGTCCTGGATCATCATCATCATTATCCTCCTGCCCTTATGGTCCATCTTAGATAGAGTGCGTCACATCAGAATGAGAATTTCATGCATGTAAAAGCCCGCAACGCTCAATCTCTTTGTGAAGAAATCGGCGAGTGATACCAAAAATATATTAAAAATCATATTTCGAACATTGCCATTTAAACGCTAAAAAAAGATTTAAAATAATTATATCTCACAAAAACCATTTGCCATGTTACAACGAACCGTGCCGCTGGTGTGTTACAGTAGAAAACTTTGAATGAATGGGGATTTCCTTGTCAAATATTTTGGTTATTAGACACTGGCTCTAAATTATAAAACAATACCTTGTCAGCAGCACTTTATCTATTGCCTCTATTAACTGAAACTTAAGTACAGTTGCCGGAACTTATCTTGAGCGCTGTTCCTTAGTTAGGTACTTTAAGCTATTTGGACCTTCCCCCTGAGACAATTCTCACTCTGCCGAGAGCTGATTTTAAATGCCGGCAACTATAGTTAACTTATTTGTACCGCGTGAGACACACATCTCAAACACTTCGGATCATCCACAATGCACGGACACGCTATGCGCCAATGCAATGTCTGATGACGTCATTAGAAGCCAACGGACGTCTTTTGGCAGGATTGTGGGGACAGGAGAGCATGAGTAAAATATTCTTTTCCAAATAATTATATATATATATTTATTTATGTTATTTTTCCTCTTCAATATCACAAAAGTATACAAGATTTATATTCATTTAGGTTACAATTATGCTTTAATAGTATTGTATATTAATGCTCGTTTTCACTAACAGTAGGAGTCAGCTAATATAAATGGATGCCTAAATAAAAACGCACTATTTCCTACGCTTGGCTCAGTGCAGAGTTGAAAATTGTACAGTGCAAAAATATTTAGGTATTAATTTAGGTGCCACCTAGTGTTAGTGAAAACGGGAACCAGGCACAATTACGAGAGGAGACTTTATTTAACGTCGACAAGCGAGAATCTACGTAATTTTTAATAGAGTAAATTTCTTTTTATCCCCCATTCATGGTCGTCGTTTCGAGGCAATAAGCTCTCCTTGCTAATAAACCATAGAGATTATCGACTAAATATAAAATAAACTTTTCGACTTCCACAAGCACAGCCGCACGGGTAGCCAATGCGGGAATGTCTTAATTAAAAGATGAAAAAATCCCCCAAAGTGAACATTCATCCTCAAGGGTGAAAAACTGCTTGTTCAGTAAGCAGGTATCATAAGTACTATTCGTTTATCTCACACCGTATGTAACAAAATATAAATTTGTTATTATAATTACATATTTTGTCTTTCTCCATCACATAGTCATAGTAAATTGGGGCAAGATAGATTTTATGTCTTTTCATTTTATATAAATGAAATATTTATGATATTCATCAATAATATTATACATAAAAAACATTGAATTGATGAAGATTGAGAGATGAACTAGATAGCTTCATGTGGGATTGGAGACCGTTGCCCAGCAGTGGGACGTAGGTGGTTATGAAGCGGTATATAACAATAATATGTTATGATTTAACGAAATAACAATTTAACATTATTTAATATTAGGAAACTATAAGGCCACACTCTAAGTAATTAGTCGTGAGGCCACTACTAGCCATTGACTGCCAATGGGTGGTCGCGAATGGTCCGTGTGCGATTACACTATGGTAATGTGATGTGACGTTATAACTACCCGCGTATTTTGCAAAAATATAGAACTTATTTAAATACTATCAGGCATAATGAAACAAGGACGTTCTTACAACAGTATGAAACAACAGGCTTCAAACATGAAACATATTATACATATGCAAAAGTACTAATGCAGTAACAGTCGCTACTTAAAACTAATGTAAATAATGTAATTACTAATAATATATAAATTATTTAACAAACCTACCATTAAACAAACGTTATTAATACAACCCTAGTTGATTTATTTGTGATAAATGGACTTCGTTTATGACTGACAGCCAGGGTTGTCACGCAACAGAAATATAAAAAAAAAATATCAGAAAACTCATTATTTTATTTTATTTTGAGTAATAGTCTTTTTATGAATTGAGTACAGAAAATCAGAACACCCTTAAAATGCGACCACGCATTTCTGTTACAGGCTGTATATCGGGTGCGCCTGCCGTGAGGCTCTCTACATAATACCACTATAACACAAATCAGCTAAAAGTTTGTTTCATTACTGGGACAAACAGTAAACCCTGCTGCAGATTGATAACCCATACCTACTGGTACAGCAAAAAGATCAGAAAGAGAAAAATCCATCAATATATTTATGTAACGTGACAACCCTGACGTGCGTACAAGATGTTTTTACTTTAAATCCAGATTAAGAAAATAAAGTAACTTAACATGAAATTATATAATTGGGTTTGCGAGTCATAAAATATATTGTCCAAATATCGCAACTCACTGACACATTAGTTTAATAGTCGTTTAATTAAATTCGTCATAATAACCCAACAAGCCTTACTTAACTTGGTACCAGAACCAAAACTTCTGTAAACCATATCCCTTAGCTACCATACTTGGCATTATGAACAAGTTTGAATATAGTACCACTATGAAAACGTTATTTTCCCCTATTGAACTTTTACTATGAAAAAACGAAAAAAGCAACAGTTTTCCGGTTGTCTTGTGTTCAAATCTATATAATAAATAAATAAATAAATAACGCTGGACAATCCACACAGCATCATATAGCCCCAAGCTAAGCAGAGCTTGTGTTATGGGTACTAGATGACTGATATACTTAATACAATACATTACATAGATAGATATTTATTATTATACATAGCAAATACCCAGAACACCCGGAACAAATCTTTGTAGATCGTACAAGCATTTGTCCCAAGGCGGGAATCGAACCCGCAACCGCTTGCGTCTCAGGCGGACCTTCGCCCGCCGCGCCACATCATTCGTCAATGAATCCCTGTTTCTCTTGGTCACGCCATAGCTTGAGAACAACTTAATCGATTTCATTCATCTTTTTTTAGTTTTCTAATACTTTGTGGAAGGTTTGTTAAGGAAAGAAAAATTAAGACAAATGCGCAGAAAATTGGAAAACTTTCAGAAAACTCGACGACTATTTTAACTTTGTAACTCACTAACTAACTCACTCATAATGATGAGTATGGTAACCCCTTACGAGGATTATGTGTAAACAAAAATTAAGGTTGAATAATACAATAAAATATGAACAAACTAACAACGGCTATCGTAAATAAATATAATGATTGTGGTAAAGTTGTCTATTGCACGCGTGTCTCTGATATAATCACAATGTATTATGTAAATGTTGATCTTCTTTTCGTATCGACACACAAGATAACCTGACATATGATGACAGTAGGTACATTTTTCAACACACGTCTTGCGACAAAAAAAAACTTTAAGCCGTCAAACAGCCTAATAAAAACAAAAACTGAATATTTTTGTATTTAGAACATAAATTATAACCATTTATACATAGGCACAACTAATTTGCTGAAATATAATGTTTATTTATGAAATTCTGTTTACTAACACAGTTTTTATATATTTACAAAACTTTTAGGCATGAGGCTTTTTGCTGAGATAGAAAAAAGCGCGCATCTGTGACTAGTATTGGATTAGTATACAATGGAAAACGAACGCGTGTAATAAATCACTGCATTGTGAACCTAAAGGGCGGTGCAATAAGAGCCAGTTATCAAGTATGTTGAAAAAATATTATGCAATCAGCAAAGTAGTTGTGCTGACTGCCCAGGGTCCTCCGGGTTTAAAATCTCCCATAAATCATGAATAAATATACTAACGTGTCCTGAATCCGGACACTCTATCGTGAAAGTCAAATATCTAGAGCTTGTTACGGTAAAAAAGCAGACAAAATGTACAATACAATGACATGAGCGAAAAATACTATGCAATAACAATTCAAAAACTAATTCACTTTATACAAATACAGAAATTATTATAATGTACAGGTAACTAATTGAAATAAGTCTATTTGTTATTGGGAGACAATCAGTTGCAAAATTATAATTGTTTTGACAATCATAATGTGTGTGTTTAATTGATCCCTTGTAGAAACATGGCTACCTCGTGTTATTATAATTGCCTTGTCGTGTAATTTGATCAGTAGCAAGCGATTGTCTCCTAATGTGTATGATCGTGCGCCGGTCATCAGTTCATTATAGGTCAATCATCGCTAATACGTCGGCCTTTTTTAGGTTTTTTCTTCTCCATAGCCTCCAGTCTCATGTCTTCTAAATCTTCCATGATACCTGTGTGAGAAATAATATGATTCGTAAAAGCAATTTCAGGAAACTGGGTGGAGAGAAACCAAGCTTTGGAGGGATTGTCAAGTCATCTCTTTTTTACAACTATTTACGGGTCGGCTTCCAGTCTAACCGGGTGCTGCTTGATACTGGTATCTTACATGAAGCGACTGCCAATCTGACCTCCAGAACCCAGTTACTGGGTAACACAATACCCCTTGGTAAGACTGGTAGTCAGACTTTCGAGCTTCTAACTGCCCGTAACGACTGTCAATGACCAGTGACAGCCGGGACCAACAGCCTAACGTGCTTTCCGACTAGTGCGGCTGTTTTGCACATCAATTGAGACAAAAAACTGAGAAAGTGTCAAAATTATTCATTTCAATTCACTAAAGAAAATACGAGTCTTTATAACATGTAATAATGTTTAACCACCGTGAAAATCCCCTTCTTAGTTTTGTTTCTATTGACCCTGTGTTTCTACTCGCCCTGTTTTACGGTACTTAGTGAGATAGCTAGCTACACTCCCTGGTTGTACGGCAACAGTAAGGCTATCGTTACTCAATGAGGACTTACCAATCTTTTTACTGATGTACTCCTCGCGCTGCTGCCTCGCGAAGCTCGACTCCATCATCGGATCATCGTCGTCGTCCATGTCCCGATACCTGTAAGAATTATTCAAAAACCTGTCAAATACTGAATGTTGAATACAAATACAACATAATATAACGCCTGTATTTCCTAAGGGATCGTCCATTAGTCCCGTAAGGCTCGCAAGGGGCGGGAGATGGTGTACGGAATAAATCACGAAACATCACAATGGAGAGGGGGGTGTAGTGGGTATCGCGTATTAATTTTTTCGTTTAAATCGCGATTTCTAACATTTGTATTTCAAGATAATATACTTTTTCTTTTTTTTAATTCTTTGTACCAAAAGTACACGTGATTCTGGACAGGTGTGAGGTGTTGGGGAAGAGGGGTTTAAAGTTGCTAAAAAACATCATGTGAGTAATGGTCGACTCCTAAATAGGTCTTCATCTTCACATCCTTCGGTTGTCGAACCACCTTAAGTGCAAAAGCGAATAGCACTTTGCCCGAACCGAGGAACGAGCCTTAAACGCTCAGCAGTAGTGATTGCGCCGACAACAGTTCACCAAGGACTGGTTAAAGATGTTATAAGTGGTAAATTGCCTTTAGACATAGTTTGCAAAGACGAAAAAGTACATCAAGTGGATGAAGTAATTTTTTTGGGACTAAAGATAGATAAACATCTTAATCGGAAATGCTATGTGGAACATATTTGTTTGAAACTTGAAAGGTTTGTGTTTGCATTGCAAGAGTTAGGGCAGAATGTGTTTGTAGAAGCTGCTCTTTCGGCTTAGCACGGCTATGTGTCATCTGTCCTAAGCTATGGACTTATAATGTGGGGCAACTCGACCGATTCAGGCAGAGTTTTCAAGCTTCAAATACGTTGCATCCGGGTTAGAAACAAGGCATGGTACTTGGTAATTGTAAACCTCTTTAAAAAAAATGTAATATTCTTTCACTACCCTGTTTGTATATAAGATATATCTGCATTTTTACCAAGAACTACATGCATTACTTTGAGCAACGTAGGGAGGGTAGAACCTCACAAGACAAAAAAGTGCTAAGTTTCACAACCTATTATATCACCAGGATATTTATAAAAATAAATGAGTTTATTATGTGTATACTAATTTATAATAAAATTCCAAATGAAATGAAATTGTTGCAGGGTAATTTATTTAAAAAAACTGTCTGAGTGGCTAACAAATAGTTGTTTCTATAGCATTCAGGAATATATGGAATGTAAAAAATAATGTTAATTATGAATGCAAATGATTTTGATTTTTTATAACAATTGTAATAATGTATAAATAAAGCGCGCGGCGCAATGATAGTAGATGTCACCATCCCACATGACGAGAACCTCGTGAAAGCCGAGAAAGAAAAACAGATTAAATATCTGGCCTCGAGGCACACGAGGTTGTCGACATGTGGCATGTGGACTCAGCTGTCATTGTGCCGATCGTCGTAACGGCCAATGGCCTACTGGCTAAAAGCCTCGACGACCATCTGTCGAGGCTTTCGTTACACGGTTGGATCAAAGGCCTGATACAGAAAGCAGCACTCCTCGATACGGCTCGCATTGTGAGGAGGTTTCTGTCTCTGCAACCCTAACCGCCGGTAGCTTGGAAAAATTTGGTCCACCGATGGCAGGAGCAGGGTAGGGACCCGACCCTACCCTGCTCCTGCCATCGGTGGACCACATTTTTTTATATTTTTTATATTGAAATTTCCTTGTAATTTGATTGTATTTTCTGGCAAATAAACATTTTGATTTGATTTTATTTGAACTAGTTTAAACTGGCCCCGCATTATATTGAAGTACCCAAAAGACTGACGGCATTGCCACGTTGAATGGCAATGCTTAGCGTCTGGCCAAAGTAAAAAGTGGCTGCGCCATACGAGTCTCGTAGAGTGCGTATAGACCCTGACTGACAAACAACCGGCAGTTTGCGCGAACTGTAGGGATTTATATCGAAGGGTGGGCGTTTTGGGGGACTGTCTTTTGTAAACGTTTTGACGTTCAAAAAGTGCTGATTCTCAGTCTAATTTGAATAAATTAATTTTGATTTTGATTTTATCGAGCGGTGTGTATAGTCACCGGCACGTAAGTTGGCAAGGTTTTGGCGTAGTGGGGGTAAGTTCGCGCATCGTGCACTTAGTGGAACAAAAAAGTGGTGACTTTTATTGATCGTCATTATTTTATGGTTATTGCCATCATTTATATTTAATAATATCTGATTAGAAGAAAGTTGAAGAAGGGAGTGGAATTCGTAAAGTTTATTGGGAGTTATAAATAATATGCATACGAGGAAAGTATACGAAAAAAGGCATACCTTTTTTCGCCTTAATTTTTTAATTTAAAACAACAACAATAATATCAACTCGTGACAAAAACTAAATTTAAAAACAATAACAATAACTCTTTAACATAAACACAACAAAAACAAAGGGTACAACTTTCGTGCACGCAAGTGTAATCGGGAGTTCGGGAGGCAACAGTCGACTGTTGCACCAATCGCGCGCTCGGATTGACGCTACCTCATACCCCGCGTCCCTCTTGACTACCAAAGAGACCTACAAACCGACTTGTGCGCATCTAACGACTCTTGCCAAGTTACTTGCCGGGGACTATACTAGTGCAAGAGGACTGGCGATACATACAGTACTAACAAGGCAACATGTGCAACATTATTACTGTTGCCATTTCACTACGGTACCTTGTGTACTGAACACAGTGTTGGTTTATTAAACGATAGAAGTAAAGAAAAAAATACATGACTTACTTGGACTTGTCATAGCCGAATATCTCCTTGATGTGTTTAGAATAGTCCATTTGATCGTCACCGTCATCAATGAAGTCATCGAGCTCCGAGTCGTACTCCGATTCCGAATCTAGGGCACGACCTGTTAAACAAACATTATTATAAAAAGGACAGTCATTGTCACATAAACAAAAACTCCTACAGAGAATATTGAGACAAACTTAACGAAACAGCGAACATGGCAATTTATTTGGGGTCGGCGCAGCATGGCTTCTTCTTTCATACGTTTCTATTTGCCGTTATCTCATGGTCATTTCCATAGCCATATCATCTATCATACAATCCATCCATCGTTTTTTTGGTCATCCTCTACTCTTATACCTCCACCTCCATCTCCAATACTTTCCTCTTCCAACACAACTTGTCGGTCACCGGCGCCACTTTCAGGCAGAATAATAACAATAATAAGAACCTTAACATAATGATAAAAAAATTGAACCAGGTATCGATATGAAAGGATAATTTAAGTCTATACGTCTATCTATTCTTATTTCAGGCCGACCGCTCAACTCGGACGTTGCCTGCGGTAGTGGCGCGGTGCGGGAGGGGAGGCTGAGCTCTCACACCACGTGACCCCCCTCGCACCGCACAGCTACCGCTGGTGACGTCACAGTTAAGCGGTCGGCCTATAGTCACAATCTTAGGAGGAAGATCGAAAAAGTTGATTCCTAACGATTACTGAGAGATGTTTGCACTGGCTGGACAGGTCCACTCAGATCAACTTTTTATTATTTTTTGCTTGATTTATATGTGTTTGTTATAATTATCATCTATCATTTATCGCTCATTATAAGTTATAAGATGAAAGAGTCCAAGGACTATTCTGAGCCAGGAGTTACTAAAAGTACTGAAACTATGAGGAAATGAGACAAGGCGTATTATTTTTTACTTATTTCAGCCTTATACAACTATACTTAAACTACTAACAAAAGCTATATCTAATTGAGATAAAACACTCGGTCTTATTACAATTCAAGGTTTCCCTTCTGACATTATTTAAACCAATGAGCCATTTTTCCATACTAATATTTTAAATGCGTAAGCAACTCTTTCTGTATGTCACATTTCACGCATTACCGGCTGAACCGAATCAGATCAAATTAGGTATACGGATAGACCTGGGTTAGGACACAAAATACTTTAAGTATGTTCCCGTGGGTTAATTGTCGACTTCCACCCGGAAGAAGACGCCGTCAAAAGCTAGCCTATAAATATAATGAAATTGTAACAGGCCGATGTCTGTACACGATAGATATTGAAGAAAAACTAATATGGGGGGGGGTCTTTATTAGAGCAACAGAAGCCAAAACAACAGTTTTTAAAAAAATTGTCTTTTTGTCGGTTAGTATGTTAGTACACGAATCACGCAAAAACTACTACATGGTGTTGAATGCAGTTTTCACCAATGTATGCTAGAGATCTAACTTAAAATATAAGTTCCATTTTACCATTCTAAATTCCACGCGTAAGAAGTTGGAGCCAAAAGCTAGTTTGTAATAAGAACGTAACAATATTGAAATACAGGTCTTTATATTTACTGTGGTACTAAGTTGATAGTTATGAATTATGAACTTTAACATAGTCAAAATAAAGTACAAATATTTGAAATGTCCCCATGGATTTAACCTGGGTCTGAAGATAAACCTTGTCTTATAATTTAAGACCGTATCTCTTTTCTCTAAGCGGATTACTAAGGGTATGGATGACATTACTGGGAAAGGAACAACTGGGTTACCTTGGGAACTTTAACTTAGATTTCGAGCAGCCACTATCTGCTCATCACTTTGGAATATTTAAATAATACAGTTCAATGACACTTACGTTTCTTGTTCTTCTGATCCGGATGTCCTTTTCTCTTGACGTCGCCTGGCGGGAAGTTGCGCGACCCGTCCGGCTTGCGCGCACCGTTCTTGCCCAAACCAGTAATGTGTTTATCAAAATCAAATGTATTTGTTACCTTCGACTTACTTGAGCCTGCTTTGTCAATAGGTGCGCCAACTTTTCTATCATCGGGTCTTTTAGAAGGCGCTCCTTTACTTTCTGGCATTCTTTTATCATTTTGTTTGTGAGATCCTTCGCCAGATGCCCTCTGTTTCGCTAATAAAGCCCTGTCCTTCAAGCCGTTCTGTTGCATTTGCTCTTTTTGCTTGGGACCAGGTTTGTTTTGGCTGCTATGCCCATTCACGTATTTACCATCAGATTGTTTACTTGCTACAGATAATTTCCTCTCATTGGAATTCTTATCTATCCTGTATGTATTTTGGCTCTTTAAATCTATGTTTTTATTAACATCTTGCTTTAAGCTTTCTTTATAATTTAGTTTTGATCTATCTACAGATTTGTCAGCACTTCTGATTACCTTGTCTGATGACCTACTGCTACTTTCTAATTTAGATTTGGCTTTTTCTAATTTCTCTCTGTCCCTGTTGAGTCTGTCTATATCTCTCTCGATGCGTTCTCTCTCTGCTTTCAACTTGTCAAGTCTCTCTCTGTCTGTCCTTTCCTTTTCACGTTCAGCATTATTTTTGTCTAGCCTTAATCTATCCCTTTCTTTTTGTAGTTTTTCAATTTTCTCCCTCTCTATTCTCTCCCTATCAGCAAACCTATCAGAAGGTCTATCCTGTCTTTCAGGTCTGTCCTGTTTTTCAGAAGATCTGTCCTGTCTTTCAGAAGGTCTGTCCGGTCTTTCAGAAGGTCGCTCAGATCTATCAGATGGTCTGTCTGGTCTAGAAGGACTGTCGTTTCTGTTGTTGGAGTTGTTCAATTTGTCGGAGACTTTCGGGATGCGACCGAAGCCAGTGCTTGGTTCTGGTCTTCTCTCTCTTTCCACGTCTCTCGGTCTATCGTCTCTTGGAACTGAAAGATACAATCATAAAACATTTAATGATTTGAAGTAAAACTAAAATCTTTAAGATTATTGGAATGACGCAATAGAATAGTTTATCAAAGCACTGTAAATGCGTCAAAACGCAACACGATGCAGATCGAAGCTTTTGAAGCACATTTTCTAACTGTTTAAATTAGTAACAAAACGTGTTAAAAGTACAGCAATATTAAAATTCTCTTTCTTTGAAAAACGTTGACCTACACCAGATATTTCTCCTGTATTGTGGGTGCGTTAATAAACATTGAAACTTACAGAATCAAACACGAAACGTCTCCCATTTGACCCCAATCTGTACTTACCTCTCTTACCGCCGCCTTTCTCGGCATCCAGCCTTTCCTGTCGACGTTGACGTCTCGCCATTTCCTCCTCATATTCCTTCTTTTGCTTCTTCGTCATCGGTCTTTCTGCTCCCGGTTCCATCTCAGCCACGAACTCTTTCCTTTTGCCTATTTCCACTGGCTCACTTTTCTTTTGCTCAGCCAGCTTCAACAATTGGTTGAAGTCCATAGGTGGCGGGGCCGGCTTTCGGAATTTCGGCTTATCAGGTTTAGTTTCTTTTTTCTCAGGCTCGTATTTTGTTGGGGGGCTCGGATCTCGGTCTAAATCCAAAAAAATATAGCATTAAATTACTATTTCACACTAATTGCGATACTGTGTAATCTTCTAGTTAAAGATTATATTTTCATACAGCCAAAATCCTAATGTAGGTATTGGATTTTTTTGATTTATGTAGTTAAAAAGAAATTAAGTACAAACTGAGCAATTTTTTTTTAACAACAATTTTTTTTTTATGAATTTGAGATAAATGTGTCATAAGCATGTGAAACACAATTGATTTGCTTTACCTTCATTTTCACCTTTCCGTCTCCTCTTATGAGGCACAGGATCATCTTCATGCCTCAAAGCATGTTTCACCCTTTCTCTAGTGCCATTCAGATCCTTTCTCACAGAATTATCTAGAAAAGCCAAACATAATGAAATTAATAAAAAAAAAACAAAATACGATAAAATACATTTTAAATAACAAATAGAAAATCCTGATTGCTTAAAAAGCTGATGGGAGTGAGGAAAAACCATCTAAAACGAATGTGCTATGTCTGTTCTGCCTGCCTCTTCCTAAAGCAACTCAACCTTTCCTATTCCAGTAGAAAATTCATTGATTTCAGTGATTATAATAATCAAGGTATAGATTTTGGGTCAATACGAAAATAATATTAGAAACAATGAAAAATGAACACAAAGTACTTAAAATAGTATCAGTATGGTATCCAAGAGAAGGCCAGAGGATCAGAGAGAGAGAGAGACCACACAAACTGTTGGCCTTATTTGGCCACCCAATGCCAAGGACAAACTGTGTGTATTTTATTAAGGATATGCTGGGGGTAATTCGAGTGGCTACAAGAAAAAGATTTTAGTTTAAAGAAGTACTTTAGCAATTGTCTTTAAAGACAATGTTTGACTTTGCGAAAAAGAAATCAGCAATACATTCTGGCTTTTAATAGCACAGCTGTTCAAAAGACCATTATACTATATTTAAACATTTTTGGTTATTGTGGTAGCATAAACTGATAAGAAAAGTATTGGAACTGTATAGCATTGTAAAAATACTTTAACATTGTAGTTTTTTAACAATTTCATATTTTTCCAAACAAAAAATGAAACTCCCTTTAAAAAAATACTCACACAAGAACTATGTGGTATACTATCATTGTTATAATATTATTATAAAGCTTGCCAGTGACATTGAAATGATAGTCCTGATGAAATAGTGGTTTGGGCTTCATACCTCATGCTCAAGGTTGTGGGTTCAAACCTGGGCAAATACCATGCTACTTTTTCAATTTATATGTACTTTTGAAGTTAATCATAGACATTAATGGCATTGGTATAGCCAATCATATTCAGTATACCTGGACTAATAATTAGCAAGCATGGTGATTAATCATGTTTTTTATCGGTGTATGAGAAGCCTTTGCCCTACAGTGGGACGGTAATCAGTTGGTTCGTCAGTAATAGATCAATCATTAATTAATCAATCCCAGAACAAAACAAAAGTCTAGCCCAACACCAAGTATTCTTCAAACTAACATAATGAATCCCGAAAAGTAAGTGAAATTACATTAATGACTACATTGTAATGTATTCTTGAGAAGCACAAATCACTTACAATATTTTGTGACTTTTGTGTTATTTGTTGACCTACATACATATTACTAGAAATAGAACATATGTCCACTTACTTCCAACAGGGAATTTAGGTACATCAGGCATTTTACTGTACTTTTCCATCATCTTTTCATATATAGCAGCTGCCTCTTGGGACTCATATCCATAGTCATCCTGATCAGGCTGGTCCGGCCCTTCACGCGTAACTGCAGTGTTGTCTCTGTCAATGGCATCTGCAATGACAGACTTGTTGGCCGACTTGATGACCTTTAGGGTCTTCTGAATTTTCCTTAACGCTTTAGGATCTCTTAAGGCACTCAGGTCATCGCGTTTCTTCTGGGCGTCCACTCTCTTTTGCTTTTCTTCCTCATCCTTCTTAGCCAAAAACTTTTGAATGTTTGCTGATAACCTATCTCTTTGCTTCTGCTCCTTTTTGGGAGGGTCAAAGCGAGCTTTGTAATAAGCATTTTCCTGAAATCACATCAAAGTTAGTGGTAAGTACAAATTGACAATAACAACAAAGTAAAAGTACATTCAGATTCATCTTCACGTATGTAACGAGAGCCCTTAAGTGTTAACACGGATTATTACTGCACATAAACACCCCCATTATCATCACCTGACTTATCTGATCAAAAGTATGCGCATATTATTTCGCAAAATATGTACTGAAACTCACAGATGACTTTTGTTGTTGATTTCGTTGAGCAGCTAATAACGTCTCGCGGAACTCCATGTTCTCGCTAATTAAGAATTCTGCAGAGGTAAAACTTCTACGATCATAACAACATTGCAAAATTTTCACAAATTATTTTATAAAAATCGTAAAATACGTGTCATGCCCGATTTTGATACACAATCCCACCATTTTCTGGAAACGTACTGATCAGTGTTGCCACTGCCTAGTGCTTAGCTGACTTGTCTGTAGCGATGGGCGGTGAATGAACAAACAAGTTAATCGACTATCAATGGACTAGTCGAGTCCAAAGGCGGCTAAAACTACTAAACTAAAAGGCCATGTTCTGGTCGACTGGCAACACGACGACGACAAACGTAGATATTTGAGCTCTACACTGAATAAATATAATTTATATTTCTATGAGCTGATTAGAGGTAATAGTAAGATTTTATTTCTACACATTTTTACTTTATTTTTGTTTCTTCTAATTGAATTTATGATTAAACTCTGCATAAATATTGTAAAAAGACTAGTTTATTAGACTAATGAAAGGAAATGAAATGAAATTTATTTCTATAATTTAGTTTGAAATAAAATAGAATACATGAGAATTAGACCAGGTCTGTGTTTCCCTACCTGACTAGTGACTACTCTGAAAAGAAACACCGAAACAAATTCAGAAGTCACAGACTAGATACTAGATCAGACGTTAAGCGTAGTCAGCAGACATCTAGTACCGAACTAAAGTAAAACACGTACACAAATTCAACTAGTGCTCAAACCTTGGCCGCTCTGTCTTGACACGCGATTTTCTGTAAGTGACTTGTATTGTTCCAGGAATTAAACTTAAATAGTAAATGTAAGTAACACAGCTTGAAAGTAAACTATTTTATGAGATTGACGGACAGCACTTGTAAGTTTGTTACCATAGATCTTATATAGACGGCATAGACTTAAGACTGGGCTGTGACAGTGACAGATAGACCCATCTCTTTTCCTCTTTTCAAAACTTGACGGAAGACGAAAATATGGTTCGTGTGTATTTCTACGATATTTATCTCAATATTTCAATAAAATCACTTACTGATTATGATAAATTAAGCGTGGCTTTTATGTTTTAAGTGATTACAGTGTCATACAGCGTATTATTTCTAATTATGATGTGGAAACATTGTTGTAAATCCTGTTTGTTGTTCCGCTGCAGGCCACCTCCAAGAAGAAGACCAGGAAGTTACGAGGACACGTGAGCCATGGCCACGGTCGTATCGGTAAGTTATATGTGCAATTTCTACAATAATAGCTAATAGTAGAAACAGGCAGGTAACACAAACCTAACCTGTAAGTTGTATCTTTTGGACCGTGCTCAATAGCCTCAAGCGTGTGCGGTGGTTTTGTAACATCAAAACGAGGTGCGTGATCTGATCTGATTAGTACAAGTGTGTTAGTTGGTCTTATTCATGGCTTTTGTTATTCCTATTTAGTTAGAACATGATGTAGTAAATACTACATCATGGACTGCTATCGTAGATACCAGGTAGGACACCACCTGGTAAACATAGGAAGGACAGTCATTAAGCGAGGCGTACAATTTGTTTAGTTTATAAGTCCAACCGACTTTCAAAATGGGTTGGAGTTATATTCATGTATCTAGATATTCTGTTACCAAAATTATATTTTTACATTCCAGGTAAGCATCGCAAGCATCCTGGAGGTCGCGGTAACGCTGGTGGTGAGCACCACCACAGAATCAACATGGACAAGTACCACCCTGGATACTTTGGCAAAGTAAGTGAATTCATTTTTAAAATATGATTAAAGTTATGAGAAGTGGATACAATTATTTTTTCTGACGTCTATCAGCTTAAAACTAGCAATTAAGTACCTAAATCTTTAATTCAGGCCTTTAAAACCACATAATGGTGATACCACAGTGCTTCGCTTTAGCTTTATGTTTAAAAAAACATAAAACAAATGGGTGAAGTACATACATTTTGTTCACAAACTTATTGCCAAAATATACCCTTACAATGAACCTAATTTAAAAAAAAATATCTTTTCACTAAATAGTTGTGACTATTTTAAAGCTACTGAATATAATTGATAATAGAGACATTTGAGATTCAGCAAAATATGACTGAAAACTGTCACTATTGTCCCCTAATTTGCAATTATGGTTGTTCTAGCTTGGTATGAGGAATTACCATGAGAGGAAGAACAAGCTGTTCAACCCTGTGTTGAACCTGGACAAGCTTTGGACCCTTGTGTCTGAGCAGTCCAGGCTCAAGTATGCCACAGCCACCGATGGCAAGGTGCCCGTCATCAACATTGTCAAGGCTGTAAGTATTGAAGTTATTGTGAAGATTCCTGTAGAATTAGTTGTTTTCGTTTGCGAAGGTTTTTTTTTAAAAATTCTTCTTAGGGGTTAGGGTTCAGCATACGGTTAGGTTAGCTGTTAGCTACCAGTTTAGTTTATTTATTATGAATTCACACACAATACAACTAGGCTATGTGGCTTGAATGACTAAATAAAAGATTAGGTTAAAGACAAATCCAACTAAACAGCAAAGTTTGTAAACCCTCAATCAAAATATTCCAGTTTTGCCCCCAGTAGGCTATGAGCCGAATTTATAATTAAACCTTTATAATTCCTCTCTAAAAATGCATCAACAAAATCAGCATGCCTCACATTAGTTCCGTGCTGAGCAGGCATTGTGCCTCATATTGATTATCGAGGCAGGTGTCGAATCTTTACAATTCGCGCTAATCAATATTCTCTCCTATTTCAGGGTTACTACAAATTGCTAGGCAAAGGCAATCTCCCCAAGCAGCCCGTCATAGTCAAGGCCAAATTCTTCTCCAAGACAGCTGAGAGGAAAATCAAAGCTGTGGGAGGTGTCTGCGTTTTGTCTGCGTAATTTAAGTATACATTATAAAAAAAGTTAAAATCATGTTTTATGTTATTATTTAATCATTCCTACTCCCCAAATCTATCAACTACATAAACTGCGCAACACATCAACGGGCAGTAATATTAAATAATACATTTTACAAGCACCTAGGATATGTAGAACCTTTAGGAATTCACAATGTAAGTACTGGTGAATCCTTTCAGTCACTGCCGTGTCTAGAGCCCAAAAGAATTGCATGCAAGATGTGCGAGACTTCTTTAGTATCCATTACGCAGACGATAAAGGCAGGAATACAGTGTGCCTGCGACGGGTGTTACTAAAGCGTAATTTAGGACAATATTTAAGATTGACAGATTGCACATTTGGCACAACAGTCCATATTCTAACATTGTGATGCTTGTTCACACGTAAATAAGGTTCATATTGGTAAATACTTCGCGAAGTGTAGTGAATCTTTCTCTTAGATTGCATGAGAAAATATCTTCAAAGTAGTTAACTTATGGAAGCAATAACTTTACATCCAAACTAAGTTATTAGAGTTGTTTCGTTAGTCAAGTGGTCGCAAGCGTAACTGTTGAACGTAAGATACTGTGTCCGATTCCCTGGTTACTATGTACTGAAAAAATAATCAGTAGCATCTAGCCCGTCTGTCCCCTTCGTCCACCTGTTGGGACGACCGGGAATTCTTTATTTTTTTTTCCCGATCGTCCCACTGATTATACTGGTGGGATGAACTGTAATAATTCATTGTTTTTTTTGTCTCATTGGTCATTCTTCATTGCCACATAATTTCATACTGGTTGTTTAATGAAATTAAAAAATTTGGCTGATATACTCCAAGCGCACAGCAGACATATCAGAACACCATTGACGATATTGTAGGATATAGCTATAGGTGGTCTAGCTCATCACGCTTAATAAGTGCGACCTTCTCTCTTCAAAGGCGATGATCTGTCTATGCACACAACTCCGCTCTACACTACACTACAGGACTAATCTAAGAAAATATTCCCTTTAGTCCCTCTAAAATCCCGAGTGGGGCGATCGGGAACAAATTTAATATTATTTTTGTAAATTCCCATTCGTCCCACTTGGTGGACGAACGGGAATAAATAAATAATGCTGGACAATCCACACAGCATCACCTAGCCCCAAGCTAAGCAGAGCTTGTGTTATGGGTACTAGATGACTGATATACTTAATACATTACATAGATAGATAGATGTATATTTTTTATTATACATATAACAAATACCCGGAACAAATCTTTGTAGATCGTACAAAAATTTGTCCCAAGGCGGGAATCGAACCCGCAACCTCCTGCGCCGCAGGCGGACTTTCGCCCGCCGCGCCACATCGTTCGTCAGTCGTATGATGATCATAACGGCCCAGTGGTTAAGGCCTCTCTCTTCTCATGCATGAGGTTGTGGGTTCATATCAGGGCAACTTTTGTGACTTTTTCAATGTATAAGTTTATTCATTGTCTTGAGTTTATCTTAAGCACCACTTACATTGGTGAAGAAACGTGAGTAATCCTGGTCTATTAAATTATGTCTAAAATACGCCCTGAGTGCCTCGCCCTACTAACAACATGGAACGTCAACCATCGTATATTAGCATCTAGAATATTTCTCTTCTGTGAGTTTCCTTCGCTCTTGGCGTCAGTTTCATGGCCCCATGATTAGAACTAGGTGCACAATTGCATATCCACTGCATAGTTATACATTTTCCAAGCAACGGACAAAAAGGACTTTTGTTACTGGGGAGTTTGTTCCGACACTTCTTCCCAGCGAAAATACTAGAAGTGGTGAAGGATGGGCGTTTTGGGGGACTGTATTTTGTAAACGTTTTGACGTTCAAGAAGTG
The DNA here is from genome assembly GCA_905147745.2 of Phlogophora meticulosa. Lineage (NCBI taxonomy): Eukaryota > Metazoa > Arthropoda > Insecta > Lepidoptera > Noctuidae > Phlogophora > Phlogophora meticulosa. The sequence continues at coordinate 1,014,986 of LR990521.1, forward strand.
CTGTTGAATCAAAATTCATTTATTCAAATTAGGCTGAGAATTCAGCCTAATTTGAATAAATGAATTTATATTTGGACTATGAAACTTATCTTGTGCAAATTTCTTTGCATAATATACTGGGCTGAAACACTATTATACTCTACCAGTCAGGCCAGGCTAGATGATTGGGTAGCCGTGCAACGAGTGTCCAGACTAAAATGTTGCTGAACTTTGGGCCAACCTTTTACCACTGCAAGACACAATTTGTATCCCCTAAATTAATTCTTAAGGGTAAACTGGGAGGTGTTCAGGTGTAGGTAATAAAACAGCTGTGCTATAATATAGCGTCATATGTTATAATACTTAAAAAAATGCTTGCTTAAGTAAACTTAAGGTGAAGCAGAATACATTACTATCGGTCATGTAAGATACTAAAATGGATTTCAACAAATCATTCATAGGATCATTCTTAAATATATTCAAATAACAAACTTTATGCAGCATTTTAAATGCAATTTCATGTAAAAACAACACAACATTATGTAGATTGTAAATTAGTGTTCTAAATACGAGTATGGACATACTCCTAGGGTGAGTACACACTATAGCATTTGCATGTAATAGTAACAGCCCACATCTGTTAGCACAAAACAACATTTATGCAAATGTGTGTTGCAGCGTGCTTAGCGTAAAATCGCGCAAAGCGCCTTTGCACGCATTCGCTCTCTATCTTTGTAGTTCTAGGATATGACGATTCCTGAGCGATAGAATACGAAAGAACATGAAGAAAGGCGATTCCGTACTGAAGGAAGTGGGCTCAACCTTACAAGTAAATGCTCAAGTGTGTTGTCACCTTTTCAATTTTGTACCTATTATTTATAAGCACTGGGTTTCGAATTATAAAGCAGAGTCGAGATCAGTAAAACAATATCTTTTGCATTCTTCTTATTCAGTACTTATATTAGAGATTTTTTAAACAGTATCATATATTTATACTATATATTTTCAGTACTTAATGCGGGAGCAACTAGACTGCAATGACAAAATATAAGGCATTACAGTAAATGAGTACACTTTCATAGATTGAAAACTATTACTATAGCTGTATATAGATTTAATAAACAGTTTCTACTCAATGGAATTTTTATATTGAACATGTTGTGAATGCAGAATATATTAAATAACGCTAATATACAGTACCTTTTCTACTTACAAAATAATCTTCTTAAATTTCAACAAAATACAGACAAGTATATTTTTATAGCTGACTCCATTCTGTGACAAATAGTAACTGCTTTCTGTATGTGACATAAACATGACTATGTTGTTTTTTTCGCAGATATTTTTTCTTGATTTACAAAGCTTGCTTCTTACCCACCTCATAATTATAATTTATATGGCGTTTTTATGACCTTGTATTCAATCATTGGAATTGTAAGTTATACAAGCCAACTTTGTGTATCTAAGAAGGTAATATACAAGCACACATAACTCCAACTTACTGCCTGTAAGTTGTGATAACACACACTTTTTGAATGTTCAAGCATTAAAAATTCGAGCTATTTTACATTTCAGTCAAAACCTTCTTTCTGGTTTTAAGTGTATATTGTTACTGTGTGTGTCTGTCTCATCTGTGGGACTTGCTCTGGGGGAGCTTGTGTCTGGACTACGTCTGCAGGCCGCACCTGCTTGGCCTTCTTGCGAGCAGCATCACTCTCAGCGTAGTACATCCCCAGTCTAGTTTTAATAGCTGCCAAAGCTGCTCCATTGATTTCATCATGAAAGATATTTGTGTATCTCCACTGTTTCACCATAGGACCCCTCTTCCGTTCTATCTTAATTTTCTTTTCGGGTTTTGGTTCAATGTGATGGTGCATCAGTTCTGTAGTATGTCCATAGGGATTATCTATAGTGATGGTGTGTTGTTGGGGCTCAGGTTTGGCTTGCAGCACAATAAATGCTGTTGTAGGCTGTGTTGGTCTTGGTGCAGCTGACTGGAGCAAGATTCCCATGCTCTGTCCTCCATTAGGAGTTTGGTAAAAGTTAGTAGCAGTGCTTGTGGCCAATGTAGCTGTTTGATATTGGTTTTGAAAATAGTTCTCAGCAATGTTGACCAGGTGCCCACTTCCTGGATATGCAATGGTCCCTAGGGAGTCTTGTGAAGTCTGTGATTGTTGCTGTGATGGTTCCACCGTTGGCACGAGATCCATGCTCCTCTTAGATTTAGGCATAGTAGCTGATATGTTATCTGGGTCAAAAGTTTTGATGTAATCTTTCCACATTTTGGAAATATTAATTTCTAAACCAGCAATTTTATCCAACCTGATAAAATCTTTTAAACGATGTGTGTGTACAATAGAATAAATGTGATTTCTTATTTGATCTAACATTCCAGATGGCAGACGGACCTCTCCAGAGCGACGATGACTATTCTTTCCACGATTGTCACTGGGAAACATAACACCATCATCCATTTTCTTACAAAGAACTCTGACTTTCCTCTCAGTTATGGCATGAATATTTTTGAATGCTGTTTGGCACACCTGAGTCTCCCTTCCCTTGACTCTCACAAAGTATTCAAATGTGCATGTTCGACGACTGCTTGATTTTACCCTTTTTCGCTTAACATCTACTTGCCTCATAAGTCCAAATAAATAAGCATTTTGTTCATCATGAGTTTTCATTGAATAGAAACCTTGAAAAGTTTTCAATCGTATCTCTTCTGGGACTTTTTGGAAACATCGTCTTCGGCAGTTACAGTCTGGCCCAGGCTGTTTAGGGGGCACCACTTTTCCATTTGCATTTATGTACTCTAGTCCTGCTATTCTTAAACGCTTTTGCTTTTGTTTGTGCCATTCTGTAAATAAAGATATGCACAATGTATGAGATATACGAACGAGTCCGTAGGACCTATACCTATCTATTTTCTAACTACATAATTAACTTCTTTTATTAAAACATCTATTATGTATGTTATAAATATGCGCTAGACCTAAGTGGTCACTGCAGTGCAATGTTTAATGAGCGTTACTATCAAATAAAATCAAAGCAAACAGTTTCGTGATAATCAACAACTAGTTACACAAAAATGTAGTAAGGTAGTAAGAGTCAAAAACTGGTTGAAGTAATGAAGACTTAACAATGAGAACAATGTCAATGGAGAAGTTAAGTCACGGATTATGTGCCGATAACTTGATTATCAGGTAAAGATAAAGCTCACCTTCTGGATTCCTTAGACGTCTTTTGATGATTTTCCCGTTTTTAGTTAGCTTTATTTTTCGTTCATTATTTGAGACATCAGCCATTTTCATATCAAAGCATAATGTTGCTGCGTTTGGTTCATAACCAAATCATCGTAACTACCATAGCTACGAGAGGAAACAAAACGCACTAACAACAAAACGTAACAAATGTTTTCCGCTTTTTCACGTACCTATTTAAATATTTACAACGAAATATTTATACGCCACTTATATTACAAAACATCCTGATCATGATCCTTCTGGATATGTCTAGGTATGCTCGGCTTTTTGGCCTCCTAGGGCGCTGGGCCATAGTAAAAAGAGCGGGCCCGGGCCCCGTCCGGACATGACAGTCACTTTTACTTATACTTATTTGATCATGGTTTACCTATAATATAAACAAACCTAGGTATGTACATAGTCTCATTTTTACTGTAAGGCTAGCTGCATACGTACTGTATCTTGATTCGATGTAAGATTGTAATGCAAAAATGGAACGTCTGCGCAAGTCTCACGGAATTCCGAATCAGGAATCCTAATCAGGAAACCGAATCAAGAAACCGTACATATGCAACCACCCTAAGAAAGTAAGTTGAGTTTCATTAAAATCGTAGCGTACACGTGAATTTTATTTTAGACTCTTCTGTTAGATCCACTATTAAATTAATATGTACTACATGAGGTAAACTGTACTGCAGTGACATCATTCTACGTCCACTCAACTTTATTCGATTTTTTATTTCACTTTTGTGTTCCGTCTGTCAGTGTCAGGCACGTGTCAAGTCTCGTTAGCCAATTGTCTTCTACCAGTAGATAAGTTCGACGATAGTGAGTGATAAACTTGTTTTATCTTAGAAAATAATAAACGCGTCTATAAACAGTTGTTTACCATAAATACAAATATTGGCTGTTCCCTAATTTGAGTTACTTGAACAATACCATAATCGTGATATAAGTGTTTAAACAGTAAAACCAACAGGTGAGTGAGTCAACTGTTCAATAGAGAGTTTAAGTACTGTATAAAAAAATGAGAATGTTATTTCTTTGAGTCGATACATTCGCATCGTTTTTCTCGTCATCACTTCATTTGACATCCTATCTTTTTGTTTAATGTGATTGGATTCTACAATAGAACTGCACCTTAGTTTCTGTATTAAGTACATCTTGTTGCTGCTTCTGATTAGGAAATATAATATGTTGATTACAGTTTTCATATTTCATGACTGATCTTATTTAATTATTCATAAACTTTTGTACTTCACATTACTTGCCTCTAATGTAAAGTAAGTACAGTAAAAGTCTAAATTCTTCTCAGAATTAGGTACTAGACTAGGCATAAGGAACTGGTAACCAGAGGTAGGGACCACTAGTATCTAAATATTTCCTCATATGTTCTATTCTTTGAGTGACCTTAGTTATTGCAGGATTTTATCAAGGCACAAAAATATACTGAAACTTTAAAATTAATCTATCTATACCTTAAGACAAGTAAGTATCTATATATTTTTTGTTTACAGATCAAGATGACATTCCAATCGGTAATGCCGAGCCGGGAGTTTCTCTGGGATGTATTTAGGAGGTAAAACTTAATTTTTATTAATTAATAGTATTTGGCACTTTACAAATAAACGCATAAAGGCATGACTCAGCTTGTAACTTAATAGTTATTGCACCATATAAACCCAATGTGTCATGATATGCTACGGGAGTCCACTTTATAGAATCATTATTGGAGTTATTTTTGAATTACTTGAAAAAGTGTTTGAGTACATAAATATTTTCAAGATTAGGACCTTAAGCTCCGGGTATAGGTATAATTATTGGATACTACCAGCCCCGGAAACAAACCTGTACTTCAAGTATTTCACTCTTGGTCTCTATTGCTTAAAAAGTTCATGCCACATGCAATCAGTGCTCTGAAGCCAGGGTATCCAATGTGCATGACATGGTGCACTCCTCATATTAAACTAGTAACTACTAAACTTACTAGTAAACTTACATGACCAGAACTGTACATACATTTATTATCTAAGATTTAATTAACAAACAGTAAACACCTTACAAGACTATAAATTGTTTAAACAAACTAATAAAAATAGTTCGCTTAGTTAATAATTTTTCTGACATAATATATTTTGCAACAATGCCATCAGTATGAATTATGCAGTAATTATGAGTTTAGTGTATACAAGCTAGATTGCGTTCACTTTGATGTTGTATCTGGCAGATTGCCATGTTAATAAAACCTGTAAATATTAGAAAAATTGAAATTATTTTGTGTGTTTAGCTAATCAAGGGCACTAAGACTGAAGTACCTAGGTATAACATACATATATTGAAAAGGACTTATAGATAACCGTCGGCGCTCTTACGCGACCTCAATTTGGTTCATCAGTTTTTAGTACATTCATTCAACTGGTGACCTAGTTCTTTACAATATCCACACATATAGGTAGCCTTTTTGCTGCATGTCCATACTGTTGACATTTAGGGCTTACTGACAGCCGACAAGTAATTGTTTAGCAATGTTTATTTTTCTTGTAGCTTCAGTTTAAGGCTTAGCCTAAGTACAATAATTTCTATAGCAAATATTAGTGAATCATGGGGCAAGATTCAAGAAGCAATAAACTCGTGCAACTTGGCTGAAAACAGTTACTTAATCCAGTTACTTATATCAGTCCCCGTGTTCAAAAATTTTGTCTTTATTTTATTTTGTTAACATGACCTTCTCATTACTTACATTCTTTTATAACGAGTTGTATTGCATTATCTGGTTAGCTAGCGTATTTTTGTAACCCGCTGGTTGTTCCGGAATGAGATAAGCAAAAAACAAACTAACTCTTCAGATTTACTTATTTATTTGACGGCACGGTTGGCGCAGTGGCTGAGCGATCGACTGCTGCGCCGCGTGTCGTGGCTACGATTCCCGCACGGAACAAATATTTGTATGACCTACAGGTAATTGTTCCGGGTCTGGCTGTTTGTGTATGTGAGTTTGAATGTTTGTAAACGCACCCACGACACAGGAGAAATTCCTAGTGTGGGGCAAAGTTTTTTTAAAAAAAAAAAAAAAAAAAATTATGACATTAGTATAGTCACTGGCACGTAAGTTGGCAAGGTTTTGGCGTAGTGGGGGCAAGTTCGCGCATCGTGCACTTAGTGGAACAAAAAAGTGGTGACTTTTATTGATCGTCATTATTTTATGGTTATTGCCACCATTTATATTTAATAATATCTTATTAGTAGAAAGTTGAAGAAGGGAGTGGAATTCGTAAAGTTTATTGGGAGTTATAAATAATATGCATACGAGGAAAGTATGCTCAAAAAGTATGCGAAAAAAGGCATACCTTTTTTCGCCTTAATTTTTTAATTTAAAACAACAACAATAATATCAACTCGTAACAAAAACTAAATTTAAAAACAATAACAATAACTCTTTAACATAAACACAACAAAAACAAAGGGTACAATTTTCGTGCACGCAAGTGTAATCGGGAGTTCGGGAGGCAACTGTCGACTGTTGCACCAATCGCGCGCTCGGATTGACGCTACCTCATACCCCGCGTCCCGCTTGACTACCAAAGAGACCTAAAAAACGACTTGTGCGCATCTAACGACTCTTGCCAAGTTACATGCCGATAATTATACCTATAGATTACAAGAGATTAATTATCGCCATCAGATTTTACTCTATATATTAGTTAATTTGCAATAAGGACAGAATGCAAAGGCAGGGCGAATGAAACATTTTTATTAGTTTTAACCATGTCAGCTAAACAATTACCGTCGTCTGTCACAGATTTCTTGAATGAAAAATATCCAGAAAATTATTCAAGCTATCTTGCTAAATTGTTTTCTGGATATTTTCAAGTTAATCCCAGTGAGATCACGTTTTTCTCTCAACACATAGAACAGGGTTTTGATCTTATTTAGCCTTAAGCTTCAAATCCTGGTAGTAAACTGCCATCTTGCGCGATATGAGTTGTTCTTCAAATTTTGTTTTCACATCAGCTTTCTTAACTGAGTAATCCTTAGTAATGAGTAGTCCTTACAGGCTTTTGATCCATCATGTCGGTATTTATAGTTCAACGCATAGTTATACGCATGGGTCATATATACCTACTTGCCTACATGGATCTATGGTCTAGAAATAGCCTGTGGAGGTGAAACCGATGGCGAATCAAAAAAAATCTTTAGATCTTTCTATTAATAAGCTCTATCTACACTTACTAAAGCAACGCAGAAAATATGTCGAGGTCTTCTGATATTTTATGAAGGGTTCATTTACTTGCAGAGTTGACAAGGACCGCAGCGGGTACATATCAGCTGATGAGCTACAACAGGCTCTCTCCAATGGCACATGGAACGCGTTCAACCCTGAAACCGTGCGTCTCATGATAGGTAGGTTTACAGTTTAATTTGTAAAGGTTTCTTATTACAGTGGTTTTATTTAACTGGGTCAGTTTGAAATTAGATCACACTTAACTGTGGCCTTCAAAAACTTCTATTCTAGTGAAGTGCGGCACTCAATTGAACAATTAAAGAAAATTGATCCTTATTTTGTAATTTGGTTTTAACAAACGCTTTTCCACACGTCTAACAAACACCCCTTTTTTGTGTCTGGAGTAAAAACAAGATGAGATTGATGTTTTCTATCTGATTATTCTAGGAATAAACACCGAAACAAACTCAGAGTCACAGTCTCTTTTTAACACGTTGAACGCCAAATGACCGACAAACAATACATTTTCTATTGTGTCTCGTTGTTTGGCAGTTAAGGTGTTACGTCATTGTCAGATCATGTGCGGACCGTGCAGATTAGTGTCTGAGATGGTGTTTCGAGAAAAGAACCACACAGACATGAGTGGATTTGTAGTCAGTGAACACGTCTGTAAATAATGTAGGTAGTCATTTCATTTGGCAGTTTTCAACGACTATCGCAATTCGGCATGATTAGTTTTTCCGATATAGGAACACGCTGATATTTGGTAATTCAGGCGAATTATTATTTATAATTTGCAAATACCTTCTAACTTCTCATTAAGACCGTTTTCCTGTAGCATTCTGTCCTATGTTTTAGGATATCCCATACCTACAGTAGGTACCAGTAAAGTTATGAAAGCAAAACATTTTCAGATTTATCATTATTTTTTTCAGGAATGTTTGACAAGCAGAATAGAGGTGTAATAAATTTCGAAGATTTTGGTGCCCTATGGAAATATGTGACAGACTGGCAAAACTGTTTCCGGTCGTTCGACGGTGATAACTCCGGGAACATTGATAAGCTGGAGTTGAAAAATGCTCTTACAGCGTTTGGATACAGACTGTCAGATGAAGTGGTCAACATCATGGTCCAGAAGTTCGACAGATTTGGCCGCGGCACTATCTTGTTTGATGATTTTATCCAGTGTTGTGTCACTTTATATGTAAGTTTTTTTTTTTAATCCTTGCCCCACACTAGGAATTTTGCCTGTATCGTGGGTGCGTTTACAAACATATAAACTCACATACGCAAACAACCAGACCTAGAACAACTACCTATATATATATATATATAGGTACACAAATATTTGTTCCGTGCGGGGATCGAACCCACGACACGGAGCGCAGAAGCCAATAGCTCAGCCGCTAGACCAACCGTGCCGTCAAGTAATTTAGTTTGCTGCAATGCATTTTTCATTACCATACATGCTTATCGGGATTATTTGGAGCCTAACATAAATTCAAATAGGTATTGCTTTATTATCCGTTTACGTATACTCATTTGGGTTTTTTTGTTTTTAGACTCTGACGTCAGCATTCCGCCATTACGACACGGACCAAGATGGCGTCATAACTATTCACTACGAACAATTCCTTAAGATGGTGTTCGGATTAAAGGTAAAAGTATAAATGTCTCCTTAATGACTATCAATATTTTAAACTGTGAAATATTGATAGTACAACTCAGTACGACTATCGCTATAATCGAAACTGCCCATCAATCTCCGTTTGTTCTGTCAATCACTCTTACTTGTTGGGTGACTGCGATAAATACGCCTCACGTTGTTTGTCAACATACGTAGATATACTCAAATCCATTGGGGACAGACCTCATAGTAAATCATCAATTTGTAGCAAGTGCTGGCCTAGAACAGCCGCCAGCACATCAAGCTACCACAAAGTGTCAGATTTTCCCAATTGAACATGAACCTTATTTCTCTTCGAATGAAGTTGAAAAAGACACAAAGAAATCTGATACATTGGGGCAGCTTGATGTGCTGGCCTCTGAGCATACAGACGTTTACATTATTAGGTACCTACCTCCCCTATTGAAATACTTTACAAGAGGTGGTAGCTAAATAATGAAGGCTTATATTTACAATGTAAATGGATAAAATCGAGTGTTTTTTTCTCGATTTCGGCATTTTAACGATTTAAGGCTGATCATGTAATAAATTTTGACCACACTACATGCAAATTAATACAACGCTCATCTTCATGTTCCTATCTCTTAGCAGCCGTTCAATCGGCGTTGTCCTGTCTGATATTTTACTGTAAAAAGTTGAGACCACACGATATTACCCTGTTCATATGTTAAAACAAGTTAATACTCTATGCAGTATGGAACTGCCACGAGTACCAAAATTATACAGTATTATATCGTACGGATCAAGCCCGTGTGAACGCGGCCTAACGGTTGGCGTAGCTGCTAGAGATCCCTGGCTTACAATCCTCGTTGTACATTTTAAGTTTGGTATTCTGCATTCATTGTAGACTTATAAGGCGTATTTTCGTAGTCATTGCGTTTCACTAATGTATATCGTACAGTCACGAAAATAAATACCTTAGACTTCGACTGCTTTGGCGATTGCAACTTTGACAGTTGTTTTGTTTGTTATTTAAGTATTTTTTTATACCTTTTGGTACAATAATTATTTATTCAAAAAAATGTACATATAAACTTCCTGTAAACAACTGTGTGTTTTAACAAATTACAACATATTGATAGATATGTTATGGTGTTACCAATTTAGTATTTTAAATTATAGATCTTTTTTAATTTAAATTAGATTGCTTTGATTTAAAAAGGTCGAATTTCATGGTAATATGGTTTTGTATGGTATGGTACAATGCTAAATTGTTTAAGTTAAAAAGCACAAAGTTTCTATCAAAACTTTAGGAGAACAGATTTTGAAACTTGCGCAAGTGTAACGTATTTATGTTCGTGACTGTGCGTCACTGGTATCACGATCACCTTGTGTGTATTAAGTTTAAGCTAACTAATGGCTATAAAAAAGGGAAACGTCAGTACTTTCCAGATGTTTGTCATATAATGAGACAGATAGACATGTGTTTTTACATTATAAATGTTAAGGTAAAAATGTTATTTACGTATTTGTAAATTCTGATTGTATTTTGTAAAACTGTTATAGGTCTGAATATTTCTAAATATAACTCGATGTAATCTATGTTATGTTATGGAAAGAAACACCGCTGGTCTTCCAACTTAGCTTAATTTCGCATGATGTGAGAAAATCTAGCCCAACAATACTCAACCTTTTTCTGCCTTTGCCATGCAGGGTGTAAGGGACAACGCAAACACAAACTGATACCATGAGTACATGATTGTGAACTTTTTCGTCGATTTTTCCTCATTTTTCTAATGTGTTTTTAACTTTAATCAGTTAAAAGTCAAAATCATCATTTTTATCATCATAATTACTAACCCAATGTTATTTTTGAAACGAAGTTCCTTATCGCGCGTTGCGAAAGGGGGCTAGACGGAAAAAATTAAGACAAAAAGTTGTAACGACACTTTTTGCTATAGTTGTAAACCGTGCGGCGTGCGCGTGATTCTTTGTCTGTCTCTCTCTCTCTCTCTCTCTCATAGAAAGCAACCCAGTTATTTTCGTTTCGTCTTTCTATTTCGCATTGAGCAGTGTGGTGTCGCGACGATTATTAAAATAATAATCAATTAAGTAATATTAATTTTACATATTATAATAAATTATTAATTATTATAATAATTAATTATATTTTTATTGATTAATGGTTAAAATAAAATTTGATTACAATTCCTTCATTGAAAGGAACTTCGTTCCATCCGGGTATCCTAATTCAAAAGTTAATAATTCATTTTATTCAATAATAATTCTGATGGGTAAGATATAAATTATGGTGTTTGATAATTTAAATTAAAAAAGACATCAGAAAATACGTAGAAATTAGGAAATGCCGGCGAAATCTTTCAACACTGAGGGGTTCAGAATTATGTACTATTGTCTTGGTATAAGGTTTTGCGTCGATGACCATTCCACCCTGTATACATACTTACAATATTTTCCAGACAATGCATGCGTTAAATATGTCACCTGATTTTTGCAAACACCGTGAGTTTATAACCAATCTCGCAGAATTACAAACACTATTATATATTGTGAAAATAACATTTCATTTACAGTAAAACGCATCAAAATTCGAAATTTTATAATCTATCCGTCTTTACTTGTTTATTAAACTTTAGTGGCTCAGTCGTTGATTGAATGCGCTATGGCACGCGACTTCGTAACAGACACGGATCAAATAATTATGGTTGCATGTAAGATAATGTTGTAAACTACCTTAATAAAACAACAACACGTAATCAGTGGCTTAGAAACGTTGTGCATTATTGATCTATGCTAAAGGTCGACGTCGTAGCAGGCGTGGTCACAGAACGTGGGAGAGAGACGTGACGACGCTGAGTTAGAAAAACTACCTACTAAGTATTCACCGTCCTTCATGCACGTTTAATGACGGTGACTGCCGCGAGTCTTGGCGTTTAGTTGTCTTGTTCTAATGATGCTAGCTGTTCAAAAATGTTATTTAAGATAAGGATATACTTGTATTAATACTTAAGAAGGATATACTTGTATTAATAATTAAATTGCTGAATATATCGTGTCTCGATGCACTAATAGGAACATTTCTCTTTGGTCCAGTGTGTGCCGTAAACATCGCAGTTGAAATGGTCCCGGGAAATGCTTTCTGGCCAACAATGCCCGCCAATTTTTTTATATAATAGTAAAAGGTAATAAGAAACATTATTGGGTGAAAGGGATATGGCCGCCCAACCTGATACAATGAGTTCCGTACATTTTTGTGGATCCGCCAGCAGCAGCGTTGATATTTCTTTACTTTCAACCGTAAAAAGACATGACTTTTATCTCACTCAATGAATTTTAAATAAAAATAAATAATTCACTTTTTCCATTAATAATCTCATTGGGTTAGATTTAAGTCACGGGTTTTACTCGTAACTTAAATCTAACCCATCATCTTTATCTAGCCTTTCCTTTTCTCAACTATGTTGGGGTCGGCTTCCAGTCTATATGGATGCAGTTGAATACCAGTATTTTACACGGAGTGACCTCCACAACCCAGTTACTGGGCAACACGTTTTACGGTTTTTTTAAGAAAAAAATCAGGAAAAGGCCGACAAAAAAAAATCTGGGGGCTCCAGAATCATGTATTGAACTCATGGTATCAGATTGTGCGGCTATGTCCCTCCCGCCCAGTATATCAGATATGTCGGGAGTATGTATTAATCAGTGAACAAATTAAGTACTTTATAAAGTAAAGTTGTGCTAAAGTAGGCTGCACGTCAACGGTAACACACGCCTTGAGCTGGCCTGGCGTAACAAGGAGTTTCAATGGAATAAGAGACCAGTTTACACTGGGTTTGTTACCACTGACGTGCCACCTTACTCAAATGGGTATATTAATAGATCTATAATTTTCTGTAGCTATCATAATTCTGTAATAAATTCAGGGTTCTCCTGCTACAATTTTCTAGCTAGCAGTGTCTGCGACTCTGCTCCTTAGCAACCTTGTAACAAATTTTATATGCTCAAACATAAATTATACTATATTAGTATTTGGAATAAGATTTTTTCTTGACCAGATTTTAAAAATAAGTCGACTTGTACATGAAAAATCGTATTCAAGAGTTGCCTTGCCAAGTGATTTAAAATTATAGATCTAATTTTTTGGTTTTTAATAACTATTAGAATTTTAACTTACGATCAGAGAGCTCAAAAAAATGTTTCCGTGCGTTCACCTCCATTTGCCAGAGCTTTGTGTTGTATTTACAATTTGTAAGCATAAGTCTTTCTGCCCTACTCCCATGTTACTATGGGTGGGTGCAACACGTCTTCTTTCTGCCATTCTCACCTGTGTACCTCGTTCCTCACACAATCCATCCATCTTTTCTTTACTCTTTCTCTCCCTCTATCCATCCACATTTATACTTGTCTTTTACTCACATGCGTAAGTTTGGATACATGAGAATTAATAAAAATAGTACACCTACATCTTATAAGATTTATATTCTGCTAAATACTATTGGTGTATTTATTGATATTATAAGTGTAAAGTTTAATTCAGTCTGCTTTGTGTATCTGCTAAGATAATAAGGCAAACATTCAACGTTTATTTTTAGTATAGAATACTGGCCAAGTGCGAGCCGGACTTGCACTTGGGAGATTCATGAGACACAGCCCGCTGATGACAGATGGACAGACAGGCAGTGGAGGCTTAAGGATCTCGTTGTACGTACGAAAAGTACGAAGCCCTTAAAAAGCTGGAACGTCTCAAAGCGTTATTCTTTCATACGAATCTGTAGTAGATAGAAACTGTATTGCGCTATACTAAAAATAACGTTGTTTTGGTCCGGTATAATGAATGTCTATATAAAGGTATATCAATAAAACATTTTATTCACAAAGTACATACTTGAAAAATAGATATAAAAATGTAAGTACTAAAAAGAAAAGTATTCCTATTGTGTAGTAATATCAAAAATTAAAGTTTTGGATCCAGTTCGTACTGCAGACATTACCTATTGATATTACTTAGCAATAGAAAAAATAATATTTCGTAATTGCTAAGCAATTGCAACCAAAGTGTATAAATGTGTAAAATCTCGATTATTACTGCTTATTAAGAACTATCGCAATGTGAAAACTATTTTCTGTTAAGGGGAAATACAAAACTGTCAATAAATGTTTTTAAATTGAAGTTTTTATTTTAATTATAGTCTTTAATTGTAGTATAGCTTTTTTAAGAAATGCTTATGTTTGGAAACTCCTCTGAATAAATCACTAACTTCACAAGACAGATGTCATCCATCTTATCTGTCATTTTTGTTCATGTTTGTTGTAGTCCTCACTTAGGATCAAGCAAAACTTAAAACTTATATAAAGCCTTTTGATTAGTTGAAACTAGTTTTAAGCAATGCATGAGGTTTGTGTGAAAGGGTCATAGGAAACAATATAAGCCTTAAATATGATAAAATATTTTGATATGGTTTAATCTATCTTCCGACTCTTTATTTTCCACGCTCCAATAGTGTATTTGAGCCAAATAAGACCCAAGTCACAGCCCATTTGTATCCACGACAGCACTGGGGTCACTTTGGACCCTTCTATTTCCGTCCATCTCACTGGAATCTCGGCAATTGGAATGTTTAGTTTTTGTGCTATGTATAGTAATTCTACGTCAAACGCCCTGAAACAAAAGTATCAAGTTCATAACTAATATCGTAATTAAAAGATACGAGCATAAAACTCCGGTAAGTAACAAGGAAATTGTTAATAAAAATAAAATAAAATAAATAAATATTGCTGGACAATCCACACAATTTTTTATTATACATAGCAAATAAAAATAAAATAAATATTTGTAGACCGTACAAACATTTGTCCCAGGGCGGGAATCGAACCCGCAACCTCCTGCGTCGCAGGCGGACCATCGCCCGCCGCGCCACATCGGTCGTAATTCAAATTCAAACTGTTTATTTCAGACAATTGTCCATAGTGTTAGTAACAACAAAATAACTTAATGACTAGGGTTAGTAATGGGTAGTAATGTACTAAGCTTATAAAAATTATTACAAGGATAAAAGAATCCGTGAAATAGCTGTGAAAACTCGGGCTGCCAGAGAGACAGGCCGAGGTTATGAGGGTTCCATTTTTGTCGTATGGCTACTGAAACTTTAAAAAAAAAAACAATGGAACTTGCCGTACTATCAGATCTTGATATAATTGCGAATGAAAGAAAGATGATACTGTCTGCCAGAATGTTTGAATTTTTGTAAGAAAAATGCATTTCTGTTAAATAAGTTTTATAATTAAATCGTGTAAGTGGTTTCGGCAGTTCTATTTAAACATTAATGTAAAAAGATAAATAAATAAATGGAAATATACTTAATATCGAAATTTAGCTATTTCTATCAAATAATTTACTCACCATTTATTTACATGTAGACTTTTAAAACAAATATCAGCCGATTTCCTGGTGAACAGCTTGAAGCCGCACTGCGTGTCCTTAATGCCTTTGACAGTGAACAGCCACACAAGGAAGTGGAACCCATACATCAGAATATTCCTAAAATTTGCGAAATAATACAGAAATTATTTAAATTAGAACTGGCTGACTGGAAATCATTCAAAATTCTAGGGGGGAAGTTCAGGAAATAAACAACTCTGTTATACCATATGATAGTGGCAGCACGGTAGGTGCAATGGCTGAGCGAGCAGCTGCGTCTGCCTCGATTCCCGCAGGGAAGAAATATCTATAAGGCCTACAGGTAGCTTTTCCGGGTCTTGGTGTTTGAGTATGTGAGTTTTAATGTTTGTAAACGCACCCACGATACAGGAGAAATTCCTAGTGTGGGGCAACGTTTTTTAAGAAAAAAAATAGTGTACATAAGGGTTAGCGCTCACAGAGGTGTACACACGTCATGCTTTTCGAGTCTGCATCTGCATCTAAACGGGGCGGGTCCTTCACTGGCAGATAGCTGATATGTTAAGGAGTAACTTAGGCTACTTTTATTTTAGAAAAAGAATTAGCGAACCGTGAAATAAAAATTAAACCCCATGATATGTTGTCAATTTCCACATGGACGAAGTCTCGGGCATATCCAGTTAATAAGATCAGTATAATATTCTAGATTACTTGTGTCTGAATTTTAACAAAGGTAATTTAAGACACCCGCACTATTGTGAGGATGTCTAAAATTATCTTTATTTAGTATGTACTTTAAAAAGCAATCTTTTTTTTAATCATCCATAAAGGTTAAAGTTAAATTACAAAAGACTTACCTAAAAACGCTTCGCGTAGCTAAAGACTCGTTTTCTAGATGCGCCCTAGATCCAATAACAATAGCTAAGCTATCGCTCACATCGCTTGGTTGGGAGAATGGATCATGTTTCGTAAGGGTTTTCAAAGCACCTTCTAGTTTTGACAAGTCTTCAAATTTGGATGCTCCATCTGCATCGGCAAATAATATACTGGCTCCTCTACAGCTCTCAATACCCTGAAATATACAGACGATTGTTGGTAAAAGAATCATATTACTTATAAATTACCACAGCACCTTAGAGTCTGGTAAATAATGACATGATTGAATCATCATAGTCTAGCCTTTTACAAACCATATTAGGGACAGCTTCCTATCTAACCGGATGCAGCTGAATACAAGTATTTGCCATGGAGCGACTGCCTATCCGACCTCTTCAAGCCAGTTACACGATAACCCTAGGTAACACTTGTTGTAAACTTTTTGTCAGACAAGCTCCTCTAAATAATAACATGAATACCAATGAAAATTGAATTAAGACTTTGATGATGGTGAGTCGTCATCGTCACTGCCTATGGATAAAATATTATTATGGAATACTAGAAGCATCCATCATTATACAACATATAACATAGACAATTGTAAGATTTAATAGTTCTTTCTAGCCTTTTTTGATCCTCAGGAATGTTCTCAGAGTGGATAATTTGCCGTTCATAAACCGTTGTTCGTGACACGTGTCTCTAATCTGTAGACTGCGAGCGAACCCCAAAGGCGTCATGTCGATGATAGCAGGCTGGCTGGATTCGTTCTACATGGGCCACTGCTCAGCAGTGCAACAATTTTTTGATTTTGTTTCTCATTTTTACTAATTTAGTTTTTGAAACATAGTCTGTGGGTCATGGCTACCCAAATCAAGCACGGTTCTATCGGATTTGTACCTAATAGAGGTCTTTTTAGCGGTAGCATAGGCGGATGCGCAGGCGAAGAGCTTGACCTACGCGGATGCGGAGGTTACCGGCCGCGGGGGCGCAGGGGAAAAGAATAGTAATCATACTCATAAAGGAAATAAAGTCTACCTAATCATATTTACAAGTCTTTATTCAAATGAAGTACGTCATACTTCATTACGAGTTATATATATAAGTTTTATTTATATTACTAGATGTTGCCTGCAACTACATCTGTGTGGAATAATAAAATATAAAGGATTTTAATGTTTTGTATAGAACCTTAATTCTTCTAGACTAATAAATAATTAAATAATAATTGGAAGTGTCTGTTTTTAGCATTAAATAATAGCAATTTACTAAATGATATGCATTTAGTGATAGAAAGTGTATATGGTATACATACTATTACCCAATTTCAAACATTATTGACTGTCAGTCCGCCTGTTTGTTAATGGTAATCTGCGAAAAGGGTGGACTGATTTTGACGGGAATTTCTCTGACATATAGCTTATGTTATAAGGAGTAACTAAGTTATTTTATTTGTATGTATTTTGGTTAAAATTGTTAAAATACGAATTTTTTTGACTTGCATTATTTTATGGGTTTCTTTTTTGATATGTCAACTGTCTATTTAGCCCTAAACATTTCATTTGTCTCTATGTTACTAACCGGTAAACAAATACCAGCAGTGTTAAGCAGTTCAGATGCATGGTAATCATGTGTGTACCCATGGCATTTCATCATCATCAGGCTATATTAGTCCACTGCTGGACATAGCCCTCCCCTAATGAGTGCCACAGTGCCCTGATCTTCAGCTTGCCGCATCCAGCATCTGCCTGCAGTCTTTCGCAGATCATCATCCCACCTGGTCAGAGGGCATCCTACACTTTGCCATGTCGTGGTCTCCACTCAAGAACACTTATGGCACTTCGGAGGTGAACTATTCAGTGAAATAGGTCTTGTTAGTGAGGGACCTATCAGGCTTGTCCCCGTACATTTTGTCACAATGTTCTGTTACTTAGTGATCAAACCTGACTTACCAGCCGCACAGCACCACCTTTCCCTCTATTCTTGATTAGTTCAAGGCACCTCACTTTTTCAGTTCCATAATTCCTGGCATAACCCTCGGTCACTTGCACCGTGTTGTCTCTACTGCCATCGCTAACTACAATTATTTCATATTTGTATGAAGGCTGATCTTTTACTCGGCTTTCCAAAAACTCTATAGCTTCATCAAGCATAGGTGGTACTGGAAACATTACAAAGGATTTGTATCTATACTCAATTTTTATGTATTTTTATAAATATATATTAGCATGAGGCCTTGGATTTGATTCTCAGGTTGGGTAGTGTTTTGGGGTTTTTTCATCTCGATTTTTATAGCAGCACATTGGGAGACTGTATTCGTGCCTAGTTGATGGTAATTAGCTTGCTCTCTATTACTTATTAAACATGAAAAAATGAGGGTGTACTGTAATGGGCACACCTGTGCTGCGTAAAATAACTCATTACTGGATAAAAAGTTTCAAGTGTTATCATACGAAGAAGGCAAACATAAATAACTTACATCTCTTTTCCTCATTGTAAGCAGGTACTATTACACTTAGGTGTACACTGTGTGGCTCTGCAATGTTGGGGAACTTTTCTTTACACTTGCTTTTAGGATCATTGTATGAATTCTCTTCTGGGAAGCGTTCCACCACTGGATACCGGTTTGTTATTATGTATATTAGAATGGACATCTACAAATTACACAAGTAAAAACTCTTCATTCATAAAATACAACTCATTATTTGTTTGAGGGAATTTTAGGTTATCACCGTATATTTGTTGCCAACAAGACACTAGACCACGCAATCATTTGATTTTGTTGTTATACTCACCGAAACAAGTAAGGTTACAGCGGCCGCAAAACCGTATACAATAATAGTCCAAATAAATATAAATAGATCCATTGTATTATTTTTAACTACTACGTTACTTGAACTATTATTTTTGTGTTATTCTGTCTTACTTATTCTACCAAAATTTGCTGAAGTTTATGATTAATCAGAGGAAATAGTATGGTTAACTGGTCTGAAAACGAAAATATACCGAACTGTCATTGGACGGAATTCACAATACGTACGTATGACGTTACTAACATGACGTTGACACTCCACGTTTAGTTCTTCGGATCTTATCTTTCAGAAAAACCCCGAGCCTCGATCATTAGCGTGCTGACCCGACCTTTAATTAGTGAACCAACCCGACTGTCAGTGGCAAGCTTTAGGCACCGTATGTCTAAGTACCTATGACATAACATGATAACACAGGGCGAACTGGTTGAAGACCGGCCAAATAGGCGATGACAAGATATCCTTCGGTCAGCCTCTTTTTCGAAGTTGTGATTAAACACTTAAGCAGCCATGGCCCGGGGCGGCAGACTACAAGCCGCCCCCCGTTATTTGTCGTATTTTCTTGAAAAAGCAATACGTTAAAAGCCTGCCGCCCCGTATTTTCGTGGTGCGAAAATAACGTTATGTTAGCTGGAGCATTGTTGATCTTAAATAGTTTTTAATATTTTTAACGTTGAAAAGGTCCTTTCACCAGATACACCTGAAACCGGCAATGTAAGTAATATTTCAGAATATTACTCACCTCACCTTGCCGATTTCAGTCAGCGCTATTGCTACGTTCGGAAACGTTGAAATAAAATTATTAGAAAAACGATATAACAATAGGGTTTGTGGAGCATTAGTCTGATTTTCTGGAAAATGTAACTTTAAAGCAATGAGTTCATTGAACAAATCAACCATCAATGTCTGTTTCACTATTTTAATAATTTTAAGCTTCAGATTTAAATCTTTACAATATTTCATTAATTCATCATTGGAGTAATTAAATAAGTTATGTACCTATTGCTGAAAAAGCCAAATACGTCGGTAAATGTTTTTTAACTCCTCGAATCTATCCTTTAAAGAAATTAATGTCTGACCTAAAATTTTACAAAAAAACTACTTTGAATTTGATTTTCGGGTCTAGTAAAATTTCACCACAATGTTTATATTGAAATTATGTTGGTTTTATTCTTGGACGAATTGTATTTATTGGCGGGAAATATGCTTTTACGTTGCTTACTATGTCGTTCGCGAGCCACATTGGTAGCCTCTTCTAACACCATTTCAAAGTGTTCATTCGTGCAATATATTGTGAACTTATATTGTGAAATTATCGCAACATTTTTAGTTTCATTATTTAAATGAACAGACCAAAGTATATACAACTGTAATTGGTTCTGTGTGACTAACATCTGGTTTGCAATCTAATATGATGGAGAAATATTTTGATTCCCCTTGACTTTTTTCAATATAAGTAGGTATAATATTTTGTGCCGACAAAATCAATGATTTCGTTCTGAATTTGATCTCCTAAATAGTGATTTATACGAATTGAATCACATTTCGTGGATTGAATTCTGTGAATATGATGACGCATGACTGAATCAAAGGAAGCTATCATTTCGATTGCTTTTAGAAAATAACCATTATCATCATCATTGAATGTTTTTGGTGACCTTCGAAAAGCCAGACACTGATGAGGTAAGAACTTAATAACGGCTATGATTTTTTCTAACACATCACACCATTATTTTTTTCTGGTTCTAATAATCTCAGTTGCATTTAATGTACAGTAATTTTATTATTTAACATAATATTCAATTGTACCCATGATTTAACATTTTCACTGTGGGAAACACTTGTTTCATGTCTTTTTAATGTTAATGATAAATGCTGCCAATCAGAGAATCCATTCAAAGTGGACAAACTACTGTCAGTTTTACCAAATATTTTACTTTTTATTTTATTTTGTAGTTTGGGGTGGGTATTATGACAATGACTTTGAATATTATGAGATGTAGGTGTTTTTTTTTTTATTAGGTAGGGCCACTCGCAGTTCAGCACTATAAGGCTGTTTACTGCTTAACCGGTCGATCCTAATCCTAACTACAATTACATTTAAACGACCGCTCGCTAAGGGCGCTCCCTGTGGGGCTCGAACCTCGGCTTAGGGCGTCGTTGAATACTTAACAAAAACAAAGGCTGGGTCTTGTTATTATTATGTCGGGGGGTTTTTTATACTACTGACTCAGCTACGCGGGCTGGCCTTGTAGAGTCTAAAGATTGAATTTACATTTAACTAACTAGGGCGTCGCGCGTCGCGGGCCTCGTCGGCGAGGCCGGAATGTGGGTCGGTTTGTGTGTGTTATATTTCCTAAGAGTGCTAGTTTCCCTACTGTTCTCCTGGATGACGGTTATGTCGTCGTCTGGCTCGACTAGGGTATGCCTTGGGCGGCGAATCTTACCAATTTTGGTAGGGAAGTATTGGGAGGCCGAGACGACAAGTGGGTTTGGGTGTCGCTCGGCTAATTCGAAAAAACGCCCAGTAAGACGCTTCATGAATTGCTTGATGGTGGGGATTTTTAAATCTACGTGGAGTCTTACGTTCCTAACGAACCACGGGGCTCCCGTAGTTCGACGGAGAAAACGGTTCTGATGTAGGTATCGCTAGATTTGCCGATTTATAGGCGCGCCTCGTGCCTCGTGCTCGAGCTACGCCACCGCTCCCGACTCCCCTGTGTGTGTGCGCGCGTATTCGCGCGTAGTGTTATACGTCGAAATTACGTATATTACAACCTCTTATAATAAATTATAAGTACTCCATATTTGTTTGTTGATTTCCTTGAATTTTTCTTTGCTTCAATTTCGATGTCACAAATGTATTAGAAATATAAAATACAAAATACAATATTTTAGCAATCGAGTTTCCTAGTCGTATAAGAATATTAACCCAGTAATAAAGAAAACCATTTATTTCAGCACAGGCTAAAATAGTACCTATCAAAAACAAAAAGAGTATCTATTTTAACAGAAGTAATTAAAATTAAATATATATTATGTGCTTACAGCTACCCCACCTGAGTCTAGTTCAGCGTAAATGCCATGCCAGACAACTGTATCCGACGCTGGTCTTCAACTGGACATGAGGTTTCGGATATCACGGACCGATTACCAAGTTTAACTTAGAGGGTCATACGATTAAAACATACATTGGGATAGAAATGCATGCAGGTACCTATTTACTAACACTATTTTCAGAATTTTCTTTCTTTGTCTTTTTGTATTTATACAATATTTATGTAAGTCTTCTGTGGTAAAACAATTTTTTTTCCTTTCTTTCTTTAAAAGCAGTCACGTGTGTTTTAATGGGTAACATAATACCTAAGTACCTACGTTATCAACTGTCCACGTGGAGCTCGTGGCTAAATAAAAACAGCCGCAAGGGTTGATCGAAGGTTAAGCTACTCTTGCTGAGGTCAGTCTGTGGAAGGGTGACCGGTGGTTCAACATATCGAGACTCCCGTTGACTCCGCTGGTCCCGGTTGTCATTTGTACATCTTTGACAGTCGTTACTGCTCGTTACGGTCGTCCCTTTGTGCCTGAACAGAACAGAGCTAGGCCAACAGCTCTGTTCTGTCTCCTGCTTGATATGGTGGGAAGTGGAAATTATGTATTTTTCTTACTACTCCGCTGTTCTTTTCTGATTAATTTCGTTGTGGGATCCAAGACAGTTGAATCGTTTCTCCGGGACTCGTCGGGCTTCATTGTTTCGACGCTTTTCTGGTGGTTGCCACTGTTGATTCTGGTTTTCAGGAGTTGCAGTGGTTTGGGTCTAGTGTGGCGGGCTTATCCCAATTTAAAGTCGTTACAGGTAGTCAGAAACCCGAAAGTCTGAAAACCAGTTACTGAGCAACACGATAACCATCAGTAGGCTATCGTGTTGCTCAGTAACTGGGTTGTGAATGTCAGATAGGCAGCCGCTCCATGTAAAATACTGGTATACAGCTGCATCGGGTTAGACTGGAAGCCGACCCCAACATGTTATTGACTGTCCCCCACTACGCCCTCCGCCTGACCTCCTCTGGCATAAATAAAGCACAATCATTGCATCCCTCCACCATTAAAACTGGACAGCCTATATATGTATGTACATTTTTTTAATTTTATTGATTTATTTACACCATACATACAAGTATCCTTACAGGCTAAACCTAATGCGATATTGCAGCACAGTAAGAACTAAATTATTTCCACTGCTTGCACCATAACCAATTCTAAAGGTAGCTATTCTCTAAAATTCACCCAATGCGCAACAGAATATGTCGACGTCATCTACAATGAGACCACGACGACCCACATACCCGTCAGGCACGACGGGCCCACCCTTCGCAATATGTCCGCATTGTGGATCTTCCCTCTAATTATCTTAAAGATATACGTAACAAGTGTGAGCTGTCCTGACCCTCAGTTCATTATATCCGACCATACCTAAAATAAATAGTGTTGGATACAACAACGGATAAAATGGATACACCCCGTATTCCCTTATATATAATTTATATCTAATAAATGTATTCTGTACGCGCTCCAACATGAGACTATACTTAGTTTCATGCGGGGCCAAGATAACTTTTTTAAAATTTTAAGATAACTTATTTACTAAAGCATTATACTCGTACAATGCCGTACAAAGCTTTCAGAGTTTTGAAGCCGTTAACCATTCTCAAGACAAATCCTAAGTTTCTACGAGTATATGCTTTTTTTGCATAGCTTAACTTATGGTCAGGAAACGTTAGTCCAGTGGTAAAACGGACACCTAAGTCCCTCACTTCCGTGACCCTTGTCATCGGTACCCCGTCCACCGTATAACTATAACTAAACACAGCATCACTTAGCCCCAAGCTAAGCAGTTGTGTTATGGTTCTAGATGACTGATATACTTAATACAATACATTGCATAGATATATATTTTTTATTGAACATAGCAAATACCCAGAACACCCGGAACAAATCTTTGTAGATCGTACAAGCATTTGTCCCAGGGCGGGAATCGAACCTGCAACCTCCTGCGTGGTAGGCGGACCTTCACCCGCCGCGCCACATCGGTCGTCAAAACTTATGGTCATAAAACTATAACTAATGGGCTTGTGTGCGCCACACACTTAGATGTGTTAAATTGCAGGAGATTACTCTTGCTCCACGTTAATACTCTGTTTATATCTCTCTGCATTTTTTCACAGTCATCCATGTTTCTTATGAGGGAAGAAAGTTTGAGGTCGTCGGCAAATACATAGCATCTTGTAAAACACTGGGTAGGTCATTTATCATAAAAAGAAACCCAATGGGCCCCATACGAGTTCCCTGGCTTACACCAGACCTAGTATACTATGTCTTCGATTGGTATCCTGCATAGTCAACATACTGTTGCCTGTTTCCCATATAACTCGCAAAAAACTTAAGTAAATGTGGGGTGAAACCGACTCCGGCTAACGTTTTCAGTAATACGTCATTATCGACTAAATCGAACGATTTTTTAAAGTCGAAGTATGTAGCATAGGCTTGCTCCCCACTGTCTACTATTGGCATCACTTCCGTTATGAACTCGTAGCTAAGTAAATTGCTCGTAGTATTTCTAGTCGGCCGAAATCCATGCAGTGAATAGCAGATTCTAAAACTTTTGCTGTTGTTGACAACAGGTCTATATTCTTCGACTTAAGTTCTCTTCTTCCCTTCGGTACCGGTATGACCCGGGTAATCTTCCATATCTCGGGAAATACAGCTGATTTAAGGCAAATATGCACAGCGGTCTTGCTAATCCCACTCGACAGTCCCTAAAAACGTACGGCGGAATACAGGATTTAATGCTGATAATGTTTTGTGTGGGATGTTCTGACCGATTGACCGCCGCGCGCCGCCGACCTTAAAAAGGTTCTTCGTACAAACTCGATGCAAAAGGCGTTGTGGGGCAGATTTGGAGACGCCTTTGTCACGTAGTGGACTCCGCTTGCCCGAATAGATTGACCAAATAATATGTAATACTAGCTTTAGATTACAAACTTTCTTAAATCTTGACCTGCAATAAACTCTATCTCCTTATTAGGAACGGTGACGGTGGCAGCGAAGAACAACCTCACATACCGCTCAACTCTCCTTGCCAAATTTAATGACGATCAGGTTAGTCGTTTAGTCGTCAAAGGTAACAATCAAACAGATTTACTTTCGCATTAGTATGGATATGGATAACCTACTCGAGCCAAGATAAGTAATAGGCTCGCCCCCTATACTATCAGGCAGGTTGGAACTGGTACTGCGTAGGTTCAGCAGAATATGCGTGATGGGCATCATTATAACTTTAAGAAGGTAAGGCAGCCAGCCACCCAGAGGTGTACAGTACAAGTAGGTACATTTGATTGCGAGTTACGTTTGAGGTAGGAGGCGTATCATTATCCAGGCAAATCCGGCTGCTATAGAGATATTCCTACTCAGGAAACTCTATAACACTGACCGACCTGGATTTCGAACCCAGGATCTAAGCCTTCCCGCTTGCGACCACTATTAAGAGAATCAGATCTGTGTCTTTTGGTATTACAGATTGGCAGTTTAATTTGGTGAAGGTAATAAAACACTTCTTATGATTTGCTTTGTTTTCCTTTTATTATTGGTCCATTTGTAATATTATTGAATTGTGTACAAAATCTTAATTACTATTATCTAGTTAGTAAATAATAATACACCTTAACAAAACTTAACAAAGAGAGGACAATCTGTTGCTACCCACTATGGGACCCAAAAACATCACATTTCATTGTCTCAATTATAGTTAATTATGATTTCTTCTAGTAGTCTTTTTTGTAACTTGATAAATAAGCTTTCTTATACGGCGATTCACGCCTTCAATAATATTATTGTCATGCTGGTGCTTTCTCTGTTTCTACAGGTACTCAGTTATAAAAATATTCTTTGAGCACGTAAAAATACTATTCTGTTTAAAAAATACAGTGACACCCATAATTATTTACATTATTACAGTGCTTACTAAGAATAAACACAAATTTGTTGGTGGCCCATTTAGATGACAACGTATTCGTTTGTTTTATACATTTCCTAGCCATGTTCAAGAACTAAACCTTAATAAATTCCAATCGTTTCTATAGAGAAAAGCTTCTTAGACTGTTGAAGACTACTTTGAGAAGAAAAATAAACACGATAATGTAATAATGGACTCAAATGAGAGTCCATGACTGATCAAATAAGATTAATCTAATACATTCAAATTTATTTTTTTGTGACACTCACGTATAATGTGTTAACATGGTGTTAAATAGTAATAAAGTATCACTATGGCCTGCCTTGCAAGGCGTACAAATGTTTGTTTTACAGGGGAAAATTACAGCTCAATTAGTAGCTCTTTTTAATCTTTACTTATAGGGAATCGGTGTCTGAAGTAGAAACATTAATATGTGTAACCGACGCAATAGCACCGCTCTTTCCCACTAAAGATACACTTAAAAGCTAATAAGTACTAATGGTACGATAGTTAGAAACAAAATATAAAACTAAAACGAGGTCATGAGTTAGTTTATGTCATTCTTGTAAGTCTAACTTCCCACACACACTCACTCACTAACTTCCCACACACACTCACTCATTTTGGATGAATGAGTGTGTGTGGGAGAGTGAGTACGGAATCTTATAAGGTGTATTTAGCATGATTGCGGTTTCATCGTAGGTCAGTTTAGGAATATACAGTACTCAAACCATTTATTCTTACATGTTGTATTATGCATAAGAAGCAGCAGTGTTTATTAACTCTGGCTCTGACGGTTACATTGTATATGATTTATCATATTTTATAGACAGTCTAGCTTTACATAATTCCTATAAACTCGGCAACCCACCCCGTGCCACCATTATTCATGGTGGTCACAAACACTATCTTCACAAAGTTATCCTCACTCGTGAAGTCTGCCGGCGTGTCCTCACAGAACGTCCGAACTACTACACCCTTACTGTCCACGAGCTGCACATAATTCTGATCGCAAGAAATACTCAAGTCGAACGTAAGGAACCGAAGCATTAAACGTGTTCCTAAGGGAGTCTCAAGCTCCCACTCGCAGCTCGATACCCGCCTGTAAGCGTTGGGGTACAGGGGACTGGTCACTTTACCCACCACGCTTTGCAGTTTCCCTCCGCATCCACGCCCTTTATCGGACGTGACGTAAACCAAATCGAACGTGATACGATCACCAGAATCTTCATGGTTGTGCAATAACATATATTTACTAGTAGAGAAGACAGGGATATTATTATCATATTCTGAGTGAATTCTAGTAAGTCTGGGCGCAGTACCATTATTTCCGTCAAAAATTTCAAGATAACACTCGGGGTTCCAGTAAGCTAGGGAAGTGCTTAAGATATACACAGATATTGTATGGTTATCTGGAGCAGTGATCAGCGTGTAACAGTCTTGGTTGGTGTCACTTTCAGTTGTATAAGCAGTTTGTACTCGTCCGTGAGGCTCCGTATAATTTCTGCCACATGATCCTGTGAATGAAGCTTCTATTTCCATCCCTTTATATACATTCGAATCTGATTCTGCAGAAGTGATAAGGTTTATAGACGTAGTTCCAAAGACATAAAAGTCCGTGGGCTCCTTATGACCGCATAACTCAAAACGATCGGGAAAGTGCAAATTGCTGTCGTAGAAAGAATTACGGCTAAAGAAGTCACCGTATGGTTGGTTCAAGACAAAATCTTTTCCAAGCGTATTATTATTCTGTCCGCTTGGATTGCTGGATATAATCAGCTTGTCTTTATTGCATCGCTTTACCCCTGTACTATCAGGGACGGGGGGCTGTATGTCTAAATCCTTAACAGTGATACGTAGTAAAATATATGGAGAGGCACTCGCATCCAAGTGGTATACACAATGAAGCCCCCGAGGAATGGACCCTGTTTCATAACCGGGAGATTTCAAACGTTGTGGAGTATTGCTTATGGAAATGACGGAAGTCCCACATACTGATCGCTGAGCTGTCAATGTGGACACAAAGCCTTGACTTCCTATCTCGCTATCCGTGGACATCCTGACACTCATCACATTTCCAGAAGAAATTAGTTGCGGTGGAAGGCTGTGACCACAATATGTTCCTATTACTAAGCTATTAGGATTTAAGCCATCCTTTATTTCAACTAAGTCGCAATCACATTTACTATACCCTATGGACGTTTGATTGACACTTTGGCAAGGGGCTACATGGAACGAGGTGAATTTGATTTTAATTACAGTGTCAGGTGGTGATATGATTGACCAATGACAATCTAAGAATTCCTCGTATACAGGATGACCCATGAAAGGAGATTTTAGAACATGCGATGAAGCTGTTGTCAAATTAATTAGTCCACCACATTGAGCTGCTTCAGAATAGCTGAAGAAAACTTGAACTTTGAACCCTTTGTAGCTTACACTAGCATCTGAAACAAATTGTAACAACGCGGTGGTACCTCTGCTTCTAAGTGTTGTCGTTGAGGTTACGTTACCACACATTAACGCTAAACGCTTATCAGCATCAATTTTAAAACCATCATACACTGCTATATAATCATTATAACAATCTCCTTGGCCTTCTACGTCAATGTAGAGGAATTTGAGAACAACTATCTTGGTAGGTGGTGCTTCAATAAACCACGTGCAGTTCAAATTTATTTCGTAGGTTTCAGAAAGCGACGATGTGAGAACAGTACTCTCGTTTACACTGCCTCCACAAGAATGTATAAAATAAGCTATTTTAAACCCTTTCCTCGAGCCATATCTATCAGTTTTAAATATCAATGAAATTTTTTCGGGCTGAGTTGTGACGGGAGGAATTTTGTCACCGCAATAAACTTCATAAAAATAGTTATAGCCTGTATAGCTTGATACTGTTAAATTATCAGACAAACAGTCAGGAGCAAAGCCTTCCAATTCAAAATCCAGGAACCTGAGTGTAACTTGGTTATTTGGAGCAGATATTTCATATTCGCAGTTCATACGTGATTTGTAACCTGGGAAACCTGGACTATACAAAAATTGTTCTTTTTGAGCTGCTACATAATTCCCACCGCAGATAGAATCCCATTCGGCTTTAAACCCATCGAGGTTTTTATCAGCATCTGTACGTAAGACAACTTTCATGCGATCATAAGTTGAATTATATATAGGTGGTGTGTTGCGTCCACATACCCTTGCTATTTCTGAGTAAGAATCATCCTTCCAGTCATAAATAATGACAGCATCTTTAGTGCAATTAGTTGTGTCCTCAATGAAAAATCGTTCTACAAATTTAAGAGATACTCTGTAGCCTACGTCAGCTTGTATCTCCCAGGAGCATTCCTGGTTTGGTAAATAATTTTTAGGATAATTTGGCGATGTAAATGTTGTTTCGTATGATCTAAGATATCCACCGCATTGGCTAGTAACAGATCTAACGATGAGCTTTACAGATGTTTGGTCTTTCACATTCGAATGATACTCAATGTACATGGAACTGAAATGTGTTACTAACGGGCTATCTAAAACTTTTTCTTTGCAATAATCACCAATTACAAAAGCGTTCTGCCTTAAGTTTGAACGTATTTTCAGATACTCGTCATCACAATTTAACTTAAAGTACCCTTCCATTTTAATTTCAACTCTATCAGTCAAGCCAGTTAGAATCCAAGCGCAATCTAAAGTATAGTTTGTATTGTATGAATCAGGTAAGTTTAGAATATTAACAGGATTTTCTCCTATTTCAATAACACCACCACATGGTTGAGGTTTCCATGTCAAATTGAAGTAAAACGAGCTAGATTTACTTTTTGATGCAGTAATATCAACGATTGATGATGGTATTCTATACGATACTTCGCTGTTGCCACAAATAGCCCGCAGAAACTTATTTTTAGTCGCTGTCTTAATAACGACTTGAGGATCAAAGAATCTACAACGTGTTCTTGCTACAGATGAATTTATCTTCGCCGTTAAAAATATGGAATTGTAAGTAAGATTAGTTTCAAGAGCATTGTAATCATTGTTTGTTTTTGCTTGACTATTATAATGCCACTCACAAGTATAAGATTGATTTAGGTCTGGTGACAGGAGTACCTGGTTCATATCAGATAAGTCACCGCCACATAATGCTTGTTCATCGGAGCTAAACTTAGCTTTGAAGCGGTGCGAAGAAGATGAACGGTTGAGCCATACATAAAGGGACATTTTGTTTCCACAAGACTCAAAAACGTTTGTTCCAGGAATATAATCGTCGCTAGGGATTGTTTGTATAACAGTGTGAAAGGCGATGTCATTGAAAATACCAATTCTATGCTTTTCCGCATCCATATCTATTAGCTCTAAACGCACTCTTCGAGACTTGTTGGGTACTTTTATTAGCCATTGACAATACCTTAATGTGGTTTCTTGGGGGTAACTTGGAGAAGTCAAGTAACCTTCAGAAGACGTAATTGTGCCACCACACATTGGCCGGGAAGAATTAAAGCTAATTCTAAATCCTCTATGGTCCGAGATTTGATCCCACGCGTCTGGCTTACCGATGTAAAGTTTTATACTAAACTCGTTTCTTGAACTTTCAATCGTATCAAGGGAGCCATCATCTTCATGACATAATCTTTTTAGTACGGTGATAGTGTTATTGATAGGCTCAGTTTCTTCGATTGTCACTTTGATTCCGCAAGATAATTCAGACTGAGGTAACTCGATATCTTCGGGTTTAATTCGAAAAACGTGTCTTGGAGGTCCTATAATGCGCCATTCACAGACTGTCCCGTAAGGAAGCATTTGCATGTGCGGGTATCCAGGCGATTTAAGTTCGCCGGCATCAGTGACAAGGGTGCCACCACACGTGTCAATGGAGACGTTGGCTTTGAACCCATTTCGCGGCTCTGCCAACTGAGTAATATATTTAATGTACATTGTGTTGCCAGTACTTTTAATGGTTCCAGGTCTGTCACCGCCACAGTATTGGCCATGCAGAGGAGAAAATTTCGATGTTCCAAATCGTATTTCGACGGCTTCAGTTCCGCAGTCTTCTGCAGAAGCCAAGTCAAATCTGCCAATAAAATCAATTCTAATGATTTCTCCAGGTGGACCGGTAAATACCCACTCACATTCTGAGTACGGTATATCTGGCACTGATGGGTAGTTTGGTGAGTTTATAATTTCCCAAAAGTGGTCAGGAGTTAGGGAAGATGTTGAACCGCATTCATAATTGTTCTCTTCGTAATAAACCACGAAACTTTGATACGGGAATGATCCCTTTGTATAACTTATAAATAAACTGTTACTAGAAGTAATTATATCTGCTTTATTTTCGTGATCGTAACCACAATACTTTCCACTTGCCAAAAGAGGCGCTTCCTCAGAATCGCCATTACGTAAAATCACATATGTTGTGCAGGTATCATCATGGCCATTTGTAATATTGAAATGATTGAACTTTAATTTAATTGTCCTGCCGGGGCGCACTTTGACCATCCAGTTGCACTTAACTTTGGACATATACGGATATTGAGATCGTAAATCCCACCAAGTCGGACCTACTTCACCGGACGATCCCGTCACGAGTCCTCCACACTGAGAGTTGACTCGAGCAAAAAATCCAGACCTAGTAATGGATCCATCTGTTTTGAATTTTATCTTCATGAAAGTGGATGCATTGAAACCTATTTTGGCTGGTTCTGAAGAACATAAATTTTCACGAACGGGCTTCCAATTTCCAGGATTATCAGAAGAATAAATAGAAACTGCATCTGCGAAACAGGCGTGGGTGTCTTCGATATTAAAATCTATGAACTTTAAACTTAAATGTCGTCCCATTTGAGATTTGTACACCCATTCACAATTTAAGTTATCTGAATATTCTTTTGGATAATTCGGTGAAGAGAAAGTGATCGTACCGTTTTCAGGTAAAACTGTTACAGTCTCATTGGAACCACAGTTTATTCTATCTTCATTTTCAGGCTCAGAATTTCTGGAAGCTTTTGTCCAACGCACATGAAACATCGAACCCGTGTTTGATTCATCCGTTGTGAGCGTCATGTACACGACGCTGGAGGAGCTCTGAATGACTTTGGTTTCAACCAGTACTCCATTTAGTTCCTCTAAAATTGGAGCAGTGGAATCATATCCATCGTAAATAGTTAATTTGTTATAGTTTACCTCAGTGTGTGAATAAATTTCCAAAACATCAAGTGTGATAGATATAGTATCTAAATCGGTAACGAGCACGCGCCAACTGTATTCGCCAGATCCTAAATATCGGGTAGGGTACAATGGTGAAGATATCTCACCACTGTCTCCCGTGATATCATTTTCTCGCTGGAATCCATAATGCAAGAGAAAGCCTTGACCACTGGCTTCGGAATTACTGTGGAACTTAACATATATTTGTGACGCCGTGCTATGATTGCTAGGAGTTTCACTACTACAGTACACACCCAATAGTCGACCTGCGCCGTTATTTTCGCGAACTTCTACGTAGTCATCGTTACAGCCTTCAGAGAAGGCTAAGTCAAATCGCTCGAATTGGACGTATGCAGTGTTACCAGGCGATGATTTTAGTACCCATTCACAATCGACGTTTACAGGATACGGCCCGGGGTAGTTCGGAGACGCGATGGTGCCTTCTTCTGAAGTTAATGCACCCCCGCAGGCGTTACTAAGTGGTGAATAGTGTGCTGCGAACATTCCAGCAATTCTATCGGTGTAACTGCCGAACTCTATCGTTACAGCACTGCCGCGGCTGACGATCATAGGTGGGACTTTGCGTCCGCAATATTCCCCGATTAGTGGAGCATTATTGTCATCGCCGTCGAGAACTCGCAGGAAGGAGGAGGGGCACGTTCTATTTGTGATTACATTACTGTCTTTTGGCAACGACATAAGGGTTAATGTTAGATAAATTTTTTGATCGGGCGAATCCGCAAGTATAGTCCAAATACAGCTTTTGTTGGTATGTTGGACAAAGTCATCGCTCTTGATGATACCCTCATGTGCAGCCTTTATAACAGCACCGCATGTAACAGTAAAATTAGCTTTGAAGCCTTTGGCCGTTCCATATGCATCTGTTTTGAATTGCACCACTATGCTATTGTATTTGCTAACAATTTGTGTTTCTTT
Source organism: Phlogophora meticulosa (assembly GCA_905147745.2). Lineage (NCBI taxonomy): Eukaryota > Metazoa > Arthropoda > Insecta > Lepidoptera > Noctuidae > Phlogophora > Phlogophora meticulosa. The sequence goes on from LR990521.1 coordinate 1,048,294, forward strand.
TGAATTTGGGCATATTCGGTAAGTGTAGTTCGAGGAAGGTGTAAAGTTGGTATCATAATCATAGATTTGAATCTTGTCTCCACAGACGCGTTCTTCATCACCGTATGCAAGAACAGAATAAAGATCAATATCTATAAAGTTAAGTTCAATGCGGTGATATGCGGGGACGGAAATATACCAAAAACAATCTAAATTGTTATCGTAATTTTTCGGGTAGTTCTTAGAGTATAAAAGTCCAGATTTGGCATTGGTGGCACCTCCACATTTCGAATTGCCAGATCGAAACTGTGATGAGAAGTGAACATCCCTGAGCGTAGACTGTTTTGACAAACGCACCAACATGAAATTGCTGTCCGACTGCACGGATACGAAATCACGATGGCAAATTTTTGTAAGCAGTGGAGCCATTGTATTTTGTCCGTTATATATTTCAATAGCATCAGTGGTGCAATTAGCGGTATCTGTCATATAAACCTCACTAAATGAGATGGTGATACTCTTTCCTTCTTGAGTTTCTATCAGCCACTCGCAATCAAGTTTCTGGTCGTTGGTTTTACTTTTATCAAGGATAATAGTGCCTGTGAGCTTTTTGATGTGTCCTCCACATCCGTAACTGATCCATTCTAAGCGGAACCCAGTGCGGGACATAAATGTTCCGGACGAAAATTTTACCAGTAATGTATTACTCTTTGTACTTATTGGATGCGGAGTTGTACTGCCACATAGCTTACTGGAATAATTCGGATCGGATAACTCTTTCGTTTGCAAATAATCTAAACGACAATCGCCGTAAAACGACGAGTGACGAGGTCTCCCCCAGTTTCGAAAATATGAGTGGGATTTATAAACATCAAAGTGTGTAAACGTCACATTAATTTTATTACCTTTGGGAACTGTGATGTTCCACACACAGTTTGAGTTCAACGGGTAGTTACTTGGATAGCCCGGACTCTCAATGACACCGTATCTTCCAGTTATGTTACTATTACATATTGTTTGATAATTGAACAGAAATCCTTTACCGCCCTGGTATATATCAGACCTAAATTTAAAGTACGCATAATTAGTTGATGTTTCGATGCTAGCTAGCTCCGGTGACATGTAACAATGTTTTCCTAAAACGGCAGCACTCGTATCACGACCGTCAAAAATTTCGACATAATCGTCTCTACAATTAATAGTTCTTTCAAGATCCAACTCTGTGAATGTAATGCGGATCCGCGAACCTTCACTGGTAACGATTCGATAGAAACATTCGGCGTTTTCGTTGTAGTCATTCGGATAGTTCGGCGATGATACCGAACCAGAAGGACTTGTTAGTGTCCCTCCACACCCTGTTATAGTACCATCCCATTCAATTTTGAATCCAGCCCCGGTAAGGTAGAAATCGGAATGAAAGTGGAGGTGTATAGCATTGGACAATGATACGATTCGTTTGGTTTGGAATATTCCACAATACTGGCCAATCAACGGCGAATGATCGTTCCCACCATTTCTTATTTCTAAAAAGTCTCCGAGGTTACATTTGTCTCGTATAGGTCGCTCTAGATTAAACTGTGAAATGTTGAGCATGATCTGTTGGCCAACAGGCACCGTGATGATCCATGTACAATCGCGATTGGGTTCGTACGGCCGAGGCCAGCCCGGAGAGTATATGAAGCCATGTGTTTTAACATACATCCCACCACAATGTGACTTTTCATCTAAAAATGTGTACGACAGAGAAAACCCAGAAGAACGAATACTACCATCAGACTCAAAATTTAACATGAGCCTGTTAGTGGTCGTGGTCAAGGCGGGAGGCGCGTGAGTACCACAGAACTTGCCCAAAACATTACTTTCATTGTTTTCGTCTACCTCTCGCAGCTCCAGGTAATCGCTGCTACAGCTGGGCATGTCCTCAATGTCGAACCTGTTCCACGTCAACTTGATGTGCATTCCTTCAGGAGCAATTAGTACCCACTTGCAGGTCTGGTAGTTTTTGTAAGTGTAGTCTCCTGATGGATGATTTATTAACCCAGTAGTTTCTCTGTGAATACCTCCGCACTCTGTATCGATGCTAGTATAGTTGGCGTAAAATCCCGTGCCCGAAATACTTAAATCTGATTTGAATTTTATGTACATGTAATTAAGAGTGGATGTCTGTACAGGAGGTGTGTGCGCGGCACCGCCGCAGTATCTGCCTAGTAAAGTCGAGTTCTGGTCGTGGCCGTCCCTGACCTCAACGCTATCGTACCGACAATCGTAATACCGGTTGTCTTCAATATCGAAATCTTGAAACGTTAATTGAATTGCTCTGCCGGGAACTGTTTTGATGATGTATACACACGCTTTGTTCTCTGGGTAACTGAATGGATAACCGGGCGACTTTATGACTCCGCTGTCACCTTGTATAGTTTTCTCGCATATGGCTTCGAAAGTGATTCGAAAACCTTCGGCGGGCAAACTCCTATCAGTTTTAAATTTAAAATACAGCTCATTTGACGATGATGTATATGATTTGGGAAACGTAGTTCCACAAAATTTCCCGACGAGTGGTGAATCAGGAGACGGACCGTCATAAATTTTCAAATAATCGTATTGACATCTGAAAGATTGTTCAAGTTTGAATAGTTTGAAGTCAATTTTTATCTTGGTATCCAGGCTAGTTTTTATTTTGTACTCGCACAATAAATTACTTAGGTATAGCCCGTTGTAAGTAGGAGAAACCAGTTCCCCCATGTCCGCAGTGTAGTAACCCCCACAGCCAGGAATGCCTTCGACAGGTGCGTAAGCAATTTGGAACCCATTTCCCGAGCCGTAAGCATCTGAATGAAAGTGTATCAACATATCGGAACCTGCTGACTGCACAGGCGCTGGCTGTGTCGTGTTACAATACCTATTGATAAGCGGATCCGTCATGTGTTCACCGTCATAAATAGCTAAGTAGTCGAAACTACAGTTTGAATGAGATTCGATATCGAGGGCAAAGAAATGTAAGTTAATCCTTTTACCGAGAGTGGTCGTCAAGTGCCAATAGCAATCACGATTAGGAGGGTACGGCCCGGGAGAGCCTGGGGAGCTGATGTGACCGTGCGTGGTAGCGTCGACTTCTCCGCCGCACACTGGGTTGATACTTGTCCAGTGTAATGCAAACCCGTCCTTAGCTACTGTTTTGTCGGAATGGAACCAGAAATATAGGTTATTATGACTTGATATAATGTTACCGCCTTTAGGATAATTGTTTCCACAAAATCTTCCTATGAGTTGACCAGAAGATTTTCGACCATCGTGAATTTGTAGGAAATCGTACGCACATTCGGGACTTGCTTCTAAATTAAATTTACTGAACGTAACATTAATTACCTTATCCGGAGCTGTGTGTATGACCCAAGCGCATTGAGAATTATGATTATACGTGGTATTAGTCAAGGGATAAACAATGCTGCCTTCTTCGTTGTCTAGAACCCCTCCACAAGACTTTGTTCTTACCTGACACAAGGTGCCCGAGTACTGAGCCGCGCACTCACAACGGAAGCCTCCAATCGCACTGTCGTCTGGTCTACAGATGCCCCCGTTGTGGCAAGGGTTCACCCCGCAGACGTCGGAGGGCGTTTCACAGTGAGCGCCGCCATAGCCCTTGAAACAGATGCAGGTGTAGCCGGTACGAAGAGAATGGCATTGTCCGTGGATGCCACACGGATTAACTTCACAACCATTAGTGTAGTTTCCCCCGCCTGTTGCAACGTAGCAGCCACTGATTCCTACTCCATCGCCATCCATGCCGTCGGGGCATATACATTGTGCTGATTGGCCAGTTGGCGAGGCACTTTCTATACACTGCGCTGATGGGTGACACCCTCCGTGACCGATGTTGCACGTGCCTCTCCAGGAACAAGTAACTCCATCACCTTGGTAGCCTGGTGGACAGGAACCACATATTCGGGAGCCGACGGTGTTGTGACATGTCACTATGGGACTGCAACCTCCATTAGGAATAGTTGTGCATTCGTCGATATCGTAACAGCTGTAGCCGTCACCTTCATAACCAGTAGGACATTGCCCACATCGGAATGAGCCCGGCAGATTGATACAGTCAACTTTGGGGTTGACTGAACACCGAGCACCTTGATAGGAATCGCATTCGTTAATATCGGTTAAGCAAGTGACACCGGTACCATTCGTTGTCCATCCCTGGTGGCATATGCATTGAACACCCTCTCCTGAATTTACTTGTAAGCAGGTTCCGTGGCCACACATTTCAAAGTCACCACCGAGGCAATCCTTTGCTTTCCTTGTGCAATGTAATCCATACCAGTTAGATTTGCACAAACACTCGTACGATCCTGGTCTGTTGATGCACGTAGCTCCGTTTTGACATCCGAGGTCCGTTCCAGCAAAATTACGGCATTCATTTACATCGACGTCACAATCGCGGCCTTCCCAAGTCGAAGGACAAAGACAATGGTAGCCGTTCACTAAGTTGAGACACGTTCCACCGTGCTCGCACGGATGAGACTGACATTCGTCCTTACCTCTATTATTCAATTGACTTTGTAGATTTAACACTTTCCTGTGAATGTTGTTAACTTTCCGCCAAAGCAATGAAATATTGAAAAGGAAGTCATTTGGAAGCGTAGGATCCTTGTTCTCCAGTCTCTCAAGTCTTTCTAATAAATTGTTTATGTTCTTGTCGGTGTTTTCATTATTCGACGGCTGGTACTGCGTACCGTCACTTGGGACGTTTGGTTTGAACACGTTGACGTCACCGACGAAGACGCTCGATTTCGGTCCATTGGGGCGTAGATATATATTTTTATCATATGCTGGTTCTAGAATTAGATCACCACCCGAAGTCTTGATTTTAGGACGATCCTGGTAGATATCACAGTCAAGAGGAACAAAACAAAGTACTCCGAGCAAGAAAATATATTTTCCCAGTGTGCTGGACATGATCCATGTGTCTCGGTAGACGGTTGTGTTCGGACTGTGTGCCGTACTTGTGCTGCGAATGTCACAATTACTTGTATTATTAAAGGGGGCGTATAGCTATACGCCCCATGCGATGATTAACCAATTTGGGCCATCTGGTGTTATCGACGATATGAAAGCAAATGTGTTATAAAATATCTAGCAGATTATGTTACTCTGTATGATTGTTAATTTTAATCGATATCGGGCAGGGGACTTTGTTGTGATCAGGTTTGTCAAATCTCTTTTTACAAGATTTTTATTATCTTGCAATGTTCGTTTGTAAGATATCGCCAAAATTTACAAGCCATGTTTCGACCACTTGTTGGTATCAAATCCGTTTTTTTTAATTATTATATATATTTTAATCACTAATACCTTAAGCATTGTCAACAACTACCTAAGGGTAAATTGATTTAAACAAAATAAGAAGTCAAGATAGATAAAAATATGTTGATAGAGAAAAATCATCATACAAATCAAACTCGAGTTGTATCTGCCATACAGATGCTCAATTGGAACGCATTTCAATTCACAAATTACACATCGTCGTGTTACATGTTGATGGACAGTTGTTACGGGTAGTCAGAAGCCCGAATATCTGATAACCAGTCTTACCAAGGGGTATCGCGTTGCCCAGTAACTGGGTTGTGGAGGTTAGATAGACCGTTGTTACATGTACATGCCCCAGTAGACCTTGAGGTGCAGCGTCGTACTGCAATGTACTAAGAGTACTCCACACGACAGCCCATGGATGTAGAATTTCTATCGCATCGTGACCGTGCTAAGATCTCTAGATTATTTAAATCTCAGCCTGATGTCTGCGAGGAACTTTTAACCGAATGGAAATGTAGGTGGGAAAATTCTAGTAAGGGCCGCAACTTCTTCCAGTTATTTCCATCCGTTCGTGAGTGGCTGGATAAAACTTGGATGGAGGTAGATCACACTGTGTTGCCCAATTTCTCACAAGCCATGGAAACCTTAAAAGTAAATTATTTTCTTTCAAGCTTGGTCCATCACCTTTGTGTCAATGTTCTACATCAGACTGTAAATACGAACAATCTGCTCATCGTGTCTTATGGGATTGTACTCTTTGGCAGAATGATCGCAATATAATGTTACATAGTGCGCATGTTGCATCCGGAGTTGTTTACTATACGGACCTTGTAGAAACTCGATCAAATTTCCGTGTGTTCAAGCGTTTTGCCATACGTAGGTATGGCAAAAACGCTTGAACACTTTGGAATCAAATGTAACAGCTCTTCATTTAAGACCCATTAATATAAGTGTTAATTTTAAACCGTGGTGCTAGGCAACTGGGCCTAACCCAGTTGTAAACGTCCTTTTGTGCCTATTGGCCTAGCTCTGTTCTGTCTCCTGCTTGATATGGAGGGAAGTGGAAATTATGTATTTTCTAACTCCTCCGCTGTTCTTTTTTGATTAATTTCGTTGCGGGATCAAAGACCGTTGAATCGTTTCTCCGGGACTCGTAGGGCTTCATTGTTTCGACGCTTTTCTGGTGGTCGCCACTGTTGATTTTGGTTTTAGGAGTCGCGGTGGTTTGGGAATAGTGTGGCGGGCTTTAACCAAATTCATTCTTAAAAAAAAACGCGCTACATGTTCAATACTCGTATTCAGTTGCATTTGGTTATACTGTAAGATAATGATGATGATGATGATGAGGATGATGAATTATTTATAACAGTCAACGGGAAAAGTGCCCAAAAGGCTCAAAGCATGGCGTGGCATTTCCACGTTGAATGGCAGTGCTGATGCTTTGGCCAAAAAAAGGCCAGCTCTCAGGTCATGTGAAGAGTCGACGAAACGTTTCGTGATGTCTCAAAAAACTCAATGGTCACGCGGACCACATAGCCCTAGTGTTTCAACCCCAAAAGGCTCAAACATATAACTCCCAATTAGATTGTTATATTTTGGCCGTTTGAGGTTTTCAGCACCTGCACCCGCACCTGCACAGTCCACCGTACTAGGAAGATGGGATGGCGCAAGGATGTGGACACATGTTGCATCCCACACAAAAGGCCTACCCATCTTCCAAGGTATGATGGTCACTCCATCTGGTGTCTTCCCATCGTCGCGTGCCAAGCCACTGGGTTCTAAAACAGCTGGTACCCCGGCTGCAAGAGCACGACGGATGATATCATTAATTCTGGCGTGAAGGGCTATTCGACCTTCACTCTTACTGCAGGTTAGGCCATGGTGTCCGAGGCAATCGACTGCTTCATCGCATTGACAGCGATGTGGAGCTCCGCAAGGAGCGCCCAGAGGCAGACATGTAGCGAACCGGAAAGTAATAATAATAATAATAACCCCACCGCCGTGTCACAAAAAGTTCTCATACCGCCTAAACCATGTCCTCAAAAGTAGCCTAAACTCCAGAAAAACAATTAAAGCCATCAACACATTTGCAATACCTATTCTCACATACTCTTTCGGAATAATACGATGGTCGAAGACGGACATCAAAAAACTACAGCGAACTGTCAATACACTCCTAACAAAACATAGAAAACACCATCCAAAATCATGCATTCAACGAAATACACTGCCACGTCCTGAAGGAGGAAGAGGATTGATAGACATATACAATTTACACAACAAACAGATACTTACACTCAGAGCGTACTTCCATGGAAAATCAGAAAACTCATCATTACATAAACAGGTAACGGAGACAGATAAAATACTTACACCACTAAACCTACAAAACAGGAACACGCTTACAAATGATCACATTGTAAACACAGAACAAAAAATAGCAGCATGGTCCCAAAAAGCCCTACACGGAAGACACCAAGCCTACCTGAGCCAGCCACACGTCGCTAAAGTAAAATAAAGTCGAAGGAATGGCTCAAACGAGGCGAATTGTTTCCTGAAACTGAAGGTTTCATGCTTGCGATCCAGAATCAAATAATAGCTACACGTTATTATACAAAGTATATCATAAAAGACCGAAATCAGCCGACTGACACATGCAGACATTGCAACAGTGCCTCTGAGACCATTCAACACATAACAGGGGCCTGTAAATCACTCGCACAGACAGATTATAAACGACGACACGACCAGGTTGCCGCAATCATACACCAACACTTAGCACACAAATACAAACTTATAGGGGAGATTCCATATTATAAATACACACCTGAAACCATTTTAGAAAACAGAAATCAGAAAATCTATTGGGACCGAACAATAATTACAGACAAAACTATATACTATAATAGACCTGATATCACTGTTCACGACAAATCCATTAAAATAGTTTACTTAATAGATATAGCTACTACTAACCTAACCTAACTCACACAACATCCAAACTACAATATCCGAAAAACTTAGTAAATACCAAAATCTCGCCATAGAAATAAAAACCCAATGGAAAGCCCAGAAAGGATCGTCCCTATATTACTTAGTACTGTCCTCTACCGGTGTAGTATCAAAGGCTCTCACACAAAGCCTTAACACTCTACACATGCCTTCCCACACACTTCACATGCTTCAAAAAGCCACCATTCTCAACACCTGTCGCATTACCCGAAAATTCTTGACTTCTCCTACATTGTCATCCACCTTCTTAATTTAAATTTCACACTTGGTTCCGGCCCGTGTGTAAGGTCGTAAACTCTCTTAAAAAAGAGAAGAAATAAAAAGAACTCAAAATAATATAATAAACAATATTTTTTAGATCTACAAGATCTACAAGAAAAAGTTAAGCAACTGTCCAGTGACCTACAAAGCGCTCACTTAGAAATTGAAAACTTAAACTCAGAAAACTTTAGACTAAAAACTGACGTCCAAAAATATATTAAAACGATTAGTGTTTACAAGAAAATAAATGATATTGACCTAAATAACATGAATTCATGCTCAGAACATCATCATCCTCTTGCCCTTATCCCAATTTTTCATTTGGGGTCGGCGCAGCATGTCCTCTTCTTCCATACATCTCTATTTCCCGTCATCTCAGAAGTCACCTCCTTCTTAGCCATATCAACTTTCACACAATCCATCCATCGTTTCCTGGGTCTCCCTCTACTCTTGTAACCCTCTACATTCATACTCAAAACTTTCCTAACAACATGATCCTCATTTCTTCGCATCACGTGTCCATACCATGACAGCCGATTTCCACACAACTTCTCTGTCACAGGCGCCACTTTCAGACTTCCTCTTATATACTCATTTCTTATTCTATCCATTAGCGTAACACCACACATCCCCCTTAGCATTCTCATCTCAGCTGCATGCAACTGCCTTTCATTCAGTCCTTTTGTGGCCCAACATTCTGATCCATACCAATCCAATTCATGCTCAGAACGTAAACATAAATCAAACCAAAATAATAAAGTAACGCCTATAAGGACAATCAAGCAATCAATCACACCTGTGCAACATGTAAAATATGAAGAATCAACTGAGGCTGTTTATTTATTTATTTATTTATTTGGGACAAACAAACAGTAACACATTATATCTGCGCAAATAATGTAAACAAAGATATTATTTAAATGTGAAACTCACACCGTTATCCACAGCATATAATGTTGTTAGAAACTCAGTAACAAAAATGACCAAATCTGCAAACAGATTGGAATGTAACTCGACACCAACCTCTGAACTGAACTCAACGCCTATCCACAAGGTCATTCGAGCGGAACTACCAGCAAGAAATTCAGACCTAAATATCGCGACAAATATGTTAGACTGTAAGCCAGAAACAAGCACTGAATTGAACCATACGACCACAAATACCCTAATAACATTACCAAAACACGAGATGAAACCAGAAGTACGCAAAAAGAAAGTAATTATCATAGCCGATCAACAGGGACGATACATACAGAGAATCCTTCAAAGACTTATAGGTGAAGATTTCATAGAAAGATGTTTCTGGAAACCAGGAGCAGGCCTGCAAGAAATCTTGACAACGGAAAAAACAGAAATAGATTTGTTAAATAAAGATTACTACGTAATTGTCTTAGGAGGTGTAAATGATGCCAACCCCGTGCTCACTAAATTATGCCTACCTAAGTAACTTTTTACACAATACAAAAAATACGAATGTTATGGTCTCTGAAGTACTTTTTAATACCCATTTAAATGAAAAAATGTTAAATTATAAACTGAAATTTATTTGTTCTCACTACAATCATTCAACTTACGTAGACATGAACTACTCAGAATATGTGCCAAAGTATCGCTTTTTACCGTTACATCATTACATGTACTTATGTCAATTAATTCTGAAAGAAATACTAAGAAATGTTTATAAACGAAACTATGACAGATATGCTAAGGAAAAGCTCAACCCTGACATTGCAACTACTATTTATAAAGACAAATGTACTCAGACAGAACTTAATTATGACGATAACGAAAATTCTCCTACAAATAATGACTTTTTTCGTGTATAAACATTTAAACATACTTCATCAAAACATAAACGGTTTAAGTTATTTTAGTTAGTTAGTTTTATTTAATAAGTAAATCAGATGAGCTAACAGTACATTTACACTCGCTAAGTAATAATAAACACTACAACCCTATCGACATTCTATGTACCTATAACTGAACACAACATGACAATTGATGATAGGTAGTAAACTATTTAAATTACCAAACTTTATGTTAGGAGACATTTTTCCCGAAACAATAGACATGGAGGGTCCTGCATTTTATTAAAATCAAGCCATTTTGAAGGGTGGTCCGCCCCTAATTTTTTTTTCTTTTTTTGGTTTGAAATGGCAAAACAACGTTTGCCGGGTCAGCTAGTAAAATAAATAATCATAGGGCATCCAAAAATTCATCCGCTTCATCTTTGTCAACGGGAAAAGTGCCCAGAAGGCTGGCAGTATTGCCACGTTGAATGGCAATGCTGATTCTTTGGCCAAAAAAAAGGCCAGCCCTCTGGTCACGTGAAATTGTTGAATTACAAATAAGGTAAGGAATTTAATGTGGATAACAAGAAAGAGAAAACATTTATTCAGCACAGGGTCAGGCATACAATGACACTATACCAAACAAGAAGAAAAATGAATTAAAACAGAAGTAACAAAAGAATCATAAAAATAAAAATATGTGCATAGGCCAGCACATCAAGCTACCCCAATGTTTCAGATTTGTTTGATAGTTTTTCAATTTTATTCGTAATAGAAATAAGGTTCATGTTCTATTGTAAATCTGAAGCATTGGGGTAGCTTGATGTGCTGGCCTCTGTACTATGCGATTCAACTAAAAATAGGAGAAAAAATCTTGTTTCGCTCACCCTACCCAACTTGTTTGAATTAACAGCTATGACGTCACAATATTGCGCTGAGTCGATCCTATTCTTAGTTGAATCGCATTATACTTACCTCTGTGCCTTACGGCTGCGCTAAAAGAGTCCAGTTCAGCAAAAAATACTAGAAAACTGGTGTCTGACGCTGGTTTTTACGAGTAACTGGCATAAAGTAATCAAACTTACACTTAAAGCTTACTACAGAGGGTAATAAAACACTTGTGACTTGCTTTGTTTCCGTTTAATACAGTGGTCCATTTGTGTGATCTTTTGTGCGTTTATATGCGTCAGAAGAAAACAAAACCAGCCAAGTGCGCGTTGTACCACCCCCAGCTACAATATTTACACATGCACAGTATTGATTTTTTCGACTGGAAAGAAAAATTGTACTTGAGAGTATTTTCACCATTAAAAATAAAGTTATTTCTGCAGTAGGAACATCTCACAAATATCATAAACTTTTAGAACACGGTAGACAAAAATACCAAAATGTGCACTGATTTCATCTAAAATTCAGTCTTCAGCACGATGACTAATTTGCAACACTCACTTTGACTTGGGCAACACCCATGTCAAGGTGAGTTTGCAAATTATGCTATTATGTTGGATCTATGCGCCATTTATTTGAGCTTAAAGCCTTCTTTTGCCTAAAGGCACACGGTTCCTGGTTTGATTTTGTAGCTTTCCTTCTCGTAGGCAGCTTGCAAACCAATGGTAGTGATGCTCATCTCACCAAATTACACAAGTCATAGTGTGAAGCCAACCAAGGTGGAGGCAGTATCCAAGTTTTAGCAGGATTAATAGCGGACACTCATAGTTGACATACACAAACTCAGTGCTATCGGGCGTTGAAGAGCCTCCTCATCGGTAGCCAATCCTGAATGAAGCAGTCGTTTCAAGTTAGCACTTAGAATGGGCTGTCATTATTGAATGTGTATGCATAATTACATCTCGGAGTTGTTGATCGTGGAGGAGTCCCCACGTCAGGAGCTAAGAATAGGTTATCCTAATCAAAAGCGTTAACAAAATTTAGTGTCTGTGCTGTTTTCTGCGGAGGAGTCCTCTCGGCTGGAGACAACCCTGGGTGCAGCAATCAAGTCAGGATAAATTTTGAATAGGTTATCATAATTCAATGCAACTACAAAATTTAGTCTGTGCCGTTTACTGTGGAAGATTCCTTCATCGGGAGCCAATCCTGAGGGTAGAATCAGGACGTACTTATAAAATAAATGCATTTTCATCGAAACGGAACAAACATGTAAAATCCCAGCTTCGTAGGGTAAGAGGAAGTAGTTATTATTCAACTTGCAAGATTCGATTATGGCAAACACAAACTAACATACGATTGCAAGGTAAACAAAAGCTTTTAATTTATTATCAAGGTGGTACAGTCAAAGAAAAAAGTACTGGTTATATTTCCGTTTATTTATTTCCAATTATCACCAATTACATCACAGAATTTGTTAGTCTTACAATTTACATACTTACTACTGTTTTTTTTGCACTTTGACTTTAGCATAAAAAGAGTTAACAAAAAATAATAAAATAACATAATTATGGCACTAAATCATTGCTTTTTTAGCCCCGCTGACATGTGCAATGCTGAATTATATCCATAGGGCTGTGCCTAAAGTCACTAATCATAAACTAATGATAAACTAGAACCATCGCGCGTCGGTGTTAAGTCCATAAACAGTTAATTGTTATAACAATAACAAAATAGGGCTAGCAAGACGACCAGTCACCACAAGCAGCACCCTTTCACGAGCATAACGAAAAGAATGATCTTTGCGTTATGCTCTCATGACTAATGGCTAATGTATAATTCTGGATTATGACAATACATCAACAATCAACAAGTATAAATGAAGTTGTAATTTAAAAATGATAACAATAAAAATCAACAAAGGTATAGTCACCGGCACGTAAGTTGGCAAGGTTTTGGCGTAGTGGGGGTAAGTTCGCGCATCGTGCACTTAGTGGAACAAAAAAGTGGTGACTTTTATTGATCGTCATTATTTTATGGTTATTGCCATCATTTATATTTAATAATATCTGATTAGAAGAAAGTTGAAGAAGGGAGTGGAATACGTAAAGTTTATTGAGAGTTATAAATAATATGCATACGAGGAAAGTATGCTCAAAAAGAATGCGAAAAAAGGCATAAGTACCTTTTTTCGCCTTAATTTTTTAATTTAAAACAACAACAATAATATCAACTCGTAACAAAAACTAAATTTGAAAACAATAACAATAACTCTTTAACATAAACACAACAAAAACAAAGGGTACAACTTTCGTGCACGCAAGTGTGATCGGGAGTTCGGGAGGCAAAGGTCGACTGTTGCACCAATCGCGCGCTCGGATTGACGCTACCTCATACCCCGCGTCCCGCTTGACTACCAAAGAGACCTAAAAAACGACTTGTGCGCATCTAACGACTCTTGCCAAGTTACGTGCCGGGGACTATATAAGAAATTGAAATAAATTGCTTAACATGTAGAAATGCTTCACCATACTTGTATGGTGAAGCATTTCTTTCTAATAGAATTAACCACATAAAATAAATAAAAAAATGTGTGCGTGTACTAGCGTACACTCGTAAGAAGTGAAACTTCTTTATGACGTTATTTTTCAAAAAATAATTTACTATATGCAACTTTACAGCTGAAATTGGTTAAATAAAGTTAAATTAGATAAAGTTTAATAAAAGGCTTTTATTATCATAGACAAATTCTACAATTATTTCATTTTAGCTTATTACTACAAAGATATTATTGAATTTCATTAATTGTAATAGAATTATTACTATCATACCACGTATTGAAAAATACAATCAAAAACTGAGGTTAATTTTAAATAACGTGGAAAAATAAATACCATGATTACACCTAAGTATTAGAAAAAGAGATGTAATTACTTACTTTTTTTAGAAATTCACTGGAATTAGAATTAAAATAAACCCTTTGATTTTGCTGATCACTTCAATATAACATATACATATATATATTTATCACGTCACTATAGAGCGTTGGGAATAAATAAGCGTGCAATAGAAAAACGGTCAAGTATAGTGGTAGGAGTAAGTCCGTTAAAACGATATGCTATTGGTAAATGACAATTGCACGACACCACCTAGTGGCCAAAGTCATCACTACTCAAAGCGGGTCATGGGCTCTTATGGAAGTCGATGCAATCGCCACCTGGATTTCAAAAATGTAACTACTCAAAACAAGATGGCGCGTAACGGAAAAATGTTACACTATTTTTTTTTCCAACCCCGATAAAGAAGTTTCACTTCAATAAAATAAATAAATAGTGCTGGACACTCCATACATCATCTAGCCCTAAGCTAAGCACAGCTTGTGTTATGGGTATCAGATGACTGATCTTAATACAATACATTACATAGATAGATATTTTTTATTATACATAGCAAATACCCAGAACACCCGGAACAAATCTTTGTAGATCAAACAAACATTTGTCCCAAGGCGGGAATGAATGAAGTAGAATTGTATTGGTTAATGTTTACACCCAAACACAGGCAAACATTTAACGACAGTCAGGCCTTACAGAATTCCTATAAACTCGGCAACCCACCCCGTGCCACCATTATTCATGGTGGTCACAAACACTATCTTCACAAAGTTATCCTCACTCGTGTAGTCTGCCGGCGTGTCCTCACAGAACGTCCGAACTACTACACCCTTACTGTCCACGAGCTGCACATAATTCTGATCGCAAGAAATACTCAAGTCGAACGTAGGGAAGCGAAGCATTAAACGTGTTCCTAAGGGAGTCTCAAGCTCCCACTCGCAGCTCGATACCCGCCTGTAAGCGTTGGGGTATAGGGGACTGGTCACTTTACCCACCACGCTTTGCAGTTTCCCTCCGCATCCACGCCCTTTATCGGACGTGACGTAAACCAAATCGAAAAGGACACGATCACGATAATGTTCACGGCTGTGAAATAAGATATATCTACCAGACGAGAAGACAGGGCTATTGTCATATTCTGTATGAATTTTAGAAAGTCTGGGCGCACTACCATTATTTCCGTCAAAAATTTCAAGATAACACTCCGAGTTAAAGTAACTTAGGGTGGTACTCAAGAAATACACGGATATTGTATAGTTAACGGGAGCAGTGATCAGCGTGTAACAGTCTGGTTCGGGGCCAGTTTCAAAGTTATGAACATAAACAGCCTGTACTCGTCCCTGGGGCTCCGAATAATTTCTGCCACAAAATCCTGTGAATGTTGCTTCTATTTCCATACCTTTATATTCATTCGAATCTGACTCTGCGGATGTGATTAAACTTATAGACGTAGTTCCATAGACATAGAATTCCGTGAACTCCTTATGTCCGCATAACTCGAAACGATCGGGAAAGCGCAAAGAGCTGTCATAGAAGGAATTACGGCTAAAGAAGTCATCGATCTGTTGGTTCAAAATAAAATCTTTTCCGAGAGGTTGATTTTGTACGCTTGGATTGCTGGATATAAGCAGCTTGTCTCTACTGCAGCGCTTTACGCCGCTACTGTCTGGGACGGGGGGCTGTATGTCTAAATCCTTAACAGTGATACGTAGTAAAATATATGGAGAGGCACTCGCATCGAAGTGGTATACACAATGAAGCCCCCGAGGAATGGACCCTGTTTCATAACCGGGAGATTTCAAACGTTGTGTAGTATTGCTTATGGAAATGACGGAATTCCCACATACTGATCGCTGAGCTGTCAATGTGGACACAAATCCTTGACTTCCTATCTCGCTATCCGTGGACATCCTGACACTCATCACATTTCCAGAAGAAACTAGTTGCGGTGGAAGGCTGTGACCACAATATGTTCCTATTACTAAGCTATGAGAATTTAAGCCATCCTTTATTTCAACTAAGTCGCAATCACATTTACTATACCCTATAGACGTTTGGTTGACACTTTGGCAAGGGGCTACATGGAACAAGGTGAATTTGATTTTAATTACAGTGTCAGGTGGTGATATGACTGACCAATGACAATCTAAGAATTCCTCGTATACAGGATGACCCATGAAAGGAGATTTTAGAACATGCGATGAAGCTGTTGTCAAATTAATTAGTCCACCACATTGAGCTGCTTCAGAATAGCTGAAGAAAACTTGAACTTTGAACCCTTTGTAGCTTACGCTAGCATCTGAAACGAATTGTAACAACGCGGTGGTACCTCTGCTTCTAAGTGTTGTCGTTGAGGTTACGTTACCACACATTAACGCTAAACGCTTATCAACATCAA
The DNA here is from genome assembly GCA_905147745.2 of Phlogophora meticulosa. Classification (NCBI taxonomy): domain Eukaryota; kingdom Metazoa; phylum Arthropoda; class Insecta; order Lepidoptera; family Noctuidae; genus Phlogophora; species Phlogophora meticulosa. The sequence goes on from LR990521.1 coordinate 1,064,820, forward strand.
TTATGAGGCCATCATACACGGCTACATAATCATTATTACAATTTGCTTGGCTTTCTACGTCAATGTAGAGGAATTTGAGAACAACTATCTTGGTAAGTGGTGCTTCAATAAACCACGTGCAGTTCATATTTATTTCGTAGTTTTCAGAAAGCGACGATGTGAGAACAGAACTCTCGTTTACTCTGCCACCACATGAATGTATAAAATAAGAAATTTTAAACCCTTTCCTGTAGAAATATCCTTCACTTTTAAATATCAATGAAATTTTTTCAGGCTGAGTTGTGACGGGAGGAATTTTGTCACCGCAGTAAACTTCATAAATATAGTTATAATCTGATTGGCCTGATACTGTTACATTTTCAGACAAACAATCAGGAGTAGAGCCACTAAGTTCAAAATCCAGGAACCTGATCGTAACTTTGTTGTTTGGAGCAGATATTTCATATTGACATTTCATAGGTGGTAGGCTACCATATGGAAAATCTGGGCTGTATAGAAATTGTTCTTTTTGAGTTGCTACATAATTTCCACCGCAGATAGAATCCCATTCGGCTTTGAATCCTTCAAGATTTTTATCAGCATCCGTACGTAAGACAACTTTCATGCGATTAAATGTTGAATTATATATAGGTGGTGTGTTTCGTCCACATACCCTTGCTATTTCTGAGTAAGTATCATCCTTCCAGTCATAAATAATGACAGCATCTTTAGTGCAATTAGTTGTGTCCTCAATATAAAATCGATCTATAAATTTAAGAGACACTCTATAGCCTAAATAAGCTTGTATCTCCCAGGAACATTCCTGGTTTGGTAAATAATTTTTAGGATAATTTGGGGATACGAATGTGGTTTGATATGAACTAAGATGCCCACCGCATTGGCTAGTAATAGACCTAACCATGAGCTTTATATTTGTTTTGTTTTTCACATTCGAATGATACTCAATGTACACGGAACTGAAATGTGTTACTAACGGGCTGTCTAAAACTCTTTTTTTGCAATAATCACCAATTACAGGAGCGTTCTGCCTTAAGTTTGAACGTATTTTTAAATACTCATCATCACAATTTAACGTAAAGTACCCTTCCATTTTAATTTCGATTCTATCAGTCAAGCCAGTTAGAATCCAAGCGCAATCTAAAGTATAGTTTGTATTGTATGAACCAGGTAAGTTTAGAATATTAACAGGATTTTCTCCTATTTCAATAACACCACCACATGGTTGAGGTTTCCATGTCAAATTGAAGTAAAACGAACTAGATTTACTTTTTGATGCTTCAACATCAATTATCGGTGATGGTATTCTGTATGATACTTCGGTGTTCCCGCAAATTACCCAAAGTAATCTTTCTTTAATCGCTGTCTTAATAACGACTTGAGGATCAAATATTTTACAACTTGTTCTTGCTATAGACGAATTTATCTTCGCCGTTAAAAATATGGAATTGTAAGTCAGATTAGTTACAAGAGCATTGTAATCATTGTTTGTTTTTACTTGACTATTATAATGCCACTCACAAGTATAGGATTGATTAAGGCTCGGTGTCAGAAGGACCTGGTTAAAATCAGATAGCTCACCGCCACAAAGTGCTTTTTCGTCAGAGCTAAACCTAGCTTTAAAGCGGTGCGACGAAGATGAACGCTTGAGCCATACATAAAGTTTCATTTTGTTTCCAGAAGACTCAAAAATTTTTGTTCCAGGTATATAATCGTCACTAGGTATTGATTGTATAAAAGAATGAAAGGTAAAGTCATTGAATATACCAATACTGTGCTTAACGGCGTCCATATCTATTAGCTCTAAACGTACTCTTCGAGACTTGTTTGGAACATTTATTTGCCATTGGCAGTATCCTATTGTGGTTTCTTGGGGGTAACTTGGAGAAGTCAAGTAACCTTCAGAAGACGTAATTGTGCCACCACACATTGGCCGGGAAGAATTAAAGCTAATTCTAAATCCTCTATGGTCCGAGATTTGATCCCACGCGTCTGGCTTACCGATGTAAAGTTTTATACTAAACTCGTTTCTTGAACTTTCAATCGAATCAAGGGTGCCATCATCTTCATGACATAATCTTTTTAGTACGGTGATAGTGTTATTGATAGGCTCAGTTTCTTCGATTGTCACTTTGATTCCGCAAGATAATTCAGACTGAGGTAACTCGATATCTTCGGGTTTAATTCGAAAAACATGTCTTGGAGGTCCTATAATGCGCCACTCACAGACTGTCCCGTAAGGAAGCATTTGCATGTGCGGGTATCCAGGCGATTTAAGTTCGCCGGCATCAGTGACAAGGGTGCCACCACACGTGTCAATGGAGACGTTGGCTTTGAACCCATTGCGCGGTTCTGCCAGCTGAGTAATGTATTTAATATACATTGTGTTGCCAGTACTTTTTATGGTTCCAGGTCTATCACCGCCACAGTATTGGCCATGCAGAGGAGAAAATTTCGATGTTCCGAATCGTATTTCGACGGCTTCAGTTCCGCAGTCATCTGCAGGAGCCAAGTCAAATCTGTCAATAAAATCAATTCTAATGATTTCTCCAGGTGGAGCGGTAAATACCCACTCACATTCTGAATACGGTATTTCTGGCACTGATGGGTAGTTTGGTGAGTTTATGATTTCCCAAAAGTGGTCAGGAGTTAGGGAAGATGTTGAACCACATTCATAATTGTTCTCTTCGTAATAAATCACGAAACTTTGATACGGGAACGATCCCTTTGTATAACTTATAAATAAAGCATTACTAGAAGTGATTATATCTGCTTTATTTTCGTGATCGTAACCACAATACTTTCCACTTGCCAATAGGGGCGCTTCCTCAGAATCGCCATTCCGTAAAATTACGTATGCTGTGCAGTCATTATTTCTATTTGTGATATTAAAATGATTGAACCCGAATTTAACAGTCCTGCCGGGGCGCACTTTGACGACCCAGTTGCACTTAACTTTGGCCATATATCGATATTGAGGTTGTACATCCCACCAAGTCGGACCTACTTCACCGGACAGTCCCGTCACGAGTCCTCCACACTGAGAGTTGACTTGAGCAACAAATCCGGTCCTAGTAATGGATGCATCTGTTTTGAATTTTATCATCATGAAAGTGGATGCATTGAAACCTATTTTGGCTGGTTCTGAAGAACATAAATTTTCACGAACGGGCTTCCAATTTCCAGGATTATCAGAAGAATAAATAGAAACTGCATCTGCGAAACAGGCGTGGGTGTCTTCGATATTAAAATCTGAGAACTTTAAACTTAAATGTCGTCCCATTTGAGATTTGTACACCCATTCACAATTTAAGTTATCTGAATATTCTTTTGGATAATTCGGTGAAGAGAAAGTGATCGTACCGTTTTCAGGTAAAACTGTTACAGTCTCATTGGAACCACAGTTTATTCTATCTTCATTTTCAGGCTCAGAATTTCTGGAAGCTTTTGTCCAACGCACATGAAACATCGAACCCGTGTTTGATTCATCCGTTGTGAGCGTCATGTACACGACGCTGGAGGAGCTCTGAATGACTTTGTTTTCAACCAGTACTCCATTTAGTTCCTCTAAAATTGGAGCAGTGGAATCATATCCATCGTAAATAGTTAATTTGTTATAGTTTACCTCAGTGTGTGAATAAATTTCCAAAACATCAAGTGTGATAGATATAGTATCTAAATCGGTAACGAGCACGCGCCAACTGTATTCGCCAGATCCTAAATATCGGGTAGGGTACAATGGTGAAGATATCTCACCACTATCTCCCGTGATATCATTTTCTCGCTGGAATCCATAATGCAAGAGAAAGCCTTGACCACTGGCTTCGGAATTACTGTGGAACTTTACATATATTTGTGACGCCGTGCTATGATTGCTAGGAGTTTCACTACTACAGTACACACCCAATAGTCGACCTGCGCCGTTATTTTCGCGAACTTCTACGTAGTCATCGTTACAGCCTTCAGAGAAGGCTAAGTCAAATCGCTCGAATTGGACGTATGCAGTGTTACCAGGCGATGATTTTAGTACCCATTCACAATCGACGTTTACAGGATACGGCCCGGGGTAGTTCGGAGACGCGATGGTGCCTTCTTCTGAAGTTAATGCACCCCCGCAGGCGTTACTAAGTGGTGAATAGTGTGCTGCGAACATTCCAGCAATTCTATCGGTGTAACTGCCGAACTCTATCGTTACAGCACTGCCGCGGCTGACGATCATAGGTGGGACTTTGCGTCCGCAATATTCCCCGATTAGTGGAGCATTATTGTCATCGCCGTCGAGAACTCGCAGGAAGGAGGAGGGGCACGTTCTATTTGTGATTACATTACTGTCTTTTGGCAACGACATAAGGGTTAATGTTAGATAAATTTTTTGATCGGGCGAATCCGCAAGTATAGTCCAAATACAGCTTTTGTTGGTATGTTGGACAAAGTCATCGCTCTTGATGATACCCTCATGTGCAGCCTTTATAACAGCACCGCATGTAACAGTAAAATTAGCTTTGAAGCCTTTGGCCGTTCCATATGCATCTGTTTTGAATTGCACCACTATATTATTGTATTTGCTAACAATTTGTGTTTCTTTTGAATTTGGGCATATTCGGTAAGTGTAGTTCGAGGAAGGTGTAAAGTTGGTATCATAATCATAGATTTGAATCTTGTCTCCACAGACACGTTCTTCATCACCGTATGCAAGAACAGAATAAAGATGAATATCTATAAAGTTAAGTTCAATGCGGTGATATGCGGGGACGGAAATATACCAAAAACAATCTAAATTGTTATCGTAATTTTTCGGGTAGTTCTTAGAGTATAAAAGTCCAGATTTGGCATTGGTGGCACCTCCACATTTCGAATTGCCAGATCGAAACTGCGATGAGAAGTGAACATCCCTGAGCGTAGACTGTTTTGACAAACGCACCAACATGAAATTGCTGTCCGACTGCACGGATACGAAATCACGATGGCAAATTTTTGTAAGCAGTGGAGCCATTGTATTTGGTCCGTTATATATTTCAATAGCATCAGTGGTGCAATTAGCGGTATCTGTCATATAAACCTCACTAAATGAGATGGTGATACTCTTTCCTTCTTGAGTTTCTATCAGCCACTCGCAATCAAGTTTCTGGTCGTTGGTTTTACTTTTATCAAGGACAATAGTGCCTGTGGGCTTTTTGATGTGTCCTCCACATCCGTAACTGATCCATTCTAAGCGGAACCCAGTGCGGGACATAAATGTTCCGGACGAAAATTTGACCAGTAATGTATTACTCTTTGTACTTATTGGATGCGGAGTTGTACTGCCACATAGCTTACTGGAATAATTCGGATCGGATAACTCTTTCGTTTGCAAATAATCTAAACGACAATCGCCGTAAAACGACGAGTGACGAGGTCTCCCCCAGTTTCGAAAATATGAGTGGGATTTGTAAACATCAAAGTGTGTAAACGTCACATTAATTTTATTACCTTTGGGAACTGTGATGTTCCACACACAATTTGAGTTCAAGGGGTAGTTACTTGGATAGCCCGGACTCTCAATGACACCGTATCTTCCAGTTATGTTACTATTACATATTGTTTGATAATTGAACAGAAATCCTTTACCGCCCTGGTATATATCAGACCTAAATTTAAAGTACGCATAATTAGTTGATGTTTCGATGCTAGCTAGCTCCGGTGACATGTAACAATGTTTTCCTAAAACGGCAGCACTCGTATCACGGCCGTCAAAAATTTCGACATAATCGTCTCTACAATTAATAGTTCTTTCAAGATCCAACTCTGTGAATGTAATGCGGATCCGCGAACCTTCACTGGTAACGATTCGATAGAAACATTCGGCGTTTTCGTTGTAGTCATTCGGATAGTTCGGCGATGATACCGAACCAGAAGGACTTGTTAGTGTCCCTCCGCACCCTGTTATAGTACCATCCCATTCAATTTTGAATCCAGCCCCGGTAAGGTAGAAATCGGAATGAAAGTGGAGGTGTATAGCATTGGACAATGATACGATTCGTTTGGTTTGGAATATTCCACAATACTGGCCAATCAACGGCGAATGATCGTTCCCACCATTTCTAATTTCTAAAAAGTCTCCGAGGTTACATTTGTCTCGTATAGGTCGCTCTAGATTGAACTGTGAAATGTTGAGCATGATCTGTTGGCCAACCGGCACCGTGATGATCCATGTACAATCGCGATTGGGTTCGTACGGCCGAGGCCAGCCCGGAGAGTATATGAAGCCATGTGTTTTAACATACATCCCACCACAATGTGACTTTTCATCTAAAAATGTGTACGACAGAGAAAACCCAGAAGAACGAATACTACCATCAGACTCAAAATTTAACATGAGCCTGTTGGTGGTCGTGGTCAAGGCGGGAGGCGCGTGAGTACCACAGAACTTGCCCAAAACATTACTTTCATTGTTTTCGTCTACCTCTCGCAGCTCCAGGTAATCGCTGCTACAGGTGGGCATGTCCTCAATGTCGAACCTGTTCCACGTCAACTTGATGTGCATTCCTTCAGGAGCAATTAGTACCCACTTGCAGGTCTGGTAGTTTTTGTAAGTGTCGTCTCCTGATGGATGATTTATTAACCCAGTAGTTTCTCTGTGATTACCTCCGCACTCTGTATCGATGCTAGTATAGTTGGCGTAGAATCCCGTGCCCGAAATACTTAAATCTGATTTGAATTTTATGTACATGTAATTAAGAGTGGATGTCTGTACAGGAGGTGTGTGCGCGGCACCGCCGCAGTATCTGCCTAGTAAAGTCGAGTTCTGGTCGTGGCCGTCCCTGACCTCAACGCTATCGTACCGACAATCGTAATACCGGTTGTCTTCAATATCGAAATCTTGAAACGTTAATTGAATTGCTCTGCCGGGAACTGTTTTGATGATGTATACACACGCTTTGTTCTCTGGGTAACTGAATGGATAACCGGGCGACTTTATGACTCCGCTGTCACCTTGTATAGTTTTCTCGCATATGGCTTCGAAAGTGATTCGAAAACCTTCGGCGGGCAAACTCCTATCAGTTTTAAATTTAAAATACAGCTCATTTGACGATGATGTATATGATTTGGGAAACGTAGTTCCACAAAATTTCCCGACGAGTGGTGAGTCAGGAGACGGACCGTCATAAATTTTCAAATAATCGTATTGACATCTGAAAGATTGTTCGAGTTTGAATAATTTGAAGTCAATTTTTATCTTGGTATCCAGGCTAGTTTTTATTTTGTACTCGCACAATAAATTACTTAGGTATAGCCCGTTGTAAGTAGGAGAAACCAGTTCCCCCATGTCCGCAGTGTAGTAACCCCCACAGCCAGGAATGCCTTCGACGGGTGCGTAAGCAATTTGGAACCCATTTCCCGAGCCGTAAGCATCGGAATGAAAGTGTATCAATATATCGGAACCTGCTGACTGCACAGGCGCTGGCTGTGTCGTGTTACAATACCTATTGATAAGCGGATCCGTCATGTGTTCACCGTCATAAATAGCTAAGTTGTCGAAACTACAGTTTGAATGAGATTCGATATCGAGGGCAAAGAAATGTAAGTTAATCCTTTTACCGAGAGTGGTCGTCAAGTGCCAATAGCAATCACGATTAGGAGGGTACGGGCCGGGAGAGCCTGGGGAGCTGATGTGCCCGTGCGTGGTAGCGTCGACTTCTCCGCCGCACACTGGGTTGATACTTGTCCAGTGTAATGAAAACCCGTCCTTAGCTACTGTTTTGTCCGAGTGGAACCAGAAATATAGGTTATTATGACTTGATATAATGTTACCGCCTTTAGGATAATTGTTTCCACAAAATCTTCCTATGAGTTGACCAGAAGATTTTCGACCATCGTGAATTTGTAGGAAATCGTACGCACATTCGGGACTTGCTTCTAAATTAAATTTACTGAACGTAACATTAATTACCTTATCCGAAGCTGTGTGTATGACCCAAGCGCATTGAGAATTATGATTATACGTGGTATTAGTCAAGGGATAAACAATGCTGCCTTCTTCGTGGTCTAGCACCCCTCCACAAGACTTTGTTCTTACCTGACACAAGGTGCCCGAGTACTGAGCCGCGCACTCACAACGGAAGCCTCCAATCGCACTGTCGTCTGGTCTACAGATGCCCCCGTTGTGGCAAGGGTTCACCCCGCAGACGTCGGAGGGCGTTTCACAGTGAGCGCCGCCATAGCCCTTGAAACAGATGCAGGTGTAGCCGGTACGAAGAGAATGGCATTGTCCGTGGATGCCACACGGATTAACTTCACAACCATTAGTGTAGTTTCCCCCGCCTGTTGCAACGTAGCAGCCACTGATTCCTACTCCATCGCCATCCATGCCGTCGGGGCATATACATTGTGCTGATTGGCCAGTTGGCGAGGCACTTTCTATACACTGCGCTGATGGGTGACACCCTCCGTGACCGATGTTGCACGTGCCTCTCCAGGAACACGTAACTCCATCACCTTGGTAGCCTGGTGGACAGGAACCACATATTCGGGAGCCGACGGTGTTGTGACATGTCACTATGGGACTGCAACCTCCATTGGGAATAGTTGTGCATTCGTCGATATCGTAACAGCTGTAGCCGTCACCTTCATAACCAGTAGGACATTGCCCACATCGGAATGAGCCCGGCAGATTGATACAGTCAACTTTGGGGTTGACTGAACACCGAGCACCTTGATAGGAATCGCATTCGTTAATATCGGTTAAGCAAGTGACACCGGTACCATTCGTTGTCCATCCCTGGTGGCATATGCATTGAACACCCTCTCCTGAATTTACTTGTAAGCAGGTTCCGTGGCCACACATTTCAAAGTCACCACCGAGGCAATCCTTTGCTTTCCTTGTGCAATGTAATCCAAACCAGTTAGATTTGCACAAACACTCGTACGATCCTGGTCTGTTGATGCACGTAGCTCCGTTTTGACATCCGAGGTCCGTTTCAGCAAAATTACGGCATTCATTTACATCGACATCACAATCGCGGCCTTCCCAAGTCGAAGGACAAAGACAATGGTAGCCGTTCACTAAGTTGAGACACGTTCCACCGTGCTCGCACGGATGAGACTGACATTCGTCCTTACCTCTATTATTCAATTGACTTTGTAGATTTAACACTTTCCTGTGAATGTTGTTAACTTTCCGCCAAAGCAATGAAATATTGAAAAGGAAGTCATTTGGAAGCGTGGGATCCTTGTTCTCCAGTCTCTCAAGTCTTTCTAATAAATTGTTTATGTTCTTGTCGGTGTTTTCATTATTCGACGGCTGGTACTGCGTTCCGTCACTTGGGACGTTTGGTTTGAACACGTTGACATCACCGACGAAGACGCTCGATTTCGGTCCATTGGGGCGTAGATATATATTTTTATCAAATGCTGGTTCTAGAATTAAATCACCACCCGAAGTTTTGATTTTAGGACGATCCTGGTAGATATCACAGTCAAGAGGAACAAAACAAAGTACTCCGAGAAAGAAAATATATTTTCCCAGTGTGCTGGACATGATCCATGTGTCTCGGTAGACGGTTGTGTTCAGACTGTGTGGCGTAAATGTGTTGCGACTGCCATAAAAACTTCTTTTATCAAAGGGGGCGTACCTCTTACGATTATTTACCATTTCAGGCCATCTGGTGTAATTGACAATATGAGTATATTTTTCTATTCTATAATATCTAGAAAATGATGTTCCTTTGTGTCATGTATGTGTACCGAGCATAGGCAGACGAGCGGGCTGCGTCCCGCCTCCCCGAGCTGGGGCATGTTCTCTAACAAATCAGTGTGCAACTTACTAGCGAGCGAGTCTGACATATTTCACCAGTACCTACTTACATAGCACTTTGTAAGATTATGAATTATTATAAAACTTTTATCGGGCGGACGGACTTCTTTATGTTTAGGTGATAGAAGGAAGAATGAATGAAACCAGAGCAATGAGAGGGACTTCGTAGGAAACCTTTAGTCTTGGAACGCAGAAACTTATAAAGTAGGAGAAGTGAGTTTGTCAAGAGTTTAGAGTATTTAGAGTATTTTAGAGTATTTGTCACATAGAAGTGAATGTTGATGCTGTGACCGGTTTGCTTCGTAACTTGGATCCAACTAAAGGTGCTGGCCCTGATAATTTGTCATCTAAATTTCTAATTAAATGCGCGCCTTCTATTGCCCTACCTATATCAAATTTGTTTTCCAAGTCTTTGACTCAAGGTGTTGTCCCCAAAGTATGGAAATCTGCTTTTATTACACCCGTACATAAGAAGGGGTCTAAAACGGAGATTACCAATTATAGGCCTATATCCAAGCTGTGTATTATAGCTAAAATATTTGAGAGGATTGTCTATAACCAGTTATATTCCGCCTTTGCTAGCTCGTTCAACTACTTTCAGCACGGATTTTTGAAAGGACGGTCTACCACTTCTAACTTGATTTTATTTAATGATTTCATTGCGGATGCTATGGATAATGGTAAGCAGGTCGATGTGGTTTACACAGATTATAGCAAGGCATTTGATCGGATCGACCACGATACCCTGATAAAGAAGCTAAGCTACATGGGCATCCGTGGGGATCTCTTAAGGTGGTTCTCTTCTTACATTGATAACAGGTCCCAAGCAGTAGTGCTCAACAATTATGTGTCTAGTTGGGTAACCATCCCCAGCGGAGTGCCTCAGGGTTCGTTGCTCGGTCCTCTGTTATTTGTAGTCTATGTGAACGACATCGATCAGTGCCTCCAGTCATCCAAACTATTATGCTTTGCCGATGACATGAAAATATTTGCCACTATTTCAACGCTCGAAGATTGTCTAGCACTTCAGGCTGATTTGTATCGGCTTGAAGAGTATTGTCGGGCTAATAAACTGGATCTCAACCCATCCAAGTGTTCGGTGATCACTTACACTAGAAAACGTGCAGTCCTAGCCACTACTTATACTTTGGCGGGCCAGATCTTGTCAGGATGCAATACTATTCGTGACTTGGGCGTTCATCAAGACAGTAAGTTAGTTTTTGACACGCACATTGATGCAATTGTCAAAAAAGCTTCTAAACTGCTTGGGTTTATTATACGTCTGTCTAAGTGTTTTACTGATGCTAAAACACTAAAAATATTGTATTGCACTTTTGTAAGAAGTCAGCTTGAGTATGCGTCTCAGATATGGAATCCACGTTATCATAAATACATTGACCGCATAGAAAACATACAAAGGCGGTTCATAAAATATCTTTGCTTTCATCAAAAGATTCCATATCAGTCAACTGATTATCTTGGACTCTGTAGGAAGTATCACCTGCTACCACTGGTAGATCGACGTAAAATTGCAGACTGTTTATTCTTGTTGAAAATCCTCAATAACAATATTGATAACCCTGAGTTATTGTCAAAATTTTATTTTAATGTGCCAAGTAAAGCATTTCGTTTTTATCCACCCATACGTGTACCTCATACCTCTTCGAATTATAGGCAAAACAGTTATATTGTGCGCGCAAGCAGAAATTTCAATGATATATGCAAGGAATATGATTTTGATCCGTTCACAATTAGTGTGAATTCGGCCAGAAGGTGCTTAAGCCTCAAATTTTTCAAGTAGCAGTAGGTTTATTATTTGTTTATTTTTTTTTTTTTCATAATATTTTCTCTGTTATATAATTTAATTGCAAACCAAGTAACCAAGTAATGTATATTATGTATGTTTTATATTGCTTCTTACATTTTAAGGCGATGTGCTTTTTTGTGTGTTGTTTTTTTGTTTTGCTCACACCATAATTTATTATTATAAGTCTATAAGTGAGGACTTGTAATTGGCTTTCTGGTGACTAAGGTTTCTTTATTTTTGTCTGTTTTTAGTAGCTGTAAGTCCTCCATGTTTTAAATAAATAAATAAATAAATACATAAATAAGAGTTTTGACGACACAGTTGGCGCAGTGGCTGAGCGATTGCCGCACGGAACAAATATTTGTATGGGCTACAGGTAATTGTTCCGGGTCTGGCTGTTCGTGTATGTGACTTTAAATGTTTGTAAACGCACCCACGACACAGGAGAAATTCCTAGTGTGGGGCAACGTTTTTTTAAAAAGAAAACGCAAATAGAGAGTGGAAAATGGGGTTGTCAAAACCTCAATGCTCCGTGCTGACGAATGGATCAATGGATAGCCGTTAGGAGAGTGTTCAGTTCGTGGATGTGTCTTTCGAGTGCTTTCGTTATCTTACAGGCGGCACGCAAAGGGTCCATGTGGATGAAAATTAGTAGGTATGCTCACCTTAATCTTGGAGTTCTTCAGGGTAGTGTGCTCGGGCTGACACGCTTTGTTCTATACTAGCAGAGCCCGTGACTTTGAATTTTACAACATGTTTTTTTTTGTTTTTTGCGCGTTACCCCCTAATTCTTTGTCCAAAACAAAAATAGCCGAAGTGACTCCTTATCACATTAGTTATCTGCCAGAGAAAATCCTATCAAAATTTGTCCAGAAAGACAAAATTTTGGTATAACCGTATAAACTTTCATGTGAATTTAGTAAAAGTTGTTATTTGAACATTACTAACATATACTTCTATTTATTTTTAGATGATGCAACATGTAGGGTAGGGACGCATAATGGCGTTCACTTAAGAGGGTTTATTCTGAAAGTTGGCAACGTCGCAAATAGATGTCAAATATTTCGCTGTTTTGATTAATTTGATAATATTTCTGTATGGAAACAAAAAATGTGGCTAACTAGCGAACTAGAATATTGATTATGAATTGCAATAATTAATATCGTAACACCGAATAGTTAGTTTTAGATGTAAAAAAGTATTTGGTAACTTTCCAAATGCCTTTTTTTCACCTAAAACGGGTACAACATCAAATTCAATGTTATAATTGCAATTCATTATTAATATTCTAGTCAATTGGTTAGCCAAATTTCTTATTTCCATACAGTATTATTTCCAAATTAATCGAAACAGGTAAATATTTGACAGCTATTTACGACGTTGCCAACTTTTAGGATTTTAACTCTTAAGGAAAACATGGTATATTTTTTTAAATTATTAATCAAAATTAAGAAGAGTAAGCAAGTGTAAGTCTTTAACTATCGAGTAATAGGCAAATTAACAACAAAAGCATATATCTTTGATGTACTAGTAGTAGGAAACATAAAAAAATGTTTGAGCGGTATTGCCCATTACTTAGGGTAATGCCGCTCGGGTACGGGACAGTAACGCTCAAACATGTTTTTTGTTTTTGAAACAAGTAAGATATATTTTAACTTAAGAAATATTAATAAGATCAACCTAATATAATAAAAGTAAAGTCTACAATCACAAATAAGCATCAATTATCCCCATTTCTACGTAAGATTACCCTTTTTCAATTTAAAAATAATAGCTAAGTCTTCGATGTCAAATCAACTTCAATTATTATAATATAATACAAAATAAGAATTATTAGAGGTTTTGGAGACATAAATCACAGATGTATCCATCTGGTGAATCCCACCCTGAATAAATAGCATGAGCCCACAGTCTGTAGATAGTGCAACTCTTTATTTTTTCCAAATTCTTCGCAACTAATACATTTGTTATAATTTTCATCACCCACATCCATTTCGTCATCACTGTCATCGTCGCAAAGGCGGTCTTCGGTCTATTGATATAAACAGTCTATGCACTTTGGGTTTGGAACGAGCTAAAATATTTACCTATGCTGATATGATATGATATACTTACTCAATTCTTTATTGCATTCCAGAATGTAGGCTTAGGTGGTAAACATGTTTTTGGAAACAATCGTGGACCCTGTCGGGTACAGCAAAAGTAAGATATGTGGAGAGGACTTATCATTTATGTATCTTATAATCGTAACTTATTCTAAAAACATAGACATTAACATTTAAATATTCGTTAACACTATACTAACATTTGTCCAATAATAACTTTTTTAACTTGTTTGCGAAAAGATGGGGTTTTTTTTTTCTTATTAATTCGGGTAACACACAATGTATTTTTATTGACATAACCAGAGGACTTGTAGAATGTATTTTTAAGCGGGATGATGGTAGGTTCAGTCGTATTTTGTGTCGGAGTGTGTATCTTGTGTGTATGTCTTATCGTTTATTGTAAAAGTCTTGGTGTTTGTGAGCGAATTTGCATATTTCAAGTACTATACAAGGCAGAGTTCAAATATTTAGTACTGCTCGTATATAATGGGGTTTGCAGCTATCTGTCTATTATATAAACCAGGATACGAATAATTTTCTTTTGAACGGTGAACAGTGTAAGTGCATCTGTACTATATGGTACAGGTATGTAATCAGGGCAGTCTGTAAATTTGTGGTTTTTTGACTTCACGATAAGCATATTTTATTAAGTTATAATTTAAATATAAGTTTTTATTTTATGTTTTTTTACGTGTGACTTTCCAATTCACATTTTTGCCTATGGTTATGCCATATAGTTTGAATTCATTGACTGTTTTTGTTTTATGATTATTAAAAGAGAAGAGTACATTTAGAGGATCTTTTTGGTGGGGATAGAAGGTTATGAGTTTAGTCTATGAAAATTTGATTTCGAGATTGTGTTCGGTCATCCAGGTTATTATTTTACTGAAAATTTAATTAAGGGTACTGTTTAGGTTAATGTTGTCATGACATTGGGTGAGAATGTTAATGTCGTCCGCAAATGAAGTGCAAGGTCCGGATACTGCTATAAATTTTGGGAGATCATTGATGTAAATGAGAAACAAAAGACATCCATTACTTCCTTGTGGTTTTGATGCGCTAATCGCCTTTCTGTCAGACTGGAACTATAGAAGTACATTTATATTGCTATTAATATTAAGTATTATATTTCTACTAGCGGTGCTCTATTTTCTAGATAATATTTCAACCATTCATATGATTTACCGCGGATCTCTAATCTATGTAGATATTTTATTAAATATCATTGAAGTATGGAGGTTGATTGAAACACGTTCGTTCAAGACAAGCGTTTATTACTGACTAAAACTTAACATAAAGGTGTCTTAATGCTAAGTACATTTATGCACTTCACCTCCGGGGGTGAAAGAAAAAAAAATAACACAATCAAATCTAAAGTAAAAACAAAAGCAAAAGGTACCTTTTCATAAAAAATCTTACTTACTAAATTTTTTTGTCCTATCTTTATGTATTATATCTACCTTACCATTTTTAATTATCTTTACATTAACGCCTAAATCTTCCAACACTTCAAAAGGTCCATCAAAAATACAGTCTAATTTACGAGCACATTCATTCTTTACTAAAATAAGATCATTTTTCTTATAAAATACAGGATTACATGATTTATCATATTTGTCTTTTCTTTTTTTTTACCAGCTACCAAATTATTCCTTGCATCTCTTAAAGCTACTTGCAACTTATATTTTAAATCTAAACAATAATCATCAGTATTATAAAGTGGCTCTACACCATATTCTAAACTGTTTGGCAAGCGACATTGTTTTCCAAACACAAGCTCATAAGGTGTGTATTTAGTTTGGGTATTTACACTAGTATTAAAACTAAAACACCAGAAAGGTAACCAGTCTGACCATGAATGATACACATTATTACAATAAGTTCTTAAAAATGCTCCTAAATGTTTATGAGCTATCTCTAGTGAACCGATTGACTGATGGTGGTATGCAGTGGATTGTAACTTTTCTACCTCTAATAGCCTACATACCTGTTCCATAACTTGAGAAATAAACTCTGTCCCCCTATCCGTAGCTATGGATTTCGGGATACCGAATCGTAAAATAAAATTATTTACGAAAGCTTTTGCTACAGTAACCGTTTCCTTAATTGGTAATGGATATGCCTCTATGTATTTTGTCAACTCGCATTGTAAGGTTAAAATATAACAATTTCCTGACTCGTCCCTGTCCAAAGGTCCAACTAAGTCAAGGAAAACTTTTTCAAAGGCAGCTAATGCTGTAGTAGTTATAGTCATGGGTTGTCTCGTATATTTACTTTGTTTCATTTTCTGACACATCTCACATTTACTTATAAACTTAAGAATATCCATATCAAGACCTGGCCAATAATATTTTCTTTTAATATTATTCGCCATTCTATTCATACCCGCATGTCCACTCGTGGGCAATAAATGATAGTTATTCAAAATAAATTCTTTTTCCTTTTCGTCATATATTCTTTCAATTCCTTTCAAAATACATATTCGGGGCCCGCTCCATTTCTTTAAGGATTTAATTTCACTACATAAACCTCTTATAAATTCATAATTATTATCATCTTTCACTATGCATAGTTCTTTTACTTCTATTCTTTTACAAAACTCCTTTAACTTAGTCGCAAATTCGGCTCGCGAGAAATGCAATCTAAAGTCAAGGTTAATACACAACAGCATTTTGCTTGGTATATAAACAAAACAATCCTTTTGTTCCCCTATCATATTTTCTCTTTTATACTTCCTTATAATTTTTTCCTCTACTAACTTCATTTCAATAGAATCACATGGCTGTCTTAGTAATTCCACGACCCTTGGTTGATCAGGCCAATTGTCAGTGGGTTTACTAAGCACAGTTTGTTTTTTCTTACAACTCTCTTCCAACCTCCTCTTTTGTCCTCTAGTTGTTACAGCTAAAATTTGCTCTTTCATATTCTTTAATTCATTCGATGTTATGCATATCCTTGATAAAGCATCCGCAATCACATTGTCCTTACCTTTCACATAGACTATCTTAAAATCATATTCTTCAAGTATTAACCTGAATTTGATTAATCTGCTAGAAGGGTCCTTCATACCGAATAAATAAACTAATGGTTTGTGGTCTGTCATAATAGTAAACGTTCTGGCAAATAGATACGGTCTGAAATATTTTACTGCCCATACTATGGCTGTTAATTCTTTCTGTATTACTGGATAATTTTTCTCTGCCTTATTTATCGGTCTGCTGGCATAAGCAACAGGTTTCATATTCTTGTTACACAATACAGCTCCTACTGCCAGATCAGATGCGTCTGTTTGTAATATAAATTCATTGTTTGGCGAGTAATCTGGATATTGTAATATAGGAGGCGTCGTTAATGACGTTTTTAGAAAATTAAATGCATTTTGACATTCCAAACTCCAAATAAAAGGTTCATCTTTCTTTAGCAATCGATTCAAAGGCATAGTAATTGTTGCAAAGGACGGCACGAATTTCCTATAGTAGTTGCAGAAGGCAACAAACCGTCTCACTTCATCCACGTCTTTTGGTATTGGAAAATTTTCTAAAACTTTAGTTTTGTCAGGGTCAGGCGAAACACCGTCAGCAGAAACTACATGACCCAGATATAAAATTTCTTTCTTCAAGAATTGACATTTAGTAGGATTCAATTTTAAGTTAACCTTCCTCAGTCTTTCAAAAACATCAATAAGATTTTGATTATGTATAGTTAAAAATCTTCCAAAAACGATTACGTCATCTAAATAAACAAAACACTTCTCAAAAGCTAATCCTGACATCGCAATTGACATAACTCTACTAAATGCACTACAAGATGTCTTAAGACCCATTGGTAATCGTTTTAATTGGTAATGTCCTGTACTGGTTGAAAATGCAGTATATTTACGGCTTTCAGGTGCCAGTTTCACTTGATAATATCCTTGTTGAAGGTCTAAATGAGTAAAATAGATTGAGCCAGATAAAGAGTCTAAAATATCTGTAATGTTTGGCAAAGGGAATTTGTCATCTACAATATTTTCATTTAATTTCCGAAAATCAATTACTAAACGCCACTTTTGAGATCCCTCTGTCTTTTTTGGAACTAGTAGTATTGGGCTAGACCATTCGCTAGTTGATACTTCTATAATATCATCCTTAAGCATATTATCAATTTGCTTATTTACTTCCGGCTTTAAGGCTTGTGGTAACCTGTACGGTTTATTATAAATAGGATTAATGTTACTCTTCAACGTTATTGATTGTTCGCAAATATTTGTTGTTTCTAACTTATCTCCGGGTAAAAAGAAAATATCAGAATATTTAGTACATATTTTCTCAATGGATTCTTTTTCTTCTCTGTTTAAATGTTGTAATTCTAAAATAGGTAATAAAGTAATGGCTCTTTTTAAACTACTTTCATGTTTGCTAAATTCAAAAGTGTGGTAGTCCTCTAAGGCCTCTACGTTTAATACAAAATTGTTTAAACTAACTTCTTCATCTCGAGTATTTAAAATTTTTATAGGCAATCTTTTATTTTTAGGCCTAACTATAGTACCTGCTAGGAAAACATCCTTTTCTAACTCTCTAGCGCTAACAAAGCAATCACCTTCCACTTCCGTATTTAAATAAACATAATGGATGGTTTCACTTCGAGGTGGGATCAGTAATGAATTACTGTAATCCGGTTTGTCAAATATTGGTTGAATATAATATTTTTCTCCTATCTGTAGCGTTAACATATTTTCATTTAAATCAATATTAGCTTTATACCTTTTCATAAAGTCTAATCCTAATATTCCATCAACGGTTATCGGTAAAGTTTTAAAAATATGAAACTTAATTTGAAATGAGTCAGTTTCAGAAGCATATAAATCGAGCACAACATATCCTGTAGAGTAAACCTTACCTCCAATTCCATTGACCGCTAAATTATTGCTAAACACTTGGGTTCTCTTTGGAAGTTCTTCTTCCTTAATAATAGAAATGGATGCGCCTGTATCTAATAATAGTATAAGCTTTTTACCGTTAATATAGAAGTTAACAAATTTAAAATTACCTGTACTGGTATTATAAACAAAATTATTAATCACGAAAAAACTGATTCTTATCAGACTTTTGTTCCAAGTTATTTGTAATTCGTGCTTGAGTATTATCACTCTGTGGCGGGATCGTCACTTTGTAAAAACCTTGGCCACCACGTCTATTATAGTAATAACCCTGTCTGTTATACTGTCCTCTGCCGCGGGGGCCGTACCGAAAAGGTCTGGAGTGACCTTGGTATCTATTTGAGTGGTAACCAAAATTATTAAAATTATTTTGATAATGACCTCTGTTGTTATTTTGATAAATTTGACGACCACGTCCCCTATTTTGTCTCGAGGGCTTAGAAAAACGATAATTGTGCCTACCTCGAAAGGTTGACGTCATCTCCATTACCTCAGCAGGCCTGGAAGAAGACGATGATGGCTGGGACTCGTCCTTGGCTGCCTGAATTGCGTCCTTCAGATCTGTGTAGTTGCGTGCAGCGATGATCGTGCCCAACCTTTCACTCTTAAGTCCATCTGTAAACTTTTTCACGGCCATTTTTTCATTAATTGGCTTCAGAATAGCGCATTTGGCAGTGTCTCCTTCAGCCTGAGAAATATTTAAATCTGTTAATAATCTTTCAAGTTCAGACCCGTATTCCTCGATAGTCCTATAGCCTTGGTTCAGTGATTAAATTTGATTTTGAACCGCAGTGAAGGATTTTTTTATTAATAGTTTTTTTCTAAAATCCTTAATCATGTCACTTATTGTGGAGTAAGTGTCTGCTACTCGCAACTTGGCATTTTCAGATAACCTACCCTTTAGTATAAACTTAATTAATAACTGTTGTCCTACATCACTAAGCATGTCTGCATACATCTCCACCGCATCAATCAATCGCTTTGTTGTATTTTCCTTATCATCTAATATAGGTATTAACATACACGCAGTTTTTATATCAAATTCCATCGTTTCTGATGTTAGTTCTAAGCTAGACAAAGTACACAATTTAGATATTTCATGAAATAAAGCACAAATCTTATTGTACGTCACATTAATTAATTCAATTTCCGATTTCTTTATTATGTCACCTAAAGAAGAAAATAATGTCTTACTTTTGTTTAACAATATCTCAGCCTCTTGCAACTTATCTGACGATACCGAACCTTTATATCTACTCTGGCCTTTTTTTATAAGATATTTCCGTATTTGCAATAATTCTTCATACAATTCGATTAAATCGTCAGCCATAATATAATACGCAAAACATTATAATTTCAAAATAATAAAGTTGTTGCACCATAATATCATATTTCATTCATTACAATTTAACTTAATCTAACTCGAGGCACATTCATTCAATGCACCGATAAAAAAATGCTGAGTTGAAATTCTACGTACTACGGTACAGCGACGTATTACGGTACAAACTATTTTACCTTAATATTACTACTTACATACTTTAAATCTAAGATTGTCAATACTCTTACGCGTAAAACACTTCACTTCACACACTTTTTCTTCTTTCACATGAGTACTCACGAATCTTCTCCAAAATTGAATTGGCTGCACTCAAACATCTTCAGCTTGAGTTTGGTCTCTCCTTCCGGATAAACGCTGCCGCATCCTCCTTATAAATGCAGAATCCACCTGCTGGTCTATCCACTTCTTATGTCCTTTTAAACATTTCTTGTAAATTAAGGCAATAATTACAATTACCATCAGCACCAGGAATGTCGTCATTAAGATATTATTAAATTTTATATGATTTTCTTGTTCCGTATTGCTGGAACTATTACTGCCTCCCGAAGCGTTTTGGGAGATGATGACTTCCTTATCCTCTGTTTTTGAGTAACTTTTGCCCATTTTGTTTAATATTCAAGTTCCGTATTACACAGTTAAAGTTAATCTCAGTCGTGAGTATAATATTTAGTTTTATAAACATTGTAACTTGGAGCACCGAGGCACACAGGAATCCGCCGCGTTTGCACTTTGCGCCCGCTATCCGATAGCTCGCAATCGTAGTCCCCGGAACGTGTGTGGCAGGGTCGCCATGAAGTATGGAGGTTGATTGAAACACGTTCGTTCAAGACAAGCGTTTATTACTGACTAAAACTTAACATAAAGGTGTCTTAATGCTAAGTACATTTATGCACTTCATCATGTTGCACTTTATCATAGGCTTAGATCATGTCAAGCATGAACCCTACTGCTTATTTTTTATTATTTATTTTGCTTAGGGCTTCCTGTAAATTTATAGACTGCTAATGCTGTTGATCGATACTTTTTAAGCCGTTTTGGAATTTAACTAATATTTTATATTTTTCGCAGAAAGTGTAAACACGATTGCAAATTTCTTTCTCGTTTGTGACTGCAGGCAGTAAAGCTATTGGACGGTAATTACTTGGCTCTGTTTTGTCCTTTTCCTTGTGTAAAGGTTTAACTTATGCTATTTTTAGCTGATCAGGGAATACGCCGTCTTCAATGGATGCCAAACTTCAGTGGGGCTCACATATATCAACTTCAGCAGGAAGGTTCAGCTCTGCCGCCCACACCATCAGGAAAGTTAGACAATACATTGACTGACACAGCTCGGTTAGTCTATTTTATTTATTTTATTACTTCTTGGGAAATAAATAAGAATACCTACCAGTTCGTTTAGAAAAAGTTTATAGTGGAAATACATGTAAGTGCTTACAACAAAAATTTTAAGGACATTTTCTAGTGTTTATGAGCTGTATTAAATAAAATAAACTTAAAAACGTCGTATCGATCCCCAAAAATATTTTCAAGTACCTGACACCCGAAGGAAAATAAACGGTGTTTTGTTCGTGAACGGGACACAAACTGTGACCTAACATCTAGTGCGTGCGCACCTTTACACCGATACTGTGCTCAGCCAGTATTGTCTATCCGCACCATACACACCGTGCAAACTAACAAAAACGTATTTCTTAAAATACCGCCATCAGTTGCCCTATCTGTGTACTACTTGGTCCTGACTGATTGCTGCGGCAAGTTTATGTCGTCGACAGAGGCAACAAATTGCTGCAAACGTAGGTCTTGGTACCACCGAGCGTGCCTGGGTTTACAGAATACCGGCCTATTGACGACCCCATGGCACTGTCCTGAGTGTAATAAAAACCTGGTGAGGGACAGGCTGAAGGCCGGTACGGCCGAAAACACCAGCGCATGAGGAAAGTTTCGTAAACCTCATGGATACCAGCCCTATAAATAGCACAGCCTTAGACACCACACAGGAGCTCAACCTGGACATCCTTAGTGCAGAGCTAGGGAAGAATTTCTGAAAACGGTACGAAGTGAAGACCAGCTGCTCCATGATGATCTGTCCAAACTTAGATCCTCTCTAAACGCAACGAACGATAGGACGAGCAATCTGAAGGAAGGGTAGCTGTGTTGGAAACTAAACCCAGCCCCAAGCATCGCCCGAGGTAAACAATATAATAGCACAACTGCGGAGCGATATAAATGACCGACATCAGGAGCTGTTCGCTACTGACATCCAGATCTCTCATCATGACATATCCGAAACCAATGGTGAAAATCCAATTAACACGGTTATGTTAGTGGCGTCTGAGATTGGCGTCAAGATCAAAACGCGGCCGAACGCGTACCGAACGGTAGGCGCATCATTGCGACGCAGGCGACCGACGGCGCCGGTGGACGCCCGCCCCCGCTTCCTCGCAGTGCGCGCCGCGACCTGCGGGACGAGCTGCTGGACGGTGCGCAAGTGCGACGCGACCTTTCATATATA
The DNA here is from genome assembly GCA_905147745.2 of Phlogophora meticulosa. Lineage (NCBI taxonomy): Eukaryota > Metazoa > Arthropoda > Insecta > Lepidoptera > Noctuidae > Phlogophora > Phlogophora meticulosa. The sequence continues at coordinate 1,087,294 of LR990521.1, forward strand.
TATATATATTCTATTTTTAGTATTGTGTCGTGTTCCTGAGCATGTGCTGAATAAATATATTTTCTGTCTTTCTTTCAAAATTTGTAATTATGTGATCACCACATTGTATCCACACAATACTTTTTCTATCTGGCTATTTGTACCTGTTTTGGTATAGTAGTGTTTATTCAGGGTAGGTACTTTGTCTTCACATATTTATGATGATCTGATTAATGTATACAAAATATTGTAAGCGTGGAGTTTCTAACTCAGGGGTCGCGCTGAGATACAGGGATCTTACCAAATTAGGTTGCAGATGCTCTTAACTATTTTACTGATTAGGTTCAATGTGTCACAAAGTAGCTGCTATAGGTATATTATATATATTTTTGTGTTATTATTGTGAAGAAATAAAAATAAATAAACTTTGGTGGGTAGCAAATATTTATTCATCACCTTTATTTTTACCAATTAAAATTCAAATATTTTTATTTGTAGAACATAGGTAAACAAAAGGTGCAGATGTCAATATTATTAAAATGAGCGCTATGTCTTGCCGTAAATATTTAAATTATAATTTCTATTAATTAATTGATGAAAACACTAAAAACCATTCAAAATTAATAAGTCATCTGTTCTACATTCATTAATATAAAAGTAAACTGAACGAAATATCAAAACATTAATATTAAATTAAATTAAATAAAACAATTAAATTATGAATAAATGAGAAGAAAAGAAAAATCTTACATAAGATTACAATTTGTCTTCCAGATACTCATTCACTGTGTAGAAAGTTTTCTCGTCCAATAAATTAATAAGAGCCTTTCTGAAATGGTATGCTGGTATGCAAAGATCTTTTATTGTATTCGGTACCTTACTGTAAAACTTGGGTACCATTCCTAAAAACTCTTTGAGTACAGTGTAGTCTTGTGTGGAATAGCATATATCTCTCCATTGTGACGTTTCGATTTCAGTGGTTGAAATAAATGCAAGTTTGCTTTGTGAATGCTGCTGTCACGTAGATATACAGCTAGGCAAGGCAAGGTGATTAGTTTATATTTATTGATTTTTTATTTCTTTAAAACAATACAACTATTAATATACGAAGAAATAAAATAAAATAAATAAGTGCAGGGCATCGAAAAATTCATACGCATCGCTGTCAACGGGAAAAGTGCCCAGAATGCTGGCAGCACTGCCATGTTGAATGGCAATGCTGATTGTTTTCCCAAAAAATAGGCCAGCCTTTCCAAATAAGGTCCTAGAAATCTGGCACTGTTGGTTTCAGGTATTGTTTGACCTGCATATTTTATATTTCAATTGAGTTGTTTGGTTCTTTGTTGGAATGTCATAACCTGTGTTTTTTTCTGAATTTATTCGTATGTTTATAATGTTTATAGTGCAATGCATGGAATTATTTATTTCAGTTTCATACGATTTTAAGTCTGTACACGGTGTAATAATTGTACTATCATCGGCATACAGGACGGTCTGATAGTCGGTACATTTCGTTAAATCATTTATAAAAATGAGTAAAAGCGAGGGCCCAAGGACACTCCCTTGGGGTACACCGCAAGTTATATACCTAATGGCTGACTTATGAGCAGCATCCTGTTTTAGAATTGGGACAAATTTTAATTAAAACCTTGATTTAATGTCGCTTTCTCCCATATAAATAAGTTTTGATTAGGTTCAATATATTTCCTCGGACACCATAATGTGCGCTACACCGCGCGACTCCCCGCGTCTCTGTAAATGAGGATTTACGGTGACGCGAGGCGTCGCGCGTCGCGTGTGACATGGCGCGTCGGACGTTTTTTCTGTTAACGGTGCGGAGGCACGTATCATCGCACGAGTAAACACAAACTTATAGCAATATACGATGTTGTTCATAGATATGCGCGACGCAAAGAGTGGTGGTGTCCACAGTATGTATGCTACCTCCGGTTAAAAGGTTAACAAACCTACAAAAACTTCGATTTCGTCACAAAGTAAGTGAAATGATACTGGAAATGGCAACCCAGAACGAGTACGCTAATATGTTTGATAATAATACACTTGTTGTGGGCGATGATGTTGTATCTCAACCCAAATACTTTACATCGGATTCATACAATAGTGGTGGTTCGTCGAGCATGTAACCTTGTGCCTAGAGACAAATATTGACTGGTAGAAAATGCCTATGGCATTAAGTCCGCCTCTGTACATTTGTGTGCTTAAAGTATTAAATAAATAAATATTAGGACCTTATATTTCTTTTCATGACTCCTGCAGCGGCAAATGAAAATGAAAGTTCTGCACAGTGAACTTATAAGTTAATAATTTGTCTAAAAATATGTTATTATACCTCATTTATAACCTGATATTTTTTAATAATTTTGAACCCTTAAAGGGGTAATACAAAAAGTTGTTCATATTCATGTGTGTCATCCTTTAAGGGAAGTAAAAATATTTGATGTCTTAAGGATTAGTTATGTTGATTAAAAGGTCTAAAAGACGCAACTTTTTATTCTTACCTCAAAATCAGTAGTAACTTTTCTTCGGAACATACGTTGCTGTTACAAGTACTGATGCGGTGTTGTATTTTGTTTACTATATAATGAAAAGTTGTATTAGACGTCCGTGTATAACCATGAAATACATCATTACTTCTTTCTCTTATTGACCTATAAAGAGTTGCATATTCCCCAAACTCGTCATGCTCCGTTGCTGTAAACAGTGGGCCACATTTTATATTAAATAATTGACTTCTTAGCATAGTTTTTTTTTCTAAAATAGTCGATCTCCATTGCGACTACGTGTTCGTTGCGCGATTTCCAAATAAGACTGGCAGAAGGTACCGCCGCGGACATCGCTTCATCGAGAATTGCCGATGCTTGCGCGCCGCCGCGATAAAGTGTCTAAACCACAGAAATCTTAATATTGCCTTATTATTAAGATTTCTGTGGTCTAAACACACTATGCCGAAGTTACGCGACCGAAGTTCAGCACAATGACGCCTGCAATGCTATTTGAATTACTGACTGAGTTGTTAAAATTTATCATCATCATCATCAAGTTGTTAAAATTTATATTCTTCCGAAAACCATATTGTTATTTAGCTAGTTCTTCATTTATTTCAAAGAACGAGTTAAGGGATTTATAAATAACTTTCTTAAAGATCTTTGATATTACCGGTATTAAAGCCATTGGACGATAATTTGAAATAGTTGCTTTGTCACCTTTTACATGAAAAACCTAATTATAGCCGTTTTTAATAAGTTCGGAAAGTGACCATGCTCTTTGCATAGGTTAATTATAAAACTCAGCAGTAATTATATGCGACACTAATTCAAATGTTCGTAGAAACTTCATCAAATCCCGTGCTATTGGTATTTTTTAGAAGAAGAATGATTTAGAAAGTGATTTATAAGAGATATAGCATTACCGTGTGCATCATTTTTTGAAGGATGTACTGAATCATTAAAATAATCGTATGTCTTTGTATTTAATATATTCCATTAAATTTTTATTTTTTATGTGTGCAATGTGTTTCCGGAACATTTGATATATGTATGTATTCCGCAAAACAATTGGAATAAAAAAGATAAGAATATTACCTTAATTCCTTTTCTAATTAAATGAAATGATTAAACATTTCAATACGCTTATTCAATGTAGAAAAAAAAAATGTTACTTAACTTACTCGTAAAATTAGACGAGCAAATCACAATACATTACCAAGCTCTTTCTTCATGTAGTCGATTAATAAATCTATAGTTATTGGAGACTTCGAAATCTCTTTCACCTATGTAAATGATTCAACAATCACCATGGGTAAAGTTTTTAAACTAAATTTGCAAATAATTGCTATATGCCTACATTTGGTATGAAATAATAACAGAACTTGTATCATGTTTATACATTATACAGGGATAGAAGTTAAAGGAAAATGCAAAGAATTAGAATAGAATTCCACACAAATAAAGTCAGATGAATGAAGTAAAACTGTATTGGGTAATGTTTACACCCGTTTGAAGCTACAAAACACAGGCAAACATTTAACGACAGTCAGGCCTTACAGAATTCCTATAAACTCGGCAACCCACCCCGTGCCACCATTATTCATGGTGGTCACAAACACTATCTTCACAAAGTTATCCTCACTCGTGTAGTCTGCCGGCGTGTCCTCACAGAACGTCCGAACTACTACACCCTTACTGTCCACGAGCTGCACATAATTCTGGTCGCAAGTAATACTCAAGTCGAACGTAGGGAAGCGAAGCATTAAACGTGTTCCTAAGGGAGTCTCAAGCTCCCACTCGCAGCTCGATACCCGCCTGTAAGCGTTGGGGTACAGGGGACTGGTCACTTTACCCACCACGCTTTGCAGTTTCCCTCCGCATCCACGCCCTTTATCGGACGTGACGTAAACCAAATCGAAAAGGACACGATCACGATAATGTTCACGGCTGTGAAATAACATATATCTACCAGACGAGAAGACAGGGCTATTGTCATATTCTGTATGAATTTTAGAAAGTCTGGGCGCACTACCATTATTTCCGTCAAAAATTTCAAGATAACACTCCGAGTTAAAGTAACTTAGGGTGGTACTCAAGAAATACACGGATATTGTATAGTTAACTGGAGCAGTGATCAGCGTGTAACAGTCTGGTTCGGGGCCAGTTTCAAAGTTATAAACATAAACAGCCTGTACTCGTCCCTGGGGCTCCGAATAATTTCTGCCACAAAATCCTGTGAATGTTGCTTCTATTTCCATACCTTTATATTCATTCGAATCTGACTCTGCGGATGTGATTAAACTTATAGACGTAGTTCCATAGACATAGAATTCCGTGAACTCCTTATGTCCGCATAACTCGAAACGATCGGGAAAGCGCAAAGAGCTGTCATAGAAGGAATTACGGCTAAAGAAGTCATCGATTTGTTGGTTCAAAATAAAATCTTTTCCTAGAGGTTGATTCTGTACGCTTGGATTGCTGGATATAAGCAGCTTGTCTCTACTGCAGCGCTTTACGCCGCTACTGTCTGGGACGGGGGGCTGTATGTCTAAATCCTTAACAGTGATACGTAGTAAAATATATGGAGAGGCACTCGCATCCAAGTGGTATACACAATGAAGCCCCCGAGGAATGGACCCTGTTTCATAACCGGGAGATTTCAAACGTTGTGTAGTATTGCTTATGGAAATGACGGAATTCCCACATACTGATCGCTGAGCTGTCAATGTGGACACAAAGCCTTGACTTCCTATCTCGCTATCCGTGGACATCCTGACACTCATCACATTTCCAGAAGAAACTAGTTGCGGTGGAAGGCTGTGACCACAATATGTTCCTATTACTAAGCTATGAGGATTTAAGCCATCCTTTATTTCAACTAAGTCGCAATCACATTTACTATACCCTATAGACGTTTGGTTGACACTTTGGCAAGGGGCTACATGGAACGAGGTGAATTTGATTTTAATTACAGTGTCAGGTGGTGATATGACTGACCAATGACAATCTAAGAATTCCTCGTATACAGGATGACCCATGAAAGGAGATTTTAGTACATGCGATGAAGCTGTTGTCAAATTAATTAGTCCACCACATTGAGCTGCTTCAGAATAGCTGAAGAAAACTTGAACTTTGAACCCTTTGTAGCTTACACTAGCATCTGAAACGAATTGTAACAACGCGGTGGTACCTCTGCTTCTAAGTGTTGTCGTTGAGGTTACGTTACCACACATTAACGCTAAACGCTTATCAACATCAATTATGAGGCCATCATACACGGCTACATAATCATTATTACAATTTGCTTGGCTTTCTACGTCAATGTAGAGGAATTTGAGAACAACTATCTTGGTGAGTGGTGCTTCAATAAACCACGTGCAGTTCATATTTATTTCGTAGTTTTCAGAAAGCGACGATGTGAGAACAGAACTCTCGTTTACTCTGCCACCACATGAATGTATAAAATAAGAAATTTTAAACCCTTTCCTGTAGAAATATCCTTCACTTTTAAATATCAATGAAATTTTTTCAGGCTGAGTTGTGACGGGAGGAATTTTGTCACCGCAGTAAACTTCATAAATATAGTTATAATCTGATTGGCCTGATACTGTTACATTTTCAGACAAACAATCAGGAGTAGAGCCACTAAGTTCAAAATCCAGGAACCTGATCGTAACTTTGTTGTTTGGAGCAGATATTTCATATTGACATTTCATAGGTGGTAGGCTACCATATGGAAAATCTGGGCTGTATAGAAATTGTTCTTTTTGAGTTGCTACATAATTTCCACCGCAGATAGAATCCCATTCGGCTTTGAATCCTTCAAGATTTTTATCAGCATCCGTACGTAAGACAACTTTCATGCGATTAAATGTTGAATTATATATAGGTGGTGTGTTTCGTCCACATACCCTTGCTATTTCTGAGTAAGTATCATCCTTCCAGTCATAAATAATGACAGCATCTTTAGTGCAATTAGTTGTGTCCTCAATATAAAATCGATCTATAAATTTAAGAGACACTCTATAGCCTAAATAAGCTTGTATCTCCCAGGAACATTCCTGGTTTGGTAAATAATTTTTAGGATAATTTGGGGATACGAATGTGGTTTGATATGAACTAAGATGCCCACCGCATTGGCTAGTAATAGACCTAACCATGAGCTTTATATTTGTTTTGTTTTTCACATTCGAATGATACTCAATGTACACGGAACTGAAATGTGTTACTAACGGGCTGTCTAAAACTCTTTTTTTGCAATAATCACCAATTACAGGAGCGTTCTGCCTTAAGTTTGAACGTATTTTTAAATACTCATCATCACAATTTAACGTAAAGTACCCTTCCATTTTAATTTCGACTCTATCAGTCAAGCCAGCTAGAATCCAAGCGCAATCTAAAGTATAGTTTGTATTGTATGAACCAGGTAAGTTTAGAATATTAACAGGATTTTCTCCTATTTCAATAACACCACCACATGGTTGAGGTTTCCATGTCAAATTGAAGTAAAACGAACTAGATTTACTTTTTGATGCTTCAACATCAATTATCGGTGATGGTATTCTGTATGATACTTCGGTGTTCCCGCAAATTACCCAAAGTAATCTTTCTTTAATCGCTGTCTTAATAACGACTTGAGGATCAAATATTTTACAACTTGTTCTTGCTATAGACGAATTTATCTTCGCCGTTAAAAATATGGAATTGTAAGTCAGATTAGTTACAAGAGCATTGTAATCATTGTTTGTTTTTACTTGACTATTATAATGCCACTCACAAGTATAGGATTGATTAAGGCTCGGTGTCAGAAGGACCTGGTTAAAATCAGATAGCTCACCGCCACAAAGTGCTTTTTCGTCAGAGCTAAACCTAGCTTTAAAGCGGTGCGACGAAGATGAACGCTTGAGCCATACATAAAGTTTCATTTTGTTTCCAGAAGACTCAAAAATTTTTGTTCCAGGTATATAATCGTCACTAGGTATTGATTGTATAAAAGAATGAAAGGTAAAGTCATTGAATATACCAATACTGTGCTTAACGGCGTCCATATCTATTAGCTCTAAACGTACTCTTCGAGACTTGTTTGGAACATTTATTTGCCATTGGCAGTATCCTATTGTGGTTTCTTGGGGGTAACTTGGAGAAGTCAAGTAACCTTCAGAAGACGTAATTGTGCCACCACACATTGGCCGGGAAGAATTAAAGCTAATTCTAAATCCTCTATGGTCCGAGATTTGATCCCACGCGTCTGGCTTACCGATGTAAAGTTTTATACTAAACTCGTTTCTTGAACTTTCAATCGAATCAAGGGTGCCATCATCTTCATGACATAATCTTTTTAGTACGGTGATAGTGTTATTGATAGGCTCAGTTTCTTCGATTGTCACTTTGATTCCGCAAGATAATTCAGACTGAGGTAACTCGATATCTTCGGGTTTAATTCGAAAAACATGTCTTGGAGGTCCTATAATGCGCCACTCACAGACTGTCCCGTAAGGAAGCATTTGCATGTGCGGGTATCCAGGCGATTTAAGTTCGCCGGCATCAGTGACAAGGGTGCCACCACACGTGTCAATGGAGACGTTGGCTTTGAACCCATTGCGCGGTTCTGCCAGCTGAGTAATGTATTTAATATACATTGTGTTGCCAGTACTTTTTATGGTTCCAGGTCTATCACCGCCACAGTATTGGCCATGCAGAGGAGAAAATTTCGATGTTCCGAATCGTATTTCGACGGCTTCAGTTCCGCAGTCATCTGCAGGAGCCAAGTCAAATCTGTCAATAAAATCTATTCTAATGATTTCTCCAGGTGGACCGGTAAATACCCACTCACATTCTGAATACGGTATATCTGGCACTGATGGGTAGTTTGGTGAGTTTATGATTTCCCAAAAGTGGTCAGGAGTTAGGGAAGATGTTGAACCACATTCATAATTGTTCTCTTCGTAATAAACCACGAAACTTTGATACGGGAATGATCCCTTTGTATAACTTATAAATAAAGCATTACTAGAAGTGATTATATCTGCTTTATTTTCGTGATCGTAACCACAATACTTTCCACTTGCCAATATGGGCGCTTCCTCAGAATCGCCATTCCGTAAAATCACGTATGTTGTGCAGTCATTATTTCTATTTGTGATATTAAAATGATTGAACTCTAATTTAACAGTCCTGCCGGGGCGCACTTTGACGACCCAGTTGCACTTAACTTTGGCCATATATCGATATTGAGGTTGTACATCCCACCAAGTCGGACCTACTTCACCGGACAGTCCCGTCACGAGTCCTCCACACTGAGAGTTGACTTGAGCAACAAATCCGGTCCTAGTAATGGATGCATCTGTTTTGAATTTTATCTTCATGAAAGTGGATGCATTGAAACCTATTTTGGCTGGTTCTGAAGAACATAAATTTTCATGAACGGGCTTCCAATTTCCAGGATTATCAGAAGAATAAATAGAAACTGCATCTGCGAAACAGGCGTGGGTGTCTTCGATATTAAAATCTGAGAACTTTAAACTTAAATGTCGTCCCATTTGTGATTTGTACACCCATTCACAATTTAAGTTATCTGAATATTCTTCTGGATAATTCGGTGAAGTGAAAATGATCGTACCGTTTTCAGGTAAAACTGTTAAAGTCTCATTGGAACCACAGTTTATTCCGTCTTCAGTTTCAGGCTCAGAATTTCTGGAAGCTTTTGACCAACGCACATGAAACATCGAACCCGTGTTTGATTCATCCGTTGTGAGCGTCATGTACACGACGCTGGAGGAGCTCTGAATGACTTTGTTTTCAACCAGTACTCCATTTAGTTCCTCTAAAATTGGAGCAGTGGAATCATATCCATCGTAAATAGTTAATTTGTTATAGTTTACCTCAGTGTGTGAATAAATTTCCAAAACATCAAGTGTGATAGATATAGTATCTAAATCGGTAACGAGCACGCGCCAACTGTATTCGCCAGATCCTAAATATCGGGTAGGGTACAATGGTGAAGATATCTCACCACTATCTCCCGTGATATCATTTTCTCGCTGGAATCCATAATGCAAGAGAAAGCCTTGACCACTGGCTTCGGAATTACTGTGGAACTTTACATATATTTGTGACGCCGTGCTATGATTGCTAGGAGTTTCACTACTACAGTACACACCCAATAGTCGACCTGCGCCGTTATTTTCGCGAACTTCTACGTAGTCATCGTTACAGCCTTCAGAGAAGGCTAAGTCAAATCGCTCGAATTGGACGTATGCAGTGTTACCAGGCGATGATTTTAGTACCCATTCACAATCGACGTTTACAGGATACGGCCCGGGGTAGTTCGGAGACGCGATGGTGCCTTCTTCTGAAGTTAATGCACCCCCGCAGGCGTTACTAAGTGGTGAATAGTGTGCTGCGAACATTCCAGCAATTCTATCGGTGTAACTGCCGAACTCTATCGTTACAGCACTGCCGCGGCTGACGATCATAGGTGGGACTTTGCGTCCGCAATATTCCCCGATTAGTGGAGCATTATTGTCATCGCCGTCGAGAACTCGCAGGAAGGAGGAGGGGCACGTTCTATTTGTGATTACATTACTGTCTTTTGGCAACGACATAAGGGTTAATGTTAGATAAATTTTTTGATCGGGCGAATCCGCAAGTATAGTCCAAATACAGCTTTTGTTGGTATGTTGGACAAAGTCATCGCTCTTGATGATACCCTCATGTGCAGCCTTTATAACAGCACCGCATGTAACAGTAAAATTAGCTTTGAAGCCTTTGGCCGTTCCATATGCATCTGTTTTGAATTGCACCACTATATTATTGTATTTGCTAACAATTTGTGTTTCTTTTGAATTTGGGCATATTCGGTAAGTGTAGTTCGAGGAAGGTGTAAAGTTGGTATCATAATCATAGATTTGAATCTTGTCTCCACAGACACGTTCTTCATCACCGTATGCAAGAACAGAATAAAGATCAATATCTATAAAGTTAAGTTCAATGCGGTGATATGCGGGGACGGAAATATACCAAAAACAATCTAAATTGTTATCGTAATTTTTCGGGTAGTTCTTAGAGTATAAAAGTCCAGATTTGGCATTGGTGGCACCTCCACATTTCGAATTGCCAGATCGAAACTGTGATGAGAAATGAACATCCCTGAGCGTAGACTGTTTTGACAAACGCACCAACATGAAATTGCTGTCCGACTGCACGGATACGAAATCACGATGGCAAATTTTTGTAAGCAGTGGAGCCATTGTATTTTGTCCGTTATATATTTCAATAGCATCAGTGGTGCAATTAGCGGTATCTGTCATATAAACCTCACTAAATGAGATGGTGATACTCTTTCCTTCTTGAGTTTCTATCAGCCACTCGCAATCAAGTTTCTGGTCGTTGGTTTTACTTTTATCAAGGACAATAGTGCCTGTGGGCTTTTTGATGTGTCCTCCACATCCGTAACTGATCCATTCTAAGCGGAACCCAGTGCGGGACATAAATGTTCCGGACGAAAATTTGACCAGTAATGTATTACTCTTTGTACTTATTGGATGCGGAGTTGTACTGCCACATAGCTTACTGGAATAATTCGGATCGGATAACTCTTTCGTTTGCAAATAATCTAAACGACAATCGCCGTAAAACGACGAGTGACGAGGTCTCCCCCAGTTTCGAAAATATGAGTGGGATTTGTAAACATCAAAGTGTGTAAACGTCACATTAATTTTATTACCTTTGGGAACTGTGATGTTCCACACACAATTTGAGTTCAAGGGGTAGTTACTTGGATAGCCCGGACTCTCAATGACACCGTATCTTCCAGTTATGTTACTATTACATATTGTTTGATAATTGAACAGAAATCCTTTACCGCCCTGGTATATATCAGACCTAAATTTAAAGTACGCATAATTAGTTGATGTTTCGATGCTAGCTAGCTCCGGTGACATGTAACAATGTTTTCCTAAAACGGCAGCACTCGTATCACGGCCGTCAAAAATTTCGACATAATCGTCTCTACAATTAATAGTTCTTTCAAGATCCAACTCTGTGAATGTAATGCGGATCCGCGAACCTTCACTGGTAACGATTCGATAGAAACATTCGGCGTTTTCGTTGTAGTCATTCGGATAGTTCGGCGATGATACCGAACCAGAAGGACTTGTTAGTGTCCCTCCGCACCCTGTTATAGTACCATCCCATTCAATTTTGAATCCAGCCCCGGTAAGGTAGAAATCGGAATGAAAGTGGAGGTGTATAGCATTGGACAATGATACGATTCGTTTGGTTTGGAATATTCCACAATACTGGCCAATCAACGGCGAATGATCGTTCCCACCATTTCTAATTTCTAAAAAGTCTCCGAGGTTACATTTGTCTCGTATAGGTCGCTCTAGATTGAACTGTGAAATGTTGAGCATGATCTGTTGGCCAACCGGCACCGTGATGATCCATGTACAATCGCGATTGGGTTCGTACGGCCGAGGCCAGCCCGGAGAGTATATGAAGCCATGTGTTTTAACATACATCCCACCACAATGTGACTTTTCATCTAAAAATGTGTACGACAGAGAAAACCCAGAAGAACGAATACTACCATCAGACTCAAAATTTAACATGAGCCTGTTGGTGGTCGTGGTCAAGGCGGGAGGCGCGTGAGTACCACAGAACTTGCCCAAAACATTACTTTCATTGTTTTCGTCTACCTCTCGCAGCTCCAGGTAATCGCTGCTACAGGTGGGCATGTCCTCAATGTCGAACCTGTTCCACGTCAACTTGATGTGCATTCCTTCAGGAGCAATTAGTACCCACTTGCAGGTCTGGTAGTTTTTGTAAGTGTCGTCTCCTGATGGATGATTTATTAACCCAGTAGTTTCTCTGTGAATACCTCCGCACTCTGTATCGATGCTAGTATAGTTGGCGTAGAATCCCGTGCCCGAAATACTTAAATCTGATTTGAATTTTATGTACATGTAATTAAGAGTGGATGTCTGTACAGGAGGTGTGTGCGCGGCACCGCCGCAGTATCTGCCTAGTAAAGTCGAGTTCTGGTCGTGGCCGTCCCTGACCTCAACGCTATCGTACCGACAATCGTAATACCGGTTGTCTTCAATATCGAAATCTTGAAACGTTAATTGAATTGCTCTGCCGGGAACTGTTTTGATGATGTATACACACGCTTTGTTCTCTGGGTAACTGAATGGATAACCGGGCGACTTTATGACTCCGCTGTCACCTTGTATAGTTTTCTCGCATATGGCTTCGAAAGTGATTCGAAAACCTTCGGCGGGCAAACTCCTATCAGTTTTAAATTTAAAATACAGCTCATTTGACGATGATGTATATGATTTGGGAAACGTAGTTCCACAAAATTTCCCGACGAGTGGTGAGTCAGGAGACGGACCGTCATAAATTTTCAAATAATCGTATTGACATCTGAAAGATTGTTCGAGTTTGAATAATTTGAAGTCAATTTTTATCTTGGTATCCAGGCTAGTTTTTATTTTGTACTCGCACAATAAATTACTTAGGTATAGCCCGTTGTAAGTAGGAGAAACCAGTTCCCCCATGTCCGCAGTGTAGTAACCCCCACAGCCAGGAATGCCTTCGACGGGTGCGTAAGCAATTTGGAACCCATTTCCCGAGCCGTAAGCATCGGAATGAAAGTGTATCAATATATCGGAACCTGCTGACTGCACAGGCGCTGGCTGTGTCGTGTTACAATACCTATTGATAAGCGGATCCGTCATGTGTTCACCGTCATAAATAGCTAAGTTGTCGAAACTACAGTTTGAATGAGATTCGATATCGAGGGCAAAGAAATGTAAGTTAATCCTTTTACCGAGAGTGGTCGTCAAGTGCCAATAGCAATCACGATTAGGAGGGTACGGGCCGGGAGAGCCTGGGGAGCTGATGTGCCCGTGCGTGGTAGCGTCGACTTCTCCGCCGCACACTGGGTTGATACTTGTCCAGTGTAATGAAAACCCGTCCTTAGCTACTGTTTTGTCCGAGTGGAACCAGAAATATAGGTTATTATGACTTGATATAATGTTACCGCCTTTAGGATAATTGTTTCCACAAAATCTTCCTATGAGTTGACCAGAAGATTTTCGACCATCGTGAATTTGTAGGAAATCGTACGCACATTCGGGACTTGCTTCTAAATTAAATTTACTGAACGTAACATTAATTACCTTATCCGGAGCTGTGTGTATGACCCAAGCGCATTGAGAATTATGATTATACGTGGTATTAGTCAAGGGATGAACAATGCTGCCTTCTTCGTTGTCTAGAACCCCTCCACAAGACTTTGTTCTTACCTGACACAAGGTGCCCGAGTACTGAGCCGCGCACTCACAACGGAAGCCTCCAATCGCACTGTCGTCTGGTCTACAGATGCCCCCGTTGTGGCAAGGGTTCACCCCGCAGACGTCGGAGGGCGTTTCACAGTGAGCGCCGCCATAGCCCTTGAAACAGATGCAGGTGTAGCCGGTACGAAGAGAATGGCATTGTCCGTGGATGCCACACGGATTAACTTCACAACCATTAGTGTAGTTTCCCCCGCCTGTTGCAACGTAGCAGCCACTGATTCCTACTCCATCGCCATCCATGCCGTCGGGGCATATACATTGTGCTGATTGGCCAGTTGGCGAGGCACTTTCTATACACTGCGCTGATGGGTGACACCCTCCGTGACCGATGTTGCACGTGCCTCTCCAGGAACACGTAACTCCATCACCTTGGTAGCCTGGTGGACAGGAACCACATATTCGGGAGCCGACGGTGTTGTGACATGTCACTATGGGACTGCAACCTCCATTGGGAATAGTTGTGCATTCGTCGATATCGTAACAGCTGTAGCCGTCACCTTCATAACCAGTAGGACATTGCCCACATCGGAATGAGCCCGGCAGATTGATACAGTCAACTTTGGGGTTGACTGAACACCGAGCACCTTGATAGGAATCGCATTCGTTAATATCGGTTAAGCAAGTGACACCGGTACCATTCGTTGTCCATCCCTGGTGGCATATGCATTGAACACCCTCTCCTGAATTTACTTGTAAGCAGGTTCCGTGGCCACACATTTCAAAGTCACCACCGAGGCAATCCTTTGCTTTCCTTGTGCAATGTAATCCAAACCAGTTAGATTTGCACAAACACTCGTACGATCCTGGTCTGTTGATGCACGTAGCTCCGTTTTGACATCCGAGATCCGTTCCAGCAAAATTACGGCATTCATTTACATCGACGTCACAATCGCGGCCTTCCCAAGTCGAAGGACAAAGACAATGGTAGCCGTTCACTAAGTTGAGACACGTTCCACCGTGCTCGCACGGATGAGACTGACATTCGTCCTTACCTCTATTATTCAATTGACTTTGTAGATTTAACACTTTCCTGTGAATGTTGTTAACTTTCCGCCAAAGCAATGAAATATTGAAAAGGAAGTCATTTGGAAGCGTGGGATCCTTGTTCTCCAGTCTCTCAAGTCTTTCAAATAAATTGTTTATGTTCTTGTCGGTGTTTTCATTATTCGACGGCTGGTACTGCGTTCCGTCACTTGGGACGATCGGTTTGAACACGTTGACGTCACCGACGAAGACGCTCGATTTCGGTCCATTGGGGCGTAAATATATATTTTTATCAAATGCTGGTTCTAGAATTAGATCACCTCCCGAAGTCTTTATTTTAGGACGATCCTGGTACATATCACATTCAAGAGGAACAAAACAAAGTGCTCCGAGCAAGAAAAGATATTTCCCGAGAGTGCTGGACATGGTCCATGTGTCACGTAGACGGTTGTTTTCGGACTGTGTGCCGCACCTGTGCTGTGACTACTACAATTACTTAAATGTATTATCAAAGGGGCGTATAGCTGTACGCCCCTAGAATAGATTATTTGTTTTTTAATAACTAATTTGAGCAATCTGGTGTAATTGAAGAAAGTAAAACATGTATTTTTTAGAATAGTTAATGATAGGTAATACGAGTATTTGGTATAATTTTGGATTAAATTCGATTACAGGCGGGTGATTTCGTCGTTAACTGGTTGGTCACGTTTTAGATTTTATTGTTGTTTTCTAAATCTAGATTGATCGTGTGTGTTAGTGTGTAATTAATATTTGTGCCTTGGGATTGACGTTATTCTAATTATTTAATTATTATAACATTGAACTTATCTAAGCCTGGATATTAATTCTTTTAGTTACTAAGAAATGAAATCCAAACCCAAAGTAAATTTCTTTGAGAACGGGTCCTTTTCATATAGAGGATAAGGAACTTTACATTTCCTGTTCCTCATACCCCCAAACTGGTGTCGAGGTCACAAGTTTGAAAAATATGTAATAATAGTTTGAAATAAATGTGTTTATTCACAGAAATATTTTTTACATGCATGAACGTTAGCGCAGCCTTAGTGCAGAGCTTCATCATCGTGTCATAAGACGCGTCCTCATCTACCGACGGGTGTTATGGGTACTAGATGACTAATATACTTAATACTATACATTACATAGATAGATATTTTTTAGTATACATAGCGAATACCTATTGTAGATCGTACAAACATTTGTCCCAGGGCGGGAATCAAACACGCAACGTCCTGCGTCGCAGGCGGACCTTCTTCGCCCGCCGTGCCACATCGGTCGTCACTTGATTGGCCGGTGGCCCCTTCTTGTTTATATCAATGGCTTACCCTATCTACTGCTGCTTTTAGAATGGCTCCTAGAATCTTCATTAAAATTCCTGACTACCTAAAAAATAATGCCATTCGCACAATTTTAAGTAAATCTGCAAACATTTTTGATTGACATATGTTAGTACTGTTGACGAGTTTAAAATGAGAAATGGCAATAAATTAATAAAACATACATGTTCAATTATTTTATTGTTTTTTTTTTTTAATTATTACTATAAATGACTGTTATACAGGGTGACGATTTAATCACCGGCCATGACGGTGAATCAAACAAATCAAATCAACCTAGCCGAACAATAAAAAAAAATAGTAGGTACCTTAATTTTTTATCAGTATATCGAATACATTTTCTAATGCAGTCAAACCTGGAGCGAATCCCGGGCGTAGACCTCATGTGCCGATCATATGATGCGCGCACGTTTAAGTCAAAAACACCTCAAGGACGCGCCGGGCGGGTCAATGTACGCAGGGCTGCGCTTACAAACTGCCGTTGTTTGGGGGAATACTAAGTACAAAACAGCGTTTATTTCCAAATGTACAAGTTTAAAAACTTATTCATATCTTTTTCTTGCGGTTGTTTCCTCAATCCCATTTGAGTCCTGCAGGTGAATAAATCGCCACCCTGTTATTGTGTATTTAGAATCTTTAATTTACTGGTTATCGTTTTCATCTGACTAATAATATTTGTAGGTCCGATGGACAATACATACAGATTAGTTTCTTCTGTTTGTATAATTTAAATAACATCTCTGTAGGTACCTATGTTTTAGAAATTTAGAAGTCAAGTTTTTGATGTGATCTGATTTAAAAGATAGCCATGATATTGTTGTTTGCAGATGACACTTCGCTTTTGTTTAAACTTACAACGTCAACAGAAT
This sequence comes from Phlogophora meticulosa, assembly GCA_905147745.2. Taxonomy (NCBI): domain Eukaryota; kingdom Metazoa; phylum Arthropoda; class Insecta; order Lepidoptera; family Noctuidae; genus Phlogophora; species Phlogophora meticulosa. Next base: position 1,104,351 of record LR990521.1, read on the forward strand.
TACTGATGATGGGAATAACGCTGTCTAGAAAGTGGTACATTGGATTATTTATAATTTACCGTTAAATGGAAATAAAAAGGATAGGTCGGATAGGAAACAGCGATCTCATCCACTTTTTAATATTTCTTCCATTCAATGTTGAAGTGTATCATCATTATTTATCATTTGTGAAAAAAAACGTTGTAACAGGTACAAAAGTTTATTACAAAAATCTCACAATCAGTCAGTTTAAGATTTAATACGAATCGAAATAAAATTAACTAATCAAGCTTTTTACATAAAATAATATAAATGCAAATATAGATGGCAACTGCAAATAATCACAAATATTTTATATTTTTTACAAACTATTTTACATGTCAGTCTGAGCCAGGTGTTCAGACTAAGAAGTTGTGTAGAAGAAAATTATAAAATAAAGAGCGTATTTTACACTGGTATTTTTCATCACATAGATATTATGTGGAAATTTCGTGGTTGGTGAACTGAAACACTCCTCACAATAAAAAAGTAGTATAAATAGATATTACTTGTAAAAACGTATATTATTTATTAATAAGAAAATAATATACTTAAATACATTTTTCTTTTTAGTTAGTTGTATTTTATTGTAAATAAAATGTTCTATTCACAATTTATAGTGAGTTTACAATCTCGCGATCTTAATTATAAACTGACGGTGTTTACTATAATCCGGTGACATAGACAATGTATAATAGAAGTAACTGCAAGCCCTTTAAGCGATCTTTGTAAGTACATGGAGTACAATGTCCCCTATGGGACGGGACACATATCAATAATGTTCAGTAAAATAATGATGACATTTTGAACGACTTTTATCGTGGGAACAGCCCAGAAAACGCGAATATAAAAGGATTTAGATTTTGTTTTCGCGATTTCAGGGTTGATCCAAAGTAAAAGTTGTCATAGAGACCTATTAAGAGGTATCTCACATAAGCCTTAGCCTAAGTGAAGAGCACGGCAGTGTCAGCGTCAGTACAGTTACTTAAATCAGAGTAACAAGCATGAACAGTTACCTGGTGTAAATATGATACATCGAGATTTTCTTGTCTTTACTAAAAAAAAGATAAACCGGTAAATTTAACATTTATAAATGCGCGTTCTTTATAATGATTAGTTAACTATCCGCTTCCAAGGTCAAACATGGCTGATGTTACAACATATTGGAACAACCTGCATAGGTCATGCACACTCATAAATAATAAATAAGTTAGAATCTCAGAAATCCTGACATCAGAACGAAACTATCACACAGGTATGTTCGAAAGAGATGTTCTAAAAGTGGTTTTTTGAAGTGAAAACTTCTTTAACAGTGTTGAGCGATTCTGGTAAGGGTTAAACTTATTGGTTCGCGTCACCAACATGCTAAAGTGACGTGTTGCGCCAATGACAGTTATTATAAAGTTTTCAGTTTTCTCTACAACTGGCAGTGCCCATGACTGCCTATCATGCTTTTAAACTCGATGTTTAACGTTTATATCCGGGTGAAACATTGCACACAACGATACTTCAGTAAGTATTATTGATAATAAAATCTATTAACATGAAAGAGGTAATTTTTAACTTTTAACTAGACACTCAAAAAAGTTAATGGGGCAAAAAATAGCTGCCTGTCGTAAATAGCTGCGATACCTATACTAATCTGTAGACTTTTTCCTTATTTTTCGTTTTAACGCGAATCTCTGAGACTATCAGATTGAAAAAATATCAGTTTAGCATTTGATAGCCCAATTCTTGAGGAACGTCAACGGTACTAAGGAGCGGTTGAAACACGGCTGGTGAGTCATATTTTCTCTATTTTCTCGCGATTACGTACTGGTACGAGTATAGTCACCGACAAATAAGATGGCAAGATTTTGGCGTAATGGGGGTAAGTTCGCGCATCGTACACTTAGTGGCACAAAAAAGGGATAACTTTTATTGATCGTCATTATTCTATTGTTATTGCCATCATTTATATTTAATCATGTCTGTATAGAACAAAGTAAAAGAAGGGAGAGGAATTCAAGTTTATTAGGGGTTATAAATAACGTGCATTTAAAATTCAAAAAAGTTTATATAAATAAAAAAAAAAATAACTAGTCGTCGTCACTATCCGTTAATAAAACTACCCTTGGCATCATATTGAAAGTCGCAATCGCAGAACACTATGGTTGTGTTCTGTAAGTGTTTGGTCAATGCTGTATGTTTTAAATTGTTCTTTTTCCAATTTTATTAATTTGTATAACTCTGGTTTGAGCATACTTTCCTCGTATGCTATGCCTTTTCAGGAACTCTATCCTAAATTTAAAAACAATAACAACACTTAAGTTTAACACAACAAAAACAAAGGGTTCAATTTTCGTGCACTGAAATGTAATCGGGAGCGAACGGGACGAAGGCGCGGTGCGGGAGGCAAGGGTCGACTGATGCACCAATCGCGCGCTCGGATCAACGCTACCTCATACCCCGCGTCCCGCTTGACCACCAAAGAGACCTAAAAAACGACTTGTGCGCATCTAACGACTTTTGCCATCTTATTTGCCGGTGATTATACCTGTCTTATAACGTTTAAGCTTATATTTTTGAATATTTTTTATATTTTTTTATATTCATTGGTTATAGTTTAAATTGCCACAAATAAGTTAATATTCCCAGGTCAGGTTTCGTTGTTATCAACTTCAACGTTTCAACTAGTTAGGATAACGACATAATTTTACTAAGCATGTTAACAAAGAACATACGCAAGTAAGTACAACGTAACATACTAATAGTATATATAATAGTTAATTTATAATATATATAATAACTATTAAAAACTTGTTTACAATATTTTATTTACAATATCAGGAGAAGCACATAAAACGCGCATATACCAACAAGGAAACAAAGACTTTAGAGTACTATTTGTCGTGTGAAGTTGTGTACAGTACAGAGAATTTGATCTTTTGGCAAATTGGAAACGTGCTTGTTATTTTTTTCACATCAATAAAAGACACAATAAGGCCCCAGAAAGGTATGAATCCATAAATTCTGTACTGCTTGTCGCTAAACATGCTATATTTTCTAAAATTTTCCAGTTGTCTTCAATATTCTGTAACATAATTATGTGAGAATACTTTGTTTACAGCTCAATTTAAGATTTAAATAATAATTGTAATATTTCAATGAATTTATGTTTTTTATATTTATATTTTTTCTGAGTTTGATTTTCGTCGTTCCTATCATTTCTACACGAGTATAATGTGTTTCTCCTAAACTTATTTCGTTTAACTATATAATACAAATAATAGAGATTTTATTCTTATAACGATTATTGAGGCACGAACAGTGAAATAGCACCAAGTAGTTATTTCACACACTAATAACAAAACAACCAGATCAGTGTCAATTTCGTCAAATAACTAAAAAAGCACCATTATTGTGCTTTTAACATACATAGATTTTATTTAATATACGGAGACTAGAATACTGATTCAGTGTAAGTCAAATATGTGATGTATTCTTTTTAGTATTCACCTTTCAAGATCCGCCTACTCTCAAGGTAGCCATGAAAGTTAATGATGTCTGAATTAGTCAAGACTTGATAAGTTAGTAAATGACGTATGTCTGGTGCGACTATAAACGATAATGTGAAACAACTGTTGTAGTACAGTGTAAATTATAATATTAATGTAGTAGACAAGCCAGCGACTACGTCATAGACATGTTTAACGTTTTCCAAATAATAACTTCTCTGTTTTATTTTGGAAAACGTCAAATTTTGGAAGCGACTAGTGCTGTAGTTGACTTGGCAGTGACGGTAGTGCCGGAGGCTGATAGGAAGCGTGGGCGGAGGGTTCCCTAGTGACACATCAGGGCGCGGGAGTATGGGCGCCTCGCGAGCCAAACGCTAAGGCCGGGTGGCGCTAGCAAGAGCGGGAGCCGCGAGCGAGGGCCAAGTCAAGTCAATAAGGACGGGGCGCGGGAGCGGATGAGGTCGGAAAGCGCGGGAGTGGATGAGGTCAGGAAGCGCGGGAGCGGATTAGGTCGGGGGCGCGGGCGCGGATTAGGTCTGGAGACGCGGTTGCGGATGTGGTCGGGGGGCGCGGTTGAGGTCGGGGGGCGCGGTTGAGGTCGGGAAGCGCGGGAGCGGATGAGATCGGGAAGCGCGGGATCGGATTAGGTCGGGGGGCGCGGGCGCGGATTAGGTCTGGAGACGCGGGAGCGGATGTGGTCAGGGGCGCGGATGAGGTCAGGAAGCGCGGGAGCGGATTAGGTCGGGGGGCGCGGGCGCGGATTAGGTCTGGAGATGCGGTTGCGGATGAGGTCGGGGGGCGCGATTGAGGTTGGGGGGCGCGGTTGAGGTCGGGAAGCGCGGGAGCGGATGAGATCGGGAAGCGCGGGATCGGATTAGGTTGGGGGGCGCGGGCGCGGATTAGGTCTGGAGACGCGGGAGCGGATGGTCGGGGGCGCAGGTGCGTATAAGGTCAGGGGGCGCGGATGAGGTCGGAGGGCGCGGGCGCGGATGAGGGCGGGAAACGCGGGAGAGGATAAGGTCGGGAAGCGCGGGCGTGGATTAGGTCGGGAGCGCGGATGAGGTCGGGGGGCGCGGGCGCGGATGAGGGCGGGAAACGCGGGAGAGGATAAGGTCGGGAAGCGCGGGCGTGGATTAGGTCGGGGGCGCGGATGAGGTCGGGGGGCGCGGGCGCGGACGAGGTCAAGGTCGGGGATCGAGTGCGGCAGCCTCCAGCTCGGACTCGCAGGCATCAGTGGCGCCCGACTAGTGACCGTATCAGTACATGCGCGGCGCGGGTGAGGGCGGGGGGGCGCGCGCCGCGGGCTCCGGCTCGGACTCGCAGGCGTCGGTGGAGGCGGGCGTGGGGGGCGGGGGGCGGTTGGAGGCGCGGTAGTGGCGGTAGGCACGGCGGCGCGGGGCGGCGTCGTCGCTGCCAGTGGCGGGGCTGGGCGGAGGGTTCGCCGTAGGCCGCGGGTAGCGCGCGCATGCGCTGTCCAACGTGCTGGAATTATACAACATTCATTATAAGGGTATCATTACTATACAAATAGTGTGAAAACCTACTGAACATTATGACAATTTTAACAATTTATAGCTCTGGTTGAAAAAGAACTAAAGTCACTGCACTTTTATGGTTCAATATTATTGTATTGAAGTTTGCTAACACCTCAATACATAATATTGTTAATAATAATGAAAAAACGACCTACCCAACGACACCCTACACATGTTTTCACAATTTTTTCACGTATATCTGACGTGAAAAAATTAAATCACTCACGGATATTTTTTAGGATATTTTTCATGATTTTGGTTTTTATCTGGTAAACTGGTCCACAGGAAATCCCAGATAACATTCGATAATGTAGTAACAGTTTTGCTTAACTTCACTTTCTTTCTAGTACTACGTATGTAATGTTCTTTAAAATCCTTTCAAATAATGGTCAGATTAAGCGAAAGCACGACTAGGACATCCAACTGAACTCGAGTATTGTAAAAAGTCATGCCGAATTGTCAATCTTGTGATTGGGACATCTTTCATCATATAACATCTACATCAACTCTATCATCGTATGGCCATCCCCACTGTAAAATCGGCAGATTAACACCAGTTACAGAGACACGTAGAGGATATGCAATATCAATGTCTGACATGCTCGAGTATTATATATAACTGCTTTTTTAACATTCTTGTTAGCCTGTGCCTCCACGCACCGGTGAAAGGGTATACATCATTTAACATTTTTTTCTTTCTAAAAATACTCAAAATGCAGTGAGCCCCCTCGACACTCGAGTGTACATCGTCAGCTCCCCTGCTGTTAGACGTGAACTTTTACAACGCTTAGTTTATTTTTTTTATAAACTAAACTATTAAAAATAAATTTGAAATATAAACACATAAGTGTAATTTATGCTTATTTAACTGACTGTCAATATAAGTTATCCATAAATTCAAATCATAACTATCAATATTTGATATCCGTTTGAAATGACTGTTCAAAAGTTTTTTTATCTGGCTGTAAATGAAATAGTCGGTAGTATACTTACTCAGTGTAAGTGGTGGTGAGCGCAGGAAGGGAGGTGATGTCACGTTTGTGAAGCGGCACCAGCGCGCGGGCTGGGGGCGGCGGGGGCGCGGGCGCGCGGGGCGGGCGCGGCGGGGGCGCGCGGCCCGCCCGCCGCACGCGGCGCAGCGCGGCCCAGGCCAGGCCCAGGCCGGCCGCGGCGCCCACTATGCACCCGCACACTACGAAGGCGTTAGAGCGCCGAGCGCCGGGTGCAGTGTGTTCTTTAGCCCCTGCGAATCCGCAAGTAGCAGCAGACTCGTCGGATCCGTCCTCGCAGTGCTGGTGACCGTCGCATAGCAACCGCGGCGCGAGACACAAGCGTTCGTCGCATCTGTTGTGAAAGACAATTGGGGGATGAAATTGGTATGATAACATATTGGTATAACCAACTCAATATCTTACATGGCCACGTTCTAAATCCGTTGTAACTAAAGTTTGTACGGGATTTTATTCTAAATGGTCACAAAAAAATCAACATAGACGTTAGAGACTTATAGTTAGCTAAGATTCTAAATTCAAGTAGCAGGGCGTGTGTGCCGAAGCTCCCCCCACCCACCGGAAGGCGTCGGGCAGCGGCGCCCGCTCGCAGTAGGCGCCGGCGTCGCACGCGCCCAGCGCCGCGGCGCAGGCTCCGTCGGCGCAGCGCAGGCCGGCCGCGCACGCGCCGCACTCCGCCTCGTCCGCGCCGTTCTCGCAGTCCTTTTGTCCGTCACATCTGAACCAACCGACATACACGTGAAATGAAAATGAAGTATACTGTGTTCTATATGAACACAGTATACGTCAAGATTAGCATAGGTTATTATAGCATCTATTTTGAGGAAGGGAATTGACCAATTTGTCAAGATGCTCTGGTTTGACGTGGACATTAAGTATTTTAAATGATTTGCGTTTTTAATCATTCTTTCTTATTATAAACGGAACATAATAATAAAGTTGCAGCAATTTACAAAAATGTAGTATGTATATTAAACATGTGAAATCTTATCGCTGAGAAACGTCTAATTAGAGTATTTATTGCCAAATTAATATTAAATATTGGATACAACTATTTTCCGTAACAAAAATATAGTGATGCTAATTATTAACTTAAGCTCTGGTTCCCTGAGAGAGCGGTACCGTCATACAGCCGCCGTAATAAGAGCGGACGTGATTGACTGCCAACGGTGACAACACGTGGAAAGTTCCATCACCGTATCTGACCGGCGAGAAAATGATGCCGATGATTATGGTAAAGCTAAAATACAAGATGGCGGCCAACATTGATATTGGATATCGAAAATGTTGTCATTTCAGATTTAACATAAAGTTTTTTTTAAACGTTAAGCAAAAAAGTTTTGAAGGTACTGACTTCCAGTGATGTGGGATGCAGAGCGGCTCGTGCGCGGCCGGGTCGCACAGGAAGCGCTGCGGCTGGCACGGCGCGGGCACGCCGCAGCGCAGTGCGCAGCCGCACACGCCCCCCGCGCCACACGCGCCCGCCGCGCCCCCACACGCGCCCCCGCGCCAGCACGCGTGCGTGCGCGCCACCTGCGGGAGGGCCGGCTAGGTTAGGCCGCGAATCTTTGATCTACTACATGGACAACGGTCCGCGCTCAAGTGTCCGAGTCAAAAGAGTTCCGAACGAAATAACAATTCCAATCGCGGGCCAAAATATGGTTTGCCGAAGGACATAACAGGTACCCGTCAAAAATGATGTTCCTTTGGTTAAGTAATAAAAGAAGTTTGTGTAACATATATGCGGAATTGTGGGAAGGACAAATTATCGCAGCATAGAATAGGCGCGTTGTATCATGCAGAAAAAGAAAATGATGTCCTATGTATGGGCCAGAACCCAACTCAAACTCGCTTTTAAACTATTCTATATAGCTCAAAACCAGACCTACATCATAACGCCATTGTGCCAAAACTTTGAAGGCAGTACATTATCGACTGCCTCACTATTTCTGTAGGGAGTACCTTGTGCACGGCGCGCGCGGCCACGAGGCGCGGCACGTGCGGCACGGGCGCGGCGGGCGCGTCGCGCCGGGCCAGCGCCACGCGCATGGCGCCGGCCGCGCCCGAGAAGTACAGCCAGCCGCCCCACGCGCACAGCGCTGTGGGCCAGCCGCCCTGCCACACTATGTAGGGAGTACCTTGTGCACGGCGCGCGCGGCCACGAGGCGCGGCACGTGCGGCACGGGCGCGGCGGGCGCGTCGCGCCGGGCCAGCGCCACGCGCATGGCGCCGGCCGCGCCCGAGAAGTACAGCCAGCCGCCCCACGCGCACAGCGCTGTGGGCCAGCCGCCCTGCCACACTATGTAGGGAGTACCTTGTGCACGGCGCGCGCGGCCACGAGGCGCGGCACGTGCGGCACGGGCGCGGCGGGCGCGTCGCGCCGGGCCAGCGCCACGCGCATGGCGCCGGCCGCGCCCGAGAAGTACAGCCAGCCGCCCCACGCGCACAGCGCTGTGGGCCAGCCGCCCTGCCACACTATGTAGGGAGTACCTTGTGCACGGCGCGCGCGGCCACGAGGCGCGGCACGTGCGGCACGGGCGCGGCGGGCGCGTCGCGCCGGGCCAGCGCCACGCGCATGGCGCCGGCCGCGCCCGAGAAGTACAGCCAGCCGCCCCACGCGCACAGCGCTGTGGCCCAGCCGCCCTGCCACACTATGCGTCTGCAGGGATTACAATGCCAGAACTTAATAAATTACGAAATGATTTTCTTTCTGTGTTCACTTTATAAGGTTGGTGGTTTTATATTGGAACGAAGTTTAGTGTACCTCTGTCCCTAAAGTCTTACCATTAGCATTTTGCTATTTTAGCTCACATCGACTGCCATCGTTCATTAATGACTATAGTCATAATCAACATGGATTGTTATGACAGGACTCCCACGTCCCCAACTGTCACAAATCTTGCGAAATTACGCCGGTGGGGCTTAAAGCTACGGTATCCTTTTTAATGCTATATGACGTCCGACTTCAGCGTAAACGTTCTGTTTGACTACGTCTAAACGCTAGACTTCACAAACCAACACATATTAAAACATTTACCTACTTCATCTGACAAAAAAACGTAAAAATGAAGAAAAAACCGACGCAAAATGTCAACGCTGCGAAGTCCAGAATCGTGTACTGAACTAATGGTATCAGTTTGTACGTTGATGTCCCTTCCACCGATTGTTAATGTAACGGTCCCGCATGACGAGAACCTCGTGAAAGCAGAGAAAGATAAACAAATCAAGTATCTTGACTTGGCTCGCGAGGTTGTCGACATGTGGGATGTGGACTTAGCAATCGTTGTACCGATAGTCGTGTCAGCCAATGGCTTAATTGCTAAGAGCCTCGACCAACAACTAAGGAGGCTTGTTAGGCAGCTGGATCAAGGGCTTGATTCAGAAAGCAGTTCTTTTGGACACGGCGCGTATTGTTAGGCGATTCCTCTCCCTGGAGCCCTGACCGCCGGTAGCTTGGACCCTGTTCCCGATACCGGTGGGCTACTATATATTATATTTTTAAATGGGTATTATCACGTGTATAATTATCACGAGCTTTCAAAAATAGGTTAGAATTGGATTACAAGAGCACACAAATTTATAAAAATGTACATAGTCGGTAGGGGTAATATTCTGTGTTTACTAAAGTGAGTTTTCCATAATTATATGGAGGAATGCAAACAATTGCTCATATGCGACGTTTTTGGGATAGAAACGCCCGCTGGTGGTCTGTCAACACTACCGTTCGTTGTGTTGATATAGTTCTTAAAATATTTAAAACGAAACTGTTTACTTTCGTGCAGACACTATCAACATGTGCTTTCGAATCTAGGTACTTTTACATTTTGAATCCTAGATATCGCACATTGGTAGATTCAAGCATTTTTGTACCGTCATGTGAAATATTTCCACGGGTTTGAAATTGCATAAATTGTTGCTTATTATACTTAAATAAAACTATTGATTTAGTTATGGCGTAGTTCCCTATAACTAAATCAATAGTGTTATTTATATCAATGTCAAGGTTATTATTACTTATATTGTCGCATGACTTAACATAGAGATGTCATCAGCAAATAGGATACATTTATTACTAATAATATCAGGTAAATCTAAAATATATATAAGAAGAAGACCGGGTCCGAGGATACTTCCTTGCGGGACGCCGTAATTGCTGACAAAATACTCAAAGCTCTTGTTTCACTACGGCGTTTTGCTCACAAGATATTTCGACACATTGTTCAGGATTATCCAAATATTTTTCTAACCACTGTGAAGCTGGGCGTCTGATACCATAGTTACCTAATTTTTTGTAAGTAGTTAATTAGAAACAAAGTCGAATGCTTTTGAGATGTCAAAAAATATTACCATAGTCTGCTTTATATTAGGTCTTTACCTATGAAATTGCCGTTCTGCAGTACTGGCCATTTCAAATCAAAATATTTTTTGTTTGGCTATGAATTCTAATTTCAAATTAATTTTATTTTAAAAACATGGATTTTTTTTTCCAAAAGTAGTCATTTGTTTATTGATTAGTGTTACATTTTCATCGCATTTAAATCTTTTTCGTCATCATGGATACGTTAAAAATTCGAGTAATTATGGAATATGAGTACCGTCGTGGCAGCAACGCGGCACAAGCGGCACGCAACATCAACGACGTTTACGGAGCTAACACTACAAACCAACGCACTACCTGTTATTGGTTTGCTCGCTTCCATTCTGGAAATTTCGACCTGAAAAATGAACCTCGCGGTCGTCCGAAGACTTTGGTCGACAATGACGAATTAAAGGCGATTGTGGAAGCTGATGATACACAATCTACGGCTGAATTAGCAGCAGCTTTCGACGTTAGCGTCAAAACAATATTGGTCCATTTGCGTCAAATTGGCAAGGTAAAAAAGCTTGACAAATGGGTGCCCCACGAACTCAATGATCGCCAGCGCGAAGTACGCGTCGAGACGTGCCTTGCACTGCTCAACAGACAAACAAATGAAGGAATTTTGAACCGCATTGTTACCTGCGATGAAAAATGGATTCTGTTTGATAACCGCAAGCGCTCAGCAAGTTGGTTGGATCCTGGTTCAGCACCTAAACAATGCCCTAAACGAAAACTTACCCCAAGAAAAGTGATGGTCACTGTTTGGTGGTCTAGCGCCGGTGTGATTCAACACAGCTTCTTACCAAACGGGGTGAGCATTACTGCAGATGTGTACTGTGAAGAATTGAACACAATGATGGAGAAGCTGGCACATCTCCAACCAGCATTGGTCAATCGCTCGTCTCCGCTGCTCCTGCACGACAACGCGCGACCTCATACTGCACAGCAGACGGTCTCCAAGTTGCAAGAACTGGGGTTGGAAGCTCTCCGTCATCCGCCCTACTCACCAGACCTTGCGCCTACAGACTACTACTTTTTCCAGAATTTGGATAACTTCTTGGCGGGAAAAAAATTCAATACCCGAGAGGCAGTACAAAATGCCTTTGAAGAATTTGTTGCCTCCCGTCCAGCTGATTTCTTTAAGAAGGGCATCAATAAACTGCCACTGCGTTGGCAAAGATGCATTGATTGCATGGGTGATTACTTCGATTAATACAAATAAAAAATACATGAAAAAAATTCATTTAAATTTTTTCATACAAAACGGCAATTTCATAGGTAAAGACCTATTATTATCAACGTTTACTAGGCTACTTATTATACATACATACGTACTTACTTATTCTTATCCCGGGTAGAATTCCGATGAGTTAACACTCGTTGCAAACGCTTTTGTATTTCCAAAATAGTACTTACCTCAAATAAAAATCTTTTCAGGAAAGAAAATGTTGCTCTGGCCGAGAACCATACTATTTGGAAAATAAAGCGGGTTTTATAACAAAAAAAAAATGAGAGCTCCTAACACGGAAACGGTACTTCGTAAGGCTTTTTCTTCATTTTTACGGTTTTTTTTTCTGATGAAGTAGATAAATGTTTCTCAGACCCTTAATGGATTCTATGGACCAGATAATAAAAAAATAAGAAATAGTGGCTGCCCAATTTTTTTTTCTTAGCTGCGCATAGTGCTTCTAAGCGAATACTCTAACAACTCCGCCCATAAGATGACCCACTAACCAAAATATGTGTTAGTGTATATGAACAAGAGCGTGCTACGCTCAAGGTAGTATGTAAATGAGTGTGAGTGAACATCCAGAAGAAGATTGCGCAAAATTTAAGAATGATAGATTACTGAGTATTATGCCTATTTGGGAAACCACATTAAAAAAAACTCGCCGTTTACTAAACCTCAAGGTAGTGTGTAAATGAGTCATTCATCGAAAACGGACTTAAATTACATTTTGCTCGTACGCTGAAGCTATTGATTTTACAAAAAAACTTTTTCTACTTTAATGTTGTATATGAATGATTTCGTCCTAGAATGAGTCAGAAAGGAGTTCTCGTCAAAAAACTACAATAAGACGCCATTTTTTCAATATGGCGGCGCGCGCGGCAAAGGTACGAGGTGGCAAAGCTAAAATTCGAAAACAACTCATCATTCAAATCTCCCGAATAACTTTCCAGGAAACCCATTTTAAACTATTTTTTGAACAAATGACTGTACTTACTGTGCACTGAATCTAATGCGGCAACTGTCTTTAATTTTCCCTTTGAAAGCCATACTGGTATTTTTAATTAGTTAATACTTATCCAAATACAAAGATAATCTTTTATGCAAAGCCTTTAGAGATAATTGAGGTTAAGGTTATTACGGGTCTACTCATTTCTGTTTAATCTTCATATTAGGACTGTTCTTCCTTTTTCCATGCTGTGTCATGTCAAGGAAAATCATTTAGTTTAATCATAGTCGTTACATTGAAAATAATTGAAAACAACTAACTTGTTGGAACCATCCAGATCCACGGCATGTATTTGTCTGCTTACGGCCCAGTACACTGTGCCGGTGGAGTGGTCCACCGTGAGCGAGGTGACATTGCTCGCTCGCGCCAGCTCCACGCGTGCAGTACCGTCTACGTTCGCGCGCATTATCACGCCTAGGGCAGCGTCGTTCCAGATCAGGAATCTATTTAACAGAAGGGCGTTTGTGTCACTATACTTAATGTAGTCAGTAACATATATTGTTTGGCAGATTGACTTACTAAGTATATGCATGTTGAAAGACATTTATTTCAATTAATTAGCTGAATAATCTGTTTCCCTGACTGTGCAGTAATTTTGCTTAAAGATTGCATAAATAAAGCTTAAAACCACGTTTTGTATAAGCACCGTTTTCTCCGAAATGTTTTTTAACCTTTTATCTTATTTCTGCCTTCTGGTGGAATTCAACTTTAACAAAAATGCACAAATAAATACAGAAGTTAGCAACAGAACCTCACCTCTTAGTTTGATGAAAAGCCAAAAACCGTGGCATCATATTATCTCCTCTTAGTATAACTCCGGACGAAGAGTTATTATCAATAGATGTCGCATTAATGGAGTCAGTATCCGCACAAGTCCAGTACAGGGCCCGTCCCAATACGTCAAGTACCATGTGGAATGGACGAGCAAGTCCTGTTATCACTGTTGTTGACTCCCAGGTGGCGGAGGTGACGGAGTAAGAGATCGGGACCCGACGGATTGCGTGTGAGTCCTCATCCATCCAATATAAATGTCTGAGGAAGATAGAGAAAAAACTTGAGTTGGTACATGATGATTTAATAATAACTATATTGTCTTAAAATATTGCATTATGTGGTCAACTAGTGACCAGGAAAATTTATTTTATTTTATCTGAGCAACTGGCAGCAAGTTCGTCATGCTCCTTTAGAGGTAACTGTCAGCGGTAGCGTCGGGGGTCGGTTTGCCCCCTTCCCTCAAATATGGTGAGGGCTGATCTTTGCGTTATGCTCGTGAACGTGTGCTGCCTGTGGTGACTGGTCGTTTGGCTGGCCATGGCTATAGTCACAGCTCTTGGAGGCTTTTTAATTATTCAGTTTAGCAGGCTTAGCTTGTCTTAATTATCGATTTTGGTATATAAGTATTAGTTCTTATTTATTTTTTTGACATATTGGTATGTGCTAGCTAACATGTGGCAAATTATTTAATATCATGATATATTTACATATTTTTCTAAACATATTTTGATAATCAAGTTCATCAAACTTATCAGACAGACATGTTGCTGGGGAATTTGTTCCGCCACAAGGCACAAAATTACTAGGATGTGGTAAAGGGTGGGCGTTCTTGGGGAATGTCTTATGTAAACGTCTTGACGTTCAAAAAATGCTGATTCATAGCCTAATTTGAATAAATGAATTTTGATTTTTAAAATATAGTTATTTAAATGTGACATTTAAAGTTTATTTATTGCTACAATTCTATAATTTTATTGATGTGACTAAAAATTAATAAATCCATAAATATATTTGCACGCCTCATAAGGTCATAATACAGTGCAACTCAAAGTTTTCTAAACAACTTACAAACGATTTGATTTGAGCAAAAACGGACAAGTGCTAGTTCGAGTCGCGCACCGAGGGTTCTGCACAAACGCAATGTGAAAAAACGTTACAATATACACATTGTCAATAAAGTCTCAGAGATACTCACTTGTTTACAGGGTCGTATTCGATGGCTTTGACGTTTTTCAATCCAGTCAGAGGTATGTTAGCATCGTTGCATTCGCCGTTGGCAACAACTATCCGTCCGATAGCATTCTTCTGGGCGAACATCAGAAATTCTTCGGGTTCTGTAACAGATACATTCTACATAATATCACGTCTGTATTTCCCAATGAGTTTCGCAGCCCCATGTGATGGTGGGCGAGCCTATTCCAGATTCAGAGTTGCTACTTAGAAAACTCAGATAGGAAAACCAAATGCCCGACTTAAGAATATAACCCAAGACCTCATGCCCAGCAGTAGACCGTGCAGCAGTACAGGTGCGCGCAGCCGCCGTTTCCGGCCGCGCAATGGCTCCCCGCGCCCCCGTGTTACAACACATGACACACGCCTCCTTACCTGCGCAGGTGAGATTGTCTCTGTTGAGCCTGTAGTACTGCGGACAGGCGCAGCGGTAGTCCCGCGGCGCGGCCAGGCACAGGTGCGCGCAGCCGCCGTTGCCGGGAGCGCACTGGCTGCCCGCGCCCCCGTGTTACAACACATGACACACGCCTCCTTACCTGCGCAGGTGAGATTGTCGCTGTTGAGCCGGTAGTGCTGCGGACAGGCGCAGCGGTAGTCCCGCGGCGCGGCCAGGCACAGGTGCGCGCAGCCGCCGTTGCCGGCCGCGCACTGACTGCCGGCGCCCCCCGCGCCCCCGTGTTACAACACATGACACACGCCTCCTTACCTGCGCAGGTGAGATTGTCGCTGTTGAGCCGGTAGTGCTGCGGACAGGCGCAGCGGTAGTCCCGCGGCGCGGCCAGGCACAGGTGCGCGCAGCCGCCGTTGCCGGCCGCGCACTGGCTGCCCGCGCCCCCCGCGCCCCCGTGTTACAACACATGACACACGCCCCCTTACCTGCGCAGGTGAGATTGTCGCTGTTGAGCCGGTAGTGCTGCGGACAGGCGCAGCGGTAGTCCCGCGGCGCGGCCAGGCACAGGTGCGCGCAGCCGCCGTTGCCGGCCGCGCACTGGCTGCCCGCGCCCCCCGCGCCCCCGTGTTACAACACATGACACACGCCCCCTTACCTGCGCAGGTGAGATTGTCGCTGTTGAGCCGGTAGTGCTGCGGACAGGCGCAGCGGTAGTCCCGCGGCGCGGCCAGGCACAGGTGCGCGCAGCCGCCGTTGCCGGCCGCGCACTGGCTGCCCGCGCCCCCCGCGCCCCCGTGTTACAACACATGACACACGCCCCCTTACCTGCGCAGGTGAGATTGTCGCTGTTGAGCCGGTAGTGCTGCGGACAGGCGCAGCGGTAGTCCCGCGGCGCGGCCAGGCACAGGTGCGCGCAGCCGCCGTTGCCGGCCGCGCACTGGCTGCCCGCGCCCCCCGCGCCCCCGTGTTACAACACATGACACACGCCCCCTTACCTGCGCAGGTGAGATTGTCGCTGTTGAGCCGGTAGTGCTGCGGACAGGCGCAGCGGTAGTCCCGCGGCGCGGCCAGGCACAGGTGCGCGCAGCCGCCGTTGCCGGCCGCGCACTGGCTGCCCGCGCCCCCCGCGCCCCCGTGTTACAACACATGACACACGCCCCCTTACCTGCGCAGGTGAGATTGTCGCTGTTGAGCCGGTAGTGCTGCG
Source organism: Phlogophora meticulosa (assembly GCA_905147745.2). Classification (NCBI taxonomy): domain Eukaryota; kingdom Metazoa; phylum Arthropoda; class Insecta; order Lepidoptera; family Noctuidae; genus Phlogophora; species Phlogophora meticulosa. Next base: position 1,120,610 of record LR990521.1, read on the forward strand.
GACAGGCGCAGCGGTAGTCCCGCGGCGCGGCCAGGCACAGGTGCGCGCAGCCGCCGTTGCCGGCCGCGCACTGGCTGCCCGCGCCCCCCGCGCCCCCGTGTTACAACACATGACACACGCCCCCTTACCTGCGCAGGTGAGATTGTCGCTGTTGAGCCGGTAGTGCTGCGGACAGGCGCAGCGGTAGTCCCGCGGCGCGGCCAGGCACAGGTGCGCGCAGCCGCCGTTGCCGGCCGCGCACTGGCTGCCCGCGCCCCCCGCGCCCCCGTGTTACAACACATGACACACGCCCCCTTACCTGCGCAGGTGAGATTGTCGCTGTTGAGCCGGTAGTGCTGCGGACAGGCGCAGCGGTAGTCCCGCGGCGCGGCCAGGCACAGGTGCGCGCAGCCGCCGTTGCCGGCCGCGCACTGGCTGCCCGCGCCCCCCGCGCCCCCGTGTTACAACACATGACACACGCCCCCTTACCTGCGCAGGTGAGATTGTCGCTGTTGAGCCGGTAGTGCTGCGGACAGGCGCAGCGGTAGTCCCGCGGCGCGGCCAGGCACAGGTGCGCGCAGCCGCCGTTGCCGGCCGCGCACTGGCTGCCCGCGCCCCCCGCGCCCCCGTGTTACAACACATGACACACGCCCCCTTACCTGCGCAGGTGAGATTGTCGCTGTTGAGCCGGTAGTGCTGCGGACAGGCGCAGCGGTAGTCCCGCGGCGCGGCCAGGCACAGGTGCGCGCAGCCGCCGTTGCCGGCCGCGCACTGGCTGCCCGCGCCCCCCGCGCCCCCGTGTTACAACACATGACACACGCCCCCTTACCTGCGCAGGTGAGATTGTCGCTGTTGAGCCGGTAGTGCTGCGGACAGGCGCAGCGGTAGTCCCGCGGCGCGGCCAGGCACAGGTGCGCGCAGCCGCCGTTGCCGGCCGCGCACTGGCTGCCGGCGCCCCCCGCCCCACGCGCCCCCGCACCGAACACTTTCAGCTCCGAGATGTACTCCACGCCCGACTGGATCACTTTGCGAGACTCGCCCGACGTTTTTATGGCTGATTCTACTATGCCTGTTGATGAAACTTCAGTTGAAAGGAAATTGTTTGTTTTGGTATAAAGATAAAGATACTGTTGTTTAATGAGTTGATGATTCTCTCTTCTCTATATCTAGTGGTATACAAGGGGCCATGAACATTGTTCTATTTTTTGTGTCAATTTTATTACATTTAAGTTTGCTGGCCACATCAAGGTTCCCCTGTGCTTTATCGATAAAATAATTATTAAATGTTTCAGCAATGTCATTGGGATTTGATAGAGCACTATTTTAATTAATAACTAGCTTACCCCGCAAACGTTGTTTTGCCATTTTAAGCCAAAACAGTAAAAATAAATGTATGATGGGGAAATATAAATCGATGTTGGTCGATTCTCAGACCTACCCGATATGCACACAAAATTTTATACAAATCGGTCCAGCCGTTTCGGACGAGTTTGGTAACAAACATTGCGACACGAGAATTTTTTATATTAGAAGATTTTAGTAATACTAGATTTTGGTATATTTTGCAAGATTGATAATTTGCCACGTGGTTTTAGACTTTAGATTTTTCGAAGATTGTATCTTATGATTATTTTGGGCCTTTTGTGTTAAACAGTTAAGTGTCTAATTTTTTTGTGTGATGTAGAGTAGGTTGTGAAGGTGTAATTATTATTTTTGTTAAGGTTTAATCTACATTGCCCCAAAAGTTTTCATTTTTTTGACTACCTAGTTAGATTCTTTTTGACAACCATTTAGGTGTTTTAAGTCATCTCTTTTGATCCATTTAGTTGGAAAGTAAGTAATATACGACTTGAATTTAAATAAATCAATTAAATTTGTTATAGGCTTCTTTCGGATCCACTGTGTCATAAATCTCTGCAAAAGATAGAGATTTTATATGAATTTCAAACTTAGAAATATTCTCATGGCTAAAAGAGACTTCAGCCAAGTGTACCAATAATTTATGAGACATCTGGTTTGAACTGGACAGTTAAACAGCTGTGCCGTATGATCTGACAATGCAAAATCAAAATTTATTTATTCAAATTAGGCTGACAATCAGCACTTTTTGAACGTCAAAATGTTTACAAAAGACTCCCCCAAAACTCCCACCGTTCACCACTTCCTATTGTTTGTTTGGAAGTGGCGGAACAAACTCCACAGCAATGCGTCTGTCCGATAGGTTTGAAGAACTTGAATCTATACAAAATAGGTACTTATGTCAAGAAAAGAAAATGTATCAGTTATCTTTATACATCATTAAATAAAATAATTTGCCACATGCTGGATAAAACACACAAATGTGCCGAAATAAATAAATAAAAACTAATATATACCAAAATAATTGTTGAATTAACCCAAGCAAAGCCTGCTAATCTGAATACATAAAAAGCCTCCAAGGCAGTCCAAGGGCGTGCCGCTGACATGTGCAATGCTGGATTATATCTAATTTGGTGCATACTTTTGATGTTGGCCCCCTCCATAATGAAATGTTCCAGTTATATACGCATGTAACTAAGGCAAAGAAAACTTAATAAAAAAAAAAAAATAGATGAGTGAGACATGATATGAATGATGTGGTGACGACTGACTGCGGATAATGTAAGAAAAAATAAACAAATAGTGTCTTGGCTCTTATTAACCTGAGTCCTGGGCGGTCAGTTCAGCGGTTCTTTGCTAAATAAATATTATAGGGATGATGACTACATTAAAAAATCGTGGGCACGTATTTTTTTTACATCGATACATTCGACGTTTTCTAAACGTCACGCGTGTGTAGTTTCTATACGTACTTGTGACGTAACGACTCCCCCACTTCCCGACTTTAACGTGTTTTATCGAAGTCATCTTTTATTGATGAAGATATGAAACATCAATAGGCGCACCTCGTGGCGACACGCGGACGTTCCCTCTACGCCACCGCTCTCGACTCCGTTGTGTGTGTACGCGCGCAAACTAACACTCCGTTGATCAGACCAACCGTAATGCGTCAACGACAACTTTTCGTCATGGGTGTCATTTTCTTGGTTTCCGGGGTCGCTAATAACGATTATGTGGTCAAAATCAAAATCCAAGATGGTGTCGACTGACCGACAGTCCGACACGTGTCGACTGACTACTAGCTACTAATATAGTTTTACTTCATATTTATTTATTGGGTTTATTTAACAAAAAAATCTTTCAATAACCATCAATTCCGATGATCTTTATTCATCTACCAACTGCCAATTTTTTATTTCACCCAGGCATCTTCAGTTTTGTGTAATTTTTTAAAAGCGTTTCCACGTTAGTCGTTTGTAGTAATGACGACGCGAGAGAAATTCCTATTAGATGTTAAGGATGTTTAATTATAAATCAAAATACAACTGTAGCGACATTTATACCGTTACATACAACTGGCGACGTATCCTGGATCGCAATTTCAAAGTTATTCTCGCGTTAAACATAATATGCAGTTAAAAAAATCCCGACAACAACCGTCCGGCAGTAGCCCACAAGACACAACACCCTACTACTCAGACGATCCTCCCTTATCATTGGAACTGACATGTACGAGACACTTCACAGCCTGTTCCTCATACGCCCGTTTTTAATTTATTATGATAGGAAATCATCCAATGACTTCTCTAGTTTTGGGTGGAACGGAAGGGCATGTCAGACTTTTACTGACACGGTAACTCTTACTAACATCCCGCAAGCCTGGCAGGCTACTGCCTTCTAGTGGGCCCCGTCAATTCTGCTGACACGTCTTCTTGAGGCGCGCATGTAACACGACATACCCATACCCTCTAAACAACAAAAATCATGACATACCTGTATTCCAGTCTCCCCAAAATATCCTATCATTATGAAGCGCCAGTGTATAGGGCATGGACACATTGTTCACCAACACCTTCCTCCCCGTGCCATTCAGGAACGCGAACTCTATGGCGGGCGGGTCGAGTGCTGCCCAGTAGATGGCACGGCTTTCAAAGTCGATGGCTATGGAGTGGACCTTGCCCACTTGTTCGATGAGCACTGTGGGTGAGGAGCCGTCCATGCCGGCGCGTTTGATGCTCTTGGAACCCAGTTCTGACCAGTACATGTAGCTGGAATAATGGAGAAGCTTGAGATTATTTAAAAGCACCGTTCCTGTTCAATTTGATGGAGACGCAGCGTAGCGAGATTTTCACCGGCAAACAAAAATTAACCGTGCGTTTCATCATCATCATCTGCCTAGCCTTACCCGCGGAAGATCTCAGAAGGGACATTATCGAAACCTTAATGAATTATAGACAAATCTTCCTCATGAATCACTCCGCCCTATGCTGAAAGCCCCATTAAGATATTTTTTATGGTCTAGGAGGAGTTAGCGGATATACAGACGAACATACGCGGAGAGGGACTTTGTTTTATCCTATTTCTTATATTTAATGTGAGATAAATTGTATATCGTATTTAAAGGTAGTGTATACCCTTAGTACGAGAGCGCATGCAAGCGGACAGAAGAGCCCGTTCTGGTTGTTGATGATGATGTCGATTTTTGTTTACAGTGAAACCCGCGCTAACCCGCTGCGCTTTACTAGATCATCGGACTTAGTTCCTCGTTGCTGTACAATAAAAACGACGTTTTATTGATATTTTACTGAGTTACACACTATGCGTGGGCCTTAACACAATGTAACTTATGTAAAATAAAGTTACGAAAGTACAGTTTGTGTGTCAAAAAAGTTGTCAGATTTTAATTTTGTTGCCAACAGAAAAAGAGCTTGTATCCGCTGTAGCTAACGCTACGTGACACCTGATTAAGTAATTTATAAATATGTTTGCATAGTTGTGAAGAGCAAAACCAGTGCGTTTTACTGTAGGGATTACAGTTGGGTGAAAACGAGCATAAGTTATAAGCTTACCCTTTCTTAGGGTCCAGAGCGATGCTCTTAGGTTTCTTGAGTCCCTGCCAGACGAGCGCTCTGCGACTGGACCCGTCCAGGCGCGCCACCTCGATGCGCTGCGTGGCCGTGTCCGTCCAGTATATGTTCTGGCCGGACCAGTCTATGGCTATACCTGTATCGACAATTATAGTTTTAATTAAGTGACGTCACGGCACAACGCCATCTGTTATCTAACAACGGTACCACGCTTATGTCATATTAATGTTGACTTGCGAATAAGTATGTAGAAATTATTTAAGCAGATTAGAAACATACCTTCAACTAACCCGACCCACTCCAACACTTTCTCCATGTTAGAACCGTTGACAGAACATCGGTTGATGGTCTTAGTTTTACTGTCTGACCAGTACAGCTTGTTGCCAGCTACATGCACGGCCAACGCACTGAAACAGTAACATTTATACATCAAACACTTGGTGTGTGAATAGTAGCAGTTTTATGGTCGGATCAAACTGAGTGCAGGCAGTCCAGGGAGGTACTCCTACCTACGTACTTCGGTAACCTAGTTACTCTCCGAGAGATCGCCAGCAACGTCAGATCGCTGCTAGCCTTTCTCGAGGAACTGGGGTGGATCGAATAAGGTATTGTCCCACCCGTTATGCAAAATACGCGCAGAGTCGTGGAGTTGCGGATATCGGCCCGTCAAACAATACAATACATAGTATAGTCAAAGTTGTCAAATTTTCGAAAATATGGTATTACAAGATATTTGAAAAATAATTGTTTAATGTTGTTCTTAAATTAAAAGTTGAATCAGTCTAGGTTTCGTTAAAATGAATCTTAATGTTGCTTGAGGCACTCACCTAACTTCTTTCAAGTCTTTGAGAGGCAGTACCACGTCGTTGCCCTCGTTTTCGATACTGATGTGACCGATGACATTCTTACGGCTGTACACTAGAAACGCTTCAGGTTCCACGCAAGTCTTCCTGTCTTTACTTAGTTCCAGACCTGTAAGTTGGGAAAAGGTGTGCTTATTTGGAGACGGGCTTTTGGAAGGGAATATCTTTAAGGCTCGTTGTACCATAATAATCTTCAATGCGAAGTTAATGTGACAAACTGCTGTTTTTTGTTTGATATCTTTATTTATTTTAAGGGGTTTTATCACTTAGTGATAATGTAAATGTAAATAGTATGTACAATTATCATATTATAACTAAACTAAACAATATATAATGTAATGATGGAAAAATATAATGGCATCTAAATAAGTCTATTCGTTTTGATACGAGTATATAACTAACAACAACTGCTGTGATTGGTTGAATGAAGTTTAGTTCCATAGAAACCTTGCGTTCAGTTTTTGACTCAAATTTGAGGTAAGTAGTAAAAATAATAAAGTTGTTTCGTACAAAAATATTTAAGACAACTGATTTTCTTGAGAGATTAGACCTTTTGAAAAGTTGGAAAGTGGTAATAAAAAGTTGCCATGTATTGTCGAACTTACCAAGCGGGCAACTGCACACATAACGGTCGGGCGTGTTGAGGCACAGATGTGAGCATCCGCCATTGTTGTCGGCGCACTCGTTCCAGCCGGACGACTGCCCGAGGCGGAACGCCTTTACCCCCATCATGTTGGCCATCTGCTCCACCACGGGCTGACGTTCTAGACCTGGCGAGTAAGGGCATTGGGAAAGTGTCCTTAAAAATTATGTTTGGTACATAGTTGGATTACTCAAAAATACTGGACACGTATTTTTTCTTTTGTCACGTAAACCAAAAATGACGCCGATATAGTGCGTTGAAATTTCGAGTGACTTCACGCCGTATGCTTTACGTGAAATAAAGAAAACAACCAATCTTCAAACAGCGCTCACCACCTACTATGCATATGCTTATGCATGGCTAAGCTACGGCGTTATCCTTTGGGGAAATAGTACGGATGCACCCTCACTCTTTGTCCTTCAGAAAAAGTTAGTTAGAATCCTGGCAAATATAGATCAGACTGACAGCTGCAAACCTCACTTCCAAAAATATAACATCTTTACTCTCCCCAGTATTTACATATTAGAAACTTGCAAATTTGTTCGTAAATATCAAGAGTTTTACACAAAGCGCGAAGACATACAATCACGTTACACACTCCGACACAAATCAAGATTAAACATTCCGCAATCTCGACTAAAAATACATTCAACAAGCCCCTATGTAATGACTATAAAAATATATAACAGACTACCTGACATAATAAAAAAAGAAGAAAAATTTAACATATTTATAAAAAAACTAAAACAATTTTTAACAGAAAAATGCTATTACAGTATAAATGAATATTTAAATGATAAAATATAAATAATGTATAAAAATTCTATATTTGTAAAGAATTCCTATTATGGTATTATTGGATTTATTTAGATATAGTTTTTTGTGTTTTTAAAGCTTCCTCTCTCCTACTACCTATATCTTTGCCTTTTGCTGTGCCCGACAGGGTCCATAATGATCTAATTTTTTTTAATTTACCACCTAAGTACACATTGTGGAATGCAAATAAAGTTTGAGTATTGAGTATTGAGTATTGAGTATTACACTTTTTACGTAAAAGTGACGTCACAAACCCCTTCTCGTGAACTTTGATGTCCCATATATTTGTCACGTTTTATTGTTTTGAGTAAGCAAAAAATACTTGTCCATCATTGGTTACCTTAATACTGACAGACCATATAGACTTATTATATTTTTACCTAGGACACATCCCTATTCTGATAAATGTCATATATTTAGACAACTCTGGGTAGTCCACAAAAAAAATAACAAGACTAAGAAGACAGCGGACAGCGGTTTTCTGTTTCACGCTATTGCAATGAAAGTTAATCTAGTGTTTCGTAGTAAAGTTAGCGGAACGGATCTTGAGCGCTGACCTTGAGTTGCACAGTAATCGATTTGAGTATCTACCATTCATTTATTCCATTTTCATAATTTTAAATACATTGCCCCACACTAAGAATTTCTCTTGTATCTTGGGTGCTATTACAAACATATAAACTCACATACACAAATAGCTATAACGGGAACAACTACCTGTTGACCGTACAAATACTTGTTCCGTGCGGGAATCGATCCAGTCATACGGAACGCTGCAGCTAATTGCTCAGCCATTGCGCCAACCGAGGGGTGAAATAAAGTAAAGTATTTAGTGTATGCGCGAACAAACCCCCACTACAGTGTCCAGCGCTCAAGATCCGTGCCGGTGCTTATATACGTAGATAAGGTTAGTCGAAAGTTATTTTGTCGAAAATACAACCCACAAACACAAATACGCATGATATGAGGATATTTATTTTTGTGAAGTCGGTGTTTACCTGTGTTTTTATTAATCCTGTCTAACGTCCGTTTCTGCATATCGGTCCAGTACAGGTGTTCACCAAGTAAGGTAAGGCCAAAGATGTGCAATATTTCACTGCTGTGTAGTTCTTTTCTTCCTGTGCCGTCAATGTTGCACACCTGTAGGGAATAAAAAATGTATGAATTAAAATATGTCCTTTTTTTTTTAAAGAAAAGCCCCACACTAGGAATTTCTCCTGTATCGTGGGTGCGTTTACAAACATTTAAACTCACATATACAAACAGCCAGACCCGGAACAACTACCTGTAGGCCATACAAATATTTGTTCCGTGCGTGGATCTAACCTGCGACACGCAGCGCAGCAGCCAATCGCTCAGCCACTGCGCCAATCGTGTCGTCCTGTTCACCACTCTATCCACCTCTTCATCCTTTTTCCTACTATTTTGGAGTCAGCTTCCAGTCTAAGCGAATGCAGCTGAATACCAGTATTTTAAATTGAGCGACTGCCTATCTGCCCTCCACAACCCAGTCACTGAGCAACACGATACCGCTTGGTAAGACTGCTTGTTAGACTTTCGGTCTTACCCGTAACGACTGTCAAGGATCTACAAATGACAGTGGCAGGCACGGAAGTCTCGATTTATAAGAACGATCCCTTATCCTCTGGCTGACCTCGGCAAGCGTAGCTTAACCTTCGATCGACCCGTGCGGCTGTTTTTATTTAGTCACACGATTCTCTAGCTTCTATGATTAATTATATTTATTTCTGGTAAATATGTTTTTACCAACACTTTTACACTTTTTTTATTTTAAAAAGGTTGGTGTTTCATTATCTGACTATTCAATATCCTTCTCTATCTATCTAGTATTATAAAGAGCTATACGAGAAATTAAACAATAAAATTACTAGTGAAAAAATAAAATATGCAAATAACGAGTCGGACGCGACCATCGGGTGCGGACTTTAGCGAAGAAACAGAATTGTTATTACTTGTGCTAAAGTAAATATTGTTCGTTTTATTACTAAAAAGATTAAATGTGATACATGTTTTTTTTTAATTTAATAAATTAATGTTACCTCCTATTGCCTGAAAGACAGGATTACCTAGTTCAGGCACAAATGATGAGTGAACTTAACATTGATTTAAGAAAACCTGTATTTAGTTACGTTACACCTTATATTTTTGAATAAATTTACTATTATTTCCTTTACTTATTAAATACATTTTTAAATATTCAAATATATAAAAAAATCATTTAAAAATGTTCTGTTATTATTATTCTATTTTTTTTATACTTTAAAACCACGCGAATTAGTCGCAAGTTACCTCAATTTTATGAGTCCTGGCATCTCCCCAGTACAGCTTGCCGGCGCCGGCGTCCAGCGCGAGCCCGTTGGGCCAGGCCAGGCGCTCGGCCACCAGCAGCGCGCGGCCGCCGCCGTCCAGCGCGGCGCGCTCGATCTTGGGCCTCTTGTCGTTCCAGTCGGACCAGAACATCCAGCCCGCGCTCGGGTGCAGCGCTATGGCGCGCGGGTCGTACAGCTCGCTGTGGATTATCACCTGGAATATAATACAATACTCCTTTATTTGCGCTGAGACTACATTTTTGAGTGCGTTAGTGTGATCTTGAGCGTCAGTTAGGTACAGACCCCTAATACAGTTCCCTTAGTAAGTATTTTGTAAATTTTACCTTCTTAGAGGTGCCATCGAGCCGGGCTACGTTGATGGTGTCGGTGATCGGGTCCGTCCAGTAGATGTTCCGAGCCAGAGGGTCGATAGCAATGCTGTCAGGCACTCCACTGCTGTGTATCACGACTGATTGATCACTCCCGTCTAGGCGCGCTCTGGATATCGTTTTTGCCTAATAAATTGGAGAAATAGATCATTTATCTAGTAAATATTGTCGAGAGCAAAGTAGAAAATTTTTGTTTCTATTGAATACTTTATTGATAACTTTATTTTCAGTAACAGAAAGCGAAAAGTACCAATATTGATGAAGACATCGACTACCTACCAGGATGTACTTTAAGCTATGTTAATAAGGTTTATTATTCAATGTCAGACACTCGGCACTTCTCACTACTCTTACTCACCAGACTATCAGCCCAGTAAATGTACTCAAGCTTGGGATCGAAGTCCACCGTGAGTGCCCGCTTGAGGTCTTTGAGCGGCAGCGTGTAGGGCGTGAAGTCAGCGGAGTCCAGCGATATCCGGGAGATGGCGGACCGCTGCGCCACCAGCAGCAGCGACTGCGGCCCGCTGTAGCACGAGCTGTTGCTGCCCGCGCGCAGCATAGAGCCCGTCGGGCAGGCGCACTGGTAGCCTGAGCGCAGGAATACATCAAGTTTAGCAGTGGACATGTTACGGGTAAGATAACGATTACAGCATCAAAAAAACTTTTTTAGAGATGGATTTGCTCTTGACTATAGTCTAGATCAGAGTGACACAGACAAAGTCGACGATCGAGTGAGTATACCCAGAAGAAGCCTGTTTCACTCTAACTATGAAGAGATACGGGTTGAAAGCGTTTGGAAAGAGACGCAAGCAGTACCACTCTATTGCTGTGTATGATGTTTGTTTGGAAACGCTTGGTGGAATAGCAATTAGGTAAGGATGGAAACTTGCAGTGAGTCTAGGTGTCCGATGGTAGAAGGGGGCCGGTGGAATCAGGTCGTTAAGTTCTTGTGGATTAAATCTACAAGTTTTGGAGTTAAGGATACTTTGAACGAATTTATTCCTCTGCATAATATGTCCGATGATGATACAGAGTTGCTATTACTTAGTAAAGTAAATATTGTTATTTTATTTTATTCAATTAATTAGCTAAGCCTTTTTACATTATGTAGATACAAATAAGATTTAATATGATACGTGATTTTTTAAATTTAATAATAAGTTCTTGTGGAAATATTGAGTAAAAAAAGTTACAGCAAATTGCAATGGTGTGCTGTGGTGTTTGAAATGTATAAAATGGTCCCATTCCGATAAAACAATGATGACATCTTACACTTAAATTTAATTATATTGTACTTTTTGTTTGATTTCATCATCACATGACATAGTATGACACGGAAATCACGATCGATAAGAAGTTAGATAGAGGTTTGCAATTTCTGAGAGATCTGGAATTGTAAACTAAGGCGAAGAATGTATTTTAGAACTCCAGGACCGACATTACATTATAATGATTGGATACTTTTAAATTGGATAGGTCAGTATCTTACTATAAACTATCAAGAATCCAGAAAATTGCCTACAGACGGGTAAATGGAGCAAATGCATCAAAAACAAAAAAAAATGAAATTGTTTAGTATCAAACTATAAATAACCAATAGGAAATGTTTACCTGGTGGGGTAGGTGCTAAAAGGCACAAATGTGAGCATCCTCCATTATTTTCCTTGCATGGATAGTCACCAGAGGGCATTATTTGTCTTGTCCCATCATAGACTTTTAAATCTACAGGCACTGGGTCCGATTTTATTAACTCCTTCATTGGGCCACTTGTTGATATATCCCATGTGTGAATTGACCTTAAACAGAGACAATTTTATTCAGATATATTGGCTATAGTATATTATCGTAGAGGTTGTATATAATGACAGACCACATTGTATACAGGCTGGGAGAACTTTAGTTCTCTCTGGTTTCACGCACTCAAGAAATGTTAGAATAGTTTAGAAGATGAAATAAGTCACTAGTCTAGAAGACTCTTGATTGTATAATAATATATACTTAATAAACGAAAACAAAAAAAAACAACATGGTCTACAGCAGTGATGTTACGAATGTCATATTTTAGACATTCGCGAATGGGAATGCGAGTGTTTGGAGGGCGAATGTGCGAATGCGAATGTTGAAAAGGAGCAAAAGGAGAAATATCAAGGTATGATTTTAACGATCGATTTTTATTTATTTAAGGTTATACAGTGTATATATCTAATATACACAATCAAATTAACAAGAAACATATTTAATATTCGAATTTCAATAGGGGCAACGCGTGAATATTTTTTTTTCACAAATATTACACTTTGCATGATCTCGATCAATTGGTGTGAAATATCGTCATATTACACTTTTCTGCATACACTCGCATTCGCTAAACATTCGCATTGTTTGATGCGAATGCGAGTGTTGATGCGAGTGTTTCAAATGATGCGAATCATTCGCATATGCGAATGCGAACGCGAACATTCGTAACACCACTGGTCTACAGTATACATGTTACATGGAGACTGGGTGCAACAGATTCTTTAATATTCTTGCCGACTGATCGACACTTCGCGTGCCCCATTTTTGGCTAAGAAAAATCCGGAATGGCAAAATAATTAGGATTGGCAGGGTTTAGTGTTCCTGGTTGTATTTAGTATTCCTTCCTTTTTGATTTTGTATACAGGGTGGAAGGGACGTCGAAGCAAATCTGATATCATGTTCCATACTTGATTCTGGAGAGCTTTTTTTCATCAATTTGTCCTAATTCCTACGTATTTTCTGATTCTTTTCTACTCTTAAACGGAACAAAATCATAATTTCTATCTTACCCATTGAGATTTTAATGAAAGCAGTGAATTCTTTTCTTTTTAGTTAAAAGTCTCATAGAGTTGGATATAAATTATGATTGTATTGTTATTGTATTTTTAGACAGGCCGATTTCTGCAACTCCACGACTCAGCGCGTATTTTGCGTAAAGGGTGGGACCATACCTCATTCGATCCACCCCAGTTCCCCGAGAAAGGCCAGCATAATTATGATTTACTCATGATTATTTACAAAATTTTGGAAAAAGCCTATGTAAAGATATTGCTCTAGGTGCTCCAAAATCATGTACATAACTTATGGTATCAGTCTGTGCATCAATGACCCTTCCACACTGCATGGCAAAGGCAGAAAAAGGTTGAGTATTATTGAGCTAGATTTTCTCACATCATGCGAAAGTAAGCTAAGTTGGAAGACCAGCGGTGTTTCTTTCCACAACATAACATAGATTACATACAACACATCCTAGTCTAGTCTTTTGTAATTAATATGTAACCAATATGATGAGTTAAAGCTTACCATGTTTTCCAATCAGTCCAATAGAGCTTAAAGTTAAAAAACGCGAGTGCATATGGATACACAAGATCCTCTTTAACAACACTTCTCCTCTTCTCTCCATTGAAATCAATTACATCAACAAAATGTAGCTTTGCATCCACCCAATATATAAGGTTGTTGTCATAATCTATAGTAATTCCGTTTGGCCAGAATATGCGGTCTTTGACTATAATTTTACGTGTAGCTGGATCACCATTCATTCCAGCTCTTTCTATTTTGGGTACTTCACCCCAGTCTGTCCAGAACATGAGACTGAAAATAGACAAAAATAATATTTATTTACTATACAGAAATGTACAGGGGCGGACTTAATGACATATAATAAAATATGAGCCCAAACCTTTACTCAATATTTTTGCTGGATCATATTAACCAAACCAATAGAGAATTTATGAAGAAGTAGAACTTCTTGCAGCTTCAGTAGACTTGGCTACAACCTACACTAGGCCATCAGTAAGCTTAAGTCACGCGAGTGAGTGCATGGTCTTTGCCCAACAGGGGATGTATTTACAACAATAATAATGAAATATGATCTCACCCTTCTTTAGGAACAACAGCGATAGCCCGAGCGAGGTCAACTTCTGACCAGAACAGTACTTTTCTATGCCTCTGCTCTATGCTAATGACTTCAATTTTATTGGTCTCTCCATCTGTCCAGTATATTTTGTCTGTGTACCAGTCGATTGCTATACCAGTTGGTGTTATTAATCCTTCTGATACTATTCTAACCTGGAATAAAAAAAGATATTGGTCAACAAGTTTAACTTAATTTAGGCTTCCAGTCTCCATTTTTTTCTCTTACTAAACAAGAAAGGGATGAACATATAAATAAGGGCTGTCAATTTATAACAAACTAAAAATTTTACAATCAAATTGAGAAAGTCCTCCTTCTTTTCATTAATATTTGTTACAACATAACTCCGTCATTTATGAAATGATTTGAAAAAAAAAAATTTCATGTGAAAGGATATACTTTCCAATTGGTTCCATGGCAATTTTCTTAAAATCGGTTCAATTATTAGTTGACATAAAGCTTTGTTCACTTATTTATTAACAACATACTTTATTGTATTCTTATTTGGTGTTTTATTTTTTTTAGGTAGGGCCACTCGCAGTTCAGCACTATAAGGCTGTTTACTGCTTAACCGGTCGATCCTGTGGTGACCTTACAAGAAGGCCCCCAGCCAGGGCTAACTACAAGTTACATTTAAACGACCACTTATTTGGTGTGCCCTAATAATAATACATGGGACAAACATTTATAAATGAAATGTACAATAGGTAATTGTTATCGCACAGGGTCATGTCTTACAAACAACCTTTGCAACCACTGAAAGAAAGTTGATAGATTCGGGCTATCAGTATACAAAAAATAAATAAATCTTATATCATTGTATAACAACGAAATAATAATACAATAATACATACCTTATCTCCTACATGAGTTTCATTATAACTCATACATTGTATCAATTCTGCGGTCTGATCCGACCAACATATAAGATCCTTTCTGTGAAGGAAGTCCACTGCAGACCCTTGTTCCAGGGCTTTCACTATGGTATTTACTTTGCCGAGTTTGGATGTGTTTACTACTCTTATGTCTGATGCCGTTGAGTATAATAATATAGGGTTACTACCTACTGCATAGAAACCTGGAAAAAACAACTTAATTATATGTATATATATTTTTGTTGTAGTATTCTTGCACTCTACTTGGTGTGAAAATTCAGCAAAAGGTTACAAATTTATCAAGGGCTATGACTACAGATATGTGTGTAGGCCCAGCCCTGTATGTATATAATCTAGAACACTCCAGAGGACTTTATTTTTAGCCTTTTGAATGTTGAATTACTATTCATTACTGGGTAGCTAGTATGTTTGGATGACTGTCTAGTAGTTCCTATACCTATGTAAGATATTTAAAAAGTGAAATCCTTAATTTTTTCAAGTAGTCAAATTAATAACTATATTGTGACTTTATCTACAGAATGAATGATAATAATAGAAGTCTTGATTGCATATGTGGAAAACAAAAAGCATAAACTTTCGATATTTACATCTTCTCAAAGTGCATAATATAAATATTACCAAAAAATAATGACACAAGGATCTAGCAGCGGTAAGTAATCACTAAATAGGTACCACTTAATGGTTTAATTTTAGTACTCAAAAGGAATGTTATCATATTATAAATTATAAACAAAGTCACGTAATTGAATAACAAACAATACCCTTATTTGGTCATTAAAATGTAGAAACAAGGAGAATCATTCGATAAATCACGAATTAATGATCACCCAAGAATGATAGTGTCAAGAAGTCACATCTTTGTTGATAAGTAGGTATGCAATGCATACTTGTTCTATAATCGATTACATACAAGTAATAATATCGAATATGGACTAACCTTTTAGCTGTAGGAACATTAACAAACAAAACACATTCATAATATTTTGAATTATTTTGTCCGCGTGAAGTATTCTTCGGCGTTTTGTCATAATGAAAACAAATGCATATCAATCGTCCAATCTTTCATGTGTTTATTTCACTTTGACACTACTATGTTTAGCACGTAAATTAAATAAGGCACGGTTGAAAATCATCAGGCTGCATTTTTATCTTATTTAGAGACTAGGAAACAACTTTTTAATCATTTTGGTTAAGGATAACAATTTCTCAGACAATGGGTTTGAGAAGTTTGAGCACAGACTGCGGCACAGACTAACTAATGTTGAGTTTGAGGGATCAACAAACGCAGCTGTATTGCCAGCTTAAAAAATGATTTGAGACGGTAAAAAACACAAGACGATATAATACTATGATATATTTTATGACATATGTATGAAAATAACTAAGTCCTTAAAATCTGCGAAATTGCAATGAACGAAACGAAAAAGGTAAACGAAGAAATACTCTTGTTTAAACCCATAGCCGAGGTTGCATGTTGTCGTGAAAAATGCAAAATTTTCTTATGGGTAAATATCTATCATCCACAAATAAGTTAGAGCACATCAGCAAAGTTGTCATGAACAGAGTGTCTATGATTAATAATCTTTTAGTTTTATCTTTTACTTGTAGTAAAACAATGTTGAAATAATCCTTAAATTGTACATCATAAATCTACGAGATGGCGCTAGTCGTACGAAGTACAGCGGGAAATTTAAATAGTTTTATTTTTATTTATCCCAACCAATCAACAACAAACCGGAGAATATCTCATTTCATGAAATAGGTAGACTCGTTTCAACTGTCCGAGGACCATCGAACTCGTAACACGTAGGAAAATAGATACTGTGTAAGGTGTATACCCACAGTAGGTAGGCGATACTGAACTTTGGGTCATGCAGGTAGCGGGAGCAGCAGATAGGGGCTGCTAATCGGATTTTCTCAAATCACATTTTAATTTAACCATCTGGAAATTATTTAGTTCTTCAGGTGTACCTAACCTATACATGCTTGTCCAACCTTCACGTGTTACCACGAGCGGTATTTTTACATTAATAAATATTTAGTATGCAGAGACACTTTTTATTTTTTTGCTGTCGAGGTGGAAAATCCTCATGGGTCTGTCAGACTCTTACTGACTAAAAACCACCCCGGTGTTCCCATCTTACACTTGAACCGGGGATCATGGGAACTAGCGCGCCTTCCACGATCCCCGGATAGTGCCGGCCCACCTCTGCGGGCCATCTCAGGTCTGCGGGGGGAGTGAGGTATCTGACTCCCCCCGCGACGTCAAAAAGGCAAGCGCGTGGAACACTAAGCGTCACCGTCCGTTGCCTCTGCCGAACCTATTTAGGGGGGCTGGAAGAGGGCATTGTCAGCCCTCCTCCGGCGCCCGGCACGTCTGCTACGGATTGGGAGGGTGGTCTCAACCTCCCTCAACCTTGCTGCAGCTTCCTTCTGCGAAACCAAATTATCGCAGAAGGAGATCACCGCATCCTACGACTCTGCGCTTCCAATCATCGATCGAGCGACGGCCGGCAGCGACATGTCGGCTCCTACTGCTGCTGCGAGGGCACGGCGCGGCTCCTCCCAAGCGGCACACTCTGCCAGCGTGTGCTACGCCGCGCGCCGTGTCCTCCCGACAGTGACCACATCAGGCTACCCCAAGCTACAATCTTTCAAATTTCTATGATAGGTTTTCAACTTTATTTAAAAAAATAAGGTTCATGTTTAATTGGAAAAAAAATACAGTTTGGATTTGCTCCATATCCCTGTCTATTAATTTAGTTTTGCCAACATGTAGTGTATTTCACCTGAGCAACATAACATCACGCCTGTAATCCCCAAAGGATAAGGCATAGATGTACCTTATAGTACACCCACGTTGTGCGAGTTATGTTTAAGTCCCATGTAATAGGGGGCGAGCTTATTGCCATCTATCGGACATATATCCAGACTCAGGACTGCTACTCAGAAATACCAGCTGGAAAAACCCAAAAACACTTCATCCGACCTGGGAATCGAATCCATGGCTTCATGTTCAGCAGTAGCATTTGCGACGATTAGACCGACGCGCGACGAGGCAGGCAATTATTTTAGTAAGTTTATTTATTTGTTAATTGCTTATATTGAATATATTAAAGATTTTCAAATAAGGCAGATTTGTTGCTGGGGTGTTTGTTCCGCCAATTCTTCTTCCCATCAAAAACACTAGGAAGTGGCGATTGGCGGGCGTTTTAGGGACTCTCTTATGTTACTTTTGACATTCAAAAAGTGGTATCTCAGCCTAAATCCTTAAATGAATTTTAATTTCTGTTTTTGTCTTCTGACATAATGTACCAGGCAGAAATTGAACTTATTATCTGCCACTCGCCAGTCTTCATTACAACCACGACCGAGTTTTGGTATCGTCGCCAGTATTTTTTTTTTTTTTTTAATTATGTTAAATTAATTTCCTTGTTAGTTTTTTATTTTTAGCAAAACTATTTATTTATTTTTGAAACTTTAAGTATTTACATATATACAATTATGGCATAAATCTAACTATATACATATTTACAATAACAAAATAAAATAAAAAAGCCGACCAAGACACTCAGTCGTCAAAGTACCTACTCCTCCGCATCGCTGTCATCTGGAAACGTGCCCAAAAGACTGGCAGCATTGCCACGTTGGATGGCAATACGAATTCTTTGGGCAAAGAATAAGCCAGCCCTCTGGTCACGCGAAGTGTCGATCAGACGTCGAGAAATTTCTTTATAAAGAAGACGTGCACTCGGACCCCATGACCCGAGCGTTTCAACCCCAAACGGCTCAAAACTGTAGTTACCAATAAGGTTAGAGTATTTGAGCCGTTTGAGGGTCTCAGCACCCGCCGCGGCAGCGTCAGCACAGCCTGCCGTGCTTGAAACATGAGCTGGCGCAAGGGTATCGACACAGGTTGCGTCCCACACCAAAGGCCTTTCCATCCTCTAAGGCAACAACGTCATGCCGTCAGGTCTCTTACCATCGTCTCGTACCAAACCGTTACTTGTTAATACTTTCATAATGATTAGACTATTAGCACATTTTTCTGCCCCTCAACCCGCAGTCTTGCAAGCTTAGTTGTAGAAATAGATGTTCTTATTTAGGTCAAGTATGTACCGAAATGCCAGCGAAGCGAGATTCCAAAATACCTACTCGAAACAATAACACTTACTGCACCAAACCCTACTAAGCGCTTAAAGCGCTCAATTATCTCCACAACACGCGATGTTCGTATAGAACAGCACTAAATAGCGGTTGTTTCGATTTGGCTCGCTGCAAAATTGACTCGACTCTCGATCACTAACAATAACAACTAAGCACCGCACTGTTCAATGCAGCCGCAGCGCGATTGGCCGCTGTAAATGTTAAACTTGTTCCAACGCCAATGAATAGTCAGCTTTTGATTTGGATTTTAGAGAATGCAAATAAGTAATTTGAGTAGATTGTGATCGGAACTAATGCCTGGGTTCTGATTCTGAAAGCCTATTTAATTTTAGATACAGAAAAGCATAAACATACTTTTGAAATTATTGAGCTTTCTTGTATCTTAATATCGTTATGTTTGAGAGCAGATTTGGGACCACATGAGTTTAACACTAATTAGACTTTCAGAAAACTGGTGGTGAATGTGACGATGATGCTGACGTCATGATGTTATGATTCATGATTATCATTTTATTATCCTTGCTTATATTTTGTACTCATTTTAAGAGCTTCTTCTGTTTTTTTAGTTTGCATGCCGTATGATTAAATATGGCGATACCAAATCGTATAGCGTTGTCTGATTATTTTTAAATATGCATTTTTCTACCCATATTTGCAAATAAATTATTATGTACCTATAATTTTAATTTGAAAATAGTACGTAAAATGTTACCGCCTTGTGCACTAGTATAAGCACGGTACAAAAGCAAGAACAGGAGGGGTGTTTTTAATTAGAAACCCTTTGAATACCTGTGCTAAATAGTGGTGAGATGTCACTCACCTATACACACAACGTTGTCCTGACAATATCCGACAGCAGCCGTCAGCGTCCGACAGGAGGCGTATCACATTTCGTGCAAATTAGTGTCGGCCGTGATGCCACCGCAGGCAAACTGACGGGGTTACTGTGCACTGAATGTGATTTCAATGTCAAAGGAGCCATCAAACTGAACACACATTGTTGGTGGAGTATACCTACAGTATGATGTGTATTCCAAGCCGCCGTGGGTGCATTCTTAACCTGTATATAGAATGTACCTTTCTTCCTGTTTAATCGATTTATCTCTAATCATTTTTTATTTTGGATAAATAAAAATTGTATGTTTTGTCTTACTTAATCCTACTTCCTACTAATCCCACTTCTTACTAATATTATAAATGTAAGAAATTGTGAGGATGGATGTATGTATGGATGAATGGATGTTTGTTACTCTTTCACGCAAAAACTACGAAACGGATTGTAATGAAACTTTACAGTGATATAGCTTTTACGTCAGCATCACACATAGCAATACCCAATAACTTACCCTTTGATTTTAAACGTCTGCAATCTCCATTAAAAGTTTGCATTTTGATCAATGACGCTTAACAAATCGCAAGGTCAAACTCTAAACATAGCAGGGATACATTTTAAGCGCGTTTTACTCACGGTCAGCTCTACAAGCTTGCTAACGTGTTTGTTATTCGCTAAATCTACATGTTTTCGCTGAACAAACCAAGTCATGTAAGCAATTTATAGTTTACATGTCTATATTGCAGTAAATAGAACCGTCAAAACATGTCGATAATTACCTTTTCACTTCAGTAGCTCAAACATGTAGGTTTTGCTGCCTGAAATCAGTGAGCAAAATACGATTTTGCTCACTGGGTGAGACAAAGTAACTTTTTAATTTTTGTTTTCAGAAAGCCACGAATATCTTATTCAGCCTTGGGTTAATCATACAATTCGAAACATTCACACTCTATCTCTTTCCTGTCATTAGAAAGAGAGAGAGACAAAAACCAGCCTTTTCGAAGTTCCGATTTTGAATTCGACCTTAAAGACAAACACGTTCGGAATTTCGTACTAACTAAAGAAATTTTGCATAAAGATAAGTATGTCTTTTAATTTAATGTACTGAATTTTTTACTTTTTGTTGTATTTAAATGAAGATAAGTATTTACTGCAAATAAAACTGATATTTAATCGACGAAACGACACGTCTCCAATATTTACCAGAAGCTGAACTAAATAGAGTTCAGAATAAAATTATGATCCTCATTAGCGATCTGAATTTTCACCCTTATCTTTACACACCCTTACAGTCACGGCACTGAGAACTTGATCGGTGTGTAACAGACCTAGCTCTACACCCCTATATTTTTATCTTACGTACTACCAACTTGTGTTATAAAATCTAATTGTTTAGTTTGAGTTTTTCGACTTTGTTTGCTAACTACAGATTTCATTGTTGGCTGCGGCAGATTCGGCGTTTATTTTGTATACGGAATTGTCATTAGTTTTCTGAAGAAATTAAAGGAGACTTGCTTGCTAGGAGACGCTTGTGCTTTGTGTTTTTATTGAATTATCATATTGAATTTAAGAGGAATTATTTTCTTCGTTGTTGAGTTCATTGAGAATTATTGTGGACTAGCTATTGCCCGCGAATTCGCTCTCGTGAAAGTTAAATTATTCCGCGGGAACTTACAGCCAAGATAAAAAATCCCATGTCCTTAACCAGATCATAGTCTATCCATGTACCAAATTATATCCAGGCACCAAACAAACTAATATCCGCCGAATTCAATTTGACACCACTGAAGTCAACAAAGTCTCAAATATTATGAAATTTAATTTTAACACTTATTCCCTATTATCAGCCAGGAATACAATGATTGGGCTACCTTTGTATGAAGGAGCATATTAAACTTATACTGGAGTGCCTCACCGAATTAATTAATTATGCTTTAGTATACAGGTTGAAGGTTTTGTTCAAATAGGGATTGCTGTGGCAGCTAGCTGACAATTTTAAACCTCTTATAAGATTTAAAAACTGTCTGCAAGAAGTAAGCAAAATTGATTTCATGACCTCTGAAAATCGTATTTTTCAACAACGTTATTGAAACAGCTTTTGTGCATTTAAGAAGTGGGCCTCTAGGTTTGTTTTTATAAATCAATATCCATAAAAAAATGGCACGGTTTAATCGAAAATACTACGCTACAAGCACAGATTTAGTATAATATGTATTCCTCAAAAGTGTTCCTGCCTGGAACACCTTTGAGGAGCCTTGTATCCCCACAATTTGCCAGTAATGTTAAAGTCTCACGTAAAAGGGGGCGAGCCTATTGCCATCAACTGGGCATAAATCAAGCCTCCGGGCTGACAAACCCAATAACACTCAGCCCGATCCGAGAATCGAACCTAGGAAGGACCTCATGATCTGCTTTAGTACTTGCGACCGGTGAACCGACGAGACAGACAAGGCAGATTTAAATATAAAAAAACGGTGTTTCTAACAGTGTATCCTTCCATCACAGACAGTTAGAGCTGTCAGTTACGCCAGTTAAGCGACTCACCCTGTATATTGAAAGGTTCATGAAGTGTGTAATGGCCGTTGACAAAATTAATAATCTCGAAGAGGGTGTGAGCGTTTAAAATGATATCATTATACGCTATTATTCGGATGATGAAATTAATTACGTACCTACATAAAATTTACATATTTTCTGCTGCGTCGTGCTAAACTGTTCCATCGTATTGAACGAGGCGGAGGTAAGCTGCTTAGAAATACTTAATCGAGCGATAATGTTGCCAGTTTCAAAAACATTTTTGATTCTCCAAAGTAAAAAAAAAAATTGCCGCAAAAAAAATTGGAACATAAATTAGCGGTTTTTTTCCATTCCTTTTTTAATTATATACATACATACATTATAAAGCTTTTTATAGTCCACATTATTTGGTACAGAAGACAGTCCCTGCTATTAGGGGACTGTGGTGAAAATTAAATCAATAATAAATGTTCAGTTTCGGTTTTAATCTATTTAGGTACCTAGTTTCCAGCAAACCAAGCTATAAACAAGTTAGGTACATCGCAGATACGCTATAATGTGTACCAGCTAAGTAATAGTTGGCGCTCGTTTGCGCTACTATTGTCAAAATAATGGCGGGCACCGCTATTTGGCGACTGGATACGAGGTCACATTACACCAAATGGTTAATTAAAATATCTACGGTTATTAGTGCGTGTATCCGAACTGTGAAATCATTTCACTGAAATGGAGCAATGGAAGAGCGTAAACGATGTGGCCGCTCAATGAACATACTCGTTATATAAAAGGAATGCATTTGATATGGTAGCAGGTACCTACTTATTAGTAATCTTATCAGTTTTTGTTATTTGAGAGTTATGGATACATGTATTGTATATCTTGAATTAAACTACTTGTAATAATGTTTGAAAATAATAGACTTTATTGACTATGCTATTTTCAATGGCGGTTATGCTTCTCCAAACCTTCGAAGGGAAGCCAGTACGCTGTAGGAATTGAGTTGTGCACACATATTTGGCAAGTCATGTTTAAGTCCCATGTAATAGTGGGCATCCCTATTGCACTTAACCGCGCACAAATGCAGACTCCGGGTTGTTTCTGATAAATTCCTGATGGAACGTTTTGCCCGAGCCGGGCATTAAACCCAGTACCGTGAGCACTACACTTGATACCACTACACCAACGAGGAGTTAGTAAATACTTTATAATTATGGGGTCCGTGGGTACATTTTGTTTTTCGAGAAGCGTTTGGTCGACTCTTCACGTGACCGGAAGGCTGGCCTTTTTTTGGCCAAAGAATCAGCATTGCCATTCAACGTGTCAATGCTGCCAGCCTTCATGGGCACTTTCCCGGTGACAGTGATGCGGATGAATTTTTCTATGCTCCGTGATTATTTATTTTATTTTACTTTTTCATGTATTAACAGTTGTATCGTTATTAAAGAAATAAAAAATACTTTATAATTAAATATTTAATACCTTTAACAACTTTCAAATTGAAAAAGCATTATTCGAGTCTTGTGTTTTGTCACGTAGAAACTTAATAACATTACGCTTAAGAACTTAAGTGGGGATAATAGATGTCTTTACACTTGAGACAATAAAACACTTAGTGTAAGTGTTACTTCGACATGGAACTTGAATTTAGTGGGCGGATACCTAGCGGTAATGAAATACAGGCGCGTGATTTTGGGGTATTACCATCGTAATTTATAACGTACTTACTTGTGATGATTAAGCGTTTTCTATTTTGTTTCTAAGTATATAATTGCGAAAATGGGAGCTTTTTGTGTATAACTACAAAATTAAAACAGTAGCACGGGTTGGGCGAAGGTAAAGCTTAGCTTGCTGAGGTCAGTCTGTGGATGGGTGACCGTTCGTAACATTATGAAGCCGTTGGTCCTGGCTATCATTTGTAGATCTTTGACAGTCGTTACGGGTAGAAGCCCGAAAGTCTGAAAATCAGTTTTGCTAAGGGATATCGTGTTGCCCAGTAACTGGGTTGTGGAGTTCAGATAGGCAGAAGAGGCGGACCTGAACGTCATGTTGTTCAGTTTTACATGATTTAAAATTATAGTGTTCGTGTGTACGTTAGGGTTAAAAGGGTATGGTATTGTGCAATTCCTACCATGTATAACATCACGCTTGTGTTTCGGTAGAGGTGTATCTACAGTACATCCACAATTCATCGGTTATGTTTTTAAGTTCCATGTAATAGAGGGTGAGCCTATTGCCATCATCAAACCACCGGGCACCTATACAGACTCTGGCTACTGAGAAATTCCTGACGAAAAATCCCAATAACACATCGCTCAACTCGGGAATCGAAACCAGGACCTCATGCTTAGCAGTCACGCATGCGTCCAATAGACTACCATAAAAAAATATTTCCCAGCAGCGCAACCACCTTTACTAATTCCTCTGAGTGCTTTACAGCGATCCAGCGCTTCACGGCTGATGTGCTCTAAGTGGACCAGACAGGTAACTCTGCTACACTGGCTACAATTTTACGCCCAGTTGCCACCAACATGGGCCAGCTGAGAATTTAAAATTACTGCTCAATGTGAAATAATGAAATAGTAGGCTTTTTAGATTTGATAGCTTAATCTCAATTTGTTTTTTCTTTGAGTTGTGACGTCGCTAAACTTTGTGATTTTAGTGAAAAAAAGGTAACAGAGATCTATTTTTAGGGTTCAAAAGGTGGCAACGGGACTCTACTAAGCCTCCGCTCTCCGTCTGTCTATAAGCAGGGTGTATCGCATGAACCATTATAGTATAGGTAATTGGGGGTATGAGGAACAGGGTGTAAAGTTCCTCATCCACAATTGATTTAGTTCGTATGTGGCGAGATAGATGTCGCTACAGGTAGACAGTTTGAAGGAGTGTGTAATTGTGTATTTCTATTTCCGCTATAACAACAAATACTAAAAATTAAAACAAAATTAAAGAATAAATAAATTATTATAAACGTACGTGTATTTTTCGGCGTTTTTATTGATTGACTCGGTACAGAACCCTTTGTGTGCGAATACAACTCGCACGTCACCGGTTTATTAATGCTGGGGGCTTCAAACCCTTTCAAAGAAAAATTAACCCCCCCGTATTTTACTTACTGAGTATTTGTTGGTAATTAAGATAACGACGATGACAATTGACTGGTTTGCAATCTGTCTTTAAATTGTTTGCTTTGACGTAGGTACAAGCAAAATTTAATAACAATTTACCTACCTTTTGTTACCGACTATGACTGACTCCTAGCCAGCGGGAGATTTTCGTCTTCTATTATAACTTGATTAATAAACACAACGCCGCGACAATGTTAACGAGATCAAAGTATTTATACAGGACGCTTAAATTAGGGCTAATCTTATTACCACGTTAGTATAAATTAAATTACACGATGTTTGAATGTGTAACAATGTTGCAAGCGGCAGCTGGAAGAGAAACAACGAAGTTTGAGCTTAACCCCTTTAGTTTATTAAGAAGGTTTACATTTTTAAACTCATTGTTTGGTTCAAACTAGTTTTAGTTGTTCGAGTTGGACAATATTAGTTGTGGTTTCTTAGTATAACGATCTCCGGACATCTGGACTAAAGGATACTTGGGGCCAAATCTTTGGAGGCTTTAATTTTTTAAGCCCTAACCTAACCTTTTTAACCCTAAGCTTTACACTGGAATTGGATTGCTCATCTATGGCAAAAAGCTATAAGAAACAAACAAAGTAAGTAGAAAGTTTAGTAAACTTATTTTTTTATGCTTGGGTAAAGCTCTCAATGTATATGTGTACCTTTTTTTTTTTGATAGCGGGAAACCTACAAAAGGCTCCTAGACTTTTGGGGAAAAGACCAGGGAGTGTGGGATTCTTCCTCACTAAAACCATCCCGGTGATCACCATCAGCACATGGAAGGGGCACGTTACCTATTTAATTTGACGACACGATTGGCGCAGTGGTTGAGCTGTCGGCTGCTGCGCCGCGTGTTGTGGGTTCGATCCCCACACGGAACAAATATTTGTGTGACCCACAGGTAGTTGTTCCGGGTCTGGCTGTTTGTGTATGTGAGTTTAAATGTTTGTAAACGCACCCACGATACAGGAGAAATTCCTAGTGTGGGGCAATGTTTTTATAATTAGAATTAGAAATTTCCCTCTGTGCAACGCCTGTTAGGGTATATCCCTGAGGAGACGGTATAGAGGTCTCCCCTGAACCTCACTGTGTCCGGCGACACGTGATCACTATGCCACCGTCTTCCCTGATGTAAGTGGGGTCCCGGCATGTTAGGCATCAAGGCGGTTGCCTCCTCGACGCCTTCTTCTCTGAGCGGGATCCGCCTTCTCACAGTCCCGCTCGGCGGCCTCTTTCTGGAACATCACGGTCTCACAAAAGGAGGCAACTTCCCTCATATGTGTACCTACCCTTATTGTTCTTTTTCGTAAGTATATCGGAGTGTGCCAGCTAAGACGTGGTATTTAATTTGTTAGAATTAAAGATTTATGAAGTCTTTTATATATAATTTACTTTGCATTATATTATATATACCAATCTATACTGATAGAATAAAGCTGAAGAGCTTGAGTGCGCTAGATCACGCTAAATCCGGAACTACAAGATGGATTCGAAAAAATCGCTTTCTATTTTGTAGCCCAATTCTTAAAGAAGGTTAGGTATGTCTATTTGGCTTCAAGCTACGACCATTAGGAGCTCATGGAACAGCGGGGCACAGTAAGTCATTTCAATAAAAATCTATGGGTCCACTAATTAAAATGACCAATCAGCCTGTTAGACCAGAGACAATGCTAAATATAAGTAGATTTAGAGAGGTGACTACCGCTATCGGTCGTCCGTCGGGTGGCGTTCATACCGATCATCATCCCCTTCTGAACGGTATTTGTGGAGTGGTTATCGCTTCGTTTATGTTCACACAAACTGTCATAGAAGATGTTATCGCCCGTTTAAGTATCAATAGCGGTATGAGCTTCGAGATTACGGTCTTAGATATTGTTGGGAGTGCGTTTGTTGGTCCTGTAGTTTTCATCTATTTTGCTTATTTTGAGGTACCCATCATCGTCTGCCTAGACTTTTCCCAACAGTGTTGAAGCCGGCTTCAAGTCTAACCAGATGCGGCTGAATACTAGTATGTTACATGGAGCGAATGCCTATATGATCTCCATAACACAACCCAACTACTGGTCAAAACTACAAACCTTGGTCAAACTGGTTTTCGGACTTTCGGGCTACTGACCACACAAATTACTGTTACTAGGACCAACAGCTTCAGGTGCTTTCCGAGGCACAAAGTGGTCTCAGTATGAAATAAATGATCACGCAGTCAAAAAGTGACCTCGATAAACGTAGCTGAACCTCGAAGATCGACCCGCACGGCTGTTATTATTTAGCCTACAGACCCTACTACTTAAATAATAATAATTCTGCCTGTGTTGTCTCGCTGCAGAGCAAATGCGTCTCTTTTCTTTTTCATCTCACCTCGATCTTGCACCAACATGGACCAATCTCGCCTATAGGCGTCAAGCATGTCCCGCCATTTACGCTTGGGTCTTCCAAAAGAAAGGATTTATTCAGCTCTGAAAATAAAATAAAAACAACAATGACTTAGTGAGCTATTTTTAAACGACTATTTAAATAAAGTTTCTACCCTAAGACGGGGCAGAAACAAGAGGGTTAATTTTAATAAAATTTCTAATCATAAATTTGATTTTTCATGAAAAAGGTTAGCTCAGTGTAAAGAGTTGGAACAACGACCGTGATTTAGACCGATGTATGGGACAATAGTTTTATCCAACTGCATAGTTAAACTTGTCCCTCACTCAGGAATTTTATAAGATAATAGGCCTTAAAATATGATTTAGTCTTTATTGTATTCAAATGGGCTGTGTGGTGTCGGCCTTAAAAGAATAGCACCAACCCAACTCTTCCTGCGGGTGTCGTAAAAGGCGACTAAGGGACACAAACCGGGGGGTGGGCAGCAGCGCCCCCTGCAGAACAACTCCACAACCAAACTGCGATCCCCAACCCGCATGCCCAGCGTGGGGATTATGGGCATTACCCTCCCAATGATGCACAAGCACAAAAAATGGCCCCCAGTTCCCGGCCGCCTCGCTATTCCTGGCCATGGCAGCGGCCATGGTAACGGCAAGGCAGGGGGTGCTAGGAATCACCGGGCTACGGCAGGCTGCCTCAATGAATTGACCCTGGCAACGTTCAACGGACGAACTCTGAGGCTTGATCACCATCTAGCGCAGTTGGAAGTGGAGTTAGAGAACATTAAATGGCATGTTCTGGGGTTATGCGAAGTCTGTAGAGAGGGGGAGGACACCGTAACCCTAGACTCGGGCCATCTTCTCTACTTTCGCGAGGGTGATAAAACATCCCAGGGTGGCGTAGGTTTCCTCGTCAATAGGGCCCTCTCTAGCAACGTTGAAGAAATCGCCAGTGTGTCGACCAGGGTAGCGTACCTGATCCTTCGGCTGTCCAAGCGGTACAGCATGAAGGTAATTCAGGTTTACGCACCGACCTCGACACACTCGGATGATGAAGTGGAGGATATGTACGAAGACATATCCAAAGCCTTGCACAACACCACTAAGGCCCACTTCAATGTTGTTATGGGGGACTTTAACGGCAAAGTGGGAACCCAGACTGGCAACGAATCCCGGATAGGCCCGCATGGTTATGGAGTTAGGAATCACAGGGGGCAAATGCTTGTCAACTTCCTTGAGAAGGAGGGGCTGTTCTTAATGAACTCCTTCTTTAAGAAACAGCCTCAAAGGAAGTGGACGTGGCAAAGCCCCGACACTGTGACTAAAAATGAGATCGACTTCATCATGACGGATAGAAAGCACATATTCAGAGATGTCTCAGTGATCAACAGGTTCAATACCGGATCTGATCACCGACTTCTCCGAGGCTCTCTGAATATCAACTTAAAGCTTGAAAGAAACCGACTGATGAAGTCCACGCTCCGACCTAACCCAATCCATATCATGGCGGGTACCGAGAAGTTCCAGCAGCTTCTCGGGAATAGATTTGTTGCCTTGGAACCCACTGACGACGCTGACGAGAGCCTACACAATCTGGTCGAGACTCTGAGGGATGAGGGCATCAAGTTCTGCAGAACGCAGCGGACGGGCAGGAAATCCAAACTCTCGGCTGAGACTCTCGGGTTGATGACAAAAAGACGGGAAACCACCCAAGCTACTTCGTCGGAGAGGTCAGACCTGAACAAGCGAATTGCGAAGATGGTACGGCGCGACCTTCGGAGCTCCAACACACGCCTCATCGAAGAGGCGATTGAGCGAAACCGAGGGTCCAAAGTATTCACTCAGCAGCTTGGCAGGAGCCACCTGACGAAGCTTAAAACGAACGATGGGAGGACCGTATTGTCTAAACCAGAGATCTCCGCTGAGATAGAGGATTTCTATGGCCGATTATACGCTGCACATGCACCTCATTCCCGACGAGATGACCACGATTCCAGAGCCACCCTGATGCGCCACTACACCGACGAACTGCCTGACATCAGTCAAGACGAGATCGTGTTAGCTCTGAGGCAGCTTAAAAATGGAAAAGCCCCCGGTGAGGACGGAATAACATCAGAGCTTTTGAAAGCTGGAGGAGCCCCTGTTGTAAAGGAATTAACGAACCTCTTTAACACCGTCCTTCACAGTGGGAGAACTCCAAAGGCGTGGAGCGGGAGTTTGGTGGTGCTCTTTTTTAAGAAGGGTGACAAAGCCCTTCTTAAAAATTATAGACCCATCTCGCTCCTGAGCCATGTCTATAAGTTGTTCTCACGAGTGGTCACGAATCGTCTCGCCAGGAGACTCGACGAGTTTCAGCCGCCGGAACAGGCCGGGTTTCGAGGAGGATATGGCACCATAGACCACATTCACACGGTGAGGCAGATTATACAGAAGTCCGAAGAGTATAATCAGCCCCTGTGTCTGGCCTTTGTGGACTATGAGAAGGCCTTTGACTCTGTCGAAACCTGGGCTGTTCTGGAATCCTTACAGCGATGCCAAGTAGACTATCGTTATATCGAGGTGTTGAGATGTCTGTACGAAGCCGCGACCATGAGTGTCCAAGTACAGGGCCAGCAGTCTAAACCGATCCAATTGCGCAGAGGAGTGAGACAGGGGGATGTTATATCCCCGAAACTGTTCACAAGCGCGTTGGAAGATATGTTTAAGATGCTGGACTGGAAAGGAAAGGGCATAAACATAAACGGCGACTACATCTCACACCTACGATTCGCAGATGACATAGTCTTAATGGCGGAGTCGCTAGAGGAGCTGAACCAGATGCTGGACGGCCTAGCTTCAGCCTCGCGACGTATCGGTCTTGGCATGAATTTGGATAAAACCAAAGTCATGATCAATGGCCACATTGATCCAATACCGGTCGTCGTACATGGCCACCTTCTCGAAATCGTTTCCGAATACACTTACCTCGGGCAGATTCTGCAGTTAGGTAAAAACAATTTCGAGAAGGAGGCCAAGAGGAGGATCCAGCTGGGCTGGGCAGCGTTTGGGAAACTGCGCCGAGTCTTCTCGTCATCCATACCGCAATGCTTGAAAACGAAAGTTTTTAATCAGTGCGTCATACCCGTCATGACCTACGGCGCCGAGACATGGACACTTACGGTAAGGTTGGTCCACCAATTTAAAGTCGCTCAGCGAGCTATGGAGAGAGCTATGCTCGGAGTTTCTCTGAAGGATAGGATTCGAAACGAATACATCCGACATAGAACCAAAGTCACCGACATAGCTCAAAGAATTAGCAAGTTGAAGTGGCAGTGGGCTGGCCATATCTCGCGAAGAACCGACAACCGCTGGGGTAAACGTGTTCTTGAGTGGAGACCGCGACTCGGCAAACGTAGTGTAGGACGCCCTCTGACCAGGTGGGATGACGATCTGCGAAAGACTGCAGGCAGATGCTGGATGCGGCAAGCTGAAGACAGGGCGCTATGGCGCTCATTAGGAGAGGGCTATGTCCAGCAGTGGACTAGTATAGCCTGATGATGATGATGATGTATTCAAATGGGCTGGATCTGCACTCGATCAAAAGTCTTTTATAGAAACTGCTTACTTGGGTTAGTCCTTTAGAAATTCATGGGCCCTGAGTGACACCGCGTGTAGTGTGTACCAGCACAACTTTCGGACGGAACCCTCAGAGCTCGATTTATACTCACAATAGGGTAGTATCTTGAAAAATTGTGATTGATCCGAAAGTTGGATTACTCAAAAGTACTGGACATATATTTTTTCTTTTGTCACGTAAACCAAAAATGACGACGATATAGTGCGTTGAAATTGCGCGTGACGTCACGCCGTGCTACACTTTTAACGTAAAAGTGACGTCACAAGCCCCTTTTCCTGAACTTTTATGTGCTATAAAATCGTCAGTTTTTATTGATTTCAGTAAGCAAAAAATACGTGTCCAATATTATTTGGTAATCTTACTGACGGACTTAATAGATTTAATATTGTCCAGTTTTTTTAAACCATGATAAATCATGATAAGATAAAAGATTTGAGTATGAAGGTGGACGCTTACAATAGTAGAGGAAAACCAAAGACACGGTGGATGGATTGTGTGAAAGATGATAATGGTTAGAAAGGAGGAGACTATTGAGATGACGGTAAATAATGGAAAATGGAAATGTATGGAAGAAGAAAACATGCTGCAAAGACCTCAAATAAATTTGGATAAGGGCTAAATATCATTGCGATACTTGTGTGGTCTTTTAATATCTAAACGTGTCCAAAACCTATTTCAAAAACAACGAACTATCAACATAAACGTCAAAAAACCAAGTTAATAACAATTTCTCAAGGTGCACACTTAATTCCGTCCTCCAATTAGCGAGTGGATGTCATCTTTCGCGTCTCATTTATCCGGATTAGCCTTGTCGACGGCGGCCGGGGCCGGTTACAGCCGGTTACAGCCGGTTATTGCCAGTAAAGCGCGTCTTGCCGGCTAATAGAGGTAGTGGTCTTAATTGAAGCCCTTCGCCTCCATGTATGTTATCATTGCGCTCAATATTCTCTAAGCTCGTTGTTTTCCAAGTGAGTTTTATGTAAGCAGAGTGCCTAATTAATTAGTGTGATTATATGTATTATTATTTGGGTAATAAGACGACGTCTCTTTTTTGGATGTTACTGAAGTAACGTTTCGCATCAGATGTTTTACACACTTAAATTGTGGCTAAATAGTTACAGGCGCACCTATCGATCGAAAGTTAAGCTATTTTCGGCTATGCGAGGTCGGTCCGTGGATGGGTGACCATCCATTATGTACCGCTACACCTTCGTTTCGGAAAGCACGTTAAGCACTTAGTCCCGGCTATAGTTCAGTACGAGTACGGGTAGTCAGAAGCCCGAAAGTCTAGACCACTCTAACCTAACCAGTCTTACCAAAGGCTATTGTGTTACCCAGGAACGGCAATGGATTTTGGGGGTCAGATAGTCAGTCAATCCTTGTAAAATACGGTATTCAGCTGCATTACAGGTAGGCTGGAAACCGACCCCAACATAGTTGACATAAATGTTTGTTTTGTCAGTTAATCACAATAATCTCGTCAGTCGGTAAACTGTCAAGCAAAACGTCAAATATTTTGTATTTTAAATATATAAAACGGACGCCTCTTGTTAAAAAATGAAACCAATTATTAACGAAACTGTAACAATTATGATAAATTTCCACAATTAAATCCGTAGCATCCGCAAATTGAAAGACTAGTAATTAAATAATGAGTTCCATTCACTGTAAACTATCAAATTAATACACGTATCGCTTACCATAGTTTGGGTGAAGCAATTTTTACAGCGTGTGCGCCACTGTTCAAAATAAATTAACTGGGACACGTTTAATATTAAATTAAAATGACAGCAATTTCGGATACAAAGCATCGTTTAATGCAAATGCTGTTACTATTGTGCCAGTGATTTATACCTGCAGCCACCAGACATTATTTAAAATGCTCGTAAAAACTCTCCCAGATTACAGCGACTAGCATTTGTGTCACATAAAAGGCTAGTAATAGCCACTGTAAATATTGTTAGTATTCGTACGCGATGTCTGGGTCATTTCTACTGAATTGCGGCCCCACATACGCCACGTATCTCGCGAACTATCTTTTTTTTTTGCGGGCATTACGGCCTTTTTGTTGTAATAAAAGTCAGCTTACATTATTTTGATGGACGAGTCTCAGGACGAGATTGAACTTTTTGGATTGTACCGTTTTTTGGAGACAGACACGTTTCTGACAGGGTAACATATCTTACGTGTAAGTACTGCGGAGAACACACACAAGTGTGTTATGAGTTATGGCAGTATCAATTGTTGAAGACAGTGACAAATAATTGCTATCACGAACATTGAAACTAGAGATTTCTAGTAAGTGACACAGGTGGAGAGTGGGCCATTTAGTTGGTATAACATTCAGTAATACTGCCCTCTTTCATAGAAAGCTAGATTAATCTACTATCTGCTGATTAAGTATAGTAAATAGACAATAGTTACATTAAGAGGGTGTATATAAAAGAAAAATTATACTCGCGCATTGTTCCCGCAAAATGCGGCAAAAGATAACCTCTTTGCCGGAATAAGAATGTAGTACCTAAGTACTGAAATCGACTTAACCTAATAAATCCATAGGTCGAAGAAATTTCTTAAAACGACTGATGTAATTTTGCAGTTAAAAAACATCACTAGAAGATATAAAACAATTTTAAATTCGGAAGGCTGTGGCTTTGTTTGATTCATTTTTGGCCACCGACTTTTTTACAGCTTTTAGTCTTTTTATTTCTAAAAAGGTTTTATTTCCCTCTCTCTCTTTCAGTGGGTCGGTTTATAATTTATCTAACATTTACTTAATAGCCTAATGTCAACTGATATAAATGATCATTTAAAATATCAGTTGGCATTAGGCTAAGCTGGACAGCTATAAGACACGGTCGTATATCATTGTTGTGTTTACTTAGAAACTTTCATTTTAATTCTTCACTCGTATAAAATAAAGTAGGTCTTAGTATTTCAAATTAATTTCAGCTTGATAATTTTACCCGTTTTTAAGAAAAAGGGTCTTGACGGGCGGAAAACGTAGTTATATTAGTTCCTATAGGGTTCCGGTTTAGTCTTCCAACTTTTAAGTTAGAGCAGTAATCCCATTCTTCTCTCAATCTTATTCCGCGTATGAAACTCACCTCCTGTTTGCTAGAACATTTTATTAAAACCACTGGAAGGTTTCAAGCTATCATTGCAAGTGGTTAAGTTGACTTGGTAGGTGGGCTAAGTGCGCTGTTTGTTAAAAGTTATGATACTGGTCTCCATTGTCAACAAACGCTTCATTTTGTGAGATAGTCTAATTCTAATTTATTTATTCAATATAATACCTTTTTACAGTAATAAATATCATTTGGTTAAAATTACACTTAAAAATAAAATTTAGAAAATTTTGCACAATATTGGGTACATGAGACACTGGCCCTACTGATCCATCACAATAGATGAATAAATAACATAACATCACGCCTCTATCCTCCTCTCGGAAGGCACTGCAGAAGTGTACCTTAAGTACGCCCATATTCCACCGGTTATGTTTAGGTCCGATGTAATATGGGGCGGGCCTATTGCCTTCAACAATATAAATCCAAAAATCGGGTTGCTACTGAGAAATTCGTAAATAACTACCTAGAAAAACTCAACTCTGCCCGACCTGGGAATCGAACTCAAAACTTTACGCTCAGCAGTGGTGCTTCCAGCAACGCGGCAGTCAGATGAATAAAATCAATACATTAAATTTTTAACCGTACTAAGTACTGTTTTACATTATGTATGATTTCACTTTAACTTTCTCCCGATTTAACTTGGAAACTAAACTCTGTGACAAAGGTTCAAACTTGTACTTTGGACAAACTTTCAGTCATACACGCGTACCTCCGAATTTTCACAGGTCATTAGTTCCAAATATCTTGTTTTCACTGAACTCTCCTGAAGAAATAACACGCTTTAGCCTCTTTGGCTTTAAAATAAAAAAAATACGTGTGTGTTTATACGTATGAAGTGAAACTTCCTAATGGTATATTAGTTATATAAATAAATAAATAAAATATCGTTATTTGAGACCTAAGCAGTCCATACGTAGTTAGTGGTTAGTAAGTATAATCTGTCACTTTCACTATTTATTTAAATTAATCTCAATAAGTCCATTTATTATATCACTTATCACTAAAATACATATTTCTTTATAAGTCACCTCTTAATTTAAGTAAACACGCATGGCGACGTGACGGTCCAAAGCGACAGAAAATGTGACGATTTTTTTTTCAAGTTTAGCGATATTTTATTGCTAAACGTTTTTTCCCATAAGTCAATAAAGAATTTTCAATTAAAAAACAGTTTTAGCCTGAAAAGGGACATAATATGTGACTTTAAATGTTTGTAAATGCACCCACGACACAGGAAAAATCAATCAACATCATTCATGCAACGTTTTTTAGAAAGAAAGAAGAAGAAGAATAACTACTCTTCTTTTTTTTAAGTCTATGAACAGAGGTGAAGGTCGATTCCCTTTTAGAGAAGCTAAAATATATTTAGGCTATTTCCTTCTTTCTTTTTTTATAAGACAAGTAAGGGACGGACGTATGTATATTATGAGAGCTATCAATTTCAGTGGAATAAAGCTACCGTACGAAGACAGTTAACTTTCAGATCGCACCAACCAAAAACACGGCGAAGTTCAAGGCATGAACTTAAGGCACGGACATCTACTTAGATTTTATCTATCGTCGTCCTTTTCTTGAGTCGACTAGCAGATAGAGATAAATAAATAAATAAAATAAATAAATAATGCTGGACAATCCACACAGCATCATCTAGCCACAAGCTAAGCAGAGCTTGTGTTATGGGTACTAGATGACTGATATACTTAATACAATAAAAATTAACAATACATTACATAGATAGATATTTTTTATTATACATAGTAAATACCCAGAACACCCGAAACAAATGTTTGTAGACCGTTCAAACATTTGTTCCAGGGCGGGAATCGAACCCGCAACCTCCTGCGTCGCAGTCAACTAACAATAGGAAAACCATCCCAGAATTTTACCAAGACTTTTTTCATATTTAGGGTTTCCGGTCACAGCT
Organism: Phlogophora meticulosa; assembly: GCA_905147745.2. Classification (NCBI taxonomy): domain Eukaryota; kingdom Metazoa; phylum Arthropoda; class Insecta; order Lepidoptera; family Noctuidae; genus Phlogophora; species Phlogophora meticulosa. The sequence goes on from LR990521.1 coordinate 1,157,090, forward strand.
TCCAAGTCTCTATCACATACTACGACCGTCACAACTTAAAACGAAATCTATTTTAAGGGTCCAACGTAAGGCATTAAGATAAAAAACCAAGATTACCATCAGCTGGACTTTATTATACGTCGCGATATCCGTGTAAGAGCGTGGCTACATGAAGGGGCTCCCCAGGCGACGCTTGTTCATAAATTAAGAAGAGCTCCACTCATTCCCGTCTTATCTTTATGAGGGTCCCTGCCCACTAGCCGTGGAATTAAGTAATCACACAACACACTACTGAAATTGATCTTCGGAGGCGAAAAGAGACTCTAAAGACATTGTTTTGTTGTAAATGTAATCATTTACTACAATGCATGCCAATGCATTTCCTGCCTAGAAAACGGTCTGCCTCTTTTCTTCTAGTATACAAGTCTTATGACCAAAATGCTTCATACATAAACTAATGCCCTTTTCCCCATAGAAGCAGGCAGAAATTACAGAACGGCATCGTAATACGTACGATCATACACGGACGTCAGTTACGAGTACTGCGCATCTGATCCTTCTCAAGAACATCACCGATAGCAAAATTGTATGTCGTTGTAGCTTTCTTTCCAGCGTTTCCACTCACATGTGTACCTTATGCAAGTCACCTTTTGCTCATTCTGGTCATACACGCACGTCAGTTGCGAGAACCACGCACCTCACCTTTCTGAGGACTAGTAAGGCCAGTAAGGATAAATATACCTTTTGCTAGTCATCTTTCACTCACCCCGGCCATACACGCACGCCAGTTGCGGTTACTACGCTTATGATAGTGTCCTGGATATTAGCACGAATTTAAACTCCATAATGTTCTTCATTGAATTTCAATGTCTTTTTTCGAAAAGTAAGTCGTGTATGTGGTCTCCGTGCATGTTTGATCGTGTCCCGGTATAGGGGTATCGTAAATATGCTCACCACGAGTTCTGTTTGAGTTCGATGCTGGAACTCCTACCCCTGAGCGAACAACGAGGGTAGGCCAACTGTCGCCTTATTATTCACAATATTGGCATAGTGTTAACGTCTTCTTGTGTCTTCCAAGAAGGTTTATTTATTTATTTATTTACTTAAAGGTTCACCCACAGCACATATATAAATATAAATACAATTAATCTTAGGTTACATTCTAAAATATGTGCCAATTAAGGGCAAACACAACACTGTCAACACAGACGCCAGACTACCGCTTACATACTAACTTTTGATAGGTTTACATTACATAACAAACAGAAAAAATAATAATAATTAAAAAGGTTCTAGTAAATATACGCACTGACACATCACACACTCACCGCCCGCACGAATGCCTGACGTAGACGGAAAGACAATTTCAAAGATTTAATAATTCACATACAAATTTCCTGTCAGTAGATTTTATTTTAATATGTATGAGGCAAGCACAATTAGTATTGTAGAAGCTGGACTTCAACAGGTCCGGGATGGGAGATCACTCATGTAAAGGATAAACCAAATAGATCATCCGTTTCAATAAAATGGCCAGAGAAATGGCGGATACTACCGCATCCACGGTGTTGCTAGGCTCCTCGCTCCACCCACTTAGTCTCCTTGTAAGTTTGTTGTTGTTGTCTTTATTTTAATTGAAATGCTGTGTTCTTTCGCCGGCTTGGATCACTATGGCGATTGAAAGTTCCAAGTTATTTGTTACGGAAAGTATTCGCAGAACAGCAGCGTATTATTTAGTATATTTTGAGAGGCTTTGTGGCAAATAATAACAGTCACACGTCGATTTAAGGTTAAGCTATGCCTGCCGAGGTTATTCTGTGGATTGGTGACCATCGATTACATACTAAGACTTCGTATTTCGGAAAACATGTTAAGCTGCTGGTCCCGACTGTCATTCGTGGATCTTAGAGATCATCATCCATTGTTATCTGAGTGAGTTCACAAAAAATGCATTGTTTGTAGTCACTTACCTACAATAATTTTTTTGTGTACTCTATCGCATTAGGTAACCCTGTAAAGATAGTCATAAGTTGGATAAAACAAATAAATAAAATAATAAATCATTTGAAGAAAACTGAAAGTCTGAAAACCACTTTTACTAAGAGATATCGTGTTGCCTAGTAATTGTGAATACGAGTTGAGGAGGTGGGATAGGCAATCACTCCATGTAAAATACTGGTATTCAACTGCATCCAGTAGCAACCCCAACTTACTTTCAAAAAGTCTAAGCAGATGATGATGATGATTATTTTGTGCTATTCTGTTCCATCTAGATGGCTGATGGTGGATGGTTCAGCAGCAGCCCAGCTGAGTACATCATAACACGCCTGTATTATCCGAAGGGTCCTACTACCTATTAGTAGACACACATTTTGCTAGTTATGTTTAAGTCCCATGTATCTACACCATAGGGGGCGAGCCTAATGCTATCAACCGGGCACACATCCAGTCTACGGGCCGCTCCTGAGAAATTCCTGATAGATCAAGCCAATACAACTTTATCCAGGAAACAAACCCTGATTCTCACGTTCAACAGCAGCACTTGCGAACAGTAGACCAATGAGGCATAAAAATAAGTTCACATATCTCAGTAATAGACGTCATTAATGTTATTGGTATCACAAAACCGTTTCTATCAGGGTTTACGTTTTGTGGTTAGCGTAGATTGCCTAGTAAAACTTTGGCGGGAGCAGTAAATATGGCGGAGAAGCATGGCGGGTGGCTCGTAAACACTATGTTAGCGGTAACATTACGTGCCATTTGTCGGAATTATTAATGTATAACCCATTTCACAGTAATAGGACTGCTGCTTTTTTCTGATGACGAATGCAGGGTTGGATTTAGGGCAGGGCTACAGAGGCTCCAGCCCTAGGGCCTCTACAAGGCTCCGTCCTTCCTCTACAATTTAATTATTATTATTAATCATTTATTTCAGAATAATTCATTCCATAAATTGTTAGTAAAATACTTAAAACTTTTGTTTTTTTTTTGTTTTTTTATAAAAAACATTGCCCCACACTAGGAATTTCTCCTGTATCGTGGGTGCGTTTACAAACATTTAAACTCACATACACAAACAGCCAGACCCGGAACAATTACCTGTAGGTCGTACAAATATTTGTTCCGTGCGGGGTTCGAACCCACAACACGCGGCGCAGCAGCCGATGGCTCAACCACTGCGCCAACCGTGTCGTCAAATGACGACACGGTTACTATGTTAGTAACAATTAATTATTACGGTGATTACATTATGATAATTAAATTAAATAAATAAATAAAAATTGAGCTAATTAACATTATATAGGGCACCACCCGAGCCGTGAACTACGTTCCAGTGCCTCACAACGGGGCAATCAACCCTCTCCAATATGGTATTCAGAAGGCTGTTGGTACTGCCCCCCACGCGGCGCATCAGGGAGGCCACTCTCTTGCGCACGATTGCCCTAAAGCAGTCCGTGTTGGCCTCAGCAAACATACCTGACGCACTGAAAATATTATAATGAGATAAGAGAAAAATACATTGTCGCGTAAGGCTGCGTTTCCATTGAAGCGGAGCTGTGCGCAGCGGAGTTTAGTGGTGCGTGCATTAACCAATCGCATTGCTCGAAATCTCCGCTCCGTATCAGATTAGACATTGTGGTTGGTTAATTCATGCACCGCTAGGTCCGCTCCGCACAGCTCCGCCTCAATGGAAGCGCAGCCTTAGAGTGAAAACTTCGTGCGCGGAAGAGGTAACTTTTTAAGAGGAAGAAAAATCTGCGATCTGTAAAATTTGATTAATATAGCTTATTCACAGCGAGTTTCAACGAGGTTCTCATTAAGCATATGCAGATAGCATTACAGGTTACTAAACTTTTTTTTTGTGTGAAAGTATTTTTTCGCACAGGGGTAGGCCGAAACTACAACACGCCACCTGCTACGATCCTAACATACTCCTTTTACTTGGTTTACATGCGTACATCCAAAAATGTTAAACGTCAATATTTTATTTCCAAAATTGTAATGAAACAAAAATGAACAAAATCGCATTTTTTTTTTTTAGAATGGGCATCTCGCAGTTTATCCTTTACGGATATCTACTGCTTAACCGAACTTTCCTGTGGGGGTCTTAATTAAAATTAAGGCCTTTCGACCGATCGCTAAGGGCACCCCCTGCGGGGTACGAACCTCGGCTTAGGACGTCGCTGAAGAGGACAGCAAGGGACAGGCTTTATCAAATAGATAATGATTTAGGGACATTTTAATAATTTACTGGCTCAGCTTCGCGGGCTGGCTCTAGCAAAGGGTCGGGAGGGGGCAAAGGGTCGGGAGGGATAAAATCGCATTCCCGAGCTTTTCATTATAAAGCGACGAAATCAAGTTTTAAAAAATAGACTTCGAACTGCAATGACTCAGGACCACCTATCAGATTTATTCCCACTCTGTACTGAAAGTGATTTACTCTATGACTGGATTTAGACGAAATTGTTAATGATTTTCGACGAAAAAAGCTCGCAAAGTTTCATTCGCCTAACATTTATCTTTTACATATTTTTGGAATTATAGGAACTTACATTTACATTTGACACGTGATGCGAAGGAATGAGGATCATGTTGTGAGGAAAGGTTTGAGTATGAACGTAGAGGGTTACAAGAGTAGAGGGAGACCCAGGAAACGATGGATGGATTTTGTGAAATATGATATGGCTAGGAAGGACGTGACTTCTGAGATGACGGCAAATATAAATGTATGGAAGAAAAAGACATACTGCGCCGACCCCAAATACATTGGGATAAGGGCTGGAGGATGAGAGATACTTACATTTCCTATAATGTAATTATTTAAAATCGTGTTTTGTATACTGTGCTGTGACCTGTGTGCTCGAAATGAACGATTTATCTATCTATCTTTATATGATTGAAGACTGAAAATTTATTTTTATCAGTTCCCAAAAGATTTTCCATTTATTGTTTTTCCTAGGGCCAGTACACCTTTCAATCCGGCCCTGGCCATAAATGAATGAATGAACGAACGGTGAAAAGAGAAAAATAAATCAAGAACAGCTAGAATCTAGATAAAAAAGGGTTATGCAAAGCTTGTGTAGTATAGCTGATGGCTTCCGAACTCTCCTGTTAGGTTTGCCAATTTGGATTCAAGTAGAATCGCTAGGTGGCTGTTTCAGCACATAACGTTAGCATTGCTTAGAATCTGAATGAAAATCGTTAACGGTTTGTGTTTCCAAAAACTAGTTTTTCCACTGTCAAGGTATTGTATTGAAAGGAACTATGGAAGGATTGTGTGAATGATGATATGGCTAGAAAGGCGGTGACCATTGAAATGAGATAAAATAGAGATGTATGGAAGAATAAGACATGCTGCGCCGACACCAAATAAATTAGGATATGGTGCAGGAGTACTAACCCACAACGGGTTCAAACCTGGGCAAGTACCAATGTGGCTTTTTCAATTCATATGTACTTTCTAAATTTATCTTGGCCATCACTGACATCGGTGAAGAAACATCGTGAGGAAATCTGGACTTATAAAAATATATACATAAGTCTGAAATCGCCAACCTCTCTTGAGCAAGCGTGGTGATTAATGCTCGTGCCTTCTCTGTATGAGAAGAGGCCTTTCCCCAGCAGTGGGACAGTAACAGGCTGGTATTATTTTATTTGACGACCGATGTGGCGCAGCGGGCGAAGGTCTGCCTGCGACGCAGGAGGTTGCGGGTTCGATTCCCGCCTTGGGACAAATGTTTGTACGATCTACAAACATTTGTTCCAGGTGTTCTGGGTGTTTGCTATGTATAAAAAAGAAAAAAATATCTATGTAATGTATTGTATTAAGTATATCAGTCATCTAGTACCCATAACACAAGCTTTGCTTAGCTTGGGGCTAGATGATGCTGTATGGATGGTCCAGCAATATTTATTTTATTTATTTATTTATTTATATTTTGGTACAGGAGGGTGATGATGCTGAAGAAGAATGGAGTTTCTTTCCCATTCTTCTCCACACGAAACTACCTTTTCGAAGGGGCAACTAGAATCATTTTAGTATTTTATTAGATATTTTTTTAAAGTTACCTTTTTAATGTTCTAATTCAAATACTTAAAAGATTTGATTTAGACTAATTGACTTTTGAAGGTTTTACGATAAAGGGGAAAAGCTACTAAAAATTAACCGACTACCGTGAGAGGTATCCTGATATTGAAGTCCAATCAAAGAAAGTGTCACGGAATATATCAACAAGTAAATAAAAAAAACCATAAGTTTCTAATGAAGACAAATAAATTAAATGCACAACGTAGCATCACGCCTCTATTCTCCAAAGAGTAGGGCAGAGGTGTACTGACTGTACATCCAAATTTTGCAAGTTATGTTTTAAGTCCAGGCATATAATATCTATTATAACCGAGCACATAATATCTAGACTCCAATCTGCTAATGAGAAATTTTGATGGAATAACCTTATGACACTTTGCACGTCCTGGAAATCGAACGCAGGACTCCATCTCAGCAGTAGCGCTGGCGACCACTACACCATCGAGGCAAAAATAAATAAATGGAAAGCTGTTATGAACTCATCTTGTCATCATCGTCATCCTCTTGCCCTAATCCCGATTTATTTGGGGTCGGTGCAGCATGTCTTCTTGTCTAAGTTAAAAATAATTTTAATTTGATTCCGCCTCATTTATTTTGGGCTTTTATCTAGATAGTTATGCCAACCCCATCGTGCCTTTTAACGTTCATTTCATAACATTATCTCTTAGATATGCATCATAAAAATTCAACCCGATCGTGCCTGTTAACGTTCATTTCATAACATTATCTTTTTAAATAACAATACAAAAAATGAAATTAAAAAAAGCAGCTAATAAAATATGAAAGCCTGTAAAATTCCAACACTATAAACGTTAACTGCCAACCAATATAATAACAAACACACAATTGATTGCCAGCAACGTATTTAAACAAACACAAACTACGAACGTAATCAATTAACAAAGCGCTGCGGCCCACAGTTAAATGACAACTATAACTAAAACACCTTGTTTGAAAACCCGTGAATCTGTGCTAAGAGTTATTGGGGTACAGTTACCATAAGATGGCGGACACAACTCAGGTCCCCTGTCAATTTACGGCCCGTATTTATGTCCGGCCGTGTCAAGTGATTTAAAAGTTTACTGGACTACACTATTAGTGAAATAAATCTAGTGCCGGCGCCGAGAGGCGTCTTTTGACTATAAAGGAATTTATGATTTATTGTATTTGTAATGTTTTAATTAAATAAATAAATAATGCTGAACAATCCACACAGCATCATCTAGCCCCAAGCTAAGCAGAGCTTGTGTTATGGGTACTAGATGACTGATATACTTAATACAATACATTACATAGATAGATATTTTTTTTATTATACATAGAAAATACCCAGAACACACAACTTTGTAGATCGTACAAACATTTGTCCCAAGGCGGGAGTCGAGCCCGCAACCTCCTGCGTCGCAGGCATACCTTTGCCCGCTGCGCCACATAGGTTGTCAAAAATTGTTTAGGTAGAGTTGAAACTGCGACTAAATATTTATTGAAATACTTTCGAAATTCAATCATTCAAATTACGAGTAGACTGAGAATCAGCACTTTTTGAACGTCAAAAATTACATAAGTCCCCTAAAACGTTTGCTCATCACCCATCACCATTTCCTAGTGTATTTGCTTGGAAGAAGAAGTGGCGCAGCAAACTCAAATTTAAATACTTTCACCATCTAGTTAGGGTATTTATAGTTTACATATAAAATGTGGTCAAAATTGCCCCGTAATTAAAACAGTTAATGCTAATGTAATTTTATTACACCACAATCATTTTATACTAAGTACATCAAATAAATTCTATATTATGATAAAGACAAATAATATTTTCTAGAAATGGAGACAGTGATGGGGTTGGGGGTGCTCAGCTTACCACTGGTGCTTGCGGACACTAGACCAAGGAGGCAGCCCGTTAAGGCAGAAAAGCAGTTTCAATCAACTGTTTTAGGGTTCCATACTAAAATGGTAAAAATGTCTGTCACAGCTGTCTATTGTAGGAACTATTTGTAAATGGTGTAATTAAAAAGAAAATGAGTTCTCATTTCAATAAGAACCAACATAGGGGTTGAAATTTGAAAGTGCCACCGGGAAAAGTTTGATATTAAATGAAATGGATTTATTTGCAGATTGTAAAACTTGTTTTTATGAAAAAATCTGTTCACACCCCATTATCCCTATAGTTGGAAAAGCGAAAAACTTAGTTTTTAAAATAAATCGATGTCTGTAACAATCACAGACTTGAATCACCAAAAAACCCTTAACAAAGACACTCGTTAAGCAATAAAAAAAAACTTTAATAAGGAAAAATGTTTGTCATACTACGAGCAATGTATGGAACTCTCGGTGTGCGATTCCAACACGTTCTTTGCCGGTTATTTGTATATTATTGGCTTAATGGTTCACGGTGTTTTGCCATGACATGTTTAAATTGTTTTGGTGGTTACGTCGCCGGCTCCCATGGGGGTTGTAAAGGAGGATTAATGAGCGAGAGCGTGGCCAGTGCCCACCTGCGAACTAATAGCTACAGGGATGCTACGGTCGTTTGTCATTGTTATGATAAATATTCTAGTATTTTTGTGGAGTGTGTTGTTTTCTAGAACAATATTATGAAGTAAAGGATCTTTTAAGAGTTATTACGATTTGTTTTTTTTTGTTAATTAGTTACTACTAAACGTTACTTTAATTTTTGTTTGTCTTGCTGGTGTTAAGCGATGCTGAGGTGTGTGGCAACTAGATTAAAGTATTTTCTATTCTTTGTAGAATAGAATAGAATAGAATATATCTTTATTTGCTTAGAATGCAGGTACATACAAAATAGGATGGTTAATAACATAATAAGATCCGTGTACATTCTGCCTTGTTGGCATGCAAATACAATAATTATTATACAAAGTTAGCTATAGGGCAAATAGGTTATTGGAATATATCATCTAGGAAATCCTGTACAGAATAATAACATTTATCTACAAGTAATTGTGTAAAACATTTTATAAATTTCATCAATGGCAAGTTTTTCATTGGATTAGGAATTTGATTAAAGATAGCAGGAGCCATACAGATCACACTTTTTTTTAATAGGCTAGTTTTAAATGTGCCTGTGCATAGTTAGTTCTGATATTGTGATCTTAATGCTGTATTTCGTTTCCTGGTTTCTGTTAACGTTGCAAATAAATTTCGGTTTGTTACTACAAATATTGCCAATTCGAGGATATAGAGGCATGGGAAAGTTAATAGTTTCTGAGACTTAAATATAGGCACACAACTGTCAGTAACTTTGAGGCCAAATATAGCTCTCAAACAGCGCTTTTGAGCTTTAAAAATGCTTTCTCGTTCACTACAATAACCCCAAAATATTACACCAAATCTTAAAATAGAAATTACAAGACCATGATAGGCCACTAATATTGTTGACATATTTACTTTTTTGGATAGGTTATACAACATGAACGCGGCTGAGCTTAAACGTTTACAGATATCTTCTGCTTGCGGCTTCCAAGTGAACTGGCTATCAATTAAGATTCCTAAAATTTTTGTGCTATTCACTTTATCGATACTTTGACCATTGTAGTTGATATCCATGTCACCAGTAGATATTCGTTGGTGAAAATGCATAGTTTTAGTTTTTTGTAAATTTATAAGTTGTACTGAAGCCTTTTCTTTTTGTGCGCGTGGAAATTCATATGGGCCCTTCACCCTCGAGCAGACGTCAACAGGTATCTAACTGATTAAAACTACGTGGTGTTCTTCTGCTACCTATGGTCGGGGCGCTGGAAGATTTACGCAGCTGGTCACGATGCCCCAACCAGGTATTAGCCCGCATGACAGCCATGGGGATCCCGTCCCCACTGCGGTCTTTACGGTAAGAAAGAAAGAAAGAAAGAAAAAACATTTATTCAGCACCGGGTCAGGCACACAAAGACACAATACTAAACATAGAAAACAAAAAATAAATAAATAAAAATAAACAAAAAATGAGTAACAAGAAATACATTAAAAATAAATATACGAGTAAGTAGACATATATTATTAAGTATGTGCCTTACGGCTGCGCTAAAAAGGTCCAGTTCAGCAAAAATGCCAGACAACCAGGGCCTGACGCTGGTTTTCAACTGGTAAGGTAGACTTCATTAACCAATCTTAATATATATAAATCTCGTGTCACAATGTTTGTCCTCAATGGACTCCTAAACCACTTAACCGATTATAATAAAATTCGCACACCATGTGCAGTTCGATCCAACTTGAGAGATAGGATAGTTTTTATTTCAATTTTTGACCTTAATATTTTTTTAATTTCAAATTAAACGTTTTCCTCTAATAAGTTCCATATATTTCTAACAGATGGCAGTGTAACTCAACTTTTGAGGCGGGACGAAGTTCGCTGGGACAGCTAGTCCTTTATATAATAAGAAGTACAGATTCGTTAGTCTAGTGGTTACAAGCGCTACTGCTGAGCATGAGGTCCAGGGTTTGATTCCCAGGTAGGGCAAAGTGTCATTAGGTTTTACATCTAGAATTTCCCGTGGAAATATGCTCGTCACCAATAGGCGAGCATATTTCCACTAACCAATGTAATAAAATTGGATGTATGTAAATATAACTGGGAAAATGTTAGTGTGGTATAGGTACACCTCTGCCTAACCTTTGGGCAATACAAGCGTTATGTTACGTACTGTTATGTTTAGTGCAGATAGTTATAAACAATTGAATTTTAACACAATAAATAATTGCCAACAATAATACGAGTAGTATTTATTTATTAATTTAGTACATTTGAAACAAAAAACAGTAGTATATAAATCATAAACAGCAGGGTATTATTGTATCTAAATGGATTTAAAGTCTGAAGTAAAGAAAGTTTATTAAAAAATATTCAACAGTCAAGATTCCTCACAAATTACACCCAAAATCCAACAAGCCCCTTTGGAAATCGCTGGAAATCCGCAGTTATTTAAATGTTGACCGTAGAGCGTTGTCACTTGAAGCGAAGTGGTGCGCCATATTGTCTTAAATCCGGATCACACGAGTTCCGGAGTTCCGCTTTGACAAGGGGCCCTCTCACGTCCGTGGATGAGCAAACACAATGGGGCCCAACGTGGCGAGGAATACTGCAGCCTGGCTTGCAGGCACCCAGAACTTGGGTTTTGTTGGGAAGTGAAAATTTACTAACCAACACCACAGAATATATAGGACAAGTACCAGCACCTAGTTTCTAGGAAATAAATTGTCGGTAAACGAATGTGAGAAATTATCAAGCGTTGCGTTGGTTAAATGCTGTGATTGTTTGAATGAATTATTACCAGCCAGTGGCAACACTTGACTTGCGTTTAATTTTGAATGTGTTGATAATTTCGGTCTGGAAAAAGAAAAACATATTTCTTCTTCTTTCTTCTTTAAATAAAACGTTGCCCCACAGTAGGAATTTCTCCTGTATCGTGGGTGCGTTTACAAACATTTAAACTCACATACACAATCAGCCAGACCCGGAACAACTACCTGTACTTAGGTCATACAAATATTTGTTCCGTGCGGGGATCGAACCCACAACACGCGGCGCAGCAGCCGATGGCTCAACCACTGCGCCAACCGTGTCGTCAAAAATATATTAGCAAACATGCTTACAATATATTTAGTTTAAAGAAAACCATTTATTACTGCACAGAAAATATAATATAACGACCAAATATATAATTAAAAAGAAAAAAAACTTGCCTAATGCGATTCGGACGAAAACGGCAAAAAATCACGCTTGTTGTATGCGAGCCCCCTTAAATATTGATTAAATTCTGTTTTTTAGTAGTCAGAAATAAATTATCTGTGGAAATTTCAACTGTCTAACTATCACGGTTCATCAAATACAGCGATTGGTGACAGGCGGATAAACAGACAGACGGACGGACAGCGGAGTCTTGGTAATAGGCTCCCACTTTACCCTTTGGTTACGGAACCCTTAAGAAGGATCTGTGCGAGGCCAAAAATACTCTTCAAGTTTAGGTAGGCCTAAGGCCCGGACTCCACCAAAGTGGAGACGAAACGAGAGGAAACCACCAATAGAATGTCGTTATTAACACTAAGTCCAACTCATTTTTTCTGGGTAGGTACGAGTATTACATTCTTGTATGCAAAAGCTGTACTTTTTTCGACATAACGTTATCAGCAACAATCAAATTGGTTGTCACAGGTAAACATGCAATATCTACCCAATCAAAATGTGTTGTTGAACACATTTTGAGAGGTAGTGAGACCTTCTGTTATTTTTAAATAATTGGTCCCACGATAAAACTTTTTTTGTAGAATCGTGAATACGTATTCTATACATATTCGTAAAAATAAAATGTACACACTTAATTGACTGCCTCGTTGGTCAAGTGGTCGCAAGTGCAGTAGCACTTGCGACCACTTGACCTAACCTTGACCTTGACCTTGGCTAAGGATGAGCTCCTGGGTTTGATTCCCGGGTCGGGAAAAGGGTTATTGGGTTTTTACATCAGGAAGTTCTCAATAGCAACCCAGAGTCTGGATTTATGACCGGTTAATAAGTTGGCCCCAGAAATCATGAGACTCAAATCTAACCGTCGGAATGTATCTACTTACATTCCGCCAGTTAATTTAGTTAAAAAGTTCCATATCGTACCCATGTTAAAAATAAATAAATGGTGTTGATAGGAAACAAAAGTACAATAATCGATTGAGTCTTGATCAAACCACAAGAAAATAAAGAAGGTGTTTGTATTAATCTTTATGGTCTGTCCATGGACTTACGAACGCCAAAGCAATCCCATTGAAATATCCCGCAATGGTCTCGCCTGGCTTATTAAGAGGAACCCGGTTGTGACGCAACTCCTGCCGGGTAATATGCACACTGCAGCCGTATTCTCTTACTGAGAAATGGAATGCCTAATACCAACAGCATTTTGTATATAGTCGCCTTAGAGTGCAAAGCTCGGGAATGAAATATTTGGTAATATTTTTATGACACTTGGAAAGAAAACATTGACGTTAGATATTTCTAGATGTATGAACGTAAACGAAGCAAAATTAATGTAGAAGGGTGGTAGTAGCTAGCGTGCTGTAGTTTCTGCCTACCCCCATGGGAAAAAAAGCGTGACTGTATGTGTGCATTTGTGCGGAAAGAACATTGAGTGTGCATTACAGATTTGTGCATTATCTCTTTTATATAAAATTCTCGTGTCACAATGTTCGTTCCCATACTCCTCCGAAACGGCTTGACCGATTCTTATGAAATTTTGTGTGCATATCGGGCAGGTCTGAGAATCGGCCAACATCTATTTTTCATACCCCTAAATGATAAGGGTGGTCCACCCCAAACATTTTATATGGCAAAACAACGTTTGCTGGGTCAGCTGGTACTGTATAAGTTTTAATTTTGTAAAATTTAATTGTAATGTGTTTCTCGTTGTTGACCCTTAAAATGAATAAATTAAGAAATAAATAAGGTTATCGCTCTAAGGCATTGGTTCCCAAGCAGTGGTTCCCAAGAGCTTGAATGTGGTCCGCGAAAGGTTTAAAATTACAAATTAATCAACTCAAAAATCACATTCATGCAAACTGAATTAAAATTTCTTTAAGAATTGTTGTGTTTTCCATTACAATCGTGTACCCATTTTTTTAAATGGTCTATTTGAGTCTGACGAATATGCTTAAATTTTTGATTAAAGTTCATTTTAAGATTGACAATGGGGTATTATTTTACTCTTCTAGTCCTAGCTATCAACGAAGGAATCAAATTGGTCCCAAAATGCTTGGGAACCTCTGCTATAAGGCGACGATATTTTCAAAGTAAGTACTACGCAAACGATTATTTATTTTCTTCCAGTCATTTGTCAGTTTGATATATGTTAGAAGTTCACACAACGAAGCACAATTTTCTTATGTACGCATTAAAATCACGTAATATCATTAATTACAACACCGGAGTAAATATATTAGTGCTAACGAGCGACCATTATCGCGCCTAAATCACGTCTAAATATCTGGCAAAATAACAAAACTAACTAAACGCAATATATTACGGAACAATAGGAGTTAAACAATTCTAACCGAAATTAGAGACTTCATTTTACAATCGTTTAAATTTAGTGCCCCATTAGCGATCAACTGCGCGGAACATGGCCGCCCTCGTGTTGCTTTGCCGCGTAAAAACAGAAAACACCAATTCGCCCAATATTTACTTTTAAAATGTTTAAAACGTTGCGAGGCGCTCAATTTACTACTTTGAAACGGCCAAATTACGTTCTGATACCAATTTGCGTTGGATATGTCCGCGTAAACACCAGTAAACCTTGTTATTTTCTAGTTATGATTGAAATTTACGAACTTATGCACACAAAATGAAAAGTTTATATAGCATATTCGGTTTGGAGTTCCCGCAGTTAAGTACAAATGTTACAATCGCATTCTCTATTATTGCCTACGGACCAGTGGTGTACAGAACATTCCAACTGTTGCCTGCTCTAACAAATACCACGTTGCACTATATAACCAATACATTATTACTTGACACACATAACAAAGTAAACTAGTCCTTAACACAACGGGATAGAGATTAGCGTGTATGCCTTACAGTGAATAGATGTCCTAAGTCATTGTTCAAACTGGATTGTTTTGGAGCTGTGTTGTAACATAACTTAAGATAAGTCCTGTATACAAATAGTTTCATGAGCCAGTGTAATTAAGGGTAAATTTTGTTTTATGACAGTCTGGGGATGTGAAGGCTGAATTACGAACTGTTAGCGGAGATAGTGGAGACGTTGGGAATTGGTTAATGCCTAAGTTTTGCGTAATTTTACAGCGTTGTAAAATTATTTAATGTTTATTATTATGAGTTTGTGGTTGGGATCTGAAATACGTTGAGCGCACCGGTGCGGGCGTTTGGTAGTCTGACCGTTACACACTTTTCTTATTTTGACTATCCTAAATAGTACTTCGTATATTTTTATATTACATGAGTGAGTAGATAGATAAACAGCCTGATGACACTCTGACCACACACGACCATCTTAATTTCAAAAGAGAGACGCCTTAGTCAAAAACGAAACAAGAAAAATACGTTTGATCTGACTGATCACTACATGGGACTTAAGTAAGTGTCACTACATATGCACCCCTGTCTTACCCTTCAGGGAGCACAGGCGAGATGTTACATAAAACCTATATCATAATTAGCCAGCAGTAAATACCCACATAATAATTATGACACGGGGGAACACTATCACATTACGAGCCCAAAACTAGAGCATTTTAATTAACGCGGCATCGATAGTGCTGTGTCCACACACACGCGCCCGCGCCTCTGTTAACCCCCATTTATCATACAGGATTAAACCGATCCCCTGTATATTATTTTTATTCGTCCCCCGGGGCGAATTGTGTCTGTTTGCTGGACAACGGCTGTTTATTATTATTTGCGCGGTGATTTTTTTTGGGTTTGTTGTTTCTTGGTTGGGGTAAGATTATGTTCGGTGGATCGGGGAGACACGAGAAGCGTTTAAGGCTCTCCGCGTGTTACTATACTGTTGTCCGTGGCTTTGGCAACGTTTTCGTAGCAAAATATGTATGGATTAGTGATGTTCCAGATATCCGTATCCGTAGACGCGGATATCCTGTGAGAAAATAGATCTGTATCCGTCCTAACCGTTACATTTTTGACGGATCAATTAGATATCAATTGATTTTTTTTCTATCACGCAAAACGTCAAATGGTGTCGTTACTAGGTTTATAACTATCGTTTCAAGGTCACCGATTGAGTAAGAAAGTTAAGATCCGGATCCGCATCTACGCATCTACATTTTTATGTGTTTGATTATATTGAGGGGATGAATGAAGGGCGATTAACAGAATATAGGCAACCCAATATACATTGGTTCTCCATTCACCACACAAATTTAAATTTAGATGTCGCTTTCAAGTTTATATGATTGATTTATACTATTTTTAAATTTTGAAAATATAAGTGAACCGGTTAAATATTTTAGAAAATTGTTGGACATTTTATTTCTAATACTGGCAATATTTCTATGACCAGTTTTTCTTTTTACGATAACCATGACGCTTGAAAATTCGGTTGACTCGCCCCTTTTCAACACGGGTGTGCCAGAAAGTGTATACTGCTGTATAAGAATAAAATATAACTGACTTTTAATTTCATGTGAGTTTTAGTTTATTATTTGTTGGTGAATCAAATAAATAAATAAATAATGCTGGAAAATCCACAAAACATCATCTAGCCCCAAGCTAAGCAGAGCTTGTGTTATGGGTACTAGATGACTGATATACTTAATACAATATATTACATAGATAGCTGTTTTATTATTATACATAGCAAATACCCAGAACACCCGGAACAAATCTTTGTAGATCGTACAAACATTTGTCCCAAGGCGGGAATCGAACCCGCAACCTCCTGCGTCGCAGGCGGACCTTCGTCCGCTGCGCCACATAGGTCGTCAAATGTTAATTACTTAGCATTACTTTCTTTGTTTCTTTCATACGTATGAAAAAAAAGACAAGGGACAAAAACCCAGTTACTTGGCAATACGATAATATTGCCAAGTAACTAGGTTGTGAAGGTCAGATAGGCAGTCGCTCCCTGTAAAATACTCGTATTCAACTGCATCCGGTTAGATTAGAAGCTGAACCTAACATAGTTGGGAAGAGGCTAGGCAGATGATAAATTACTTAGCATTGTATTGTATAGATTATGATTTTTATAACTCGTTAGACAGATGTGTTGCTGGGGAGGTTTTATACCACGTCTTCCCAGCTTCAATACTAGGTCTGGTCATAGGCGGATATATTGTGGTAATATGGTATGAATCTTTTTGACTGTCCAAAAGTGCTGATACTCAACGAATAACGGATTTTTGATATCATTGATTCAAGTCGTACACAAAATCGTCAGACAGACACCGAAGACTTATTTTAACAGTTCCATTTTTACATTTCCGTTATGGAACCCTAAAAATGGGACGAAATAGTACTTCTAAAAGCTCTAGGTAGAGTTTTTGGGAGTCCGTTTAATCCCGGCGAAATACACACCTTCGGAAATAAGAATCGTCTTTTTGTGGAGCCAGTTAAAAATTTCAATCGTCTATTTATTACTACGTGTGTCGGCTACTGCAGTGGATAACGGGCTTCGACTCAGACATTGCTAGTAAAATAGAAAATCGAAGCTAACGGCATTCTGAACGTATCTGCCGTCGAAAAGTCGACTAACAAGGAGAACAAGATCACCATCACCAACGACAAGGGCTGTCTTTCAAAGGAAGAGATCGAGCGCATGGTCAACGAGGCTGAGAAGTACAGGACTGAGGATGAGAAGCAGAAGGAGACCATCTAGGCTAAGAACGCCCTGGAATCTTACTGCTTTAACATGAAGTCCACCATGGCGGATGAGAAGCTCAAGGACAAAATCTCAGACTCGGACAAACAGAACATCCTGGACAAGTGCAACGGACAAGGAAGAATACGAACACAAGCAGAAGGAACTGGAAGGCATCTGCAACCCGATCATCACCAAGATGTACCAGGGAGCAGGTGGCATGCCCAGCTTCCCAGGCGGCGCCCCCGGAGCTGGTGGCGCGGCGCCCGGTGGCGGTGCCGGACCTACCATTGAGGAGGTCGACTAAACAGGCCATCATGTTATACAGCAAGCTTTTACTGATATTGCAGTATTCAACTACAGTACAGTGTCTCCAATAAATGATTGATTGAATACTATTTTTAACCGACTTCAAAAAAGGAGGAGGGTTGATGTTAGATTATAAGTATTTCATGGGTTGCGATTTGATTACTTAAATATTCTATACAGTTTTTAAGCAATTTTTGTGTTATAATTTTCAGTGTTTATACTTATAGTATGTAAAGTACTATCTTATACCTTTAAACGACCAATTCTTGTATATATGTATGTTAATAATTATATACCTAATCTGAATCTCGGAAACGGCTTCAACGATTTTCATGAAAGTATGCTGTTCGGGGGCGATAAATCGATCTAGCTAGATTTAATTTTTAGAAAACGTCGTTTTATCCGAGCAAAGCTGGGTCATCCAGGTACTATTCACAGGAACATAAATACAGGTATCTATAAAGCACGGTAAGCCGTTGGTTCCGGCTGTCATTTGTCGATTCGTACATCGTTGACAGTCGTTACGGGTAGTCGTATTTAGGTTATGGTGTTGCCCAGTAACTGTGGAGGTCAGATAGGCAGTCGTTCCATGTAAAATACTGGTATTCAGTTGCATCCGGTTAAAGGCTAGGCAGATGATGATGATATTTGGAATCCACAATCTGATCCAAGAGAGGCGAGGCCTGACCACAGAGCCAAGACACGAAGGCTTTTCGCTCATTTCATAAAAAGAAACAGAACTATAAAAACGACATTTATAATCTTAGCCATAAGTATCTAGCAGAATCATAACTTTGTCAACAAAATATAAATGTTTTCAAGACTATTTAGACATTCATTTTTTCTTGTAATTCGCTTTACAAAGGAAACTGCCGCGGCAAAAAGGTGTGGTACGAAACAATATTTTAAAAGCAGCTAATCTTCAGCTCATAATTCATGTGTGGAGTATTTTAAAACGTGTTTTATATGGAAAAGCAAAAAGTGCTAGCTGTTAGCTAGGCACGATGCTATGCCGGCGTATTTATGACTCCTTCGTTCATAATGGTGCATTAATCACCTGGTTTTGGTCGAGGGTTATTTAATGGTGGGTCTAAAGTTCTATATTTTCGTATTTCATGACTAGAAAGGAGGTGAATTCTGTGATGGCGGCAAATAGAGGTTTAGAAAGAGGAAGACATTCTGCGCATACCATATCAAATAAATTGGGATGAGACCGGAGGATCATGATTCGTATTTTAGGAAGATTCTTACAAGTTCTGGTTTTATTTTAAGCCCTTTATTTGTCTGCCTCTTTATTTCTTAATGTATTTAGGTGACCTCTGAAAATCAGCGCTGTGCTGTGGGCCCTACATGGCACAGCATTATGCTGAGTGGTTTCCTTCTCACCCGTCACGACGGGCAACTATCGACAATTTTTTGTTGCACCTTCAGTTTTTTTTTTGTTTTCTTAAACTTAATTAGTATGACACGGTTGGCACAGTGGCTGAGCAATTGATGGCTGCAATTTTCGCACGAAGAAATTATTTATATGGCCTACAGGTTGTTCTGGGTCTGGCTCGCATCGTCGATACAGGAGAAATTCGTAATGAGGGGCAAAGTTTTATAAAAAAAAACAATTACAATTTTTGTGTTACAACTTTTTTTTGTCTTCATAGACATAATACGGACGGCACAGTTGGCGCAGTGGCTTAACGATTGGCTGCTGCGCCGCGTGTCGTGGGTTCGATTGCCGTACCGAATAAATATTTGTATTGCCTACAGGTAGTTGTTTCAGGTTTGGCTGTTTGTGCATGTGAGTACGAATGTTTGTAAACGTACCCATGATACAGGAGAAATACCTAGCGATAGGCAAATTTCATTTAAAAAAAAATGTTTGGAAGATCTTTACAATGTCTGGTTTTATTTTAAGCAATGAATTTGTCTGCCTACTAGGTTTCCGTTCGTTTTTAGATGACCACTGAAACCTACCGTTTTCAACACGATAGATATCCTTCTGGTCGCTGTCACGATGACGTGCAATTGCCGAAAATTTTCTGTTGTTCTCGTAGAAATCTCAAGCTCGTGGCCAAATAAAAACACCCGCAAGGGTCGATCGAAGGTTAAGCTACACTTGCCGAGGTCAGTCTGTGAATGGTTGACCGTTCATTACATATCGAGACTCCTCCATGACTTGGAAACCACGTTAAGCCGACTGTCCCGGCTGTCATTTGTTAATCTTTCACAGTCGCTACAGGTAGTCACAAGCCTGAAAGTCTGATTACCATTCCCAACAAAGGGTATTGTGTTGCCTAGTAACTGGGTTGTGGAGCTCAGACAGGCAGTCACTGTAAATAAAATACTGATATTCAGCTGCATCCGATTAGACTGGAAACCGACCCCAACATAGTTGGGAAAAGGCTAGGCAGGTGATGACTATAATTAGTAATTCCTAGAACCTACATAGTTTATTTTTATATATGCATGTATGTCTTCTGTCACAAATAAACATTTTACCTTTCATTTGCACCTCTGCCATGCCCTTCGGGGAATACAAGGGTGATGTTATGTGTGTCTTTACTTTTTATTCTAGAAAAAAAGGAACGCAATTTCCTAGATATCATACTAACAAGGAGACTAAATAAACCTACCTTGGAAGCATATCTAGAATTATCTTTAGGTTCAACCTAAATAGAATTTAAGCTGGACAGCTCAGGAGATGTGCGCTGTAACATTACCAAAATAACTTTGTGTAATAGAGCCTCCAGGCTCGGGTTGTTGTAGAGACAATTTCGGCCTTCCAAATTGTCTCTAAATTATTCGAAATTAAGACAGTAAGATGCCTGGCAGAAGTTAAATGTGGAGTTTGTATGTTGGTATAATTTTTGTAGTGCTCATAAAGCCTATGAGCCCTTAAATTGTCTACGTTTGAAAATTACCAGTAACATAGAATATAATACAATAAACAGTTACTGTCCCCAGTAACTATTACAGCTACTAAATAGTATCATATACACAGAACTATAATACCGGAAGCAAAAGGTTCAAGCATCAGCATTATGCTCGGGTCACATCGAGGGTCACCAAGTGCTGGTTTTCAGATTAAACTATTGACTCCTGTTACCAAATATAAAACAAATAAACATTTGAGTAACACGATATACAATGAGAGCATATTATATTAATAAATAGCCAGGGATATTTTTTTAAATTTATATTTTGTGGATAATCTGCCCACTGACTACTTTCACAGTAAAAAAAGTGCATCTATAATAAAAGTATATCAGTCATCTATTACCCATAACACTAGGTCTACTTAGCTTGGGGCTAGATGGTGCTGTGTGGATTTTTTGAATTATTCATTTTTATTTATTTATAGTAACACCCACACTGCGCCAGTTATGTTCAAGTACCAGTCCAAGCTTCGGGCTGTAATTGAGAAAACTCCTAAGGGCAACACTTAATAATACTTTGCCTGACCAAAGTATTGAACCCAAGTCCCGCTTACAAGCAGTGTAACAAATAAGGCAGCCAAGCCAGAAAATATATGTAAAAGAACAGCGCTGCGCACCACGTCACATTACGCATATTGGTGATGCGAACGCATAAGTTTTGCCCATGCCAAAAATAAAACGCGTTTAAAGAAGTTTTTACTTCAAAAAACAGTCAAAAGTTCTAAAATAAGAGAACATATTACCGGCAAGTAACTATTAAAAAATAAAAGAAGCACAAAGTAATTTCATCAACACCACTTTCTTTGAGTTCTCTTGACACACTCGTTTTATCTCGCCCCTCAATCTCGACTGTGAGACGGATGGCTACACTACACCATCCCTTAGGCCATACAAAGGCATCTTAAGCCGAGGCAACAGGGCACAAATCCAAGCGGACAAATTGAAAAACCACCGAAACACGGAGACCCGTGGACGTGGCGTACCGATATAACCACTACGCATTACGACCGAATTCCCGTTTCGGTCGTCCGTATACGGCCCGGAATAACACAGATCGGTAACGAAACACAATGGCCGCTGTTCCGGGGAATCTATTCCGCCCCCTAATCCAGAAAGGTCGCTGGAAGCTATTCGATAACCACTTAGAGTGGCCACGATTGTACCGCACTGATAACGACCGGCGTCCGCGCGCCGTACGCTTTATTATGATTAGAATATGAAGAAGTAGGTGTATCGGCAGATTTTATTACTACACGTTGTACCACGGGTAAGGGACTCAGGTATTTTTGTAGGTAAACAGATAATTTAATCAAAGTTTCTCGCTCGCTGTGCGAAGACGAGAAGGTGGCTTGTTTTGCACAGTGCACGCGAGAGGATTGCATTTTGTGTCGTCGGCATAAACTAACATTAAACTCAAAGGTAATGAAGTAAAACGGGTCTATCAGTTCAAGTACTTGAGGTATGATGTGACCGACGACCTTAAGGACTAAGTGGATTTAGAGCGGGACATAGGGAATGTCTGGAAGCACAGCTCATGACCAAAACAAAAATCGCAAAAAAAATATAGCATTTTGTCGAATTATGCGATCATTAATGTATGGAACAGTTGATTCTTCTATCGCGATTTCAGGGTCGGTCTCGCTGTAAAAGTTGTTTAAAATGATAAGTGAAATGATCCTTTTTTAATACAGCTTATATAACATCTTAAATGTATTGGGAGAGAGAGTGGAACATGATGATGATGTAAATATCTCCTACTAACTTGGTGACAAAATGAACTTCTTACAAATTAAGCTTCTTCTTTACGGACGTAAAGACAAAGCTTAATTATTAAGAAGCACAACTTTTTTAAGTATCAGGCCACATACACAAAAGCTGTTGCAATCGTCATTAAGAAGCTAATAGACATCTGGGCAATCACAAAATTTTCCAAGTTCTCTGACCGACAGACAGTTTCGGACTTCCGTCTTTACTCCTAAATCGGCTTATAGGTACAACCTACCTATTTCTGCTTATAGCAACAACCCAATCAACAACAAATACAAAGAAAACATCGCCCAAAAATAACGAGCTAATCCAATGTCCTTCCCAAATCCCAACGGAAACAAAGATAAAAGATTAAATACGTAATATCCGCAATACATTTATGAATCTTTCGTACACAACAATAGAAAACATGATTGAACGGCCATGATCGCTAGTTTGTGCGGTATTAATATCGAAAGTTCGCGACCAATATGGCAGTTTTCGTAGCGGGGCTAATAAAAGATAAAAGTTTTGGCCCAACTCGCTGCTAAGTCGGCTCGTATTAGTTGCAATGTTATTAATTTTATTAACATTATTTTTGGGATGAGGGAGTGTCAGTTGCTGGTTTATTAATTGATATTGCTCATCAAGTAATCAGGTTGAGTCTGGCTACTGTTGTTGGAAAAGGAACTTCTCAATTAAGTAATGTTACCATACCCTAACTGTTTACATCGAGATCAAATTCATATTTGGCAGTTATAATAGGAATCCGTCTCTCCTCAATGTTTTCTCTTTTGGAATACATTTATTCTAGACATCAGGATGGCAACCTGTCATTTCTCATTTAAAGTGACGGTACCTATGTGAACACATACGCAAGAAGTTGGCAGCTTCATCTGAGAGTTGATTTGTTGAATTAGTTTATCTCCATCAACGCATTTTATCTCTCTTAAGTTCGTAATTTTTGCATTTGATTTATGAGTCAAAAGATGTGATGTCCCACTGGTTCAGGATTCGTCTCTCATGCATGAGGTAGTTGAAATCCGGGTGATTACCAATGTGTCACAGTGTGTGTACAAAGGCCAGCACATCAAGCTACCCTTACCTGTCAAATTTCTCTGATAGTTTTTCAACTTTATTACAAGAGGTTTATGTTCAATTATAAAAAAATACAGTTTGGGATACTTTCTTTGACGACCGATGTGGCGCAGCGGGCGAAGGTCCGCCTGCGACGCAGGAGGTTGCGGGTTGGGACAAATGTTTGTACGATCTACAAAGATTTGTTCCAGGTGTTCTGGGTGTTTGCTATGTATAATAAAAAATATCTATCTATTATATCTATATATAATATTGTATTAAGTATATCAGTCATCTAGTACCCATAACACAAGCTCTGCTTAGCTTGGGGCTAGATAATGCTGTGTGGATTGTCCAGCATTATTTATTTATTTATTATTTGTACGGTTATCTATTGAAATAAATAAAATTGAAGTGTCTGTTTGTAATATCAAAATTCTTTACTAGGTTAAATTTGTATGTCTGTGTTTAAGGTAATCTCCGAAACGCATGCACCGATTGTGACAGAGCTGATTTTTAATTTTATTTTGGAAAAAGTTTTACGGTTCCTTGAAAAATATAAAAACCATAGTTTTGTTAAATTACACGCGGACAAAGTCGCGGACATAGCTAGTTATAATTAAATGTAATTTCAAATCGATTTCCATCCTTAAGCATCGTTCTAGACAAGGGAATTAAAGAAGATCTATAAAAAGCTGCGCATTTAATTCAGTGGATCTATAAAGAGGGAATGCAAGCGATGGAGAGGTCCTCATTAACAGTCCAATGGTTCGAATAAATTCTACAAAATAGACCGAAGCCATTGCATAAAGAGAAGCGTTTATGAAGGAAACTTTGTTTCGAGGCTTACCGTCTTGTTAGACAACGTATTAAGCAGACGTTCCGAAGTCCCTCTGTTTGCAGATTAAACAGGCTTCATTCGTACCGTTTGTTTCAGTTGCCTTAAGTTCTTTTACTGTGAGTTGTGCATACATGAAGGTATTAACGTTGTAAGTATTCTGCGCTGAATAAAACGTAGTGTTTTATATTTTATCTTATTATATTATTATAAATTTCTCGACGTCTGATCGACACTTCGCGTGACCAGAAGGCTGGCTCATTCTTTGCACAAAGAATTAGTGTTGCCATCCAAAGTGGCAATGCTGCCAGTCTATTGGGCACGTTTCTAGATGACAGCGATGTTGAGGAGTACTTTGACGCCTGAGTGTCTTGTTCGGCTTTTTATTTTATTTTGTTTTTGTAAATATGTATATAGTTAGTTTTATGGCATAATTGTATATATGTAAATACTCTAAAATAAACAAATCTTATTATCTGTCCTTTTCAAAACTACTTGGGGCCGGCTTCCAGACTAACTGTTAAAAAGAGTAGGTGTGGAGTTTCTTGCCCATTCTTCTCCATACAAAACTGCCATTTAGATGGGGCAACTAGAAGCATTTTTGTATTTTATGTTTATATTAATGTGACGTTCAAAAGTGCCTTTTTATGGTCAAATTGAAATAAATAATTTGACTTTAATCTGGATGTAGCTGAATACCAGTATTACATGAAGCGACTGCCTATCTGACATCTGCAACTCAGTTACTAGGCAATACGATACCCCTTGGTAAGACTGGTAGTCAGACTTTCGGCCTACTGACTACCAGTAACGATTTTTATTAATATCGATTAAGATCGATTAACGATTTAAATTAGATCATTGACGGTCAATAATCTATGAATGACAGCCGGGACCAACTACTTAACGTGCTCTCAGAGGCACGGAGGAGTCGCCGTATGTAATGAACAATCACCCATCCATAGACTGACCTCGAAAAGCGTAGCTTAACCTTCGACTAACCCGTGCGGCTGTTTTTATTTAGCCATAAGCTCCTCTTTGTATTCTAACACTGAACAGTTTGTTATTTTGAACGCGCTAATCTTCGGACTCGGATTTGAAAAACTCTTCTAGCATTAGATAGCACAATTCTTGAAGGTTATACAACATCACGCTACGAGCGGGCGAAACCTCGGGTACCTATATTCCATATTCTGTGCCTTCAAATTAGCTAAAGATATTAATTACCATTAAACGTATTGTGGCAACATTATTGTTAGTCTAGTATTCTCAGTATTCAGAATAGGAGCTCTTGCGTAACAAGCTAATTTCACTCTTGGTGCTAATAGTTAATAATGCTAAATTTTGTGTGATTGCGTGGCTTGCTGGTGATAATTTTACAGAGTTTTAGGTGGAATGAGATCTAAAGCCGAACCGGCTTTGTAGATTGTGATTTCACAAAATATTAAGGCGTTTCTGGTCTGTGGATATTAAAATACAAGTTTGGAAAAATACTTAGGTACATACAGTACTTATTCAAAAACTATTAAATTGCTAAATCAAATTAATTTTAATAACCTATAATTATCAACTTTTCTTAGCATTTTAGCCACATGTGTGTCTAGCGCGAATACTTGACGTATAATTATCGGCAAGTAACTTGGCAAGAGTCGTTAGATGCGCACAAGTCGTTTTTTAGGTCTCTTTGGTAGTCAAGCGGGACGCGGGGTATGAGGTAGCGTCAATCCGAGCGCGCGATTGGTGCAACAGTCGACAGTTGCCTCCCGAACTCCCGATTACACTTGCGTGCACGAAAATTGTACCCTTTGTTTTTATTGTGTTTATGTTAAAGAGTTATTGTTATTGTTTTTAAATTTAGTTTTTGTTACGAGTTGATAATATTGTTGTTGTTTTAAATTAAAAAATTAAGGCAAAAAAAGGTATGCCTTTTTTCGCATACTTTCCTCGTATGCATATTATTTATAACTCCCAATAATCTTTACGAATTCCACTCCCTTCTTCAACTTTCTTCTAATCAGATATTATTAAATATAAATGATGGCAATAACCATAAAATAATGACGATCAATAAAAGTCACCACTTTTTTGTTCCACTAAGTGCACGATGCGCGAACCTACCCCCACTACGCCAAAACCTTGCCAACTTACGTGCTGGTGACTATACCTACCTAAATGTGAAGTCAATGCGATTGATTTTAATATTTAAAATCCGACTACCTATAGCAATTAGGTCTAAATTTATGAGGTAAGTACAATTAGTATCACCCATAATCTAGATATGAATAAAGTTAATAATAGATCTAAAATATATTTTTAACGACTATTTTCAATTTTAAATCGTTCCCATTGAAGTTACGGTGACGTCAAGCTACGTGCTAGGCACACAATTTAGAAAAGTTCAGCGTGCGAGTAAATTCAATATGGCGGCCGTACATTAATAATTCCCGCGCAAATGTTGTGGACTCATTGTTTAGTTCCCGCCATCACTTGTGTTGCAAAGCGGTTTGCTGTGTTTCTCAAAATGGCGGCGTAATCTTGTTGTGCACTTTGTTTGTTAAACAATTTGTTGATTATGGATAACGGGTGTTGACGGTTTAATAAAAGTAATTTGGTTATGATGTAAGCTATGTAGAGGGTTCTTGGAAATATACATATACTAACACTACGAAGTGGAGAAAGGTGGACCTTTTGGGAGACTGTCTTATGTAATTTTGAACGCTCATAAAGTGATGATTCTTTATATTGTTACCCTAATCTGATTAGTTGTAGGTAAGTAACTGGGTTTGACATTTCAGTTACTGAAAGTATCCTAATTTTGACGACATTTTGATTTCAGTTAATTACGTTTGGCTTCGGCGCATCCGACACATTCCTAATGCGAGCGTTGAACGTAATGATCAAACTTCGGAACTTGACTTAAGAACTCACAACTGTTTCCGAACGTCGAAGAGACGTAACGGGAAAACACACATAAAAACAGCAGTATAACACATAAACGCTGTTATTATGAACACAGGAGTATCATAATATGTCATCATAATAAAAAAAAACGGTGTCTCGAAGTAAACAATCAAAAACATTTTAGTACTAAACATTGGAAAGTGCGGTGTTGCCGTAAAAACTCACATTCCAACTTTTCTTTTTGGCGACAGATGTTCCGATATTAGGGAGTTGTTCTTTATGGTGTCATTTAAATAAAGAGCGTCTTAAAGTGTAGTACGTATGGATATTATGATATGGTCTTATTTAATGGCCGGTTATTTTTGTGGCAATATTTGGAGGATATTTTGGTGACCAGTAATAGTAGGTACAGACACAGTGATTTACCCCAATGTGTCAAATTTCTTTGATAGGTTTTCAACTTTATTACAAAAGAAAAGGTTCATGTTCAATTGGGAAAATCTGACCGTTTGGGGTAGCTTGATGCGCTGGCGACTGTACAATTTTATGAACTGACATGGTTCTTAATTCTTACTTTAGATCCATGAATATATTGTATAACAATCTTGTAGGCACATATTATAATAATTGGAACGAAGTTCATTGTTGTACCATTTTACTTCAGAGTTATATAAAGCTAAATCATGCTGATACTTACATACTTCATGTTCGTGAAATGGCACCGCCAGTAGGGACTGGTCATCTCTTAGCTGCCACAGCCTGTTTTAATTTCTAAATTGTCAGTTGGTTTTGGTTTTTAATAATTAATCTTTTACATCGATCTCACATTGATATTAATTTGAACATAAATGATGTAATCAAATATATGTAACAAAATCATGACTTAAAAAGAGTGGCCATGGAGTTTCTTGCCCGTTTTTTCCAGAGGTACCTACGCTTTGGAATGGGCGACTAGCTTCATTTTTCCGATTCTTTGACATTTGAAAAGTACCTGTAATTGGTTTATTTGAAATAAATGCTTTGACTTTGACTTTGATACTTGGTGAATGAGAGCCAAACCGAAAAATTCTAAAATTTTGATCGCAACGACACTTTTGCTACCGTCTTAAATGGATATAACTGCATTGCACTACATGAATTAGTGCAATGCAGTTATATCCATTTTAATATTACAAAAGCGTTACTTTCTGTTTGTTTGTTTGTTACCTTTTCACAGCTGTTCGAATCGTAATGATGTTTTCTTTTATAAATGTGTACTTGTTTGTTCACTAGCGTGTGTATATGTTGGGTTTATAAATATTTTACATTTTTGTTACAATTAATAAGAAAGCATTTATACATATTTTCATAACATATAACAATATGAATTAGATTTTTAATATCCTCCACTTTTTTTTTCTATTTTCTTACTCTCAAACGTTGTTGGTTTATATCACAGAAATCTTTATTAAGATTGCTGTGAAATAAACCAACAACGTTAAATATAATTGGGTCTGTCATTAAATCGATACTTACCTGTAAGATAATTAAGCTGAAGGGTTAGTTTGTTATTTTCTTTGAAAAATTAACAGGTCATTTAATATCACGCTTCGACCCTTTGGAGCGGGTGAAACCTCAGGGCATAGCTAGTAATTATAAGTAGCAAGCAGTCCGTTTCAACCGGGTGTTCCACCAATTGTATTCTTTTTTTAACTAATGGAACTATTTGATTTATAACTATAATTTATACATTCAAAGAAACTTACAGTTCAAAAGAAGCAATTATTTGTAGTAACCTCAGATCTATGTAGTCTTTGATGTCCGTTCCGACATATATCTCGGTGGCCACATCTACAGCAAAAAACATATGATTACGAGTTATGTTCCCGTACCAACACACGATCACTGGCTCGGAAAATAGTCTGTGCGGAAAAGTTATAGTGAGACGGTATTTCTTCATTGCTACTTTGAAATATTTGGTGCAAACTAAAATAAAATATTACGTGCACGTGTTTTATTCACCAGATTATTTTAGAAACAGGTTTTAAATAAAATAATCAAATATTGCTGGATAACCCACACAGCATCATCTAGCACCAAGCTAAGCAGAGCTTGTGTTATGGGTACTAGATGACTGATATACTTAATACGATACATTACATAGATATATATTTTTATTATACATAGGAAATACGCAGATCACCCGGAACAAATATTTGTATATCGTACAAACATTTGTCCCAAGGCGGGAGTCAAACCCGCAACCTCTTGCGTCGCAGGCGGACCTTCGCGCACCGCGTCGTCGTTTTGGACAGTTTTTTATGGTAGGTACGGAAAGGGAGCCAACGGGGCTTTATTAATAAGCCGGAGAGGCTTGTCTGTCCGTCTGCGTGTCAGAAGGCTGGGTCTCATAAACCTTAATATGTAGACAATTGAAGTTTTCATAGACTATGTATTTCTATAGCCGCCATAAAAAAGATGAAAGGGGGATTTTTTTTTACGGTATTTTTTGTTCGACCTTAACAATCGCTGTATCTCTCATCTTGTACGATGGTATGTAAGACACCTTTTGTGAGCGAGTCCAACTCACATTTGGTCGTTTTTTTTACGATTTCCGTGAAAGAAAACTGCATGCAAGGCATGATTCAGATGGATCTGATCTGATCATCTGAATCCGCTGTCTGGATTAATAAGTCCTCAGAAGTTGTATTTCTATTTCAATCATAAACGTGGCTGATAATGTTTTTGATAATATGTAACGGCCACAAATTTCCGCTCTACGAGAGGGAGTCTATTTTTTGCTTTTAAAATAAAAAAATATTAGAGCGTCGGCTCGCAACATAATAATGAAGACATCAAGTTATTAAAATACCATCGTACATGGAATGTGATAATTTTCCTCAGATTAATGTTTATTTTACGAAAATTATAAATATTAATTTAGACAGGAATGTTACGTGTTGAGTCCAGCCAAGACAATACGCCATTCCCATACTTACGGTCTGTGTCGGAAAAGCGATTATTAGAATAACGAAGCTACGAGTCTCTCGCAGTTTACATAACTGGATACTTGTAACAATAGTCCCACTGCGCATACTTGTATAATATTAGCCTATTAATAGTCCCACTGGGGGGTAGAGGCCTCTTGTCATACAGAGAAGGCATGAGGATTGATCACCAAACTTGCTCAAGACAAATGAATGATTTCTGACTTATATTAATTTTAAGTTAAGGTATACGTCACAATGTTTTCCTTTATTGATGTGTCACTGATATCAAAGATGAACTTAGAAAGTACTGTAACATCGGTGTGGGTGGACCATAAGAGACGAGATCATTACTGCTGGGCCATCACGATACGGCACTCAATTTGGAAGTTTCACGTTTACGAAAAATGTGATTTTTTCGATAATACTACAATTCAAACGGCAGCGTCCTTCTGTCGAACGAATAAAAAAAAAAGTAAATTACGTAAACCGCTACCCAAAAGTACCTACGTGGTGAACTGGCAAACGTATTCTGATTCAAATATGGCGACCTTTTGAAGTCTTCGTAATATTAGAGACAGGATGGGCTGAAGGTATTGATGCTATATAGTAATGCGCTAGGGATTTCTGAAAGGTCCGGGCCGACAGCAAAACGTGTTAGTTCGCCTTATTGAATATCGGGAATATGACGGGGTCCCGCAGGACCCCAATATCGGAGGTCGGCAGAGTTTGGCATACGTTGCATTCTCAGCGGGTTTTAGGGATGACTTTTACACATCCAGGTAATGGATTTCGGATGGTTATTGCTGTTACATAAATAAAATTAAAGTGCGGCGCGTAAAAAGTACACTTTTCTTATAGAAAGTGTAATGGGGTTTTCTTTTATGAAAATGAAACACATTTAAAGTTCATATTCGGTACACTTTTTGGGTAGGTCAAAGATGCGCATGTAGATTGATTTTACTCAACAATGCGTAAAAGGTGAGCTTCCCTGGTGCGCAGAGTGTGGGGCAGCTCCGACAGTGTGTTAAGCGTGGTTGCGAGTCGCTTGGAGTGTATATACGTACCGTGGGTCTCTGTTGTGCCGTCTCTCATGGGATGTGGCTAATC
Organism: Phlogophora meticulosa; assembly: GCA_905147745.2. Taxonomy (NCBI): domain Eukaryota; kingdom Metazoa; phylum Arthropoda; class Insecta; order Lepidoptera; family Noctuidae; genus Phlogophora; species Phlogophora meticulosa. Next base: position 1,188,364 of record LR990521.1, read on the forward strand.
TTTGTTTGTTGTATTATGTTTTCCACGTTTTTGTTTAGTGTCTGTGATCACTAACCATAGTCGTAAGTTTTACTAACAGTCCTGTGTTTCAAGTTCAATCTTGATTACTCGAATAAAAAAAGTTATATTTTTTTATATTCTAAAGACTTAGAGACTTACGTAACTACATGAAATGTTACACGAGGGCAACAAAAACAGCATGATTTGAACAATAAACAAACCGTAAACAAAAACTCGAAGCCCGTTTCATTTCCCCAATCAGCTCGAACAATCAACAAATTGATTTACACAAACTGCAATTCTAAATACAAAACTTAAGTTTGTGTTTCTGCCGAAAACAATTGCACGAACCCAATATTAGGGAACTAAGGGGCTGTGCAGACGGGCTATAACTACAGCCATACAATGTGGCGAAGATGTAGCCGACGGACAATTCGATGAAGACATAAATACTTGGTTCGAATCACGCTTGCGAGAATTTTCTGACACGTTCAAGTGCTGTTACGACCTTCTGGTCTATACCGACGACTTAGCAATCGAAAATGCAAGATTTAGCCACAAGTACCAGATGTCACATTTCAGTCATGAAGCTTTGTTGCTGCAGGCAAATAGGTCTATTGGCTGTCACAACGCAAATTTATGCAGCTGTAGCGACACCCTTTTCGCACTTATCAACGGCGACCTTTTTGTTGCCGCGGTGTGGTGTGATTGTGGCACGTCTACACAGACTCTAAGTGGCTGAAACTTGGTGAAACAATAACGGTAGTCATATTTCATTGTTTTCTCGTATCGAAGTCGCGCGGCCTACGTTCCAGATATTTGAGCGAAACACATTTGTATTAGTTAGTAAGTTTAATGCGGACGGACGTACAGACGCGATGCAGATGCTACTATTGTATATTATTATTTATACTTTATGACTGAACTAGGTCATGTGTGTTATGCGAGGAGAGATGGTTATCAATAGCGTTTGTTATTTTTTTAATTTGAATCTGGTTGAGCTGCTATTATGTCACCTCACGGCACGGCACGGGCAATATAAGACGTATGTGACAAGATTTTTTTTAAACTGTGATAAAATGTGTGACTCAAGCCATGACACAGTAGCCGCTGTAAATAACTATTAAAAAAAAACAATATAGAAAACGACTGCAAAGACTAAATATTTACTCTGTAACGTGTTACTATAAAGATTAAAAAAAACCAAGCTACTTAAAAGAAAACGATAGTTAAAAAAAAATAAAACTGTCGTTTTCTTTTGCTGCTTAAAGCTGTAATTTTAGTTCAGTTTTAGATTTTATGCTGTTTGTTTTAAAATTTTAGTTGAATTTTATGATATTATTAATGATTGAATTCCTAGTTCTTTAATAAGCCAGACAAAATGAGTTTATACTTAATTAAGCTCAGCCTTAATTTGAATACCCCACGTGAACATGCGAACAAAAATAAAGTAAAGTTAATGGCCGCCGTCAAATTGTTTTCTTTTTTCAAAATCGAGACTTTATTTACGAACCTAATGAAACCTCATTTGATAAAATCCATCAATCTACAAGGACACTCCAAAAACGTTGCCCTACTTCTGGGCATATCAGATTCTAAGAATATTTTTTTTTTTTTTCAATATGTGTACGTGTGTATTTTCAGACAAACTTTCCTTTTGTGTGCCCGGCTGATGGCAATAGGCTAAGCCCCTATTACATCGGACTCAAACATTACTGGTGAAATATGGGTGTACTCTAGGAACACCTCTGCTCAAATATTTGGGGAACACAGGCGTGATGTTATGTTTCAGAAGAACATGTTATCAGACCAGAGCAAATAGACATTTTGGAAAAAAAACTTCCTTTTACAAAGATATAGGCAATTAAGATAAAGCCCCCATAGTTACTTGTAGAGGGCGACACCGGCGCCCCTCGGCCCACGGCCACTGCTTCATTATTAATGGATAACACTAACTCAATATAATAACTGTATCGGATTACAGGATATTGGAAGTTGGTAGATTATGATATTACGACGAAATAATGTATTTTTATTTTCATTTTTGTTGATACACTGCTTGTGTTATTGGATTTTCTGTTTAGAAAAACGTGAAGCATTTAATTAAAGCTGTTCTCTGTGTTTGTGTTGGATTATTATTTTGGCATTTGTTTATTGATACAAAATTGACTTCGTCGAACTTAATAATTAGACTGCCTCGTTGGTTAGTGATCCAGAGCATGAGGTTCTGGGCTCCAATAGGAATTTTCTTATTAGCTGCCCATTCATCTATTCTTAGGAGTCTGAATTTGTGCCCGTATGCCGTGTGTGTCAGAATGGCTGGTTGCCTGTGGCTTTGGTCTATGAGAGTTGATTAGAAAATTGCGACAATAGGCTTACCCTCTATTACTAACACTTCGGGGAAAAGAGGGAAGAGGAGGGAAAGCACATATGAATTGAAAAAGTCACAGTACATGAAACGTAAGGTCTTAACTAAAACTACTGGGCGATCATGACGTTGTAAAAAGAAGATAATTAATTCTTATTATTACTAGCTCGAATTGTCCCCCTGCCATACAAAGATCTCCCTCTGTACCTTCCAATGGTCGCGAGTCTACGCTACCTATATCCAATTCTCAAGGTAGGCATCCAGGTCGTCCCGTCATCTTCTTCGTGGTCTCCGCGGCCACGGCACCGGCACCAATATTGTGGTTAATGGGTTCACAGCTCGTAAAACAAAGTTAAGTTGATAATGTCCTAAATAGTAATCATAGACTCGCCCCTAGACCTTGGGTCTTCAAATATATAACTGTCAAAATGTAAGTGTACTATAGGCACACCTCTACCTAACACGTCGGGGAATACCGGCGACATGTTATGTTACGTGTTACGCTAGTAATCATGTCAGATTTCAAACAATGTGAAGTGAATATGGCTGGCCAAATTACTCGTAGCTCCTAACTGTTGCCATTTTGCGGTCAAAGTGTTTTTAGTGCACAACCGTGTCCAGCCGTAAATGCAGGAGTGACGTATGCGGCTGATGCAACATTGTATTTTACAGCTTGCTTAACTATTACGTAACGGTCATTATGTGTTGCTGTTGGGGGCTTCCCAAATTGCAACAACGCAACGACTATCACGAGTCATTCTATTGTTTTGTTGGGAGACATAATAAATTCTGTAGAAATGCGTTCCTGTGTGATGTAACTATAATTGATAGATTGGGGAATGGTGTGATGAGACAACTTGGTAGTTTAAGAGAAGATGTATAGATACAAATTGGAAAAAGTAAATGTGCTTAGATGGTCATGTTGAGAGGATGAATGAAAGGCGGCTACTGAAAGGTATTCTTAAGGCAGATGTAAGTGTAATCGGCGGGAGGAGACTCGAAAAGTCCTAGAAGGTCATACGCGGATATTATTGGTGATGTTCTTCAGATAAAGGTTAGGCCTGTTAAAGCAAAAGGTAAGGTAAGGTAGATCTGTTGTTTCCGCGAAACCCCATGAAAAGACGAGTTGGCGCAGTGGCTGAGTGTTCGGCTGCTGCGCTGCGTGTCGTGGGTTCGATTCCCGCACGCAACAAATATTTGTATGGCCTACAGGTAGTTGTTCCGGGTCTGAATGTTTGTGTATGTGAGTTTAAATGTTTGTAAACTCACCCACGATACAGGAGAAATTTCAAGTGTGGGGCAACATTTTTTTAAATAATAAAATATATGTATGGTGGACTGACCTCTCATACATGGTTGTAGTCCTAGTAGAATATATATTGATTGTTACTGAGGTTGCGGGTTCGCTTCCCGCCTCGGGACAACTGCTTATACGATTTTCAAAGATTTATTCCGGGTGTTCTGGGTATTAACTATGTATAATAAAAAAATATCTATCTATGTAATGTATTGTATCCAGTATATCAGTCATCTAGTACCCATAACACAAGCTCTGCTTTGCTTGGGGCTAGATGATGCTGTGTGGATTGTCCAGCATAATGATTATTATAGCTAGTTATAGTAATCATACTGTTGCTAATAGAGTAACATACAAAAATTATTTCATGTAAATTTTTCTTCGCCAATAATGTTTTTAATATAACAAAAGCTCGCAGTTAATAAAGAAAAATACCTCGAAGCCTTGATAAACTCGGAGGTTCCACATTTTCTTTGGGGCAGCACGGTATATGAACGAGATATTTTCATAAAATTACGTGTAAAATAACAATTTCGAGTCTGAGTTACCGGGACGACGGGTCGACGTAGAAAGGTGTTTGTTAAAACCAAATTTACTGAAATAAATATCATTTTTAATTTATTCTTTAACTAGCTCTGTCTGCGACTTTGTCTACGTGGAATTTGTAAAAATTTCATAGGCTTATTTTTTGCGCAATACCTTAATAATTTTACTAAAATACACATAGCCTTATTAACTTCTTACAACAGTAGCTATCTGCCTATTTATATATCTATATAAATTTCTAGTGCGGGGTAACGTTTTTGAAGTGAAACTTCTTTAGAATCGTTGTGATTTCAAACCGGATGCAACGGAAGAAACGACAGGTAAGAGACACAAATACAAAAATGTGTAGGATAAAGCCGGCAAAGAATGAGACAGAAATATACATTGTATTATATACTATCGGTCTCTCCTCTTTGTTTTTTTATGATCGTGTGCTTGTTTGAATTTGAAACAGCTTTTTTATTTGGTTTTCGTCTTAACTTTTTGAAGTGAAAACTTCTTTAGCATCGTTGTGATTTGAAATTTTATGAAACGAAAAAGCGACAGTAAGAATAGACAGACACATAAATTCATAAGTTTTAACGTGGGACAGAATGAGATGGGAAGGATTATGCAGTGTTTCTTATGTCGTAACAATTTTATAAATTAATTATCAAACTTTGTATCACTATGATCATTACTAAAACCTACAATTATCCTCTGCCCAAAATATTACATTCGTCTCATTATCTTGAAGCCAAAATTTTGAAGGTTTAATTTCTACCACGTGTGAATTGCACACAAGTTTTTTTTTTAAGAAAAAAAAAGTATTATAATTATATTAGGCAACACCATCCAGCCTCTGGAAGTACCAATAAAACTGAAAAGAATGTTAGCATAACCTTGTATCGATACTATGGAAGGAAATTCAAGGACCTGCCATAAATATCTTTCACCGAAAACATAAAGGCTCAGAAAACTTAGCCACAGCTAAAATATTTGGTGAAAGATTAAAGCCGAACTTGAAGAATTTAGAAAAGGTTCGACCCGCCAGAAACTCCAAATGGTTCATAAAAATGTTGGTTCTCTTTATTGGATACTAGCTGTGCCCGCGACTTCGTCCACGTGGAATTTAATAAAATTCCATGGGTTCCATTTTTGCGGAACCCTAATTATTTTTCTTAAATAAAAGTCGTCTAAGTTACTCCTTATCGGATCAGATATCTTCTAGTGAAAGTTTCAGAAAGTGAAAAAATGGTCCAGGCGTTTTGGCGATTACCCCAAACAAACAGTCAGACAGATAGATAGACAGACACACAAACAAAAATTTCATTTTTTTTTACATAAAATTAACATTCCTAAGCATTTAGTAAAAATAAATAAATAAATAATAAATATTGCTGGACAATCCACACAGCATCATCTAGCCCCAAGCTAAGCAGAGCTTGTGTTATGGGTACTAGATGACTGATATACTTAATACAATACATTACATAGATAGATATTTTTATTATATATAGCAAATACCCAGAACACCCGGAACAAATATTTGTAGATCGTACAAACATTTGTCCCAAGGCGGGAATCGAACCCGCAACCTCTTGTGTCGCAGGCGGACCTTCGCCCGCCGCGCCACATCGGTCGTCTAAAAATCTGTTATTTTGACATAAGAAACAGACACTTCAATTTTATTTATTTCTAGTATAGACAAGAATACAATGAAGGAAGAAGATTATTGTTATTTTTTAATTATTATATTACAACTAGCTGTCCCGGCGAACTTCGCACCGCCTCAAAAGTTAAGTTACACTGCCATCTGTTAGAAATGTATGGAACTTATAGTAGGAAAAAAAAATTGCAATAAAATAATATTAAAGTCAATAATCGGAATAAAAACTATCCTATCTTTTAAGTTTGACCAAACACACACTGTGTGCAAAATTTTATTAAAATCGGTTCAGTAGTTTAGGAGTCCATAGCGGACAAACAACGTGACACGTAATTTATACTCGTATATTTATTTATTTATTTATTTATTAGGGACAAAAAACAGTTACATGTTAAAAAATACAGAGAATTACTTAAGCTAGGAATTGACAAACATGCAACCCACACCATTGTCCACGAATTAACTAAAAATTAAAAGAAGTGATAAAAGAAGTGATAATATAAAGCGATAAACAAAACAAAACAAAAGAATCATTGTCATATTAGCGCTGAGATTGCCTAATGTTAAACAATTTACTCTGCGGACAAAATATCCAGTGCCATTTTCTTAAATACTTGCTTAGATAGATAAAATATATCAAGGTCCATGAAACGCGCGTTGTATGCATCAACAAGACGGCGAAGAGGTGCTCGTTCCCCAGCATTAGTCCGACATATATCCGTCTGGAACAGTTGATGCACGCGCGCCCCCCTTAAAATAACACTGCGGGGCACCTTGTAACACAACTTACTTGTAAGTTCGATACAGTCAAATTTGTTATTACATATACCGTGCAGGGTTATGACATCAAGTAATAACCGCCTAGACCCCAGATCCGGAACTCCATACCGTTTCAATAGCTGCACATATGGAAGTTTTGACTGGAAACACTTATAATTCATAGATCGCAAGAACTTCTTCTGTACCATTTCAATTCTAGAGCCGTATTTGTCATAGAAGGGGTTCCAGATTGGAACGGCGTACTCTAGCTGTGATCTTACCAGAGTCTTATAAAGCAGTAGGAACGTAGAGGGTCGCACAAAGTCACGTGAAGATCTCATGACGAACCCATACATCTGGTACGCCTTATTTATTATATTGTCGACGTGCTGGTCGAAGTGCAAACTGGCATCCAGTGTAACACCCAAGTCACGAACGGAATCAACTTTATCCAAGCCAGCATTATTAATGGAGTAATTAAAATTAATTTTATTTTTCTTCTTAGTAAATGAGATGGCATGACATTTGGGTAGACTGAGAAAGAGTTTATTTTTGTTACAGTATGTATATAATCTAACAAGGTCCTCTTGAAGAAGCAAGCAATCCTGTAAATCTTTGCAAGATCTATATATTTTTATGTCATCAGCGTACATTATGAAATTTGAATTGATGAAACAACTTTCAATATCGTTGATAAATATAATAAAGAGCAGCGGGCCTAAAATAGATCCCTGCGGAACGCCAGAGGTGACAACTATAGGGTCAGATTCATAACCATTAACCGCCACTATTTGTACCCTATTAAAAACATATGAGACAAACCATCTAAGTAGGTTACCACGTATTCCATTATATGCAATCTTCTCCAGAAGCAGTACATGATCCACCCTGTCAAAAGCCTTCTGAAAGTCTGTGTAGACAGCGTCTACTTGAACACGTTGATCCATTTTTACAAAGAGATTGTTGACATATGTTAACAGATTTGTCATGGTAGAGCGATGTTTAACGAATCCGTGTTGTTCGGGTATGATAAGCCGATGAAAATGAGGATAAGCAGCACCGTGGACAAGACGCTCAAAGACCTTGGACAAGATGGAGATGATTGAAATAGGGCGGTAATTCTCAACATTATTTTTGTCACCTGTCTTGTAAACAGGAGTGATAAATGCCCGTTTCCAATAGGCAGGAAAAACTCCCTCACGCAAACATTTATTAAATATTATACACAAGGCAGTGCACAAGTTATCACATGTCTTTAAGAAAAATATCGGTGGTAGACCATCGGGGCCCGCTCCTTTGGACGAATCTAATGACTTTAGTGCCGAGCAGATAACTGTAGGGGATAGGTATATATCAGATAGACAGGATGTGTTATCTGCATGGCAGTTAGATGCTTCCCAGTTATTAGGGTCGAGGGTTGAGGGTTCGTATACAGAAGAGAAGAAAGATGAGAATAAATTGCAGATTTCCGCGGCATCACCAGAGGAAACATTTTTAAAATACATACAGGCTGGATAATTGGCTTTTCTATTTCGCGATGAGACGTAAGACCAGAAATGTTTAATATTCTTCGGAATGCTATCCTCCACGGATTCCATGTACTTTCTGTAACACTTATTATACTCACCGTGGAAAAGTTTGCGATAGGCAGAGAAACTTAGGTAATCAGAAAGATTATTGTATTTCTTCCATTTTATCCAAGCGCGCTCTTTAGCTTTAACGATACGTATTAGAGACTGTGAAAACCAAACAGGAAAATTAGAATTTTTGGTTTTGACTAACGGAACATGTGATCTGATGACACCGTATATTATCTCATAGAACAAAGCAACAGCTTGCTCCGAATCAAGATGAGAGAGTTCCTTGTCCCAATCAATTTCATCAAATTCGCTGTTAATACAAACGTAATCGGCCTTATGGAAGTTGTACCTAAATGCCGTGCGGCATTTCATGGGAGTGAATTTTATATTAAGACAGGTTAGTGCAGAAAAAACTGGATGGTGACTATCAGGGATAAGTAGAGCATCGCACGATGCTACCAGACAGTCGGTATTAGAGATAAATAAATCTAGAATACGACCCAATTCGTTTTTTATGACATTAAATTGTGATCCATTAACTAGGTTCATGAAATTTAGTAATACTCTACCGAGTGAGTTAGAAACCTGCGCTATTGCCCTACCTCCTTGGTCGGACCAATCAATGTCGGGAAGGTTATAATCTCCAACAATAAAGTAAGAGTCAGTAGTAGTATCGTTAGCTAAGCCCTGCAACATGTCAAGGTACTGCAGATATGTTTCCTCACAAGTACGTGGTGGTATATACGTAGCACTGAAGATATGAAACTTATTGCGTTGGGACGCAGGCAGTCTGACTACAACCTGTTCTATATCCGCGTGGGCGAATTGTGTAATTAACATAGTAGGTTGAAGTTCACGAAGCACAGCTACTAAAACACCACCTCCATCGTGTTTTTTTGTCGCAGAGCGGTTACGGTCACATCTAAAAACTATGTAACGTTCGTCAATAAATTCATTATCCTGGATGTCGGGAATCAACCACGTTTCAGTTAATATGATGATATCGTATGAGGTCGCCATTATATTCATATATAGTGTTTGTAACTTTGTGCGGACCCCTCTGCAGTTTTGGTAATAAATTACAATTTTATTCGAAGACATTGATGAGAAATAATATACATAAAAAAATATCACAACATTTCTCGGTACATGATAATGAAACAGTAGTTCCAAACTTGGGGCCCAGTGCAAAACGGTACAGAACACATGGAGGAATATTTATGTTGGGTACCGTTACATGACTCGAGATTAGAGTTTTTCTCATTAATTTATATTTATCTACAATGTTATTATATATTCTCATACATAATTTATGTTTACCTAATAAATAAATGTACAGATTATACACTGATATCCAGTAGATACTTAATAACACACGTGAGAAGAACCTACAATACAGAAAAACATACTGCAGTGAGATTTTTAGATAGGGAGACAATAAGCAATTAGAGACATAAACAAAATACAAACAGAGTACAAAGCAATCATAGACCAGCATAAGAACTGCATTTGAAAGCAAATGGTGAAAGGATATATCAGACCAAAAAACAGCAGCACAGTTAAAATAATTAAATCGTGGTTTCATTGCCGGTCTTCCCGCTAATCTTTTTAAGATCATCAACGGAACGAATTGCAAACGCGGAGATCCCTTCCCGTTCACGCACCAGTATTGTCGCGTTCCTGATCCAGACATACTTAAACCCGTTCTTGTTAGCGAGGATTTTGGCTTCGCGAAATAAGGTCTTATTTTTTAGAGTAAGATGTTCGTTCAAGTATATGGGTACCGTGGCGCCTGCGATACCGATCTGATCCGACTTGACACTCTTCACTTTCCGGTAGGCGCTGAGTATATTGTCGCAGACGATCCGCGATTTTAATTTAACAATACTTAATATTTTTTGGCGTGCAATCTTGCTGTCGAGCATGTGGAACTCGATGAATTGATATAATGTCATTATGAGACACCGGGAAATTGACAGCACTACCTACTGATTCCATAATATTTAATAAGTTTTCACTTCGCTTTTCAGGCAGATTACAAATTTCTATGTTGCACTGACGTGCCTGCTGCTCCATGGACTCAATCTTCGCCTCAAGTAAGGCCACCCTTTGGTCACCACTATTACTGGCCACTGCATGGCAGCGCTTCACATTTTCCTTAAGTTCACCCTCTAAGGTATCCAAGCGGGCCTTCATTTCATCATAGCTTGTGCTAATGAACTGAATAGATTTTTCAAACTCCTTGTTGGACTTCAGTATTTCAAGATTTTGCTGCTTCAAGTCAGCGACCTCTGCGACCAATTTGTTCAGAATTTTGTCCTGATCGGACTTTAAGGATTGCAGCATACTCTTCAATTCTTCGAATCTATCCTGTTCAACGAAGCTATCTTCACCACGAACTGTATATATTAAGATTAGGTGGTGGTTAGGTATCCAGAGTGAGGCACCTCCTCACAATGCGTGCCGTGTCCAATACGACCGCCTTCTGCATCTGGCTCAAGAGCCACTTTCTTTAAAGAGAACTTTCGATAAACAGTTGGGTCAAGACCTCCGTTCAAGTTCTCCTGATGTTGGTCGAAACTTTTGGATATCAAACTGTTGACTGATAATAATATTATGTAATTACTGAATTTATTGTTACTTTTAGAGAATGTTTTTTTTTTTTTTACTTTATCCCACACTTGGAATTTCTCTTGTGTCGTGGGTGCGCACCCACGACACAGGAGACAAACATTCAAACTCACATACACAAACTACCTGTAGGCCATACAAATATTTGTTCCGTGCAGAAATCGAACCCACTACACGCGGCGCAGCAGCCGATGGCTTAGCCACTGCGCCAACCGTGAAATATGAATATTAATATTTCTTGATATTTGCACTTCACGTGTAGCAAACATGTCGTTACCATCTTTCATAAATATCTTTTCCTGGATGTTTGACACATGTAAGCAAGTAAATATTATCTTATCTTATATCAAGACCTTACGCAAAATACGCACTACGTCGTGGAGTTGCGGAAATCGGCCCGTCTAACAATCAAGGCTTCCTGAGGTTGTCCCATTATGAAAGCACAATACTACTTAATAGGTATGTGAACGATTTAAAGCGTTCATTTGTTTTATTTCCGGCCCGCATCATTTTCGTAACAGTGTGTGGTGCAGCTGCGGTGGCGAGCTTTAACTAAGTGGGTTTCGTTGCACCGCTGAGTTTGGCGGTGAAATGCATTTTGGTTCTATTTTAAACTTTATCGAAGGGATACACACACTGAAATTATGCGTTATTTTGGTTTGAATGTTATAAACCAGGTAGTTACTGTATGTAGCCGTGATGGTTCTGGTCTCGCCTCTCATGCAAGAGATTGTCGGGTCAAAATTGCCCAATTTTGACCCGACAATCTCTTGAAAAAGTTATATTGGTAATTGGGCAATTACCAATATAACTTTTTCAATTTAATAAATAAATAAATAAACAAATAATGCTGGACAATCCACACAGCATCATCTAGCCCCAAGCTAAGCAGAGCTTGGTTATGGGTACTAGATGACTGATATACTTAATACAATACATTACATAGATAGATATTTTTTATTATACATAGCAAATACCCAGAACACCCGGAAAAAATATTTATAGATCGTACAAACATTTGTCCCGAGGCGGGAATCGAACCTTCACCCGCTGCGCCACACAGGTCGTCAAAAATCGTCGTAATGTATGTACTCATTGTGTTCCGTTCCTCAAAAAGAAAAAACGGAACCCTCATGGACTCACTTCGTGGTCTGTATGTGTCTGTCTGTCTGTCAAAACATTTTTTTCTCAGGGATTCAGGATAAAATAATACGGCTTATTTTTACACACGGGACTAAATCAAAAACCTATAGGATAATTATAGAATTTGGCATGAAGTGACATCTGCTGGGAAAAGTCTGAAAATCGGTAATTTGTAGTTTTATCACATAACAATAATCGGAAAATAATTAAATAAATAAATAAATAAATATTGCTGGACAATCCACACAGCATCATCTAGCCCCAAGCTAAGCAGAGCTTGTGTTATGGGTACTAGATGACTGATATACTTAATACAATACATTACATAGATAGATATTTTTTATTATACATAGGAAATACCCAGAACACCCGGAACAAATATTTGTAGATCGAAGAATTAGAGAATTTAAAGTTATATTGATTGATTCCTAATAGAAACATGATGTTTTCGCCGTGTTTTACTCGACATGGTACGGACACTTAGTTTGCGAGTTTGACTCGCACTTGGCCGTTTTTAAGTTTATCTTAGACATAGCAGACATGTTGAAAGAAAAAACTGGATTAAACTGGACCTTGAATAAGCGTGGTGATTAATGCTGATTCCTTATCTATAAAAGAAGAGGCCTGTGTCCAGCATTAGGACTGTAACAGGCTGGTATTATTTCTGTATGTTGGTAGTACAATATCTAAACGAGCAATGACATCTTAGTATCAAGGATAGGTTTTTTTATAAAAACAATTGGTGTGCGAGTATAATGCCATCACTGAATATAGCCTGTTTATCGTGAAGTTTCCACAACAGGGAGTCTCTGTTAACTGAACTGAAGAAATGTTCATTAAGCACATACAGTCGATATTAGGCTTGAAATCTGCCTTTCCAGTGAGTAGAAAAATAAGTAAAAACATAACGTCACGCCTATATTCCATAAAGTGTTAGGCAGAGGTGTTATACCTATCCTATATACACCATCCTATATCCAGTTAAGTTTTTAACAGGCGACGAGCTGAACACTTATCCAGGTTCCTGGCTGTTCCATAGAAGTTCCAGATAGAAAAGCACGTTCCCCGACCTAGGAATCAAACCCAGAACCATGGAGTTCTGGGCATGAGCTCAGCAGTAGGCTTGTGACCACCAGACCAACATGGTAATAAAGACAAGAAAAAGTGAAACTTAAAAAAATCAACGTCAAAGGCAAATCATTTATTTCAATAAGACCATTATGAAGCCACTTTTGAACGTCAACTTTAAAATAAAAATAAAATACAAAAAGGCTTCTAGTTGCCCCATCCAAACGGTAGTTTCGTATGGAGAAGAATGGGCAAGAAACTCCACACTTACTCTTTTAAACTTTTAGTATGGAAGCCTACCCCAAGTCGTTTTGAAAAGGCTAGACAGATGATGAGATAGAATACAAAACACTAACATGCAATTATTCAGCTCAGAATTCATATATAGTTAATACGTTCATGTACGCACAATACAGTAAAAGAACTTAAGGCAACTGAAACAAGCGGTATGGGAAAGAAAAAAGGTAAAAGAATGGGCAAGAAACTCAATACTTACTTTTTTAAATCCTTGAAAATTCTTACCAACAACGAGCCTATCAAACTCGGTTGAGTAAACAAAGAAATATTGCGAACGACAACGTATCTGATCAAACCTGACTGTCTCCACAAATTCGTCTAAAGATACTTGTGTTTCTTGGCAGACAACATAATGATTAATTAACCAAGTTTCTTGACTCAAAACCACCCACTCACCCTGTTATGACGATACTTTTCAAAATACAGTTCGCCTCAAACTTTTGCAGAGATCTATGCCTAGTGCCTTAGTGTAAGATTGAGTTGATTGATTATTGGTCCCGGTACTAGTACACGGATTTTTAAGGGTTAAATGTAAATAAAGTATAAATAAAATAAATAAATAAAATAATATTTATTGCAATAAAAGTTTCACATAGTTTTGAACATTGGTCCCAAACTAGGCTATCTTGGGTACCAATATGGAGGGTTTGCCATTATACAATTTTACATTACATAAAGTAACAAAAGATAAAATGAAAAAATGTAAAGTATAAAGTATTAATAAAAAATAATAAAAATAAAACAGTCTACGCTTGACTGTGTTATGGGTATGGGATTGCCTACTTGTATATTATAGAAAAACTAGTATTTTAATTGTATGTGTGAGTAAGTGTGAATGTGTGGTGTGGGTAGGTATGTGTTTTAGAGTGTGTAAGAAAGAGACATGAGAGACATGAGAGTGGCAGATTTATGCAAAAACTTATTTTACCACTTTAATGACATTTTCTGCATCGTCATATGAGAGATTTAGTAGCCAGGATGTTATTCTTAATTTGTGAGTAAGGTTTCTTATTTTGCACTGTTTGATCAAAATATGTGTTGTTAGCTGCATCCTGCCATATTTTGGTTAACGCTGTTTAAAATACTTTCTCTACTTTAACTGGATGCTTAAAATACAGAAGCAAAAAGGTGGTATATCGGTGATATAATATATATCGAATCAAATTCGATACTGGCACTTCACCGTCGCATGTAAATTTTCAATGTGAGTTCCGCGCACTATCACAATTTTTTTAAGTCTGTTTCACTTTTTATTCCGATCTTGACATTTTTTATAACACCTTATACAGCTGTATTATGATATTTTTATTTGGCGAATATAGGTAGGTACAGCTGTAAAAATCAAATCAAATCAAATTATTTATTTGCATAATACAGGTAGAAAAAAGATGTTGTAAATAGGTATAAAGTGCACTGTATCATTACCTAAATAGGTGTGCAAATATTTATGTTCGATAGCCGCTATATAAAGCTAAAGCTAAGTTAAAGCTAATTATAATACATTCAGGATAATTACTACAAATGTCAAAGGATTTAAATATTAAATGTCAGAAGAATTAAAATTCATGTCATAGTTATTAAAAATTAAATAGATTAAAATATTATACATAGTCAAATTTACAGTTTCTTATCAAACAAAATTATTACTGTATGTCACATTATTTTATTATTACATCACAATGATACTTAATTTATCTTACTTTAGGTACCTATCTATATCTTTATCCTGTAAGTACTCCTTGACATTATAATAACATTTATTTACCAGTAGTTTGTGCAACTTCGACTTGTATTGGTGAATAGGCAACGTTTTGACATCATCAGGCAGCTTGTTATAAATCAGTGATGCCATACAAAGAATACTTTTATTTATTAGTGCTGTTTTCCCGTAAGGTATATCTATATCTAATCTTTTTTTGTCACGCAATTGTCTATAGTAGCTTTTAAAAGAAGTCTTAAAATAATTAGGATATAATTTCACAAAAACATTAAGTTCATATATATATAACGAAGGCAGTGTCAGTATTTTCAAGCTTTTAAAGTAGGGTTGACAGCTGGTAGTAATGTCTATATTACACATTGCTCTAATGCATTTCTTTTGAGCTTTAAACACACAATCCCTATCTACTGAGTTGCCCCAAGATAGAATACCGTATCTTAGTATAGGTGCAACAAGTCCGTGATATGCTATAACGGCTTCTGTACTGACAATTTTGGAAAGTTTGTACAGAGCAAATGAGGATGAATTACAGAGCAAATGAATTCTTTTGCATAACTGTTCTAAATGACTTTTCCATGTCAGTTTATTATCTATTGTAATTCCCAGGAACTTAGTATCTGTCACAGGATGTACTATTTTGCCTTGGTAACTAACGTTTATATCTATCGGTTGAATCCTCTGGTGAAAGTGTATAATTTTGGTTTTTTCCATATTTATTTTTAGATTATTTTCGGTTAACCATGTTATAATCGTATTTAATGTTTTGTTTACTACGTGCTCATAATCATTTTCTTTGTCACCTTTTATTATGACTGTACTGTCATCTGCAAACAGTACCATTGGTTGATCAATATGGTTAGGAAGATCATTGATATATATAAGGAACAGTAGGGGCCCTAAGACACTTCCCTGTGGTACTCCAAATTTTATAGTTTTCGAGTTCGACTTATGTTTAATCTCGGTTCGTGTTTTCTGGCATATTTGTGTTATTTCTACTATTTGTTTTCTATTATGCAAATATGAATAAATTAGATCTAGCGCTGTACCTCTTATGCCATACATGCTTAATTTTTCTATAAGTATTCTATGGTCAACTCGGTCAAAAGCTTTACTCATGTCCATAAAGATGGCACATGTTGGTATTCTTTTGTCCATGGCGACTAAAATTGTTTTCAGTAGGTCATAAATGGCCATATTTATTGATTTTCCCTTTCGGAATCCTTTCTGTTCGTCCACCAAAATATCATATTTTTCTAAATAACTATACAGTCGGCTATACATAATTTTTTCAAATAATTTGAAAAAATGGGGATCAACGCTATGGGTCTGTAGTTCCCCATTTTTCTTTTATCTTCTTTTTTATGCAGTGGAATGACAATGGACGTTTTAAGTTTTTCTGGATATATTCCGTTAGAAATGCATAAGTTAATTATGTAACATAGATGAGCTGAAATATCTGTACCTACCTATATTCGCCAAATAAACAATTGCGTCCATTGAAACCCTCTAAATTCGCGTACAAGAATAAACAATTGGATAAAACTGCACCCCGCGTTGTTATCGGCAGAAAGCTTCGTAAAAAAATCTTGACTTTTAAAAAGTAGCCTATGTATTAATACAGGATAGCAAATTTCTTCGAAAAGTATTGAGCAGTTCCGGCGCGAAAGAGTATCAAACACACACATATACCAACCAATTATTGTGATTTAGATGACATTCCAGGAGAACTTTACAGAAATAAGTACAGTCGCCGCACATCAGGCTATTTTGCCAAAGTGTAAAATTTTCCCAATTTAAAATTAACCTTTAATACTTTTGTAATAACGTTGAAAACGTATCAAAGAAATTTAACAGATTGGGGTACCGTGATCTGCTGGTCTCTGTACATTTACAAAAATCTTCACTTAGAGTCAAGTATCTGAGTGTAGTTTTAACTCAAATAGGACCCTGAACTTCATCCCAAATACCACCAAAAGTAACTTGCAGCAGCCGAGAATTTTAGGTGCTATTATACCTTTGTTTTTTGTCTTGCCTTTACTAGCAAAATACAATGTAAATAATAACCAACATTCTCAGTATATATAATATTACACTATAATTCCTTACATATGCGCGTTATGTCTTCTGTAACAAATACCAATAACACTACCAACTAATATAAACATTGTTTATCTTAATTTAATCTTTTAACTATGTAGATTATATCGAAAAGATCTAACGTACCATAAGTCTAAGCAAACATCTCGCCCCTCAGCTACATCAGTGATAATTATCATCTCAATACAAAAGTTCCGAACGCCGCCTCCAGTAGTGCCGCCGTCAGCAAAAGGAACTTCATCATTATTCCAACAAAAAGTTGGGAAATGCATACAATTCTCTCAAAGGCGTGAAAGACAATACGTATCACAAAGTAGAGGAACGCAAAGTAAGAACGTTTGCTTGCCAAGTACCAGGAATGCAAACATGAGCTGAAGGTAAAGCGAGCAAGAGACGCCTTGCTGACTACAAAACGTCACAACAACGATGGACAGCACAGACAGAATCCTACCTTGACGATGACGGGACAAAGTCGAGTTTGGATAGAGGTAGTAAGAAGGTCGGATGCTCACATTTATTCGCGCAGTTGGAATGCGGCTGTTCGGTGATATGCTAAGCAAAAGCCAAGCAAACAAATTGGAAGCGACACATGAGAGGTGCACGAATAAAATGTTTCTTAACAGAAAATACAGAGCAGAAAATTTGAAAACTATTCGCGTAAAAATAAACATTATAGGCTTCCTAAGATATTCAGGAAGCTAAGAGGCATGTAAACAGTATCAAGTTCGAGCTTCTCTCTCTCTTGTGTTTGTTTGGTGCAAATATTATGTGGGTACTTTCAAGTTGGATAACTTAAAAGAACTTACATATTATTTAACATAGTTGGCTTGTACAAGTTAGGTTAGTAAGGAGCTAAGTTTATATGGGCCGACTATGTTGGGGTCGTCTTCTAGGCCAGCGGGCTGCAGGTTTTTTACATTACAGTAAATAAATAAAAATAAATAAATAAATAAATATTGCTGGACAATCCACACAGCATCATAAAGCCCCAAGCTAAGCAGAGCTTGTGGAAATGGGGGGTTCATGTTCATTAAGATAACTTAGGTGGCATATAACATAACATCACGACTGTAATCTCCGAAGGGCTTGGAAGTGCATATTTTATGCAGAGTAGAGAGTATTTTAATTCAAAGGTGTACCTGCAAGGTTCACAGACTGCATAAAATAAATGTGGGTGTCTTATAAGTATATCCACATTAAGCAAGTTGCGTTTAAGATCCGTGTAAAAGGGGTCGTCCCCTTTTACACGGATCTTAATTTGTGCTCGGTTGATGGTAATAGGCTCGTGCCTATTACCATCAACCGAGCACAAATCTAGGCTCCGGTCTGCCACTGAAATATTAAAAACACAAAAAGGTTAAGTTAATACGGTAGTTATACCAAAAGAACACTTTTTTTTCATTTTTTGACCATCTGTCTGTTTGTTTGTGTGAGGTAATCTCCGAATTGACTGGACAAATTTCGATGGGACTTTCACTGGCAGATAGATGATGTGATAAGTAGTAACGTAGCTTATTTTAGAAAGATTTTCACGTGATAAGAAGAAACTTAAGATAGTTAGTTAGTTTGACGACCTACATATGTGGCGCGGCGGGCGAAGGTCCGCCTGTGACGCAGGAGGTTGCGGGCCCGATTCCCGCCTTGGGACAAATTTCTGTACGATCTACAAAGATTTGTTCCGGGTGTTCTGGGTATTTGCTATGTATAATAAAAATATCTATTTATGTAATGTATTGTATTAAGTATATCAGTCATCTAGTGCCCATAACACAAGCTCTGCCTACCTTGGGGCTAGATGATGCTGTGTGGATTGTCCAGCATTATTTATTTATTTATTTATATTTATAGTTTTATTAAAAAAAATGAAAACCCATTTTTATTAAATTCCAGTCGGACATATACCGGGCACAGGTAGTTGAAAATAAATTGGATTTTTTCATATACTATATATCTTCTCTAATATATAAAATGCATGGTGTTTGTAATTAAACTCCTACGAAATGGATTTCCGATTTTCGTGAAATTTTGTGTGCATATCGGGTAGGTATGAGAATCGACCAACACCTATTTTTCATACCCCTAAATGATAAGAGTGTCCACCCCTAAATTTTTATTTTTATTTTTTAGGCAAAAATTTTTGTTTTCATTTTTTTATAAAAAAAACATATTTCGACTTAAAATTTTCACCCTTCTATCACCAACCTCTATAAAGCAAAACAACGTTTCCTGGGTAAGCTAGTCTAATATATAAAATTCTCGTGTCGCAATGTTTGTTACCAAACTCCTCCGAAACGGCTGGACCGATTTGTATGAAATTTTTTGTGCATATCAGGTAGGTCTGAGAATCGGCCAACATCTATTTTTCTTAGCCCTAAGTGATAAGGGTGGTCCACCCCAAACATTTTATATGGCAAAACAACGTTTGCTGGGTCAGCTATGTAGTATATTATATTAGTTTGTTGTTTGCGCGGTAGCTTCACAAGCGACACGTTGTAGGAGGCTTAGTTAACGTTTTCCCCCATGGAGCTAATCAGGGATTGAAGGCGAGTCAACAAAAGGTGTGTTGTTCTGTTTTCCTATTAGCTTCGCTTCCAACCACACGTAGGAGCGACATTTATAAACTGTACAGTGTAGTAATAATGAAGACACGAGTAGATAGGTATGAATGAAAGAAAGAAAATAATTTATTTGGGACTCGAAAGTAATTTGTGTTGCGCGCAGGTTATGCAAACGAAAAGAAAACACATGAAATAACACTACGCCTGTATACCCCGAAGCGTTAAGCAGAGTTGTGCCACCCACATTTCGCCAGTTACGTTGCTAAGTGAGCTTATTGCTTATGTATTAATCTCATGGGACTTAAATATAACTAGTAAAATGTGGGTATACTATTGAGGTTCACCTCTGCCTACCCCTTCGGAGAATACAGCCGTGATGCGTCACAGTATATACATCACCTGACGGTTAAAAAAATATTCCGCCACTAGAAAAACTGAGAGGCTGTATAAAATATTGTATCCCATAATGTATCGTGTTTGTTGTTTTATTTTCAACGGTGGAGGTAATAGTATTGGCGGAAGTGACCTCAATTCGCTGATGTGGAAAGTGCTCCCCATTCCGACTTTTTAGACTTTTACCCGAACGGTAAAACGGAGATAATTGTTATATTTATTATGTTCACTATTGAGTTCGCCTGTTATAGCTTCTTTTAATTGGATCATGTGTTATTTAAGATAGAATTACACAAGTGGTTTATTGAATGTAATTTTTACAGTTTAAAAGATTTTATGGATGAGAGATGTTGATACCTTTTGTCAAAATATTAATTTTTGCATGCTATGTTATATCTTAGCGAAACATGTTGAGCTACTGTAATAATATTAACATCAATGTTTACCATGTTTTACGCAAATAAATAATTTACCTACTTTACTTACTACTATTGTTTGTAAGTTTATTTTTGTAGAATGAGAGAAAAGAATTCGCATTTACGTTCCTCTGTTACTGTTGTAAAAGTACAAGAAGTATTTCACGTTATTTGTTAATTCCTCAACCATATTTATATACCAGTGGTCGCTAAGTCATTCATTACATATCGAGACTCCACTGTTCCTCGAAAAGCACCTTAAGCACCTGGTCCGGCTGTTATTTGTAGATCTTAATAGTCTTCGGGTGAAGTTCAATCATTTGAGCTTTCTGCTCTTCTTCGCCATATATGCTTTGACTGTGCCGAGACTCTCACTCGTCAGGGCGCACAATATTCTTAAAAAGGGATACGAAGTGTTCGCTTCACGTATTAATCTAATAATGACGTAATATTTGAATGACTTCTTCAAATAAATTAGACCTTCAAAGATTTTCTTCCGCCGTGGGCAAACAAGTCTACTTAATCATTCCCCAAATATGTTGGAGTTAACGCCACGATTGGCGCAGTGGCTCAGCGATTGGCTGCTGCGCTGCGTGTTGCGGGTTCGATTCCCGCACGGAACAAATATTTGTATGGCCTACTGGTAGTTGTTCTGGGTCTGGCTGTTTGTGTATGTGAGTTTTAAATCTTTGTAAACGCACCCACGATACAGGAGAAATTCCTAGTGTGAAACATTGCCCATATTAAAAAAAAACTTCAAGATAAAGCGGATGCACAGGACACCCCTATTCAACTTCCTTAACCCAGTTGCCGGTTAAAACGTCAACCTATGGTAATACCGGTTGTCAGACTTTCGGGCTTGTGACTACCCGTTAGATACGACTGTCAAAGATACAAATTACAAACTGGGAGCTTTCCTAGACACTTTACATAGGTGCCGTGTATGTAACATATGGTCACCCATCCGCGGATCAGTATGGAAGCAAGTTAACCTTAGCCACAAACCCGACATTACTCCTCAGGGTTACAATAACAATTTTTGTAGCTTCGGCATGAACATATTTTACTCTGAGAGCGCAGATTAAAAAAAACTCCATTGCAAAACAAGCATCTTATTTTGTATTGAAACGTTAATTAAACACCAAAAAATCGCGGCAAACAAGAACAATGGCGGCATTACAACATAGATCCATCAAGTCACCAACAAGCGCCGAGCTATCAAGATCCCGGTGTGTGTCAGCAAAATCACTACGGAAGTTCCCTCAGCAGATTTATTCATGACTTAGCCAAATATTTGATTGATTAACGTGTCTAAAGCATTCGGGGCCTTCGATAAACTTGCCGACCACTTCATTTGGCGAAAAAGGTTCTTGTTTAAACTTCCCAAAGTGATGCTGCTCTTTTTCTCTTCTTTTTGTACACCAAGAAAACATAAACTCCATTCAATTTCGTCCGGAGCGGATGAGAATTATTGCAGCGTACATAAAATTCGGCGGGATTCCATTACGCCTGATACATAAGTAATACAATGACGGCTTAATGTATTTGTTGATAAGTCTGATGTTTATTTTTGTAATGCTACTCGTGTTCAGGATATTGGGGAACTGTCAATAAATTATGACCTCAATAAATAATGACATCGATTGAATAGGTACCTACTTACATATTTTTCTTTTAGCAAGATCAACTTATAATATTATTTCGTTTGGTCTTGGGTTATTAATCGGCTTGTACTTTCCTTTTTACACAATTATTCTTCAGGGACTGACACATCATAATCATTTGCTAGTCCTTATCCAAATTTATTTGGGGTATGCGTAATAAATAAATAATAAATAATGCTGGACAATCCACACAGCATCATCTAGCCCCAAGCTAAGCAGAGCTTGTGTTATGGGTACTAGATGACTGATATACTTAATACAATACATTACATAGATAGATATTTTTTATTATACATATTAAATACCCAGAACACCCGAAACAAATATTTGTAGATCGTACAAACATTTGTTCCAGGGCGGGAATCGAACCCGCAACCTCCTGCGTCGCAGGCGGACCTTCGCCCACCGCGCCACATCGGTCGTAATACGTCTTCAACTTTTATACTTATCTACTTTATAGCCATATCTTCTTTCACACACTCCATCCATTTCCGCGCATCTGTAATTGACACCAAGTTTACATCAAACAATGGGCTTTTCTACTTTATCTTTTAGTTGAAAACATAACTTCATAAAGAGATTTAGACATGTCATCATCCTCCTGACCTCGTCCCAACTTTTTTGGCCACCTCAACGGTCACCTCTTTTCTAGCCATATCATCTTTTCGACAATCCACCCATCGTTTGTTTGGTCCTCCTGTACTCTTCTAACCCTCAACATCGATACTTCTACTACCTTCTTCACAACATAATCCTCATATTTCCGCATTTAATGCCTTTACTTTTCGTACATATAAACTCAAAAAACAAAGAAACTAAATTCCATATAACGGTGATTTAAATAAATATACACCATAGATAATAAAGTAAATGTTGAAACTCATGCATTAGTGAGTTCAGATGAAAATAAGATGTTACTTTTTAGGATTCTTAGTAATTTGCGAGGCGTAAGAAGGAAAAGTTTGCGAGATGCGAGAAAGATTCATCTTTAGGTTTCAGCAAAAATGATCTTCTCTCACTCAACGTCTGGGAACTTATATATAATATTAACAAGAAAATTATTGTGTTGAGATTCTAAAAATTTCTTCGCCTTTCCCATTAATGGACCCAAGAGGCTGTTTAAGTGGGTGGAGGTTTCAGTCTTATTTAATTAACAACACCTAAATATTTATTCACTGTCCTAACCGTGCTCTAAACCTATTGCTGTATTGAAATGATAGATTCCCAGATAGGTCCAGCATTTTTAATACAACCGTATAGGTACCTACTATAATTCAGTTCAATTTGAAGTATTGCTTCACAGCACTAGCACTTAAAACTATATTGTTGCTTATTTAGAGTAGAAACATTACATTGGTGTGCCAAAAACAAATGGGTTGTTCTATATTTAAAACGATTCGAACGAACGAAATCGCTTAAATGTTCTAATCCAGCCAGAACTAATATTTTTCCAGCCTGTAAGCCATAAGGTTCCATTTAGCATACAAAAGTTACAGTATCTATAATATGATAAAAGGTCAAAGTTTTACTCTCTAAGGAAAACAATCTACAGAAATATTAGAGCTTCTTGTGTCGAATATTCATCAATAATGTACAGTCTAACATTTCGAAATAAAATTATACCTGTAATGTATTCTTTTCAAATTCCAATCGATCTTGAATGAAAGTTGTCTGAAAGTTAATAATACTAGCTTCTGTTACTGACTCACTGGAGGGCAAAGGCCTTTGCCCCAATCCAATTTTCAAAATTACCGAGATTTTGTCAGAATTTACCTAAATCTTTGACAAGACTTTGACGTTGGAAATGAAATTGCGACTAGACTTTGACGTTGATTGTCGCTGAGTTGAAATTGTGACTAGACTTGACGTTGATTGTCGCTGAGATGAAATTGCGATTAGACTTTGACGTTGATTGTCGCTGAGTTGAAATTGTGACTAGACTTGACGTTGATTGTCGCTGAGTTGAAATTGTGACTAGACATTGACGTTGATTGTCGCTGAGATGAAATTGCGATTAGACATTGACGTTGATTGTCGCTGAGATGAAATTGCGATTAGACATTGACGTTGATTGTCGCTGAGTTGAAATTGTGACTAGACTTGACGTTGATTGTCTCTGAGTTGAAATTGTGACTAGACTTGACGTTGATTGTCGCTGAGATGAAATTGCAATTAGACATTGTCGTTGATTGTCGCTGAGATGAAATTGCGATTAGACATTGACGTAGATTGTCGCTGAGATGAAATTGCGATTAGAATTTGACGTAGATTGTCGCTGAGATGAAATTGCGATTAGACATTGACGTAGATTGTCGCTGAGATGAAATTGCGATTAGACATTGACGTAGATTGTCGCTGAGATGAAATTGCGATTAGACATTGACGTAGATTGTCGCTGAGATGAAATTGCGATTAGACATTGACGTAGATTGTCGCTGAGATGAAATTGCGATTAGAATTTGACGTAGATTGTCGCTGAGATGAAATTGCGATTAGACATTGACGTTGATTGTCGCTGAGATGAAATTGCGATTAGACATTGCCGTTGATTGTCGCTGACATGAAATAACGACTACTCTTTCACGTTGATTAACACTGGGATGAAATCGCGACTAGACTTTGAACGTTTTTAATTACGAGAATTGGTGTTCGGCTCTGTAACTGACTGCACCCATAGACATGTTTTTCTCTAAACGGACATTTCAAAATTAGAACGGTGCCGGTGACGAGGCGCAAATGAAAAAAAAAAACAAACGAGTTCGCTTTTAAATTGTGTACACTGTGGTGTCATTTGAGTGACGTTAAAAGTGAACTTTCCAGATTACATAAGGTGCTAGTACGGTACGAAATCTTAGTATCGAAAGCTTTCTAGCAAAGGGTATCGGTGGCTTTTGACGTGTGTTGTCAGCGCAGACGGGTGACATGAACTCGCTTTAATCTCCCGTAGAGATGAAAGTGTACCGGATGCAGACGTTGGAAGGAAATGTAGATCTGTCGGGTTTATTTTCAAAGAAATATTTCTCGTCATTACTGTTATAAGCATATCTTTAGACATAAAAGAGATATTTCCCAACATACAGCCTGTAAATTTTTAAAAATAAATCAAAATATGGGCAAAATATTTCTTAATATTATATTATGACAGCTCGTGGATATAATGTAATTTGATATCTTTCCTAATATGATACTGATACATGATTTTAGTTTTAATTTTGTTTGAAAATTGCAATGTACATAGAAACATAAACAGAACGCCTTATTCTGTAAAGTTGTCTCAATCAGTTACTAGGCAACAGTGGCTGACAGACTTTCGGGGTCCTGACTACCCGTAACGACTGTCAAAGATCTACGAATGACAGCCGGAACCAACGGCTTAACGTACTTTCCACGGACGAGTCCTAATATGTAATGAACGGTTACATCGACATACTGTCCTCGGCATGCGTAGCTTAACCGTCGATAAGCCCGTGCAGCTGTTTTTATGTATCAACGAGCTCCACACCTGGCACCTGAAGTTGTTGTAAGGTATTCCACGCAAGATTCTTTCAGTCGCGAGTAAGATGGTTACTAATGGACTAGCTTACACCATTGTTAACCGCATCATTGCTTTAAATCAAGTATAAAAGTTGTTAAAGACCAGCGGGATTACTCTTTTTTTTAATTCCGGTCGATCGACAGTGGATTTACACGTTTCTACTCAGTTAGAGTTTATTTTGACAGCTGTGTGTCTCGCCAAAACTGCAAAATTAACATTGGACTCGTATTGGCTTTAGATCGGAATTAAAATTAGTTCAAAGAGTAAGGCCTTAGACGTATTCTGACAGATTAAGACCTTCAAAATACCTGGAATTGCTCCTTTGATAACTAGTGCCTGGAGCTGGTTCAACTAAGGTACTGAGGTGTGCTGGCCAAATATACCTCTCCCAAATGTCGTTAAACCTCATACAATTTCATTTATTCTTAACCTGTGTAAAGAAAACCTTTAGATGTTTTTCCAAAGTCCACACGGATGAAGTTATTAGTAAAAAGAAACATGTTACATTTAAGGCGAAGGCTTCTATTCTTAATACATCCCGGCGACCACATCTCTTGCTCACGTCCCGGCTCCGATACCCGGCTTAGCGAAATCCCACTAATACATTATTTTTATACCAACCCTCGCGACGGCTATTAACCAATGTTTACGCTAACGATAACATAATATTATGTTTATGTTACACTACGTTTTCTGAAGGTTTTAAGGTTTAACCGTAAAAGGTACATTAGCAAATTTTGCTGTTGCTGTAAAAATACCGAAGGCTATCATCACGATTAAATAAGTATTAAGAGAATTTTAAACTGAAACAAATACGAATCTTTCTTACACATATATTCACACACAAAATCTCGCGGGATAGGCAGAAACTATAGAACGCACCTGCTATGAACCTTTTTCTCACATTTTGTCACCCTGGTAACGAGTACTACGAACCTGATCTTTCTGAAGAACATCACCAATAAGATTGATAGGAGGTCTTTCGAGGGCGTCCTCTACCGACTTTAATATTCATATCCAACTTATAAATACCCTTTGTTGGTCGTCTTTCAATCTTCCTCTCAACATGACCAAACTATCTATACCCTTAGGTATGTTACGTGACATACAAAGTTCCAACACGATTGTTAAATCGAAAAATCAACAATAACACTCGTATTTTAAGCAAAGACACATCACACAACGTCATGCCTGTATTGCCTGATGGGTTAGGCAGAAGTGTATCTATATATAACCAACGAGGCAGTCTAAGTTGAACTTCAAGATATATTGAAATTTCCGAGGTTTCCCTCTGAAGTTTAACTTAGAAATCTCTTGTACAGAAGCCAGCATATCAAGCTACCCCAATATGTCAAATTTCTTTGATAGGTTTTCTACTTTATTATAAAAGATTAAGGTTTATGTTCAATTGGGATAATTTGAAAGTTTGGTATAGCTTGATGTGCTGGCTTGCATGCACAGTTATGGATACATTATCCTGGTCATGCATGATCTAATTATTACTAACATCAGCTTTGTTATCTGCTGCATTAATTAGCAGCAGGACAATAGTGGAGTATGCTCTGATTTGATCTATTGTCCAGCAATCAACACTGTAGCGACAATGTAGCTATAATTGTTGTTTGTCGATGTCGCGTTTGATTGACAATGCCAACTTAGCCCGCGGCTATTCGATGATCGTATTAACATCCAAGCCGCTTATAATGTTAGGTTTATTGAATACTGGCTTTCAACCTGGGGTTTTCACTGTATAGTAGCAGCCTGGAGTCTAGATTTATGCCTGGATGACGGCAGTAGGGTTACCCCCTATTACGCGTCAAAATGTTGGTGTACGTTAGCTACTGCTCTGCCTTACTGGTTGGGTAATATAGGCGTGATGTTTTGTTTAAAATCTTTTTGCATTTATTTTTGGTAGTGGCCTAGATAACAACATGGTTATTAAGTATTTCTAAAGGTAACTTAACCCTTAACTAAAAAAAACTCTTAGTTCATACAATGGACAAAGCTGATATGATTAACTTGCTGAGTGAGACGGCTTAGATAGCTGAGTCAGGAGAAACTTGGTCTATCAGTCAATGGACCACGAAGTATTTGAGAAAGTTATTCGCGTGTCATTTAATTCATAATATGGCAGCCAAGTCAAAATCGAGCGCGAACGTGGTGTTCTTCAATGCCCTGACACAATAAAACTAAATTCATACTTTTAAAAACTGGCAACAAAATATTACTTCCTTTCGTTTTTTTTTAAACCGACTTCACTTTCGTTTTTTATTTTACCTACGTTGTCCCACTGCCAGACAAATGTCTCCCCCATACTCCTCTATTCATCTCCATTTGCTATACACAAGAGTCTTCGATGCAAGCCCAAAAAAAGGTGACGCGACGACATATACACGTCCTTGACTAACTGACCGGAAAATGTATCTAATATCTCCCAAAAAGGCGTGAGTATATATACATATGTATGTATACTCCTGCCCTTATCCCAATTAATTCACGGTAGTTCCATAGATAAAAATCATATTTACATCTCAATGGTAAACATAATAGCCATATCTCCTTTCATACAAATCCATCATTTATGGCACGGTAGGCGCAGTGAATGAGCGATTGCCGGCTGCGCTGCGTGTCGCGGCTTCGATTCCCGCACGGAACAAATATTTGTATGGCCTACAGGTAGTTGCTCTGAGTCTGGCTGTTTGTGTATGTGAGTTTAAACGTTTGTAAACTTAACCACGATACAGGAGAAATTCCTAGTGTCCATCCATAGTTTCTTTCTCTAAGAAACAAATGAAGTTGAATACTACTGGATGTCACCAGTAGATCATTGCTTAAGACAAGTAAACAGTCTTATAACGTTACATGGCCTAATAACTCCAGTGGAGTTTTGGTATATTCTTAGCTAGGAAAAGACCGCTTCACTTCTCGGGGGTGTAATAAGACACGACTAAGGGTTTACGTCGACAGGAGTGATAGCAGTCATTAAATAGCTGGTTTTCATTCCACATACATTGTAAAACTCAACTTAGAGGAAAGAAAAATGTTCAGACTCAGTGCTGTTGTTGATTGTAAGCTAAATAATCTCAGCCACATGGCTTGATCGAAGGTTTAACTGCTCATGTCGAGGCCGGAACGTTGATGGGTCTGTGAAAGCCCGTTAAACCACTCGCCCCAACTTTCATTCGTTTATCAATGACAGTGATAACGGGTAGTCAGGAACCCGAAAGTCCTCTTACAAAGGTCAGTCTTACCAAGAAGTGGTTGTCAAGTAACAGGAGTGTGGAGGTCAGATAGGCAGTCGCTCCAGGTAAAATACTGGTATTCAGCTGCAGCCAGCTAGACTGGAAGCCGACCCCAACATAGTTGGGAAAAGGCTAGGCTGCTGACGATGACTTGCTTCTATGAATCCTTGCCGTGACTCATGCCTACATTAAAACCACCAAACCCAGATTTGTCGTAAAGCTATACGACATCTGCCTCGCAAGATATTTGAAAAGTAAATGTTCACTGTGTAAATACAGTTCCTAACGTTGCTAGCTAGGTGTACGCTCAATAAAGGCGCGTGATGCCTAGATACATACTATAAGATGGCTTGATTAAAATGTCAAGGAGATTATTATGTTACGTTGAAGTTTGCGGAGAGCAACACAGATGTTTGTAAATATTTATAGGGCAAAGGCCTTATACAGAGAAGGCACTAGCATTGATCACCACTCTTGCTCAATAACCTTAAGGACAATGCTGACACTGAAAGGGAACGGAGAGCTCTGTCCGTACGCGCGAATATGATAGCCCGCATGTTTGCTCGTTGTACTGCAGACGTTAAACGTCGGTCTTTAGATCATTCTGTACCACCTTCTACAATTGCAGCTTGTTGGAAAATTATTCGCTAGGATCGTATGGAGCCCTTCGTGTCCAAGTCAATAATGCGTTCTGGAAACTGAAGGGTTTGCCACGGCGTTGCAGTGCTTCAGGGATGGAAGCAGCGGCGCGGCGCGGCGGCGCCTGTAGATTGTTTTTATACAATTATGCGAAAGCGCGTAGTATCGATGGTGGCTAGCGTCATGGCCAGCCCAGTTCTGGAAATGATAGCTGGCAGAGAGGACTGTCCATATGTGGTTCACTGGCAGCATTGAACAGTTACATGTGTCTTCGTATCGTGTTGTTTACTAAAACTTAGTTTTTAAGGATTATGTTACGAACCCTATATGAGCCTCGGCTCGAATGAAAGATTTTGAATTTGAATTTGAAAGCGGGTTGGCGATTTCAGACTGATATTTATTATAGTTCCAAGTTCCTCCACGCTGTTTTCCATCACCGATATCAGTGATATCTAAGATACTCGTAAACTTAGAAAGTAACTACATATTTATTGAAAAAGTCACATTGATACTATCCAAGATTGGAACCCACAGCCTCGTACATGACAGTCAACTTCTTTACCACTAGTCTATTATAACCTGTACTTCGGGGTAGCACACACTTATCTACCACATTATTCCTAAGAGTTGCTGTGTATTGTGTAAAAGCATAGGCCACTTCATCATCATTATTGTTTCAGCCAAAAGAAGTTCCCTGCCGGACTTAGATTTCCACACGATCGATCCCACCCAACGATGTGGCGAGTTTGTTGCGTCACTTTTTCTTCCCAGCAAAAATAATAGGAAGTGGTGAAGGGTGGGCGTTTTGGGGGACTAACTTATGCCATTTTTCACATTCAAAAAGTGCTGATTCGCAGCCTAATTTAAATGCTTGATTTGAAGAGTTTTGATTTGATTTAAGCCTGTGATGCATCTCATCCATCGGTTTCCTGCGATCTTCACCCGATCGATGGCACACCTGTGCACGGTTTGTCTTCCAGTAAGCGGCACAACACGAGATCCCTCTCGCCCCAACGGCCGTCGGTTCTTCGAACAATGCGCCTCCAGGTCCTTTTTATTCATCACCAAAAGGAGAAAACAAATAAATAAAAAATATCTTTTAAAACTTTATTCACTAAAATGTTGTGACAGTGTATTCACATTAAGAGTTTTTATTTCACTTGTCACAAGCTCCCATTTGCATTTTTTTATTCCATTTTATTACTCGCGAAATATACAGTACGCAAATTGTTCATGATATTTTCTTTTTTAAATTTATTTCGTTTCATTGTTGTATACAGGTTGTACAAATTACCGCTAGTTGTTAATGTATTTCTGAGTTTTATATGTAATCAAGCATAAATATCATAGTACCACGCCTGTATTCCCCGAAGGGTTAGGCAAAAGTGTAGGTACCAGTAGTACACCCATATTTGACAAGACTATTCTCACCAGCCGGGCGCAAATCCAGCGTACAGCTGCTACTGAGGTATTTCAGATGAAAAAAGCCAACAACACTCCACCCGACCCGCCAATCGAACCTTGATCTTAGGCTCAGCAGTTAGGTACTGTAGTGTTTGTGACCAACATACCAAAGAGGCTAGACCAAAGAGTTACCGGGTTTTTCCCTCCCAGAGTCTGAATTTGTGCCCGGTTTATGGCAATAGGTTCGTTCCCTATTACATGGGACTGAAAATAACTGTCAAAAAAAGGGATGTACCTAATCTTTCATTTCTGAAAGATTAGGTACATCCCTTTTTTTGACAGTTATTTTCATACAGGTGTGATGTTATTATATGCGTAAAGCACTTTTGTAACTAATTTTATAAATCAGTACAAATAACACTAATTCTAATTTTATAAAGCATGGTAACATTTTCTCATTATCTTAACATTTAATTGTTCCAAAACTCACTTACATCAAACCGTATGGCTAACAAGAAGTGGCTCACTACGACATACTACTACAACTAATTTTAAGCCGTCAACATAGTGTGATTCAAATCAAGTTAAGTTTAGGATCCTTATTCGTTCTTGTTTTAGTTATATTCTAACCCTCAGTCACTCAACTATTATACACAAACAATCATGAAAATAGTTGATCACTAGTCGTCAGATACAAGCTCAAAAGCTGGGGGACACCAAGTCCAGTCGTTTGCCTAGCACGAATGTAGTGAAATTATTCGCTAAAATGTGTGCGTAGCAAGAATGCTTGACGTCAACGTAACGTCAATTCGAATGATTTTAAAATTTAAAATACTTTTTTCGAATATAAATATCTTTTTAAACTTTATTCATGTTTATGAGTGAGACTAATTGTCTTTGTAGTAGGATTTAAACCTTAGTAGAATAGTTTTATTTTTATTTTTTAAACTTGTTCGAATTGACGATACGTTGACGTCTAACATTCCTGCTAGGTACACAGCTTAGCAAATAAATTCAAGTACGGTAGGTCGAAAAGTAACAAAACCAAGTGTCAGAAGTAACAAAACCAGTATAAGCTGACGTCGTCATTCTATTCAAATTGAGTGCTACACTAGGCCAGCTGTAAGTCAAAGTATTACCAATGACATGCAGCCTACTGTACAACGTTACAACCAACACAAACGTGCATTCTGTGTCACCTAGCGCTAATACTTATCTGTTAATAAACTTAGTAATAAAAAAAACGAATCGACGTAAATAAAGCCATTCTTACTCTCTGATGATAAGGACAAATATATTATGGTCAGATATTACGTGTATTTATTTGGGCTGTTTTGTGACTAAGGAGATTTTCCCTGTGGGTCGTTTCTTGTGTTTGTCTCGAAGTAATTTTTTCTCATAGCTGTAGACGGAGTAGTATGGTAGAGGCATCACGGTTGACGATACCGGCAAAAGATCTGGAACATAAAACGGTTTTCCTGTTATTCATTTTGTTGTACAATTTGGCTTTGGTCACCCACAGGTGAAGGTCATTATTGACAAAGGTCTGCTTTATTAATATTGTTATGTTGGAATTTTGTAGTTTTATTTTTGATATATTGGAG
The DNA here is from genome assembly GCA_905147745.2 of Phlogophora meticulosa. Classification (NCBI taxonomy): domain Eukaryota; kingdom Metazoa; phylum Arthropoda; class Insecta; order Lepidoptera; family Noctuidae; genus Phlogophora; species Phlogophora meticulosa. The sequence goes on from LR990521.1 coordinate 1,220,973, forward strand.
TGTGCCAACGTGTCAAATAATTATCGACGACGACCGATGTGGTCCGCTTATGACGCAGCAGGTTGCGGGATCGATTCCCGCCGTGGGACAAATATTTATACGATCTTAAAAGATTTGTTACGGGTTTTCTGGGTATTTGCTATGTATAATAAAAATATCTAATAGGTCTTTACCTATGAAATTGCCGTTTTGTATGAAAAAATTTAAATGAATTTTTTTCATGTATTTTTTATTTGTATTAATCGAAGTAATCACCCATGCAATCAATGCATCTTTGCCAACGCAGTGGCAGTTTATTGATGCCCTTCTTAAAGAAATCAGCTGGACGGGAGGCAACAAATTCTTCAAAGGCATTTTGTACTGCCTCTCGGGTATTGAATTTTTTTCCCGCCAAGAAGTTATCCAAATTCTGGAAAAAGTAGTAGTCTGTAGGCGCAAGGTCTGGTGAGTAGGGCGGATGACGGAGAGCTTCCAACCCCAGTTCTTGCAACTTGGAGACCGTCTGCTGTGCAGTATGAGGTCGCGCGTTGTCGTGCAGGAGCAGCGGAGACGAGCGATTGACCAATGCTGGTTGGAGATGTGCCAGCTTCTCCATCATTGTGTTCAATTCTTCACAGTACACATCTGCAGTAATGCTCACCCCGTTTGGTAAGAAGCTGTGTTGAATCACACCGGCGCTAGACCACCAAACAGTGACCATCACTTTTCTTGGGGTAAGTTTTCGTTTAGGGCATTGTTTAGGTGCTGAACCAGGATCCAACCAACTTGCTGAGCGCTTGCGGTTATCAAACAGAATCCATTTTTCATCGCAGGTAACAATGCGGTTCAAAATTCCTTCATTTGTGTGTCTGTTGAGCAGTGCAAGGCACGTCTCGACGCGTACTTCGCGCTGGCGATCATTGAGTTCGTGGGGCACCCATTTGTCAAGCTTTTTTACCTTGCCAATTTGACGCAAATGGACCAATATTGTTTTGACGCTAACGTCGAAAGCTGCTGCTAATTCAGCCGTAGATTGTGTATCATCAGCTTCCACAATCGCCTTTAATTCGTCATTGTCGACCAAAGTCTTCGGACGACCGCGAGGTTCATTTTTCAGGTCGAAATTTCCAGAACGGAAGCGAGCAAACCAATAACAGGTAGTGCGTTGGTTTGTAGTGTTAGCTCCGTAAACGTCGTTGATGTTGCGTGCCGCTTGTGCCGCGTTGCTGCCACGACGGTACTCATATTCCATAATTACTCGAATTTTTAACGTATCCATGATGACGAAAAAGATTTAAATGCGATGAAAATGTAACACTAATCAATAAACAAATGACTACTTTTGGAAAAAAAAATCCATGTTTTTAAAATAAAATTAATTTGAAATTAGAATTCTTAGCCAAACAAAAAATATTTTGATTTGAAATGGCCAGTACTGCAGAACGGCAATTTCATAGGTAAAGACCTAATATCTATGTAATGTATTGTATTAAGTATATCTGTCATCTAGTACCCATAACACAAGCTCTGCTTAGCTTGGGGCTAGATGATGCTGCGTGGATTGTCCAGCATTATTTATTTATTTTATAACTTTCACACCCCGTGTCACACTGACACGTCAAGATCATCTGTGTACTGTGACCGATAAAACTCGTACGAGTATAGGTAATGAGCTAACAATTTTCGTCCAAACCGTAAATACTATACGTTAGTAACGTTTGACGGTATGAGGTGATATGGGTTTGATTTTCGCGTCGGGCGACTTGTTATTAGGTTTGACTATATCGATTTTATAAATAGCAACCCAAAGTTTGGATTCGTACCTGGTTGACGGCAATATTCTCTCTCCCCAAGTACAAAACTGTAATGGTGGTACACTATAGCTACATCTCTGCCTAACCCTTTGGGGAAAACAGGCGTGATTTCATGTTTTTTAATAACGTTTATTTATTCAGTTAAAAAATTACGAGTTAAGTTTAGGTAAGCTATTATAAATACTCGGAAAATGAAAGAAAATTGTTCGAATCATCATATATTAATTCTGTCATTTAATGATATTTATATTATTGAGGCACCTGCAGAGGATTACGGATAGGAATTATCTATTATTTATATACATAAATAATAGATAATTCTATTCTTTATTTCTTTACATATACATTTATATACACACATCTCTTTCCCATGCGTGAGTTTATGTATGTTACGTTATGTTTACCCCCATGGGCCACGGGGGTAAAAAACTACAGAACGCCACCTGCTATGATCCCTACGTACTGCGTATGCTTCGTTTACGTTCCTACATTGTCATACCGTGACGCCGGTTGCGAGTACTAGGCATCTGACCTTTCTGAAGAACGTCACCAATTTAATTAAATAATTTATAGCTTTGAATTTTCTTTCCTATTAACATATTACTAGGTTGACCCTTTATTGAAGGCAGTCAATTTATTGAACTTAATGTACCTTATCTGTAACATCTATAATAAGCATCGTACCATGTATTATTATCTACACATGTTTGAACAAATAAAGAAATCTTTAATCTTGTATCTTTTTTCGTTTTTTTTTCGGGAATAACGTTCAAAAGGCGGGATTCATACCTCACTATAACCACCCCGGTGGTCAGCACGCGGAAGGAGGCACGATGTGAGGTTAATATACCTTCTATAATTTTCAGCTGACATAACAGTTTTAGAAATAAACCAAATTGTAATGGTGGATATGTAGTTACTGTTGCAAACGGACGCAGTTTAGCTGAAAATAGCTCACATGTGCGGAGCGCAGTCGTAGCATGAACGCGCGGCATACGCGGAAATGCACCGGCATGGACGACAGGGTCGGGTGGGCTATTTTCTAGACAATCGCACATAAACGTAGGTACACATCATGTTAGGTACATTATGTCTGTGTACAGAGTCCAGCACATCAAGCTACCCCAATGTGTCAAATTTCTTTGATAGTTTTTCAACTTTATTACAACAGAAATAAGGTTCATGTTCTTGAGTTGCTAGTGTCTGTACGTTGGTTTAAGCGAATCAATCAAAAATATAACCTAACCTTTGTAGAATGCATGACCAATCCTATATCTATTTTACCACGAATAGACAACGTTCTTTTTTTCCAACTTGACATCTCTTCTACCCGAGCACGAGGTGCCCCGTAGACTGTAGAGAATAGAAAACTTGACATCTCTTCTACCCGAGCACGAGGTGCCCCGTAGACTGTAGAGAATAGAAAACTTGACATCTCTTCTACCCGAGCACGAGGTGCCCCGTAGACTGTAGAGAATAGAAAACTTGACATCTCTTCTACCCGAGCACGAGGTGCCCCGTAGACTGTAGAGAATAGAAAACTTGACATCTCTTCTACCCGAGCACGAGGTGCCCCGTAGACTGTAGAGAATAGAAAACTTGACATCTCTTCTACCCGAGCACGAGGTGCCCCGTAGACTGTAGAGAATAGAAAACTTGACATCTCTTCTACCCGAGCACGAGGTGCCCCGTGGACTGTAGAGAATAGAAAACTTGACATCTCTTCTACCCGAGCACGAGGTGCCCCGTGGACTGTAGAGAATAGAAAACTTGACATCTCTTCTACCCGAGCACGAGGTGCCCCGTAGACTGTAGAGAATAGAAAACTTGACATCTCTTCTACCCGAGTACGAGGTGCCCCGTAGACTGTAGAGAATAGAAAACTTGACATCTCTTCTACCCGAGCACGAGGTGCCCCGTGGACTGTAGAGAATAGAAAACTTTCTTCACTTCAGTTTTAACCTCACCATGAGAAATCTTTTAAAAATCTGTCATGTTGTTTATTCTTCAGTGGGCAGTGGTGCTACGCGTGCTGTTACTTGTATAAAAATAACGTTTTCATTTCTGATGGGCTGACTGAAGACTATAAGTTACATAAAGAGTTCCTTGTGACCTTGTGACTTTCAAATATGACTTTAAAGTATTTTCATTTTTACAGTTGTTTAGCAATACAAAAAAAAAACACGAAAAGCATTTATGCAAACTAAGTCAGCACTTTTTGAACGACAAAAATTGCACTAGGCAGTGACTCAAAACTCTTTTCACCTCTTTTTAGTGTTTTTGCTGCGAAGAAGAAGAGGTGGCGCAACCTGTCTACAAACACATTTGTCTGATAAGTTAGAAGAACTTGATTTATGTTAATAAATTAATAATTAAAATTGTTTATTTTAGACTCGGTAAGTCCATATTTTATTGGTAACAAATTAATAAGCTTGCGACTAAGTTAGTAGCAGTTGTAATGATTTAAAATAAAATAAAAATAAAATTTAAAATTAAAGTAAAAATAAAAATAACTTGACCGCAAATAAATAAATTAAATAAATGAATAAATACATAAATAAATTTAATATGATTTAAAGTAAGTTACATTTAAATCAACTTTATAAATCATTAAATTAAATTATTCTCTACATGTCAGATAGCACACTCCTATACCTTTGACAAAAATATACATTAACAACTAAACTCAAGCATAAAAACCGAGAATGATATCAATCAAAGACGTCTCATTAATTAAGTAGTGGGTAGGCAGATAAACATAGGCCAATTAATCACAGGTGTTATTAAAAACCGGCCAAGTGCGAGTCGAAGTCGCACGCAAAGGTTCCCGTATTCATCATCCTCCTGCCCTTATCCCAATTTATTTGGGGTCAGCGCAACTTGCCGTCATCTCGATAGTCACCTCTTTCCTAGACATATCATCTTTCACATAATCCATCCATCTTTTCTTTGGTCTCCCTCTTCTCTTGTAACCCTCCACATTCATAATCAAAACTTTCCTCACAACGTGGTCCTCACTCCTTCGCATTAAAGGTTCCCGTACTATGACGAGGAAAAAAATCACGTTTATAGCAGCAGATCATTTGTTTGCGGTGCCGCGCGGGAGAACTAAATGGTTGGAGAATGCACCCCTCACGCGAACAATGCGCACGCTCAATGTGGTTGCCAGTAAAATAAATCTTTTCTCATGCTCACGGGGCGAGTTCGCAAGGGTGACGTTACACGTGCTATGTACTTAGTAAGGTAATTATTATGTCTAGTAATAGAACTATAAATTGAGTGTAATGTAATTGTATGTATCGTAACTGTCTGTTGTAATTGTATGTAATTGTCACTAATAACTACACTACCGAATTGGGAAACTGTAATGGTAGATGTAAGGTCGTTGTAAATAAATAAATAAATAAATCATTACAAAAATATGTGTTGAAACTATAAAATAACGTTTTTCGAACTTTTACCTTTGCAGTGAGACTTTGCATCTTACCAAATTTAATGATTCTAGATCAACTGCAACTACTCTATAGGTTAAGATTATTTGCAAGTATCAAAATATGTCGCTTAAATAGCCGTATTTTAATATTGAGTTTTCTTAGAAGCTTCATATGTATGTATAGGACTTTAAGGGACCGTAGACTTACGTATTTGGTATTAATTTCAACTTGATACCTCCAAGCGTTTCTGAGAAAAAGGGTTTTCGATAGACAGATGGAGGGACAATCAAGTGAGCCTTTTTTTTTGAGGTACGGAACCCTAAAAACCGTAGACAGTGGCCATGAACCCATGACAGTTAAAGACCGTAAAACATAGCGTACCACAGTATACATTAGTCATCCATCGAATGACTTAATAGAGACCACGGTCGAGAATTGTGCGATGACTATTACCGATGATTTACATAATTTTTTTTTTTTTTTTTTTTTTTTTTTTTTTTTTTTAGTTGAAAAAACGTTGCCCCACACTAGGAATTTCTCCTGTATCGTGGGTGCGTTTACAAACATTTAAACTCACATACACAAACAGCCAGACCCGGAACAACTACCTGTAGGCCATACAAATATTTGTTCCGTGTGGGGATCGAACCCACAACACGCGGCGCAGCAGCCGATGGCTCAACCACCGCGCCAACCGTGTCGTCAGTATAATGTAGTATAATGACTAACAAAACAGGCCTCGCACAAATGTAACAGTTTATAAGTATACCTCTACCCTTTAAAATGGCAAAGTGGCCATACAACTCAATAGGGCCTTAAAATTCTGATTGGTCCGAAAGTTGGATTACTCAAAAATACTAGACACGTATTTTTTGCTTTTGTCACATAAACCAAAAATGACGACTATATAGTGTACACTTTTAACGTAACAGTGACGTCACGAGCCCCTTCTGAACTTTGATGTGTTATATCATTGTCACTTTTTATTGATTTGAGTAAGCAAAAAGTATGTGTCCAGTATTTTTTGGTAATCTAACTGACGGACTAAATAGACTTAATATATTTTTACCTAGGACACATCCCTATTGCTATTGCGAGGTTCAAAAATGCATTCCTGCCTTCAGTGAAAAATAGCATAGTCAATAGTGTTAATAGTGTAGTGTACTCAATCCGAATGTGTCTGTCTGTGTGTGAATGTGTGTGTGTTTTCCAAATAATATTACATGTAGTTATTAATTAATAGAGGAGCTCGTGGCTAAATAATGTGACAACCAGTCCTACCAAGGAGTATCGTGAATTACATAGCGCTACTATATGAAGATCGTTGATGTTGCATCCGCGCCGACATTATTAATTTATTTTGATTTCTTTCTGATTTTTTCTTTTGATTTCGCAAGTTGTTGTTCGTCAAATAAATTGTTAAAATGATTATTCTGCTGTCCTACTTCGAACTAGAATCATCATCCATAGGTTTAATTTTTGTAATATTAATGAATTAATTAAATTTATTTAAAATCATAACGGTTTTTTTTTCGATCCGAAATGTAATTCGTGTTTTTTGCCCGACCCCAACATGGTTGGGAAAAGGCTAGACAGATGATATGTAGTTACACAAAAGGTATAAAATATGCCATATCCATAACATTCGAATAACAAAAACTGATAAGATAACTAATAAGTACCTCCTTGTGTCTTCGACATCCCTCTTACGGAAATTGATACCTCGCCACTGAACTGTCAACCTACCCTTGCAAAATAAATAGAGTTATAGGTTGTAGTCTGTGTTATACCACGAGAGTACGTAGTAACCGCTTTATACCCAGCAATAGAACGTAAGTATTAGATTAAAAGTCTCAGTTTACAGTCTGTAGAGAGAGGTAGCTTGGTACGTGCGCCATTACTGACCCGGTACTATACGGACTTAAAGGTTACAGAATAGTGTTGTTACATTTGTTATTGGAGTTTACTTCATATGAATCGGTGTTTTAAAAGGCCCCAAGTTTAGAAATTTTATGAGAAGTGATATAAATACAAGCGATATTTCAAAAGCGGTATGTTTTGCGCCAATATTGGTAGAGAAAATGTTGGTTACCAATTTTGGCGCCAGCAGACGATAGTTCTTAAAGAGTAAACTCCAAGGGCTGTCACGCACAATTTTTTTTATGCCTCTTTAGCTTGGTATTACTATGTATGGAATTATGTATTAGTATGGAAGAAGAAAACATGCTGCGCCGACCCCAAATAAATTACAAGGACAGAAGGATGATGATGAGGTTGGTATTACTATTTATCTCTCTATTGGTGATGAAATTCGATGCTACTGGATCATACCTATAAACTATACAATTACGCAGCTATAGATCAATCTTTTTTTTTCTAAATATTTAAATGTCTAACGCGATATTTCATATAAAAAAGAACTTGATAATTTTTGTACTATATTATAGTTTGATGGACAGAATGCGTAGATAACAGCTTGTAATGGGATTTATTTTACACCCTGTATCGTCTAAAAGTTCTATATTTATAGTAACTGGTCTCACTGCTGGATCAATAAGTATACCATTACCAGGTGTAGGAGGCCCTCATCATTTTCTCAGTAACAAAAACATGTTTATGTGATAATTTTCTCAGTAAAGGGTGTGCCCTAAGTCAAGCCTTATCACCATTATCCAATTGTGCAGGATGTTCGTTATCTCCGCATAGAAATAAAAGCGAGTTACCTTTCTACATGGTACTCACACATTTAAGCTATAAAGAGGGTCCAAATTGCGATTAAGGTCACCTTATATTTTGTGATAAAGTGTCCGCAGTAACGTTCAGTATTGCTACATATTTTTGTTTCGGCTTATTATAAGGCTCTCCTGTATTTAGGGCCAGACGGGGCCAAAGTAAAAATCTGATTTTATTAAATTCTACCCTGCCTGTCTGTAATAACAGACGCACGCGATTTTCAAGGTTATACAACGTTTACCAAGGTCAGTCCGTGGATAGTTCACCGTCTACATCGTGACAAGACCTTCTGTGTACCTCGTCGTTTGTATCTTTGATAGTTACGGGTAGTCAGAAGCCTGAAATTTTGACAACCAGTCTTACCAAGGGGTATCGTGTAGCTCAGTAACTGGATTGTGAAGGCCAGATAGGTAGTCTCTCCATGTTAAATACTGGTATGCAGCTGCATCCAGTTAGGCTGCAAGCCGATCCTAACATAGTTGGAAAAAGGATAGGCAGATTATGATTTAACTGTTTCTGTCACGCCCTCCTTGGAAAGTAAAAATACTTGATACCTTTAAATTAATACTCAAACTATTTTTGAGAACTTCAGGTGTTTCATATTACAAAACATAGACAGCGTGTGGAGTAGAAAGTTCAAATCCCGCACCGTCCAAATGTTATTGACGGCACAGTTGGCGCAGTGGCCGATCGGTTCTGCTCTGTGTGTCGCAGGTTCGATTCCTGCACGGTACCAATATTTGTATGTCCTCCAGGTAGTTGTTCCAGGTTTGGCAGTTTGTGAATGTGAGATTAAATATTTGTAAACGCATCCACTACACAGAGGAAATTCCTAGTGTGGGGATAACGTTTAAAAACAAAATCAAACTGACCATCAGACCTCTGCGTGTCTACACAGACACGCAGAGGTCTGATGGTCCACACGGCTATGCCGGTGAGTGTACAGAGCCACGCCTAGTAAGTAACTATTACAAAACGTTTTAATAATATTGGTACCAATATTTGTATGTCCTCCAGGTAGTTGTTCCAGGTTTGGCAGTTTGTGAATGTGAGATTAAATATTTGTAAACGCATCCACTACACAGAGGAAATTCCTAGTGTGGGGATAACGTTTAAAAACAAAATCAAACTGACCATCAGACCTCTGCGTGTCTACACAGACACGCAGAGGTCTGATGGTCCACACGGCTATGCCGGTGAGTGTACAGAGCCACGCCTAGTAAGTAACTATTACAAAACGTTTTAATAATTAAAATAAAACAGTAAAGTTATTTTATCTTGGAACAGGTTAACTATATCGTTATCTCACAAGTTAAAGTCTTGACCGTGGCCCGGCGCGGGCGCAAGGCCGCTCACTTCGCGACCACTTACTCCGCTATAGGATCTTACTTGAATACGTGCATTGTGGTTATGTAACCCACTTGCCAATATCTACCACTATGTTCAGATGAGACTTTCAACTCATAGTATTACTAAGCTTACATAACAGTGAAATGTATTAAAAATGAGGATGCGAAATTTGAAATGCTTGGATTAATAATGTAACATATGGATTATGTAAGATATGCATCCTTATTTACAATTTTAGACGGTTCTTCTATAATAATTTTGTAAATCCTTTGATGGTATTAGACATAGTGGTAAGTAACGACAGATCCATGAAACAATAAAAAATATTTGGACATAGTCTGCGGTATTTATTAAAACTAGCACTTCGACCTTTGACTTTTAACATGCCCTGTACATATCAAGCTTAGTTTTAAAAATAAAATTAATGTTATTTTATTTTATTTTATTTGGGAAAAACAAACAATTGTACAATGTGTGACACAATAAAACATGGTTATACAAATGCGTTAATGTACAATCCACAACGTTTCCACAGATTACTTGTGTACAATATTAATTAGGTCGGTTAGTACAAATTCTACTTAAATATTATCTTAGACATTTAGCTTAAGTGTTAATCAATTTTTTTTTGTTCGTCGCACAAACTATCAATAATTTTTTTCTTAAAACTTCTTTGAGACAGAAAGAAGATATCCAAATTATGAAAATGGTGGTTATGTTCAAGTTTTGAAACCTAAGGAAGAACAGACGCCATTGGCTGAATATTAACACCCACACAGGACAATCTTCAAGGGATAGGTGACCACCCGTTACATACCGAGACCCCAGAAAGCACGTTAAGGTCCTGGCTAACATTTGTAAATCTTTGACAGTCGTTATGGGTAGTCATAAAACCAAAAATCTGCCAAGCAGTGTTACCAAGGGGTATCGTGTTACCCAGCAACTGGGTCGCGGAGGACAGGTAGACAGAAGCTCTATCTAAAATATTGGTATTCAGCTGCATTCGGTTAGACTAGAAGCCGACCCCAACATGGTTGGGAAAAGGCTAGGCAGATGATGTTTAAGTGTGTTAGTGTGTGGCTAATGATAGTTATTAAAATTATATTTGTGATATCACGTGAATAGAATTTGTAAATTTAATGTTTATTCAACCTCAACACGATTGGGAAAGGCTAGGCATATTATGATGAATAAAAGTTGTAAATTGCCTTAAAAGCGATGTGTTGCATACTTTTATTGAACACTTAAGTGCCTTGCAAACATAGTAGCTTTGTGTTGAGCAAGGCTGGCTACCAAATCAGACGAACTTCATTGACCCCTGATATTTCGATTAATATAACAGTGTAATTTGGTGTAATAAGGTTTTATTTTTGTAAGATTTGTATTATTTGGAGGAGGATCGAAGTTTAAGTTATACATAGTGACCATGGTAACTTTAGTTCTATATTTTCAATTTACCTATACTCAAATAATAAAGGTGAAGAGTTCGTTTGTTCAAACGCGGTAATATCTGGAACTGCCAGTTAGACTTGGGTTCGCTATTAAATAGGCTATTTAAAATCATGCTACGATCCTTAGGAACGGGTGACACTGCGAGGCACAACTAGTACAATATATACAAGAAAAGGCCTGAATCATTCACTGGCTGACTCATCAAAGCCCAGCCCATGGACGTAGAAATCTGACATTTTGCGCCGACGTTTTTTTTTTAATGTAGGTGGAAGGAATAAGGGTGGACATATCGAAGCTCTCACGGGATAGGAAAATATAGGGCTGAAATTGTGCTAGTCGTAAATGGAAATAAATAATTATAAGGCCTAGGACCAAATAGACAATGTCCAAAGCGGGACAACACCACAGTCCAACACCATTCGAAAGTGCACCATTCTCGTATCGTGCGCAGTTAACTGATCAAGGTAACGCAGTGCAACCTGCGCCCGCGTCGCACTATCAACACAACCATTTACATATTTTTGTCGTGACCTTCTGTCTCTGTCTCTTTCTTTCCTACTCTAAATCACAAATAGTGGTGGAGACAGCCGTTCTTATCTACATATCTCTGATAATATGTTATATTTTTAACATGTGATCATGTAACTGTTTCCGTATTGGCATTTTAGATTTAAAAAAGTTAAAGTATTTTTGCAAGATTATCTACAACTAGTTGAGCACCGCGGTTTAACCTGCTCCTAAGGGTTTTACCGTGACGTTTATTAGCCTGTAACGTTTCTCAAGAATTGGGTTTTCAAATACATTTTTTTTAAACTCTTGTTGCCAGTTTCAGATATTGATTTAATAAAACTGAATTCGCCATTCAGTTTTATTATTATATAATATGTAGTATAGATATATTTGTCGTTTGTTGATACTATAGAGGTCTAATGTTATAACACACCTTATTGCATACAGGCTTGAAACACTTAAGATAAAAAAAAATATAGTTAAGAAGAAGAGATATGTCACCCGTGTCAAGGAAGATTTTGGTTGTGTTATAAAATAAACTTATTGAATAAATGCTTTAAAGTAAGTAAAGCCCTATTTTTAAAATAATTAAAGATCCCAGTCCACAATAGCTACTGGCCGTAAAAATAGTCTCCAATAGCAAGTAAATCAATTATGACGTTAAATCTAATAGAGCCAATATTTCAAAAGTGTTGAGCTTTAGCGGCCCCCTCCTATTTAGAAGATAAATAATAATAATAAATAATAAAGAATTAGAAGATGCGTCTGCGCAACAGTGACGTATGTATGTACTAAAGTGTGCAGTGCATCGTGAGCAACACTGGATGACGTAATCTGTACAAAAGTAACTTGAAACGCTCTGCACCTGCGTGCTGCATTTAATATATATTTGTATATCATATATATAAAATTCTCTTGTCACAATGTTAGTTACCATACTCCTCCCAAACAACTTGACCGATTTTTATGAAATTTTATACGCATATTCAGTAGGTCCGTAAATTACTTGTGTGGGTTACTATCTATTTTTCATATCCCTCAGTGATAGGGTTGTCCACCCCTAACATTAATATTTAATTTTTTGGTTTTTTTTTGGCTTAAAATGGCAAAACAACGTTTGCCGAGTCAGCTAGTTATATATAAATATAAAAGCACGCCTGTATTCCTCGCAGGGTGCGACAGATGTGTACCTACATATAGTACACCCACATTTCGCCAATTATTTTTATTACTTTAAGTCCCATGTAATAAGGGGCATGAAAGTCCTGATGGAATAACCTAATTTTAATTTTCCCAAACCGGGAATCAAACCCGCGCCCCTCACGATCAAGAGTAGCGCTTGCGACCACTAGACCAACGAGACATACTTAATTAAAGTAGTACAAATATATCTAGATTTTTAATTAAGAGTGGATTAATTAGTGATTGTTTTACAATCAACGTGCAAACGATTTTGTTTTTTATAAATTAAATATACGAGTATTTGAAATAAACAAACTAAAAAACAGTAATCCATGGTCTGAATAAATACCTAGTGGCAAAAATCATTAAACAATCAATTCATTACTGCGTGCAAGTTTAATAATAAAAACCACAAAATATATTTTTAAATGAACTAGGTATAAAAATAAAATTATTATGTAGAACTGAACGTACAACGCCATATAAACTAAAATATATTTAATTAACTAGGTACGTAATCAAATTAACAACAACAACATTATGAAACACAGACATAATAGGACTAGGGGAAGGCGGGAATTTTCAATATGTCACAACTGGGAACCGAATAAAAAAAAAAAAAAAAAAAAAGTACCCACCAGGTTTCAAAACATTGTCGGAGTCACGTCGGTACAGCATACCAGCACTCCACGTGAAAAAATAGCCGAACAACACGAAAACCAAACAAAAATTCATCGTTTAAATGGCACGTATATACCAGGATCACAGTACCCGACAGGAGATATATTTCAAGCTGTATTTATTTGACACTCTTCCGTGTCGCGGCGGGCGTTCTCGAGCTCACTCGTATAAAGTATTGAATGTATCGGTGACATTCTCGATACGGCCGGCTGGCATTGGGAGCTCGGAAATCTAATATGAATACGCTTTTGGTAAATACGTTCTTGAGTCGGGGGCGTATACCGTTGGCCGGGATCACCGACTCTACTGTAAATAATGTCAGACATGTGCTTAATAAAATCGGGATGTTCGAGTTCGGAGGTGCATTTTATATTGTATTGGCTGTCTTTAAAATGTTGTGCGTAAGTACTAAAGTGAAAGAAATAAATTAAAGTAGGCAGTCTTGGATCGGATGCTGACAGAAGGGAAAACGTAATAGTTTGGCATTCCAAACTATTACGTTTCCTTTCTGTCGGCAGTACTACGCTACTGTGAAGTATTACGCTAGGCTAAGAAACATTTTTCTCAGCCTAGTGAAATACTTCACATTAGCATGTCGGTCACGAGAACCTATAAGTTTTGCTCCTACCAAAAACAGCTAGGCTAAGGAACTTTTCGCTTAAAAAAATAGGTAGTCATGGGGACTGCTGGCAGAAGTTGAAACATTTTTTTTAAAATAACTGTCTGTCTGGCACAATACGTCACTCTAGCATGTCCTTGTCGCTTTGTTAAAAAGTTCTTCCCCTACCAAAAATCGGTTACATAATTATGACCAAAAATCGAAAACATTGGGTTGATTGTTGTAAAGATGATATTGCTAGAAAGGAGGTGACTATTAATCTATGGCATTAAGTCCGCCTCTGTTCATCTGTGTGCTTAAAGTATTAAATAAATAATATGGTGGCATATAAAGATGTATGGAAGAAGAAGACATGCTGCGCTGACCCCATATAAATTGAGATAAGACAGGAGAATGATGGTGAACTACTAAAATGAACCTTATTTTAGAACAAGTAAGTTAACAGCGGTGTGAGTAGGTTCACCCCCTCAAGTTAGACTTACGACCTTGTGAAGGTTGCAAGACGACGCTGGATGTGTGAAGCTTAAGACCGGACGTTGTGTCCTCTGATTCTTAAGGATGCATGTCTTGCTGTGAATATCTTTTGGTTGGGATAATATATGATACTCATTTCTGTAAATTGTTTTTAACAAAAAAAATACAGGTTAAACAATCATAGATGCTATTTAACAATAAAAAAATAGAAAATGTAGGGGCTGTACAGATTAGTCCCTGAGATGGCTGAGGCAGTAATCTGTATGACTCTCACATTTTCTTTTTTTTCTTTGTGAATCTCGAATGGTCAGAGGCATTTAATATGGAAGTGTTGACAAGAAAATAATTCATAAAAGTATTGCGCGATTTTTTACATAAAAGGCCATCCTTTTGGGGCTTATTATGTTTTGAGAACAGCACGATCTACTCATATTAGAACCATTTGACAGTTCTTTGATGTGCCTCTCTTGCGCCAAGCGGCAAGCAAGATATTAGGCAAACAAATTAATAGATTGCCGTAAGTAGATGGAATGATAGATCATGATAGTGTTAGATAAAAAATACATTGATTTATTAGTGGCAAGCGCTACTGTTAATCATGAGGTCATCCTGAGTTGTATTCCCGGATCGAAGTGTTATTGAGTGTTACCATGAGAAATTTTTCTTGATAGCAGTCCGGATTTGTACATGGTTGATTAAATGGGACTTGGACATAACAGGCGAAATATGGGTGTACCTCCTATAGGTACACTTGTGCCTAACTCTCTGGGGAATATAAGCGTCATGTTACACGTTAAATTTAATAAAGGTAATTAATATGCAGCCCAGATTTAACCATACGTTGCGGCGTAGAAGTAAGAGGTAATTTTAGTTGCGGAGCCAGGTTTGCTTCAAGAGAACGTCCATGCTCTATTTGAATGGCTTATTTTAGTTTTATTACGATAATAATACTAATCATATCTTTAAAATTACATGTATAACGAAACGTTTCTCCGTCTCTTGTGCTCTTGTGCTCCGTCTCATTCCTCGGCAAAGGCTTCGGCCGCATAACATAACCTGTAATCCTCAAAGGGTTAGTCAGAAGCTTACTTACAGTACACGCACATTTCGCCAGTTATGTCCCATGTAATAGAGGGTGAGCCTATTGCCATCAGCCGGGCACAGATCTAGACTACGGGCTGCTACTGAGAAATTCCAGATGGAATAACCAAATAACACTAAACCCAACTCGGGAATTGAACCCAGGACCTCGTGATAAACTGGTTGTGGAGGTCAGATCGCTCCATGTAAAATACTGGTATTCAGCTGTATACGGTCAGACTGGAAGCCGACCCCAACGTCGTTGGGAAAAGGCTAGGCAGATGATGATGTGTTATATTATTCATTAAAGGTAAGGCGAGCAAAAGACCTAAGCTAAGCAGAGCTTGTGTTATGGGTACTAGATGACTGATATACTTAATACAATACATTACATAGATGGATATTTTTTATTATACATAACAAATACCCAGAACACCCGGAACAAACATTTGTCCCAAGGCGGGAATCGAACCCTCAACCTTCTGCGTCGCAGGCGGACCTTCGCCCGCTGCGCCACATAGGTCGTCAATAAATAATATATTAATGATCCAGCTCCAAAAACACTTCTCGCCATAAATAACAATGCCCATCTTCTTCTAATCCTCCATGTTTCATATTAGCGGCCGGGTGCAGAAATACTGTTCTAAATAACTGTATACATTCTCTCAAATTGTACATTGTCCTTGTAAATGTAGTGCGCTCAATAAAACCTGTTATCTTATCTGTGATGCTGCATCTCAGCCATCTGAGAGTAACACATGTGATGTGTCTACTTCGCTTCGTTCCAATACCAATACTCGTAGCTAGCTTTTCTTATCCCGTTCGGGAATAAACGGAGGATATATTTCTGAATCCGCGTTCTAGAATTTTCTAATATTTAATATTTACACCTACTATTCTATATACGTCACATTAGTTAAAGACATTACGACACGGTTGGCGCAGTGGCTGAGCTATTGGCTGCTGAGCTGCGTATCGCGGGTTCGTTTCCGCACGGTAAAAATACTTGTATGGCCTGAAAAATGTGGACGATGAACCTTCTTATAAAAATAATTGGGTAAGCTGATATAAACAGTAGGTCGTCATTATTTTATTTTTTACTAATATTATCAAGACCTATTATTTGTTTCAGCTTACGCAAATTTCTATATAAGAAGGTTTATTGTGTATATTTTTCATAAAACGAAACGTCATAATCTTATGACGTTCGCCTTGACATACAAATAAATTATAGTTTAAAAAAACTAAAAAAACACGCTTTTATATAAAAACCAACTAAAAAATATAAAATAAAATTTAATAAATTTGGATTAAGAAAAGTGTAAATTAGAAAAAAATGTATATTAATGAAAATAGTGTGGGGTGCATAGTGTTAATATTGAAGAATACACGCCGATACATGGAGCCCGCTGTGAATGACAGTAACCATGGAAAAATAGAAAATGTTTATTGACACTATGCACCGCGTGTAAAAATAAGGGAAAACAAAGTAAAAATCTTTTAATTATTTGATTAATTCACTTAAGTTCTAGGAGAATAACAAATACACTTAATAGTTAGTGCATGAATATTTGAATGTTACGAACTAGTGTGCAATTTCTGTACATGCTTAGTGCCATACTTTCGCCCATACTTTGTTTAGCCATGTCTTTTGCCAGTTTTTCGCCAAGGTTGTCATTTTCATGGTTTTTGAGGCTGGCTGGTTACAAAAATCTTCGTCAAGTAAATTTATGCTTTACAGAAGTTCACCTTTCACACTGTGGTAACAGTTGGCCCATTGTTCCTTATTATCCGTACTATAATAAAGCTGAATCGTTTGTTTGTTTATGTGTTTGATTGCCCTAATCTCAGTTAAAAACTAGTCGGATTTGAAAAAAATATACCGATTGGTATAAGATTTTTAACCAAAATTGAAACCGAAATATGGCCTTTGGCCTGAGTTTCTGCCGAAGCCGAATCTAATTCAGGATTGAAAAAAAAATTGGTATTGTGAACTGAAATCTAGTGCATTTTTAAAGTCTCTGTAAACATGTCAAAAGGAAAATCCTGTTAAAGAACAACATTAAATTGGAGTATGTATCAAAAATATTTATTAATATTATACGTCTCTAACGCACGAGTCTCGAGCTCATCCGATCGAAGCTCGATAATAACCAAATACAATTTTACGTGTAAACAGATCGACCGATTTTAGACCAAAACTGATACTATATCTTATCGCCGAAACAAGATGAACCCGTAACCGACACCGTACCTTCGGTCAGTCATTACAAATAACTATCCCAAACGCAATATTCTATTTCATAAACTTAGAACTACATATTTGAAATTGCGATGCAAGTTTTAAAGACGGAAGTTTGTGTGTAGTGGTTAGAGGCGTGGGTTCGATTCTTTGGTATTTTTCATTAGAACATTGCCAGTAGCAGCTTGGAGTCTAGATAAAAAGTCTTGTCTTACATAAGAGTTTATTAATTGGCAAGCTGTCTTTATACTTCAACCTACCCTTTAATCTTCTAAGGGCTTGGATGACGGGCGTTTTATTATAAATAATGGCAAATAAATAGATATTATATTCTTATATAGTCATCCTTGAACGTAATAGAAGAACCTACGAGTATATCAGACGTTCCACTTTATGTTCACATTTGCTTTTAATTCGACATTCTAGGAGCCACTCGTTACTTTGTCTGCCTATGTGTATATATGTTATAGCCTATGTGTTGTTCGCAAGTATAGGCTATAATAATGTAAAGCTTCATCAATGTCTCTTCAGTAGTTTTTGCGTGAAAGAGTAACAGAATCCATTCAAACATCCTTGCAAATTTTCGAATTAATCATATTAATCAGAATTTTCAATCGAACTGAAACATCTGAAGACAAAACTAATCAAATGGGGAAACATGAAACGATCTAACAAAGCTAGACTTTGGCGCTCAGCATCTTTCATCGCCTATCGAATGATCTAGAAATCAAATAAACATCATGAATGGTTGACGCTAACGTAACGTCAATTCGTGTGATTTTAAACTTGAAAATACAGTTATCCTGTAGCATTAAGGTTCAAAATGCTAAAAAAACTAGACAGTACTTACCAAGGGGTATCGTATTGTAACCCAATAACCCAGTAACTGGGTTGTGGAGGTCAGACAGGCCGTTCTATGTAAAATACTGGTATTCAGCTGCATCTGGTTAGACTGGAGCCGACCCCAACATAGTTGGGAAAAGGCTAGGCAGATGATGACGTTATTATGAAGGTCGGCGTACAGAAGGCAAGTACCTCGTTGTACTTATTAATAAAAGCTCGCTTTTTAATAAACTCAGCGTTGTTTTAAAAATGTTTTTATCAGTTAAGAATAATGAGGAGATACAATCATGGCGAAAATTTGAGAAAAAATGTAATATTGGATTGGATTTTGTTGTTTTCTGTTCTTCTTTGTTTTTCTTACGATTTGTTATGAAACACGACACGACTTTATACATTGTTTATGATTTTATTAAGCTTGGGTTAATTATTAAGGGGGCTACCTTAATAATGAACACGTGAATGAGTAAAGTGAACACAAACTTAAATCTTGAAACACAAATCTTAAGGTAATCTGGATATTACCTAAGAGTTTTATTTCATATTATTCGTTTAAAAAAACCTTTTTTCAAAATAAAGAACTATAATTTTTCGATGGCCTGTGATTATTTACTTTATTTCATTTTTCATGAAAAAAAAATAAATTTAACAAAGTTAATAAACTTAATATTTAATAAGATAAGATGTACAATTTTCTAAGCAAACTATAAGTGATGTTATATTTAATTATTTATTTTAGTTTTATGGAAAATTCCAGTACCAAAAAAAGTGTTGCATACATAAAATACTTTTTTCAAACTGGTTGCCATAGTACTCACACTAAATCTTACTAAGGAAGTAGATATTTAGTGCCTAGGAAAAGATTTTGACATTCGGTTTTCCTTAAAAATAGTAGATAGGTAAGTATTCAAAAAGTAGTGGTCCTATTAAACTCCAATGCTAAATTCCATTTTGGTCACTTAATGTGAAGTATTTTCATATTTAAAACTCATTCCGTATTTAAACAAACACGCTTACATTAATTAGTTATCCTTTTTTAAGTCCAACATTAATACAAAAACACATAAAGACGAGTTTCCATATAAAGTTCGATGAGATCACATGTTTATCTTTACCATAAGTGCGATGACTCAATGTGGGGGCGAGAAAGATGACACGGACGTAGTCTGCTTTCCATATAATGACACTGTGTTATCTCCATAACGTTGTGTGTCAGATTTTAATTGCCGATTAAGGACTGTGTTTCGCAGTGTCATTGGATAGAGAACTTCCTCGTTTTGAATCATCTCGGACATAAGTCCTTACCTACCTTTTTATAGAGATATCTTTTGCATTGAAATAGCCTTCGAAAGACTATACTTAAGGGGGTGAACACCGGATTAATCTGAAATTGTCGATTATTGTAAGAAAGAGTGAATAAAAAAGTTTATCCGATCCTGTGCTAATGAGACACAATGGGAAACATTTGTTACAAGTGACTAATGTCCCTTTTGATCAGTCAAGCACTCATTGGTCACATAGGACTTCTTATTTCACTTCTTTTCTTTTATTTAATTCTTTTTATAACTTTTTTTTTCCTTTTTTGGTTGCTATTTCTGAGAAAAAATAATCCAATAGGTACAAGGAATTTTGTGCTTTAACTGTTGAACTTTGTAACTATTATGACAGTAAATACCGAAAAGCTATGTGTTATTCATCATTATATGCAGCAGATCTTTAATTTTAAAATAAATAAAAAAATTCTATACGCCAATGCAATAGTAGAAAACAAGTTTTAGTCACTAAAACAAAACGCTATTTTTATCTATCGGTTATATATTTATGAGGCAAGCCCAATTTGCTTGCCTCATTTTAAACCTAAATGCTGTAGGATAGTTAATTTCAAATTTTAAAACCGTTTGGATTGACGTTTCGTTTAGGTCAAGCATCCGTGTCTGGCTCACTGGTGTACCATTGTTTGTGAGACAGCACCATACTTGCACTTCAGGCTGGATCTGTCTGTTGATCTCCAAGAGTGTAAGGATGACTACTCCGATCAGTGTATCTACTGAGCTACATTACGTATGGCGTACGCTGGCCAATCAACGAGTAACCATGGTGATTGACTAATCCTTGTACCACGATGGCAGTCCAAAATGGTCACATAACACTACGCCCCTATTCCCCAAAGGATAAGGTAGAGGTGCTCTTATAATAACGCCCACATTTTCACCAGCTACTTTTAAGTTCCTTGTAATAGCAAGCCTAATGCCACCAACCGGTCACAAATCCAGACTCCGGATTAATTATGAAAAAATGCATATTGGAAACACACAATAACACTTCGTCCGTCCTGGGTATCGAACCCAGGACCTTAAGTTCCGCAGTCGCGCTTGTAACCACTAGACCAACGAGGCAGTCTAAAACGGTATGTGTTAATAAAATAAAGACTGTTACTGCAGCCCCTGCTAAAAGCTTTTGCAGTCGGTAAAATTTCAGTGTAAACTTAGCTTCATAAAGATAAATTAGTAGTACCAAAAACAACAGCTATTTTTGCGATAATGGCTCCTAAAAACGGTACTACGCCTTTATATGCAAAGTTGTCTCAGACACATTTCCTTATTATAGCGTTCACACGTCATCGCCACACAAATGGTGTTTTTAAATAGAAATAACACTATAATATTATAACAAGTCCTACTAATACAGTAAATTTATTATTTGTTCCAAAGATTAAAATAATTTGTGATCATTGTCAATCAATCATTGTTTTTGGCGGGGGCCTAGTAATCTGTGTGACATGTTTTTCCTAGTTCAGAAACCAGTCTCCCACAAAGGATTTATCAGATGTAGTGTCTTCATATTTTTAAGGCGCCTTTTTGGAAGAGAAAAGAAATGTTTATTACTATTTGATGAAACATACATTCACACAGATAAACAAACAGACAGACAGTTAGAAGTTACTTTCGTCTTTATAATGTCGGGTATGGATTAGTGTGCATACTCTTATTATTGAAGAGGATTATTTAATACAACAGTTTCATTTGGTACGGTAGCAACATACAATAAAAACTGGAAGCATTAGAATAAAGTACATAGGTAATTATCGATATTTTTTGACAGTCCTACTAACTGCAATACATTCCTGTAATCTATATTACAGGATTTGCTTTGTTCAGCGAAAACATGTAGATTTAGCGAATCATAAACACGTGAACAAGCTATGTAGAGCTGAACGTGGGTAAAACATGGCGTGTCTAGAATGTGTACCTGCTTGTTTAAAGTTTGACCTTGTGATTTATTGATCGTAATTGATTAAAATGCTACCTTTAATGGGAACTGTAGATGATCAAAATTAAAAGGTAATTGGGAGAAGCTTGGTATAAGCACATTGTCACCCATAGCTTCTCCAGTTACAGATGACGACACGGTTGGCACAGTGGCTGAGCGATCGACTGCTGCGCCGCGTGTCGTGAGTTCGATACCCGCACGGAACAAATATTTTTATGGCCTACGGGTAATTGTTCCGGGTCTGGCTGTTTGTATATGTGACTTTAAATGTTTGTAAACGCACCCACGACACAGGAGAAATTCCTAGTGTGGGGCAATGTTTAAAAAAAAAAAATTGTTACAATATGCCTACTTTAATAACTCGCAATCTAGTACCGTTGCATTATCTCGGTGCGTTGAACTTACGCATTAACAAAATTGGTATACCTGCCTTTAATTCCAGCTTATAGGATGGTATCCCGGCTCCAAAGAGTTTAGAAACTCCACGGGGTAGCTACTAACAGTATACAGTAATTGGATGACATGACTGTGTCGATGGAGTTCTACGTTGATGTATCGCTGGTTATATTTCGTCCAAGATTTTTGTATTAATTTTCACAACCGTCTTATTTCTTGTTGCCAGTATGGTTTTTCACACCGCCAATATTCATGCTGGATGTTTTGTTAAATCCTGGGATTGAGACAATTTTATATGCTCCATAATAAGTCATATGAAAGCACGTATTTTATTTTCTTATACTTCTCAGATCGGGACTTTTACAAACTTTTCAGTACCAGCCCGGAGTTCTTTTCCCACAGGACTGATATACCACTGAAAGTTAACCCCACCTCTGCCTACCTATTGAGAAAAAAGGCGTGATTTTAAATGATCTTTTTCAAAAATATTTTATTTCATCCATAAAGTAACAGTTTATTTTTTCAATTTCATCAGTCAAAAAATAATAATTCATATCTGAAAGTTATATATCTTAGCAGGCAGGTATTGTCTGGTAATATCTCTTAACAGAGGCAAGACTGTCAAGTCCACTATCATCTTACTTAGTAAATAACCTTGGTAATTGGGTAGGAAAATGCAAAGCCAGCAGGTTTCCCTGAGGATTTGAGGGCAGGAAGCAGACTCTCTACATATATTTTGTAACTTCTGGAAAGAGCGTTTATTTAAATACTATAGGGGCAGAAAATGTATATTGTCTTATGACGATAGGCGTCAAGAATATAAAAAAAATAATGCTGGACAACCCACACTGCATCATCTTGCCCCAAGCTAAGCAGAGCTTGTGTTATGGGTACTAGATGACTGATATACTTAATACAAAACATTACATAGATAGATATTTTTTATCATACATAGCAAATACCCAGAACACCCGGAACAAATATTTGAGGATCGTACAAACATTTGTCCCAAAGCGGGAATCGAACCCTCAACTTCCTGCGTCGCAGGCAGCCCTTCGCCTGCCACGCCACATCGGTCGTCTAAATATATATTATTCATGTTGCAGGTTTAAAAAAGAATAATAAGATTTTGTAAAAATCCTAGGATATTTGCAAAGGACCGGATTATTGAAGACTAAGAACGTTGTTCGAAATAATACAGTAAAAGATAATTTATTTCTTTTATTGAGGTTCAGCGTTACAAATACTGCAAGATTAATAACATATTACTCAAACAACTTCAGTGTTAAAAGGATGTACAAATAATAATGGAATAAGATAGTATTGAGTTTTTTTAATTTTTATTTAAAAACTTTGCCCCACACTAGGAATTTCTCCTGGATCGCTAAGTGCATTTACACACATTTAAAGTCACATACACCAACAGCGAGACCCGGAACAACATACAAATATTTATTCCGTGTGGGAACTGAACCCGAGACACAGCGCGGCAGCCAATCATTCAACCATTGCGCTAACCGTGCCGCCAATTTATAACATACTACAAAAAAGATTGAAATGAAATGTTAAACATTAAATTTACAAATTATATTCACTTGATATCATACAAATATAATTTTAATAACTATCACTAGCCACACACTGACACACTTAAACATCATCTGTCTAGCCTTTTCCCAACCATGTTGGGGTCCGTTTCCAGTCTTCCTCATTATTCTTTACTGACAAAAATATTTCTAAAACAACGCTGAGTTTATTAAAAAGCGAGCTTTTATTAATAAGCACAACGAGGTACTTGCCTTCTGTATGCCGACCTTCATAGTAACGTCATCATCTGCCTGCCTTTTCCCAACCATGTTGGGGTCGGCTTCCAGTCTAACCGGATGCAGCTGAATACCAGTATTTTACATGGAGCGACTGAATCGACCGAGTCTGACCTCCACAACCCAGTCGCTGGGGAACACGATATCCCTCGGTAAGACAGGTTGTCAGACTTTCGGGCCTCTGACTACCCGTAACGACTGTCAAAGATCTACAAATGATAGCCGGGACTAGCGGCTTAAAGTGCTTTCCGAATATTACTGTTGGTAATAATAAGTATGCATTTATAAATCTTATTAGTCTCGTAGCTTGTCTTGGAGTTCTAGAAGAAACGAATGGCTAGACATTTTTGTTCGATGTCAGTCATCTAGAAATAATTTGGGATTCATGCTCCATTAATTATATAGACATTAACTGTACTGTTTATCACGAATGGAATTAGTTATCTTACCTAATTAAGAGTAATATTAAAGATGGTTGGCTCATTCGTTATATTAATTTGATATAATAGATATAATATTGTGTCGTGGTAGAACAGTGGTTTTGGTCTCGCTTCTCATGCACGACGTTCTAGGTTCAAATCCGGGCAAGTAACATTGTGATATTTTTTTCACTTTCTAAGTTTATCTTCATTGGTAAAGGAAAATATCGTTAATCGAAGCCGGGTTAATCGAAGTTAAACTAACCTTGCCAAGTCAGTTTGTGGGTGGGTGACCATTCCTCCGTGCCTCGGAAAGTACGCTAAGCCGTATGTCCCGCCTGTCAATTGTAGATCTCTGAGAGTCATTACGGGTAGTCAAAGCCCGAAAGTCTGACAATCAGACTTC
This sequence comes from Phlogophora meticulosa, assembly GCA_905147745.2. NCBI lineage: Eukaryota > Metazoa > Arthropoda > Insecta > Lepidoptera > Noctuidae > Phlogophora > Phlogophora meticulosa. Next base: position 1,245,677 of record LR990521.1, read on the forward strand.
AGCCAACCAGACTCCGAACAAACTCCAAGGGATATCGTGTTGCCCAGTTACTGGGTTGTGGAGGTCACATAGGCAGCCGCTCCAAGTGAAATACTGGCATTCAGCTGAATCCGGTTAGACTGAAAGCCGGCCCCAACATAGTTGGGAAAAGGCTAAGCAGATGATGATGAAATTATTTATTTTATAATGTATCAATATAGACTATCATGCAAAAAGATAAAAGACAGCGCTGTTTCATAACATATGCAAACATCTCCCAGTGTTCCAATTTAGAAATCTACCAATTATCATAATTCGCTTCATTCTACAACGATCTCAGGTACTAAGACTGGACGTACAATACTCATCACAACATCATTTCAATCTTATTCCTTTGATTCTAAAGTTCAAACTCCCTTGCAGAATCACTCGAGAAAATTCAAATTTGGAACTGTATCACAGATAAGTATTACGTATAATTAGGATTGTATAATTAAGTCTCTCGGTACGTATTTAGAATTCAAGTGTACCGCCTGTCTAATCGGCTAATTTTGTCTTTGAAGTTTGTTTAGCTCAATTTCAAATTAGGAAACGACCTATGTCAACGAGTCACCACGTCGGGTGACCACTTAATAATTAACAGTTTGTGGTTTGGTTTTAGGCTGCCTATCCATTTGAGCGGAGTGAGAGGTCACATGCTCGACGTAATAAAATGGAATGATATAAAATAAAATTATAAGATATGAAGTGATCTAAAATTAAATGAAGTCATGTGACATGAAATGAAGTGATATGATATGATATGAAATGATGTTATATTTATTTATGTAAGACAATCTTTCCAGGTACCAGCGTATTGTCTATTTGTTAAGAACTAGTTGGCACCCCCATTTACTATCTGACTGATCCATGTGAAGATATAAAATGTAATTACTGAAGACCAGGGTCAATCAGGTCAGTATAACATACTGACCTTATCGGTGATGTTCGTCAGAAAGGTCAGGTGCTTAGTAATCGGAACAGCAAGCCTTAAACCGGGTTTAGCGATTTAAATACTGAAAATACTTGATTCAAATATTGTATCAATATATTTTTAAGACTTTAGTCATGTCTGTAGGTGATACTTATTGCGTTTGCCTCATAATTTGAAACCTAAATATTACAGGAAATTTAGATTTACAGTTACAGAAAAGAACGAATTGACGTTACGTTTACGTCAAGCATTCGTGCTAGACACACTGATGTTTGAACGTAAACGAAGCAAAAGAAGTATGTAAGGATCGCAGCAGGAGGTGTTCTGTAATTTCTGCATACCCCATGGGAAATAGGCGTCACTATATGTATGTCTATTACCTAATGTTGTCCTCGCTCTTCACATCTCCGCTCTACCCGCTCAAATGAACAGGTAGCCTTAAGGGTAGGTTGTTTGACTTCTCTGTTCCACAAGATACTTGACTAAGGCCGACGATGACACCGTAAATCCGTAATCTAAATTAAGGTTTAAAGATTAGGAGTTAGTAGTAGTAATTGTAATAACGTCTTGATTGTTTGTTCATGTTGAAAAACAAAAACACTTTTAGCTTTAATAGTGTGATTGTTTTTTTCATTCGAGCTCTATCCTCTATCAAAAGTAAAAGTACAAAATTTTGCATATTTTTTTGAACATTTTCTCATGGGCCAATTAATAATAAATAAATAAATAATGCTGGACAATCCACACAGTATCATCTAGCCCCAAGCTAAGCAGAGCTTGTGTTATGGGTACTAGATGACTGATATACTTAAAACAATATATTACATAGATATATATTTTTCATTATGCATAACAAATACCCAGAACACCCGGACCAAATCTTTGTATATCGCAAAAACATTTGTCCCAGGGCGGGAATTGAACCCGCAGCCTCCTGCGTTGAAGGCGGACCTTCGCCTGCCGCGCCACATCGATCGTCAATATAAATTTAAATGTAAAGTAGCTATAAAGAAATATTGCTACCACCCGTAAAGACTCAAATATCTACAAATGACAGCCGCGACCAACGGGAACCGATCACATCAACATATCGAACAGTATACACAAACCAGTTCAGTTATCACGTCACGCCCACTATCAAGTAACACAAATTTTCTCAAATAATATCAGTGGCTACAGGTGCAAACTATAACCCGAAGGGAAGCAGGACCCTCTGATCATGTTCCCAATTACAGATGAGCCCTCTGAATTTACCTTAGTTCAGCTAAGGGTATATTTTTGAAGTTTCTCGAAGGTCAGCTTATTTTGGTGGTAAGTTGCAGTGATATGGCTGTCAGGGGAAATAACCGGGGCTTGTGAGCGAAGGGATATGCTCCGTAAGATAGTTCGTAACTATACAAACTGCTACTTTTGACATTAATTTTGATTTTGTAGCTGGTTTACAGTTTTTGGTGTAATTTATTAGGGTTAGGGTTTTGTTAAGTGCGTAAAAAGTATTTTATTTGTAAGTTTGGTATGATTTTGTTATGGCTTTTGGTTAGCGTCGCCTCTTATGCACTAGGTTTTGTGGGTTTTCGATTTAGGGCAGGTGTTTTTCGACTTCAGATCCAGTTTTGAGCCTACAGCCTAGTGCACCAGAGGCGGGCGCCTTAACCACTGGACCACAACTACTTTTATCTGGTGATAATGCTTATTATTATTGTGGTTAAACACGGTCAAATACACGGCCATCCATAAATTACGTCTTTCATTGCGGGGGAAGGAGAAGTTCATTTAAGTGTGACATCGTGTAAGAATGGGAACGTGGAGGCGGTCATAAGCTAAGCAAAATCAAAGGCAAAAAATAAATGTACAACATCAAAATTCATTTAAATTGTAACTAATATTAAAGATATTTTTAAAACACTTGTTTTTTTTTCATATATTAAAATGATTTTTAATAGAAAAAACAGATTTTTCATAAAAATAACATAACAATTTCTTGTGATGGGACACCAGGGATGGAGGGTCTCACAAATGTGACCACCTGTGACAAAGACTGAGAGGGGGAGAGGATTTATGTATAACCCCATACGTAACTCTGTTTGCTTTATAAACCAGTCTTCAATAGTGCATTAATAACTTCATTAGCACGAGCAATTACTCGCTGCCCTGCCTGCACGAAGCTTCCTACACACATCCCTCCCTTATTTAAAAAAATTATACGACATGGAGATGTGCAGCATCGAGTGCCTAATAAGATTATCTTCGTTTATTCAGGAATAGGAAGATCGTGGCTAGAATCTGGATTGGCAGAGAAGGAGATTACTTTTCTTATGCATTTAACATAGCATAATATCACGCCTGTTTAGAATAGAATACTTGTTGGCATAATTGCACTCTCATCAAAATTGCACTGTAATAAATGTACACTCATTTTACATAAGTTCAGTTCGCATTCAGACGGCATCATAGCAACACCTAATTTATCATTAGTTAACATCGTGGGCTCAATACACGTAACAAGCGAAATACATAGTTTCACTAAATATCATTAAGCATCCTATCAATCATTAAAAGACCTACAAATAATAATTTTAAGAGCTACTATATAGGGTGTCACAATAAGCGGATTTATCGCCTGTTACCCCGAAGTTTTAGACATAAGTGCACATCACATCTGTAATAACTCTTTTAGACTCAGCACTAACAACACCAGATACTTATAACCTATACTTAGTTAATAACAACACATAACATAACATACCATCACGCATTTACTACCGAAAGGGTTAGACAGAGGTGTACCTATAATACACCCACATTTCACCAGCTATATTCAAGTAATAGGGCCTGATCCTGTTGCCATTAAACGGGCACAATTCCAGCCTACGGGCTGCGGCAAAAGCCTCTTCTCATACAGAGAAGGCACGAGCGTAAATCTCCACGGTTGTTGACCTACTTCACATATTCATAAAATACATTATCGAGTTCTCCGAATCAAAATATACAACTTGTCTACTCAGCAAACCGTGGTAATCAATCTTACATGCTGTCACCAGGATAAGACGGCTTAGAGCCGCTACTCATGTAAGACTTAAAACTATTGAAATGGCAACACGGCCGTAACAGAAACAAAGTAAATACCAAGAGAGGGTTATCCACAAGGAATATATCGGACGTTTTGGGAAAATAAATTTTACACACCCCAACGGAAAGTCGACTCTACATCCCTTGTTTCAGAGTGTAGTTTTAAGTGTGCTAGATAAAAAATCGCGTACCAGAATATAATGAAAGGCGGGCTAACATTTTTATAGGGGTTTCAACGACTCTGGAGTGGCACCGTTTTACATTTAAGGAATCCTCATTGTATTATGTGCCGAGTAACACATCGTCCTTTATGGTGACAACTATCTTTATGTCACGTTTATCTCACACTGTTTAATGTTTGTTCATTTAAAGTTTCGTATTAAAACTCTGTTTGTCGCATTTAATTTACTTGTTGGTGCAAGAGAAACTCGGAATGAAATATGTTATTCTGAAGCTCACATAACTCGACTGAAATACAAATACAAAATAGCTGATAAATGAAAAATGATATTTGTTCCTGTAAAAAGGTTTTACAAACAGTTTTACTCGTCAACAAGTAAAATATTTTCCTTTTGACACGTTGAACGCCCAAATGACAGACAAACAATACATTTTCTATTGTGAATCGCGTTGTTTGGCAGTTAAAGTTAGTTTGGTGTCAAACTAGGTTGGTGTTTCGCTATCTAACTGCTCTGAGAAGGAACACCGGAAGAAAGTAAGAATCAGAGTCACCGAAAGAATCAGTCTTTTTTTAATCCCAGACAGTATCTTGGTTAGATCATGTGAAGACCTTGCAGATTAGTGTCCAAGATAAGGATAGAACCACACAGATATGTGTGGACCTGTTTAGTTACTGCAAGCTTTTGTCACATGATGGTCACTTGGTCCACATTTGGCATAATCTATTAAGACGTGTTTGTAGCCTCCTTTTAAGCAAACCTATGTATTAGGAGACACCGTTCTTCAATATCATATACATCTGCTAAGTGTGAGCAGAAATGGAGGATCATCATAGACTAGAGTGTCTATGATGTAGAGGATGCATGGAGGCAGTTGAAACGATACGTGCTCACATAATGCTGGAAAGTGGCCTATGTATGGTTCTCCAATAACCGTTATAAATCAGTCTGAAGAGGCTGCAAACGTTCTGCGATGGTCTGGTTTGGTTGAAATAAGAAGGCAGCACAAATACGCACAATGGCCCTATCATGAGGCAATGCGGCGGATACGGGCCAGCTATAAATGTAACACGATTGTGTCATCATTTGCCAAGCGTTTTCCCAACTATGTTGGGGTTGGGTTCCAATCTAATCGGATGCCAAAATGACCTCCACAACCCAGATACTGAGCAACACGATACCCCTTTGTAAGACTGGTTGTCAGACTTTCGGGTTTCTGACTACCAATCTGGGACCAATTGCTTAATATGCTTTCCTAGGCATGAAGAACTCGATATGATCATCACAGACTGACCTCGGCAAGTGTAGCTTAACTATTGATCAACCCGTGAGGCTGTTTTTAAGTAGCCACGAGCTCCTCGATTATAATGCAGTTATATAGATCAAGTTAAGTTGGAACTACTTAAAATTAATGCCATATTTCCGAAGCTCTACTTACAAGTAAAACTTACGACGAAGGTAGTAATTTCAAACTAAGTTACTTTGAGTACAGCCGAGTGTTTGTGCAAGACTTCGTTACTATGATTACGGCGCGCGGAGGCTTACCTACGAGTATCTGTGCAATTTTGCACATTCCACTCATTATAACTGGTTGAGTGGTTTCTGGGATTAGTCTGCTGTAATGAACAGATTAATTGTTTGAAGACGGTTCGTAGTAAGTTGCTGAAACAGTATTATTTGACTATTATGGTCCGTGTTAACCGATTCGTATGGTCGTCAGAACTTGATGTACCGTGGCTTGAAGATTGTTATGGATTAAGGTCAAACTTAAAGCCTAACGGGCCTCATCCCACGACAGCACAACAATTTGAGCCTTCGGAGAAATAACGATCACAGATATACAGACTGGAAAGGACATCGCCGCACAAATTCATACCATCAGTGATCACATGACTAATTATATTAATTGTAATCCCCTAGTATATGTTGAAATTTCACGTCGCCTTTTCTAATTCTTCTTCTGCGTTTTTTACTTAAAACAGTAAAACGTCATGAGAACATAATAATTTCTATCTAACCCAATGAGGTGTTTAATTAAAAGTTGATAGAAAACGTGTCTCATTAAAAATCTCATTGGGTTCGGTGGAAATCGTTTTATTTACAGTTGAAATGAAAAAACACATCAGAAATAAACCGACGAATAATTTAACGTCCAGAATAATGTGAACTCGTGGTATCAATCTGCCATGCTGTATTATTAAACCTGCAGAACCCACATCTTACATTAAAAACTAGCTTTTTACCTGAATTTAATGTAAAGAGACTGGCAGTTCCAATTCAGTAAAACACAGGTACGCTTGTTGCAATATGGCTGCAATAACCCGCATTTGTCTTTGCATAGTGAACGGATCAAACATAGAACCGCATTGCAATAAACTCTTTGTGTGCGTTGCGTTTGAAAAGATTGTGGGAATATTCGAGTTGCAACACTGAACTAGAGGCATTGTACAGAAAAATCAGAAAAACAAATCTTAACAGAACGTATTAAGATGGAACTAAAATTTTACCCTGGCGTTAACCCGATTTGTGAGATAGTGTTATGCTTGTAGTACCCTCAACATGCGATGGAACATGAGTTTTTTTAATTAAGAATGTAGGAAAATTATGTAAGCGTTCCATCTTTC